>CM070608.1:47951558-49220725 GCA_036346395.1 Hsuehochloa calcarea
CCCACATCCGGTCGTGGGAGAGGAAGGACAGCCAGCTGACGGCGGTGGCCGACGACCTCAATCCGCGCGCCGTGCTGTCGTTCCCGCACAAGAAGAGCATCCAGCAGGTGGTCTTCGCCAGCTACGGCATCTGCGGGAACTACACCGTCGGCAACTGCCACGCGCCGCGGGCCAATGAGGTCCGTCGAGAAGTCGTGCATCGGCAAGAAGAGTTGCGTGCTCGCCGTGTCGCACGAGGTGTACGACGGCGACCTCAACTGCCCCGGAACCACTGGCACGCTCGCCGTGCAGGCCAAGTGCTCCAGGAGGCAGAGGACCGCCGCGCAATAAGCCAGCCTTCCGTGCCGTCTCGTCTGCTGTTTTCTTCTTCTTCCTGTTTGGAATGTTGTACTTCTTCCATTTGATCGGGGCATCCATGCATGATCTCGGTGGGAATGGGATGATATAATTAGGGAATTGATTTGAGCCTTGTTTTCTTACTGTAAGCAAATTAAGCATGCATCGTACGTAGGAATAATAGATCGATGTTGAGCAAACATTAAGATGATCCATCTGGTGAAAAAATAATGGACAACCTAGTGCACTGACACACACAGATGGTCTCTTTACTTGTGATTTCCTTGATGCATATGGTTAAAAAAACTGAATCATTAATTAAAAATCTTAATGGGGGCGTTGCGAGAATCGAACTCGCGACCTCTCGCACCCAAAGCGAGAATCATACCACTAGACCAAACGCCCTATACAGTTAGGGAATCTAGAGGCTCAGTAATGAAAATAACATAAGATGATTTTAGTGACATGCATAATACTCTTATGCTCGGTTTATGGCTACCTTGTTTTAAAGCTGTCGCGAAAAGCGAGTTATGGCAAATTATATGAAAGTTAGACAAATTCTGTTATTCAATGATTGTTCTCTCACATTTTATCTCATATTCTTGGGGATGCAAAATATATATTTGTTTGCAACTTGATTGTTACAAAAGTAGCTAGCACCAAATAGCCAAATATTGTAAAAACAGCTCAACCAAATTATATTATCATAGTACACAGTCTTACCCACTCGTGTACTTCCCAAAAGTCATCCATTCCTCTTTCCTATCTACTTGGGTGCAACAGCGGCATGTAACAGGTTAGGCCAAGCAGTCCTTTGAGGTCCATGTAGTTCGCAACCTTTAAGTGATAAATTAGGAAAAATGTGAGTACACGATCAAGCAAGATCAGTGATGAGATGTCGTTGAAGCTTCAAAACATGAACTAAACATGATGCAAATGTTGTTCGAGATTAGAGAGAGAGAGAGAGAAAAGCAATAATGAAGTGCTAAGCACCGAGATTAAACAACAGGTATCCATCACAAAATGTCGATAGGCTAAGTATCCCACATTGAACCAACCTATAATGTAAACAGGCAAATTTCAAAAACATAACAAATGTTTAAGTAAACACTTAAACTATATTACTATCCTTTAGTGGGAGTTGGCTGATATTGATACAAGATTTTGCACATCCGCTCAAACATACATTCAACATGGTACTACTATATAAATCTTTAAGCAAAATACATACAAGATACATGTGTCAAAAGGATGAAGCAGAATAATACGGGCATCCTAAATGTTGTTATCACGAAATAAGGAGAAACAATATTTAAGTGGCAGAGCAGAGCAAAGCCACCGGTATAGTTCACAACACAACATATATCCTAATATAGAACTTATAGAAGGCTCAAAGTGTAGCACATGCCAGCAAGTATGCACACACCCAAGAACAAAAGAAGTTATGCAAAGTTGAGTTGTCGTTAATGAGTTGCCTTCTTTTCAGTGTTATACACAAAGCATGTGTAGCAAAATTACACCATATGTGCAACAAAATATACATATGTACACAGAAAGATGGACATGCCATAGTAGCCATGGCTGAGTTGCTTGGTAAATGTCAAGCAATATTGAATATATCTATAAAGCAAATTAGTAATACCCCCACCACCCAAAAAAAACATAGAAATAATAAATGAATTCTTATATCTTCCTTCAAATCCAAAATAGTGCTGGTAGCATAAAGAGAAGATCCAAGTTCCACTCTAGGGAGAGAAAAAAAAAACAAAATAATAGGCATAACACATCTATATTGTCCGTGTGGTAGCAGGTATCATCATAACAAGCCTTACATCACCGATGCATAATCAAGACCATCACAAAACACCAACAACAACATTTTCAAAGGCAAGAAAGCATATGATTCACTAATACTTTCTCCAATTCAAGAACCACATTACCATAAACAAACTATTCCCAATTCCTAGTGCCATTGGCGACATGAACAAGCAAACAAAGAAGATGAAACATGAAGAATGGTCTAATTGTGCAAGTGGAAGCATGATTAGTAAATTAACCACATTCATGTTGAGGAGTAAACCTATCTATGTGGTTGTAAACCTATTTATGTGGTTGAAGTATGACTTATTGATGTGTTTGGACCGGTATAATAGTGCCTATATGATGTTAAGGCTTGGTCTCTTATGGTTATGGTAACAAATGATATAATTAGTTACGATGTACTCCGATGGTATTGTGTAATAATGTATGATATAACTAGGTGATTGATGTATTTTTTTTCTATGCTCCTAACCTCTAATTTTAAATATGAAGATTTTCCACACACTTACTGCTTGGGATAAATTGTTCAACAATTTATCCGGCTCTGAACTTTATTTTGCGTTGCCTAATTGAAGAATGTTTATTTCTTGTGCTTTGGTATTCCAAAACAAGTGTTCTTTTTTCCCTTGCTGGTAGATTTATGTAACTCAGCTTCGTCTGCACTTCTTTAGTTTATTTTCTTGTTGATGGATCAGCAAGTATTTTCATTCAAGTGTTGTGCTTACCAGAATTGTAGCTATTCTCAACAGAGCATGTATCTTTTTTGTTCTAACTGTATCATCATGTTGGTTGCATTGTATTCTATTGCATTTGTATCAAATGAGTTAACAGACACACAGTCATGCCTAGTAGCATTTCTATATCTGGAGTCGTTTTAGATATGTTGTAGTTAACTGTCCTATTACACCAAGTTCTTGGGTCTTGTTATCAATAATTATGGTGTTTCATTTACTGTTGTGAATTACTTTAATTTGGTTTACTAGGCTTGTAGTAAGGATCACATATGATTATTCCAGGGCCCTATTGTGCCCAATAAGAATTGACTACATTTGTTGATTCTCCTAAAAGGAAAAAAAACTGTCAAGTTGTGATTCATATTATCATTCAATATTCAAATTTGGAAAGTTTTGCTCCATTCTGTATCAAAACTTATATTACTACAATTTATTTTATGTTTGATTACACTATCTCAAATAATACCAGATGGAGGAAGAAAATGCCGAGCCAAAAGACAAGATGAAGGAAGAAAATGCCGAGTCAAAGGACAAGATGAAGGAAGAAAATGCTAAGCCAAAGGACACCCAGCAAGAGTTAGCTAACCAAGTTATTGTCTGGTTGGAAATAGAGGCTAACATCCTTCATTTTCGCCTACTTGTTCTGTCTGCCAGAAATCTAGATTTGGAACAACAAATAGTCTACTGTGTGATCACATAAAGGGCTGATAGCATGGCTCCTGAGAGGTGCGCGGAAGGTGGAACCAAGCACTGACAAGTACCTATGGCCCTACCATGAGAGAACATGCCAAGGAGAATTGTTTAACTTAGCTATTCGAGAGAAGAGTCGTAACATTGATGTTGTGCTGTTTTTGTAGACTTGATTGTGAGGGCTCTGTGACCGTAGGAAAAACAGTGCAAAAATCTCATTCTAACAGTTCATGAGGGTGAACTCACCACCTCAAGTGAGACGGTTACTATAGCTAATTTTATCCATCAAACCAAAAAACAGCTTGAGCTATCGAGAACTATCTTATCCAATCAACCAAATAAAATATTGTATCATCACATCCAACCAACCAAACACCTTACTTGTATCATCTCATTCAACTTCATCTCATCCATCATGTACCATCTCATCTCATTCCATTCAGCTTCGTTCACCCATCCAAACACACCCCAAGTGAACGGTCTAGAAAAGGAGGTTGAATGTTCCTTAGATCTCAGTTGTTGGATCTAGGGTTTGGAAAGTTAGTAGTGAGGTTTGGAAAGTGAATGGTGTTGGTGGGCTTTATGGGCCCGAACCTAAACGTATCTATCGCTTGGGTAATTTCTTTGACGACAATGAACTAGCGTGAAGCCCACGAGAAAATTCAGAAAAGAACCTAGGTGTCCCTTGGTCGTGTGGCCCAACATGCACCTTAGCATCTTCTAAAAAAGGGAAAATTTTGTTCTTGACACACAAAATGTGTCCAATAATGTTTCTGTCGTTGGAAATGTGCTCATTTTTGTTTTTCTCATCCTCCCGTCAGTGAGCATTTCATTTTTGCCACTTCGTTCAATTTTCTGTCGGGTCTAAGAGGATTGACAGTTAAGAAATATAAACAATCAAAAAAAGGGGGGAAATATCAAAAAAAATATGAAGGAACCACTTCTGGGAAAAAAAAAATCTGCCCAAAAGTTTTACATGGGAAACTTTAGCAATGTCTCCTAAAAGTTGAGGAAGATTAAACCGTTTTCATTAGTGTATTTTTTAGACATTTTTTCTAGTGTATTTTTTTCAAAAACAGATAAAAAAATGTTCAAAAGATATACTTCAAAATTTTCATTTCGTTTGCTACTTTTCTTGATTTTTCTATTATTTTCATTTTTCTGATTTTTTTTACATATTTCTTCAATCCGTGTTGACTTAACGGAAAACTGACAGAATGACCAAAACGAAATACGCACTTACGAAAGAATGACAAATTTTGAATGACAAAAACAAAATTTTCCCTTAAAAAACAAAGAAAGAAAGAAAACCTGATGCTTAGCAGAATGGCAGACTGAGAACGTCATAACGAGCTGATCTATCAGGATAAGGCAGTGGTTATGTCAAAATTTTGCCAACCAGTATACTGCCTGCTGCGGCGTCAAATGCATCCATTTATAATTATAGGAAGCAGAAAAATGCACAGTCAACATTGACCTTCACAGCATTGCTTATCGTAGAGCTACCTATCCTACGGCGCTCTAACAAGAACAGGACGAATCACATACACACGGATTCTTCTTTCGGAGTACAAAAGATACGTATAACAATCACAACAGCGGCAAGAAAATTCACCGTCCAAATGTTCAACAGCTTAAAATAAATAAATATATTATTACGACAGGGGACAATAATCCTGAGAAAAATCACTAAGCCTTCAGATCATAAAACCTAGATTAGGATAGAATGGTGGAACAAGGATCGACTCATGGTAGAACTAGTTTACTAGCTTCCAACTCTGCGCTTTGCGACTTTCAAGACGATTTTGCACCGACAAGCTTGTCGATAAGGGCAGCAGCATCTTCAACTGTCGTGATTGCCTGCGCGCTAGACTCTTCCACGTTGATGTCGAACTCCTCCTCGAGACCCATCACGATCTCAACCTGCAATCACAGTGAGTTTTACTTTACAGCTTGAGAACAGAACTTTTAATTGTTTGCTCAAACAAAAGAAAGTGAATGTGTCTGCCAAGTTATAGATGTATTGGATTAAACATCCTGCTTGGTTATTCCACGCTTGGTACAACAGCTATAATAATTCATGCGTCGACTACGAAACTCCAACAGCTTCCCTGATATTTAGTGTAAAAGTCCTAAAGGGGTAAAGAAACTACAGATCTCTGGAAACCCAATCCTACATGTCAAAAAAAAGAAAGCCCCCAATATTCAGTAGAGCCATGAAACTGTATCCCTGCATAGTCGTTCCACACCTATCAAAATATAGGCAGACACCACAAGTGACCATAAAGTAATTCCCCTCAAATGTTACTTAAGAACCAAAACCTTTGAAAAAATGCAACTCTTTGGAATCCTTAGCTCGCTACTTGGTTCAAGAGAACCCGCATGCCTGGTATCAGTCAAAATACTGTGGGCAGAGTTACCGTGTCCAGTGAATCAGCCCCGAGATCAGAGAACTTGGTGGCACCACAAACTCGAGCGCCATCAGGAACAGCAAGCTGCTTCTTCACAATCTGACAAACCTTCTCCACTGTATCCTTTTTCGCCTGTTGGGGCACATATATAACAAAAGTTAGAAAACACTGTTAAAATTGTACTCCCTCCGTTTATTTTTATAAGGCATATTTTGGCCAGGCACGAGGATAAGAAAGGTTGTAAAACCAAGAAAAAGACAAAATGGAAATGAGCATTATACCGATGTTATAAATACCTTGGAAATGTGTGAGTGAATAGTTTGTGAGAGATTTACTTATAAATGCATGACTTAGAAATGCATAAGAGAGAAGATGTGATAAATAAAGATAGACTAGGAAAAACAATAATATATTCGCATGCCCGCCTTATATTTTGAAACAAATCTACAAAAATTATACGCCTTATATTTTGAAACGGAGGGAGTAGCACACAAACATAAAATGCAGAAGGGCATTTCCTTATAATAAGTAAAAGCAAACGTCCCTTAAACAAAGAGGAGCTTTGCTCACCAGTCATTGCTGATTGCTGAAATACAAGACTTTGAACGCAAGCATAAATGAAAGAGAAAAACAAACCTTTATAGAAAGAGAAAAACAAGGAAAACAAGTAATTCCCGAGTCCTAAGTAGCCCATAATTTTTTTAATGGGCTCAATGGGGTTTTGGGCCACACCTTTAATTTTCATTCAAAACTAACAAAACTGATAACACAAATTACCAGTTTAGTTGAAACCTAGAAAAACAGGGATTCACTAACATTAGCAAAGAAACACACGCCCGTTTCGTACTCCCGCTTCGAATATACCACTTAAATAAATATATTATACTTCTTTATCATTTTCAGTATACTTAAATATTAATTATAAGATACTCCAATGCGACTTGATTGAAAAAATTTCATTAGGGTCCTTTATTTTTTTGCTATATACCCTTTTTCATATATAAAAGAAGTATATACACAAATTTAGCTATAAAAGATGGACTTTAATGATTTTTTCATAGAACTCACTTTAGGGTATCTTATAATCATTATTGGAGTATGCTCAAATAGATAAAAAGGTATCATCATACGATTTAAGTAGTATATGAGAAGCGGGAGTACGTACTCCCAGGAATACTATATCATTTTCCTATATATATATATATATATATATATATATATATATATATATATCATGCACGAAGAGAAGGGATGAAACTCACAGAACAGCAAACAGCAAATCTCATCGGCACAGGCTGCAGGCGGAGAAATGCATTACCCTTCCTTGCACCGGAGAAAGAAAGTGAGTTTGTGTTGATTGCCTGCAATTCAAGGAGCAAACTTCTTGAGACAACAAAGCTTTTGTAAAGTAAGGACCAACACACTGAATGCGTGTGGGTGGGTGGGGTGGGGGGCACTTGGTACGTCCCACATATGCGCCACACTAACAGTATTGCTTGAATTGGCCTCAGACCCTCAGTATGGTGACGGGATGAAGAATGTATTGACTGGAACTAATTCCATAGTTCTCTAAAACTCGCTTGTAAACACGAGGGAAAAGATAATTTCTGAAAAGATGTTTACAAGATGTTTTAGTACAAAAGCCCTATGAAACCTCGGAATTAGAATTTTACAACCACCGTATGACTAAAACCCAGGTCACTAACCCATTAGAGAGAAAAATAAAATGTGTTTCGTAGCAAGGGAAGACAAGATATACTTTAGGTGGCATTATATAAAAGGACGAGCTTTTCTGAGCATAGAAAGCAACAACCTGGAACTAGCATCCAAGATTCCAACACAATCCCCACCTGACACAGACACATTCACACCCCTTGTTACTGATTCCACTAGAAAAGTCAGCACTAGGATGCAATCTAGTTCTACCATAGTAACCATACAGCAGAAACTTTGATAGGACTTGTCGCGATCTAAGCTTCTCTCTAAACATTTTTTTGAGCAAAGTAAACTTTCTACACGCATATACAAGCCGAACTTGCTCATCTGCGCGCACAAATCTATACAGCAGAATTGCCATCACTACAGCCTATTCGACCAAACAGAAAAGGCAGATCCGTCCAAATCCACTTTGGAAATGGCTCGGAAAAGCCATAGCGCACAAAAAGAGTCAGCTTTGCGGATCGAAAAGAATACAGGGTAGGTGGCTGAGCCACAGATCACGCGCAGATCGAACTGCGAAACAGACCCAGGTCGAGACAAAAGGCTAAAACCCCAACCCCCAACTAGGCGGATGGATCCAAGAAACGAAGAAACGAACGAGCGATGCAAGGTGGTGGATCTGACAATGCGATGCGCGTACGCGTACGCGTGCATACCTTGACGGGCCTTGCGAAGGAGAGGGCAGATCCGGCAATGGAAGCCATGAGCGGGCGGAATGGGCACGCAAGCGAGAAAAGGAGGGGGAGGCGACGAGCACGAAGAGCGTGAGAGCGACGGGAGGGGAGTGGAGTGGCTGGCTGGTGCTGGTGGGTTGGGGTTGGAGTTGAGTTGGGGTGTAGTTACCCGGCCCTATTTATGCGGGGAGGGGCGGTGGCGACGTCGTGGGCATCGGGAGTATCGACGGGCGGCGACTGCATCGGGAGTATCGACGGGCGGCGACTCCGTCCGTCGAACGCTCGCGCCCCTCTCGGCCCCACCGCGCAGTCGGGCCGACAATCGTGAAGCATGTTTGGTTTGTTACCGGCGTAAATCAAATCAAAATTTTGTAGTGTTAATGAAAATTGGGCTATAGTTTAATTTGTTACTAATATTTGATAGTACTAATAAAAAATAGTAACATCAACAAAATTCAATATCGCATATAGACAATACGAGGATGAGAAAATCGCTCATCAAAATTTTGGTAACATTAAAATTTAACTTAGCTGCAATCCAAACTCATTCTTTTCGTCAAATTTTGTCTTAACTCTTTGGAGCTATGAACCAGACAACCCCATAAGCCGATGGGCTCCTTCCTTTCCAACAGATCTCATCTCCCAGTACGTAGCCTTTATATCTCTAGCTATGGTAATGATGACTTCGATTGAAGTAAATAGAATCGGAGAAAACTTTTTTTGGACTAAGCAAATGTTGATGATTGAAAAACGGATTTCAAAGGTGGAAGCAAAACGGTAGGTATGCTATTGCACCATTTTCTGACGGAGTGACTGTCCAAAGATAGAGCTGTTATATATTAGCATGTAAATTTTCTAAGAGGATAAGGAAATAAATAGGGATGTGTATAGACGATAGTATAGATGACATATCTAGAGCAACTTGCTGCTTGCTGCTTGCTGCCTACTGTTTTTTCTTAAGTTCAGTATCAGACGTATCCTTGGATGGCGCAGATTTTGTGTTGCAAAATTGTTGCGAATATTGTGAGGACAGAGTATGAGTAGTTTGAGATAGATAGGCGAGAAATTGTGTAGTAGTAAGCACATGGTAATTAGCGGGAATATAATCTAAATAATAACTCAGCTTTTGACCTCTTAGGTTCTGAAACAGGCAGACTTCTGTTGTAAAAGTAGCTTAGGACAATACTATTGATAAGGCAGACTTCGATTGGGACGGTGACAGAGACCGTTGACGACAGGGGGTTAGTTTTGTAATCGTCTATTTTGACTATTTATTTTTATAATAATATTTTAAGTTGATATTATTATTATTTTTAAAAAAAATTCATCCGTTTTGGACCAGATGTGCAACGTCCGTCGTGCCGGGCTGAAGAGAGCAGGCCATGGCCTTGCGATCAAAGAGACGGGCGAATGGCAATTGGCTAAAGGCATCATCAGGGTCGACGATTGGATCGGAGGGGACACCGGCCGGCCCGATTCCTGCAGAGCAGTGCATACATGCATGCGTACAGTACGGGTAGGAGAAGCCGAAGAGGCGATCTGATTGATAGCGCCATGACGTCCGCTTGTCTTTGGTTTCCCTTGTTTTCTACCAAAAACAGAATCAACCTGTAGTACAGCAGAACAGCACTAAGAAGGGGTTACAACGTTTACTCCCTCTTAAGAACGTAACCACGGTCTCTAATATCCAACTTTAATTTTTTTATATGATTATGTTAGTAAAAAATTATAAAATTATTTATCATGACAAATGTAATTATACTATTCTCTCGTGGCTAATCTCAATAGGATTTCATATCTTATTAATTTAAGTTATTGAATTTTGATTACACGTTTTCTGAAATATCATATATTTTTGAATGGAGATATCACCTTTTTCAGGCTTGGAGAATGCACAAATAACAAGCTTGGGGCCGGGCTCGGGCTTGGCTTATCGAGATCGGGATTTTGCGTAGATCTATTCCCAACCCAACACCGGTGCAACTCTCCTCCTCACCCCAACCGACCGGCGCCACCGATAATTCCGTCGGATCTGGTGGCCTCCTTGGCATTGGTCACCCACATGTGCACCTATATACTCCCTCCATGGATTGTGTCACAGTGTAAATCACCACCTTTGCCCAACCTTAGCCACCATGGAGGCGTGGTCGTAGCGGTGACAGCGAGCTCAGAGGCAACGATGGTTCTCCACCTCCTACATGTTGGCCACAACAACGATGGTGACCCGCAAGCAAGGATAGCTGATATGTGGCCAAATTATGCTTTTCTTACTTCTTAGGGTTAGATCAAGCAGAAGCTCCAGCTCTATGAATCTTCTTCGTAGCCTCTCATGCTCCAATGGTTTGACTCTAATTGAGACCCTAAAATAAATAAGAGCATCCATAGTGTTACAAAATATTGCCTCTAAGAAGAGAGAAGAGTCTTGGAGGCGGCGCCAGCAGACAGCTTATCGTCCTGGAGGCCAGCGTGATGGAGTAAACAAATCAAAGAAATTGGCGTGAGATAAACTACTCGTGTTAGGCCTATGCGCCCTAGCACCGCCAGACTTCTCGCCCGACGTCGTTTGTGCTTGCATACATCGGGATGGGGATCTGCCGCCATACATTCGGACCTTGCCATGGGATTTGGACTACCCTCCAATTGAGCACGCCTGTGTCGTCGGGATCTAGGACGTTGTCGATGATTTAGAATCATCCTACGAATGAATAATTGGGGCATGTCCTTGAATTAGAACCGCACAGAGAATAATACAGGGATTTAGACAGGTTCAGACCTTCTCCTGAGAGAATAACAACCATACTTCCGTTTTGCTGTATTGACTATGCTCTTTACAATCAGGAAGAAAACTAATGCCTAATGCCTCCTTCTCATCTGTCCCAATGTCCACTGATTCTTGCCTTTATACAGCACATGAAGGGGTGACAATTACTCCAGGAGGCGCCTTAACACCTGATGAAATGCATCCGCTGATGGAGGTTATTGTCAGGGAAATAACACCCGACGTCGCCTGACAGTTATCATTAGATACAGAGGAGTAATACATGCAGTTATCCTAGAGGATAATAGCGTAGATTAACTGCTCTGTATTGATCACAACACATAAGAGCCCTTAATTGATTGAGCCCATACGTCTGTAGGCTTTATTGACTGTAGGGTGGTCTTATTTGACCTGATCGTAGAAAGACTTAGGACCATACACTGGTCATAGAAAGGCTTACGACCATAAAGTGATCGTAGAAAGACTTACGACTATAGACTGGTTGTAGAAATTCTTACGACTATGAGGTGGTCGTAGAACATCCTACGACCATACATGGTGGTCATATGATGGTTTACAATCGATTATCGAAAGCTTCTCCCTTATAAACGATAAGGGGTATACCCAAGAGCATAATGGAGATATTGCTATCTATAATAAAAATTACAGATAAATAATTTAATTAATTGAGTATTATTAGATTATCATCATCTAGCCCCCTAGCTTCAAGTGAAAATAACTTACTTGGAAATGGAGGTCGTAGAGTGGTGGTCGGAAGCAAAGTCTTTCCGACTGATATTGTATTTGACCAATAATAGACTTGGTCAAAAATGTAATTTATCTTGAGTTAAAAAGACAAGATTGCTTTTCCCGAACAGATGGATTAAAGAATCCAAATCGACTCTCACAGACCTGTCCGTTGCAGCGGTTCCCGAAGAGGTAACAACTGTTGAGTTCCCACGATCTCTAACTCAAGAGTACGGCTATAAAAAACTACCGCAAGTGTAACTTAGGATTTTTTACTTTCCCCATCTGTTTCGACTATGCTTCGAGTTCTTGTTCTCTCCGCCGCCAACTAAATTGCAATCTCTTCCCAAAACCTTTCAAATCCAAATCAACCCTACTCGAAAAAGATGGCCGGAGCAGTATCTAAGTGGGAACGATCAGAGATGGATGTGGAGAAGAGAGCATTGGCCCTCGAGTGAAGAGAGCACCATTCCAGTATTCCAATCATACTGTGAATGTGGCTTTTGATTGTCCGTTCATCATTTCTTTACACTCGTACTTCAACACTTTGGGTGGAATTAGTGAATTTTGTTCTCAATTCCATTACAATATTGATTGTATTTGTCTACACTTCGATTCCTCGTGCAGAGACCAGAAATCCAAACAATTTTCTTGAAGAGTCTCAAAAGGTGTTTTCTCATGTTGTCGAATATTTCCTACAGATCGAAAATATGATTAAGGCGCTTGATGTTTTTTACAACCAAATCGTCCACATAGGCTTCCAAATTTTGGCCTCGTTGAACAGAAAAGGTCGTTTCCATCAAGCGTTGAAAAGAAACGTCATCATTTTTTAAAACCAAATTGCTTTTTGACATAGCCATAATATGCATCAAGCAAAATATCCCAAATGGCGTAATAAATACGATTTTTTCTTCATCATCTAAACAAACACTAATATAATGATAACCAGAATATGCATCTAGGAAACTTAATATTTCACAACTAGTAGTAGAGTCAGCCAACTGATCAATACGAGGAAAAGGAAAATCATATTTTGAACAAACTTTATTGAGATTAGTATAGTCTACATAGATACGCCACTTACCATTAGAATTCCTAACCATTACAAGGTTAGCCAACCACTCTGGGTGGTCGACTTCTCTTATAAAGTCTGTTTAAGTAGCTTGTCTAATTCCGATCTGATAGCAACTCGTTGATCAGATGCAAATCTCTGTAATTTTTTGTTTTATGGGTTTCTTTTTAGACCGAACAACTAGCATGTGGTTGCCTCGCCTGAGTAGTCACTAAGGACTTAACTTTGTACGTCATTGATCTGGGCCATGCCGTACAACCACAAGTCTATTTATGGGGTGGACCTGGCCAACTAATTAGTAATATTTTGATTTGGTTCTGTTTTGATTGATGAGCGGCGCAAGAGGGGGCTAGGTCGAGGCGAATCCTTAGCATGCAAAACCGAGTCAAAACAGAGCTTTGTAAAAGCATTGTGATAGTCTCTCCTTGATTCACATGTCTAAGGAAACGTGTATTTTTACTAAGATGATTATCTCTTGTGGGTCAAGCTGTACAACCTCTACAGAGTGTTAAAAAAGCTATTCGAATAGCCGTGTCCTCGGTTATGGACATTGCCTGGTGATTTCACTCAAGGGGTAGATTTTCATTAAAAATGTTTTAGTGGTTTGGGAAGCGATCTGGATGTGGTTGATTGTTGGGAAGTGAACAGGGTGTTCACTAGTTGTTTCAAAAAACTGAATTACTTATGTATTAATATTTTAAACAGTGCTTTACAATCTACTTATTGTATTTAATGCTAATGCTGCTTTCAGCAAATTAAACATAAAGCTATCATTGTTCAAGCTTTGCATGAATACTATTTGCATATATTTCCCTACGACTTGCTGAGTACTTTATCTACTCACGGCTATACGCCATTTGTTGATCAGCCCCCGCAGAAGAACAAGGGAATACCGAGTTCTACGAGTAGGAATACTTTGAAGACTTTGCGAACTAGGATGCGTCCTCCACTCGATTGCCTATGGGCATGTCAAATGGGCTCCACAAGATATTTTGTTTTCCGCTGCAAGTTTATCCTTTTGCTATTAAGCCCTGCGTGGTAACCTCTGTAAGACTTGACCGTAAGGTCCTTTTGCTACTAAATAATATTACTTTGTCTTCTTCATTAGCTTCTTTGTTGTATGGATATGATAACATCGATGTTGCAACTGTGTGAGCTAGCTACTGATCTGGAACTAGTTCAGAATACAAAGAGGGTCTCGGGGTTGCATACCTGGGGTGCTGACACTAGTGCTTGTCGAAGCTCTTGTGTTGGATTTTCGATCAGGTTGTTTATACATAGAAGTTCTTGAACTTCCTCAGACTGATATTGAATGCCCCCTAGTTACAGTTCTCTGGGATGCAATTCTCATCCTTCGGATGGTCTCGGGATCATCCACATTTAAGTTTGTTTAAGTTTGCCTTAGTGGAGAGCAATCATTTCTAGGATTTCTCCTACGCTCATGAAGGTGTTGATCCTGTTCATCGTAGAAGGTGTCCTCACCATCACCATGAGTGCTCGAAGTGAGTGAGCGATGGGATACATCCCCAGTCCTGTCTCTCGGGGAGCTATTAGGATCTGAGGGGATGAAAAAGACATCCTGGATATGATTTTCTCTTATGCCTGAGTCCTCTTGGCTTGAGGGGTAGTCGAACGACAACGCCTCGTAATTTGGAGTAATCCCCTCCAAGAATGGAAATTCTTGGTTATAACCGTCTCCAACATAAAGTGAACCCTGCGAGGGTATGGTCAAATCCGCAAGAAGAGCAGGTTCGACCACACATCTCGTGGGGGTCACCGAAGGGTGACGATTACCATATGTTAGTTGAATCCCAGAATGATGGATTTCAGGACTTATCGTACTAGATCGAACGGCCTCAGACTGACTCAAACATTTGGAGGGAGAACCCTCACTATGCTTTGTACTTATCTTGGTGCAGCCCTGATCGTGGTCGGATAGACCCTTGCGCTATGAGGAATCTAGTTCCTCATCTAGACGTAATGTTGTGGGGGAGAAAGTTCCCTAGTCAACCTTGTCTGTGACATGGTCTCCTAGGTCTAGTGAAAGATCCTTGGACGCTACATTACCATTGGACGAAATAATGTTCTGCTCGTGTTCGTAGCAGGTATCTGTGTCAAGTTATGTGTAGTCAGCCAAATCGAACCAGTTCTCCTCATTCCACTCTCCTGCTATGGAAGCATCAGAGTTAAAAATAAACAAGAGAACTTGGCGAAAAAGAATCACCAGAAAACTCCCCACGGTTGGCGCCAACTGTTGATGGTTTAGAATCGATCTCACGAATGAATATTTAGGAGGTCACTTAGAATTAGAACCACACAAAGAATGACACAGGGATTTAGACTAGTTCATGCCTTCTCCACAGAGAATAACAACCCTACTCTTTTGTTGTTGTATTGACTATGCTCTTTATAATCAGGAAGAAAGCTACTGCCTAATTTATCCTTCTCATTTACCCCAATGTCCATTGATTCTTGCCTTTATATTGCACACGAAGGGGTGACAGTTACTCCAGACCAAGAGGCACCTTAACGCCTGATGAAACACGTTCGATGATGGAGGTTATTGTTGGGAAAATAACACCCAACGTCGCCTAGCAGTTATCATTGGATACAAAGGCATAATATATGCAGTTATCCAAGAGGATAATAGTGTATATTAACTGCTATGTATTGATCACAACGTATAAGAGTCCTTAATCGATTGGGCCTACACGTCTGTGGGCTTTGTTGACTATAGGGTGGTTTTATTTGATGTGGTCATATAAAGACTTACGAACATAGATTGACCGTAGAAGGACTTACGACCATAGACTGGTCGTAGAAAGGCTTATGACCATGTGGTGATCGTAGAAAGGCTTACGATCATGATGTGATCATAGAACATCCTATGACCATAAAGGGTGGTCGTAGGATGGTTTACAACCGATATCTTATGCTTCTGCCTTATAAACGATAAGGGGTATACCCAAGACCATAATGGGAATATTGCTATCCATAATAACAATTACAGACAAACAATTTAATTAATTGAGGATTATTAAATCCTCATCAGACGCCCTCCTTTCGAGCACGCTTGTGCCACTGCCGCTCAAGTCTGCCTACACTGCACTGTCGTCACTCTACTCTACCGGCTCTACTACACCTACGCTGTCGCTAGACTTGTTCACAGGCGACCCGGCCCGAGCCCAGTCTGTTTTGGGCCAGGCAAGGGACTCGATTCTTGGCCTGAAAGCTCGGTAAGTGTAATAAAAAATGAAAAAAATATTTTTTAATTCAAGAAATGAATTAAATATTACTTTTTATTCCAAAAGGACTAAAATAATTTTTTAAACAAAAAAATCAATTTTTTGGCTGGGCCAGGCTTGGCCTGCCTGTTTGAGACCGGACTTTTAAAGTATAGCCTGGTTTGACCCGGTGTTTGAACAGGTCTAGCTGCTGCTCTAAATTCTGTCAGGACCTCGGGCCGTTAGACTCGAGCCCTCTGTGTATTATGAACTAGTCCCATGACCAGTAGCTAGCCCACACAGTTGCAACATCGTTGAAATCATATCCATATAACAAAATATCTAAGAAGCAGATAAATTAATATTACTTAGTAGTAAAAGGATCTTATGGTCAAGTCTTACAAAGTTTGCCACACGGGGCTTAAGACAACAAAGTAAACTTGCTGCGGAATGAAATAGCTCACGAAATGAAACAACTGGTGGAGGCTTGCCAATGGGATGGGAGTAGGAGGTGCCAGGGGATGGGCTACCATGGGGGAGTAGAGGCATGGGCACCCTTGGGAATGAAAAAGAATACAGGAGAGAGCAGGGCAAAGCGTGGAGCCGGTGAGGAAGGAGACGGGGCAGCGGGTCAACAGGGGCAGGTGGGGGAAACAGGCTAGGGAAGCAGGCCGAGGTGTGGGAACAGACCGATGGGAATTCAGTCCAAACAGTGAAATGAGATTTTTAAAGATTTTTAATTTATAGAAATCGAGAGAGATGAAATAGGTTTTTAGAAAATAGTAAATAACGCCCAGAAATGCAAGAAAAATACACATAAATTCCTTGAGTCAATTGGAACTTAATAAAGTTTTTACAACTTTAAGTTGTCTTTTAAATTTGTAAATAAATTAATATTAATTTTTGAGAAAAGGGAAAACCCTTTTTAAAATCCAGAAAATCCAAGAGAAGAATTTAAATAATTTTTTTGACTTTAAATACAAGAAAAACCAATTAAACCAAATTTGAATTAATTAAAGTTTGATTAATTCATATTAAATTAATTTTATTTTCTAAAATCTACAGTTAAGCTTTAGCAATTCAATAAAATTAAATGGTTATTTTTATTTTCAAATTAAAAAAACAATGAAAATTGGGATGCTACAAATCTACCCCCTTAAAAGGAATCTCGACCCCGAGGTTTGGGCTGACTGGAGAATAGATTTGGGAAGTCAGACTTTGCTTAGTGAACCAAGCTGATTTCCCTTCCGAGTGAGGCAAAACCGAAATGCAAACTGGACTAACTAGAACTTACCGGGAACGGTGTTTTGAACTGATTTGACTGCCATTGCAGTGACTTGATTCACTCGACCTCTTGTAGAAGGAAGTGGAGTCCTGTTGACTTGACTTGGAATCTGAGTTGTTCCTTTGCCTGCTCCTGGTGTAGGGGTCTTCGCTAATGTAGCTCCCAAGTTGAAAGGAACTGGAGTCATGGCTCGGCGTTTCTGTGGGAAGTTGTGAGCATAATGACCTATCTCTTAGCACCTGTAACAGGTGACTCCTGGGGCTGGATTGTTGCTTCCCTGAAGTTGGTTGTTGTTGCTGATTCCTGAAACAGCTAGGCGTGGTGTCGATGCGGTAGTTCTGAATACGGCAGGAGAAGTGAAACGAACAGGATGCTACACATCCATTCTAAATCTCTGCGGATGGTTTTGATGAGACTCATGCTGCACCATCTTCCTCTTATGAGACTTGTACAACTGACATACATCACCTTGCACAAGAGTTTGTTGACCAGCTGTTGGAAATTGGAGTAGTTGACTGACACCAATTGCACTTTGAGGTTATGGTTAAGTACTTCCATAAAATGCTAGATCTTAGCTTCTTCAATCAAACGGAAAAGGATCTTTATTCCTCCAAGAATTATCACAATTTTCGATTGGAATAGCTTCCTGATATCATAGAGTAGGTGTGTTCCAAGTTTCCTCAAGTTTGGAGTTGTAGATCAAAAGTTTCATATATTTGCAACTTCGTCATTGGGCTATTTGATCTCGCTCTCGAGGCCGGGTCGATCGGCCAAGACCACCGGTCGACCGGCAGTAATCGTCCAACCGCCCTTGAGCCACGGTGATTCGGCCGGTAATCGGGTTTTGTTATCTTGTGTTTGATCTTTTGTAGTATTGCTTAGGGGTTTTTATTGGATTCAATATTAGTCTTCCGCTGTACTGATATACTGATCTTCATAGCTTCCATAGCTACTGGAGTGAAATTTGTGTTGAATCCATTATTTGTGAAAAAGTGAGTGTGCTCCTATTCACCCCCCCCCTCTAGTCGCCTTTTCGGTCCAACACAACTGAACCGGCGAAAGTGGGTGGCCTGGTCCTCATGAATTCTCCCATTCTGGACTGAGGTGGAAAGACTGGAGTTGGAGCTGGTGTAGGTTGATTAACTTGATTCTGAACAAGGGCCTAAAGTAGTTGCTGTTGCATGGCCATCATCTGTTCCAGGTTAATTTGGGGCTGACCAGGAGGTGGCAACGGAACGAGTTCTTCTTGACTTGAGGAGTTGCGAGTGAGAACCATTTGCAACAAATCTTCTTAGGTTCAATAGATGAGAGGAAGAAAGCACGATAGGTGAGAGGGAAAAGCACAAAAGACGAGAGAAAACAAGGGAGAAAGACGAAAGCATCCTAACTAGGGAAAATCGGTTAAACCCAAAGAACAATAGCAGGAAAGCTATTAAGAAGCAATAAAATGCGACACTCAATCAAAAAAATCTTCTTACGCGGACTAAACGATACTAGAACTGAGAAGGGCTACTACTAATCTAACTTATATGGGCAGTCAACTTAAAACAAACGGCGGATCTTGAACTTCCAGGTCATCCATCACTTGATCACGAAGAGCTCAATCCTATACAGATTACTGAGGTGAGAAGGATCCATTTAAATTTTAAAACAAAGTCTCGGCAGAGATACGATGCAAGAACTTATGGATGATATAAGAAGAGATTAGATCAAGATGAGAAAAAAAGAATATGCCAAGAGAGGAATAGCAACTCATCAATTGACTTGGTTTGATTTAGAAAATAAAATTTGAAAATTTGGACTAAAACAACTATGCTAACTAAGGTTATGTCCTACAGTTAGGGCTGAAAACGAGCCGAGCCGAGCCGGCTCGAGCCAAGCTCGCCCAGGCTCGGTCTGAATTTCATCTCGGCTCGGCTCATTTGGAAAACGAGCTCGAAAGCCAGCTTGGCTTGGCTCGAAAAAGAGCTCGAGCTGGCTCGAAGGCTCATTCGAGCCATGGTTCAATTAAGTTAATACATCCAGTAGCCACAAGCATTCATAATCCATGCATGATACATCCACAATCATTCATAAATTCATAATCCATACATGATACAGCCACAAGCATTCATAAATTCATAATCCATTCATCATAAACAAAGCCATTCATCATAGCAGTCCATAATCCATACATCATAAACAAAGCCATTCAACATAAGTTCATAACAGTCCATAATCCATACATGATACAACCACAAGCATTCATCAAAGATTCATAATCCATTCAATTGAAAGACGAACACTTAATATTTAACAGTCCATAAGTACATATAACAGTCCATGCTCCATAACTCCATTCTCCATATAACATAACAGTCGATAACAATCCATCCATTGATCCATTCATCCATATAACATTCTATGGATCTATGCTAAGTAGTAAGCACTTAATGTACAAGAGTTCAAAATAACAATCTAAAGTCTAAACTCCAAAATAAAAGGTCCTGTTGGACGGATGTCATGGGTTCATGGTGTATTGGTGTCATCTTGTCATCTGAAATATCCAATGATCCTACAAAATAAATGCAAAATAAGCGATTTTAACATATACGCCTATTGAAAAAAGATCCACATCAGTATTTTGTGGGAAAAAAGATGTACATATTGCAAAACATTGTAGATGATTTATAGTGTAAGATCAGGTGATATTATGTACATTTATATGGAAGAATCACATTTTTCAGAATTCAATGTTTAGCACTCTTATTTTGGTAGCGAAACAAAGCTAATAATCCAAGCTAAGAATCACTTTATAATTTGCATCCCATGTGAGAAATGAAGCCCAAAAAAGATCCACAGCAGTATTCACTGTAAACATAATGATTTCTGAACCACATTAAATGAACTCTAACTTCTGCAATGTCAGATATAATCCTGAACTTACAAACTAATAGAGCACAGTAGAACACATACTACAATATGTTGGAATAGAAAGTATTGATATTAATTCGTTCACTACTTCTTTGATGCACTCTCAAATCTCAATAGCTTACACAGTTATATTGAATGAAGCTCTACTTTGGTATGAACTTTGGGTTACACTATAAATGGTATGAACTACAATATCTCATTGAATCTAAACAAAGTAACTCTGCAAAATTTCAGTTATTTATTGCTAGCACCAAGCTACATTATACTAAAGACTCACCGAGGACGAGGATGCCGGTTTGGCGATGTCAGGAGGCGGTTGGGAGCTGAGAAGGCGACAACCGGTTCCACGCCCGCCCGCTAGTGCTGAGGAGGATGAACCCAACGTCGGCTGATTTCTTCCCTAGCGCACGAGACTCCAAGCTCTGTTGGTGCCGATCCCGATCCATGCACGTCGGCGTCGGTTGGACTTCGACGGTACGACGGATGGAGCTGGGGACGACTGAGGACAGGGCGGCGCATCGGATGGAGAGGCCGGCCGACGGCGGATGGGGCACGGGCGCACGATCGTAGGGGGCGGGGTGGAGAGGGGCGGTTGACGGCGGCAGAGAGCGAGCTCTGGTAGGGGTGGCGAGGTGGAGGGAGCGTTAGATGGAGAGGCCGGCCGCCGGCGGATGGGGCACGGGCGCACGGCCACAAGGGGCGGGGTGAAGGTGCGGGGTTGACGGCGGGGCGGGGCGGGGTGGAGAGGGTGCGGGGTTGACAGCGGAGAGGAGAGCCAGGGACCGCGCCACCGGGTGTACGGGGATCAGCGTCGGGTGGACGGGGATCGGGAGGAAGAGGACGGGGATCGGCGCCGGGTTCAACGGGATCGGGAGAAAAGGGGAGTCGGAGGTGGACGGGGATCAGGAGAAAAGGGGATGGGACTCGGAGGTGGACTGTGGCCGGGGAACGGGAGAAAAGAGGTTGGGATTGTGGGCCGAGCCAAAAGGCTCGACGAGCGGCTCGGGCTCAGCTCGAGCTCGGCTTGTGTTTTGCCTGAGCTAGAAATGGGGCTCAGCTCGGCTCAAAAAAAACGAGCTTGAGTCGGCTCACGAGTCGTGAGCTTTTTTCCCAGCCCTACCTACAGTTGATATTGCTCTGATACCATCTCTTTTCGGGACCCTGGGCTGCTGGACCCGAGCCCTTTGTGTATTCTAAACTAGTCACATGACCAGTAGCTAGCTCACATAATTGCAATATCGATAAAATCATATCCATACAACAAGATATCTAAGAAGCAAATAAATTAATATTACTTAATAGCAAAAGGATCTTATGTCAAGTCATACAGAGTTTGCCATGCTGGGCTTAAGAAAACAGAGTAAACTTGCAGCGGAATGAAACAGCTCGTGGTAGCCATCCGACATGCCCACATGCAATCGAGTGAAGAACGCGACCTAATTCGCATAGTCTTCAAAATATTCCTCCTCGTAGAATTCTGTGTTCATTGGTTCTTCTGCGGGGACTGATCAACAAAAAGTGTATAGCCGTGAGTACATAAAGTACTCAGCAAGTCGTAGAAAAATGTATGTAAATAGTATTTATGCAAGACTTAACAAGGATAGCTTTATGTTTATTTTGCAGAAAGTGGTATTGACAATAAACACAATAAATAGATTGAAAAACATTATTTAAAAGATTAAGTACATAAGTAAACAAGTTCTTTGAAACAACTAGCGAACACCTCGTTCACTTCCCAACCATCAACTAACAACCAGGTCACTTCCCAACCATCATTCCAATATTTTTATAAAAATCTACCCCTCATTTGAAATCACCATGCATTGTTCATAACCGGGGACACGACTATTTGAATAGTTTTGCACTCTGCAGAGGTTGTACAGCTTGACCATAAGAGATAACTATCTTGATAAAAACACATGTTTCCTTAGACATGCGAATCAAGGAGAGACTATCACAAGGCTTTTACAAAGTTATGCTTTGACTCGGTTCTGATCGCTAAGGTTTCGCCATTCTGTACCCTCTCTTGCGCCGTTTCGTCAACCAAAACAGAAACGACTCAAAATATTGCTAATTAATTGGCCAGGTCCACCCCATCCTGAACATGTGGTTGTATGGTATGACCCAGATCAATGGCGCACAAAGTTAGGTCCTTTGTGATTGGTCATTGGTCAGGCGAGACTACCTCAACCCATGTGCTTTGCACACTTAGCTTCGTGCATTACTCCTTTACCACCCGAGTACTCGCCCGAGTTTAAATCATTTTCATTCAACCTGACCAAATGTCAACCATTACCATGGCACAATAAATTTTAATAACAGTGGCTTCCGTCATAATTCCATATATCATTAAGTCAAGATTAAACATTTATGAATATGTGATCATGAATCACAACGTACATATAAACCATGACTAAGCATAATACATACCCCTGTTGACATTCAAGGGTATATGTTATTCATAATTATTCAAGGAGACATAATAGCAATTACGCATTTAACTATTTTCAAAATTATTTGTTATAAACCTAGCAATGCATGTTGATATATAACCATATAATTTTATAAAATAGGTTCAATACGATCAAAGGTTTACGACTTGCCTTCGTTAAAGGTTTCAGTTGATTCGGTCGTTAGCTCCAAGAACTCTTCGAAAACACTGAAATCTATATGTACAAAAAGAACAAAATAAATAAATAACAATTTTAAACAAAATTCAAAAATTACCGCACTAGAACCAAATGAAAGACACTGAATTTATATAAATTTAAAAATTTGAATCATTCGAATCGAAATTCGAACGAAGAAAAACAGGCTCTTAAAAGTTCAGTGCTGTACACTACGGGAAAATATGCAATGGTCGCCGGTAGTTCTTAAGTTGGGAAATTGAAATTAGCCGACATAAGGGGTGGCCACAAAGAGGCTCGACCACAGCCAACAACGGCGGCCGGCATCATATCACCATACTATTCATCGCACATGCTATGCTGCCTGTGACGCGCGGACCTACCATCTTCAGTGCTTCTAATTCTGATCGCAATTGTAAATTATATACGGCCCTATTACGTACACTGCAGTGGTGTAGTACAACGCTCGCTAGATGCTCCTGCTGCATTCTGAAACGATGAAATTAAGTGCACACCGTGTCCGCACAATGGCCGGTCGAATTCGGTCTACACGTGATACATGACGAAAAACGGCCCGTAACCGATCGAATTTGGCATGTCCGACTAGTCACTTGCTGGCATTGCACCATCTTGCCAAGTTCAGTCTGTGGCCGGTCGGACTTACGTCCACATCGCCTCGTTCGACTTGTCACCAGCGTTCGATCTGTCACCAGTCGGACGCGTCGCCCTATCTCCTCAGACGTCAACTCCATCTCATCCCATCTCCTCAAACGTCAACTCCATCACACCTTTTTCCATATATGCATGCATGCATGGGGAGATTAGCGCGGGAGGTCGTGCCGTGTATTTAATCGCAGCGAGAGTGCAATTTCAGTTCGCACTCTCGCTCGCTCTCTCGCGCCGTCGACATCCTTCGGTTTTGGTTTTCCAAACGATTAAGTTTTATTTGCAGTCGTCATTAACAGTCATATCAACATGTAAGTTTCTCCTCGTACGTTATTTAATTTTTAATTTTGTGGTTAGTAAATTAGTTGTAGCAACATTAATCTTACTTAATTTATTAATTCTAATTTTTAGTTGTAGTTAATTAGTTACCAATTAATTAAGCGTAAGTATATTGTTTTCCTCAATTAACTAGTCCAAAATAGTTAGTATCTCACATGCATCAAAGAAGAAACCATATACTCAATTCATGCCACACCGCACGAGTAGTGAGGTTATATAAGTTGGTGGGGGTAGCTACATGCCGCTCTTTTCTCAATTTCTATGATAATTAATTAATTAGTCTATAAGAACCCCAAAACTTAATATTAATCTAGACAACAAGAACAATAATATGCAGTAATTACAGACCGATTTTGAGCACAGCGCTACACAAGTTCATACAAGACTATATATTATCAAGAGTTCATCAACAGAATTTACAATATGATTTCTCACAGCAAAAATACAACATCGATAACAACACAGAAAAAATTACAAGAATTCATTACAAGCGGATGGAAAACATTAAATATAAACTCAGAAATAATTACAAAAATTCTTTACATCAGAATAAAATAAAAATTACAGCAATTATTTGAACTACAAGCTAAAATCTTGCACGCTTGGTAGTCTGAAGCACTTGCATTTCCTCTGCCCATGTATTGCCTTTAGATCCAACCTTCCACCGCCGAATCTAAAGTTGTGACACCCTTCCTATTCATTATAAACAAAAGCCAAGAGTCTGATTTGGGATGTTCTTGGGCTTGTTAGAAAGATAACTTCAAGCCCGATCTAATGGATCCTCCCTCACTCCGAAATTGCTCCTGAGTCAAAAGATATGACCGAAACAATATGATGGTTGTAAAATTAGAGTTTTCTTTTTGTTTTAGAATGAGTCGGAATTGGAGTAGGAGTTCTAATTCCGAATTAGGGTAGGAGTAGGGCCTCTTGGCCAGCCATGAGGAGGTGAAGGGGCACTATATATTTAGGGTTAGACCATCATTGTAACCTCAGACCAGTTTATACATAAGAATAGAAATATAGCTATTGCTTGTTCTTTTGATACCAGAGTTCATGCGAGGACTTTGAGAGAGGACTAGGTGATCCGTTGATTCGTTCTGCAACTCAAGGTCAAGCCGTCGTTCCATTGGGAATTGGGGACTTGGCGTTCGTCGTTTGTGGTCTCGCGACGAACAACTATCCGGTGTGTTTTGGACGTTTTTTAAAGAGTTGAGGGTTCGTGCATTGGCGCGAGTGTTCAGCTAGCGACATCGTCTACTTCATATCATTTATCCACGGTTCCTCACTGAGAAGATCGGGCATCCCCGTATCACCTGGATGCATGCCATCGTTCCTAGTGGCCCGCAGTTTGGCATATCTCAGCAGGAGCACATCGACGCTGCACATACTCAGCTGGGCCAGAGTCAACCAGATTGGCGACCTCTGCCCATTCAATGGTGTCCGTACCCCCTCCGAACCGATACGCGCTCTCCTGACCATTTGACGTATCCCACGGGACATGCTCGATGCAAAATCAGGATGTGTATGCGGATACAGCCGTAGACGCAGCGAGCAGAGAGTGGCTTAGACGAGTGAGCCTTGTATACCGTGTGAAACTGCACTACAAAGATGATATGCAGCTTTGATGCGCAATATTTGAATGCATATTTTGTATGTTACGTGTACAGTTGCACTATATTTGTACGTAATTTTCCTGCGCTATTTCGACATGAAAACATTTCAAATGGAGTTGCAATTTAACTCTTAATGGATAGACTTAACAACATTTTGGAACGCACATTACAATTTGCACTAAATTAATTATGCCGAACTGATTAACACTAAGCTAACTACGACTTATTTATTGCCACTAATTTAGTTATGACTAATTAATTTTCACTAAAATATTTAAGCCAAACTTATTAGCACTAAACTAATTATGACTATTTAATTGCCACTAAACTAATTATGACTACTTAATTTCCACTAATTATTAATTACTAACTAAATCATACTCAACTAATAAAGCCTACTTAATTATGTCTGATCAATTACCACTAATTTTGATGTACTAATGAACCACCGATACATTAGCTACAACTAAATTATTAACAGTACTAAACTACGGTTTAATTATTAGCACGTATTTAATAAAGAACTAGTTAAGTGCCGCAGGCTAAACTTGGCGAGGTGGCGCATTGCCACCGGTAATGGACCGTTTTTCCACCTCTTTCATAATAATAATAATAATAATAATAATAAAGAAGATCAGACAGTGAGTTGTTTGGCAGCACTAATCCATGTGAGTAATTTTCGTGCGTGGAGTTCGATGCAGGTCGCGTCGCAGCGCTACGAATTGGTGCGGTTCGATGCAGAGCAGGGCGGGGCGGGGCGGGCAGAGCAGAGGAGGTCGCGTCGCAGCGCTACGAATTGGTGCGGCTGGACGGTGGTCCGCGGGCGCTGGGGGAGTATCGCCCGATTGGCGCAACGGGGTCGGTCAGATCGAGCAAGGACAAGGACCGACCCCATCCCACATGAGGCACAGTAGAAACCTTTGATGGTCATCTGTTGGAGCCTCGTACCTCGCACAGTTGCGCCTGCCTATCCTAGCCTATCTATCCTCCGCCTGCCTATCCGATATCATGTCAAATTATCAAATGAGTTTATGCGGGACCCTAGCCGAAGCTTGTGCCTATCCATTGTTAAGCACGAGGTCGGTGACGTGGTCACACGTTTTTTTGGGCCCCCCCCCCTCCCCCGGTGTAACAGCAAAAGGATACGTATCCGCTCGTATGGAATTATAAAAGTGACATGGAGATATGTTAACTTTTATATTACTAAAAAAGTGGTAGTAGATAACAATGTCTTTATATTACTCATAAATATACATTTTATTATTTATAAGGGAGAAGATTAACTAAGTGCTCGTAAGTCTTTCTCCAATCAACACTTGGTCGTAAGCCTTTCTACGATTAGCCTATGGTCATAAGACTTTCTACGACCAGCTTGTGATCGAAAGGTTTTCTACGACCAGGTCGGCAATGGCCATCCTGTAATCGACAAAGCCTACCGAAATGTGGACCTAATCGATTAGAAAACCTTATACGCTGTGTTCAATACACAGAGCAGTTAATATACGCAGTTATTCTAAAAAATAATTGAACGTATTATACATCTGTCCTTGATGTAACTGCCAGACGACGTGGGGTGTAGTTTCCTATAAAAATAACTACCATCAACGTGTGCAATTCATCAGGCGTAGATGTGTCTCTTGATATGGAGTAACTGCCACACTTTCTCACACTATATAATGGCTGAAGTCAACAGACAAAAGGACGAGGCGATCGGGGCTAGCCGTAAGGGATCATTGAGTCTCAGTTTCTGTGGTTTCTTCCCAATTGTAACAAGCATACTAAATAGAAGAACACAAGAGTATGGGTATTATTCTCTCAGGCGAAGGACTGAATCTGTATAAATCCTCATGTCTTTTTTCCCTGTGGATCTATTTCATAGGAAGCCCCCCCCTAAACAACCATTCATAAGATCGACACTAGATCGACGACAGAAGGCTATGTACCGCGCTCTCCATCTACGAAACCCATATACCGCGGATTGGAATCACAGAAGGAACGTATTGCGGACTGGAATCGCGGAAGGAACGTACTGCGGATGGGAACCACGGAAAACTTCTTTGATCAATAGTGTCAAACATATTTCCCTATTCACATATTGTTGCCAAGTATCGCGCTCCCAGTCTGCAGAACCCACGTACCGCGGATTGGAATCGCAGAAGGAACATACTACGGACTGGAACCCCGAAAAACAACTTCGATCAATAGTGCTAAAACAGTTTTCTCTATTTACATTGTTGGAAGAATAATTCACCCCCTTACCAGTGGGACCCCCCTAAACAACCATTCATAAGATCGACACTAGATCGACGACAGAAGGCTATATACCGCGCTCTCCATCTACGAAACCCATATCCGCGGATTGGAATCACGTAAGAACGATTGCGGTGGAATCGCGGAAGGAACGTCTGCGGATGGGAACCACGAAATCTTTGATCAATAGTGTCAAACATATTTCCCTATTCACATATTGTTGCCAAGTATCGCGCTCCCAGTCTGCAGAACCCACGTACCGCGGATTGGAATCGCAGAAGGAACATACTACGGACTGGAACCCCGAAAAACAACTTCGATCAATAGTGCTAAAACAGTTTTCTCTATTTACATTGTTGGAAGAATAATTCACCCCCTTACCAGTGGGACCCCCCTAAACAACCATTCATAAGATCGACACTAGATCGACAACAGAAGGCTATGTACCGCGCTCTCCATCTACGAAACCCATATACCGCGGATTGGAATCACAGAAGGAACGTATTGCGGACTGGAATCGCGGAAGGAACGTACTGCGGATGGGAACCACGGAAAACTGCTTTGATCAATAGTGTCAAACATATTTCCCTATTCACATATTGTTGCCAAGTATCGCGCTCCCAGTCTGCAGAACCCACGTACCGCGGATTGGAATCGCAGAAGGAACATACTACGGACTGGAACCCCGAAAAACAACTTCGATCAATAGTGCTAAAACAGTTTTCTCTATTTACATTGTTGGAAGAATAATTCACCCCCTTACCAGTGGGACCCACCCCACAAAGTTAACACTTGCTTAACAGGTTCCCAAATATAATTACCTGGTAAAGGCCGATTGTACCCCTCAGTTGCACTCATAGTGTAGCTATCTCCAAAGGGTATTTTAGTAATTTGTACAGGCCCTAAGAGCCTATAAATATCCCATGTATCTCTTATTTCAAGGGGGTGCTCTCTTGAGCAATAAAGAAGCATATTCAAAATGGTGAGCTCTCGGGGGCTCCCTCCCCGGAGGTAACCCCCCATTGGCTCACTGGCAGGAGTAAGGTGGCCCTCTCGGACCCCCGAACCTGTATAAATCTTCGTGTCATTTTTTACTCTCGTGGACTAGAGCCCATCAGACGACCGACGTCCACACCCTCACTCGTGTTTGGTTTTTACACCTACAACATACATATTGTTGCTACAGTGCTCGTTCGGAAGAAGATGTGGACCAGAACCGCGACACTGTAAAAAATCATGTTGATATTGTGCCGTTAGAACACGATGCAAACTGGAACCACAGCAAGTCTCCCTACCGTACTCTCCTTCGGCTGCCGCAGAATTTGAGGGCTACAGGTGACTGCCACGGTCCGGAGCACTGTACATAGAGGTGGCCAAATGGGTTGTGATTGTCGGGCTGACTTGACTCATGGAACTATTAGCCCGGCTCGGGCCTGACCCGATGAGCCATGTCGTGCTTGGGTACCGTGTCGTCCAGAGCATGGCCCGGCTGGCATGGTCGGCAACGAAGGTGGTCGAGGAGGAGGCGGCGGCGGCTGCTCACGACGAATGGCGGAGGGGGATGTGGCGGCGGCTGCAATGGCGCACGACGCGCGATGGAGGTGCTGGCTCCCGCGGTGGCGACACACAGTGGAGGGCGGAGGAGGATATGGCGGTGGCAGGCTCACGGACCAACCCCTGCACATTGGGCTTATCATGTCCGCGCAGACATGACGGGACCCGACCGTGCCACCCATTTGACCAACTTTAACGTGTGGGACTCGGGTAGTGAAAAAGAATCTTGTGATAGGTGTGTCTCCAGACCAAATGGACACCTAACTTCGTTAAACTCGCCTAACTCGGAGTGTGACATTGTGTGTGATAATATTTAGTTACAAACCAAAAAAAGCCCTTGGCCTCCGTGGTGAGACAACTACGGTGAGCGTCCTGTGTTGTAATTAGAGGTGGCCAGATGGGCCGTGTCGGCCCGAGGCACGACACTATGGGCCCGACCCAGACATTGCATGGCCTACACTGTTCATGGGACGGGCCGGCAAGGCACGACAGCCCGTCCTGTGCTTGGGTTGCCCCCTGGCATGATGGACCAGCCCGACACAACACGAATAGTGTTGGGCTATGACAGGCACGACACAAGCCTGACATGACCTACGTGGCCCACGTGTGGAGAGGCTGAGGAGGGAGCCGGGAGCATAAGAGGAGGGCAGTGCGGCTGTAGCATCAAGGATAACCGACTAGAGGGGGTGAATAGGATGTTTCTAAAAATTCTAGATCAAATTAAACAATTTAGCAAGATGAACTAAGCAAAGCTATCTATCACAAGATATATGCTACAAAATTAATTGCAATAAGTAAAGACAAGAAATAACCGCAATGGGACAAGGAGGTTTTTCCCTGTGGTATCGAAGATTTATCGATCTTCACTAGTCCACGTTGAGGAAGCTTGACTCGATCAAGCAGGCACCACAAATTAAGCCTTCCCTCGTAATCACTTGGTTGTTCTTCCTCCTCTCCGAAGTTGGTGAACACCGACCAATCACAACCGGCGTCGAGCCTCTTCATAAACTTCTTGAAGAGATCACCGCGCAACCTCCGCCAAGCCATCTAGGTGCCGACAAGCACCAAGAGAATAGACCTTGACCTTCGCTTGATGGCAACCAAGAGCCAAAGGATCAACTAGAATGCAATGCTCTCGGTTTTGCTCACAACCTCACAAATTTGTGCAAAGAGAGTAAATGAGGAGTGAGGGGAGTGCTCAAAGCTCAAATGTATTGAATGAATACTCAAAGAACAACCTTGAGTCGGTGGGGTGCATTTATACCCCCCACAACCAAATATGACCGTTACACAAAGAATCCAGAAAAATTCAGGGAAATCGAAACTTCTGCCATGTAATGTGCGGAACTTCCGCCCTTGCATCGAGTGTACTGCAACGGTCATTACAGTGGTATTAAATGCTCTTATTATAGCCGTTGAATTTATGTGCAGAACTTCCGCCAACTAAAGTTCAGTTCGTTCGATAATCGGAAGATCCGCTCATATCATGGCAGAACGACCGCACTTCCGCTCATATCATGGCGGTACTTCCACACTTCGAAAAATCGGCTAAGTCCCTAAAAAGGGTACTCTCTGGAAAAAAAAAGTTTCGCGAATTTTTCGGAAGATCCGCCCAGCGGAAGTTCCGCAGTTATAACGCCGGAACTTCCGATTGCGTACTGAAAAAATGATTTTGATTTTAAAACCAGACCAAGAGAGCATGCATGATCCTAAGTTGATCCAAAGGCATAATGAAGTGCTTTCAAACTACTAGACAAGCCCCCCCTTAATAGTACGGTATTTATCATAAAATCCGGTCTTTCACCATACTCCAAAGACCGGTAAAATTCAAAAGAGGTCCTAGTCTATTTGTACTTTGCCCTTGAGATAAACTCCATGTTCTTGACATTCTTTGACATGCAGCTCCTTGATGTGACTTTGTCATCTAGGACTATGTCTTGTAATCACTTCAACAAACATATTAGTCCCATATTCACATAATGTCATTAATTACCAAAACACATTTTTAGGGGCCTGGATGCTTTCAGCGGCGCCGGCACTGACGAAGAAGGGGTCGGCGCTGAGGAAGGGGGAGGAGAGTAAGGGGGGAGAAGGACGGCACTGGCGGCCAGCGCAGAGGGAGGAGGAGGCGGTGGGGCGCACGAGCGGAGAAAGAAGGGAGGAGAAGATGGCAAGAGGCGAAGGGCGCACGGGCGCGACAATGAGGAGGGGAGAGAAAAAGGAGGGCGAGGCGGCGGCCGGCGCGGAGGGAGGAGACAGTGGGGCGCACAGGCGGAGGAAGAAGGGAGGAGAAGGTGATGCGGCTGGCCGTGGAAGGGAGGTAGCCCGGAGGAGACGGGGCAAGGGTGGGGGATTGGGCAGAGACAGGGGTGGATGGGTCGCACGACTCAGTTGAAATTTTTCCCATTAGGGGGCTTTTTCGCATAGTGCGACATGCCCGGCACGTCACGACCCGTTTAGACCTAATGTTCGGATATTTTTTTCCTTCAAAATTCGGCCTTTTTTACCTTTGGGGCTTCAAAAATAGAAAAAATAATTCAAAACTCTCGATCTTTTTATAAATAGCCACCATCCCCCCTTTCAGCACTCATCCATTCACCAATCCCTCTTTCAAATTATATTGTGTAAATTCAAATTCATTGTGAGATAATTTGGCAAAATTTTAAAAATTATGCCAAATTTTGAAAAATTCAATTTTCGACAGCAAGTCAGCAAAAGAGGTACAATACTATTTTTTGCATAATTTTATTGTTGATATTTGTTATGCTAAGATGAAAATAATAATTGTGTTAGTTTTAATTTTGCAGTTTTTCTTATGGAAAATTATGATGGCTTTGCTCTTCGTGATTATGGACTTTCACTGGAGGATGTTGCATCTATGGAGGTTGAGGCTGCCTCAAACCAACCGTAGTTGTTGCCAGAAGGGAAAGGCGGAGTTACGTCATCAGGCTCAACAACAGCATCTTTGTCTGCGACCACCGGAGCAAAGAGGCTGAGACCGTCTACATCGAGATTGTGAGAGAATTTCGATAGGACAACCAAGCCTGCATAGGAAAATGAGGTATCATATACTATTTACAAAATTTATCCTAATGAATTATATGCAAGGTCTACAACTGATTACTCCTTTGGGACATGACATCTTAAGACATTGATAGCTGTAAGGAGCAGCTATTAAGAATTGTGCCAGAGTTGGTCAACCGAGTATGGCATTTTATGCCCTGTCGAAATCGACCACATCAATTGAGATTTTCTCCAACCTGAAATTATTTGGTGAACCAAACATTACAAGATAAACCTGACCAATGGGTTTGGCTGAAGACCCCCGTACGATCCCATGAAATGAGTATCGTATATGCTTGATCTTTGTCATGGGAACTTGCATATCGTCCAAGACACTCGTAAAGAGTATATTTAGTGAATTCTCACCATCAACTAACACACAATTTACTCGATAGGTGTTGATGGTGGGCTCAACCACGATCAAAAAATGACCAGGTCGAGAAGAAGGGATTACATAATCACCTTTCTCGAAAGAGATGGTGATTTCTGACCACTTCTGTACTTTATTGACAAGGGAAGGGTCGATGGAATTTATCTCACATTCGACAGCTTTGAGTTGGCGTTTCAACTCGTATGCCAAAGATCCTTCATAGATGTGATCAATGGTGTGTTCTGAATCTTGAAATGGCATATCCTCCTCATCACCTGACTGCTTTCGACCACTTGTTTTCCCCACCTCTTAGAGTGTAGGAAGCGGTCATTTGCCGCTGTAGTAATCCTCGAGTTTTCATTGAAAAATTTGGCAATTGCGAAGGTCATGTCCTTCCTTTTTGTGGAAAAGACACCACCTAGGCTTATTGTTTTTTCATTCGGGCCGTTTACCTTTGCTCCGAACGGGATATGGTTTGGAACCCTGAGGCTCCTTGTCGCTCACGCTAAGATTTCCTTAAAGATTTTCACTTGAGGTTTTTGGCCTTTAGATTTGCTCTTGGATTTCCTGGCAATTTTTATCGTTTTTCTTGCTACCTTCACCTGCTCCTTGAGTGCTATTATCGTTACAATCAATCGTGCGATTCCATTCGACCACGTCTGCAGCAGTCGCATAACGGTCGGCCATTTCAAAGAGCTTGATGACGGTAGCCGGAGGATTTAGAGCGATATCCTCCATGATCCTTCAATTGCGGACTCCCTGCTTGAATGCACTAATGACAGAAGAGTTAGAAACTTTAAGAATTGAATTACGAACATGACTAAAATGCCTGATAAATTGGCGTAAGGTCTCGTGAGAATTTTGTCGGATCCTTTGCAGGTCATCCTCCTTTCCTGGATTGTTGTAGGTGCCCTAGAAGTTGACAAGTAGTAGATCGCATATGTGCTACCATGAGTAGATCGACTCTTATGGCTGATTTAACAGCTAAGATTGAACATACCCTTTGAGCACGGTAGGAAGGTAGCTGACCTTGACATGCTCTCCTCCTGCTGCTGCTCGAACAACGGTGGTACAGATTTGAAGAAACTCGATGGAATTTTGTGACCTACCAAACTTCTCCATGTTCACTGATCAGAACCGCGGCGGCCAATGAACTGCTCGAAGGTCAAGCGAAAACGCCTGACATCCGGTAATAATACCATGATGCCTTCTTTGCGGGAAAGAAAGGTTGATGTCACCAGGCGATCGTACTCGATGATACCTAGTGGTAATTGGACCTAACCTATCATAGGTTTCAGCCTTACGAGGGTAATACTCCTCGTACTCCATATGTTGTTGCAGATTTCTCGAAAGAAGTGGTGAATGATCACCTCCCCTAGAATTTTGTCGATCACCAGTTGTTTGAGGGACTCTTTTTCGACTAGCATCGTTGTTAAAAGACTAACCAGACCTGTTGTCTTGCCTCTCTCCACGAGGAGAGTCATCTGAACAACTAACGTTCGATGGAGTTATCTCAGTACGACTATCAGAATGGTGTCGTCGAGTCTGCTCAAGCCTGACCATCGTGTCCCGAGGTCTTCATGCAATCTCTTGAGAGAAGAGGTAGTAGCCTGACACTTGTCTTAGCTGTTGACTTGGATTTTCGATCAGGTCATTGATCCGTTCAAGTTCTTGAGCTTCTTCTGACCGGTATTGGATGCACCTAGGTAAAATCCTCTTGGTAGTAACTCTCCTTCTCCGGATGATTTCAGGATCATCAACATCTGGGTAAGCTGGAGTATGCCATAGTGGAGAGCGATCATTTCTAGGATTTCGTCCACACTCATGAAGGCGATAATCATGTTCATCACTGGAGGCGTCATCGCCATCACCACAAGAGCCCGAATGAGTGTGCGATGGGAAGCATCCCCAGCCCTGGCTCTTGGAGAGAGATTATGATCTGAGAGGAGGACAAAGACCTCCTGGATGTTATTATCTCCACTTGCACCTGAGTTCTTCTGACTCGAGGAGTAATCGAAAGACAACGCGTGGCGACTTGGAGCAATCCCATCCAGGAAGGGGAATTTCGAGTTATAACCGTCTCCAACTGAATGTGAACCCTGCGAGCGTGTGGTCAAATTCGTAGGAGAAGCAGGCTCGACAATGCACTTCGTGGGGTAACCGAAGGGTGACGATTATCAGGTGTTGCTTCAGTCCCAGAATCATGGATTCCAGGACTTGTTGTGCTAGATAGAATGGCCTCAGACGATGTTGAACATTTGGAGGGGGAACCCTCGTCGTGCTCTGTACTTGGTGTGGCACAATACTGACCCTGGTCAGATGGACCCTTACCATTTGAGAAGAATGATTCCTCATCTGGGCGTAATGTTGTGGGGGAGAAAGATCACTCATCAACCTTGTATGTGGCGTGGTCTTCTAGGTCTGGTGAAAGATCCATGAAAACAGCGTTGCTATCGGGCGAAATGATGTTTTGCTCGTACTCGTAGCATGCATCCATGTCCTCCCCAGGGATAGCGCCAACTGTCGATGGTTTAGTATCGATTTTACGAATGAACACTCTTGACTTTCTTTGAGTTAGATCCACACAGAAAAAGACACAGGGAATTTATACAGATTCGGGTTTTCTCCTGGGAGAATAATAATCATACTCATATGTTGTTGTATTGACTATACTTTACAACGGGGAAGAAATCACTAGAACTACAACTTAATGACTTCTGACTGATAATTGTGTCTCCGATCGATTTGCTTCTGATCCTCCTCTGTCCACCGACTTTACCCCTTATATAGCGTGTGAAGGGGTGGGAGTTATTCACGCTAAGATGCACCTTGACGTTTGATGTAATGCGCAGTTTAAGGGTAGTTATTGTCAGAGAGTAACCCTCCTACATAGCCTTGCAATTATGTCAGAAACAAAGGCTTAATATGTGCAGTTATCATGGATAATAATAGCACATAATAACTTTTTTGTGTTTTAAACATAGCGCATAAGTGTCCCTAGTCAATTGTCTGTATGCTTTGTTGACTATAGAGTGGTCGTAGTTGACATGGTCGTAATAAGACTTACGACCATGAGATGGTCGTAGTAAGGCTGACGACCATGAGGTGTTTGTAGAAAATCTCATGACTACCAGGTAGTCATAGAAGTACTCACAACCATATAGAGAGGTCGTAATATGGTTTCGACCACTCGGCTAAACTTCTCCCTTATTAATGATAAATGATATCCTTATGAATAACATGAAGGTATTGTCATCTATAATAACAATTATACATAAATAATTTAATTAATTGAGGATTATTAGATTCTCGTCATGTGCATAGTATTTTACTGATTGCTAGTCATTTAAACAACTATAAAAATAACAAAGTTTTAAGAGAGACTATTTTTTGCTATGAAAACTAAATAACTTAAATATTGAAAAGAAATCTCTCTTTCTATATGTATTTGCATTTATATTAGATTCTAGAGTTAAAATTGATGAATTTGGTCATGTTCTTGATCTTCTTAGTGATGCTACAGGACTGGACTATTCTAACTATTTTGCAGATGTTCGTTCTCGATTATACGTGGTTTTCCAAATGTACGAAAATAAGTTGCAGCGAGTCTGCTTACAACCAGGGTTCTGATAATCGGCCGTACCGGCTCTGCTGGCCCCCTGGTGGAGAATCAAACCGGCGTTGAGATTTCCAGTTTGGTTGAATTTTGGCCGAATTTGATTGAATTTTGCTTGAATTTGATTTTTATTTATTTTTCTTAATTTAAAATCCAAAATTTTTGAAAAATTCAGACCGAAATTTGCCGATTATCGATCATATCGGGCTTACTGGTCACCCCCGGTATTTTTTTTTGACCAGTATTGAAAACCCCAAAATTTGCCGATTATCGGTCATATCGGGCTTACCGATCACCTTCGATATTATTTTTTTTTTGTCTGGTATTGAAAACACTGCTTACAAAAACATAAGTAACAAGATAAATATGTAAGATAAGATCCGAGATAGAGGCTCTTCCTCTGGATCCACATTTTTCTCTTCCTATAGCAACACCTTATAGATAAGTACAAGACCGTACGTGAGAAACGATTCCATCAAAGATTGCTCCTCAAACCGCTCAAAAAACGAGCATCCTACGCTTCCCATTTGCGTCTCCTTCGGCGCGCAGCCACTTAACACCACAGTCCCTGCAGAGTGCAGACACACACTGTTCTCCGGTCAATCACTAGCTAAGCTAGCTAGGGGTCAAGTCAAGCCAAAGGCACGACACCAGCAAGCATGGAGAAAGCAGATGATGAGCTCGTGCCGCCTCCGGCTGCTCACGCCACCACCTTCACCACCGCCGTGCCCATTTCCACGGCGCTCAGCCTCACCGCCTCGTCCTCGCGCTCCAACTACAGCGGCTACACCACTAACAACAACGACGTCGTCGGTGTCGCTTGCCTCTGCCCCACGGCCGCCAACGGCGGGGCGCCCTTCGGACTCCGCGCGCTGGAGCAGGAGATGCTGTACCGCGTCGACTTGCAGCTGCAGAGCGCCGCCTCGGCGTGGACGTCCGGCGGCGACCGCCGCAAGAAGCGCATGATCAAGAACCGCGAGTCGGCCGCGCGCTCCCGCGCGCGCAAGCAGGCGTACATGCACGAGCTTGAGAAGGAGGTTCACCTCCTCCGAGCGGAGAACGACGCGCTGCGGGAGCAGTGCGAGGAGGTCAGATTCACATCCACTAGCTATATAATATTATACGCAGCTGCTGCGATTTTCTTTTGTTTGACGAGGAACAGCAGGGGAGGCCCCAGCTGCTGCGATTTAATCTACTCGGTGGTTTGCTTGATCCGGCCTTATGAGCATGTATATATGCATGCAGTTGAAGGCGGCAGTGGAGGTGCCGGTGCCGGTGCTGGTGAAGAAGACGCTCCAGAGGGTGTCATCCGCACCGCTCTGACGAGAGAGAAAAAAAAAAGCCGTGTGCTTCGATCGCAGATCACGCATGATCAGCTTGCTGTTCTCGTCGTGTGCATATGTCGGTAGAGAGACGGCGAGAATGGTTGTACTAGACTACTAGCTAGTGTCGTAGTGAGGATAGGAGTAGCCATCGATCTGCTGCTTACTGGGAGTGTACTGTACTGCCTGCATGTCGAGTCCTCGTGTGCTGCATTTCTACTTTCTAGCTCTTGTGCGATGGAGCGGGTCTGCTCTGCTTGCACAAACATGGTTAACCTGGCTTCCTCAAGCACACCACGTTTTGGGGAAGAAGCTGCTAGCTACTACTGTGAACGGAGCCTCATGCCTGGGCATCATTGCCTTTTGCTGCCCTTAAGGCTGTCCTTATTCCCATTGGAAGCTCGGATTCAGATCGGTTCACAAGTTAATCTCCTTTCATTTTCTGCAAACAATTTCTTCAACTCCATATATATGTCGGCCCCTTTATTTTGCCCCCTTTTAGAGTTCTTGAAAACTAAAAATCCAAATTTCATCCCGTTTGAAAACCCACCAAAAATTCGAACCGAAATTTGGGCCGCCAACAGAAAAAATTCGAAGACGAAATAAAGTTCCCGGTTGTATTAACCAGAACATTGTACTACATATTGCTGTCTGCTGCGGTCGCTGCTAATCTGTTACCTTTGTTTCTTGATTGGTACTCGTCGTACATGCCGACGTGGGCTCCAGAGCTACTGGTAGGAGGGGGGCTTTAGGTAGGGCAAATTTAATCCCCGATGTTTCCTAGTGATAGCTCGATCCTGAAAACACGCCCCATTGGGCAGGTCAAACTGCCGCTAGCTGCTTCCGTAGATCCTCCGAAAGATACCCCTCCGTCGCTGCTTTTGCTTGGAAGATGGTCCCGATGAGACTGAGCTGAGCTAGCTCGCTCCTCCTTTTAGTCTTTCTCCCTGGCACTGCCACCAACGATACACTCAAGACAGTGTGCAGCCAGTATACAACAGCATGGTTTCTTGTGCAAAGCCAGACTCCTGATGAGATTGTTAAGCCTAATTAGCTCAGCCGCCGTTAGTGGGTTCGCATCATGTGTGCCTTGCTAGTATCCACGAAACAACCATATATCTCGGCCATAAGATATATATAGTGTTCCCCGTTTCTTGTGCAGACGACTATTCATTTCACCCACTCTCCCCGTTACAACAAATCAATCCCACATGTATACGGCACCATCTACAACACTCAAAGTGCATCGAGATTCACGTCTGTTGCCTCCCTTGTGCAAAAACACCCCTTCCTTTATCTACCTCGCCCTCGCCCTCCCCACCGTCTCTCCCCCCTTCCCTCTCGCCCTCGCCACGTCGGAAACCTCGTTGCGTCCGAAACTTCGCCGCAAGGGACCCGTGCCCTCGGTAACGGTGTTGTTGTTCGCTATAACCAAACTATAGGAGATTCATTTGTAGCAACTTGGCCTGGGGTGTGATCTCCACCGTGTATACGGGGGAATGCTTGTTCGGTTGGACGGTGAGTCAGGCGAGATGCCACGCAGGCATATATGCCCTCCTTACATGGGCTCTCGACAAACCATGTCCTTACATGGGCTGATCACTGCTAAGTAAGTACATATACCACAAGGGTTGTTGGGCCGAGTAACCACAAAGTCAACAACACATGTCCTATTCCTGAATGTTGATGTAAACGTTGATCACAATGAACGAACGAACGAACGAAAGTCCCTACTTGCTTTCTCAAAAAAAAAAAAAACAAGCAGAAGCAGTCATATATATATATATATATATATATATATATATATATATATATATATATATATATATATAAGGGGGGAACAGTCAATTAGCACCAAGTATTATATTTAATAATTTTATGGAGGGGAATATTAGGTAGGTGTTTATCGCAAAAGGATGTCGATGGCGAACTATATCAACATTCAACAGTAATATCAGTCGGTTGCATGGTACTGTGCCTATATTGATCTAAACCGTTGGCTGAGGTGGTGGAGACCTAGTGCCGTCGGCCGTAGCAATAGCAGATCCGCGTCCATCGCAAAAGCAGTTGCTTCCCTGGCTCACATCACAGCATGAAGCTTAGGCAGCCATGCACCTTTCCCGGGTTGGGATCTCTTGTGGCTACTGAGATGGCCTTCTTTTTCTTCGTCTCTAGGGATTTGCTGGCCGAAACATGCATATTACATTAATATTACTATGGAATTCAACACAGCTACAAGTTGTCTCGCTCGGTTGATCATTGTCGTCTCTCCGTTATCATGTAGCTGAACCTTCAGTTGATTGGATAACTAATTGTTTGGCTAATCAATTCGGCAATAGCAGTCCCCATTTACATTTAATAGAATCCACGAGAACAATACGTAGCGACAATTATTATGGTTCCTCCTCATTCAGTGAATGAATGGCGAAAAAAAAACCCAACCCTGCAAGTTCATCATACAGCCTATATGTAGCAAAAGGGCACATGCTCCAGAATGCAACTAATATCTGAAGATGTGTACAAACTCTTTTAGTTCAAGTTACATACACCTGACATTATGCTGTCACGTCGACTAGTGGCGGATCTAGGATCTAAAATTTAGGGATAACCTGCTTCTGACTTGCTGAATACCGAGTTGTTGATCAGTAGTAGTCTACATGAGCACGATTAGACTGAGATTGCTAAGGGGTACACTATAAATCAAACGCCGGTAGGAGGGTTCGACCCTGATGTCGACAATTTAGGGTTCAGACTAACTAGAAACGGAAACGAGGGGGGAATATCCAGCTGAATTACACAGCTGCACAGGTCTCCCACCTGGAGGCCTCCGCAGAACATCCCACCCTTCCCCGTCGCGACGCACACGGCACACGTAAAGCAGCGGACCCCATCCATCCATCCACCGCGCGACACCAGCGCCAGCACACCATCCATCGTCCTCCACGCGTCTCCCTCCCGTTGGACGCCGTGGCCACACCTCCTCTGCAGCGGCCGCCACCAAGCCTCCTCACTCAGCCGACATGCGGGCCCCACCAGCTCGGACGTCGGGGCCCATGTTCCAGCGACCCGACGGGCGCCCCACGTAGCTTGTCCCCGGGAGGCACTGCACCGTGCAGCCAAAGTCGGTTTTCCGGGTCCGGCTATATATACCCGATCCGGCTCTTCCGCGGCATCCTTTTCAAATCGATCGACATTTTTTTTAGCTTCTTCTCTTCTCTCAGCACCAAAGTACCAAACCACAAACCAAAACCAGAGGATAGAGAGAGAGAGAGACGATCCATGGAGGTGGAGGAGAAGCCTGCGTCCATGTCGTTGGCCGCGTCCGCCGGGCTGGGCCTCCAAGACGGGTTCACGGAGGCCGATCTGGCGGCGGCGGACCAACTGGTGCAGCTCAGCGTCAGCGGCGGCGGGGAGGAGGACCACGAGGCCTCCTCGTCGTCCTCGATGTCGGTGCAGTCGGTGAACAACGCCAAGGAGGCGGTGGCGACGGAGGAGGCGGATGATGAGGCGGGGCTTGATAGGAGGGCGAGGGAGCGGTACCGGCTGGTGTCGGAGCTCTACGCCGCCACGAGGCCGGTGAAGGGGGGCTTTGCCGTTGCCGGCGCCGGCGCCGGCAACGGCAACGGCAAGGGCAAGCGGAAGAGGGAGGAGACGGGGAAGCGCTAGAGATCGGAGAGAGGAATGCCCTGGCCCTGGGCGCGCCGGCGCCGGCAACAGTAAGCGGAAGAGGGAGGAGACGGGGAAGCGCTAGAGATCGAGAGAGATCGGAGAGAGGAATGCCCCGGCCCTGGGCCTTTGTGTAAATACTTTCCTTTCGTAGGGTGTGTACTTTTATTTTATTTTACGTTTTGCCCCCTCTCCCTGCGACTGCGAGTGGCAAGGGCAACGAATGGACCGAGGAAAAAGACAAGAAAACAGCAGCAAACTTGTACAGTTTTGAATTTGAACGATGCAGCGATCAGATCGCAAAGATCGATCGGCTGGCAAGTTTTTTTTTTTTTTGCGTAAGCTTTTATTTTTTAAAAAAATGTACGCTTGTATAGTGTAATACATTGGTACCTCTTTTCGCATGTTTGCTTCTGGAAGCTTCCACAGCTAGCTAGCCAAACCGCCTAACAAATGACGCCTTCGTTTCGGTTGTAAACCAGGCAGGAAAAACACTACTGGTAAGAATTTTATGTGAGGGAAGCAATACAACTGGTTTTCACCGGTTATGGTTATCGAAAATTTCGGGCGAAAAATTTGAATTGGAATATGGATTTTTCAGAAATAAAAAAGAAAGAAATTTATATCTGATCTCACTGACAACACCGGTAAATGGTAGTTACCTCAAAAATCTCTATAATAGATTTTTGACTGAACCAAGCACGGCATGCAATACTTGGTTTGCAAACAAAAAGAAAAGGAAGCGCGCGTACCACGGCAAGGGAAGGGAAGGGGCAAGAAATAAGCAGGGCCCGGACTCGAGAGTCTGGCCCAATCTGAGCCAGGACCCCGGAGAGTCCTGGCCCAGTTGAACTCCTCATCCCGTAGTCTATAAATAGAGGGTCACCCCCTCTCATTGTAACCCTGATTGATCCGAAGCAATAAAGCGCACTCAAGTCCCGCATATCTCGTGTTCATTCTATTGTTGTGTTCTTGTGTTCTTCATCGTTCTTACGATTCGATCATTGTATACGAGGTACCCGTCGATTTGGACTCGCCAAATGACGGTTACTCAACACGTTATCGGCACGATCGACTCTCCTCGCGCCGAAGGTAACCGTCGTGAACGACACTCGTAGATTGAATCGTATTTTCTAGATTGCTTTCAATTCGCAAATTTGCTTTCTAGATTGTTTTCTACGGTACAAATCTGTTCTAATCTACCGCGAAATGACTTGAAGTCGCCGACACAATGTCGATCGGTGATTGCATGAAAGATCGGATGTCGATTGTACCGTAGATTGAAATTGCAAATTCACCGCGAACCGACTCAAGTCGCCGATCGGAAAGAAAATTGCATCACATGAACAATATTTTTCGCATAAACAGTACCTACGAACAAAAAATCACGGTCGGCGCCGACACGGAAGTCGTCTTGCGCGACTTGCCCCCACGGCCAAGGCTCGACCGCCGCCCTCCACCACCTTGCGGCCGCATGGTGCCAACCCCGCCAAGAAGAACCCCGCCACGGCCGCACCACCGACGGTGGCACGAGCCGCCACTTGCGCCATCACAAAAAAAAAAAAAAAAAAGGGGGGCGGGATCGGCCGGCCGACGCCGCCGCGACGCACCAGCTTGAACCGCCGACGCCGCATCACGAAATCAATCACGGAAAAGGGAGAAGGAAGAGCGCAGAGCCGGGGAGAAGAAGCGCGCCACGCCGACGGCCGCACCACCTGGCCGGCTTGAAGCCGCCGCGGCGGCGCTCGCGCGCTCCACCGACGCACGGACGGCGCCCGGCCGCCGCCGCCGGCGCCCACGCCCGGCCACTCACTTGAACCGGCCGCCGCCACGGCCGCTTCGCCGAGCCGCGCCTCGGCCGCCTCATCGCGCCAGCTGCCCGCCGCGCGCTCCGCCGCCGCCGCCGAGAAGAACGCGCGCTCCCACGGCGGCCGCCGCCGCAGCCGCCGCCGAGCGCGGCGGCTCCACGGCGAGCCGCCGCCGCCGCCGAAGAAGAGCGCGGCGGCTCCACGAAGAGCCGCCGCCGCCGCCGAAGCGCGGCGGCTCCCATGAAGGAGCCGCCGCCCCGAAGAACTTCGGGGTAGGGAAACCTACCGAAACCCTCTAACCGCTTAAGAAAGCCGTGACGAACCGACCTTTTAGGCCTACCGTATAACTGATAAAAAAAAAAAAAAAAGAAGAAAAGAAAAGAAAAGGCTATTTTGCAAAAAGGCCCTCAGAATTTCCATAAATTACGCGAAAAATTTCTCAGAACTGAATTTTTCACGTTTTAGCCCCTAGAAATAGCGACTCGTAAAAATTCATATTCCAAAGAGAAAAGGGCCTCTGAATTCAAATTTTGAATCGGTTTTTGCATTTGAAGCATATTTTACCTTGTTATTATTATTTCTATGCAATTTATTTATTGTATTTACTGTTTTGATTATTTGTGATTATTCATATTGCTTTTAATCACTGAAAATAGCAGTAAATCATGATAATGCATGAAAAAAATACGGAATCACGAACTGGGAGTTCGAAGAGCATTATGAGAATTTTGCAACCATTTTATGTAAATTACCAGCGAGAACCCTATGAACTTTTTGCATGAATATGAAAAATGATCGCATCACGAACGAAAGTTCGAAAGAGTTGGCCCAAAGATGGCCGAATTTGTACAGATCTTCACCTCGTGATAAGGTAATCACGGATGAGCGGAAGATTGACAAGACTCTCTCTACCTTCACCCGAATGCGGTGCAATCCGCACGCAATTATTGTCAAAATGGCTACAAGAAGTATGCCGCATTAATTGACACCGTGAAAATTGCGAAAGCACAAGATGATGTTCTAAGGAAGAACTACATCTCACAGCCACCTAGTAGCAATGTTGGCCATGAAGCCAACACTAGTAGCTACAAGGTAATGAAGCCTCTCACGAAGGAGAGGGGCAAGAAGGGTAAAGTTGTGAGTCGCACGTAATTGGTGTTTTTACAGTCTAAGAAAAGGGGCAAAGGATAGCATGAGGCACACCTCACCATTGCAAGCACGGAAGATCCACACCCATTAGTTGCACTTATGGATATGGACAGCCTAGTAGCAGCCCCCATCATGCCTCCTTTTGGACATAGCAGCGGTCACAGCCGTAATTGCCCAAGAGGAGAAGATCGCCACGTAGCAGATTAAGGCAGAAGTTTCTGAATACTTCGCTGATTCGATCTAGTGCACGCATTGCACTTAGATCCTTTTACAGTCACTTGCATTTTGTGATTATGATGAAACTTTGAATAATGGTTGTAGGCTCTAGAAGAGCAAAGCATTAAATTCTTATGATGAGTCCTGCAAGACTTATATTTCCCGTATTTATGATAGCAAGTTATGTTCTAATATCTGAAGTATTTTTATTTTATGTGTTGCTGGATTTCTGCTACATATTAATAAAGTACATTATATTAGATCGCATGTAGCGCCTATGGAGGAAGTGTGCTTAGCAGGTAGCGGCACAATGAATACCACCTTGAGAGAGATGGAATTTTTCAACAATCGCATGCAGCGATACATGTATAATAGGCTTAGGAAGGGCCACAATTATACTCCCGACGGACACAACTTTGGTCATTAAAGAAGCCTTGTTGTGCCCATAATCGACTAGAACTCTCAAGTATATTCGCGCTAACGGTTTCCACGCAGAGACTGAAGAAGAGCATGGTAAGGAATACCTGCTCATTACAGAGCGTGACGAAAAAAAATGGTATTAGAATGACTTCCTTCATTTAAAAATGGACTATACTACACTAATATTAAGGCATCTGCAGCCTATACTGCCCTGAAAACTATATTTAGAAGCTCTAAACCTCTTCTATCTCTGGCATGATAGATTATGTCACTTAGGTCTTAGGATGATGAGAAATATAATTAACAATTCACAGGGACATAGTGTCAATTTAAAGAACTTCCCGAATCTTGAAGATTTTGTGTGCCCTGCATGTACCATCGGGAAACTGACTACTAGACCCTCTACTCTGAAAGTAAAGGACGAAATCCTGCATTCTGGACCGTATCCGGGAGACATTTGCGGTCCTAAACACTGTAAGGGTCATTTAGGTATTTTATGGTGCTTATCGATGCTTCCTCGAAACGGTCGCGACGTTTGTTTAATGTCTACGAAAACCCGCTTCGCAAAGCTAATCTCGTAGATAATTAACATTAAGAATAATTTCCTTATCATCATGTGAAGTCCACGGAATGGACAACGCGAGAATTTACTTCAAGGGCATATGATGATTATTGTGTGAAAATGAGAATTAAAATTGAGCATCCTGCATCGCATGTCCACACCCGAATGGACTAGCGAATTGTTATTTACCAACTACATGTTGGGGACACGTAGTCTGCACGCAAAGAACTCTCATCAATTTTAGACCACCGACATATAACATCCATTCACCTATGCAACTAGCGCAAGGGTCAACACTGAAAATTTCTCATCTTTGAAGGTTTGGTTGCAAGGTTTATGTACCTATACTACCACCACAGCAAACTGAAATGGGCACTCTCCAAAAGTCCGGATATACATTGGTTATGAGACAAAGATCCATAATCGTATTTGGACCCCACGATCGAGATTTGCATGCACCGCGCTTACGATAGCATATTAGATGAGAATTATTTCGTCATTAGGGGGAGAAAATCAACCCTTGATGTAAAATGTCGAGAAATAGAGAAGTCCAGAAGACAATTGAAGTCTAGAAGATAATTGAAGTCTAGAAGATAATTGAAATCCATGCATATGACCCGCGCACTAGTGAAGCAAATAGAGAAGTCCAGAAGATAATCGAAGTCTAGAAGACAATTGAAGTCTAGAAAATAATTACAGTCCAGAAGATAATTGATTTGCAAGCATTAGCGAATCAACTGCCTAACCACTTTAGTGATTTGAAGAGCGTGACCAAGTCGCATATGCACATGCACGCAATGCACCGGAGAGGGTTGAAATACCGATGAAGGTATCCCTAATCCCGTCCTAAGGCCTCTGAAAGGACGAGAACTCCGGCCCCTCGAATCCGAAGTAACCGGGGACGCCTGGTGAAAAAGGATAAGAAGGACTTGACACAGCCGATCACGAAAGTACCCCATAATCAGAAGGGGAGCGTTGAGACTGCACCTGATGGAACCTTTAGAAAAGGCATACTAGAATTGAACATCCCTATGAAGGAGACACCGATGGATGTGTGCGCACACATCGGAGTGAAAAACTAAAGGAACTTGCCCCGCAATTGAAAGTAGCGGTAAGCAAATAGAAGCATAAGAAATATCGCCCCTTGAAGACATAGCTATAAACTTTATGATCTTGGGAGAATCTATGAATAAGCCAACAGCCAATGTCGACATTTACTTTGCAAAGAAAATTGTCACAATCATCAATCTTGATCCAGAGCCTGCATCGCTCGTTGAATATAAGAAAAGATCAAATTGAGAAGATTGGAAGAAGGCAATAGAAACTGAATTGTTCTCTCTGAATAAAAGAGAGGTGTTTGGGCCTGTAAGCCGCACACCTCCCCATGTGCACCATGTAGGGCATAAGTGGGTATTTGTTCGAAAGAGAAATGAAAGAAGCAAGGCTCGTTGCACAAGTTTTCACTCAACGTCCAGGAGATTGTTATGAAGAAATATATTCCCCGGTCATGAACGGAATTACCTTTAGATATTTATCTCAATGGCAGTGAACTTGAAGTTAGAAGTGAAATTGATGGATGTGGTAACTGCATACCTTTATGGAAATTTGGCTTCGGACATTTATATGAAGATACCTGAATGTATCCCTGTCCCGAACCAAGATAGAGCAAATAGAAATCTATGAGTGTGCAACTCAGAAAGTCACTGTATGGACTGAAGCAATCAGGCAGAATGTGGTATAATCGCTCGAAGCGACTTTCTATGCAAGAAAGGCTACACGAACAATGAGAATTATCCCTGTGCATTTATACGACGATCCCAGGATGGATTTTGTATAAATCTCAGTGTATAAAGATGATCTGAATATCATTGGAACCTTAGAAGGTATTAAGAAAGCAAGCTCTTACCTGGAGTCAGAGTTCGAAATAAAAGATTTTGATCAAACCAAATACTGCCTAGGCTTGCAGCTTGAGCATATCCCGGAAGAGATTCTAGTACATCAGCCAACCTACACTCAGAAAGTGTTGAAAAAGGTTCGGCTTTGAAAAGGCATATCCTTCGAAAGTGCCGATAGTCGGGAGATTCTTGCAGCAAGACAAGGACCCGTACAGATCTAAAGAAGAGGGGGAGGAAGTCCTGGGACCAAAATTCCCATACCTGAGTGCAGTAGGAGCACTTATGTTTTAGCAAACTGTACTAGATCAGGCATTGCATTTGCCGTAAACCTATTAGTAAGGTATAGTACGTAACCTACCAAAGGCATTGGCGAAATAATGGACATCTTCCGTTACCTCCAAGAAAGCAAAGAACTTAGTCTATTCTACAGAAAGAACTAAGACTTGTGTATGAATGACTATGCAGATGTTGGGTTCCTGTCGGACCCACATACAACCAAGTCGCAAACAGGCTATGTATTCCTATGTGGTGGAACTGTAATTCCGTGAAAATCGTCTAAGCAAAGTCTTGTATCGACTTGACGAACCACTCAAAATCATAGCGTGCATTTGAGGCCTCACAAGAATGTGCTTGGCTTCGGCGGATGATTCACCACATCCAGCAGTCATGTGGATTGAATACCGTGCAAACCCCCACTATTATCTACGAAGATAATACAGCTTGCGTCGCACAAGAGTAAATGGGTTATGTGAAGAGTCCCCTTACAAAGCATATCAATCCCAAGTTCTTCTATGCTCACGAAATGCAAAAGATGGACGAAATTAAAGCATCGCATACTAAGTCATGTGAAAATCTTGCGATTTATTCACTAAGTCACTTCCAATCTAGTTTTGAAAGATGCATACGTGGAATTGGAATGATAAGACTTAGACAAGTACAGAATTCAGGGGGAGAATCTTCACGAACTCATTATTGAATCTTGATCACGAAGATCAAGTACCCAAAGAATAAATCCTGGAGATTGAATAAAGCAGGGTGGATTGTACTCTTTTTCCCTTGACGAGTTTTCCTGAAGTTTCTCGGCTAAGGTTTTTAATGAGGAAATTCGTGCAACACAGCAGAACGCATGACATGTACTCTTTCTCCAAATTTTTCCCACTGGGTTTTTATGGAGTTTTAACGAGACATGAACATGTTGGATGAGTGTTCAAGGGGGAGTGTTAAGAAACCGGGCCCAGGACTCTGGAGAGTCCTGGCCCAGTACGGGCCCAGGACCCCGGAGAGTCCTGGCCCAGTTGAACTCCTCATCCCGTAGTCTATAAATAGAGGGTCACCCCCTCTCATTGTAACCCTGATTGATCCGAAGCAATAAAGCAGACCCTGAAGTCCCGCATATCTCTGTGTTCATTCTATTGTTGTGTTCTTGTGTTCTTCATCGTTCTTACGATTCTGATCATTGTATACGAGGTACCCGTTCGGACTGGACTCGCCAGCGACGGTTACTCAACAGAAACATGTAGTTCCAGCGTGAGCATGAGTTGACCGATCGAGAACGTACGCAGTCGCGGGTAAGATGTAACGTTGTAAAGAGATGCAAACTGACCGACACAAGCTGTAGCAGTAACAATAAAATTAGGACGCAGCTAGCTGCGGTCACTAATGACGTTTGGTACCAATTAATTTCACCTTGACGCTTTCGTCTCCATCCATAAGTTGGCTGCTCTGACTGCTTAGTGCTTGCCCAACAGGTGTGTGCCTCCCTATATATGGCTTCTGGTGCCGCTGGCCTTGTTGCGATTAGACCTCCACCCGTCGCCGCCGCCGCCGCCCCCGCCGCAACCTGGCTCCTCTAAAATCTTGCGCACCTCTCCGTTGACCTCTTTTTAACGGGCCATCGGCCCCTATGCGCCGTTGATCCCTCGTCGAGCGTCCCACGGACCCCGGCTGTCCACTGCACGTACGACGTCGCCGATTCCTCGTCGGTAGGGGTGGGCATTCGGTTAACAAGGTCAAATCGGTTCAGTTTAGTCGGTGGTAAAATATTTCGGTTTATGGAAAGTGGCTACCGAATTTACCGGAACAAAGAACAGACCGAACCTAGTTAACCGGTTTAATTCAGTTCGGTTAATTCGGTTGTTTTGTTAACCATAATATGTAACAGCAATCAAAATTCAAACTACAGGCTGCAGGCCTAGGGGCTAGGGGCCGAGCCAACCACACACATACAAGGTCTCTTACCAAATACGCAAATAATGAAATGAAAATAGTGGTGTCGAATAGTCTCATACATGATCTCAGTACCAAATTTAAATAATCTGATAACATAGGCATCATGCGTCAAATTAAACACCGGGCAGAGCAAATGAAACTAACACCGAGCAAGTCGCAGCCTCGCAGGTGCCTCGTCGCAGCCCTAACTCTACGGTCATATTCAGGTGAACCCCAAAACCTAACCCAGTAAACCCGAATTCTAACCTTTGCAGCTAGCCGTTGTCGTCGTCAAAAGCGAGCTTTCAAAACACAAGCAGGTAGCGGAAGATCCTCCCGTTTAAAAAAAAACCTAAGGTGGCACAAGATCTATTAACGCCATGATGGGCTGAGAATCATATCTGGTACAACCAGAATTTCTTGTTGCTATAGTCAAAATGCAGTGACGGTTCACATAGTTTCATATAACCAAAAAACTTGTTACCACTTACAATTAAAAAAAAGTAGCATCTCTATTTAGAAACACATTCGCACTTGTGACCACCAGTTCGTAATAGTTCGATCCCAACCGCTGATGTTTACAATATGTATGATGTCATAGTTCAAAAGAAAGAGACAACATCAAGCTTGTACCCCCAAAAAAAGAGAGAGTAAGTTCCTACATCTACGCCTGCACTAAATCTGACTTGGAGGTCTGTATCATTTCATTTACCCTCTCCATGAGCTTTCTTCCCACTGAGCACAAAACTTGAGTAAATTATATTGAGTGGAGACTTTATCAGCCTTGATGCAAAAACCTTACAGAAATCGGGGATATTTTCCTGCATTTAAAAATGAAGCAAGACCTACTGGTGAGTCACTGCTAGTGAATGGGACTTGGTGAGTAACAAAGTGCAAAACGAAAACAACTATTACCGACATAAATGGCTTTAGGGTCGTCCATCTCAATTCTACATAAATATCATCGTGTACACCCCGCAGCCAAATCTTACAAAAAAAAAGGGGGAAGTGGACAACAAACCTATATGTGCATTAGTAATTTTGATTGTGTAATATAAAAAACATACACAACAAAATAAATAGGATAGTTGCTAGAAAACTAAAAAACATACAGGGTCGATTGTTGTGGGTACTCTATTGGAGAGCATCGCTAAAACTTTGAGACACCTTTCTTCATAACTATTGAGATGTTCACAAGTTTGCTGAAGTTTCCAATGTGACAAAAAAAATGTGTTACCACAAAAAAAAACAGATAAACCCCAACAATAAATAAAAATGAGGGGGGGAATGAATATAAGAACATGTATGAATTTGTAAACCAGGTTATTTGCCGCAGAGTATGCAGAAGAATTCCTTGAGTTTTTTTTATTGAGTCAAAGGAATTAACCTGGTTATGCAAAATATTAATGCACATAAGGACCCAATGCTTGTTACGCACAATAGGGAATAATAGCTGCAAAAAAAACCATAGAATAAAATTGTATGATGCATACGGGTCAAACAAAAGAAGGCAAAAAAAGAGAAGGAAAACACAGGATGGTTCATGTTAGCAAAAAAAAAAAGAGTAACACAAACATAAATTAGAAAAAGCACTATATCTTTTTTCACTAATTTGTACTTTGCATCGATCCTTTCCAAAGCTTTCATGCAAGATTGTGGCATGAAGTTTTGAGGATCCACAAGCAATTGTGATTGTTTCAGACAAAAAAATGAACAAAAAATAGTACCAACATGAATGGAAAAAAAAGTGAATATACAACAACCATCATTTAATTACAACAAGGATGGAACAAAAATATTGCATAAAAAATTAATTAACCACTTTACCGTCATAACATGCGTGAATGCCAATTTCTTTGGAAATGTCTTGTTTGATAGTGATTTAATTGTGTCTTCATTGAATTGCTCGACAAACACAATCATCATCTCATTGTCAACATCCCCTCTAGGCTTAAGTGAATTGTAAAAATGATTATGACATATGTTGAATTCACCAATTTTAACAAAAAGAGGACTACAAAACAAGAAGGACATATATTGATTTTATTAGGGACAACAAATAGTAGGCAAAAAAACTGAATAAATGAAACAATCAATTCAGGCTCTTGAAACAAATGTGAATGTGTAATGCAACATTTGTATGAATGTGATGCGACAAAAAAACGATATTTTTCATGAAACAAGTGTTGAATGTTGAAACATATTTACATTGCTATTGTAGAAAAAACATGAAAGAAGTGCAAATTGGTGAAAGTAAAATCATTTTTACAATGCCATTGATGTACTTAACGCAATATATAAACTAGTGCAACATTTGTTAACTACAACAAACAAAGCAACAATGTTGTTTCAATAACTCTATGCAACGAATTTGTGATGTTGCAACGAAAGGACTCGACATATTGCAACAAAAAAAAAGAATGAACAAAAAGGATACTGCAACGTTGAGATTAAAAAGCAAAAGGACGAAGAGATACTCACGGCATGACTCTCTTCTTAGCCTTCTTCACACATCGCGTGGATATATATTTTGCATATATATCCTCAGCCATTGGGTCCACCTTGCACTTCTTCAACTTGGTGTCGTCCTATAATGTCTTCGTTGCCCTTTTCTTCCTATTATTCTTCTTATGTGTGCTTGGGTTGCTGCTTACGTCAACAGATTTCTCACCGCCAGCTGCAACTAGATAGAACCAAAAACTATATGAGTACTTGTTGCTATGTATGCAGTAAAAACACAAAAAGATGTGTGTGATAACAAGGTGAATAGCTTACCAGCATTTTCAGACAACTTGCTGGTGGGTGGGCTGGCATTGGTAGGGCTGTGAACTGAAACACTAATGGCATCAACGACATCCTCGGTAGAATTCAACTGTGTGTTTGATGGGATGCTATGTGTGCCATCGTTACTCTCGAAAATATCAATGAAACTTGGCTCGCTAACTTTGAATAAGTTAAAATCTAGATCCTCCCTGTAGTTAGAGGGCCACTGGCTTGTATCGCTTCTACTATGACCTATTCACTCCTCAACCCTGCTAGCTGGGCTGCCAACATCTTGTACAAAACTCTTAGAGTCTTGCCTTGGGCTGCCAGGATAGTTCAAGCATAACTTCGCCACAAGACAGTAGATGGTTTGGCTGGTGCAGTGATTATCAGACATGGTTGGGCTGGCGCAACGCCTCTCAGAAATGGTGGGGCTTCCCCCCGCTACTTGCTCAACAATATTTGCATCATTTAGACGGTTGGGGTTGTTGTTGTTGTCTTCTAGTGTCACATGAACAAGCATGGGACTCCTAGGGGGTACCATCCACTCTATTAGCCTCACCAACATCTACCCTAGATTCACATGCTTGGCTGCTTTGGAGATTTGTTACAGCAACGCCAACAGTACCTCCAGTTGTGGCAATATTCCCGCCTACTTGAAGGCATATATCGCTAGGCTGTCCCCCCACGTTCGGTGCTAATGCATCTCTAACTTCTGCGATCATGGTTGTTGTTCGGTTGGTATGCATTGCTCTCAATGTTTCAACAACAACTTCGAGATCTTTTGCCCACAATTTGTCTTGCTTTTCAACAATTTCTTAAATGTTTCTGAGAATCTGTAGGGGGTTTGCATGCTAAGAGACACATGATATATACGCTTGTGTAATATGACGTGGAAAAAACACATAGAAAGTCTGGGTTGCATAGAAAAGATGTATTACCTGTGAACATTGGTTGTTGAATTGGGACATCTGCATCCACTCCTCCAAACATGCTGAGTCAATTGATGCAACATTTCCCTTGCTAGGACCGTTGTGATAGGGAGTGCAAGCTAGCTCGTGGAATTGTGTGCATAGAAATGCAAAAAAGAACGATCAGTACACTTCATCATTCTATCAAACAAAAAAAGAGAGAAATGGCGAGGTGACGTATAGGATGGGATCCATAAGACTTGTTGTTCAAAATCAAACGGTTCTTGTCAATCTTCTCAACAAACTCAAAGCCTTCATCGCAGATGTGACAGATCCTAGGGGATGAATAGATGATTGCATGCTTCTGTAGGGGTCCTATAGGGAGGTCAAAGCGATCCATATATATAATCTGCACATAAGGTAAAAAGAAACTGACTCGCAACATTCGACACAAAAAAACAAAATCTACACAAAAAATGAATTAAACAAAAAAAAGGTGGAATACGTACGACGATGAGGGGCAGACATTCCCCAATGAGGAAAACGGTGGAACGCTACTCCAGTGTCAACTTCGGATACCTATCGACCTCCTTCATCAACACCTTAAGCACATCACCGGCCCAGTCGTATTCCCCAAGTTTTGATATGTCAGCTAGTCTAAACAGGTAATCTAGTGAGACCATGTTTCCAGTGTGTCAGGAGTTAGGACGGTTGCCAATGCAACAAGCATAAAGGATGTCATGAAAATATCCTTATTCTCTCTTCCAATCAACACTTCGACAACCTTCGATATCGGTGCCTTGTCCCCGGCCCTATACATAACTCGAAACTCAACAATATCTTTCAGCTTGCCCCCTGTTTTCAAAGGATTTTCCTCGGAAGGGATCCCGAGTACCTTTTGCACCATCCCTTTAGTGAAAATGATAGCCTTGTTGCGGTATCGTAACTCGCAAAGGAGTGGGCTAATATTTTCCATTATCCACTCAAGTAGGTTGCTTGGTATCTTGAAACTAACGATTGACAGAAGATCACACAACCCGTGCTTCACAACAAAACCCCAATGTCTAGGAGTTAGCCCACTCGTAACTTTCTGTAACCTCTTAGCATCGAAACAGTACTTGAAAAATTATTTGCTACCTTCCTCATCCATGGTGAAGAACCAGCCTACGAAAACGCAACACCGCGCAACAGAATCAAGACAATATTGAACATCGGCGTAGTCGGAACAAAAACACCACTGCACAAAAAAAAAATCCATCGACCATCGAAAGCTTAAAAATGCATTGCCCATCGCCACTGAAAAAATCACCCCGGGGGGCACGACCTCTACCACCCCTGCAACAAAAACCATCGATCATCGAAACAAAACAAAAGCATAGCACTCAGGGCTGAAAAAAAACCAGGGGGCACGATCCTGTACCACCCTTGCAACAAAAATCCACTACATTGTGGTCTACAGAGCCCTGCCAGCTCCCACACCGCACCACATCAACAATCCTAGACACGAGAAATCACATAGCTTCAAGCGATTTCGCATCAATTAAGTACAAGCCGGTAGAGGGTAACTCACTTGCGCCACCGCAGATGGTCGCCGCCGTCGAAAAAAACAGGTTCATCGCTGGTGGCGGGGGCGAGACGCTTCCCTCGTCTCCTTCTCATTGCGGTGAATGGGTGAAACACTACCCCTTGTCTCCAGAAGTGGGTGGTCATCGGGATGGTTTAGACACCAAGTAATTTGGATGCGTTGTATAAGATGACTACGCGTGGACGACGGATAGGAGCGTCTGGGTCTAACCGTTCACTCTGTACGTAGGTACCCTATTTAATTTCCATAAAATAACACTACAAAACTAACACCTTTTGACTTGTATGCGTACATATGCTGCTGGTATGTAAATAGTAGACGGGTGGCTGACGACTGCACATCACGTGAATTTAGTTATACTATACTCGGTAGTATGAGTAGTAGAATTGTAATTGACCACATGGAGAACACATGATACAATATTAATATTTTAAACTCTAGTTGGAAAAGTCCATAGTATACACACGAAAAATGATGAATATAAAAAAAAATCTATTATACCTTTAACAAATCAATAATCAAATTTAATTTATAGCATTGCATACTATAAAATTTCTCTTAAAAAAATTGTGCTCGTCACGTAATCCATTTTGCGCACAGCCCCCTCTGGTGTTCCGTTTCTGCGGCCGGGTGACAGCGCACTACAGATTTCACGGCGCAGCAACCACGCCACGCGATTAACCGTGGCCTAACAACAAAACAAATTCTTTTTTAGGAAATAAAAGGAAAAGAAATTCAGAGAGAGAGAGAGAGAGAGAGTAATCAGAGAAGCGCACACGATGGACGCAGGCAGCTCACGAACTTGACCGGAGCCAACCCCTCCACACCCGGCGCGACCTAAGCCAATCACCCACCACCACCAGCCACCGCCATGGAGCAGCAAGCCCTACGCCACGTGACGGCGCCGGCCAGGCCGTCCCCGCCTCGCTTCACGCCGCTTGAGCTCGCCGCGGCCGAGCAGCTCATCCACCTCAGCGAGAGCAGCTGCTCCTCCGGCGCCGCCTTCACCCCACGGGGAGGGCCCGCCCACTCGTTCGCCTCCGCCGCGTCTGCCTCCTCCTCTCCGCGCTCCGTCAACGCGCCGGCCCTTGCACCGCCGCGCGACCCCGTGGAGGACGAGCAGGAGGTGGGCGGGAGGCCGCGGAGGAACAAGAGGTACCGCCCGATCGCAGAGATCTACGCTGCGACGCCACCGACTAGGGCGCGCCGCAGGAAGGACAAGGCCGCCGGCGCAAGGGAGAGAGGGACCATGGATAATTTGCAGGGAGTAGCTTGGGATAGATAAGGTTGCTTGTGCTGCTGCAGTATAGGCTATGGGTGGAGATTCGAGTTAATCGTCCCGTCTGAATCTTTTCTTTACAAGAGGATCAGTTACCGAATTAGGAGCTGAATCAAGTGTAAATTAATTCGTATCGATCGATCTCCAATAATTTAAGCAGTTTGTGTAAGACTGCGCTCGATCGATCCATGAGTACTAATCCCTAGCTTTCATCTCTTCTGTTGGATCGATCGATTTGCGTGTTTATGGTGTAAGTAGATGATCAGATGGGATCGATCGTCTAGGGTACTTTGATCTGGAGCAAGTTCCATGGGTTTAATCTGCGCCAGTTCTGGTGATACATAGGTTAAGCTGGTGCCTTCTTCCACCATCTGCTTGCTTGGATGGTAAGAACCGGCAAAGTTGGTGGTGGGCGTGCAATTTATACAAAATTTCACCCATGCGATTCAGTTGATTCTCTGTGAGAGACAAAAGTTTTATGTGTTCTTTGCCTGCTGGAGTTGCTATATATGAATTATGATATGGTGTAGTACGTGAAAGTGAGGTGGGTATTTTGGATACACCAGCCCAGAGAAGATGCACCGATCTACCAGAAATAATGCAAGACTAGGCAAGTAGGCATGCATGAGTTTCATCCGGGAATCACTGCATAATGAGTCTCAAATTCAAAATTTAGATAAATTCCATCTTTACATCCGGAAAATTCAAATTTCAATTAAAAAAATTACGTTCAAAATTTTTCCAAAATATCCGGTAACCACCGGTTCTATCGGTAAGGTCCGATAAACATCTCTGAAACGATATAGTTTTCGCTGCTCATACGTACCCACTATTTCGGTTCAGTATTAAGGGTGCCTTTCAGTTAATGAAAGGCGTATTAATCTACTGTGCACCATGCATGGATCACGCATATATCTTGTCCCTGAGAGGAATCCACGCCAAATGGATAATTCGCATTCGGGATGCAGCCAAGACACGATGACCAGTGCTCCAATGGAGAAAAGATGAACTGCATCAGGAAGCTAGAGACGCTACCTAGCTCGAGCTTGGACGAACTATTGTGCCAGAGGCCAAAGGTTCTTGAGTCTGGACATGATTTCTTTCCTTGCAAAAGTGCCAAAGGCCAAAGGAAATAGAGAGTAGTACTCCTTGGAATGCATGACGAGAGAGTTTTTTTACTATATATATATATGAAGATAGTATAGATCTAATTATTATTATTTTAATCAAGCTGCATTGAAGTATTTATTAATTAGTATTAAAATATATACTGGAAATGATAAAGAAATATAATCTATTTATTTAAGTGAAATATATGTGCGTGTACGTACACACAATTGAATTCTTGAAGGTGCGTTAGAGAGAACACTAACTACCGGTCCTACTGAGAAACTAGCTAGCTACGAATAAAAGCCAGCCGGCGCTGAATTCATATGGAATTAATTGGAGATCGAGATGCACGCGCATGGACTTGTTCAAGGCCGAAACGAAGCTCGTGGTCATGTGGGCTGAAAAAAATATAATGCTAGCTGTACTCTAGCTAGCTCTCGCAGTACACACCACTACCTTGTGACCGCCGCGCAGCCAACAGCCAGCCGAGCTGAGCCGAGGTTGCCTCGACCGTCACCTGCTGCGCCCGTGTCTGCCTCCGACCACCGCGCCGTGCGTGCGTGCGTACCCGCTTCGATCGATCCACACCCACGTATCGGCATCGCCGTCTGCCGCCGCGCGCGCACCGGCTGACCTCGCGCGTGGCCGGCCAACAAAAAACGATAACAATTGGAGATGCGGGGTATCGATCCCCGTACCTCTCGCATGCTAAGCGAGCGCTCTACCATCTGAGCTACATCCCCCTGGCGCTGACGTAGTCTCCAAGTGTGCTACTCGTATGCAAATCACACATGGTTCGTTGTTTCGCCACCATCTTTACACCACGATGGAATACGCATAGTTTTTTTTTTCTCCCTTTTTAGCTCATATATGAGGCTGTTTATCACGTTAATAACAAATTTGATCCGCTCCCTACGTGAATACCAAAAATAGCATCTTTCACCGCGCCCCAGGGCGCGCGATGGGGAGTCCGCCACGGTGGAGGGTGTTATTTTTTGCATTTACATAAAGAGGTGATCAAATTAGCTATTAGCACGATTAATAGTGTCATATGAGAAAAAAAAACTCAGTATGCGTTGTTGGTAGATACTTCTCCACACACTTGCAGGAAAGAGATTGATGCGACTAGTGGTGAATGCTCATAGCCATACGCAAGGGAAGTAACCATCAATCAAAAACCCGGTCGGTTACCGCTGTTACCCGTGAGACCAGGATCCAAAATCCTTACTAGAATCATTCAAATTCAAAATCATAATCTCAACGGTTTCATCCCAAATTCAAACTCCATTTTATGAAATACAACCGGGATTTTTCTGAGATTTCTGATTACCGACCAGTAACGGAGAAATAGCGGATTTTGCCCACGGTTCCGGTTTTTTTAATCCTCAGAAGTAACCAAGCTTACATACGTGGTGTTAATTCTAGTGTACAATCAATATGTTTATGGCTCAACCGTGCCGTGCGCACGATTTTTTTTTTCTTGAATCAAAGAGATTACATGACGCAAGTGTGCCGCAGATTCGGTGCTGTGCATATACGCCAGCTAGTGGATGGTAACAGAATAGCATTATTTTAAAAAAAATTAACAGAGTAGCATTGTTGCCATAGCATTAGTCGTACCGCTCAAAACAGGAGAAGGGTACCTCTACAACGAAACATCTTCATCACACTCGTGAAGAAACAAGACCAGACGAGTCAGGTATGAAAAATACAATATACCAGTCAGAGAGCACACACAAGACCTAGAAGTCGTCAATGAACGAGCCGCATTTTGCATGGTACAGAAATTCAGTATTTCAAGGCGGAGGAAAAGTAAGATACCCTCTACATACATTTCGAGTAATATAAAATTCTGATGAACGTAAAATTGCAGCAGATGAAGTAAAAAAGTTTGCATGATTCAAATATCCCTGCGAGAGCGAGGAGAGAAATCGATGATTACAGGTCGCTCGGATCAACCAATTCCCCGTTGCAAGTGGCAGCTCAAAGCGCCAAATAGAGACCAACTCAAAAATCATCGTCATCCTCCTCAGCCATGTGTTTTGCCAATTCCTCCTCCTGCTGGAGCCTCTCGCGACGCTTCTCAGCGCTCTCCTTTTCCTTGTGAGAATTTGGGGGGAACCTCATCGCCTTGACTGCTTCATTGTGCATGTTGAGGCAGAATGCAATCCTGGAGTTGAATGCAATCTGTGGCTCATTTGTCGAGTAGACATCACCAGTTTCTTTTGACACCATCCAACCATTGGTGTGGTCTATGGTGGCATCAATTGCACCATCCCTTATGGCCTTGGCTACAATGCTCTCCGCATCAGCAACAGGGTTCTCAGAGTCTAGCCTTAGCTTCTTGGCAATATCAGCAAGGGAGATCCGTGCATATGAAATACTAATATTGCGTAGTCCAGTTCGAATGACATTGTGGCGCAGCCTCACAATCAAATTGCGAGTCCTGTCTGCACCGAAAGTGCTTGCAAATTTGTCTGCAACAGCTCTAAACAATTCAAGATCCCCAATCCTGACAGCCTAGAGACCACAAATTTAAAGATTAATATAGGACGTTTTCACTGGTAATAACACAATAATCGAAGAAGAACCGATTACTTACATTTGTAAGCTCAAAATATGGTGTCAGCGCTTTTTTCATTCCTTTCTGCATGAAAACAGTCCTCTCCGGAATCTCCCCAAGAAGTAGCCTTACTATGATAGCCCATTTATTGCACTGAATCCGAAAGCCACGAGCTGTTGTCGGAGCCTTTCGAGCAGCTTGCAGGAGGCTTTCTTTAGCGTCAGTGTACTCCAACTGAATTGTCCTGATTTTCCCCAAGTAGAACAGGTATCGGCAGAACTGCAATAAAAAAACTTGTTAGCATTTGCTTAGAATTTGCCCTACAAAAGTACAAAACCAGCGGGCTGCTGGAAAATCACATACTCCAAATCCAATCGTCACAAAACAACCACAAAAAACGAAGGCAACTTAACAATAATAATTATCAAAGAAAAATAGTTGATTCAGAAAATTTAATATAAAACATAATAAATTGATCTGCAGCATAATGGATGGAATAATCAGACAGATGAATTACTTGCTGATTGGAATGCGCTTCAAAACGTGGTGCCTTCGACCTAAGTTTTTCTGCCTGATCATACAAGTTATAATGGAGGTAATTGCGAAGAAGCAGGTTGAGCAGAGTTTCCTGCAATAAACAAAAAAACAAATACATTTCCATAAATTAGCAGAATTTTGCATCATAGCAATTAATCAGTGAGGACAAGGAAATCAGAACTACCTGACCAAGCTCATCTCGGTGTAAAGTTGCCATTCTGTGTAATGCAAGCAGATTCCTGTACAAAGAAGCAAATATCGGAGAGGATAAAAAAAAAACAGGGTAAATGGAAACCAAGGAGATACTGCGAAAATATTAAGGTTGGTTCGACACTGAATAGTGACCATGAATGTCAAAGGTGACGTACCCACGGATTTCGGCAAGGCTGTTGGTAAGTTCGTGCACATACGAATAATAGAAGTACAATCTAGAAGCCAAAACATCAACGGTTCTCCGGTTCAAGTTCTTCAGACGAGAAATGCTTGCAGTTGCACATGCTTTAGCCTAGATAAAAGTGCAGAACTTCAAATTAATGTGTTTCATAAAGAAAACAAAATAAATCACTGGTCCTAGACATACCTCATCATATTTCTTCTGATCAATGAGGAAAATCAGGACAAGCAAGTAGCAATATATTTCAATCTCAGGGAGGCCATGCTTGATCGAAATCTGAGTTGTCAGAGCTGCTGCGTCAACATCCATCTCAGTTTCATCTTCCTAAAAAGTAACATATAAACATCAGGATTCAGGGGTCTTGAATAAAATCTAACTTCAAACTCCTTGCTCTATTACTGTATATAATACCCAAAAGAAAAAAGAAGCAGTAGGCTGGTAGGCCCAAACCCTAAACTATGAAGCAGGCAGCAGAAAACTACATTGACCAGACTTCAAGAGCATATCACTACTGCAGCAACTCTAGGAATGTATTTCCAATGTATCCTAAACATACTGTGAGCACCCACATACATAAGAAGGAACAAGGTTAAAAACACATGATACAGGAAAACATGATGCTTTTGAGAGTTGAAAGAATCCAATTAATCACTACTCAGTACTCACTAGAGGTGCTTACTTAAGGCAAATCAAGAAACTAGCAATACCATACGATTGACGTATGCTGAGGAAAATTAAAAGCACCAATAAATCATGTATGCAATCCAACAGCTGTAGAACAGTCAAACTATACGGTGATAAATCAAACACCCATGGTGAGCATCATCAGTACCAGGGTTTGGAATTCCAGTTTCGCCAAAAATCCTGGCCCCAACCGGAATTACTACTATTCATCAATTTGAATTCAAAATTTTAAATTTAAATGTTCAAGGACTGGGTTTGTTCTCCTGGTACCTACCGTGTAAACCGATGGAATTACACGCATCATGCAAACATATCCACTTGTAAATTTTGTATGGCAACAGCTATGTCTAAGCAGTAATAGTAGCATCATGGAAGCAACGGCAGTTACAGACTAGTGGTGACTAAACTCTAGTTGCTCTCATGTAGGATTGTACCAGTAACAGCAGCAGCAGAAAGAAGTTACCTTGGGGAGGAGGGAGGTGAGGCGGCCGTAGGCGTCGGAGGAGGGCGAGAGCACGAAGGCGAGGAAGGCGGAGACGTCGCGGGCGTCGAGGCGGCGGCGGAGGGCGACGGTGAGGCGGACGGCGCGGGAGATTCGGCGGACCTCCTTGGACAAAGACCCGGCCTCGATGACCAACGCTATCTCCTTCAGATCTGGGGTACGAGCAACACATCGAGGCACAAGCAGATCAGATCAAATCTGAGGAATTTTGCCGCGCGGGGAGGAGAGAGCTAGGGTTTTGGGGAGGGAGGAAGGAGCTTACCGTGGAGGGTGGAGGGAGCCGGCACCGCGGCGGCGGGGGGAGGGGACGACTGGGGTTCGGAATCGTTCATCTGCACGTCTTCCGGCATCGCGGCGGCGGCGGCGGCGGCGAGAAGAGAGGGAGGGTAGCGTGTGCGGATCGGGACTTGGGGGAGCTTTTGCTCTTGCTGGACACTGCCTTTGCCTTCTGGCTCAAGAAGGTCGCTCGCTTCCGACTTGGGCCACCTTTCCTGTTCGTGTTTCAACGAGTTTTTTTTAATAATATTTTAAATTTTTTTTTTACAAAACTAGGTAACCATTTCAAAAAATTATAAAAATAAGTCTCTATCACCAGTTCATCTGGTGATTTTATCTGACGACAGGCTCCTGTCGCTAGTTGAGATCCTAAACAGTGGGGCTAGGTTTCTATCGCCAGTTCAACTAGTGACAGAGATCTTATGAATTTTTAAATATAATAAATTAGCTTAAAAAATATTAATTGTTTTTTGTAGCCAAATATTAATTACACATGCTGCGGCACTACTCATTGGTCACTGCCTAATCTTCTTCGGTTCTTCCCAAGTTGCCTACGACCCGCCTAATTAAGGCCTAAACCATCTATCTCTCCACTCGTATCTTTTCCCCAAATTTTTCTCCTCCCATTCCTCCACCACCATCCCCTTTCGGCTCCCCAACTAGGACCCCTCCTCCCTATTGCTCTGTGTTCTATCTTCCCTACCTACCTTACCACCGTTGCCTTCCACCTCCGCCTCCTCCCGGCGCTAGGGACCGCCCGTCGTCGCCAACCTCTCCTAGCTCCACTTTGTGCCCCCACGCTCGTCGTCGAGGTCCTCAACCCACCTTCCCCTCTTGCGCCCCCCTTCTTCCACTGGGCTAGCTGCCAGAAGGGCTTCCGCCACTGCTTCCATGCATTTCATGCTCTCGCCTCGCTTCTCTCTGCCACAGGCCTCCCCGTCGTTGTGGATCAGCTCCCCGACCTTATGCGAGCCCACGGCAAGCCGCCAAGCTCGTCCCACACCCCCAGCTCACCCTCCTCGTCCGACTCCACACCGCCACCTCATCCTTCATTTTCTTCAGTTTTCTTCTTATTTCTACCGGAAAACTGAACCCTCCAATTCACTAATTTATGCATATCATACCGAATACCGGTCAAACCAAGTTGACCGACACGGTTTGGTTTTTTCAGTAGGATTTGTTCGGTTCAGCGTCATTGTGAACAGCCCCCCGAGCTCAGCAAGACTGGCCATATGATCTTCACGCCCGTACGCTTATCGAGTCAGTACACGAAAAGATACATACGCGAATCAATAAAGTAATATACAAGGACAAAATCTCAATGTTAATTACATACGCGTCGTATTTACAGTAATCTATACATGCTCTCTCTCTATATATATCTCTCTGAATCCAAAATGAAAGAAAGAATTAAACCAAGGTATGGAAGAACGTAGGTACACATGTCAGCCGATCCCATCTATCTAACTAATGTACGTACGCGTACGCGTACTCACACACGTGATATACGCTGACTAGCCTAACAACAATGACGCGCCTAGACCGCGCGCCGGCACAACGGGCACGATGCGTGCCTGAGCAACCAGCTGTCGATGCACGGCAGGTGGAACGTGTGACTGCACTGCGGCAAGCTCCGCGCCGCCTCGCCGCCTTCGAAATCCTGCGATAACAGCAGCACACTTGTTAGGTCAGATACGCAAGAGCTGCAAGTGAGGCGTACGGCGGCGGCGGCGGCGGCGGGCAGGTGCGTGTGTACGTATATAGTTGCAAACCTGAAGGCACACGCAGCAGCCGATGCGCTCCCCGCTGGCGGCGTCCACGGCGGTGTGCTCGGTGAACCGCATCACCGGGAGCTCGTTGATGGCGTCCACCGGCATGCCCTTGGCGGCGCCGCCCGTCTCGAACATCTCTGACAGCGTCGGCGCGCTCTCTCTGAACGGCGAGTCCGCGGCGTTCATCTGCGCGTAAGAACAACCAAAAAGGAGGCGTCTTTCGTCACAACTCGCAACAAATTAAGTCCAAATGCAGAAGCTCAAAACTTTCTAATCAGACAGACTCTTGGTTAAAATCATCACCACAATTGTACTGCACGCAGATCATAAACTGAACAAATTACTAACACGGACCTGGCTGTCGACGGCGTTCTGCACGGCGGGGTCCACCTTCTCGCGCACGAGGCGCCCGGTCAGGAGGCTCCAGATCACATCAAGCTGAAACAACGAATTGGCGCAGCACAATCTGGTTATGTTTGCGATCAGTTGGATACGGCAAGAGAATCAAGAATAATGAAAATCAACTGCCAAAATAATCGCACTAAGCTTATTGATTTGTTCCGTACCACGTATAGAACGCTCCAGATGCCTGACTCGTCGGAGCGCCACATGGCCATGGACGAATCCACGACCTCCATCGCCACCACCGCGCCGGAGATCGCCCCGATCCCGGCGCCGCGCACCAGGCCGCTCTCCGTCGCCAGGCCGATCAGCCCGCCCGTGATGGCCCCAAGAATAGTGCCCACTGCAGCAGCAGCAGCAACAACAACAGTTGCATGAGGCATGAGCTGCCCGCGATTGCACCATGGTCCATGTACATGATGAAACGAAGGAGAAACAGCAAGATCGGCTAACAATCTAAGCCAAGAAACCGCGGACTTGCATGTTACCGACCTGTGGCGAAGATGAAGGTGATCAGGCCGCGAACCACCGCGCCGGCGACACGAGCCGGCAGGCGGGCGATGCTCCTGCCGCCGTCGCCGTCGCCGGCGTTTGCGTTTGCGTTTGCCGCGGGCGCGTCCTGGACCGAGGAGAAGGCGGGAGGGATTATTGATGGGTCGGCGCGAAGTGCTGCTGCCTCCATGAGTATTGCTGGATCGCTTGCCGCTACGGATTGGACGTTGTGTGCAGGAGATCGGGTATGTGTTAATCGGATAAAGGGGAATTGCTGATCGAGTTCTAACAGATGAGACGAAGGCTCACGGTGAGCTCGAAAAATTTATATATATGCTTTGCTTCAAGAGGAGTATACACTATATAGTGCTACGAAGCGCGTTAACTAATTAGTTTTTTTCTTCTTCTTTCTTTAGACGCGTTGATTAATTAGTTGAAGACTTCAAGTGAACCAGAGATGTAGATTAGCCGATTGGAGGAATTGCTTGGTGCGCCTGGGCTGCCAGGTCAGCCATACACCGGTCTCTGCTACGCAAGCTAGCTTTCTTTTCCCCCTCTAGACAACAAACTATTTTCTATCCTTAATTAGGAAAATACAAATAACTTTTATACCAAAATTAGGAAAATTTAACTGCACACTTTCTAAAATGATCTTATACCTATACCTCACACCATGACTTATACAGTACTGTGTCCCTGTGAGCAAACTATTCATTGTCGTTTACCAATCGCAAGTGGCAAAAGGCAAGCTTGGCGTAGCGGGTAGCTGGCGGAACGAGTCCACTCGGCAAGGCGAAGGTTAGCTGTGCTGCGCGCAGCATAAATGCTAACCATCCAGCACGCGGCTGATGGAAACGGCGGGTCGTCCCTGTTGTGAAACAAAATAAAACTGCACAGCAGTTATGCCCAATGTACAAATAGTTTTGTAACTGACACCCTTTGGTTTATTGGCAACTCTTCATCATGTATATATACATACATATGATCAGAATAAAGGATACTTTTGTTTTCTCTCAATCACTTTGTAATACGTTATCAGCACCCTGCTCTCACACAAATAGAAAACAAGAGGTAATGGCACTTTGTGACAATCACAAAAACGCTTTTCTGCAGATCCTCGCTTTAGTTGATTCTTTGCACAAGAACTTGCATGTTCTTCTCGCTCCTCTCCATGAGGAGCCTCCACCACCACGCCCGGCAACCACTACCATCATCGCCACCGGTCATGGCTCTCGGCCGGCTCATCGTCGTCCATGGCGACGACGGCGTTACCACCGGCGAAGGCCCCACGCTATGGTCCTTCACGGCGACCGGCCGCGACGCCTCGCAGCCGCCAACCGTCGACCGGTCTCGGATCGCAACCCCATACAAGCATCCTCCGCCGAGGATGAGTTCTCATCCACATAAAAAAAAAAAGGCGCGCGCCGGAGAGCAGCCAGCAGACGGCGCGGCGCGCCGCCCGCCCCGCGCGCCGGCGTGGGTGCAGCGCGCAGCGCGGCGGCGCGCCTGGCAAGGCGCGCGCCCGGCATGGCATGGCGCGATGCAGCGGCGGCGACGCAGCGCCCGATCCCGGCATGGCCACGCCTTGCCGGCCGGCAGCACGGCCCGCGCCGGCCCGCCCGGCCGCAGCCTGCGCCCGGCCCGCGCCCGGCCCGGCGCGCCGCGCGCCCAGGCCAGCGCGCCGCAGCGCAGCCGGCGCCGCAGCGCGCCGACCGGCCGCGCCGCCAGCCGCCGGCGCCGCGCGCGCCCGGCCCGCGCGCCCGGCCAGCCTGATCGGCGCCGCAGCGCGCCCGCCCACAACGCGCCGGCCATGATCGCCAGCCACAGCACATACCAGCGCCGGCCGCATCACGCCGGGCAGCGCATGGTGCGGCCGGCCGGCCGGCTGGCTGACCCGGCATGGCCGGCCAGATGGCGCGGCCGGCCGTGTTGCTCTCACGCTTACCGACCGCCGGCTGTGCGGCGGCAATGCGCGCCGACCTCTCAGCAGCAAATGCGGCGCGGCGGCTCCTTCCAGCGATGGCGTGGCGACTCCATTCCAACGGCCAATGCCGTGGCGGCTCCCATGGTGGCTACGGTTTGGGGAGATAGGGAAACCCTAACTCCCCTTCCATTATATATATGGTTGTCCTTAAATGGGCTTCGGCCCAAATTAATCCCACCTCCCCACCTGGGCCAAAAGGCCAAATGGGCTTCAGCCCAGGTTGTCAAGATTTTGTATTTCCCCCCCTGTATTTCATGGGAAATGCGGAATCTTTATTTTAAATAACTTCCTATTATAAATTTGCATTTCAGTCCCTACAGGATCTGAAAATTATGTAAATATTTAAATAAATGTGCATTCACATTTATATGTTTTACATATATAGGATTATTATTTTATTGTAATTTATTTGCAATACGCATTGCGACCATATTTAAATTTGCTATCTTTAGCAAAATTAAAATTCAAAAATTCCAATTTAATGAGTACCATTATACTTAATAATTTGAAATTTTTTGCAAAATATTATACCTAACATAAATACCATAATATCACAATTTATGGCATTTTTTTTTATGCTACATTTATTTGTACGCTATGCCATACAATAAATTGGTGTTCACCACCAATATTGTGATTATACAGTATTATAAATATAACCACACGTTATATTTGGGTATATATATTCATTTGGCATACAATACTCATATTGTTTTCCACATATTTTGCATTTTATTACAACAATACCATACACATTAATTTACCTCATGTAAATTAATCATTTATGGTGTACTTTTCATGTAGGTTTTAAATGGCTACCAAAGATTTTGAGCCACTCGCTATCGATGGTACCAATTACCCTACATGGGCTATGGACTTAAAGATCAACCTCACCACACGTGGGTTGGAAAGGGTGATATTTAATCCTCCCGCAGATCAAATTCCTCCGGATATTGTGAAATATTCCGTTTTAAACATAATACGGAATCACATACATCCAGATTTAAAGGCGGAATATCTGTATGAGGAGAATCCACTTACTTTATGGATAGCCCTCAAAAATAGATATGAGCAATGAGAAAGTCATTATCTTACTCGAGGCTAATCATGAATGGGCACATCTTAGACTCCAAGATTTCAAAACAGTTGGAGACTATAACCATGCCCTTCATACTATTTGCTCCAAACTGCGTTTTTGTGAGAAGGAACCAACAGATGCGGATAAAATAGAAGACTCTCTCTACTATGCTCCCATCCGACAGGTCCTCTGACAAGAAAGAATGGCGTCTTGCAAATTACCAAACTTATTTTGATCTTATGCATACTTTACTTGAGTGAAAAACATGTCGAACTTCTTTTAAAGAATAATCAAGAACGTCCCATCGAGTCGCTCCACTTCTCAAGTTCATGCTAATCAAAATAACAATAAGTTCAATGGTTCAAAAGACCATTCAAAGAACTTTAAAGGTAAACACAAACGCAACATGAAGCAAAAACCAAGTGGATTCAAGAAAGGTAAAGGCAATTTTGGTAAGAAAATTGACAAAAAGGAGATTTGTCAAAAGTGTGGTTGCTACAACCATCCTACCAAGAAATGCCGCACCCCGAAGCATCTTGTGAACCTCTACCTCCAGTCTTTGGCTCAAGGCAAGAATGCTCAATGAAGAAATTTGAAGCACACTTCAATCTCACATCCAACGATGATGAAACCGGATGTTCTCAAAAGTTCATTCAAGAACTCAAAGACACATGTGCCTCTACAAAGAAGGATGATCTCATGTGCACCGAGGACACACTTGAAGAATTTCATTCTCATGACATGCTTGGAGATCTCAATTAGACTCCTAGTTCCATAGCTACTAAGTACTTTTATGTTGTAATATAAATAATGTTGTCATCTATATTGTAAGCTTGTATGCTACAATCATATATCGAACATATCCGATATTGCAAAATAAAGTTTGTATGTATTCTATATATTACTTCAAGAATTTTATTAAATTCTTTTCTTTGTGTATATAGATTTTGGAGTCAATCCAATGGAGGAGGAATTATGCCTTGTGGATAGCGGTACCACAAACTCTATACTTAGGGACACAAAATATTTTCAAACCCTTACAAGGAGAAAAGGAAATATTTTAACAATCGCTGGACGCGATGCAATGATAGTAGGCTCTGGTCGCGCTTCTATCACTCTCCTATGGGTACACAATTGGAGATTGAGGATGCACTCTTGTATCCCGATTCAACACGTACCCTACTTAGTTATAGAGATATCCGTCAGAATGGTTTTCATATTGAAACCCAAAGTGACAACAAAGAGGAATATCTACTCTTAACCAAAAACAACGGATATGGCAAACAAGTACTAGAGAAAATTCCATCTTTAAACTCCGGATTGTACTATACATACATCAAATCCGTTCAACATATTGCGTACAAAGTAATTTTCCAAAATACTAATACATTCCAAACATGGCATGATCGCCTTGGCCACCTAGGCATTGGAATGATGAGGAAAATTATTAGCAATTCTATTGGTCATACATATATCAAAACAAAATTTCCGGAATCCTCAGATTTTGTGTGCACTTCCTGTGCAACCGGAAAATTGATTTTAAGACCCTCTTATCTTAAAATCAGAGCTGAACCACTTAAATTCCTTGAACGCATTCAAGGAGATATATGTGGTCCTATACAACCATTGTGTGGCTCATTCAGGTACTTCATGGTTCTCATTGATGCATCCACTAGATGGTCACATGTGTGTCTTTTATCCACACGAAACCATGCATTTGCTAAGTTAATTGGTCAAATCATCCAATTACGAGCACATCATCCTCGAATATCGAATTCAATCAATTCGAATGGACAATCTTCTGAATTTTCATCCTATGCCTTCAATGATTATTGTATGGCTCTTGGGATACAAGTTCAACACTCTTCCATATGTTCATACACAAAATGGTTTAGCAGAATCTCTTATCAAGAGAATCAAGCTCATTGCACGACCATTACTACAGAATTGCAACTTACCAACATCATGTTGGGGTCATGCAGTCTTACACGCTGCTGACTTAATACAATTGCGTCCAACTGCATATCATAGCACTTCCCCGCTACAATTAGTACGTGGAAATCCACCAGATATTTCCCATCTGCGAAAGTTCGGTTGCGCTACATACGCATCGATCTCACCACCGCACGTACCTCAATGGGACCGCACAGGAAACTTGGGATCTATGTTGGGTATAAATCACCGTCAATCATAAAATACCTCGAACCCCTAACAGGGGACCTGTTTCTGTTTACGGCCCGGTACGCTGATTGCATATTCAATGAGGAGCATTTCCCGGCATTAGGGGGAGACAATAAATACCAAACTGAATGCCAGGAAATTAATTGGAATGTTCAAGGCATTCCTGCCTCAGACCCACGTACTACAGAGACTGAACTTCAAGTTCAGAAAATTATTCATTTGCAAAACATTGCAAATAATCTGCCAGATGCATTTACTGATTATAAAGGTGTCACAAAATCCTATAACCACGCCGAAATGTGCACGAAAGAGTGGAGGTACCGAAAAATACCACTCAACTCCCAGTTCAAAATAAGAGAGGGAGAAATACGGCACAAATGGCGGATACAGCTTCTAACAAGCGACAAAGGAGACAAAAGAATGTAAATGCAGATCAACCTCAAGTTGATAGACACCAAAGGATCCTTGAACCGGATCAACGATGCACTCAATTCATCGATCCGGGACATCGAATACCCCGACTCAAATGTTTTGGGAAATAATATTGAGTCATCAGGGGTCCAAGAAATTTCCACTAACTATAATGATTCTGGAGAATCATATGATCGTAAGACTACAATTGTCGACATTTATTTCTCCACAACAATTGCAAACAACCTTCAAAATGATCCAGATCCTAAGACCATGGCGAGTGCAAACAGTACTCGGATGGAACCAATGGAAGGATGCAATTCAAGCGGAGTTAGCCTCGCTCAATAAAAGAAATGTATTCACCAATGTGATACATACACCTCCCAAAGTATTCCTGTCGGTTTCAAATGGGTTTTCGTCATAAGCGGAATGAAAACAATGAGGTGGTGAGATACAAAGCAAGGCTTGTAGCACAAGGGTTCACGCAGAGACCGGCATTGATTATAATGAAACATATTCTCCAGTAATGAGTGGAATAACATTCCGATATTTAATCTCATTGGCAGTTAAAAATAATCTAGCTTTTCAGTTGATGGATGTAGTGACTGCATATCTTTATGGGTCACTTGATTCGGACATATACATGAAAGTTCGATGGAATTTCAATTCCGAATCCAAACGCAAATCGCAATATGTATTGTGTAAAATTGAACAAGTCTTTATACGGCTTGAAACAGTCAGGTAGAATGTGGTACAACCGACTAAGTGAGTTCCTAACCAAAAAGGGATACTCCAACAATGATGATTGCCCATGTGTATTCATAAAAGATCCTCAACAGATTTTGCATTATATCTGTATGTTGATGATCTTAATATCATTGGTAACACACAAGATATAGATGAAGCACGCAATCATCTTAAGACGGAATTTGAAATGAAGGATTTGGGTAAAACCAAATTTTGCTTAGGTATACAACTTGAGCACCTTCATACAGGCATTCTAGTACATCAATCAGCCTATGTCCAGAAAATATTGGAGAAATTCAATATGGACAAAGCATATCCATCGAAAACCCCCATGGTTGTTCGATCTCTAGACAGGGAAAAAGATCCATTTAGACCCCGAGATGTCAATGAAGAGATATTGGGACCCGAGGTTCCATATCTAAGTGCTATCGGAGCGCTTATGTACCTTGCAAATTGCACCCGACCGGATATTGCATTTGCGGTAAACCTACTTGCTAGATACAGCGCTACTCCAACCAAAAGACATTGGGTAGGAGTGAAGAATATCCTTAGATATCTTCAAGGCACTAAAGATCTCGGTATATTCTTTCAAAAGAATAAAAATATGGATTTAATAGGATATCTGATCTTGGCTATTTATCGATCCCCATAATGCGAGATCTCAAACAGGCTTTGTGTTTTTACACGGTGGAACTGCCATCTCTTGGAAGTCTTCGAAACAGACTCTAGTGGCTACATCTACTAATCATTCTGAAATAATTGCATTATATGAAGCATCACGTGAATGTGTATGGCTTCGCAGAATGATTAATCACATACAACAGTCATGTGATATAGGTGCTATTTCATCACCTACCATTATCTACGAAGATAATGCTGCTTGCGTTGTTCAAATGCAAACGGGTTACATAAAGAGTAATATCACAAAACATATTGCACCTAAACTATTTTACCCACATGAATTGCAAGAGAGTGGGAAAATCACTATTCTGCAAACTAAGTCTTGTGATAACCTCGCAGACTTATTTACCAAGTCATTACCAACTTCCGCATTTCAAAAATGTGTTCATGGAATTGGTATGCGAAGACTACGTGATTTGCAGATGTCAGGGGGAGAAATCTCCTAAGACTCAACCCGTTCAGATAAAATATTGTACTCTTTTCCTTTATGAGTTTCTCATCAAGGTTTTTAATGAGGCAATATGACAACATAATCATTAATATATCTCTTTTCCTCACAGGGGGTTTAGGAAGATATGAACAGATATATGTCATATCAACTTTTCTCCTTAAATTTTCCCACTGGGTTTTAAAGGAGTTTTTCATGACATATCTATTCTATCGGTTCTCCTCATATTTTTCCTACAGGGTTTTTGGAGGAGTTTTTCCAAGATGATGAATTAGAAGATCATATGAAGACACATTGGTCAAGGGGGAGTGTTGTGAAACAAAATAAAACCGCACCAGAGCTTATGCCCAATGTACAAATAGTTTTGTAACTGACACCCTTTGGTTTATTGGCAACTCTTCATCATGTATATATACATACATATGATCAGAATAAAGGATACTTTTGTTTTCTCTCAATCACTTTGTAATAGTCCCTTCCCTTCCCTTCCCTTCCCTTCGCTCCCGTCCCGTGTCCAGCTCTCTTAGCGGCGAAGCTTCTCTGACCTCTCTTCCTGCGCTGCACAGGACTAGAGGAGTCACGGTCTGACAGATACGATTCCACCTCGACACCTGGTGTCTCGTACAGTTATGTACACATGACAAAAATAGAAGGTGGGCTAGTATAATAAAATTATTATGAGTAATGTAGTAAACATGTATTTAAATTTTATGTGAAATCTAAATTAATATATAAATTCATAGGCAGTAATATTAAAATGATATATACATTAAAGATAGTATCTTAATTACTAATAGTGTATTTCGAAAGTCTCAAAATATATATAAGTAGCAATCTTACGAAGAAATTAACTAGATTAGTGATACAAATCATAACAAAAGTACTAGAAGATATCATGAGTGTTATGAGCGGAACCAGTACTCTAGTCCCCCTTTGCACCCCCCACGGTGGATGGATCCGCCGCTGGTCTCGCCGTTCGCCGCTCGGAAGCGAATTCTGAAACTTCTCTGACATGCGTGTAGTTTCTGTGGACTGCAGAAAGCAAGCTCCTTGTTTCAACGGCACGTTGATTCCGGAGAAGTTTCTACGGCGATCAAAAGCTCTTATCCGCAACATCTCTGACCTTTTCTGTATCGTCACCGGATGCTGCTAGAAATAGAAATACCCAAGATGCAAGGCATCTATCGATATCGCAAAAAGCCCAAGTGTCCAACCGACCCTGAAAAAGGTTGATGGTTTTGAGGTGGTTGAGATCAGACCGGTGCAGCACCAGGTCCTTGGAAGAACAACTATGGTTACCGCCCATGCTTCGAGGATTACTACTAGCGCACATAAGACTGCATCACAACACTGTCAACACATGTGCATCCTAAATTATTTTGTAATTTGTCTAAAGTATTTTTAGATGTGGTATCTCATCCTAAAAATCTTGGGCCCACCTCGAAGGGAAAGATTGACCTATTTTGTTGGACATATTCACTTGCGTGCGCAGAATTTTGTGTCCATTCATTCTGTTCTTGAATATTGCAATATACAAATGAGGCAAATCCTGTAAATGAAAAGTGGAATCAAGAGGTAGCTAAATGGTAATTAGACGCTTGTCTCTTGTGTAAGAGATACAAGTTCGATTCCTGCTTGGGTGGATTAGTCATTTAGGTTAGCAAGAAGATTACCTAGTGTATTTTCAATCTATTGAGCAGACTTTATAGTTTTTTTACTGTTACACAAAACATAATATTTTTTTCAAAGAGTCAATGCCAGGTGGGGCCAGCCAACCGTGCACATGTGACTGTGGCTAATGGTCAAGGTTCAAATCCCATTAACTACATGTTACATGTGTTATCTGTGGATTTGCATCCAGATTTAATGATTATGATAACTAACTACACTCTTCGAGGAAATAAATAGGTGGGACCAGCTAATGAGATTGAGGGCCTCTTTGGAAGAATGGAAGGCTTGAATTGAAAAACACATAAAACACATGGAGAGAGAAAAACACAGGAATTAGATGTCATGCCTTGTTATATCCTATAGAAATTAGAAACATAAGAATGTGTAACAAATGTTTGTTTGGTAAGACCATATAAAAAATACCGGAATTTTGGTGATTGTCATGGTTGTCATAGACTCAAAAGGGAAAATTTCAAAAGGTGTGAGTGAATGTTTGTTTTCCTCCAAGATTCTCATGGAAGTTCATCATTCCATAGGAATTTCACAGAAACTCTCACAGCCTTTCCTTCGAACCAAACACCCCACATAGGATTTTTCCATAGGAATAGATTCCTCCATAATTACTTTGTGCTCTCCCAAGAAAATCAAATCAAATTAAGGGTTTAATTTGCTACCATCTACTCCCCACACTAATAAATTTAGTTTTTTTAAGAGTATAGGAACATTACCTGTTGTTGTGAGTTGTGCCTCCACCCAGCTCACTCTAAAAACATATGTAAAAATGACTGAAACCACTTCGACATCTCATGATTTAACCAACATTGCAGCACATTACGTTCACTTTGCGATATGGACTGTTCTAAAAAATAACCCCTAACACACATAGCAGCGCTCCATAGATGGATAATGGCATATGATTGGTAGCACTAAGGTATCCTCTATTTGAAGTTGCATACCTGGTAGGCTGGTGGTACAAAGGCACCAACCCTGGATGCTCATCACCCTTCCTGTTTGTCTGATAGGCTGGTACTAGTAGGGGACATAGCTCTGGTGGTAAACTTGCCTTCTGAGACAAAACTTGTGTGCTCCCGTACCAGCATTTTGCATCTCCTTTGGTTAAGGGGGGCAAGGAATGAATAAAGCGATATAGCTCAGACAATAGGGCAGTACATTTGATATGAGCTCTTCCACTTCAGTTGATATATTGTTCGTTACTAAAGAGGTAGTGTCCAAGAAGTAACTTTCGCTTCCAATTCTGTTGATATATTGTTCGTTACCAAAGAGGTAGTGTCCAAGAAGTAACTTTCGTTTCTTTTACCCTTTCCCTTTGACCATGTAACCCTGCTGTAGCATTGCTGATATGATATGAGCTTATGATACGAAGACCTAAAGAACATCATCCACAATCCAAATCCTCCAGATTTAGTTTACTTTACCTTTTGCTTTTTCTCCCATCTGTACCCTTTATCTTTTCCCTTTTCTTTATTTCTAGTCCTATTTCTTATTCAATCATCTCATATAGTCCCCTCTTTTTCCTAGGTTCTCACTTTAAGCATCTTCTCTTTGCTTCTTCAGGGAGACGGAGAACCTTCTTGTATTTAAAAAATGAGGATGGAGTTACCATACTTACTTGCATACCTTATCCTTCAATTCTTCAACCAGCAATCAGAGCTCTTGCCACCATGGCAGGGCTTAGCACCAGAGCAGGAGCTCCTGTTGTGAAGGTGTACCATGAGAAATCCATGATCCTACCCGATGTGTCGAGGGTGCTTGCATGCCTGTATGAGAAAGATGTCAAGTTTGAGTGTGTCAAAGACTCCTACAAGGACATACTCAGACTCCAGGTACTAGCTGTCTCAGGTCTTTTGCAACACCCAAATTGTAGAAGCAGCAGTTTCTTTAGTTTATGCAAATTGATCTCATTTCAAGTTTCTGCTTTCGTCCTCCACCTCTGCAGGCAACGAGGAGTGTTCCAGTTCCGTTCTACGATGAACCCACATTTCTACAAGGTAACCATGCTTGCTACATAATCCAGCCATCCTAAGTTGGTGAGGTGTATTCCATGATTCTTTAAGCTTGTGTGGCTACAACGAAATAGCAGTTAAGTTACACATTCTAGAATGAGATATAGTAGTCTCAACATGCACACCTTGCTAATAAGAAAGGAGGTTCTGAAAACATCCACCCAAACCCAATGAGAGAATTCGGGTTACATCCTGTGCATCTGCCCTGCAAAACAATTGGCACAGAAAATTTTCAAATCTGCTACAAATAAAATCAACACAGTAATCCATAACCATGTGATCTCTGAAGATTTAGACATGGTGTTATAAATATCTTATCAATGCAATGGCAGGCAAAAATAAATAACGTTAAAGTTAAAAATAAAGAAAAAAAACTCTGCAGTTCCTGCTTATATATATTTCTTGACCATATAATGTCCCCTTTCATTTGAATGTGCTAGTTCAAGTGATAAATGGGTAATAGTCAGGAACATGGCTATTAAAGCGATAAGGTGAGGCGACTCACTACCTTCTTACCGCCAAAGCGCTTAAGGCGCACGGCGACGCCATATACACATTCTAACCTAGTAAGGCAACAAATTAAATCAACAATTAGTAGCACATGCATACCTTGATGTTGCCAGTTCTTGAGCCCATGTAGCACTCATCCCACTTGCAAGTTACAACATGTAGCTTGTTACAATACATTACAATAATTCAAATTCCAATTAATTGAGTAAATATGGATTGAGTAACATACCTTGTTGATAATATCTCATCTCTTCTCTTCCCCCAAGCAACAAACTACATGAAAATGGGATAACAATGAAGTGAAAAAAATGAGAATCAAATATACGATTACATGAATAATGAGCAACATAACAAGCACGACACAACAATAAAATAAGTCCACAAGCTTAAAGTCTAAGGTATAACATAAGTCCACAATAATAAAATAAGTCCACAAGCTTGTCCACAATAATAAAATACGTCCACAAACTTAGTCTAATGAGCATAACATAAGTACACAACAATAATATAAGTCTATCTCTCTCATCACTCAAAATTTATCCATCTTGAGCTCATCTAAATTGGTAGTAGCATTCATACTCTCCATCACCATCTTCGATTGCTGTCACACTCACATGTCTATCCCAGAACTTGGTTGCACAACAAATGCTTGGGACTCTTTACTCACATCTTCATCTTCTGATCCTTCATCATCATCATCTAGGAATGGTGGTTTGCCCCTCTTGTACTTCACAAAGTCTCTCACATCTCTTTCATGATTGTTGTTGTAGTCCTAGCACATTTTTAAACATCTCCAATCCACTCGCAAGATGCTCTTTAAATCTTTTAATTCCTCTGTATACCTTCCTCTCACAAAGCGAACATTGCACCAAATCTTGGTTGCCAATAACTAGCTAAAAGTCATACTTCCACCTCGGATCAATAGACTTTGCCTTTCGTTTTGGATTGGTCTTTGGATCATACACGGCCTCGGAGGATGCAATACTTGTGGTTGCCATTTTGATTGTGCTTCTGCGTTAAAGAGAGTGTAAATATCAGGATTCAGCGGCATCAACAGTAGCATCTAGCATCATTTAACAGTGGCAAGCATCAAGAGCAGATGCTCACGTATAGCAGACTCCTCCCCGTCTTCTCCCTCCCAACCTCCCGTCTTCTCCCTCCCGGCCTCCCCCTCTCCTTCTCCCCGCGTCATCCTCTGCTCTGCTCTGTCGAACCCCAGGTATGCAACCCCGAGACCCTCTGTATATTCCAAACTAGTCTCAGATCAGTAACTAGCTCACACAGTTGCAACAACGATGTTATCATATCCATACAACAAAGAAACTAATGAAGCAGACAAAGTAATATTACTTAGTAGTAAAAGGACCTTATGGTCACGTCTTACAGGGGTTGCCACGCAGGGCTTAACAGCAAAAGACAAACTTGCAGCGGAAACCAAAATATTTCGAAGGCCATTCGACATGCCCACAGGCAATCGAGTGGAGGACGCATCCTAGTTCACATAGTCTTCAAAGTATTCCTCCTCGTAGAACTCGATATTCCCTGGTTCTTCTACAAGGACTGATCAACAAATGGCGTATAGCCGTGAGTACATAATGTACTCAGCAAGTCGTAGGGAAATGTATGCAAATAGTATTCATGTAAGGTTTGAACAAGGATAGCTTTATGTTTAATTTGTAGAAAACAACATTAGCATTAAATACAATAAGTAGATTGTAAAACACTATTTAAAAGATTAATACATAAGTAATCCAGTTTTTTGAAATAACTAGTGAACACGTTCACTTCCCAACCATCAACCACATCCATATCACTTCTCATCCAAACCATTCCAATATTTTTATGAAAATCTACCCCTCGTATGAAATCACCAGGCATTGTCCATAACCGGGGACACGTCTATTCGAATAGTTTTTAATACTCTGCAGAGGTTGCACAACTTGACCCATAAGAGATAATCATCTTATATTGTCCGCTCACACACTTCCAAGGTGTGCGACTAAGAGATTATCACAAGGCCTTTACAAAGCTTCGCTTTGACTCGGTTCTGCTCGCTAAGGATTCGCCTTCCTATCCCCCTCTTGCGCCGCTCATCAACCAAAATATAACCGAAACAAAACATTGCTAATTAGTTGGCTAGGTCCACACCATAAATGAACTGGTGGTTGTACGGTATGGCCCAGATCAATGGCGCACTCCTTAGTGACTACTCAGGCGAGGCAACCACATCCTAAAGTGCTTCCTGCACCCCCTTTACTGCACGATCACTCGCCCGAGTATAAATCATTTTTGGTTCAACCTGACCAAATGACAACCCTTACCATGGCACAACATCTTTTAACAATAGTGGCCGCGCCACAATTCCATCTTTCATTAAGTCAAGTTTGAACATTTAAGCATGTGATCATGAATCCCATCGAATAGCTAAAGAATGGCTAAGCATAGTACGCACACACGTTGGTATTACAATATTGTTCAACTAAGATTACCCAATCCTATGGTTTCCAAGGATTTATGTCATTCAAGGGGACATGTCAATAGCAATTATCCAAGGTAGCATAATGACAATTGGGTATTTAACTATTCTTGGATAATGACAATTGGGTATTTAACTATTCCCGAAAGTAGTTATTATAAAACTAGTTATGCCTGTTGATATAAAACAATATGATTTTATAAAATGGGTACGACATGATCAAAGGTCTACGACTTACCTTCGTTGAAGAGTTGGGACGCTTCGGTCGACGGGTCCAAAAATTCTTCCGAAACGCCGGAATCTATACATGTGAAAGAGCCAAATAAATAAAACAATTCCAAATAAAATCCAAAAATTACAAAACTAAAACCAAATGAAAGGTACTGAATTTAGATGAATATATAAATTTGAATCACTCAAATCGGAGCACGAACGAAGGAGAACGGGCTCTCGGAAGTTTGCAAAACACATAAAATGATGAAAATCAGGATTTTCGGAATTATTTTTCTAAAGGAAAATCATTTTATTGCGTCGAATGACGTCAACGGCGGGAAAAACATTTTTGGCCGAATTATTTTTCAAAGGAAAAAGGTTGAGTCGCTTGACAGGTGGACCACACGTCCTGTATGGACTGGGTCCACGGGAGGGCGCCAGTCCACGGTGGATCGGGCGCACGGGAACAGTGCGCTTACGCGCGCTAGCACTAGGAGCCACGCGCGCTGATGCGGCGGCGACATGAGAGCTAGGGTGGAGGTGGCGCCGAGTTGGCACTGAGGTGGCGGCCACGTCGACACCCGAGCCAGCGGCGCACACGGCCCAATGGCTCGTCGGCGGTTGGCGGGGAGATGGCCGGCGACGAGGGCACCATCGAATAGAGGGAGGTGAGGCGATCAAGATGCGCACGGTTTTGGAGACCAAACGCGAAGAGGTGACCGATGGCGAGGTGGAAGAGCGGCAACGGCGGTTGAAGGCGGCGGTGGCCTCCGGGGGGCTTCAGAGGGCGGGGAGGCGAGCACGAGGTAGACGGCGGCTTTGCGAAACCGGAGGTGAGGACGACGGCGCCGGAGGAGGCTTGGCGGCGGTGCTAGAGGAGGCGGCGTGAAGCTCGGCCGACGGGGAGAAAACTCGAATAGCGGCCGGAGGAGAGCGAGAGGGGGGAGGTGAGGCATCTGATGCTCGCATTTAAAGGGCGCGGGAGGTCCGGAGGGGGGAAACCGAGCGCGGAGCAGCGGCGGGTTTCGCGGCAGGCTTGCGTGCTCCGGAGATTCTGCGCGAAGGGGACATGCGTTGATGGATGGAACGGGGTCGGTGAGAAACAGGGCATTCAATGCGCGCGGTTTCGTGCGAGGAAGGGGAGGAAATCGCGGGGATGCGATGGAGCTCTCGTCAACAGCCATGGCGGTCTGGAGAAGGAGCGCACGTGAAGAACCAGCGGGGAAGAAGTGGAAAGGAGACGGCTGACGGGTGGGCCCTGTTGGCAGCGAGTGAGGAGCGGGAGCAAGGCGAGCGGGCTAGCGTCTGACGAGCCGGGCGCGGCGGGCCGAGAGGGGTAACGAGAACGGCCGAGGAATTCGGCCGAAAGCGAGAAAAGGATTTGCAAAAGATTTTCGAATTTCAGAAAATACAACAAATCAAAAGGCTTTTTAGAAAATATTAATTAAAGTCCAAAAATTCTAGAAAAAATACACGGAAATTCCTTGAATTATTTGGAACTTAATAAAATTATTTACAACTTTAATTTGTCTTTTAATTTTGCAAATAAATATTTTTTAAATTTGCAAAAAAAGGGAAAAAGCCTTTTTAAATTCCAGAAAATCCAAGAAAAAGTTTAAAATAATACTTTTGACTTTAAATACCAGAAAACCAAATTAAACCAAATTTGAATTAATTGAAGTTTGATTAATTCATATTAAATTGTTTTTGTTTTCTGAAATTCCCAGTTAAGCTTTAGCGATAAAATCAAATGGTTATTTTTATTTTCAAAAAATTTCAAAAATCCTGAGAATTAGGATGTTACATGCTCTCTCCCCGCGCCATGCGTCAAACCGAGCAGACTAGGAGAGGGGGGAGGACAGGAGGGAGAAGAGGTGGAGGACGGGAGGGGGAAGGAGAGGGGGGGGGGGAGGGAGAAGCGGGGAAGGACGGGAGGGAGCAGAGCAGAGGATGGTAGGGAGAAGGAGAGCGACGCCGCACGTACTGCTGAGCAGAGGAGGCGACCAGGCGGGTCACGAGGACGTGGCTGACGCCGCAGTGCGCTGGGAAGATGGGGAGGACATGAGGGAGAAGAGGGGGAGGACGGGAGGGAGTAGAGCAGAGGATGGTGGGGAGAAGGGGAGGCCGGGAGGGAGAAGAGAGAGCAGAGCATACCTGGATGTGGAAAGGCGGCTTCCTGTGCTGCTGTGGGGCGTAGACGGCGACTGGGATGGCAGTGGGCGACAGATCTGGATAGAGGGGAGGCCTGGATGCGCCCTCCCTGTTGGCGTCGGTGCTGGAGCTGGCGGGGATCGGATGGCGCCGGAGATTTCCTCTCTCCCTCTCCCTGTCTCCCTAACTCCCTCTATAGGCCAATTAGCTCGCCCTAAAAAGGAAGCTCGTGCTTTTGCTCAGTCCTACCTCTCTCTCTCTCTTCAATCTCCCGCCAATCGCTCCTTGTAGCGTCCGTCTCTCCTCCAGTGGCGTCCATGCGACTCCTAATCGACGCCATATACATAAGGGCATCTCCAATAGTTAGAAATAACTTTATCTCTAACATATGCTATAACATCTTTAGAGACAACATCTCCAACATATAGTCTAACACACTCTTCAACATTTATATTTTATAATTTTTCTTTAAAACGGTCTCACATGTCAACTAAAGTAGATTAATGTATCCTGTCTTGTTTCGCGTTATTCTGTCCTGTTTCGTTCAAGAAGAGACGACATGTGCTATCTATCCTCCCCCTCTGTCCTTCACGTAGGAGTTTGTTGACGTGACATAACTAAAAGACGATCAGGCGATACCTTAATAACCATGGGCAGAAATTCCTGCTCATCAAAACTTAGTGCAAACCAGTTTGTTCCAAATCGTACATGCACATTGCGCAATACAAACAACTTGTTCCATGAAGGAAATGAAAATATGCAATGTTATTTGCATGTCTTACAAACATGGTTTGGAATTGAGAAGCTTCATGAAACACTTCAATTGAAACACCGAGAAAATGTAAGAAGCATATCTGACATGCAAGCAAGTGTTTCATGGTCGTGCCAGCAGGATTTCATGGTGCCAAAATATTACATTATTTCTTTCTATGTACTAATCATATGAATTAAACTACACCATCTCAGTTTTCCAAGTGAAGTTATGTAGGAGTTCCTTCCTTACTGTTCCCGAGAAACTTGAGTTGCAGAACTAATATATCTTCTAAATTGCAGAATCAAGAGCAATCTGCCGCTATATAGCAGAAACCTACGAACAGCGTGGGTATCCTTTCCTCCTGGGGAAGGATGTCCTTGAGAGGGCTTCCATTGAACAATGGCTCCGGCATGAGGAGCATGCCTTCGATCCTCCGAGCCGGGCATTGTTCTGCCACCTGGCCTTTCCTTTGCATGATGAAGACAATGATGATATCAACAGAGAGAAGAGAAAGCTGGAAGAAGTCCTGGAAGTCTACGAGCAAAGGCTTGGCGAGAGTGAGTTCCTTGCTGGGGACAAGTTCACCCTTGCTGACCTTGTTCATCTACCAAACACCCATCACATTGTGACATCCGAAAAGTTCGCGTACCTGTATGACTCGAGGAAGAACGTGCAGAGGTGGTGGAATACTATTGCTGCCAGAGATTCTTGGCAGCAGGTGCTGTGGGATATGAAGAGGGTGGCGGAACTTGAGGAGCAGCAGCAATGGCAGACAGAACCTCCACCAACATCTGGTGGCCGCGGCATTGATGAGTTGGCCAAAACAGCAGGTGTTGACAGGAAAGCACCACCAAGCACACCAAAGCAAACCCCAACTGATGCTACAAACGCTGTACCACCAGTGCAAGGAGCTGCTCCAAGTGCTGATGGTATCAGTGACAAACAGTCAGACAAGAGTACCATGGATGAAAGAGCGCCAGAAATGGAACCAAGCCAGGCACCACCTTCTGGCACTCGCCATACTTCAGCACCAATCCAAGAAGAAATTATGGTTCCTCGTGGCCCTAGTGATGATATGTTGGGAAAGACATCAGGCACTGGTCAAATAGCCACTCCAGCTGCATCAAAGTCAACACCAGCCCGAGGAGAAGTCCCTGATGTTCGTGATACTGGTGATGGCACAACCAAAAAACCTGCTGTTGACACAAAGGCAGCACCAACCCCACCAAGGCAAGAACCAGTTTCACAAACAACTGAACAGATTAAAGGAGTCGCTCCTACCTCACATGGCATCACTGGAGATGAGTTAGCCAATAGAGCAACGGCCGATGAAAGTGCAACACCACCTGCACCAGTGCAAGCACCAGTATCTGATGGAAGGATTGCTTCCACAGCTTTCCAAGGAGGCATACTTGATGCTCCTAGAAAAACTGAGGCAGTCAAACCATCAGTTGCTGATCCAAGAGGTATGCCTACTACACCAAGAAGACCAGCACCAACTCCTGCCACTCAACGTCGTAGCACATCAGATAAAGTAGTCTCCACTAAACGAAAAAAATCCCAATCTGATGAAATGGTGTCCCATGCTGCCGTGTGAATGCATGGTCAGCAGCACTCGGCAGGCAATAAGCGAGCACTAAGCAGTTAGCTCAAACCAGGCACCTAGGACTTGCACATCATGCACCAACCATCTCACACAAATCCTAATATCTTACAGGAAAATGCTGTATCTGTATTGATACTTCAGCATTTCCAACACTGATAAAACCGTTTCTCATATCACATATTGTTAGAATGCTTCTTACTTCATCAATTATAGTTATAATTCAACGCCAATTTGGATAGCTGGTTCATAGTCTAAGGTTAGTTACAATTTTCTTTTGGATTAGGAATCCCTTCCCTGAGGGGAGAAATCCTCTATATAAACCTTTGTAATCTGTGTTTTGATGCGTGGACTGATTATTGACGTTATAACACAGATCAAGCGTCAGACCAAGCTCCACCATTGCCTTCCTTCGCTGATACAAGGAACAAGAAGACTGGTATTGCTGAAGCTGGTCGAACCAACACGATAGCACCCGATGAGCAGCCAGGTGGCAGAATTCCCAAGAATGCTGGAGCACCTGCTGCAGGGCCTTCACCAATGAAGTCACAGAAAAACATGAATGAAGCATACAATGATGGACCATCCATACAGCAGCTGTCAAGTGATCAATCTAGGGCTCAGCTAGCAGAAAACAAGATGAAGCAAGGTGATGATGCAACACCACTCACTGAAATTGGCAAGCCCAAAAAGGACGATTCCTTGGTAAATGCCAATCAAAATAACACTGGACAAGCTCAAGTAACATCAACTGATGGACCTTCCAAGCTGCAAATGCAATCTGACCAGAACAAGCCTATATCATCTACAGATATTGGCAAGCGAAACAACGAAACAGTCAGTTATCGCAGCTCAGCAACATCCAGAGAAATGCTACCTTCAGTCCCCAAGAAGAGCATGGGAGAGAATCAACTGCAAGGTGATAAGTCCAGTATATCACTGCAAGACAATGTGAAGCAAGGTTCTGAAGCTGCACTGTTGGTGTCTGGAACTGAGCAGCCTAAGAAAAGGGACCTCCTCGCAAATGCCGATCAGAACAGTGGAAAAACTCCAGGAGAAGCTTTACAAATGTCTGAAGAACAAACCACCTCTGATACTCAGCAAATGAAAAGCAACACAAGTAACAGCAAATCGGATGGCCCAAGCAAGCCCACCCAGTTTGATGGTAATGAAGGTAATCTTCCCGAGTCACAGAGGCGTGGCTCGTCAACCAACCCATGACATGTTTCCATCATATCATTTACTTGCAGCTTCTTTGCTTGTACTCTTATCTAACTCCCCACTTTCACATGCTCGTACAATAAGGTCCATTATCTTGTCACCTTCGGACCAACCATGCCAGACAATGTTGTCTACTCCACGTGTTATATTGTTGTTACTTTCCAATGTTTCATTTCTGTGCTGTTCTTTTGTTGAACAATGACTTGTTTATATGTCAAAGTCCTTACGTTAGTCTGATTTTGAATAATGTAAATGCAATATTGTGTTCTCCACAAGAACCATATCCCTTTGCAAATCATCCATATGTGTTCACCTTAGTTATCTGCTATCTCTGGTATTCAAATTATAGTCTTCTTTAAAGTCCCACTGAATTATGAGTTAGGTTATCGTTGAAGCAGAGAAAATTGGATAGGCCTTGCCCGCAGCCCCTAATAAGTGTCGAGTTATGCAGATGCTCAGCCAGAGGTAAGCAATTAAGTCAAACAAAAAGGTCGAAAAAATGAATGCTGCAGTAGGATTATCATCGCAGTTGCAAACCTGCACTTCTTATTATAGCTACTAATCTGAATTTAGTTCATACTTCATAGTTAAGTGTCGATATCTTTTTTTTAGAATCAAGTTAAGTGTCTATATCTTATCACCATAGTAACAACTAACACAGCAGGCATCAACTCAAAAGTACTTACCACGAATATATTGCAGCACCCCAGGCCTAGGTCCCAGCAATATGATTGCACTCCTCAACGGTTTGACCTTTGATTGATACTGTACCCTAGAAAAGTAAATCATATAATGAGCTCAACAAACAACAAATTAGCAGCTGCCAAATTGGATGTTATAGCCTTATAATAATGTTACTCCAGTCTGCACCTTATCTCTATGAGATTGAAACTAAAATCTGCCCTAGAAACACATGCAAATGCTTTTCTTGAAAATCACCATGCGAAGGCAGAAACAAATAGCACTAACAACAATATAACATGGAATGAAGTTACTGGAATTGGGTGTTGGCTCCAATTGTAGAATGTCTCAATGACAGATTGCGTAGCAAAAAACAATAGTGTAGAAGAGCTTTGGTATCAAGCAATTGAACTTGAGAAAATTTTAAGCTGGATAAGATCTCCGTGCTAAGACAGAACTACGCATGAAAAGCAAACTACACCTGAAATTGAGAACCTGAGTGAACATGGAGGAGGATTTTGCTAGGTACATATCAAATTCAAACTTTTCTAGTTTCATGCAAATATGCAGCATAAAGACACTGTTGCGCATACTCGACCTATAGTGTGAAAAATCAGGCTCAGAACTCTTAAATTAAACATGTGATGTGAGCCAGGATGTGCAAATCAGTGCCAAAGTGAACTAGTACAGGACTGAAGGAACCCTATTCATATTTGTGAGATAGAGCATGGCGAATTAGCTCAAAAAATGTAAGTTGAAAATCAATTAAAAGTCTAAATGGTAAAATGAGCAAAAATTATTGAGAAGTAGCATACCGATCATCATCAGCATTCATGAGTTCATAATAGGGTAAAGATGCGGACTACTTTGAAAACTCATAATAGGGTAAAGATGCGGACTACCTTGAAAACTCATGATTGGGCAATCAGCTGAGAAAATGGCAAATCCATAACCTACAGAATGACTATCATTTTGAGAAAGCATAACATGATCTGCAGAACTCATGGGTTAGCCCCATAAGGTCAGAAACAACGGGTGGTCCACCAAATTCATGAGCTAGAACATCACGGATGGTTAGGAAAATTCACTCGCCCCTAAATCCTAATAGGGTAAAACAGTCTCTCTTTTGTGTGTGTGTGTGTGTGTGAAATAGGAAGTTGTTCTCAAGCGACAAATAACAAATCAGCTCTAAGACAAACAAGTTCAGCATCTGTTGAAACTAGCTGAAATCCACAAGTCATAGCATGAAAAAATCAGCCGGAAATACACACTTCAGAGTGAAAAACTGCCCCACAGTCTAAGTTTTGATATCGGAGATGAATGTTCTGATGTCAGAGATGTGGCGACCAAGGCTTTTGAAGAGATCAATGATTGGCATCAAGCAGGCGCGAGGAGGCTGTCAATGCTTTTGTGAGATAGCAGAAAAAAGGAGTTGGTTAGCAGTCTCCGTTACTGTGTTGTAGGGAGCAACTTCAGTCCCATCTTTTCTTTTCCTTCATCTTCTTCTTTTGATTGCACTCTCATTGTGTCCCTTATTTTGTAAACCACTTGTACTTTGTTCGGCTTTTGGCTTCTTCCTTAATGCAATGGCACACAAATCTTTTGCGTGTTCTAAAATAATAAAAACTGCACCCACATTACCAAACTGCTAACTTTGTAATCAACTGAAATTTGACATTCCTAAGTTGTAGCACAGTAACAACTGAACAACATCAGAATCATAAGTTACGGACCAACCGAGCCTTGCTCAGATTCTAAGATATGAAAAATGAACCCAAAGATAATGAACTTATGATCGACTGAAGTAGAGATAAATCAGTAAGGTAGCAAGCCAAATCGGCCCAAAAGTTTACGATTTTTCAACTAATGGAGGCACGCTCAACTTTGTGAAGCATAATGTTAATGCGGCATACAGATACGTTGATAGCACAACAGATAGGTTGAGAACCTCAAAAGGTTTTTAGGATCAATACATATTCTTTTTCTAAAAATATCATCAAAGCAGGCGTAAAATCTCAATCAAAATTGACAACATGCCCAAATCCAAAAGGTATAGCATAGCGCGTGCCAATGTCAACCCCAAGTAGTAACTAAGAAAGCACAGGCTAAAACTGTCATGGCCTACATATGACATGTAAAATTTGAGTAAAGTTCAGTTGATGGATCGACTGAAACATGCCCAAATCGGTGGGTTACAGCGTGAGCGATGAACCCCAACACTGATGAGCTCGGATTCAACAAACAATCCCCCAAATCCAAGCTATGTCACGACGAATCGACTAAAACACACATCTAACACGCAACGGGCTGGCATCGATGACCGACCCTAGCCCATGAGCTGTAGCATGATGAATCAACTATACTACTCCCAGTTCATAACCAAATGTGACTGAGTAAGACTTAGTCCCAGATTGGTTGGAACTGGTCGAAATCCTTCAGCATTGCGTGGTAAATCCTTGACGATCCCGACGGCGATCTGCGCGGCGGAGAGGTGTGAGGACGCGAATTGGGAGGGAGACGCCAATTGAGAGGGCGAGTGAGGACAGGGTAGGGTGTACTTACGCCCGCGAAGCTGTTGGAGAGCACGAGGCCATGGAAAATGTCCGCGACGGGGATGGCAACGGTTTGGTCCTCCTCGCCACGGGCGTCGCCGCCAACGAGGCCGACGACTTGTTAGGCGATTAATTAAACCCCAAAGTTTATACGTTTATATACTCAATCAAACCCATTTACATGATATTTTAACAACAAGCCCCTACGACACACGCGTTTTTACAATACAGCCCTTTGAATTTTGTGCTATCCAAAAAAATTTCGCCAGCAAACGACAAACGCTGTCGATCGTGCCCGGCATGCAGCTAGCACTAGGCCACAAGTCGAGGTCGTTTAACGAATTGCCGGAGCGAGGAACGTTGCCGATCGCCGTACCGATCGAGGCCCTCGGCGGCGGCGGCGGCGGCGGCTGACTGCCGAGGCTGGAAAATGGCCAGATCCTACTACAGATTCAAGCACATCGACCCCCTGGGGCTCACCGCTCACGCCCGTCCCCGGCATCGCCTTGGACAGGCTGTTCCTCGTCGCCATCCAGGCGCTCGCCGCCATCATCCTCTCCAAGCTCTTCCACCTCTTCCTCCGCCGCTACAACCAGCACAGCGCCATCCCTCAGATCCTCGTACGCACGCGACCGAGGATCACTCTCTTTTGATTGATTCACCAAGCTCTATGTCATTTCTTGAATTGACATGCATGCTTTCGATCGTGTGCTCTGCTCGCTTCGCTTGCTTCCAGGCCGGCCTTGTCGTGGGTGAGATGGGGCTGCGCAACGCCATCGTCCACGTGGACGTGGACAACGTCAAGGACATGTACGGCGTCCACCCGTCAGTGCATCGCCTTCACCTACGCGACCGTGGCCGCCAGCCTGCTCGTCGAGGCCGTCGGCTCCAGCGGCATGTACGGAAGCATGATGCACTCCCCAGTCAAAGATTGTTACATTATTTAGCACTTTGGTGATTACATAATTCCGTAAATAAATCATGACTATAAAAATACACATAAGAACTAAGATTCAAAATATTAACTATCACGATACAAGAACAATAGAACATATATAAACAATATAAAAATATATGAACAACAGAACGTATAACAATTAGAAGTAAGTGCGAAGTACTAGATGTTACCGATGCGAAACGAAGAGTGTCGCAGAGATGAAGGAGAGGACGTCGCCGATGATGAAGACGTCGATGTAGACCATGCAGGGAACGACGAGAGGTCGCAGGGTCGCTTCCCAAAAATCTGATTCGCCCTCTCCCGTACAGGATCGCAAGGACGATGGTCCCGGAGACTTGCTCTCCCCACCACCGGTGCACGCCGGGCGCAGGGACGGAATAGCACTCAGCAACACATCGCTCTCAAGAATAGTTCTCTCGCACATACTATTCTTGAGTTTCGCCAAAATGGAGAGAAGAGTCAGATCTACGGTTAAAAAGACCGCAGATTAGGAAACGACAATCAGGAACCGTGCTCATTAATCACACTTAATTCACAGTTAAAGCCGCATAATCAACGCGTTTTTTCCATCATGACCGAATTGCATGGCAAAACAAAATTGTAAAAGAAAGCTGTGTCTGGACCCATGATCGAACCCGGAACGACCACACTATTCACGTGCACATCGCATGCCCGCAAAGCCCAGCCAAGCCCGGCGAGGAGAGGCGAGCGAGTGCGCGGGTGTAGTCCTCCTTTCTCATCCTTTCTCTTGCTTTACCAAGGCTAGACATGCTCTACCTTATAAGGACTTCTCTGCGGCTTGCAAGAGCTGCTTCTTGGCGCTCGCTGGGAAAACTATTTTGTTTTTTGAAAAAATCTCTAGGCGGCAAATTCACCGAAATAACCAAAATTTCAGAATTTTGGTTGAAAATTTCGGTAAAGTGTTCAACTCGAGGTTTACAATTTGGATGAATTTTGGACGAAATTTCATTCAAAAAAAAGAGGGAACACAATGTGCAAGTGAGAATTTAAGACATCAAAAAGCATATACTTCAGATCGTACAAATAAGCATATACATCAGAATATCAAATCAGCATAAAATTTTCAGTTTCAGATCTCCATGATTGGTTTTCAGTTTCAGTTTCAGATTTAATATTTCATTGACAATGCCATAAAAAAGAAAAGGCTAGCATAAAAAATTTAGTTTTGGATTATCAGATTTTGGATTTTCAGATTTAGACTTCAGCTTGGCCTTGAACCGAAAATAGGAACTTTGGTCTTAAACTTTGGCCTTGAATAGGTATATAGGGCTAGAAAATATGTTGAAAATGGAGAAGAATAGTGAGAACATCGCTGACGGTGGTCATAGCAACGGCGGCGACGACAAAATGACTCTCTCTATTTTTTGAGTTACTGCCACCTTGCCGGCCGTGCAACGACAAAACAACTCTCTCTCTATTTTTCGGGTTGCTGCCACCTCGCCAACCGTGCTTCGCTGTCGACAAGCTCTTCGCGTGCCTCTCATGTTTCTCTCTCGTTGATAGGATATATTTTTTGTGCAAAGTGAAACAAAAAAGTAAAAAAAGACTAGTTAAGAATGGTGCAGCGTGAAATCATAGCAAAATTACGTGGTCAAAGTGAAATTTACTCTAAACTTAATTACTGACTTACTGCCCCTTATTATGCGCTGTTATGCACTTTGTATGCGGTGTGATTCACTTGGTATTTTTGCCGTTCGATGAGAACCTCCTACAAATAGGTACATCACTCTGACACCTTAAAGTTTTATTACAGAAGATATTTGCTGTTGCATTTGCTGAGTTTCCTCATGCCCCTTTTGCTGCATATGCTATGTGATTGACTCAAGACGATTTAACCATCATCGCATCATCTAGAAAGGTGGAGCATGTAATACAGAAATCTGCCAACAACTAATATAAGCAAACCATTGTTTCTATGTATATAAACTTCTAGCTTCAGGCTTCAGTTGATAGAAACTTCTAGCTTCAGGCTTCAGTTGATACGAAAGCACGCCTTTTGCTTGGATTCTAAAGTTTGACAGTATACGTTCCAAAATGATTTATTTTTGTGAACGAGTAATAAACCGTGGTAGTTGTGTCTGACTCTTTGCACATGTATAATGCAGTTGCAATAGGACATGTACTGCAATATTGAGTACTGACCCGTACGTACCAGTGCCTAGAGACATCTAGGGTCCAGAATTTAGGAAGCAGCTTCCTTTGTTAATTGTGTTTGTGTATTTAGATTTCGTTGTTTCTTCCTGCAATTCCTAGCAGGCCTACAAGAGTGCAACTAGCTGATAATCATCGTGCCCATTTTATAATAAATCATTGGTACTATGACCGATTTTCTTTGGCAATTCTAGGATCACATTTTGTTAGTTACATTACGATGTTTTTTTAATAGGGAATTTACATTATGATGTTGGTTCCAAAGTAAAATATATTCTGAATTAAGAGTTTTCGGGTGTTACTTTTCAGCATAACATATTTGCATTGTGTACTTCTTTTCTTTATCCAACATTTCATAATTCATATGCTGACTCGTTGGGAATTATATGATCCAGGAATTACGATGATCAACAGCTCTCGGGCATACATTTGATCAACAGAGCATATAGAGTAAATTTCAAGAAACCTTAGGTTTCGAGGCAAAGGTAACATAAAATCCTAGATTTTTTTTTCAAGAAACCCTAGATTTTGAGACAAAATGTTTTTTAAAAAAACATTGTGTGCACCACCTTGCCCATCCAATACATGGTATTTTTAAGTATATACACACATTGACGACTCCACAGTATGTCCAATCACGCCGTTGTGTAACCGGTCGTCATGCCTCCTGTTAGACCATGTAGCTAAGTTTAATATATTTTAGCTGATGAATAATTGACAATGTTATTTATATATATTATTTGAGGCGTGTCGTGGTGTGTGGACTTATGTCGGTCAAGTTGGGAAGAACTTGTGCCGGGAAAATATGTGGCTTTGGTATTTGCATGTGCAGGATAACTCGGAGGCGATCGTGGTCTACGGCGGTGACCGGGAGATGGCTTGGTGCGAAGTCATGGTCCAGAGGGTCGAGGGTGCTGGAGGAGGCGGTCGAGCTCGAGTTGGAGCACATAGAGATTAAAGATAGATGATGCGTGTTGGAGCTACGGAGGTGCGGTCCGGAGGCTACGACATGTGACATAATTTTAGGGTGTCTAAAATTGGATATTTTGTAATCAGGTGTTAAGTTTATGTATTGGGTCCGAGAACTATTGGGTCGTACGTGGATGTTTATGTGCAAATGTTAGAAGGCCTGTTAGGAATTATAGGATATGTGTGTGTATACACATATTACGTACACACCGGATATAGTAGTTAGAGTTGGAGTCGTACACGAGTCGGAACCGATGGGATTAAGTGCTGGAGATGAGGCCGGCAGCAGAGGTGATTTAAAGACAAGAACTCCTGGAGTTCGGGGGTGTGGAAAGGTTTTTAAGGCTAGGGTTTTCAGACTGTACGGTGTAGTCAGAAATAAAGATTGCGGCGGCGGCGCGTTTTGCAGCACGTCGTTTTTCGTTCGACTGCAGCTTTGTTCTTCTTTCTCTACGTGCGCCGTCACGAGTGCTCTGTCAAAATCTTCTCTCGGCTGCGCACACAATCGCCGCACGCCAGAGTAGTTGGTATCGCATCGCTGGCCTGCCGCACGCGCGGATGCCCATCTGCTACGCCGCCTGCAACTCCTTGCCACGGCCTGCTGGCCGAGCCGCTCATGCATGTGCATGTGCATGTGCATGTGCATGGACTATCTGCCGTTGCTAGTAATTATGCCTAATTGCTTTGCACAAATATCTTTTGAGGTGTGAATGAGATGGTGCCTGTGAGGTGAGACGTGAAGCGTTGGTGCATCTTTGGTTTTTGTGTGAGGTGACAGTGCATTGATATTGTGGCTTTTGGTTCCTATGCATTATACAATTCGGTGGTGATTGGCAGTCAATTTTTGTGCATAGGCCTTTGAGTAGCTCTCGCTTTCTGTGATTATATCTTTCAGCCATTACATGGAGAAGTAAAATCATACAAGTGCTGAACGTACGGCTGTAAAAAAAAAGGTTGCTGTTTTTGCTTTTTGTGTTTTATTGTGTAGACAAGTTGAACAAACATAAGACGATAAATTTGAGGAAAAAGCTTCTACTACGGATTACAATCATTCACCCCCATCTGATTGCTATTAACGATCCTACACCTCCGCCTTCTTGGTCGCCGGTACCTCATGCTGAGGGAGGGTGAAGAATTGAGAATGAGAGAGGAGAGGTTTATAGGGTTGTAATGCGGAGCCATCTATACATGTATATACTCAAAAAAAATCATATTTTACTTTTGCCCCAAAATCCGGGGTTACACGTTGCCTTTGCCTTAAAATCTAAATCTAGGGTTTTGCAAAATTTACTCGAGCATGTAACGTACATATGTGACTCCATTTGGAGCTGAATGCAAATGTATCTGTGCAAGTTGGTTTGTTGTTTAGTATTGCTGCTATATTGCTAAGTTGCTAACTCTGCAAGAAAATGGTTACCTTTTCAGCCCATTTATCAATCAATAGCTGTTTGCGGCCCAGCCCAGCCAAAAGCTGGGATGCGCTAGATTTGGGCCCATACAAGGACAAGTGAACACAATCTCCCCGTGTCCATTCTTTTTATACAGGAGACTGTCCGTTCTTTTTATACAATTTTTAAAGTGACTGAATTTTTTAAAAGTGTATATCATATTTTTTATCCATTGAATCATCATCCAATCATATGACATATCAATCTCTACACACAAATCCAATGATCACAACAATTGACTTAAACCTAAGAAAATTTCAGGAGACTTAGAAATAGCAAATCTGTTTTATATAATGATTTAGATTAGTTAGAATTTAGTTATACTACACCCGATAGTATAAGTAGTAGAATCCCGATGGAGGTAAACGTGCAATCGTTATGTGGAGATTGCATGACACAAGAGTTTCAACCATAATTAGAAAAGTCCATAATACCCCTATAAAAATATAAATAGAAAGAGAATTCTATTATGCTCTTGACAAATCAATAATAATATTTAATTTATACTAATACTATATATTACCCGTACAATATATGGTAAAAAATTTCGAGCTCTAGACGCCAGTATATGTGTGGAGTACGAAAGTTAACGAAGGAGTGGAGTGGTCAAAATCACACATGTACTAGCTCTTGCCAAACTTTAACTTTTACAGGAGCTCTTGCTTCCAAAAGGCTCGGAGTAGCGGAGCAGCTCGATGCAATAGGCTTCAGCTTTTCTTTACGCAGCATCTTGGTATTATTGCTCATCTTCTAGGAACCTATTCTTTTTCTGAAGCAAGAATTACTAGCAAAGCACATTGATGTTTGTTTCAGCCTTTGTCCTTCGAATCGGCCATGGAAAGAAGAGAGATAAATCGTAGCAGTCACAGCCAGTAATTCGAAGAGCCGCCGTTCGCAAACACTCGTCACTATTTCAAAATACTCGTCACTATTTGACTTTAAGTCTTTGATTGACCGTTACTTTTTGCGCGACGCAAAAGCAAATAGCCCTAAACGTAGAGTATTAGTAAAATACTTTTGATTATAAATCTAATAATACCTCTTTCATATTATATAATTAGATATTTAAACAACTATCGTTGGTGAAAGTTTGATAAGCCAAAGTGAACGGTCATAAGTACTATTCGTGAATGGAGGGAGTATCATTTTGCTCGGGTTAATTCCTCGTTTGTCATTGAAAGTTGGTCGTATCTCTAAACTACTATCACGAAATTGAACTTTCTTTCATTGTCATTGGATCTCAAATTCTATCATGTTTTTGCCACTCCAGTCGGTCATCCATGTGTTAACTGTCAAATTGTGTGCAAAAAAAAAATATTTACCCTTCTAGCTCTCGCATCTTCTTCTTCATCCTCCTCTCCCCCCCTCCCCCCCATCTCTCTCCTCCCTCCCCTACTGCCTTTCCCCAGGCCCCACGTGGTAGTCCAGAGCGCTAGGACGTGGTTGCAAAAGACGAGATAGTTGGCCTGGTCAGGGGCCACCGATGCATGGGAGGACGGCGGCGACGACCTCATCCTCCAAGAGAGTCTGCAGGGGGCAATGAGGGCCTCGGCATCTAGCTCTCGGGCGAGGAGGAGGTTGGGGCGCCCACGGCGGCAGCACGGATGACACAGACAGTGGACGTGGGGATAATGCCGGGGAATTGCTTCTTGCGGCGGCGGCGCTTCCTCGCGATGGTGGAGGGAGCAGACAGGGTTAGGGAGGATGTCGGCGCGTCGTCGTCCATGGGCTCCGCATCCCCCATGGCGTTTGCATCCACGTTGTCCACGGGCTCCGCGGCCGCCACGGAGTCTGCTGCTTCGCTGCCCTCCATGGGTTCCGCGGCTACTGCTCTGTCCTTCTCGTCTTGGTCCGTTGGGACAGGAGGTGGCTGCTCCGCGTTGCCTTCCTCCATGGGGGTTTCGGGGTGGACGGCGAGCTCTGAAGCAGATTTGAAGTCGGCCAGAAGAAGAAGAGCGAGGAGGAAGAAGAAGGGTAAGATGGGTATTTTGACCATTTTTTAGCAGTTAACGGGGTAGAATTTGAGATTGGATGACAATGAAAGGAAAATCAATTTCGCGATGGTATTTTAACGATACAACCAACTTTTAATTGTAAATAAGGAATTAACCCATTTTTCTTCCATCCATGAGTACCGGAGAGTGCTTATGCTTAGGCCAACCTAGAAGTATGAGAAAGTGTGCTGCACACACAGTTTGTGTGTGTGTCAGTAAATTTGAAGGGCATTTCATCCTGAACTGCCCGTTTTCCAAGCAAGTTTGGCACCTGACGACATCCTAGTGGTCGTCATTGCCCCAAAGCCCGGCAGATCGTAAGTGCTTCAACACCATTCGGATTTACACATGCTAGAACATCTGGAGGGAGAAGGGTTTTTCAAAGAAGTCGAGAGGGGACGATCAGCGCATGTTGAATATGATCAATCCCCTTGAGCTGTAACTTAGTATTTTTGTTTCAGCTGTAACTCGGTTTTGTATCTTTTCGTTGGTGAGTCCGCGTCGTTTTGGATATTGATATTATTAAGTTGCATGCACCAACTAATTCACCTAAAAACTTAAATTGATGAGAAAAGACGGACAATTCACTTATATTTTAACTCTCTCCCTCACGTATAGGCTCCCTCATGCCTAAGATGTGGAATAGAAATGAGCTGCAATTATTATTATTTAATTACGCCAACCGAGTCTTGAACTTAAGACCTCTCGGCTTTGATACCATATTAAGTTGTATGCACCAACTAATTCACCCAAAAGCTTAAGCTGATGGGGAAAAACGTACAATTCACTTATACTTTAACACCCCCTCACGTGTAGACTCTCTCAGACCTAAGACGTTGAATAGAAGTGAGTTACAATTATTATTTTTAATTGCACCAACCAAGACCTCTTAGCTCTGATACCATATTAAGCTTTTGAGTGAACTGGTTGGTGCATGCAACTCAATAAATACGATCCTGTAACACAACTTTGACCATTATTATTATTATTGTAATGTAGCTATAACATTCAATAAAACTATAATATTATGGAATATTTTTGGAGGCAAATATATACGTATGGTTTTCGTGGATCTAATCTAAAATTTTAGTGTGTATACCCATATTGTATTGTCTTCGTCCAAATGCTGCATTACAAAACCATCCAGGCATACTGGAGTTACAAGCACTACACAGGTGACCCCTTGGCATAATTGTTAATTCTCCACCACCAATGAAGACGAGCTGCATCCACATTTCGATTGGACTCCTGAAGGCGCCAAGATGTCACCTCCATGGCTCCATGCCTCCACGTCTTCTCGCTTACAGTCCAAGTCCGCTCTGGCTCCCCCATCGACAGATCTTCCTTGGTAACCGCGCGCGAGCACAGCATTTGCCGATGCGGGTTTCTGATTATTTGGTACGTTTTGCAACGAAACAGTCAATCTAGTCTATTTGGAAAAAATAACACAGTAAATAGAGAGACAAGCGACATATATTATCTATGGTACTTTTAGAGTATGGTATAGGCCTGCCACTCACTCGGAGCACGGCAGATTACATGCCGCACACCGGTTTCAACGCACAAGTCTATCATGCTTCTGAGTCGCTGCAGGCGTTAGGCTGCCCCCGCGTGCACCTAGGCCTGACGTCACGTTTCTCGTCGTGTCGCTGCCTCTTTTGCGGTGTCATTTTTGCCAAATCGCTGTAGAGGGGGTGGATTTGCATGGATTTTCTATTTCACCGCAAAAACGTGCCAAAAATGAAAAAAAAATCCTATGCAACTATGCATTGTCCACAACCAAATCTCCTCTCCCCAAATAGGTGAATGTAGGTATTATCTTGTTGGGAATTTCAGGAAAAGAATAAAATAGATTAGTTTCTTACAAAAGTCCGTAATGTGTTCAGAACAAATACTATGTCCCCTTCGAAACACTGAAACTCTACAAGAAGTCGCTCAATTTCTACAAAAAAAAATTAGGGGAAAACATTCAAATTCCAAACGGGCCTTGATTAAGCTATTCACCCAGCCCGTGGTGATATATGGCTCTTGATGGTCAATAGATACAGACTGCTAGCATGGAGACCCCTTGCACTTACGTAGGGGTGTTTGGTTGCCTGTATGACCTTAGGTCTGGCCCGTACCAATGAGCATGTGCGACGTTGTTTAGTTGCATATATCCTTGTTGCCTCGCTCAATAGAGAGGTTATTTTATTGCCCGCATAGGAAGCTGGATACATAAACAAAATGCAAGAGAAGTTGCTTGGGTACCCACGAAAACCTAAGTTGTAGTCACCCTTTCATGGGTATGGTGAGAATACAACACCCCCGCGCCCCTTTGATTGAGTGGGTGTGGTGAGTATTGGCTCACTGTCTCTATGACCCCATAAAGGTTTGATGGGCCACTCTGAATGAAACATCGCAACTTGCTCTTCTGCAGAGCTGTGTATGCTATCTTGCAACAAGTTCGTTTCTCTAACCAAGTTGCATAAATGAAAAAATAGGGTTCTCCTCATGCGTAGCATGTCTACATACTCAACATCATCACAATTGTACATTTTGTTTAGGTTGGCATGGAGCTTACTGTCTCTCTCCGACATTGGGACATATGTGATTGCAAGTTGTGACCGTCGAGACAGCCTAATCCTACTCACAAAGATGCATACATAACTGTGACTAGACCATATGCCTTCATATATAATAAGCATGTGTCATTAGCTTTGCATATCCAGCTAAACAATTAAAAAAACACATTTATCATGATAAATCACCGTAACAAATACCATCAAATCATCAATACTACAAAAAAAACCAGTGGCAGAACATGCTAGATCTGTTTAGTTCAAAAATGGAGCATAGTGAAAGTATGAATACATGATAGATTTGTATATGACTAGCACGAAATAGCACAAGATAGGCATACATAACTTCAAAAGAGCAAAAGCCATCACTTACAAACAAATCAAAACCACATAAAAACAAAGGGGGAGAAGGGGGGAGGCATTTTGGGAGGGAAGGAAAGCAGTGAGCATGGGAGAGGAACCATGCCTGCTTACCTCTTCACGACCATAACAATGAGAGGATAGAGGAGAAGGCAGGGAGAGGAGAGCGAGAGAGGTGAGTGAGTGGTGAGCGAGTGAGAAAGACGAGTAAACAAGAGGAATGAGTGGCATGCAGCGGCGGGAGGTAACCCTGAAACTTGCACCATCCCTCTTCTTGCACGCACGGGGCCAAAAGAATTCCGCCCGAGCCACCCATTCACGCCCGTGTGAGCCAGATTTGCGAGAAATGTTCGGAATTTTCGTTTATGCGTAGAGCCTGGCTCCGAGCCTCCTGTTGCACCCCACGGGCTGGACCCACGCGCAGATGCAAGTAACCAATCACCATCCCAGTGCATCCCATTGGGCAGGCTAGGCCGGATGCGGGCAACCACCCTCCGTAGCAGCAACCGCACAATAAAAACTGCAAGCAATCCGAACAATAAAAACTGCAAGCAATCTGAACCATCCATTTTCAAATCTAACAGCTCAAGCTGATTGCTACAGTGTACTACCCGAGATACTGAGCAGGAAGGACTACAGGAGCAGGCACTGATCGATCTGATCCCCTCTCATCACTCTCTCTATCTCTCTGAGACATGAGCAATCAATCAACTGGACTAGGGGAAAATGATGGGTCGTACCGTACGCAGCCACATACCTGCATGTCTTGGCCCGAAAAGGACGTGCACGTCGAGACGAGTCGCACTCAGCAAGGACCTAGGACAGAGCTCTCAATTAATGATTGTACTAAGCACATGCATATTGCATGTGCGCCGTACGTACTACGTAGATAGCTCCCCCTCTTCTATTTTAACCGGTTAAACTCGGTAATTTTCGACCAATAATATTTTTCTAAGTACTTAGTGACCGTATTAAAATAACATTTATTAGATTTATCGTAATAAAAACTTTGTAATATTATACCCCTGTTCCTATGATCAATAATGCATGGCTCTATTGGTTCGTTTATGGCGGCGTCCTGCAGAGACACAACTGATGAAGCAAGATGCAGGAGTCACTGGTATTTTTAGGAAAGATTTGCGTGGAAGCAATACTACCTTTTTTTTTTTTTACAAAAACTCATGTGAAGTTCATATGAATTGTCCACGTTCTAGACAGATCCTTAGCTTAATGTGATATTCTTCGTTAGGTTGTTGCGTTAGGGAAGAGATGGAAAATCAACATATTAGCCGCATTTAAGTGAGGTATATATTATCGATATACTCCCTCTGGTTCACAAAAATAAATTATTTTTTTTAAAATATTTAGATTAGATACATGAAAATAAAAACTATATGTGTAGATTCATCTCGAAAATATTTTCATAATACTATAATTTTATTGGGTTTTTACAAATATTTTGCAACAGTAATTGGTCATCAAAATTGTATTTTAAAGACCATATCGATATTCAAAATGATTTGATTTTGTGAACAGAGTAGAGTATGTTGCAAGCAGTTAATAATCGATGGTCACCTCCAAATTTTTGTTGGGTTGATCTCGGCTAACAAAATTCCGAGATTCAGGGGTGTAACAGCCCACAACGCGCCCTGATCGGGGGCTCTACCAACGATTTTGGTCCAGGTCCCGTTCACCCAACGCAATACAAAAAAACGTATGGACTCGGCAAGCTTAGGCATCATCGGTTCTAGGCTACACGAATCCAAAAAATAGACCCGATCTAAACAAGCGTTGTGGTGAGCGAAGACCGGAGCTGCCGTCGTCACCGCCAGACTTCATCGCGTCTCTTCTTCGACTCAGGCCGAAGCTCCGGTGCCATCTTGTGCGCCATCCCCGACCGACCTTAAGTCGCCATGGCATCTCCGGTTTCGGGTATTTGTTCAAGTTTTCACTCTACTGTTTTAGTCTTAGGTGCTTATTTTTAAGCTAGTTTTAGTCTCGATTTTTAGCCTAGCTACAAATTTGTCCCACCCGGAAAAAAAAGAAATTGTTTTGAAAAGGCACCACAATATCAGGTGGAGCCTAGCTAATTAAATCATTCTGTGCTTGCTATTTAATGAACCCTCTGCTGAACACTGATGGTGCTGATGCCGAATTGGCTTGACTGTGGAGTGCTGATTACAGATCTACAGTTGATGGTAACCAGCCTAAGCTAGCTAGCTAGCTAGTTGCCATTGGGACTTCATTGATACTTGCTGATTGGTGAAGTCAGCTAGCCGACCTTATGGTGGCAGTGGCCAGTGCTACCCATGTGCAAAAAAGGCCAAAAGGACAGGGCTCACTTTAGACCTGGAATGTTGGCATCGAGTGTTTGCTCCCGAACCTCCGAGATGCATCGAGTTGGAGGCAGATTTAGACCAAAAACCCTTTGTTACCTTTCTTCAATTCGCTGGCTCATCGTTCATGCCTAGCTTGTCTCGCTCGCCGTCCGCTGCATGCATGGTTTGGATTAGAGAAGGAAAGAACTAAGGAGGCGTGACTGAGTAAGGAGTAGAGGAGGGCATGAGTCTGTGATAAAATATGGTGCGGCTGCGTGGTGTGGGATCGATGTGCCTTCTAATGGTTTGGTAGATCATATTCAATTGAACAAAACCCACGACCACAAATCAGTATCCTCTTCAACCTTTGCTTAGTACTCGGTTACATTTTTAAGTCTAAGTTAATTTTTATAGTCATTAAATTTGCGTACAGATTGATATGTTATATGATTGAATGTTGATTTAATAGATAAAAAAATATAGTTTATATTTTAAAAGAATCCAATACTGTAAATAGACAACCCTAACTATATATACCGTGCCAGCTAGCTGCGCAACTCCAACTCTGATATATGGGTTCAGGCATGCATGCATATACGGCAGATCGCATTTTGTGAGTCGTTGAAGCGATAGATTGGAGGCAACTGCAACTGCATGCATGTTCCTGCAGGGACATCCAGCTTCTGGTGGTGCTCAGATCAAACGTACGTACGTCGCTGATTCAAAGGGCCCTAGCTAGATTCGTTCCTAATTAGTAAATCCTAGCAAAGGAGAGAAACTCTGACCAAAGAAATCCTAGCAAAGTTGTCTTAAGTAAACTAACTTTTACAGTAATCGAAGTGGTTGAGAAAAAAAGCTTGCTTAATCACATGCATCCACGTTAGCTCATACTAGCCAGGCTAAACATTAAAAAAAAATTAAATAGCTCATACTAATTATCAGGTGCATATCCTATCTTCTCTATTGGGGTTAAATTGAAATTTCTGGATATTTATTGTGCTTGACGATAATTTGAGTTAACCACGAAGAACTCCGACGCTTGGTGTATTGGCACCCCTTTCAAAATGTAACTAGGACCCACTTTGCAGCGGGGTGAATTTAATCTTTACCAATTATAGCAATATTTCACACAATACCAAAGGAGTCTTAACAAGTTGGCCGGTATGTAATTTCACGGCTATTTGGTTCAGTTCAGAACGCGCGAGGATCAAAGTTATAAAACAGTTGTACAACATGTACTCCATGCACTGTAATTTGTTCAGAATACGCGAGGATCAAAGTACAGGAATTAATAATTTGTTGTAATATTATATATATATATATATATATAATTGCAGTATGGCTAATTAATTGGATATGTATTATATGAATTCATGTTTTTAGGTGAAATAGATAAATTAGAATTATTAGGTGTGCTATGTACGGGGATCAAGTATCATAAATATCTTGCAATTACATAAGTTACGAGGATATCCGAATTCGACTGAATTGAGTAGGTATTTGATTCGTATTCTATAATATTTAAATTTATACTCATTTTAAAAAATATAAATACAGATACAAAAAAACACTGTTCAATTCGTAATCGAATTCGATCCGTCGACGCCCCCAGTATGCCACCAGGTGGTTGGTGCGAGTCATTTAACCCCCATTAAATTGACGGCTCATTTGCTCTCCTCAGGTGCCGTTGACGAGTTTTCTTTTCTTTCCATTTTGCATCTTTTTGAAAGGATGGCACGAAGCAGGCATGGCAGGGCAGAGGCTGCGACATGGGCCCCTCCCTCGTCTTGGCGTCGTCCCCACCAGCAGGAAGCAAATTTACTGGAGGAGCGTCTCTCACCTCGAGGCCCCTTTCCGGATCACCTGATCGGACGGTGGCCTCTCCCGCTGTTTTTTCTTCTTCTTTTTCTTTCTTTCTTTCCAATCAAAAGCAAAGCGAAAACAAAGCAAAAAACCCAGGCTTTCACGCCGCCCGCGTACGGATGCCCCCGCACTCTGGCTCATCCGCCGCTCCCCGCCTCCCACCTTCGCCTTTAACCCTGCGCCCGCCCGTCCGCGGCAACGTATTGACCAGAATCAGCACCCGAAACACACGCGATTTTCTCTCTCCCCACAAAAGCGCGACGCCTCCGCTCGGGCTCGGCCGCTCTCTCCGTCCATCGGCAGCGCGCTCGGGAGCGGAATGGGAATGATGTGTGAGTTGTGACGTTTCCACCGTGCGTCGCTGGGAACGAACCAACTCCGCGGGCGCGTCGCGACGGGGCGCCCCACCCCCCACGCTGGCAAAAAGGTGAAGATTCCCGCGCCGTCCCGTCGCCATCCGCGCCCTGTAGTCCACTCCTGTTTCAGATCTGCCGCAGTCGCAGTCGCATTCGCATTCGCCGAATCCTTTGCTATCCTCCTCCTAACCATGCGTTTAGTAGCCTAGCCTAGCCCTCGCGGCGTTGAAAATTTGAACTTTTCTCGGTGGGTTGCTGCTGCTGGCTGCGACGATGGGGTGCGGCCAGTCCAAGCTGCCGCAGGGGGAGGAGGCGGCCGTCGCGCTCTGCCGGGACCGCTCCGCGCTGCTGGCCGAGGCCATCCGCCAGCGCTACGCGCTCGCCGACGCCCACCGCGCCTACGCCGACTCGCTGCTCGCCGTCAGCGCCGCGCTGCACGACTTCCTCTGCGGCGTCCAGTCGCTGCCCCCGCCGCCCGACCCCGCGCTCCTGCACCTCCCCGAGCAGCGGAAGGGGGACCCGCTCCCCGCCTCGTCGCCCCTCCCGGCGGTCCACGACGGTGGGCACATACACTTCCAATCGGACGACGACGAGGGCTCCGATGGCGGGCATATTAGATTCCCGTCCGACGACGAGGCCGAGCTGCCTCTCCCCCGGCCCCAGGCCCTCCCGCCTGCGGCGCCGGCGTCGCCCCAGCAGCCGCAGATGGCCGCGCCGTACGGTTCTGGCTACCCTTCGCCGTACAGCTACGGCCCCGGCCCGGCGTATGGATACGGCGGGGGCTACGGCATCGACATGGGCGGCTATGGCCAGAGTTTCTTCAACATCAGCTATGCCCGCAGCCAGCCGCCGCCGCCGTCTGTGTCATATGAGCACCGCCCCCAAGCTACCAAAGCCACCGTCCATTACTACCCAGGTAACGGTGCCGCCGGGCCGTCGCTTCCCGGCTCCAACTACGCGGGCTATCAGTACCAGTATCCCCAGAGCGGCGGTTTGCCTCAGGTGGCAGCCTCCTCCGGCGAGGGGGCTGCGCCTCCGCCTCCGCCGTCGCCGCCGCGGGTGTCGACCTGGGACTTCTTTAACCCGTTCGAATCATTCGAAAGCTACTGCCAGGAGCAGCCGGCTACAGTGGCGACGTATACACCGAGCAGGAGCTCGAAGGACGTGCGGGAGGAGGACATTCCGGAACTGGAGGACGAGGAAGCGGAAGGGGTCGTCAAGGAAGGGTACGGCGATGACCACCACGGCGGTAAAGGCAGTTCGGCGAAGGAGGAAGGGAGGAGGAGCAATGCCAGCGAGGAGCTGCACAGGAAGTCCAAGTCGTCCGAGGCCAGCAGTAGTACCGGAACCAGCATGATCCATGAGGTCCATGTAGTGGAGAAGTGTGTGGTGGAACAACAGCTGCAGCGGTCGGATGTCGCTGGGCCACCTGCGGTGCTTGGGAAGACGTACAATGATGATGTCGAGGTGGTGCAGGAGATCAAGTCGCAGTTTGAGCGTGCCGCAAAATCGGCAGGCGAGATGTCCAAGGTGCTTGAGGTTGAGAGGATGCCTTACTACCAGAAGAGCTCGGGACTAAAAGGTTATGACGCATTCCTGAATTTGCTGTCCAAAGTTTTAGCCTTTTGTTATTCTGGCCATCTGATGGGAAAAAAAATATGGAAATTTGCCTAACCCAGTTACTGTTGCAGTATCCTCAATGTTGATCTGTGGGCTGCCTTCGGTGGACGAGGAGTTCATGAAGTTTCAGGAGGACAAGGCTATGGAATGTGGCAACCTTTCTTCAACTTTGCAGAAGCTGTACATGTGGGAGAAGAAGCTTCTTGAGGAAGTCAAGGTTCTGAGCGCGCTTTACATTTTTGACTTTCTAACTGAATGATGTTATGCCCGCAAGTTTGTTGCTAGATGTGTGATCTTGGACATTCAGTTAAAGGATGCAAGAGTTGACTATTTGTTATGATTAGCTTTGCTACTTGCTTTATATTATCAAAGCAGATTCAGTTCCTTTGACGACCATTTCAATATAATGGCTTTTTACGTAAAAAAATGCAGATTCAGTTGGAATCTTTTGAGTAATGAACTATGTTTACGTAACGAACTCGAATCTCAACTACTACTTGCCGAGTATGTTCCTTTTTTTATTAAAAAAATAAACTTATCCGGCAGTAAGTTATAGACTATTAGGAGTTTACACTACGAATAAGTCCAATCTGGTCCTTTATTTACAGTTGCTTATTATGTTAAAGTAGTCTGTTCGTTTTTTATTTTCTTCGACGATGCACACTACCATTAGTTTCCCCTTTACGTTTTAGATAATGGTCTCCTGAAGGAATGATTATATAGTTTGTACTCTAAAAAGGCTTTATGTCTCTTATGCTTTGGATTTACCATCCCCTTGGCTTTCCCTTGACATGTAATACCATGATTTTACTTTATTGGAGTTGCGTATTCACGTTTTAAGTCTTGATTTCTTCTTTCTTCATGTTCGGTGTTGGTTATACTCGAGTAATTTTGTTTATCACAGACTGAGGAGAAGATGAGGGTGCTATACGATAAAAAACACGAGGAGCTGAAAATTTTGTATGGGAGAGGTGCTGAAGCTCATAAGCTTGAGGCAATTGAAATTTATATCAGGAAGCTATCTACAAAAATAAGTGTTGCCATTCAGGTTGTCAACACTATCTCAAAGAAGCTCAATAAGCTAAGAGATGAAGAACTATGGCCGCAAACATGTGAACTGATTCAAGGGTATGTATCTGCGCCCCCACACCAAAAAAAAACAATAAATTTCAGATTAGTACTATTCATGTACTATACGTACATACTTTTCGTACATATTTTGAATTAATGGAGTTGATCAAAGGTAGGCGGTGTGGATGAAGGGTAGAATTGGTGTGTGGGGAACCAAGGGTTTATATCACTCTTTAGTGCACTAGTGTTAGTCTGTGAAGTATTTTCCATTTCGGGCATCCACCAGTGAGCATTAACATAGAGTCAATAAATTGCCCTATCCATTTTCTGGTTACTTTGCTTCAAACATGTCAATAGCAGTAGTTGTATATTTTTCTGGTTACAGTAAAGTAGTTACTTTACTTTCCGGAAGTACTGTAGTTTGTGATCTTTTGTGTATCCTGGTAAGTTGTTAGATCCAATGAGATAATTTTAAGACAAGTAGTATCTGGTGGGAAGATTAATTGGAGCTTCAAGGTATCCTCAGTGATGATTTACAAAAGTGTCGAAGCTAAGAATTTTATGAAGTAATAGCTTGACATGAAAGTTAACTAACAAAATAGATGATGGTTTATTTAACTCTTGTTCCATGGCAAAATGATATGGTATATAATCAATTTTCTGTATAAATTCTGAATAAAGGTGTAATTATTCCTTACCTTGTTTTCAATCAAGTTAAATCTCTTGTTTACAGAAGCTGTTGTTATGCATTTTTAGGTTGGCACCTTTGACTGCTTTGTAATTTGTATGTTAATATTGGTGCATACAATGAATTTTCAGGTTGATGCAAATGTGGCATGCCATGTCAGAATGCCATCAGATCCAGTGCCATGCCTTGTCCCAAGCTAAAAACATGGACACTACCATAGCTGCTACAAGATTCAGCGAAGCTCATATGGACTTAATCAAGCGGCTGGAGCTTCAGTTGCTGGATTTGATTGCCAGTTTTGCTGCATGGGTTAATGCTCAAAAGAGCTATGTTAGCACTTTAAATGAGTGGCTCAAGAAGGGAATTGACTATGTGCCTGAAGTAACTGATGATGGGACTCCCCCCTTCTCTCCAGGACGCTTAGGAGCACCACCCGTTTTCATCATCTGTAATAATTGGGCAATCAGCATCGGGAGGATATCCGAGAAGGAAGTAGTAGACACAATGCAGGCTTTTGCCTCTAATGTTCTGCACCTCTGGGAGAAGCACAAGTCAGAGAGGAGGCAGGGTATGATGGCTAATAAAGATATGGACAGGGACCTTAGAGTGATGGAGAGGGACGAACTGTCAATGCGCAAGGCTCTAGAAGCACAAAACAAGAAGCTTGTGCTTATTTCCAATCAGAGCGGTGTATCCTTATCTGCACAGGTGTTACAGGACAGCGGTCCACCTGCTGAACTGGGTTTGCAATCATGTATGCATAATTTTTTTGAAGCAATGGAGAGCTTCGCTGCTGCCTGTGCGAATGCATACAAGGATCTCCATCTTCGCTCTGAAGAAGAGAAAACTCGACTTGCCCAAGAGACTGGCAGAGTTTCCTAGCGGCATTTCAGATTTTGCTGGTACAGGATAAGTAACCGACCCGGTGGTTGGATGAACAGCAACAATGCACATAGCGGTATCACAAATACACAATTCCAGTCTCACATTCAACGTGCCTTGCTCGCGCTGGGCTTGTCCCCTGTGTCAGGTTTCAGGGTCGCTGCAGGGCCTGAGCAGCCGGCGTGAAAGCTTGTCCCTGTGAGATGGGGTCTGATCAGATTGTTGTTGCTCTTAACAGACCTGCATTCTCAGGGTTGGGTGATCAACTGTTTCTCGTCGTACCCATACTGGAGAAAGATGATCATGTAAAGAAGGAAGCAGAAAGCATCAAGGACAAGGAGGAATGGAAGGTGCTGATCAAAACAGTGAGATATTAAGATCTTTGATCATCCATGAAGGCCCTACAATTGTTTGTAGAGATGCTCTCTAAAGTCGGTGTATAAACTTAATATCGTGGGATGAATCGTAGCTGATGCATGACACTCGAGACATATTTGTTGCTCTCTGTGGAGCTCGGCTGCGGCTTCACACCGAAGTATTTGTAGGGTTACCGGATCTTGAGCTTCTTAGGCGTAGACAACACCGCTTGCAAACTCCTAATTTATTCAGCCGTCATCAAAGTTTTCCTTCTGTTTATTTGTATGCATATGATTCATTTGTACCTGTGACTTTTGTACAGCTATGGTATAACTTGAGCCTTTGTGTAGCATTTTTCTTTCCTCTTTTTTACCTTGCTCAATGTGATACTGTTAATCTGGTTGCGAAGCTGCTTTTGGAAGCAGTGATGGGGGGAAACAGGCCCAGTACAACTTCTCCAAATTCATCTTCCCTGTTAAGTTCTACTGCATGGCTGTGAGGTTTTGTTCACCTGAAAGAAATGCCACGATGACATGGGTCCGAGTTGATGTAAGTTTTCAGTGATCACCCAACATCTTGCGCTGAGTTCTAGCACTGCAGAATAAGTTGTAGAAAGCCAATCTGTCGGGTTGTTGCATCACTAGAAATAAACAGCTAGGGCTCTTGATGTGCCGCCGGGGTCCTACTCGTTGGAATCGGACAATCTGAGAGAGGCGGCCCAAGGGTGAGTGTATATATCAAGGCAAAACGGTAGAAAATAGGGTGGCTGAACACAATAGGAAATACAAATACAATCCGGAATACACAAGTCCATATACAAGTCTATCGCTAACATCCCTCCACAGTCGAAGCGTCGTGCACAGACTGGACCGAAAATCCAAGAACAGCTAAGTCGAAAGGCCCATTGTCATGATGTCTGCAAACTGAAGACCGGAGGAAACATGGAGAACATTGACTTGGCTGAGAGACTTTTTCCCGAACAAAGTGTATGTCAATCTCGATATGCTTCATACGATGGTGTTGAACAGGATTGGATGATAGGTTGACTGCACCGATGTTGTCACAATATACGACAGTAGCCGAGTGAAGAGGATGATGCGGTTCCTGAAGGGGTTGCCGTAACCAACAACACTCGGTGATGACATGAACTACGACACGGTACCCCGCTTCGGCACTAGACCGAGAGACTGTAGTCTGGCGCTTGGGGGACCAAGTGACCAAGTTATCACCAAGGTAAACACAACATTCTGAAGTAGAGTGACGGGAGTCAGGGCACCTAGCCCAGTCAGCGTCGGAGTAAGCTGTTAAGGTGGCTGAAGGTGACGAGTGAAGCTGAAGGCCAAAGTCGAGGGTAGCCTTCACATAGCGAAGAATGCGATTGAGAAGAGCGAGATGTGGCTCTCGAGGAGCGTGCATGTGAAGGTTACCTGCTGGACGGCATAAGCGATGTCAGGGCACGTCAAGGTGAGGTGCTGGAGGGCACTGGCCAGACTCCGATAGTAGGATGGGTCGGAGACCAGGGAACCATCAGTAGCGGATAACTTGGAGCAAGTGTCAACAGGAGTGGTTGTTGGATGACAGTCCACCATACCTGCACGCTGTAAGAGATCTCGAGCGTACTAATGCTGGGAGAGAAAGAGGCCGGAAGGGGTACGGGAGACTGAGATGCCAAGGACAAAATGCAAGTCTCCGAGATCAGTCATGTGAAACTCGTGATGAAGACAACACATGAGGCGCTGAAGTAGCTCGGAGGAGCCATAAGGATGATGTCGTCGACGTACAAGAGAAGGTATGTGAGGTCAGCACCCGTACGAAGGACAAAGAGAGAGGTGTCTGAAATGGAAGCCACAAAACTGAGGGGGTACGAATATGTGTGGCAAAACACTGATACCAAGCACGGGGTACTTGTTTGAGGCCATAGAGGGATTTATGGAGATGACAAACATGGTTAGGACGAGATGGATCGACAAACCGAGAGGGTTGTTCGCAAAACAACATTTCGTCAAGATTGGCATGATGGAAGGCGTTCTTGATGTCGAGTTGGTGAATCGGCCAAGAACAAGAGACAACAGTGCTGAGAACAACTTGTATCATGGATTGTTTCACAATTGGACTAAAAGTCTCATCATAATCAACGCCTAGTTGTTGAGAGAAACCGCGAACGACCCAACGAGCTTTGTAGCGAGCCAAAGAACCGTCGTAGTGGAACTTATGTTTGAAAATCCATTTCCCCGAGACAATGTTGGTGCCAAGAGGGCGGTGAACAAGAGACCAAGTATCATTGTCAAGAAAAGCTTGATGTTCACCGACTATAGCACGGTGCCAGTTAGGGTCGACAAGGGCCATGCGATAGGTGGAGGGAATGAGTGAAATGCCGGTATGGACGGCAAAGAGGTTTAGACGGTCCACGGGAACAATAATGCCATACTTAGCTCGGGTCTGCATTGTTGAAAGCATCTAGACACCAAAAAATAATTTTGGTAATTAATGACAATAATGTGTTAAAGGACTAACGTGTGCGCTAAGATGTTTTAAAGGCTTAGTCCTGGATTATGGATAACAACATGGAAATGAAAAATGCAAAGACGATAAAGTATTGACATGACTCAAAACAAAGGTAATTTGTAGCCTAAGGACCATTTTATAGTCTTTACCGGTCTCGGTGTTTGGTGAAAATATCAGATTTATAGGCTAGACGCCATACTATAAAGAGGGATCATAATTAGTAGCTTGAAATCTTATGATGTGCCACATTGATCAACCAAGAGTCATGCAAGTTCATTTTAGACTAACATCTGGAAAAAGAACAGTAAAAATGGTATGACCGCACCTGAGAAGCGGTAGTACCGCAGTGCCGTAGGATCAATTTCTAGTTGGCGGTGCGTTATTTCCAAAGAGCATGTTTTTGGGCATTCTTTCTCCCCTTGAAAACGGTAGTTTCGATTGAGCCGAGTGGTACCGGCCCATGTGAGTGCGATAGTATCGAACCAGACCGCAACGGCTAATTCAGGAGCAGTAAATGAACAACATATTACCATTGAACCCTAGGTACAATAGTACCTGCCGATACATGGCGGTAGTACCGCACCTACTGATTTTTTGGGGATCTTGCCCCAAATGGTCAAATTTGTTGTTCGGGGGCTATAAATACCCTCTCACCAGCACCAAGCCAAAAACCCCTGACCTCATTGAATACCCTTGAGCTATTGGTGCACTCTCTTCTACTATTTGCTCATATTTCTCATTTTGAGGTAGTTGAGAGCATTGAAGTGCATTTGCATCATTTGTTGATCTTTTGATGCTTGATAATCTTCAGGCAAGAGATGTGATTTGTTACTCTTAGTGCTTGCCAGTACCTAGACAGCTTGGAGAAATTTTGTACGGTGATCTCTTCAAGAAGATTGTGAAAGAGGCCCGATACCGATTGTGAGTGGTTCAGTACCCACCATCTCTGGAGTGGCAAAAGAACAACCCAAGTGGAATTGAGATTCATTAGGCTCAATTTGTGGAGTCGGTCTAATTCGGTTGGGCTCACCTCAACGTGGACTAGTGAAGACCGGCAAGTCTTCAATACAACGGGAAAAATATCGATTGTCTTCTTTGCGATTTCTCTCTTTTGTCTTTACTATTTCTGGATTTACATTTCTAGCTACTTATTTATGTAAATTTGCCTAGCAAGAATTGTATTTAGAATTGTCATAGCCTTGGGGATGTCTTAGTGATCTTAGAATTTATTTCTTGACTTGTGCTAGAATTCTCTAATTAGACCATACTTATTAATTAGAGGACAAGTTTATTAGAAACCTCCTATTCAACCCCCTCTAGTCAGTTATCCTTGATCCTACAATTGTGTGCGGACCAGGTGCTGGACGAGGAACAGGAGTGTCCGACAACAGGGTAGCATTGGCACGAGGCGCACTGGAAGAGGGCGCAAGAGAGGCTGAAGACACGCTAGATGCTAGAGAAGCAGAGAGTTCCGCAGGCCAATGGTGCAATGGGAACCAGTGATGGACCGAGACCAGGAAAAGTAGCAGGAGGAGCAGGAGCAGCGGGAATGGCGTTAATTCCAGTAACAGGAGGAGGATGAGTGGAAGCAAACTGATGGAGGAAATCCAACGAATCAATAGTGGACTTGGGTCGCTGGCCGAGAAAGGAATCGTGTGTTCGTAGAACACAACGTGACGAGAGGTGATAACCTGATGAGTTATCATGTCATAGCAGCGATAGCCCTTGTGGGACGAGGGATACCTTTGGAAAACACAGGCCGTGGAGCGCAGGCTCAACTTATTTCGTGAGGTGGCGGTGAGGTTGGGGTAGCATAAGCAGCCAAACACACATAAGTGGTGGAGAAAAGGCGGATGGCTGAGGAGACGCTCCCAGGGTGTAGTGGACTCAATGGCCTTGCAGGGGCGACGATTCAGTAGGTAGGTCGATGTGGCCAAGGCCTCAGTCTAGAAGGTCCACATCATCCTCGTCGTCGAATCCTACATCTTCTGATAATGCATTGTAGTCCCGGGATTCCTGGTCCATCCTTTGCACTATAGCTTCTAGCTCCTCATCCTCATCAGCAAGCCGACTGGCCTGCCTGACTGAAGGAGCTATTTCTCCAGGGTCTTCGTCGACAGCATCAACAACTCTGGGATTTTCGGGCACTGTGTGCGCCGCGCTGTGGCTGGAGTCACCGACTTCTTCAGTATCACCACCCTCTTCTTGTTCAGCCGCGGATGCAAGAATGGGTTTGGAATATGCCTGGATCAGAAGTACCAAATCCCACCCTCCCTCCCTCGCCACCTGTAGATATGACTGCCATGACTTTGTTCCCTTCAGCCGCACTAACTCCAAATATGTGGGTTGTGTTGCTCGGGGGGCAAGGCAACTCAATATCAGATCATACACATCACAGTCCACTTGGAATGTGTGAAACAACCACCGCATCACAGCGTCCCATGTACGCCCCTTTGCTCTTGGCAGGGCACAATCGTCGATTGAAAATAACGTAGATCAATCCCCTCGGAATCCTGCAGAATAGTCCCCGGACCGTAGTAAATTTTGAAATTGGTGACGTCTGACATAATTGACGCACTGCACTATGAAAAATATTTCCACGATTAACCACATATCTAAAACAAGATTACCCACCGAAAAGAATTATGTACAACATACTGCACTACGTAACCGTACATCCAAAACTATGTAATCTATTCGGTTCAAAAAATTACCTCACAGGTGGGCAACCGGACGAGCAGCGCTTCGCTAGCTTTTTTCCTCCCCTCTACTCCTCTCCCTTTCTCCCTCCTATTTTTTCTGAACACAAATGAATCCTGTGCCGAATTTTAAGGTTTCATTGAACTTTTATAGGGGAAGAGTCCCTGTTCAACTAGCGACAGAAGGGGGTAGGGTACCTGAACTGGCGACAGGATCGACAGGAACCTATTATTATTATTTTTTTGGCCGACTAAAAAAAAATCGTGCAATGCAGGGTGTTCTTCTTGCTCAACATGTGCAGCTTATAGCTAGGCGCCGCCGCAATGCACCTGGACTGGACCAGTGTGTATCTGATCAGAGCTTGAATAGATCAGCCGTGTGTGTAGTTGTGTACTACAGTGGATAGGACAGATAGATGATCGTGTATGTTAAAATTTTGACACTTGGCTATGAAGAATAAAAGTAGCAGTAGAAAAGCTCGGTTGCTTCTTTTCCCTTCCCCAAGTATGCTTCACATAATTCTCTGATCATGGAAATTGGAGTAAATTGGGAGTTGTAGCCTCCCATTATCTCCTTGTCCTTTGACGTCCCATGGAGATCATCAGACTATTTGCCATCATTAACAGTACTATGAATCCCCGATGAGCCCGATTACATGGATTAATCCTCTGCAGACAAATATAAAAAACCCAGACATGTATGAGCTTCTGTGTTTTGATTTGTAAGAGCAACTGCATCAACGAGTGAACCTTCTGTCGGACCATCCTGAATTCTCTGCAAATGCACTGTGCTATTCCCTGTATCAATAGATAGCACCCACAGATACATTACTGAATCATTTCATACATGACGTAAAACCATACCATTCATTAATTTAACACATCAGAGTTTACATACACCGCTTTGGGTCAAGTTTTATAATAAGGCCCGAACAGGCTAAACAATTACATCACAAAGTAGCGGAAGCAACAACGGAAGCAAAAAAGGTGAGGACACATCTCTCCACAGGCAAGCGACTGGGGAGACCTGTGTATATCCGATATTACATGAAAACTCAGATAATATAGGATGCACAGAAGTACCCGCGGAGTTAGCTAGACTGATGCGAGACTAGAACGGCTAAAGACTAAACTACGCTTCAAAAACTTCTAGGTCTTCAGACATCTGATTCATCGTAGTAGACGAAAACTTCAGGATTTTCTGCTTCCGAGGGTTTGGGGAAAGAGCGAGAATGAGCATAACCACCGTGTTCGCGAACCAACACACAGAATGCAATAGTATACATGCAAGGCTTAACAAAGATAACCCATGTTCTTTTATTTGCTAAAGCAATATTTTCAATTATCATAATTACAAAGTCATATGACTTAGCATTTTTAACAAATTGTATTTTATTAAAGAGAGTAAGTGCAATATTAAACAACAGCGGAGGTTACCCCCACCTCATGCTTAATTTTGATAGCGGTTACATCCACCGATTTCAGCACTGGGTAAGACTACCCAGGGAAAATCCAAAACAAAGGCTAGATGAGCCCGTCACATTTTTCAATCCACCCACAAAGGTTTTTGAAATAGAATTAACTCAGGTTAAGTTCCTATGTCCACCTTTGACCGTAGGCACGGCTGTATAAACAGTTTAGACTCTGCAGAGATTGTATATTATACCCACAAGAGATAATCATACACGTTATCCCACATGATTCCTTAGTCATGTAGTTGAGCGATCATCACAGAAACGTTTCAAACTACCTTGCTCCTTCCGTCATCTAACCCTTATGACCAATTCCATAAGTTGTGCGGGATTTTTACCACAACGACTAGCGCAGCTGGCGACTTCACCCTCCTCGGTGTCCCTTTCAAGCCAGCATACGTCATGCCGCTTGCACACTTCTAAACACCAGTTGTGGGATGACATTCAGGGTTCAATAATTTTACTAAGCCAAGTTGCACTTTGCAGACTCGCGGTTGTATTTGTTTTACACAGGAGGTCATCACAAGTGTAGGACCGTAAAGGCAACTAGGGGGGGTTGAATAGGCGCTTTCTCAACTTTCTCGCCTAAATCAAATTCAACACGAACTTTACTCCTTTAGCTATGAAAGCTAAGAAGATTAGTAAGCGCACAGTGGAAGCCTTGTGCTGAATTCGATAACCCCGCTCAACCACACGACACACAAGTGGAGAATTGAACTCACTGTTCTGGACTGGGTACTGGCGGTCAGACCGGCTGGAGACAGGCGGTCGGACCGACGTTCAACGAGCGGTCGGACCGGCTACTAACTGGCGGTCGGACCGTTCGATATCGGTTCGACCCGGCAGTACTGAGTGGTCTGAAAAGCGGGCGGTCGGACCGCCGTTACAAAACCAGTCAGACCGATTTAGTCCAGAACTGAAAAACCAAGCCCAAATCCAAAACGAAATTTGATCCAACTTTTGATTCAACCAATGAAACTTGACCAAATTTCGAGCACACCTCTCTAAGGATATTAGAGAGCTATTTCTAGCGACGATACTTCAGATCCACTTCGTAGAAACGATCTCTCAAGGTTTTATCAAAGAAGTGCACAAACCCTAGAAATACGAAAATCTTTGATTCAAGACTTGTTTGTGGGGGTTGATGGTCTAGATGATTCTAGGAGTATACCCACACATCAAAGCAAGAGAAAATAGGTCAAGAGACCAAGCTTAACCACTTGAATCAAGGAAGCACCAAATTCATCCAAAAGAGAGAAGAACACAAAGGGAGACAAATGATCTCTCAAGCAAGTATCACAAGATTGATTGATCTCACAAGATGCTTACAAAGCCACTCCAACAAGGAGGACAAGAGCTCACACAAGGAGCACACACAAATTCTCCAAACCCTAGCTCTCCTCTCCTCTCCTCTCCTAACCCTAGAAAAAGGAAGATGGCTCCAAATGCTTCAAGGGGTTTTATATCTCCCCCCTTTCTATTTATAGGAGAAGCCTAGGGTTTCACTTTTGGGACCCACACACACATGGGACCCACACACATACAACCATTGAAGCAATCGCCTGCTTCACCACGTGTAGGTTGATCAGCGGTTCTCATCACGTCGTCAAGTCTCCCCTGTCCGAATCCCATCGGAACCTCCTAGAGACTTGCACTGACTTCCGCACCGCCTGATCCAACCAGCTGTACCGAACTACCCGTTCGATCCATCTTGCCCATTCTCCACCATGCTTGAGTCACACGACCTCACCCGTCATCCATGATCGTTCTAGACCTCAGCTCTCCAAGCGTAGTCCCGATCCACCTTACCGTTGACGTCGTTGACCTGCAAGCCACCTGCACAGCAATAGACAAACAAACCGTTTCCGGGAACAAGTTCTTCACAACTTGACCCACGTTAGTTCCGCAATGCAATATGCAACAATAAAGCATTGAAGTTCATACAATAAACACATTCAAATCAACTCAATGCCAACTTGGCTATCCTCCAAGTCATCGGCGGTCTGACCGCCCCACATCAACGGTCTGACCGATTTCAGGCCGGTCGGACCGATCCCACAACGGCGGTGGGACCGCCCGAAAAGACTTAGCCAAAATTCCATCGTGAAAATCCGAAACCTTCTGGAATTTTCAACTCAATAGAACTTTTGACTGGGAGCTCCAAAAATGATGCGACCACATCCAGGAGACTCCCCTCACCTGCCTACACATCCTATTTTGGATCGCCCCAAAACCACTTTTGGTCGAAGCCGGTCCGACCGCAACCACGGCCGGTCCGACCTCTCCACGGCGGTCGACCGCCCACACAACCGGTCAGACCGCCTGTGGTCTGACAGACTGAAGCAAACCCCGAAAACGCGAGATTTTGCAAACCAACAAAGCCATTGCCAATTGACTCATCATCCTGAGATCGTGCACATATCCTCACGATATCCACAACAAGATTAAGTCCTTAATCCATCTGGACGGTTCATACCACATACCAACTATTCCCGTGCTACATCCGCACCCACCACTCTTTCCATCCGCCCAGATGTGGTACTAGCAAGTTGTTTAAGATTTTGAGGAGGAAAATCAATTAACACAACACGCCAGTCATTTACATCCAATGACTGCCCAAAACCACTTTCATGATTAAAAGATGATGATCGGGATATTTATTATCCCGATACTTAAGCAAGATTAGCATGTCGCTTAAGTACAACCTATGCTAGTATTTACCACATAATAACTAGGGTGGCATGGAATGAGGGATTCAATTTATCAAAGGATGGGTAATAGTTAATTAATCATCAAATGAATGTTTTACTACCTTAAGCTTTAACATACATTTGATTACAGAATTAAAGCATGCAACTTTGATATTTTAAATAAATATAATTTGCGTAAAATGTTGGCTCAAAACGATCAAAGTATTGACTCGCCTAGGTCAGGTTATCGCGGCCTTGATCTTACTCAGGGCCTTCTCTGCCAGGGGTCTGTTCTGGGTCTGCGTTTTTATCAAAGTATTGAAGAATCTTGATCGGGATTGAGGATCTTGGTCTCCACCAGTAAATATGGTAACCGCAGGTTACTGTAACAGTCAGGATTTTGATCTTTGGTCCGGACAGAACTCTATTTTGATCTTTGGTTCAGACAGAACTCTTACAAAGCACAGAACTCTTACAAAGTGTTATCACATATTCACATTATGTATGGGCTCGGTATGTCTGTAAAAGAAGTAAATGTACGCGGCGTCCCGAGCTTGCCCAATGCCCACCCAGTCTTTGCTGGCTCCATGTACCTAGCTAGCTCCTTGCTCTGCCATGCATGGACTGTCGACTTTGCGAACATTTTGTTTTGTCTAGCATTGCTTCCGAATCCCTCTGTTTTTTTTTAAAAAAAACTTTGTCGATCTCAAGTACTTCTTTGTTATTAAAACCTGAGAGACCAAACAACGGTTGATTCCTTTCGGTCGGTGAACTTGCTAAGGATTTTTTTTAAAAAAAAACTTCTGAAAACGCTGCATTATGATTATAACTAGGGTGAACAGCGAGCTGACTCGACGCGATGCCGCTCGGCTCAGTGAAACTCGTTAAGGAAATGAGCTCGACTCGGCTCGATAAGCTAACGAGCAAAATAACAAGCTCGGCTTGACTCGTTCAAATTTATTAACTCGGCTCGTTAGCCTCGTTACTAGCAATTGCAGCTAATGAATTTCTGCTGCACCTTAGACCAACCCATACCCGAAGCAGAACAAACCACATGCAAATTCAGGAAAGGATCACAGCGCCAAACAATGAAACAAAGCGGAAGCAAAGGCCCGATAAGCTCGGATTCCTCTACGGGCCTGGCGTCGGATCCAGCAGCCCTGGGTCGCCATCCCCCCGCGCCCTGGAGCTCCAAAGCTCAAGCTGAAACCCTAGTGTCCTCACAGAAGAGAAGAGCAGCGAATTCGCTGCTAGTACGGTCAAATAGAGTCAGATCAGGGTGGAAACACGAACGCGCGCGCGCCAAAAAAACATGACAAATCGTAGGCGCGGACGAGGAGGGAGAGTAGACACGAGGAAGGTTTGTTTGGCTCGGCGTTGGGTTGGGCGCTTGGAGAAGGGATGTATTGGAGATTCGTAGGAGGCGGGAGGGATTAGGGATGGGTGTGAGAACTGCGGTTTGTTGTTTTTTCCTCTGTCGGTGTGGTACGGTGCGGGACTGGGTGAATCAGTTAACCGTTTTGGGCTGGGCCTTGTGAATCAGGCAATCTCATTCTCATCAGTGGACAGTGGTGGGCCTGGGCTTCTCTTTTGAGTTGATTTTGTTAACGAGCTAAACGAGCAACTCATGAGCCAGCTTGAACTCGGCTAGTTAAGAAAACGAGCTAAAATGCCAGTTCGGCTCGGCTCGACTTGTTAAGAGACCAAGTTCAAACCGAGCCCTAAACGAGCCGAGCTGGCTCGCGAGTTTCGGATTTTTTTTCCACCCCTAATTATAACAACAGCACGATGAGTACGGGCAATGAGTTGCAGTAATTTCCAGCTTGCAATCGTCTTGGTATTCTCAGGATTGGTCCGCTGCGCTAGCATAATCTTGCGATGAAATACTGTTACGATCATACCAAACATCAAATAGAAATTCCAGAGGTAAACATCAAATAAGGTATCAATGAAGACTAAACTTTATTAAGCATCTAACATATACTCCACTAACGATTACGTCACGCAACGGAAATCTTACATGACTGTACTTGCAACTAGTAGTCTAGCACTACAACATATGACTTCCTAAACACTGCATATACGTTATCCCTGATACTATCTTAACACTAAGAATGTGAATCAGCAGCTAATCTTGACGAAACCATCCATCCTCTTGCTGCTACGGGGATACCTCTGAGAATACAAAATCAAAGGGGGGCATTATTCATTAGATGACAATAATTACATAGATTTTAACCTATTGCTCAAAAGAGAGTATTCCAAAAAGATTACCTGAAGATGGCGACACTGGAGGACTAGCAGGCGCTGGGGAGCTAGGAGGCATTAGTGGCGGCATCGCTTACCGACAGATACATCACCAAGTTAATCTCCTTGCAAGCATAAAATCCACAAAAACAATGCAACTATGCCAGACATAGATATGGTAAAAGTTGAACTTACTGGAGCACATGAAAAGCGTTTGTATTGGTGGCATGGTGCCGCATGTGACCGGGAGGAACATCATACGGAGCGGAAGGACGGGCTTGGGGAGGAGGGTGTTCATGTCGCCGTTCATGCCGTGGCAAAGGCAGATGGGCGCGTTGCTGATGAGCGACTTGTAGCCGTCGCAGCACGTGCTCGGAGGCGTCAGCACGCTGGTGTTGGTAAGGTAGTCCATGCATGGCATCATGCCCATCAACGGTGTTAGGCACTCCTTCGGTTGTGGTGGCGAAGGTGCGCTGCCCGGTAAGCCTGGGAAACCAGGGTGAGGTGGTGCACCTGGTAGTGGTAGGCCTGGCAATGGTGGAAATAAACCAGGGAAACCAGGCAATGGCGGAGACGGTGGAGCGCCTGGTAAGCCGGGGGAGGCAGAGAGCGGTTTAGACGGTGGACCGCCCGGCGAGCTAGGGAGCGATGGCGATGGCGGCAAGGGCAGGCCGGGCAATGGTGGAAAGCCAGGGAGTAATGGTATGAATGGCAGGCCGAGGCTGGGCAATGGTGGAAAGCCGAAGCCGCCAGGGAGCAATGGCATGAATGGCAGGCCGGGCAATGGTGGAAAGCCCGGGAAGCCGGGCCATGTCGATGGCTGCACCACTGGTTCGTCCGCGGCGGCAGCTTTGGACGATGGCTCGGGCACTTCAAGGTTCCCGACAATGGCCAGTTCTGATGCTTCTTGATTTGCGTCCGCGGGCTTGAATCCTGGGACCCTCGCTTCGGACGGCTGCAGCGTCGCCGCGACGAAGGCGAAGGCGAAGAATAGCGAGATCAACTTGGAGGGCGCCATCTTTCTTTTGCGTTGGAATTGGGGGTTTAGGATGCTACGGCGCTTTGGCTGATTTGAGTGGAGGGCGACGTGCGTTGGTGCTCAATTTATAGTGCTCCTCGTGTATTGTTGGACTTTTATCCTTGACGAGTCCAAGGAGTTTGAGGTTCTGCCTCCAGTTTCTTTTCTCTCTACGAAAAAAACCCAGCATACATGATACAATCCTGTGACTCCTGTCAATCTTAAGCACGTAAAATTTATCCCTTTCTTCAGATAAAACTGGACATTCCCATTGTTACGGTACACACATCGTTAAGTCCGAAGCTAACACTTCAGTTTGTAATTATCAGGACTGTGCTGAAGACATGTGACTCCGGAGTTCTGAAAAGCCAAATTTAGTCCTTGTTGTGACTTATGATTAGTCCAACGTTTCTCGAACGGTGCCTGGATTGAGAGCCTCATGTTCAATGTGAATTGGTGTCGGCGTCCAGATTTAGAATTTAGAATTTAAACCTAGCTGTAATGAGGGAGGTCTTCTTCCTCTTTTTTTTTTCTTTTTTTACTTTGGCTTATCCGGGACTCCTGTTCTGACTTGCAGAGCAGATTGGTTTCTGACACATCTTCAATAATATTGACATAATGGGATTATGAGAAGCCTAACTTGGCAAAAAAAAAAACATTTTTGAGCTTCAAAGTCCGAGGCGTTGCATCTTTTTGTCTCAAGTATCTTTATTTGCCTTTCGTAATAAAATAAGAAGCATGCGATCCTGTTTTATCCTTTTTCTAGACATCATTGGACAACTTCAAAAATCAAACGTATGCCATTGTTACGGTGGATACATGGTTAATAGATCCGGGACTCTGGAATCCTAAAGAACCAAATTTAATTGCAATATGTTAGGTTCGAACATGGTGGTGAGATTCTGACGTTTCTCATAAGGTGACTGGATTGAGATATCCTGCTATAGATTGTCTTATGCTTTTCAGCGTTTGATTTTGCGAGGTAGCATGGTTTAGCAAGTTCTAGTTGGCCATGGCGTTTTGCGAGCTGTGAGCGTTTATCATTGTATTTACCGGCGGTATATCTGGTGGGCACGAGTGTATTTGTGGACACACACGGTGCATCCTGACCATCCAAAACGAGATTCGCGGCCGAGACCGAGGGAGCCAGATCTCACCTCTCACTTAACGTATTTTTGCCAACCCCCCACCCAAACGAACCCCTCTCATTTCGGCCCGTGCGCTCACCTCTTCCAGCTTCCGCACCTACGTCGCGTCCTGCACCTTCGCCCCTCTGCACCGAGCCGATGACGCCGCCCCCTGCGCCTCTACCCCTGCGCCACCGCATCCGCCTCCGCACCGAGCCAACACACCGCCCCTCTGCGCCGAGCCGACGCCGCCACCTCCTGTGCCTCCACCCCCGTGCCTCCCCCTGAGCCTCCGCCCCCGCACTGAGCTGACGCGCCGCCTTGTCGGACCTAGATTTTCTAATCTCAAATACTCTGCGAATACACTGTGTTATTCCCTGGATCAGTAGATAGCACTCACAGATACATTGCTGGATCATTTCATACATGGCGTAAAACCATACCATTCATTAATCTAACACATCAGAGTTTACATAGACCGCTTCGGGCCAAGTTTTACATAAGGGCCACGAGGCCAAATTGATTACATCATAGTAAAGCATGTAGCTACAGCGGAAGCAAAAGAGGGGACAGGGCACATCTCCCCACAGGCAAGCGACTTGGGTGACCGGTGTACGACTAATACTATCCAAATATTTGGGTAATATCGGTTGTACACCCGTACCGACGAATCCACTAGACTGGGGCGAGACCTACACTACAAAATCTATACTACTCTTTAGGGTTCCCTTGGCCGTCGACTTTGGGATCCTCGTAGTAAGCGTAGTCTCCTTGATCCAAATCATCTGGAGGGTTTTGGGGGAGAAGCGAGAGTGAGCACAACCACCGTGCTCGCGAGCCAACACACAGTATGCAATAGTATACATGCAAGGCTTAATAAGGATGGCTCAGGTTCTTTTATTTGCTAAAGCAACATTTTCAATTATCATAATTACAAATTCATATGACTTAGAATTTTAAACAAATTGTATTTTGATTAAAGAGAGTATGTGCAATATTAAATAACAGCGGAGGTTACCTTCACCTCATGCTTAATTTTGATAACAGTTACATCCACCGATTATCAGCACTGGGTAAGGCTACACAGGAAAAATCCAAAACAAGGGCTAGATGAGCCCATGACATTTTTAATCCACCCACAAAGGTTTTTGAAATAGAACTAACTCAAGTTAAGTTCCCATGTCCACCTTTGACCGTAGGCGCGGCTATTTAAACAGTTTAGAATATGCAGAGGTTGTACACTGTACCCACAAGAGATAATTATACTCGTTACCCTGCTTGATTCCTTAGTCATGTAGTTGAGCGATCATCGCTGTAACATTTCAAACTACCTTGCCCCTTCCGTCATCTCACCCCTATGACCAATTCCATAAGTTGTGCGGGATGTTTACCACAACGACTAGCGCAGCTGGGCCCGGCCACAACGACTAGCGCAGCTGGCAACTTCACCCTCCTCGGTGTCCCTTTCAAGCCAGCATACGTCCTGCCGCTTGCACACTTCTAAACACCAGTTGTGGGATGACATTCATGGTTCAGAAATTTTACTAAGCCAAGTTGCACTTTGCAGACTTACGGTTGTACTTATTTTACACAGGAGGTCATGACAGGATTAAGTCCTTAATTCATCTGAACAGTTCATACCACTTACCAACCATTCTCGTGCTACATCCGCACCCACCACTCTTTCCATCCGCCCAGATGTGGTACTAGCAAGTTGTTTAGGGTTTTGGGGAGGAAAACCAATTAACACAACACGCCAGTCATTTACATCCAATGACTACCCAAAACCACTTTCATGATTAAAAGATGATGATCGAGATATTTATTGTCCTGGTACTTAAGCAAGACTAGCATGTCGCTTAAGTACAAACTGTGCTAGTATTTACCACATATTTACTAGGGTGACATGGAATGAGGGATTCAATTTATCAAGGGATGGATAATACTTAATTAATCATCAAATGAGTGTTTAACTACCTTAATCTTTAACATACATTTGATTACAGAATTAAAGCATGCAACTTTGATATTTTAAATAAATATAATTTGCATAAAATGTAGGCTCAAAACGATCAAAGTATTGACTCGCCTAGGTCAGGTTATCGCGGCCTTGATCTTACTCAGGGCCTTCTCTGCCAGGGGTCTTGAATTCTGGGTCTGCGTTTTTATTAGAATCTTGATCCTGCTCGAGTTGCTGCTTCTTCTGGACTCCGACTCCTAATTACGCGATAACAAGCAAGAACAACAAATAAATCCACATGACTTCAAAAGACCAAGTATAATCAAAGCGCTTTAAATAAGTTTTGTGATGAACGAGCTTAAGAGATAATATTCAGCGAGGCGGGGATGTTTGACAAAGTCAAACGACCAATAGAGTGAAAGGGGCCATGGCCGAAAACTCTGCCGGGGAAAAACAAGGGAGAATCGAAGTCGAAGAACTTCCGCAGGGATACTCCACTTCGGATTTGGAAGATGGCAAGATATTGACGATTAGATAACGACACAGCTAGACCTTTTAAAGACAAGAACTTCTTCAAAATAAGGAATACTATTTGCTGAGGGTTAACCAAAAGAGATTTGGGTGCGAGTTGTCAAGTGAAGGGCAATATTAAAATTGACAATCACAGAGGGAGTCCAAGAATTACCGCAGTTCTCTCCTGCAGTGGCCTGGAAATGGTGGTAATATTAATTATTATTAACTACAACCGGTGGTTTTTTTTAAAAAAACAAGATAGAAGGATACAAGGACAGATATTGATTGGCAAGATTAGGGTACTGGATATTTTTGCCAGGCTTAAAAGACGATAAAACATTTTGGATTAGATGACCCTGGATCGGGGGTACAAAGGGATGCGCAAAAATAATATTTGGACCACGGAACAAATGACAGGATTACATGATTAATATACAAGTTTTCAAAGTAAGATATTAAGATTAACAAGTTAATCCCGCATAGCTTCCCAAAATATTTTTAGCAAACTGCAAATTAATTTCTTAACCACGAAGCCTTTTACACATCAGCGGGAAAATTGAACAATTTAGTTTTAACAAATAATAGACACGATTGCAGAGGCGATTACGAAGGTCATTTGCATAACTTCGATTTCCTGAGATTTTGCAAATTACGCTTTTAATCAATAGCTCTCAAAGATCAGCGAAATGGATAATTCTGCTAACTCTTGTCAATTGGCACGTTAACAATTAACAACGGTTAACCGAATCGTCGCAAGTTCACCACACAATCGTTAGAGAATAATTAGTTTGGAAAGTTTCCACAAAATTGAAAGCTACTAATCGGCCGAGCTAAAACACGACAATATACGATCACCACACAAATCCTCTTTACACAAATCTTTCTTTACCAAAAACTCAACTTCCGCTGCTGCTCCACGACTCCACTGCACTGGGTTAACAAAAACATTTCAAGATCAATACACAAATCTTCAATACACTGATTAATCATTCCAATTGCATAACACAAAACCACGGTTGCTGCTCCACTGCTACTGCTGAATTGCCCAGGGGGTGGCTCATTGCCAGAGAGAGAGAGAGAGAGGGAGAATCGACCACAGGAGCAGGGGAGAAGGGGGAGAGGGCTGGTCTGACCGGTGAAGGAGGCCAGTCTGACCTGTGGGGGAGGGAGAAGGGGGCGCACGGGGCGGCGACTGCAGTGGCGGCGGGGAAGGCGTTGGTGGCGACGGGGCGGAGCTGGGGTGGCGAGGATGCGATCGGAGGAGAAGAATGGCGGCGGCGACGGTAGCACCGAGGCGGCTTTGGGCATAGAGCAGCAGAGGGGGGAGGAGAGCCCGGGCACCGGGGCGGTTTGGAATGCTCACCGCGAGGTCGGTCGAGGCAGGGGAGCGGCAGAGACGGCCGGCGTCGGGAGCGGAGGCGGCGCGGGAGAGGCGCACGAGGATAGCAATCCACGGCGGCGGGGAAGCCGATTCGATGGGCGGGGAGCAAGGGGGCGTCGGTGCGGAGCTCCTGGCGGCGGCGCTTGGACTAAGGCGGTGAGGGGGTGGCTCGCCCGGAGGGAGGAGAACCCAAAATCGACGAATGTGCTGGAGGACTTACCAGAGAGAGGGGGAGCGGCGGGGAAGAGGCAGAGGGGCGCCAGCTACTTATAGCCGGGGGAGAAGGGAGGTGGAGCCGGGGGAGCACAGGAGGAGCGCTCAGTCCCGAGGCGGCGTCGGCACGGGGGCCTACGCGCGGAGAGGACCGGACAGGGCATGTGGTGGCAGAGGGGATTGTCAAGGATGGACGGTGATGGGACGGGAGTAGGTGGTGGGGGCGGCGCAGCAGGGGAGCTAACGCGGAGGCAACGTGTGGTGGGGACGGTGTGACAGAGGAGGTGGGGGCGGAGGAGCAGAGGAAGGAAGCCGGGCGGAGCTGGCGGGCCGAGAGGAGGAGAAGGCCAGGCAGAGGAAAAGGCGCAGCCGGGCCGAGAGGGGAGAAGCCGGGGCCGAGCGGAGAAGAAAATGGGGGAGGGGAAGAAAATGGCGGCGGGGGCGGTGCTGTCGGCGTGAGGGAGAGAAAAAGAGAGGGAGGGGGCCTCGGCGATGAGGTCGGGGAGAGAGAAAAAGGCCAGAGGAGATGGGCCAGCTGGGGTGCGACCGGGCTGGGAAAGGCCAGGGGGGAGGGAAGAGAAGAATGGGCCGGGCCCAGGAAAAACAGGGAGGGGCGGGGGCTAAAGCAAGAGAAGGGGGTCCCAAATTTTCAAATGGAGAAATCAAATTGAAAAATGAATTTGGGAAAATGAAGGAAGGTTTGATACACAAACCCGAGCTTAGAGGAAGTTAGGAGTTTTTTTTTTTGAAATTTAAACCAAATTTGAAAAATTCGAATGAAAATTGGAAATCGATTTAGATAAAAAAAAATCATCCGAAAACGGGACGTTACACCTTCTATGCCGCCAAGTGAATGATTTGATTCCAGATGGTCATTTGATCAAACATGCCTGTACCATGCATTTTAGTAGGTGAATTTTAAACGGTGGATCCTGCTTCGGATTGCTGGAACATTCCTCAACACTGATGAACCTTCCACGTACTTCTGCTGTTTTGTTTATTTTGGGCTCCTGTCCTGGTCATCCATCTGAACCCAACAATGCATCAAGCACCTGAGCGTGCAGCTTACATTGCTGGCAATGCATCGAACATGACAACCCAGCAATGTTAGTTAGCAACGTGTTTTGAATTAGACAAGTGCAGGGCATCAACTTGTCTGTGGCTGCAATGGCCATGCAATCAAGAGCAGATGGGAGACTAGTGATGGAGATTCCTGCTATCTGTCCATTTTGCTAGCCCACGCCATCTTGTCAACCTCCTGATTGCAAGTAGGGAGAGTTAGAGCATCGACACCATCAATTCATCATTCGCTCCCTTTGTCTACCTCATCTCCCATACCAACACTTGGAGATAACACCAAATTTGTCAGACCCGGATTTTCTAATCTCGGATCCTCTGTGAACAATACTGTGCTACTCCCTGGATCAGTAGGTAGCACTCACAGACTCATTGCTGAATCATATCATACAAGGCGCGAATTTAAGATATTTAATTAAACAAACATCAGAGTGACATGGACCACATCGGGTCAAGTTTTACATAAGGGCCACCAGGCCAAATGGATTACATTACTCAAAAGCAGCGGAAACAAAAGGGAGGGTGGAGCTCATCTCTCCACAGGCAAGCGACTGGGGTGACCGACGTACGACCGATATTATCCAAAGCATGGGTAATATAGGTTGTACGCAAGTACCAAGGAGTCCACGAGACTGGGGCGAGACCTACACTACAGAATCTACGCTACTCTTCAGGGTTCCCGTGACCATCGTCCTCAGGCTCCTCGTAGTACGCGCAGTCTCCTTGCTCCGCATCATCTGGAGGGTTTGGGGGAGGAGCGAGAGTGAGCACAACTACCGTGCTCGCGAGCCAACACACAGGATGCAATAGTATACATGCAAGGCTTAACAAGGATGGCTCAGGTTCTTTTATTTGCTAAAGCATCATTTCAAATTATCATAATTACAAAGTCCTATGACTTAGCATTTTAAACAGATTTCATTTTCATTTAAAGAGATTAAGTGCAATATTAAATACCAGCGAAGGTTACCTCCACCTTATGCTTAATTTTGATAACGGTTACGTCAACCGATTATCAACACTGGGTAAGGCTACCCAGGAAAATCCAAAACAAGGGCTGGATGAGCCCAACACATTTCCATTCCACCCACAAAGATTTTTGAAATAGAACTAACTCAGGTTAAGTTCCCATGTCTGCCTTTGACCGAAGGCGCGGCTGTTTAAACAGTTTAGACTCTGCAGAGGTTGTACACTGTACCCACAAGAGATAATCATACTCGTTACCCCACATGATTCCTTAGTCATGTAGTTGAGCGATCGTCACAGTAACGTTTCAAACTACCTTGCCCCTTCCGTCATCTCACCCCTATGGCCAATTCCATAAGTTGTGCGAGATGTTTACCCCAACGACTAGCAAAGCGGGCCCCGGCCCCAGTGACTAGCGCAGCGGGCAACTTCACCCTCCCCGGTGTCCCATTCAAGCCAGCATACGTCCTGCCGCTTGCACACTTCTAAACACCAGTTGCGGGATGACATTCAGGGTTCAATAGTTTTACTAAGCCAAGTTGCACTTTGCAGAATTGCGGTTGTACTTGTTTTACACAGGAGGTCATGACAAGATTAAGTCCTTAATTCATCTGGACGGTTCATACCACGTGCCAACCATTCTCGTGCTACGTCCGCATCCACCATTCTTTCCATCCGTCCAGATGTGGTACTAGCAAGTTGTTTAGGGTTTTGGGAAGGTAAAACCAATTAACACAACACATCAGTCATCTACCTCCAATGACTGCCCAAAACCATTTTTCATGTTTAAAGGATGATGATCGGGACAATTATTGTCTCGGTACTTAAGCAAGACTAGCATGTCGCTTAAGTACAACCTATACTAGTATTACCATATAATTACTAGGGTGACAAGGAATACTGGATTCAATTATCAAAGGATGGCTTAATAAGTAATTAATCAACAAATGGGTATTTAACTACCTTAAGCTTTAACATATCATTGTTTACCAAACTAAAGCATGCAACTTTGCTATTTTAAATAAACATAGTTTGCATAAAAATGTAGGTTCGGAATGATCAAAGCATTAACTCGCCTTGGTTCAAGGCAGAGGGGTCCTGGTAATCTTGAGCTTGGTCGAAGTGGAGGTCTCCGGCGTCGTCGAATCCTAATCGGTCGAAGGTACCGGAAAAGACACAACGGCAAAGAGAGCAAATAAATACCAACTCAATAAATAATGAACTCCAAAATGAAAAAGACCAGTACCATTAGCAAGATCTCGATTTTTGAAAAATTTTGAAATTGGTTTCGCAATTTTTGGAGTTATACAGAAAAATATATGAATTTTGGAAGTTTTTAAATGATTTTTCAATTAAACAGAAAATCCAAAAATCCGGAAAAACCAGGAGCTGACACGTGTCAGCGCTGTGCTCGGTCCACGGGCACTGTGCTCGTGGACCGAGTCCACGCGCTCGGGCGCACGAACACAGAGGCTGGGCCCACTTGCCAATGCAGACACATGCAGTGGGGCCCAATGTCGTGGCCTTGGGAGGCGAACCCACCCGTCGCCACAGCCGGGCGATAAGAACGCGAGGCGCGCATGGCGCGACGCCGCATTCTCCGCCGCGCGAGAACGAGAAGGAGGGGAGGCGAGGCGTGGCGCCTGGCGCCGGTGGCGGCGACGGAGAAAAGGAGGCGGCGGGAGCGAGCCGAGGCGAGGAAGAAGGGGCGCCGGGCGAGGTGGAGGCCGAAGGCGGCCGGGCCGAGCCGAGGAGATGGAAGCGCGGAGGCTTCGGCGAGGCGGCGAGGAACCGGCCGAGCCGAAGAAGAAGAAGACCGGGCGGCGGGGCTCGGGCGCGGAGCGGCGCGCAACAATGACGAGCGGAGGAGAGAGGGAAAGAGGAGGAGGCCAGGCCAGTGCGTCTTAAATAGCCGAGGCGAGGAGGGCAAAGCCGGCGCGGCGGAGGCGGAGGAGGAAGAAAGCAGCGTCTGTGGCGCGCGGGAGGAGGAGAAGGGGTCCGGCGGCGCCTGCGCGCGGACAGACGGACGGGAGGCCGAGGCGAGCGCGGAGTCGGCCAGGCGCGGGCGGCGACCGAGGGGCGCGCGGAGGCGCGGAGACCCGGCGCGGGCGAGGCGCCGAGGAACTGGCGGGCCGGGCCCGCGAGGTAAGGGGGGGGGGGGAATTAGGGTTAGGGTTTCGATTTTGAAATCCGATTTTGATTTTTGAAATTTGAATTTCAAATTTTGATTCTTGAAACCTTAATCAAAAACAGGATGTTACAAACCTACCCTCCTTAAACAGAATCTCGACCCCGAGATTCGAACTGCTCGAAAAACAGGGACGGAAACTCCTGCTTCAGGTGATCTTCGCGCTCCCAGGTGGCTTCTCTAGCTAAGTGATTACTCCACTGAACTTTGCACAGGCGGATGATCTGACGTCTTGTTTGCTTTTCAACGACGCCGAGGATCTTGATCGGATGCTCTGGATAGGTTAGATCCTTCTGAAGGGCAATGGCTTCAACTGGAGTTTGCTCTTCAGGTACTCTGAGACATTTCTTGAGCTGAGAGACGTGAAACACATTGTGAACGTCTGACAGACCTTCTGGTAGCTCTAGCTGATAGGCGACTTCTCCACGCTTAGCAGTGATTGGGAACGGGCCTATGAATCTTGGGGCGAGCTTCCCTTTTACCTTAAACCTTCGAGTTCCACGAAGCGGGGATACCTTGAGATACACAACATCTCCAACTTCAAAGGTTAATTCCCTACGACGGTTGTCGGCATAACTCTTTTGTCTGGACTGAGCTGCTTGAAGGCGATCCCTGATTAGTCGAACTTTCTCTTCTGCTTGCTTGAGAGTATCCGGTCCGAAAACATAACCTTCGCCTGATTCTGACCAATGCAAAGGAGTTCTGCATTTTCTTCCATAGAGTGCTTCAAACGGGGACATCTTCAGACTAGACTGATAACTGTTGTTGTATGCAAACTCGGCATACGGTAGACATTTCTCCCAGTCTACGGTGAACTCCAAAGCACAAGCCCGAAGCATGTCTTCTAGAATCTGATTTGTTCTTTCCGTCTGACCATCAGTCTGAGGGTGATAAGCTGTACTGAAAGCAAGGTGTGTCCCAAGGGCATCCTGCAGACTAGCCCAAAATTGCAAGGTGAACTGAGAACCTCGATCCGAGACTATCCTCTTGGGTACTCCATGTAGGCACACAATGCGAGCCATATACAACTCTGCTAACTTGTCTCCCTTGTAAGTTGTCTTCACTGGAATGAAATGGGCGACTTTAGTCAATCTATCCACTATAACCCATACTGAGTCACATCCGGACTTGGTTCGAGGAAAACCTGTAATGAAATCCATTCCAATCTCTTCCCATTTCCACCGAGGATTTGCAATGTTGAAGCAATCCTGCGGGCCTTTGGTGCTCAGCTTTGATTCGCTGGCACACATCACAACAAGCTACAAACTCAGCGATGTCTCTTTTCATCCGGGGCCACCAATACAGAATCTTCATGTCTTGATACATCTTGGTGCTGCCGGGGTGCAGGGTATAAGCTGAGCTATGAGCTTCTTTCAGGATCAGATCCTTGAGTTCCTTCTGGTGGGGAACAAAGAGACGTTTCCCAAACCAAAGGATTCCTTGCTGATCTTCGATCATCTTAGGAGCTTTTCCTTGGGTCATGAGTTGCTTAAACTTCTGGACTTCGGGATGTCCTTCTTGGGCGGCCTTGATCTGCCCTTCCAAGGTTGGATATGTTTCCACAGCGTCTCTGGTGTCTTGTTCTATCAAACACAGGTTGAGCGCTTCAAATTCCTTGTAGAGCTCCGGTTGATGTTCTCGAACCATTACATTATTGCAGTAGGACTTGCGGCTTAATGCATCAGCAACTACATTAGCCTTCCCAGGGTGATAGTGTACATCCAAATCATAGTCCTTGATCAATTCTAGCCATCTTCTCTGACGGAGGTTGAGATCGGACTGGGTGAATATGTACTTGAGGCTCTTGTGATCTGTGAAGATGTTGCAATGATTTCCAATCAGGTAGTGCCTCCAGATCTTTAGGGCATGCACTACTGCTGCTAACTCCAAATCATGAGTTGGATAATTGTCTTCATGAGGACGGAGTTGTCTGGACGTATAGGCTACGACTTTTCCTTCTTGCATGAGTACGCAGCCAAGACCTTGGCGCGAAGCATCACAATAAACTTCAAAGTCCTTGCACATGTCTGGCAAGACTAAAACTGGAGCAGTGGTTAACTTATCCTTTAACTCCTGGAAACTCTTTTCACAGGCTTCTGTCCATTCATACTTCTTTTCCTTCTTGAGCAGGTGGGTCATTGGTCTGGACAGCTTGGAGAACCCTTCGATGAAGCGTCGGTAGTACCCAGCCAATCCGAGAAAACTACGCACTTCGGTCGCTGAGGTTGGTTGCTTCCAATCTAAAACACCTTGTACTTTTGACGGGTCCACCGCAACTCCTCCTGCGGACACAACATGTCCGAGGAAACTGATCTCTTGGAGCCAAAACTCACACTTGCTGTACTTGGCATACAGCTGATGTCCTTTGAGCTTCTCGAGGACCAGCCGTAGATGCTCAGCATGCTCTTCATGGGTCTTGGAGTAAATTAGAATGTCGTCAATGAATACGACAACAAATTTATCCAAGTAATCCATAAATACCTTATTCATGAGGTTCATGAAGTAGGCTGGTGCATTGGTCAAGCCAAACGACATGACGGTATACTCGAACAGGCCGTACCGGGAGGTAAAAGCTGTTTTTGGGATATCCTCAGCCCTGATCTTAAGCTGATGATACCCTGACCTCAGGTCGATCTTTGAGAACACCGTGGATCCTGCCAGCTGATCAAACAGGTCATCAATGCGTGGCAACGGGTACTTGTTCTTGATGGTTACCTCATTAAGGTTTCTATAGTCCACACACAGTCTGACTGTTCCGTCCTTTTTCTTTACAAAGAGGACTGGTGAACCCCAGGGAGATGAGCTAGGCCTGATGAAACCTTTGCGCTGCAAGTCTTCCATCTGCTCCCTGAGCTCTTCAAGTTCTTTAGCGGCCATTCTGTATGGTCTCTTAGCAATCGGGGCAGTCCCTGGCTTCAGGTTGATTACGAACTCGATATCTCGGTCTGGTGGCATGCCTGGCAATTCTCCTGGGAAGACATCGGGGTAAGCTTGGACTACAGGGGTTGTCTCTAAGGACAACTTTTCCAGGTGGTGGATTTCTCGATCCAAAGGAGAGGAACGATCCACTCTAACCTTCAAACGGTTCCTGGATCCTTGGTGAGCACCACCTCTCTGTTGGCACAATCTATTAACCCTTGGTATTCTGCCAACCAATCCATCCCTAGGATGATATCCAGAGTTTGGGACTCTAGCACAAGAAGGTTTGCTAGGAATCCAGAATTTCCCAAATCAATCTCTACTCTGGGGCTTACTGAGGTAGCAAATAGAGGTCCCCCGGGTGAACTCAGCACCACGGGTTTCTTTAACTTAAAGGATGGCAACTTAAGCCTTTCAACAAACTTTCTCGAAACAAAAGAGTGCGAAGCTCCAGAATCAAACAAAACTTGCGCGGGTACTGAATTAACAGGAAACGTACCCATAAGCACTCCTGAGGCGTCCTGAGCCTCCTCAGCTGTGATATGGTTCACTTGGCCACGGTTTGGTGTCGGGGTAGACCGGGATGCTTGAGAAGTCTGAAGACTTTTGCTTTGACTCGGACCTTGGCCTTGGGTCTGGGCAGCTCCTGAGTTGAACCTGGCAGCAGCATTCTGACGGTTAGGGCACTTATTGGCGAAGTGTCCTTTCTCTCCACAGCTGAAACAGTGGAGGTGGGCTGCTGGACTGACAGTGGCAGGTGGCCCAGCGGGGCGAAGGACACGAAAACCACTTCCACGGGACGCGGGCCGAGTCGGTCCTCTTGGCCGCAAAGCTGCCGGTGGTCTGAAGGATGAACTGCCCTGGAAGGTGGACCTCTGTGGGAAATTCCCCTGCGGCCTTTGGGATGCCATCTTTCTCTTACGGTTGACTTCTGCGGCCTTTCGCTCATTCTCCAGTAGTAGGGCCTTGTTGACCAGATGATGAAAACTGGAGAAGTCATGAAGGATGAGCTGACCTCTCATCTCTTCTCGCATGCCTTCCACAAAGCGATCAATCTTCTCTTCCTCCACTGCTATGTCATTGGGGGCATAGCGGGCGAGTTGGTTGAATCTGGTCAAATACTCGCTCACCGACATCCGCCCCGCTTGAGAGCTCAACTCGTTTTCTTCAACCTCATAGTACTCTTTGCACGAAGTTTGTCTGAAGCGGTCTTGAATTACGCCCAAGGAATGGTCCGCATGCGGTGCAGCTTCTTCTTGAGGTAACTCACCATTTCTTCATCGAGGCGGGTCGGGTTGATTACCGGTTGCCGAGGCTGCTGCTTCTCCTCCTTCTTCTTCCACTGAGCCATCACCACCTCGGGCAGCGAGGTAGTTTTCCCACCAAGCGGCGGCTCCTTTTAATCGGTGGCGGCGAAGTCCACCTTGTCCCCATCGAGCATCGAGCAAGTCGAAGCTTCTTTTCCGTGTCTCGAGCCGTCTTACGCTTCAGGGCTCATTTGCGAAGGCAAATGTGAGAGGCCTCAGACGGAGGAAATCATCGGCTTAGGCGTGGCTCTTTGTCGATCTGGCGACCGGCGGCGGTGGCTGGAGAATCTGCGTCTGCTGAAACATCACTTGAGCCATGGAGGGGTTGGCTGGCGGTGGTGGCGGCAGATCTTGTCCCTGGCCACGACCAGGACCAGTGCCACGACCTCGTCCTCGGCCGGTTGCAAAGGCTCCACGGACTGGGGCGGCGGCTCTTCTCGGAGGCATCTGAAGAACAGCTGAAGCTTAGCACAAAGAGGAAGTATATGAGGGTTTTCAGCCCTCTAAGGCACACACACAAAGAACAATAAACCAACAACAAGATCAACTCAAACGATACAAAGCCAAAAGTGACCGCATTCAATAATAAGGGGGTTAGGTGTTACATGACTCCTGAAACATAGCCTATAAGCTAAGCTAAGTCATGACACACGGTACACACACATCGCCTAAAAACGAAGAAACAAAAGGGTGCTTGCATCCAAAAGACTGCTAAAGCAAGCACAGCTAGCTAATCTAAGCTAACTACTCCTCCATGGGAAACTCGCTAACACAGTGGTGCGCTTTCCGAGCGGAGCGGAACGACTCGGTGAAGTCCGGTGAAGTAGAGCGAGAGCGATCGCTGCCGATGGTGGGCGATCGTGAGACGGAGCGAGAACGGCTGAGACCGCGCCGGCCATCGGGCTCTCCGGTCGATCTGGCGGCCTGCGGGCGCGCGCGACGCTTCTTGCGCGATCATCCGGTGCGGGCTCCCCTGGGGCGGAGTGGTCGGTCAAGCGTCCGGTCGCTGGAGGCAAAGCCAGGTGGAGGAGCTAGAGCGGTGATCGTCGTGGCGGCGGTGAGGCGAGCTAGCTCTGCAACAGCGGCGTCCCTCTCCTGGGCCGCGGTAAGGTAAGCCTCGTCACTCCTGAGCATGTTGTTGCGGAGTGTGTCGGAGTGGGCGTAGCTGCCGGTAAGGAGCATCCGGAGCTGCCTGATCTCGCCCATGGCGGTGCGGATGGTGGCGGACATAGCCCGCGTGAGCCGCACTCTTTGGGTCGGCGGGGTCGTCGTCGAGTCGAAGACCTCGGGACCCGCCTCCGTCGGGAGGAACGGTGGTAGCGAGCGGTGAGTCGCGCAGAGATCCCGTGCATCCAAAGACAAAGCGGGTGGAAGCGACTCGGGCGGCATCCTGGACGGCGTCCATGACGCTGCGTCGGGGTGCCTCGGCGACGAAGGTGTGGGGAGTGAACTCGCCAATCCTGGCATAGAGGAAAACCTCCATCGACCAGCACTCACGGTCCATGATCCTCTCCATGCGGCCTCTGAAGAGCGGAGGGCGCGTGAAGCCAAGAATCGCATAAGGCGACGGAGGACGCCAACAGAGTCTCCGTCGTGCTCCCGTGGGAACAAGTGGTCCCAGGGCGCCAGCGAGGAGTTGGCCATCTACAAATTTTGAAACAGGGGAAAAGTCAGTAAAACATAATGAATTTAAGGGTAAGTACAGAACTAGGAGTGATGAGTAAAAGCAATAAATACATTATATTTGACGAAAGCTTTTCATATATTTTAAAATAAGACTCAAGTCCTTAGGCTCGACCAGTCTACGAAAGAGCCTACAGTCGATGCTCGATACAGGCTCTGCTCGGACCGGATTTTCTAATCCCGGATCCTCTGTGAACAATACTGTGCTACTCCCTGGATCAGTAGGTAGCACTCACAGACTCATTGCTGAATCATATCATACAAGGCGCGAATTTAAGATATTTAATTAAACAAACATCAGAGTGACATAGACCACGTCGGGTCAAGTTTTACATAAGGGCCACCAGGCCAAATGGATTACATTACTCAAAAGCAGCGGAAACAAAAGGGAGGGTGGAGCTCATCTCTCCACAGGCAAGCGACTGGGGTGACCGACGTACGACCGATATTATCCAAAGCATGGGTAATATAGGTTGTACGCAAGTACCAAGGAGTCCACGAGACTGGGGCGAGACCTACACTACAGAATCTACGCTACTCTTCAGGGTTCCCGTGGCCATCGTCCTCAGGCTCCTCGTAGTACGCGTAGTCTCCTTGCTCCGCATCATCTGGAGGGTTTGGGGGAGGAGCGAGAGTGAGCACAACTACCGTGCTCGCGAGCCAACACACAGTATGCAATAGTATACATGCAAGGCTTAACAAGGATGGCTCAGGTTCTTTTATTTGCTAAAGCATCATTTCAAATTATCATAATTACAAAGTCCTATGACTTAGCATTTTAAACAGATTTCATTTTCATTTAAAGAGATTAAGTGCAATATTAAATACCAGCGAAGGTTACCTCCACCTTATGCTTAATTTTGATAACGGTTACGTCCACCGATTATCAACACTGGGTAAGGCTACCCAGGAAAATCCAAAACAAGGGCTGGATGAGCCCAACACATTTCCATTCCACCCACAAAGATTTTTGAAATAGAACTAACTCAGGTTAAGTTCCCATGTCTGCCTTTGACCGGAAGCGCGCACTGCTTAAAGCAGCTTTAGACTCGCAGAGGTTGTACACTGTACCCACAAGAGATAATCATACTCGTTACCCTACATGATTCCTTAGTCATGTAGTTGAGCGATCGTCACATTAACGTTTCAAACTACCTTGCCCCTTCCGTCATCTCACCCCTATGGCCAATTCCATAAGTTGTGCGAGATGTTTACCCCAACGACTAGCAAAGCGGGCCCGCCCCGATGACTAGCGCAATGGCAACTTCACCCTCCCTGTCCCATTCAAGCCAAAGATACGCCCCGCCGCTTGCACACTTCTAAACACCGCTATGGATGACATTCAGGGTTCAATAGTTTTACTAAGCCAAGTTGCACTTTGCAGAATTGCGGTTGTACTTGTTTTACACAGGAGGTCATGACAAGATTAAGTCCTTAATTCATCTGGACGGTTCATACCACGTGCCAACCATTCTCGTGCTACGTCCGCACCCACCATTCTTTCCATCCGTCCAGATGTGGTACTAGCAAGTTGTTTAGGGTTTTGGGAAGGTAAAACCAATTAACACAACACATCAGTCATCTACCTCCAATGACTGCCCAAAACCATTTTTCATGTTTAAAGGATGATGATCGGGACAATTATTGTCCCGGTACTTAAGCAAGACTAGCATATCGCTTAAGTACAACCTATACTAGTATTACCATATAATTACTAGGGTGACAAGGAATACTGGATTCAATTATCAAAGGATGGCTTAATAAGTAATTAATCAACAAATGGGTATTTAACTACCTTAAGCTTTAACATATCATTGTTTACCAAACTAAAGCATGCAACTTTGCTATTTTAAATAAACATAGTTTGCATAAAAATGTAGGTTCGGAATGATCAAAGCATTGACTCGCCTTGGTTCAAGGCAGAGGGGTCCTAGTAATCTTGAGCTTGGTCGAAGTGGAGGTCTCCGGCGTCGTCGAATCCTAATCGGTCGAAGGTACCGGAAAAGACACAACGGCAAAGAGAGCAAATAAATACCAACTCAATAAATAATGAACTCCAAAATGAACAAGACCAGTACCATTAGCAAGATCTCGATTTTTGAAAAATTTTGAAATTGGTTTCGCAATTTTTGGAGTTATACAGAAAAAGATATGAATTTTGGAAGTTTTTAAATGATTTTTCAATTAAACAGAAAAATCCAAAAATCCGAAAAAACCGGAGTCGACACGTGTCGTCACGTGCTCGATCCACGGCATCGTGCTCGTGGATCGAGTCCACGCTCGGCGACGAACACGAGGTCGGGCCCACTTGCCACCTGGCAAATACGTGATGGGCCCAATTTGTCGTGGCCAGCGGCGCGGGCTGGGACGGCCCCGTCCAGGCCACCCAGCCGCGATAAGAACGCGAGGTCGCTGCGGCGCGACGCTGTGTTCTCCGCCGCGAGAACGAGAAGGAGGGAGGCGAGGCGGCGGCGCACTGCGCGGCGGCGACGGAGAAAAAAGGCGGCGCATGGAGCGGAGCCGAGGCAAGGAAGAAGGGGCGCCGGGCGAGGCGGCGGCAAGGCGGCCGGGCCGAGCCGAGGGAGATGGAAGGGCGGAGGCTTCGGCGAGGCGGCGAGGAACCGGCCGAGCCGAAGAAGAAGAAGACCGGCGGCGGGGGCTCGGGCGCGGAGCGGTGCGGCAAACAATGACGAGCGGAGGAGAGGGGAAAAGAGGAGGAGGCCGGGGTGCGGCTTAAATAGCCGAGGCGAGGAGGGCAAAGCCGGGCGCGGAGGCGGAGGAGGAAGAAGAAAGCCGCGCGCGCGCGAGGAGGAGGAGAAGGGGTCCGGAGGCGGCGCGGCGGACGGACGGACGGGAGGCCGAGGCGGCGGCGGAGTCAGGCGCATGCTGGGGCGGCGACCGAGGCGGGCGGCGCGAGGCGGCGGAGACCGGGCGCGGGCGGAGGCGCCGAGGAACTGGCAGGCCGGGCCCGCGAGGTAAGGGGGGGGGGAATTAGGGTTAGGGTTTCGATTTTGAAATCCGATTTTGATTTTTGAAATTTGAATTTCAAATTTTGATTCTTGAAACCTTAATCAAAAACAGGATGTTACAAAATTTCCTTCAAAAAATGGCTGGCCATGAAAGATCAACAAGTTTGCCGTCTATCCCTCACCCCAACGAGATCAATGTTGAAGAAGTGCTGCACAACATAAATTCAGTCATTTCCTCGCCATCTGGCACCATTGGGATGGTGTTGCGATGGTCTGAGGAGACTTGGAGACGTCTACAACTACATCAATGAGATCATATGCTTGCATAGCAACCAAGTATATGGGAAGAGGCTGGAGGAAGAAATGGAGAGGTCCCGTGAGGTACTGGATCTCTACATTGCCATGCAAGAAAGCTTCAGTGACCTGAAGATGACCATCCAGGAGATGCATCTTACATTCGCTTCGTGAAGAAGCCTAAGCATCACCTGAAGAAGACTGGCAACAAGTCTGCCTCTGATGAGGATGGAGGGATTGTCAGTTTATTGACAACAGTAAGAGGGATCACTGTCTCGGTTGTCAAATCAGCATCGGAACTCTTGTCGAAGCAAATGGCCACCTGCAATGCAAGTCCAGACGACAAATGCTTCATGCGAGGAAGCCCAATTGCAGGCATTATTGTTGGGCATTGTAGGCCTAGAGAGCGGAATCGAGAACCTGTTCAGAAGATCGATCCAAACTAGGGTTTCTCTCCTGAACACTCTTAGCTCATAGAGGCTCTACTGGTGCACTGCGATTGGCATCCAACTTTTACAGGACCTGTCAATCACCACAAAATATTGTGCATGAGGATATGTATACAGCTTTAAACGTATATCAAGATATACAATTGAAAAGACATGGTTCGCGTACTTGCAAAAAGAACTTAGCATAGTTTTCTTAACCTGTGGTTATTCCTTCACTTTTGCTCCCAAGTGGTATGATGGACTTCGTGTTTACCCATTTGAACAAGCAAGTGCCATGCCATCTCTATGTAGTACAATGTACAATCAGAAGTCACCCAAACTGAAGTTACATCACATTTATTGTAACACTGATTGTTTTTTGCACTTTCTTTCCATGCCTACAAACTCTAAAACTTGTCAAATATTTTGCCAGATACTACCTGCATGGCTGCATTCATATGCCAATGTTGTATCCTAGCTAGAAGGCTTTTGTCGGAAGTTAAAACGAACTTACCTTATTATGACCCTGTTTAATAGGGCTTTGCTCCTTCATTTTCAGCTCCCAGTTCTTGCTCCTCCAAAGATCCGCTCCTCTGAGAATCTGAAGCTGACCGAGAGAAGAATTTGGTAGGAAGTTGGCTTCCAAAACTTTGAAAAAGAGCATTGGAGGCAAAAAGATCATGCTACCCCTGGAACTAACACTTCGAGTCTATTTGTATCTTATTCCCTTCTATTTGAACACAAATTTATGAAATTTCTTTGCAATTTCCACATTCATTTTGGATCCGATCCATGTACGATGACTTGCTAATATTTTCGTTGAAAGTATGAAATACAATTGGGATTACTTTCTCATGACTGAATCAAAATCATAATCTCTCTATCCCACAAGTATGGTTCATTCATTCAAGCATAAAAAGTAATCAATATGACAATTCAACTCCATATTAAAATTTACAACTGAGAACCCATAAATGATACTGAATGCAACCTGATACTATTCCATTCATGATGACAATTCAATTCAATCCAGATTTGCTACTTGTTGCTAACTCATTTCAATGGCACAACAAAAAAATCACAAAAGTAATACAACTGGACATAAAAGAGAAAATTCAACATGATTGAATTCCATTAATCTTGCCAATTGCTTCATGCCACACAACACTGCTCAAATGGCTCAAGCATCCCTGCACTGAACAGAAAGGTTCCTATAAATTGCACTGAACACACAATGACACAGGGAGAGAGAAAATGACATTAAAGATAGTCAATTGCAAGAATCTAGAAGGAGGCTTGGCATGGAAAAATTGCATGGCTAGACATCGGATCATTGTTCATGTACGCAATCAGTGACATTTTCATCAATCAAATTTGTGCACAAGCAATGAATTTTTTTGTTCAATGAACCATCTGGCATGAATCATAATAGCACCGAGTCCTACACATATATACTCATGCTATGAATCCAAAAATTGCAGATATATGCAAATCCAAAATAGGACCGAATCCTACAAATCACAACCAAAATACTACACAATATCCTACACCTTTCCCTCTAATTAGCAAATCCAACACAGATCTACACTGTTAGAAAAAGAAGAGGCAAGGGTTTGCTATTCACAACACTGCATCTTATTCATTGATTAAGAGATATATATAGACAATGTTACATGGGCTGCATGGGCTACATGGGTCAGAGAGGGAGAAAGAGAACACTATTATTCTTAACACCCCCCTTCAAACTCACGGTGGATCAGGAGGATATGATGCACTGAGTTTGAGTAGATGAAGCCGATGCTGTTCTTGAGTCTGAGGTTTAGTGAAGAAATATGCAACTTGAACCTCTGAAGGGACATACTTAAGGGAGATGGTTGCCTGCTGACAGTGAGATCGTGTGAAAGATGCATCAACATCAATGTCGTTCCAAACCTTGTGGCGTTTGGACGAACTATCTCTCCTCCAATATGTTCTCGCATTTCATTATGGAGGCGATCGTGGTTGTATAGGAACCGACAAATGCTCTTGGCCGCCTTGACAACTCTAGCAACCTACTTGAACTGGCTAATATCCTTCAACATGAGGTTGATGGTATGCGCTGCACACGGCTGCCAGACTAAAGTTGGATACTCTTCAATTACCAGTTGACATGTTTTCTTATAGTTTGCACCATTGTTAGTCACAATCTGCATAATATGTCGAACTCAACTTCCTCCACAACTTTACGTATCTCACGATACAAGAAGTCAGCATTTTGCATCTCACCAGTTGCATTCACTGACTTATGGAAAAACATCCGTCCATTGCAGTACAATATGAAGTTAATAATACTCAACTGTGTAGGTCCTGACCATGAATCACACATGATAGAGACTCCATATATACCCCAGTCATCTTTGAACTGTGCTACATACTGCTTTATATCTTGTTCGTTAGCATCAAGATATAACCCATTGATTTCATGGCCTCTTGGTGACGCCACACCTTCACCAAGTTTTTGTGCCTCTTTGATGGCAACACGAAAATAAGAACACTCTGCCTTTTTTCCAGGAATGTCATTACTATGAAACCACTTAGACCAAAATTTCCCAAGTTTTGACTTTGCGTCTCCACGTAGTGCTGTATCAATGCGGGGTTGGCAGGGTGCCTGACCTGCCAAAATATCTTAATCAACTCTCACGGACTGTGACCGGCCAAACTTCCTAGAAATGACACCACTTCCCCTACCACTTCCACTGCCACCACCATGTTCAAACATTGCACCCCTAGCTTTTGCCCTTTGTTGGAGCTGGTGTACCTCTAACGACTCTCGGCGAGCCTATTCCATCTGCATTTCCCCATCATCATCGAAGACATCTTGGGATGATAACCCACGAGCTACAGACTCTCTTGCAGCTTGCTCCATTTGTAGTCGTTCATCTTTAATAGCTTTCTTTCTTGCCTTCGCTTCTTCAAGACTTGCCAACATGAGCTTTCAGACTTGAGCCGGAACCCCACTGCAAGCAACAATATCTCCGTGTCTCCCAGCAAGATGTTCTTTTAGGCGGGTGACACCTCCGCCTGATTTTATTAGATTACAATATCTGCACTTCCAACCAGCACCTTCTAATCTCTCTCTATGTTCCCAAACATTGATGGATTTAGGAACCATCACCTACAATAATCCATACATGATAAAAAATGGGTAAATTTTGTAAATATCGACGTTCTAATTACAAAGATGTGCATCAGTGATGTTTATATTTGATTAACATTTCTAGCAATACAAATTACAAGAACTAAACATGATGAGCCATATTGCAACATTGAGAAATAAATGAGTCTTTCTATGTTATGGTTAAGCTGATGTATTGTTGTTTTTATCTAACAGTATAATATACTTGGATAGTTATTCGCTAATGAACCGACAATTTACTCTGCTTACGTGCGAACAGATGTCTACCTCTTAATAACCCCTATCCTCCAAAAATGCATTTTTCTTATGGGAGTAGTTATGGGAGCTTCGGTAGCCATGGTAGCTATATGCTGGTAATGCCGGCCTTGCTAGCAGCTATGGAAACTTTGGTGATGTTAATACTGTCAACATGTATCACTCACCATTAGGTCCTTCTGGATTTACACAAGTCGGCTCTAGTCCAGATGTTAGACTGAGACCTCGTCTCTCACATGATAGAGGCATTCGATTAAGCCCTGCAAGTATGTCTGTTGGTGCCAGTCCTTCCCAATTTACCCCACCAAACTACCAGATGCAAATCTCAGCTAATTCTATTGGGAAGCATGGTTCCAGTTCTCCTGTAAGTGGTGGCATTCATGGATCCCCATTGGGAAAAGCTGCATCGGTAGGCCAACACAGCAAGAGGAGGAGCTTGCAAATGCCGCCACATGAATACACACCTCAGCATGGACAAGGACGTCACAGAGATGGTGTTAGTTTAGGTCATTCTGATGCCTATGTTCGAGGATACCGATTCTGAGTGTTGTGCTAATTCAGTTCTCAATGTTATTTCTAGCTCTGTTTTCTTCTTAATTTCTTTGAATGTAAAAGGGCAATGGTGTCTTAGCATATCAAACAAACATTCAAATGTAAACACCAGTTCTTCCATTCGCACAAGACACATGTAAGTTCTAAAGAAACGTCTAATACCTGCTGCTGCTGCCGCCGTTGTTGCTTCTTCTCTCCCAAGTGCTGCTAGTAGGGGCTACTGGCCTGCTGCAAATGGAGGGAGAGAGGGAGGCAAGAGGGAGGCAGCAGGCAAAAGAGGAAGGTAGACAAGAGGTGGGCAGGGGGGATCCAACGTGCAGCAACAACAGGCAGCAAAAAAAAATTCGGCCGGTATTTTTTTCCCTGCTTGTGGATATGTGTAGAAAGCTCACTAAATTGAAAAACAAAGTTTTTGCCAATTCCATGTCGCGAATATCCTGACTAAATGACTCAGCTTCTCATAGCTGAAAAAAGTTAGTGCTTGGTGAATATCATCATTTACGGGCAACAGAACAGAAACCTGAAAATTGGAGCACTCCAGTCCAAGTGAATTTTGTGTTGTTTCTACATTATTGATGCTAAAGAAATGATGTCACCACAAGATGATCACTTATGGGCCTCATGGAAATAGTTTTTTTTTTGCAAAAAATCATGTTACTCACATGTGCCTCAACTGCACGATCCTTGTGGAATGGATCTTGCTCTACGCAGTTGAAACATGCCAGCTTCAAGCATGAGCTATAACCTTGTGATTAGCGTTATCACTACAGAGCGTCAAAGAACCTTTATTGCACTTACTCCAAGATCCATCACGATGCTAGGAACCAATGCAGATTCTTGCTACCAATAATTGGAACATGACAAGAGTGTTAAGCTCATTTTCTGAGGTGTCTGGTGGCCTAAAACAAACATACATCACGTGTAAAACCTTGATAATATGGCAATTCTGCAGCATTGCCATGAAACTTTAACAGACAGCATCTCGGAGATGAAATGGCATGATTTTTTTTGTCTACCTTTCAAAAGATGCCGTCTCAGTTGTTTCCAGTGTATAAATAAGCCTAGCAGAAGGGGTAGACACATCAAACCAATTTTTCTTCTTTCTTACCCATCTCCTCAACCTCATTCTCCAATACAAGCATGGCTTGCCATCTAAGATCAGTAAGCTTGCCGTCTAAGAGGCACTGCAATGAGACTGAAATTGAAGATGAGCTGAACAGCCTAGAGGCAAGCTTCTCTTCACCCTCCGCGACCATCGAGGAAATGTGCGATGGCTTGAGGAGGCTTGGAGATGTCTACAACCACATTGAGGACATCATCCACTTGCCCAGCAATCAAGTTTGCTCTGCGCAGCAAAGGACAGTGTTGGATGGGGAATTGGAAAGTTCTCTCGAGCTAATCGACCTCTGCAATACCATGCAAGAGAACTTCGCCGAGCTCAAGACTATCATCCAAGATCTGCAAGCGGTTCTCAGAAGAGGAGATGATGCAAGCATTCAGGCCAAGATCCAGTCTTACATCCGCTTGGCCAAGAAGGCACAAAAACAATTCAAGAAGATTAGTAAGAAGACTACTTCTGATAAGGAGGATTGCAAGCTGGTGAGGCTATTGATCAAGGCTAGAATGATCGCCGCTTCTCTACTCGAATCCACTTTGTGCCTCATATCGAAACAAGTAGCAATGCCCAAGAGGTCTCTTGTCTCTAAGGCATTCCAAAAGAGAAGAGTAGTTGTTTGTGAGGAGGAGCAGTTGCAGGCATTAGAGTGCACCATACGAGACCTTGAGAACGGATCAGAACTTCTGTTCAGGAGAATGATCCAGAGCAGAGTTGCCCTCCTAAACATCCTTAGCTCATAGGTTCTCCTCAAGCAAAGTCACTCTAACATCCTGTGATTGGCCTCCACCTTTTAAAGGATTCGCCTATCTTTATACCTGTAAATGTACAGAATATTGTGCAATTGAAGACAACAGTTTTGATCCAGCCAACGTTTCCGTTCAACAATTTATGCATGCTTCTGATTTCAGTAATTTTTATATATTTTGATGATGTGATTTTGCGATGTCCATAAAACTATGGGGCAACCCAAATAAAAGAATTTAACCATAGAAACTAAACCTATGACTGTAATGTGCATTCTCGCTGTACCTGTGTCACAATAATTTTTTCCTTTTCAATTATAGCGTCATTATTACTTGTGTTAAGAATTATAAGACCTAGAGTTTTCCTCAGAAAATAAAACATTACAGCAATAATGTTGTGGCCATGTTACCTCACACTTGTTTAATCCCATAATCTGCACACGATTCTTGGTGGGTGGATCATGCTGGCTTGCTCTGCATACACGAAGCATGCCAGCTCCAACCCCACGAGGTCAGATCTCATGATTAGCACCAATTAGTTCAGTTTAACTATCCAAATCGCCAACGCGACACGCAACAGCGCAGGGTTGGTGATAGGGCAACAATGCAACTCAAATAAAAGTTAGGGTTCTAGACAGCCCGACCTCAGGTGAGAAGCAGGGGCGAAGGCAGCGGGCCTAGGCCTTCAGATCGTCGGCGATGGCGTGAAGGCGGCCGGCCCGGGGCTCCGCGGCCGCGATCTCGACGCCAGTGCTCTTCTTCTCTAGTAGCCTAGTCTTTTTTTCCTGTTCTTTTTGCAATGACGGAAATTTGAACTGGTGGTATCTTCTGGGCTGGACGGGCTGGGCCTGATATCTCATTTTCGGCCCAACACCTGGCCAGCCCATCAACTGACGGACAAACAACAATGAAATCCAATGATTTAACATTGTAAGATAGATAATGCTTGACATCATGTGTTCGATTGCAAGATTAATATCGAACTCCTCCTCCCAGCACATCTCCTCTTCCACATCTTTTTTCTACCTACCTCTGTTACCACCTCCTCCCAGCACATCTCTCTCATCCATATCTTTTTTTTCCTACCTACCTCTGTTACCACCTCCTCCTCCCAGCACATCTCCCTCTCCACATCTTTTTTTCTACCTACGTCCACTACAACCACCTCCTCCCAACACATCTCCTCCTCCACATCTTTTTTCTATCTACATCCATTACCACCTCCTCTCCCAACATTGGCATGGGATTCTCCCCTCTCTGATCCACACTACACTGATGCAGATACACACGCACCTCTGAGAAATGGTGAAAAGCGAACTCACTTTTCGCCTCAGTCCCCTACTTTGCTTGTCTTTCCCCATCTCTCTCCCTCCCCTGTTGCTCTAAACCTCCACCCATGTGATGCCCTCGTGGTAGCCGCCCCACCCCGCCCTCGGCCGCCGCCGTCGTCGTCAACGACTTCCGATCCTGTGTTTGATTTGTTGCACAAGGAGCTAAAATATTTTCCACTGTTTTTTTTTTTGCAAAATGTTGCATGATCATCTGTGGATGTTGCAACAAGTGTTTACAGATGTTTCCTCCTTTTATTTTGATTGTTGCAACTGAAAAAAATGTTGTACACATTCTCTAGATATTTTCTTTTTGTTTTATCCTCCAGTTTTTTTTGTTACGACAGTTGGAGAAAAATAATATTACGTCTAACACATGGCCATGTTGTGCTTTGTGAAATCAAAATATTTCATAAGTAAGTTTTAAATGTTACAAATTTCTTGATGTTGGCCAAATCCTGATTTCTGCTTCTCCCGGTCAATCGACTCAAATCTTTTCCCTACCACCGGCCTCTCACTTCGTTTCGTTCTTCCTCTGCACCCTTGCTTGACGGATCGGTTTGCGTATTTGTTGCACATATGAAATTTTTTATTGCAAACATTGTGCCTATATGTTGCGTCGGAGCGTACGATGGGAAGCTTCGTACGTCCAAGTGCTAGTTGCACTCTTATGAGATAGATGTATTTGAGGATTTACCATTTGATATCTCACTGATATATAACCATATGACTGATATGTCAGTGAGACATCGAGGGGACAAATACTCAAATGCACCTATTCAAAGTGATGAATCCTGGATAGTTCCAACAACAATACAAACGGATTTTCTCACAAAAAACAGGAGAAAAATACACACGAATTGTGCGACGAACAAGCCCTTTTGCGTGAGGATTCTTATTGCCGATGATTGGAACACGAAAGAATTAGGAGAAACTAATGCACAAGAAGAAACTGTGTACATACACGAGAAATGCTGCAGGAGGCAGCTGAAACATGCCAGCGATGCTGGGCGGCAAGTGTTTCGCAAGCTGATCCTCTTCATGTGCATCTCTAACGATACAATACACTGTATGATCCTCGTGCAGTTTGCTTTGCAGCCAATAATACAGACATGACAGGCTCGCGACTCGTAAGCTCACTTAGTCGAGACGAGTAGATGTCTAAAACAAAAGGAAGAATCGTCATTGCAGCAGCAGCAGCACTGAACAATCAATTAGCCAAGATTCTCATGTCCATCGCTGCTGCTTTGCTCATATGTATCTTTCTAAATAGTGGCAACCGTAAGCTCGGGCACCAACAAAGAGCAGCTCATCTTCCATCCCCTCGTCTTCTACTTCCACACACAAAGACAACAGCACAACATCTTCCATTCAAAGCATGGCTTACCATGTGAGATCTGCGAGTGCGCCTTCCAGCCCTCGCTCCAATGAAACCGGAGTCGAGGAACGGCTGCAAAGCTTAACAGCAGCCATCTCTTTACCCTCTGGGACCGTGGAAACAATGTGTGATGGTTTCAGGAGGCTTGCACAAGTGTACAACTGCGTCGAGGAGGTTGTGTGTAAGCCCAGCAACTAGATTACCCTTTGCCAGCCTCAGCAAAGGAAGGAGCTGGAGGAAGAGCTTGAGCGGTGTCTCATCATGCTCGACCTCTGCAACGCCATGCAAGGAAGCTTCGATGAGCTGAAGATAAATGTCCAAGAGCTGCATCTGGTTCTCAAAAGAGCAGATGAGGTAGCTGTTCAACTCAAGATTCAGTCTTACATCCGCTTGGTGAACAAGGCACAAAAACATGTCAAGAAGAGAGGAAAGAAAACCGGTTTTGATCACAAGGACAACAGGGAGGTCAGGCTACTTACAGAATCGGGGGAGACCACTGGCTTGCTACTTGAATCCACTCTGCACCTTCTGTCACAGCAAATGGGGATGCCAGGTTCTAGCAGGTGGTCTCTTGTCTCCAAGACATTCCAGAAGAGAAAACTTGTATGCAAGGAGGAGCAGTTGCAGGCATTGGAGATGGACATTGTCGATCTAGAGAGCGGAGTCAAGGCTCTATTCAGGAAAATGATCCAGGACAGTGTCTCTCTTCTGAATGCTCTCAGCTCGCAGATACCCAGCTCTGAATCTGTGATTGGCATCCAACTTTTAGAGGATTCGCTGTCCATCCTAACAAATTCCAATGTACAGACAAGTGGGTAAACATATCGAATGAAAACCGAAATTTTGGTCCATCTCATGTTGTCAATTTCATTGTTTATGCATGCGTGCGCCATTGTTGATGTCCTGTCCTGGTTCTTGTGCTTACTCTTTTCCAGATCTGATCATATAGTTGATATAGCTGGCAACGGAGCAATAACCTGAAACAGGGAGAAATTCAGGAGAAAGTTTTCGTATTACAATGTTATTAAAAAAAATGCTCACTGATTTCGGAGAAGTGTTTAGCATGATCCACAATTAGGACTAAAAAAACCAGGAAGATTATTGTAGCCAGAAGAACACCTTAGAAGTTCATCTCTCCGTGGTTTGATATGAAATTGCCATGCTACTCACATGGTGGATGCCTCAACCAATAAAAAAGGGATAAAATGCCGAATCAACAAGAAGCACAGTTTGCCCCATGAACAGGTGTGGCAGTGACCAACAACCAGATTGTGGCAATCTAGACAACAATGCATTTAAAGTTATACCACCACTTTCCATACACCAACGTCGCTGAATGGAGATCCGCCAACACATATATATTTGTCGGATTAATCCAAATCCTCTGTGAAATCACCATGCTATTCCCTGGATCAGTAGATAGTACTCACAGACACATTTATGAATCAATTCATACAAGGCGTAATTTAAGACATTCAATATATTACAATCTTCAGAGTAACATAGACCACGTCGGGTCAAGTTTTACAAAAGGGTTGGACATGCCAAATTGATTACATTACATAGAAAGTAACGTAACTACAGCGGAAGCAAAAGGGGCAGAGCTATCTCTCCACAGGCAAGCGACTGGGGTAACCTGTGTACGACGGATATTACTCAAGGGGTTGGATAATATCTGTTGTATATAAGTACCGAACGAGTTCATAAGACTGAGGCAAGATCTAGACTATAGACTAGACTACCCTTCATCGTTTCTTTGTCCGTCGACTTCTGGGTCTTCATAGTACGCGTAGTCCCCTTGATCTACATTATCTAGAGGGTTTGGGGGGGGAGCGAAAATGAGCACAACTTCCGTACTCGCGAGCCAACACACAAGATGCAATAATATACATGTCTGGCTTAACAAGGAGGGTTCGGGTTCTTTTATTTGCTAAAGCAACATTTTCAATTATCATAATTACAAATTCCTATGACTTGGTATTTTAAACAAATTGCATTTTATTAAAGAGAGTAATTGTAATATTAGATTAATAGTAGAGGTTCCATAAACTCTACAAATGATTCATTTGATTGGAGCTACGTCCATACATTAACAACATTGGATACGACGATCCAGGGAAAAAACAAACCTCAGGCTAGATGATCCGACCTGGTTTTCATACCACCCACAAAGGTTTTTGAAATAGAACTAACTCATGTTAAGTTTCCATGTCTGCCTTTGACCGTTGGCATGTCTGTTTAAACAATTTAGACTCTGCAGAGGTTGTATACTGTACCCACAAGAGATAATCATACTCGTTACCCCACATGATTCCTTAGTCATGTGGTTGAGCGGAGTTCTACTTACTGTGTTTTTCTTGGTTTCTCCCTGATTGCATGAAAAACAAAGAAGCGGACTGTAGTTTACCGTTCGAGTGCAGATGCTAAGTTGAGAGCTATGACAGCAGTGACAGCAGAGGTTACTTGGTTGAAGTGGCCTACTTGCAGACTTTGGAGTGCCTATGATGGGACCTATGACTCTTTTGTTTGATAGTACAGGTGCTATCAGTATTGCCCGTGACCAAGTGGAGCGTGAGCTTACCAAACACGTTAGTGTAGATGCTTCATACACTCGCTCACAGGTGCAGGAGGGAGTCCTTGCTTTACAGTTTGTACCCTTAGAGTTACAGATTGCCGACTTTTTCACGAAGCCACAAACTACAGTACAACATTTGTATTTTCTCTCCAAACTCAGTGTGTGTGATTCACCATAAGTTTGAGGGGGGATGTTAGAATAAAAATCCTTTTGTATTTTCTTATATTCCTTTTTATATTTTATTATCTATATATGGTATATTCCCTTGTTCTTCCAATATATATTGCCCATTAGACCTCATTAATATACACATAATGTTCATAACACATTTCATAACACGCATGATGCTCGTCTTGAACCCATACCTCTGGAACATAGGTCAAATTTTGATTCTTTTGGTAGTTTGATCTAGAAATGTGTGGCTTCATTGTCATGGGATGGATTGGTTGGTTTGGTTGCAGTGGCGAGCATGCTGTTCTTGGACTCGCTTGCCGGGTTCGGGTACTCCTACTCCAACACCTGCTCTGACCGGTTCACGTCCGGCCACAACAAGATAGGTGAATAGTAAGAAATTAACGGCGGGCGTAGATGAAACCGGTTAGAGGCGCACGGTTCTTCGCACGTCTGGGCACGTAGCGCACAAACAAAGCATGTCCGTGCTAGGGTCGAGTAGTGGAAGACACGTAGCGGGAGGAGGCATATCCGTACCGCCAATTTTAGTAATACCGCGCAAGACCTAGTTCTGTAAAAAAAAAACGATCACAACAGTGTCATTCAGCCAAAAACTCGGAAGATAGCCGGTGCACTAAAGTTAAGCGCTACACATGAGACAGCTTTGATATTTTAATCACTATGCTGCTGCCAGATCAAAAACCGTGATCGACAGCATCTGGGAGATGACATGGCACGATTCTTTGTGTCTACCATCGAAATGATGCTGTCTCGTATACATCCTCTGTATATATAGGCCTCAGGAGACGACCAGACACATCAAACCAAACTTTTGCTCTTTCCTTCTCATCTCTTCCACCCCCAATACAGAGATTAGTTCCAGGAGCAGATATGGCTTACCATCTAAGATCGATAAGCTTGCCTTCTAGGCCTCACTCCATTGAAGCCCAAGTGCAAGAAGGGCTGCACGGCCTAGAGACAAGCATCTCTTCACCCTCCGTGACCATCGACACAGCGTGTGATGGCCTGAGGAGGCTTGGAGACATCTACAGCGGTGTCGAGGAGATGATTCACTTGCCAAGCAACCAAGTTTGCTCCTCCCAGCAAAGGAAGATGCTGGATGGAGAAATGGAATGTTCTCTGGAGCTGCTGGACCTCTGCAACACAATGCAAGAGATCTTTGTTGAGCTGAAGGCCATCATCCAGGAGCTGCAGGTGGCTCTAAGGAAAGGAGATGATGTTACTGTTCAAGCCAGGATGCGGTCTTACAGCCGCTCGGTTAAGAAGGCTAAAAAACATTTCAAGAAGACTAGCAAGAAGGCCACTTCTGACAGGACAGACTGCGGGGTGGTCAGTCTACTGATCAGGGCTAGGCAGATCACCGTCTCTGTACTTGAGTCCACACTGCAGCTCTTGTCGAAGCAAACTGAAATGCCTAAGAGGTCTCTTGCCTCCAAGGCATTTCACAGGAGAAAAGTTGTGGTTTGCGAAGAGGAGCAATTGCAGGCGTTAGAGTGCAACATCGGAGGTCTAGGGAGTGCAGCGGGACTTCTGTTCAGGAAATTGGTCCAGAGCAGAGTTTCTCTCCTAAACATTCTTAGCTCGTAGAACTCCAGAGCCTTGTCGCTCTGACGTCCTGTGATTGGCATCCACCTTTTTGAGGATTAGCCGATCTTGATACATTTTTTCCATATGTATACGGTACAAATGTACATAAAATTGCATAACAAAAACCAAAGTTTTGATCCATTCCATGCTTGACTATGTAGTTTTGTGACGTCATTATACTTTGTTTCGAGATCCTTGTTTAGTGGATCTTGCTCCACGTACATGAAACATGCCAGGTCAACGCAATCCATTTTTGAATTGTGATCAAAAAATTATTTCAACTTAAGTTTTATTTTCAAAATCTGTAACTTCTACCTCCATTTCAAAACCTCTCTCTTTGGGCCTAGCCCACCTTCCTCCCCCTCTTGGGTCGGCCGGCCACCTCCCCTCCTGTCTCCCCGGCCCATCCTTCCTTTTTTCCACTTTCGGCCCAGTCAGACCAGTACACCCATCTGGTCTTGTACTGCTCTGTCCCAAGGGCTCTGTCCATGAACATTTCTCTGACTATGTATACAACTACGTCCACGACCAAGTAGCCACGTTGTCGAATCTCCTTTAGACCACACCGCATTGTCGAACTCCTTCCAACGACCACGCCGCATTGTCAAAACTCCTTCAGACCACACCGCGTTGTCAAACCTCCTTCCGACCGCGTCATGTAGTCGATACCCTTTTCGACCACCTGTATGTATGCTGTGATACAATCACCCAAGTTTGGAGCAGTTCATTCGGATGAATTTTTCAACAAAAAAAAAAACAGAAGATGATCATCATTACTGAATGTTAAATAAGCAGCTAGCACACATTGTTCGAGTTGAGCTTTGCAATGAGATGGCCATGTTATTCAGATGCGATGTGTTGCCTCAACAAGAAGCAAAGGATCCTTGTGCAGTGGATCTTGCTATCTATAGCTAAAACAAGCCAGCTCCAACGCACGAGGTCGAGCATGTAAGTAGCGTGGATTGTGCAGAATAAAATACCTACTCAAATTAACAATATTACAACAACTAGATAGCACGCATGCCTCCAGATCCAATAAAACTCGGTCAGAACTCCATTAGAAAAACCTCTTGAGCATGCAATCATGTCAAGATCCACCACTAGAGTGAACTAACCTGCTGATTCTTGCAGCCAATAGTTGGAACAAGACAATGTGATAGCTCATTGGGAGAATGCCTAGTACACTAAAAAATTCACTACACAAGACATGAGTGATGAAAAAGATTCCATATGCAGATATGCTGCTGCCAGATCTCACAATGTGACAGACAGCATCTGGGAGATGAAATGGCACGATTCCTTGTCTGCCATTGATGCTGTCTCATGTACTTCCTCTGTATAAATTGGCCTCAGCTTAAGGCTAGACACATCAAACAAAATTTGCTCTCTCCTTCCCATATCCTCAAACTCAGCACAGAGAAAAGAGTTTCAGCAACAGATATGGCTTGCCACCTAAGATCAATTAGCTTGCCTTCTAGGCCTCACTCCAAAGTTGAAGAAGAGCTGCACAGCCTAGAGGCATGCATCTCTTCACCCTCCGTGAACATCGAGACAATCTCTGATGGTCTGAGGAGGCTTGGAGACATATACGGTTCTATTGAGGAGATCATGTGCCTGCCTAGCAACCAAGTTTGCTCCTCCCAGCAAAGGAAAATGTTGGATGGAGAAATGGAATGCTCCCTTGAACTATTGGACCTCTGCAACGCTATGCATGAGGACTTCGCCGAGTTGAAGGCCATCATCCAGGGTCTGCAGGTGGCCATCAGAAAAGGAGATGATGCATCCGTTCAAGTCAGGATCCAGTCCTACACCCGCTTGGTGAAGAAGGCAAAGAAACATTTCAAGAAGACTGCAAAGAAAGTTACTTCTGAAAAGAAGGAATGCAGGATGGTCAGGCTGTTGAGCGAGGCTAGAGAGATCACGACCTCTCTACTCGAGTCAACATTGCACCTCTTGTCCAAGAAAATTGCAATCCCGAAATGGGCTCTTGTCTCCAAGGCATTCCAGAAGAAAAACTCAGTTGTTTGCAAGGAGGAGCAGTTGCAGGTGCTAGAGTGCAGCATCGGAGATCTTGAGGCCGGAGCAGGACTCCTGTTCAGGAGATTGGTCCAAAGCAGGGTTACTCTCCTAAACATCCTTAGCTCATAGATACTCAAGATTTGTCACTCTTGATACCCAGCGATTGGCATCCGCCTTTTAATGGATTTGCTGATCTTTCTCATTGTATATGTAGAAATGTACAGAAACATCCATACAGAACAAGAAACAAAAGTTTTGATCTAATTCATGCTATGAATTCTATCCTTGCGTGCTCCTGATTTCATTCATGATGCGATTTGCGATGCCGGTACATTACCTTTGTGCTTTATGATGAATATATGGTACAAAAGCCTGTGTGTGAATTATGAAAGATGTGCCACATTAGTGATAGTAATTTGTTCCTTTTTAAAATTTTACTGCCATGATTTGCAATGCGTGTTTTTTGTCTAGACATAAATAGTTCAGAGTCTAGTGGCAAACGTTTTGGGCTCAGCCATATAAGTTTTGCGCTTGTCAATAACTGCCTATTTGTTTGTATATTCATGTGGGCATGTTACCTCACACCTGTTTAAGCTCATAATTAGTACATGATCCTTGTTTGGTTGACCATGCTCTACATTCATTAAACATGCCAGATCCAAGCTGCAATACTCAAAACCTGTAATTAGCGGAACATATTGGCTGGCTGGGTTCATTGCATGGTTGCACGGTCTGGTTGTGGTATTGCATTGATTTTTTTTAAAAAAAAAAATTGAGACGATATTGCTTTAAAAAAAAGGAGGAAAGAGGTAAAACTTCTGTTCAACAATGTAAACCAAGAACTACTTAGGTGGTTAAGAACCATGCATTGGGAGGAGTTTTATATGTGAATAAGCTGCAGGTACAATGGAATACAACGTGACAAAATCGAAAGTCCTTGTGTACTCAACATTTTAATATCCCCAGCGTCCATATCATTTGAGCATATATTATGGGGTGGACAGCATGGTATGCATTACCTTGGGCTCTGACACCAACAAAATGTGTTTGATGAATGAGAAATACATGCAAACTTTCGGATTGAGCACCGCAGATATTCAAATTCATGTCTCTCAATAAAGCCTAACATCAATTCTGCACAAGATGCAAAGTTTTTTAGGACCCAAGCACTATGCACTGATCATAAGGCATCGCAAACATAAAAAAATGGATTAGGGTTAGTTAAAGGCATACCTCAGCTCGAGCAAAACTCTGGAGGCCTTGATCTCGGCCGCGGCGGTCTGCCATCCAGGGCGAGGTTCGCCGGCGCGGTTACTCCTCTCCGCCTTTCTTGCCCTCTCCGGTGGTCGGGTTGGTGCCTTGGTGGGGCGAACCGGCGAACAGACCAGCGAAGACACGAGGTGGCAACTGATTCCTGGGCTTCCTCGCAGCTTTAAAAGGTTGACTGAGTATATATTGTAAAATGACAACTTAAAAATAACGGAAGGAGTCTTTATCCGTTATTATCTTATTAAAACAAGGTTAGAATGAGCTCCCGCGACTTAACCTGAGAGGCTATAAATTCTCACAATTAATGGAGAGAAAAATAAAAATAAAAAACTACACTATTTATTTCGGTGGGTACAAAAATGATTTATATATAAGAGTTATTAAAACTGTATAAGAAATATAGTTATATTCCCGGTCATAAGTATTATGGTGTATAGCAAATACAACTCTATTTCTTGACATAAACGTATATATTTTAGTATCTAGCCGTACAGTTGCTCGGCTAATACAACAAGAGTAACACTTGTGCTGCTGCATTGTAACATCTCCTTTTCAAAACGGTAAATAGTAATTACAATTTGATTCTTGATTTTCAAAACTTTATTCAATTATCGTGTATTAACAAAATTCTTAGCTTCTATCTTAATTCAAAATTGTGTCTTGGCCCTCGATTCAAATTGTCGAAATTCAAATATCAATTGGGTTCTCTTTTCAAATTTCTCCCTCGCCTTTAGGGCTTGGCCCATTTTCTTTCTTGGGCTCGGCCCACTTCTCTTCTCCCTTGGTCGGCCCAGCACCATCTCCCTTTTGGCCTGTCTCCCTCTTCCCTCTACCCTTCTTCCTCCCCTGGCTGAGCCAGTCAAAGCCGCTGCCACACTCCCCAGCGCCACGTGATGCCATGTGCCCATGCTGCGTTGGCGCTCATGCCTCTGCACCCACCTACCTCCGCATTGTCTCGTCGTCGCGCCCCTTCCCGTGTGCCTGCGCCACAGACGGACGCTGCCACGCCGCCGCCGCCACGCCACGCACGCCACCACTGCATCCCATTGCCGACCACCTACTCCACTTGCCCTTGACCCTGTGAGCTAGCACCGTGCGCACCCACGCCTGCGCCGCATCACGTCGCGTCATGCACGTGCGCCCTGTGCTCCCAAATGCCCCCAGCCTCCTAAGTCGCCGCGCAAAGCGCGCCCGCCACTCCCACCCGTCTCACCCATACCGCGCCCCCTCGGGACCACGCGACGTCGAGCTCAACGGCTCCTCCCCTCTTCTCCCTCGGCTATGAGAAGCCCCGGCGCCTTCCCTTGCCCCTCCCAACCAGCACCCTTGTCCCCTTCTCCCACCGCGCGCACAAGCCGCCGCTCCCGCCTTTGGCCGCACCGCCGTTCGGCCGCTCCAGTGACGCCACCACTGCATCAACCCCGTCACGAGGTGCCCTAATGCCTGAGGAAGCATTCCCCCACCTTCCCTCTTCTTCCCTGCCGCCGAGACACGCCGCCACTGTAGCCCCTTCTTCTCCCTCCCTGGCAGCCACCGCCATCGCCCGTAGGGCCACCACCCTCGTGGGGCCCCATTCTGCCACTCGTCGGCACCGGCGATGAGCCCGAGCGCTTGTGCGCTCCCCTGGTTCCTCTGTGCTCTGAGGCCCTCTACCTCCCTCTCTCTCCCAATAACCCAGGGACCCCACATGTCAATGACTCTAATCCCTCTCCCTCTCTCTATGACAAGTGGGCCGCAACAGTAACCCCCATAGACCGGTGCGCATGGACCTGGCTCATGCGCTGTGGCATGGACGTAATTACTGCGCAGCGGGCCCACCTGTTAAAGAAACATTCTCTCTCTCCATTTTCTTTTTTTTATTTAATTCAAAAGAGAAACTTCAAAATTTCATTTCTCCTCCGTTATAGCTCCAAAAATTATGAAATTTATTTCTAAATTTTTTTAAATTCAAGATCTTGCTAATGGCATGGGTCTTGTTTTATTTGAAGTTCATTTATTATTTGTTGTGTATTTATTTGCTCTCTTTGCTTGTTGTTCCCTTTTCTGTTATGTTCACCCGAGTAGAATTTGAAGAAGCGGGAGACCTCCAACTTGATCAAGAATAAGACTATCAAGACTTTCTTACCTATAACCAAGGCGAGTCGATACTTTGATCATTTTGAGCCTATATTTTATGCAAATTATATTCTTTTAAATTACCAAAATTGCATGTTTTAATTCTTTAATCAAATGTATATTAAATCTTAAGATAGTTAAACACTCATCTGATGATTATTTAATTATTATACCATCCTTTGATAATTGAATCCATTATTCTATATCACCCTAGTAACTATGTGGTAATTGCTAGTTATAGGTTGTACTTAAGCGACATGTTAGTCTTGCTTAAGTACCGGGACATTAAATTTCATAATCATCATATTTTAAACATGAAAGTGGTTTTGGGCAGTCATTGAGGGTAAATGACTGAGGTGTTTGACATAATTTGGTTTTACTCCTCAAAACCCTAATAACTTGCCATTACCACATCTGGGCGGATGGAATGGTGGTGGGTGTTGTCGGGCACGAGAGTGGTTGGTATGTGGTATGAACCGCTCGGATGGATTAAGGACTTAATCTTGTTATAATCTCTCGTGTAAAATAAGTGCAACTTGGCTTAGTAAAATTATTAAACCCTAAATGTCATCTCGCTGGATGGATAACGGGAAAGTGCAAGCGCATGATACGTCCGACTTGAAAGGGACACCGATGCAAGGTGAAGTTGCTAGTCGCCGTGGTGTAGTCCAACTACGCTAGTCGCTGAGGTGAATATCCCGCACAACATATGGGCGTAACCCCATATGGGTGAGATGACGGAAGGGGCGAGGTAATTTGAAAGGTTACTATAACGATCGCTCAACTACATGACTACAGAATCATGTAGGGTAACAAGTATGATTATCTCTTGTGGGTACAGTGTACAATCTCTACAGAGTCTAAACCATTTAAACAACTGTGTCTACGCTCAAAGGCGAACATGAGAACTTACTAGAGTTAGTTCTATTTCAAAAATCTTTGTGGGTGGTATGAAAATCAGGTCGGGCTCACCTAGCCCTGAGATTAAATTTTTCCTGGGCCGTCGAGCTCAGTGGTGTTAATAACTGGAGGTGGCTCCAATCAAAAGAACCATAAGGTAGAGGTTCCAATGGAGGGGACCTCTGATGTTAGTTAATATTACACAATTACTCTATTTAATAAAAGGTGATTTGGTTAAAATGCTAAGTGATATAAATTTGTAACTATGATAATTGAAAATGTTGCTTTAGCAAATAAAGGAAACCGAGTCATCCTTGTTAAGTCATGCATGTATATTATTGCATCTTGTGTGTTGGCTCGCGAGCACAGAAGTTGTGCTCATTCTCGCTCTCCCCCGAACCCTTCAGTTAATGTGGTCCAAGGAGATTATGCATATTACGAAGATCCAGAAGCCGATGGACAATGAAACGATGAAGAGTAGTCTAGTTATGTAGTCTAAGTCTCGCCTCAGTCTAGTGGACTCGTTGGGTACTTGCGTACAACCGATAATATCCAAACTCTTAGTTAATATCAGTCATACACATGCTACTCTAGTCGCTTGTCTGTGAAGAGATGAGCTATACCCTTTTGTTTCCACTGTAATTTACGTTGCTTTCATGTAATGTAATCAATTTGGCATGTTTGACCCTTTTGTAAAACTCGACCCGACGTGGTCTATGTCACTCAAATATTTGTCATATATTTGAATGGTTTAGTTCACATCATGTATAAAATGATTCAGCAATGTACCTGTGAGTGATATCTACTGATCTAGGGAATAGCACAGTGTTTTTACAGATGATTTGGATTTGCAAAATCCGGGTCCGACATGCATGCACCTATTTCACTATATAGTTGGCCTATTTGGCTGTCTTTTTCTTGAAATAAACACTTATTTGGCTTGCTTGGAGATTATCTGCTATTGCATATTTGCATGCTTATGCATAAATTAGACGCCCGTGCGGATTCTTTGTTGCCGATAACAGGAACATGACAGTGTGATATGATTAAAGCTTAGTTAGGAGCAACATGACTACCGCACTAGAAAACTGCACTGCGCTGCGCTGGATCATGTCGAGATTGCAGCTGAAACAAGCCAGCGATATATGCTGCACGAAGGCTATTATGAAGCCACGGTGTATGTTGAAGTTGAACCATCAATCGACCAACGCATGCGATCTGCCATCAGAAACAGATAACAACACCGTGTTGGAGGCTTGGAGCCAGGAGCCAGAGGTTTAGTCAACTACTGCATGCTTCGACCAGCTAGGCCACAGCTCTCGTTTCATTGCATGCCCACCGATCTCACGATCTGGATCTAACATTAAACCACACGTACGAAGATGATCTTGCCTGCAGCAATCGAGACACGCATGACAGCCTCTTTTACATCGCGCAAACACATTAAAGAAGCAGAAACTAAATTGTCATGAGATTCTTGCTGTCAATTGGTTCGGGCGTTCAGCTATGTAACTGCGTCGTCGTCTTCTTTCGTTATATACGGAGGGAAGGCATAGCCGGGTCGACACCATCACAGCACTGAGCGCTTCGTCTTCTCTTCCATTTCCAGAGAGAGAGAACAGCACTGCACAGCAGTCACAGCTTCCATTCCAAGCATGGCTTGCCATCTCAGCAACAAGTCTGCCTCAGCTCATCAGGAGAGCCGCGGGGTGGTCAGGCTCTTGGCTGAAGCTAGAGAGATTGTTCTCTCAATGCTTGAATCAACATTGCATCTCCTGTCGAAGCAGATCGCGATGCTGAGTTCTAGCATGTGGTCTCCTGTCTCCAAGGCATTCCAGAAGAAGAGGGTGACGTGTGAGGAGGAGCAATTGCAGGCGTTGGAGTTGGACATTGTTGATCTTGAGAGTGGAGTCGAGACTTTGTTCAGGAAGCTGGTCCAGAGCAGAGTGTCTCTTCTGAACAGTCTCAGCTTATAGATTAGATCATGCACCAACTCTGATCCTGTGTGATTGGCATCCGCCTTTTAGAGGATTTGCTGATCATCAAAACAATTTTCCGATGTATATATGAGAGGAATTATACAGAAAATTACTCATCTGAGAAACAAAATCAAATTTCGGCCCATCTCCTGTTGTCAATTTCATTGTTTTTCCTCCATTTTTTAACTCTAACTTGACACGGATGGCAGCTAAACGATAACCTGAAATTTGGAGCGCTTCAGCTGAGTTTATTCAGGGGGGCAAACAAGTAATTTACTCAGAAGATGCTCATCATTATTGGCTGTTATAGAAGCAATTAGTAGTAGTACACAGTTCAAATTTGTTTATGCAAAAGCTTCACTATGACATGGTCTGTTACTATTCACATGAGATGTGCCTCAACAAACAGGCACAAGATCCCTGGGCAGTGGATCTGGCTACCCATATAGCTAACAAATTGTTGATAATTATTCAGCAACCAGATGGAGTAACACGCATGGCACCAATACAAATCGGTCAGTAATCTCCATTAAACAAGTGTTAGAGCATGCACTTGAGTAAGCTGCAAGTGCTGATTCCTGCTACCAGTAATTGGAACATGACAGTGTGATTCAGTTAGACCTAATGGCTAATGCACGTGGATTATCTCGAGATTGCAACAGATGCTTAATGCTGTAAGCGAGGCAGGCAGGCGAAACATGCCAGCGATGCTGCACGAACAGAAAGAGTGATCAGAACCAGACGGCTGGAGCCTGGAGAGGTGAAGTCAACTGTCCCTTCGACTACCAAAGGCACAGTTCTTATCCTCTCGTTGCGTTGCACCGCATGCTCACCGATCTCCATGATCTGGATCAACACTCCCGTGCAATGAGTTTGCCGCCAATAATCGAGACATGACAGGCCGATCATATGCTCAACTATAGTTATGAGATGGATCCGGATCCATTCACTGTCGATCGACGGACTGCCCGGATAAACCTAATGCTCATATGCTGTACACCTCTGCTGTAGCATGTAGCTATGGCAGAGGATCCGCGTAGAGATGCCTCTAAGCCTCTGGCTTTTGTTGCAGCACTCCATTATCCACGAGATTCTTGCTGTCCGCAGGGTAAGCCATGCCATGGCGTCTGCTTCTTTCGTTATATATAGGTACAAACCATAGCCAGTGGATGACACCATTGCAGCACAGTTTCTCTTCTCTTCCATTTCCAGAGGGGAAAAAAGAAAGAAGTACAGCTTTCATTACAACCATGGCATTCCACCTCAGATCTGCGAGTGTGCCTTCCAGCCCTCGCTCCAGCAAAACCAATGTTGAAGAACAGCTGCAGAGCCTTAAGGCTATCATCTCTTCGCCCTCTTCTACCATCGAGACAATGCGCGATGGCTCGAGGATGCTTGGAAACATCTACAACTGCATCGACGAGCTCACATGCTGCCCAGCAGCCAGGTTCTACTTCGCAAACCACAGCAGAGGAAAGCTGTGGAGCAAGAGCTTGAGTGCTCTCCCGTCTTGCTCGGCCTCTGCAACGCCATGCAAGAGAGCTTTTCTGAGCTCAAGGCAAGCATCCAGGACATGCAATTGGTTATCAAGAGAGGAGATGACACAGTTGTTCAAGCCAAGATTCAGTCTTGCATCCGCCTAACCAACAAGGCACAAAAACAGTTCAAGAAGATCAGCAAGAAGTCTTCTTCTGCTGATCAGGCGAGCTGCAGAGCGGTCAAGCTGTTGGCTGAAGCTAGAGAGACGGTCGTCTCAATGCTTGAATCCTCATCACATCTCCTGTCAAAGCGAATTGTGATGCCTAGTTCTAGCAAGTGGTCTCTTGTCTCCAAGGCATTCCAGAGGAAAAGGCTTACATGCGGGGAGGAGCAATTGCACGTGCTGGAGTTGGACATTGTTGCTCTTGAGAGCGGAGTCGAGGCTTTGTTCAGGAGATTGATCCAGAGCAGAGTTTCTCTTCTGAATACTCTTATAGATTAGATCTTATACCAACTCTGATCCCCTGTGATTGGCGTCCACCTTTTAGAGGATTTGCTGATCATCGCAACACTTTTCCAATGTGTATACATGAGAGGAATTGTACAGAAATATACTCAGATTGAGAAACCATAACACAGTTTTTTATCCACTTCCTGTTGTCGACTACATTGTTTATGCATGCTTTGATACAATCACCTAAGTTGGGGCGGTTCATTCAAAGGATTTTTGTCAAAAAAAGATTTTACTCAGAAGATGCTTATCATTATTGACTTTTATAGAAGCAGTTAGCACAGATTGTTCAAGTTGATCTTTGAAATGCTTTACAATGAGATGGCCATGTTATTAAGATGCCATGCGTTGTCTCGGCAACAAGCAAAGGATCCTTGTGCAGTGGATCTTGCTTCCGTAGCTAAAACAAACTAGCTCCAACACACGAGGTTGAGCGTGTAAGCAGCATGAATTGTGCATAATAAAACACCTACTGAAATTAACAGATGCACAAAAACTAGATAACACAAGTCACCAATAATACTCGGCTAGCACTCCATTAAAATAATCTCTAGAGCATGCAATTATGCCAATAGCCACCAGTAGAGTGAACTAACCTGCTGATTCTTGCTGCCAATAGTTGGAACAAGACAATGTGATAGCTCATTGGGAGGATAGCTAGTGCACTAAAAAAATTGAACAACACATGAATGATGAAACAGATTGCATCTGCTGCTGCTGCCAGATCTTGAACCTAGATAGACAGCATATGGGAGATGAACTGGTAGGATTCTACTTGTCTACCATCCAAATGATGCTGTCTCGTATACTTCCTCTGTATAAATAGGCCTCGGCAGAAGGCTAGACACATCAAACCAAAATTTGCTCTCTCCTTCTCATCTCCTCAACCTCAACACAGTGAAAAGAGTTTCAGCAACAGATATGGCTTGCCACCTAAGATCAATTAGCTTGCCTTCTAGGCCTCACTCCAAAGTTGAAGAGGAGCTGCACAGCCTAGAGGCATGCATCTCTTCACCCTCTGTGAACATCGTGACAATCTCTGATGGTCTGAGGAGGCTTGGAGACATCTACGGAACTATTGAGGAGATCATGTGCCTGCCTAGCAACCAAGTTTGCTCCTCCCAGCAAAGGAAAATGTTGGATGGAGAAATGGAATGCTCTCTTGAGCTTCTGGATCTCTGCAATGCTATGCATGAGGATTTCGCAGAGTTGAAGGCCATCATCCAAGATCTGCAAGTGGCTATCAGAAAAGGAGATGATGCATCCGTTCAAGTCAAGATTCAATCATACACCCGCTTGGTGAAGAAGGCAAAGAAATATTTAAAGAAGACTACTAAGAAGGTTACTTCTGACAAGGAGGATTGCACGATGGTCAGGCTGTTGAGCAAGGCTAGAGAGATCACTACCTCTCTACTCGAGTCAACATTGCACCTCTTGTCCAAGCAAATTGCAATGCCAAAATGGCCTCTCGTCTCAAAGGCATTCCAAAAGAAAAACTCAGTTGTTTGCAAGGAGCAGTTGCAGCTGCTAGAATGCAGCGTCGGAGATCTTGAGGCCGGAGCAGGACTTCTGTTCCGGAGATTGGTCCAGAGCAGGGTTACTCTCCTAAACATTCTAAGCTCATAGATAATCCACAAGATCTGTCACTCGTGACACCATGCGACTGGCATCCACCTTTTAAAGGATCTGTCGATCGTTATATAGTTTTTCGAATTGTAAACTTGTGCAGATGTACAGAAAATGCCAAATGAAAAACAAAAGTTTTGATCTTGTTCATGTTGTCAATTTACCACTTCAGGCATGCTTCCAATCTCATTAATATCACAACAATATTGTTTTACTTGATCCATGGCTAAAAGCTATAAATCATACAACGAATATACATGATATTTGAGCAGAAGAAAACATATAAATGAAAAAGCTGCATATATTTCAATCACAAAGTAGATTCTTCATCTTATGGAAAATGCTTAGTTTTGTTCAACTGTTTGGTATGGTTAGTATGTAAATTGTAAATACTCTTTTTAGATATATAGGTCAAGTGCAGCTGAGTTGTTTGGTTTTTCAAATAGCCATGTTGCCACAATGCCTATTTAAGAATGTAATATCTACACTGATACACTCCTTGTCCGGTGGATCTGGCCCTATATAAGAAATATGCCAGCTCCAAGCCGCAAGGTTTATACTTGTTGACACACAGCTGGTGCTAACAGAAACCTGATCTGTGTCAATAATTGCCTGAAACCAGGCTATACCACATGTATCACAAAGTGGGGAAAAAAACTCAATTTAAAACCCCGAAGTAATAAGCTAAACGTTCAATTGGATTATTCCTGCAGTAATTGGAACATGAGAAAGTGAGAAACAGTCTTGAGGCTCCTAAAGCAGAAAACGTGTGCCACTCGTGGCTTCTTTTTTTTAGAACTTTCAAGATCTGTTGTGAGTTGTGACACAAATCTGGGACTGGGACCTTAATACACAAAATCTAGGAGATCAATTAGCAAGGTTATGTGTTTACCATTGGAAACTTGCCATGGTCTCATTTGCTTCCTGTTCATAGGCAGGCTTTCTCCAAAGGGCCAAGGCAATCACACCTCTTTCTTTCTTTCATTCTTATCTTTTTTTTGTTGATTTGTAATAGTACAGAATACAAATTTATTCATGTTTCAGTCGATTCTAAACTAACATTTTCTTTGGTTGATTAGTCATGTGTTAACTCATGATTTGAGAACAGTTTAAGTCAACTGTGAAGTCATGAATTTTAGGCTGGTTTGCACAAACTTCAGGTCTTTGATAGCCCATATTGTTGAAATTCTATAGACATTAGCTAAGCATTGCACTTTCTTGCACACACCACAATGCAAATATACAAGAAAATTTGTAGTCACTCATCTGTGTTTTGACGCACAGATCTGCATCAGAAAATATGTCCACAGGTTCGTTGAAATCCCTCTTCTCAAAAGTATATGTCAGTTTGCTTGGACTGCGCCTTGAGATCCTTCAATTTCTTTAAGATGTTTGCGAAATAATCTTGCAAGTACTTTTCTAAGGTGAGTATATCCTTCGCATCCACCCCAAGAAGCTGGTATGTCTCATTCATTGGAACTGAGAAAACTGTATTGCTGGAGAGCACCTGGATTATAAAAATGTAAATCCTTCTTGTTAGCTTTCACAAGCTTTGACATATATGTTACCGTTACTGAATTGCATGTACACTACATATAACAGGCCTAAATGATAACCTCTGAAAATGCCAGCCTATCAGCCACATCGTTTGTCCACTGGAAGAATCGTGTCAATTGACGAGTAAATCTCAAGACTGCAACAGGGACAGTAGTTACATTGGCATCTTGCCCAGCCAACCTCTCGCACAATGTAATCACCTGAAGAGGCAAAATAAAATAAAAGGATAAACAATATTATTCCAACTCCCAGAAGCCATCATTTTGTGCATTCTCGAAAACAAAATGAAACACATGAAAGACAAGATTGGTACATTCCCTATGAAAATAGAAATGTTATACTAATTATCCATTCATGTGAAGCCAATATAAAATTGACTAACCAAACTTTCCTGAGCATAATATACAATTCATTTCCTTAAAAAGCTATATAGTTCGTTACCTCTTGAGTTGTCCAAGCACGTGGTCCAGCAAAAGTTAAGAGTTTCTTGCTAGCCTTCTCATTCCGCATCGCAATAAATGTCAGTCGAGCTACGTCCTATGATCACACCAGAGAAGATGTGTCAAAGGAAAGCCACTTTGAAGAGAGACTGAAAGAGATCCATAATTTCATTTTTCGATGGAGAAGGACAAAAGATTACCTGGGTATCCATGTAAGCAATCCGAGTGGGAGCATCAGTTCCCCAAACCGACTTCTCTTCTAGTATAGGCACAGCATATTGCCCAATTAGGCCCTATTGCAACCAACATTTGACAGAAATTCATTTCTGGAAACAACAGGTAAAAATGACTAGAAGAAGGTGTACCAATTGTCACTCTAAGTTGCGTCATTACTTTCACTTTTACTTGTTTAGGTCTATTGTGATTTGTGAACAATACACAGTTACTTTAAGAAGGAACTGCATTTCGCAGTCGAACATCAACAAATTTCACTAGGACCATTTATATTCTAGGAAAGCAATTTCCTGACTAAATATATAGAACCCCAGGGAAAGGAACGCATATACCTGCATGAAACCACACAAACGGATGATGATGTAATCCAGACCAGTATCCTGAATAAACTTCTCTGTACAATGCTTGATTTCCATCAAGGGAACCTCGGGATGCTTGTCACAATTGTGGATGGAGTAGAACACATACTTTTGAATTCCCATGGCCTTAGCACACTGTATTAGAGCAACTTTTCCTTCCCAATCTACCTAAATAGAATAACCATCAGCACAACTGAAACTAAAAACGCTTAATGGCTCAATGGAATGTATGTCACAATATAAGTCATTATCATGACAAGAGCACGACCTCTTAGATGTAGCCAAATGAAATGGTAAATGGGACTTGTATAGCATTCGTCTCTATACTTTTTAGAGAAAATATGCTGATAACGTACCGTCCGAATGGGTTCTTCTGGCCGTCCTGCTGCGCAGTCAATAACGGTATGAATACCAACAAGCGTCGCAGGTATCGTCTCCGGCTTGCTGAGGTCGGCCTAAATCAGAAATGATCATGAGAGGAATTCGCAATGTGGTACCTCGAATTACATAACGCAGGAAGAATTGAACGGCGAAGTTGATTGCATTGTGACAGGAACAATCACAGTGCAAACCTACATTGACCACAGTGGCACCCCAGTCCCGGAGGAAATCGGCGGGAGCCGGCCGGGGCCTGACGAGGCACCTCACGTCGTAGCCCTCGTCCAGCGCCCTCCTGACCACCTGCCGGCCCAGCGTCCCGGTGGCGCCGACCACCAGTATGCTCGTCGGCCTGACGGGCGTCCCCTGCGCAATGCTGGTCGGAACCACCGCCTGCGCGTTGCAGGTCACCACGAGCCTGGATACACCTGAAGAACCAACGCACACTGTGTTACCTTACAGAGTTCGTTGGTTCTTGGGAGGCAAAAATGGGGTACCTTTTGGTGGGCGGAGGAGGAGGTGACGGCGGGGCCGCGCGCGGGCGGTCCAGGAGAGGGCGCGGCGACCGGGGGAGGTGAGCTGCGAGGGCAGCGCGGCGAGGCTGGTCGACGCCATTTCGTAGGCGGTGGTTGTTGTTGCCGTGGCGTGGCTGGCTCGTCGGGGACTTTTGGTTTTGGTTGGGGGCAGCGGCGCAGCGGCGAGGAGTGGTGGAGAGGGGATGCGGAGCAGCTGATGCCCGTTGCGCCACGTCCACCACCATCCCGTCATCCGTTTCCTCCGCGTCACTTTCCGTTTCCGCTTCTTTCCCAAAATTTAAAAAAATAAATAATCAACTTAAAAAAATAGCAAAAATGACCGGTTCAACTGACGACAGGTATTATATCCCTCTTCTGTCGTCATTCCGACTTCCTGTCTCCTCTCCTATAAAAGCTCAATAAAACTTTAAATTCAGCACATGATTTATTTGTGTTCAGAAAACAGGAGGAAGGAAGGGAGAGGAGTAGAGGGGAGGAGAGAAGCTAGCGAAGTGTTGTCCGTCCGGTTGTCCACTTATGAGGTAATTTTTTGAACCGAATGGATTACATAGTTATAGATGTACGGTTGCGTAGTGTAGTATGTTCTACATAATTATTTTCGGTGGATAGTCTTGTTTTAGATAAGTGGTTAATTGTGGGAATGTTCTTCAAGGTGCAGTGCGTCAATTATGTCGGACGTCGTCAATTTTAAAATTTACCACGGTCCGAGGACTATTCTGGAAGGTCCCGAGAGGATTTACCTACGTTATTTCCAATTGGCGACCTTGCTCCTGCCAAGAGTAGAGGGGCGTACATAGGACGTTGTGATACGGTAGTTATTTCACACATTCCAAGTGGAGCGTGATGTGTATGATCTAAGATTGAGTTGTCTTACCCTTCGAGCAATACAGCCTACATATTTGGAGTTAGTGCAGTTGAAGGGAACAAAGTCATGGCAGACATATCTACACGTGGCGAGAGAGGGAGGGTGGGATTTTGTCCTTCTAGCCCAAGCATATGCCAAGTCCATTCTTGCATCTACGGTTGAACAAGAAGAGGGTATTAATGTTGAAAAAGAAGTCGGTGACTTCAGCTACAGCGTGGCGCATACAGTGCCCGAAGCTCCCGGAGTTGCTGATGTTGTCGACGAAGACTCTGAAGAAGTAGCTCCTTCAGTCAGGCAGACCAGTGGGCTTGCCGACGAGGATGAGGAGCTGGAAGCCATTGTGCAAAGGATGTACCAGGAGTCCCAGGACTGCAATGCATTGCCAGGAGATGGAGTATTCGACGACGAGAATGATGTGGACCAGCTGGCAGTTCCATCCGAGTGAAACACATACCAGTTCAACAACCTCATTGTCACGAAGGCTCCCGTGTGTTGTCTGAGTACGACCAGAGTGAGGTCAGGCAAGGAGCTGTGTACAAATGCAAGGAGGTCGTGTAAGAGGCGGTCCAATTCTAGGCCTTGTCGGCGCGGCGCACATTCACAGTCGTCAAGTCTAACCCAAGATGCTACGACGTGAAGTGTGAAATAGAGGGATGCCCTTGGCGAGTGCACGCATTTCAACCTAAATGGGGCACCTACTAGAAGTGCTCTATAGCTGTCCCGTACACATGCATCGTCGCTAAGTCAGTGTAGTTTTACAGGAACATGTCATCAGACTTCATCGCCAACCTCATGTACGATGAGATCGTGGATAATCTTGATTTTAAGCCACGATCCATCATTCGTGCGATTGAGACAAGGTTCCAGTATACAATCAGCTATGCCAAGGCTTGGAGGGCAAAACAGAAGGCAGTGGAATCAAGTTTCGTCACATTTGAGGATTCCTACCACAAGTACCAAGGTAGTCAGAGTCGAGATCCTAAGTTGGATCGATTTGCCTCCGGTAGGATCAAATCGTAGTATCGAATCGTAGAATCAGCGATTCTACGGTATTGTAAAAATACACATATTTAACATCTATACTATAAGTTTGTATGATTCTTGTATAGTTTACCACTTACTTATAACCGAAAAAGGGACAAAACACTTTTTATCGCACAACAGAAAAGCATAATGGTACTGACATGATAGATGATATAGTTCTGAACTACAGGAGAACAGTCAATGACTATGACCAGTTTACTACAATTACATGATAAATTTTCACAACTTTTGTAAATCAATACCTAATTACAACACTTGCATGTTACTTAAAAGCAGCTAGACATACTCCATGAATAAAAATAGTCATAGTATAGATATATGTACTAGTATTACTACACTGATATAATATTTTGCATGCTCCTTGTTTATTTATAGTTTTATTCTAAAAAAATTAATATTAACAAATTTTGCTCTAAAACAAAATATCAACAAACCCTGACCTCTAAAAAAAACAAATTGTTTTTTTACCAAACGACTCTACCACAGCTCTACTCTACGATTCTACACGATTCTACTGTTTGGATCGTGACTCTACCACGATTCTATTTGATTCCGATTCACGGTGCGATTTGGATCGACAGGCTGTCGTGGGTTCGTAGAATCGTAAGACTCCAAGAGTAGGATCGTGATTCTAACTACCTTAACCACAACCTCTCCGAGCTACTCCGAGTCATACAACACAGGAATCCAGGCACTCATGTCAACATTCAAGACGCTACACATCCGAAGTGGTCAATACGAGGGTACTACAACGAGCATTCGTCGCCTTTGGTCCATGCATCAATGCATTCCGGCACTGCCGTCTAATCTTGTGCGTAGATAGCACATTCCTAACTGAAAAGTACAAGGGTCATATGCTGATCGCAACAGCGACGGAGGACAACAATCAAGTTCTTCCCATGGCATTCGCTTTCGTTGAAAGTGAGAACACAAACAACTCGTTGTGGTTCCTGAAGAATGTGAGGATTTCTGTTGTATAGGGCCGTCCAAACGTATGCATCATTCATGATCGGTATGCGGGCCTGCTCAGTGTAATGACCCAGCTGCAACAAGGAGATAACGAACCATTTGTATGGAGAGATCTATAGAGCAAGTGGTGCATGAGGCACTTGGGGGCAAACTTCTACAAGCAGTTCCACAACAAGGACCTGATGAACCTGTTCAAGCGGTTGTGCAACTAGAATCAGCAGCGAAAGTTTGAAACACTCTGGAATATTCTGGATGAGCGGACCCGAACGCACAGAAGGGAGGCAACAAAAAGGGCCACCCCAAGCGCTGACCAGTCCCCCGAAGCATTATCATGGCTACCCACAGATGATCACAGTCTGACAAAGAGGACGAGGACGCAAGTGAAATGCTTGTTGGACTGGAAGGAGCACGAGCCTAATGAGAAGTGGTCACTGTTGCATGATAGGGGTGGTGCTCGATATGACGTCATGACAACCAATCTAGCCGAGGTTTACAGCTGGGTCATGCTCGGCGCAAGTGTCTCCCTTTAGTTAGAATTGTGGAGGCAATTCTTTGTGGTACGATAAACTACTTCATTGACAGAAGCAACAACGTGTTGCTCGTCATGGCAAATGACACAGTACTCTACTTCGTCATGATCACCAAATACATAAAGGAGAAGAGCAAGAAGGGTGAGATGCATCGTGCATTCAAGATGGACACAAGAGAGCTTCGCTTCAAGGTAATGTGCAGGGATAAAGGAAGCCGCGGAACGAACCGCGAGAGGATTACCCACGAGTGCACGCTACGCCGCTCTAGTTGTGTATGCACTTGCAACCCCTTCTTCTGCATAGGCTCTGCTCCCATGTCATGATGGCATATTCCACGGTGGTGCAGCATCCTAGGCAGTATCTCTCTGATTACTTCAACAAAGAGGCGGTGATGCAAACATTGAGTGCGGAGATGTATGGTTACGACGTGGTTGTCCATTTCACTGATCATTCGAGCTGAGAGCAACTAATCTGGGCTTTGCACCTGATTTTTGATGAACTATCTCACAATGAATGCAACAAGAGTGAATGAGGTGTCGAGTGAATGCTCTATGCTCAAAGATGTTCAATAGAGTCTTCTCTTTCTGTCCTAGAGCTGGTGGGGGGTATTTATGTTGGTATACGCGGCAATGCTACGATAGCACAAATAAAAATTTACCGCACAACTAAGGAACCACCGCAAGTAATAGATCACAAGATTACCGCTAGACGCGCCGACTCGTAGCGGAAGTAGTGTCGTTGTAGCGAGTTGATGCAGTCGTAGTCGTACTCACGACGCGTCTCCTCCTTTGAGTAGTCGTACTCGTCACGCGTCTGCTCCTCCGAGTGGTCATACTCGTCATGTTACTTCTTCTCCGACTCCGGTGATCAACACAAATCGCGGATCGTCCTAGTGCTGATGCTTCGCAACAACACCTCCGAGGTATCCACACGTACGGGGCAGGATCACCACGCGCAGGAGTGCTAGCACCGACAGCGTGGTTGAGAAGGCATGGCTATTAGGGTTTTGAGAGTTCTTCCAAAGATCATCCTCTCCCTACCCCATGCCACCGTCCCTCTTTATATAGGCATCCATAATGGGTCTCGACCTGGAGGCCCATTAGGAACTCGTGGCCTATACGAATTCGGATCACCATCCAAAACAGATCCTTGCCCTTTAAGTGTGCGACCCCGCAGGTTCATGTGTAATCAGTTATGACTCAAAAACTCTTTTCCGATCACTAGTCGTTAGCGGTACCTAGCAGCACATAACGATTCCCAAAGACACTTAGAATAAATCGGACGAACCTTGATGTAATATGATCTATGATCAGGTCCTCATCACTTACGACCGATTCAGTATCTCTATACGACCAGGTTATAATTGATCACGACCAGTTCGTAACTCCTTACGACCAGGTTCTTGCCATTCTGTGATTACGTTTGACCAGTCTACGACCAGCACGTATCTCCATACGACTAGTCCATAACTGATCAAACTAAGTGACATACTCATGCATTCTCCTTTTGCCTCATGATGTCTGGTTGAACTCCAGGTGAGATAATGTGTCAACCATGGACTGTTTAAAACTTTCTCGATCGAGTGTCGGATAACATCATGTGGTCGACACTTCGACCACTAGTGGCATGGCCATACACTTTCTTTATCCGATCACCACGAGGGGCCCAGAGACATCTCTCCTGTTATGTTAGGAGGGGCAAATCCCATCTCGACCAGTCACATCCCTTCGCATGTTTCATAGCATACCCGAAAGCTACCTTTATAACTACCTAGTTACGGAGTACCGTTTGGCAACCCCTAAGAGTGCTATTACACATGTAGGAAACTATGCTGATATCAGGTCTAAGGATTATACATCATCATTACTTGAGACCAACTAATGATACAAAGATTCATAACAATCTCAATAGTGTCTCAATGATGGGTCTATCCAACGCCATGTTCTCTAACATGTGCTCACATTATTGATTCGATATCTCCATATCCATGACCGGTGAAACAAGATCATCAATCAATACATGTGCTAGTCATAGAGTCACTAGTGTTCCGACCAGTGACCTCCGACCAGGGATACATTTAGAATGATATCATATAAGTTAAAGAGTTCCACCAACAAGTCACGTACTTATTGATCTATAACAAATGATTCATTCAAGGAACACGATAACATATTATCAAAATCATGAACATAATAAAATATTATCATCTCTATGATTGCCTCTAGGGCATATTTCCAACAATTTATACCCCCCACAAGATACCCCCCAAGCAAATACGACTGTTGGAGGCCAAAATAAGAAAAAATCAGCTAAATCGGTAGTACCGCTATGCAATGGCCGGTACTACCGAACTTCCAACGTCAGCATAACAACGGCTATCGCAGAGGCATCTAATGCGTCCGAAGGAGCCGTTGGAAACATGGTGCGGTACTACCGCCATTGATAATGCGGTAGTTCCAATTTTCGGTAGTTCCGCTCAACTCATGGCGGTACGACCGATTACTTTGGAGTTCTAAAAACACAGTATACTGAAAATAACGTACCGCTTGAATTCTTCGGTTGCACCGAGATGCGGTAGTTCTGCGGAAAGCACCGCGGTAGCACTGCACTTGCAAAACAACAAGCAAACTCGGAAAAGCACCGTTCTGTAAAAAACATTTCACCCTTTTGCTCGGTACAACCGACTTGCGGTAGTTCTGCTCAAAGAACGATGGTACTACCGCACTTCCAAGAGAGCAAATAAAACTCAAAAGGTGTCTCTCTGGAAAATACGCACTGTAAATTTTTGGTTCATCCGAGTTGCGGTAGTTCCGCCATGGGAATGTCGGTCATACCACAGTGCGGTAGTTCCACCGACAACACGTCGGTACTACCGATTATCTTCAGAAAATAAGATTGGCTTTTAAAACAAGTTCTAAGTGCATGCATGATCCTAGATTGATCCATTTTCCATAAGAACATGCTATCAAGCTACTAGATATGATCCCTCTTAATAGTACGACACTTAACCTATAATCCGGTCTTCCACCCTTTTCACCTTAGACCGGTAAAAGCAAAAAGGATCATAGACTACTTGTACCTTGACTTTGAACATTTATCATGCATGTCCAAATTGTTGTATTCACCACTGGAATCAAACCTTGTAAATACTCAATAAACAAGTTAGTCATATATTCATATATTGTCATTAATTACCAAAACAATTTTTAGGGGCCTAGATACTTTCAGCCTTGCAAGTTCGCGGATCTCTTTCCATTGCTTCTGCTTGTCCATCTTAGCGAGATTGTGTTAAAGTGTTGATGCAGGAGAACCCGTCGTGGAATGGGTAGTACTTATAGGCCGAGGCGGCCCTACGTACGCAGATGAATTGTAATTCGGTTGATGAAAATTCACGTCCGCGAGGCAGTGCTACGCAAAGCTGACTCGTTGGGTCACGTCATTGCGCAAAGATGTCTCGTTGGGTCACGTCGCAGCGCAAAGCTATCTCGTTGGGTCACGTCGCTGTGCAAAGCTGTCTCGTTGGGTCATGTTGCTGCGCAAAGATGTCTCATTGGACCACGTCGATGCAGAAAGCTCTCTCGTTGGGTCACGTCGCTGCGCAAAGCTGTACTCGAAATAAAACAGTACTCGAAGCCAACAGTACTCGAAACAAATAGTGCTCGAAACCTACAGTACTCGAAGTCAGTGGTACTCGAAACGAACTGTACTCGAAGCGAACATTACTTGAAAACTACAATACTCGAAGCCAGCGGTACTCGAAACGAACAGTACTTGAAATGAACAGTACTCGAAGCCAGTGATACTCGAGACGAACAGTTCTCAAACCCCACAGTACTTAAAATGAATAGTACTCAGAAAGTGTACACGCCAAAAAGGGATAATGAAACACTATATTACCATTACTATAATTGTACAAAAATTAATATTTACATGACATCTACTGGCGGCCCCTCTTGGGTCTTACCCCACGTGTCGCCCCCAGCCGCGCCCAGCACTGGTGCGAGTATGTCAAAGGATCAGGCGGCCGACGTACCTGACCGGCACGAGGAGCCGGAGGTGGTGCCGCGACGTCGAGGTCCGGCGTCGGTAGGGTTGGCTCCGGTGCACTTGGCAGCTAAGAGGCCTGGTCCGGGGGGGAGTGGAAGTCCTCGGCGAATATCTCATCGTACGACAAGTCCGGTTCGTCCCAACTCGGTGCACGACCAGTGAAACATTACTTACGCATGCAATCATAAGAAAACCACAAAATCAAACAAGGTAGTCATATCTAGGGGCACGAAGGCAGCCGCGGACGACTCTGCGTACTCCTACCCCGTGTATTGGTTGAACTGAGAACCTGCAAGAGAAGATTACCGTTAGTAACTAGTGGGTTCAAAATAAAGTAGCGAAAGTGAACGTGTCATGCTCACCTGCAAACTATCCCGAGGAGCTCCCACCACAGTGCCACGAGGACCCGCCCGCCACGTCCGGGGGAGGAGCCCGTGGCCGTGAGCCACCATGGCTGCCCCTGGTCCACGCACAGGTGAATATGAATGTATCCTCGGCATGCAGCAAGTCATGATCTAGATGCGCTATAAGAGCTCTCTGGCCTCCCCAAGCGACAACTGCTGCGTCCGGCCTGTCAACTCGATGATATCCAGGTGTAGATCCACCTGCACACATAATCAACAAGTTGGAAACCTAAATCTAGCTAATTAAATATGAAGTATCGACCGTTGAATACGTATCACGTGGTGGAATGCGGAGTCCGGCTGTGTGGGGTACGTGTCGGATGTCGCAGCCTCGTGTCGTGGTGGGTCGACCACGACCCAGACGCAGCGAAGCCTCGTATGATTGTTGTACCACTCCATGTACTCCTCGTACTCCCCGGGATCATAGGGAGCATCCTCGAAGACGACGTCGGCGTAGGCGCTGAGCCAGCCCTCAACCCAAGGGAACATCCTCTCCGTCCACCGGCAAGACAATCATTTGGTGTGTATGTAACACAGATTGTACTAAAGAATTAAAGCGCAAACTAACTCGTGGACGTGGCCCGGCAGCCGTTGCACCCAGCGGGCTAGGACCTGCGGTTGCAGACCGAACTGGCGCATAACTCCAGCCACCTGGTAATCCTCCACGAAGACCTCGTGCACCAAGGCCCTCCTCGTGTACCAGTACACGAGGTCCTGCGTGGTGATCGGTGTGTAGGTCACCCGTAGAATAGACCAAAGAAACACTTAGCACACAAAATTATGATTGCATTACGGGAAAATAATAAATGTTCAAGAAACTAACCCGTCAGCGACACCACACTGTGCCCATAGTAGGCTGGTCCACGTCGTCATCCTCGGTGTACATGCTGACCGTGTACGCTCCCAAGTCCACCTGTGGACGTCCGATCCGAAGCGCCAAGGACCAAAATCGCAGGCGAAGGCACCGGAGAGGATAGAGTTGTCTGGGATCGGCGGACGTGTCGCATACCGCCGCAGACGTCACAAGACAACACGCTGGACCTCAGCGTAGGGTCGATCTCTCCACCGGACAGTTTGCAAGCTCACGTGCATAGCGGATGTAGTGCTTATCGATGCTATCTCCGTGGGACCCAACGCTGGTCGATCGCACTCACAAGCTCGATACTATCGCAAGTCGTAGTACCGCCGACCATATTGGAACTACCGATTTCGATGACCACTCAAGAAATGCGCCATACCGATTGTTAGAGGAGATGAAAACTCCCAAAACAAGCTCTCTAGAATAAACGTCATCATAACTTCGATTTTAGTACTACCAACTGCGGTAGTACCACTCATCAATTCCAGTCATACCGATTTTTATAGAACAAATTAAAGAGGCTATTCTAAATGAAATGCATAACTCTTGGTTGATCAAAATGGCACAAAAAAAATATCTCAAGCTACTAGCCATGATCCTTCTTTATAGTACAACATCTAGCCTACTAATCCGGTCTTTTTTTCCAAACACCGAGACTGGTAAAAACTATAAAATGATCCTTAGGCTATACAATACCTTTGCTTTGAGCCAAGTCGATCTTTTACCATCTTTGCATTGTCTTTTTGGTGTCATCATTCAAACTCCGGGACTAAACATTTTAAATATCTTAGCACACATATTAGTCCCATAATACATTGTTAACATTAATTACTAAAATTATTTTTAGGGGCCTAGATGCTTTCACTGTCTATGCCTGTGGAGCTTTCATGGGTCCCCGACGGGTAAGCTTCTTCCGCATGCCTCCATTTGTGCGATTTTTACTTGTTGAGTACTCTGGTTAATGTTGTGTGTATAGTTTATATATGGGTTTTATGGTTAGATTTTGGGTCATGTAGCAAGTGAGACAACATTGTACTCTACTATTGTTGATTTCCTTCCATTCTCATATGCGTAGGATGGACGCGGGATTGGCATGCTGGGTAGTTATTCATGTTAGTTCTTATGTTGAGTTCAAGGACAACGGCAGGCAAGAGTACCATGTTAGCTGTGACATGAATTGGGTTTTAGACAAGGATACTAGTTGTTTGATTGATTTACTAAAAGATCTTGACAATGAGGTGAAACATGGCAGCAACCAACCACTTATTATCACTATTTGGAACAAAAAATTATAGTATGTATACCGAGGTTGCTTCCGACTCAGCTTTTCTTGGTGTCTTTGACATGTACTGGGACATGAGGAGGCTCTCACTAGTTGTTAGTGTATCTTGTTGCAATGCATCTAGGTAGCCATGCACTAGCAACGTGTCTTGTGTGCGAGGCAACTCTACAACAGACATTGTCATCTCATACTGGTTGTGCCAACACTACAGTTATGTACACAACAAAGCACAACTTGCCATGACAATGAGGTAGGACCTTGCAAACATGCTGCTAAGGTGGACAAATGGGGTGAGGATGATCAGGTGGAGTATATGGGTGTGGATGATGAGAAGCTTTAGTACAAAGACTTGATCTCAAATGATGATGCCTCGGACTCTAAGCATGTCCCAAGGTATGATGATGATGAAAGTGATGATGAGTTTGTAGTTGATGATGAGGTCAGGTTAGTCTAGAGTGTATGTAACTAACAAAGAGAACCCTAAGATAGACGTTGGAGTTGCTTTTGAAGATGATCAATGCTTTAAAAGGTGTATAAGACAATGTGCAATGCTTAATGAGGTTGAAATTGCAGCTACCTACAGTGAGGCATCCAGGTTTCATATTTTCATAAGCTATCATGTTTTCATATTATTCATATGTTTTTTATATTTTCATATGTTTTCGTGTTTGCCTTTGTAGAGTAAGAAAATGTCATACAAGCATACATGTCCGAGCACTAGCCAAGTAGAGAGCAACTCTATGGCTACAAATGCATGGGTCAGGGATAGGGTTATTGCAAAGTTGAGATGTGATCCTATAGTTGGTGCTACAACTCTGAAGAAATTTTAGAGGAGAAATACAAAATCAACATATTTTATTATGTTGTCTAGGACGGAAAGCAAATGACACTGGATGAGATATTAGGCAAATGAGAGGACAACTTTGAACATAGCTTCAAGGAAAAATTAGAGAGGAAATGTCCTGATAACATAATAGAAATAGAATATGAACAGGTTGGAAACAAAAAGAGGTTTAGCAAGATATTTGTTGCCCTCAAGGCGTGTGTTGATGGATTCCTCAATGGTTGCAGACTTTACCTAGGCATTCACTCAATTATGCTCACCGGTAGGTGGAGGGTCATTGGCATCTGCATAGGGATTGATGGACACAATTGGATGTTTCCATGACTTATAGAGTTTTGATTCGAAAGAACAAAGAATTGGCAATAGTTTATGGACAATTTGCACAAGGCAATTGGTTCACCCCTGGTTTGATGATATCTACATAGGTTGAGAAAGGCATTGGCTTTCTGTTACTAAGGTCTTCACCAATGGGGTTGAACATAGGGAGTGTATGAGACACCTGGTCAAGAATTTCCAGGAGAGGTTCCACTGTGAGGTCTTTCAAAGGAATATCTATGGTTGCTTACATGGGTTGCAAAGGGCAAAATTTGAAATGCATTACAAGGAGATGGAGGAGGCCTGTCCTAGAGCCATGGAGTGGATTCGGATAACCACAAGCATCTATGGTCCATAAGCATGTTCTCATCGCAAGTAAATGTGACTATATCACAAATAACATTGTAGAGACATTCAATAGTTGGGTCGACATGAGAAATCACTCCTGTTATGGAGTTAATGGATAGGATAAGGCAACACGTAAGATGTGCATTAGGAGAAATCTTTAAAAAGTCGCAAGGAAGGATATTTCCCATGTCACATAATCTCGTGTTTATCAATATCCGGAGAAGATCTCTAGACCGATCTGGGAGCCCCGGCCCTTGCTCCCAACTAGACTATGGTCGAGCACTCAAGGGAAGTCTAACCAAGTGAAGGAGAAGAAGGTTAGGGAGACAAGTGAAGGAGAAGAAGTAAGGCATGGACCGGTTCTTTTGGGAAGGTCCCCATCTTATAATCCATTGAGTTAGGGTGTTTTTTTGTTTAGTGCATGATTCGAGTTAAACATGTGAACCTGTAATTCTAGAGTTGAACCGTGATTTTGGAGTTGAACCGTAATCCTAGAGTTGAACTAAGGCATGTGTCATGCCATCTAGTCATTCTAGAGTTGTATCTCCATTCTATCATGTTATGGTATATGTGCAATGCATTTATTCATAGTCATCAAGTCATACTGAGTCCTAACACAAAATACATACTGAGCTCGTGACAACTAAACCATTTCAAGCTAACAAATTAGCAACAAAATGCATACAACCATGAACATCTACATTAATCTATTTCTACCATGAACATCTACATCAATCTACTTCTTAAGAAACACCGTCAGATAACCATAAGGAGGAAGGCAATCACACACGCAACCATCATCATCCTCTCACCCAAAGCTATATTTCTTGTTTGCCAAGCTCTAGTTCTTGTTCACCAAAGCCACATTGCCAGTCATCCCAAACCTCAGTGCGCTCGTTGACACCTTCATCTCACCATGCATTCCATTCATGGTATTCCCCATCGCAGTCAAGACAGGAGGCATAGCAACAATGGAAGCTTGCATGTCAGTCATGAACTTTCTTCATGTCTTCCATGGTCTCCTGGGCCTTATTCACGACAAACTTCAACTCATCCAAAGTGACCTCCATGGAAGCTAACGCCGTCGTTAGTTAGGGGATAGCATCATCAGGACTCATATTGTCAACATGCAACAATCCATTATCAACCAAACAGGCCTTGTACTGATCTTCCTATAGGAAAAATTTACAATGGTTGGGCGTTGGAATCAACAAAGTCTGTAATCTCAAAACGAATCCACAAATTCCAACAAAATTGAAAGCCAAATCTCAACAAAATCCCAAATCCAATAACAAAAGAACATGAAAACTACTCACATTTTCATTCTTAGGGCAATTTGAAGCACTTCTGATCGGATTAGAGCTCGCTCGAGAGGCTGACTCCACCACTGTCGTCTCGCGAAAGGGATACTACACCGGGGAGTCTACCACTCCATGCTTGTGTTCGGTCCTAGAGCACATCAAGGAAGACGACCGAAATGAACCACCCGCTATGAGCCCATGATCGCCGCGAGCACACTGCGATAGGTAGATAGGACACAGAGTTTCTGACTTTTTTTCAATGTGCTTTACATTTTGCAAAGCGTATTATATCTTCTTAATGACTGTCGAAGGCGACTAGCTGGAGTCTCCATTCTCAGCGATCTCCGATTCCATCTTCCAGCGTCTCGCCGTCGGGAGCGAGAATGCAGGGCGGATCCAGCGGCATCGTCTACGGCGGCCTCAAGTACCAGGCAAGCGACAGAACCTTATGGAAACTTCTAGAACAACCTCCGTAGTCCCCCCCCTTCCATCTCCTCATATTCCTTTCCCCTCTTCCAGGCGCGGTGCATCGCGGACGTGCGCGCGGACGCCGGGTCCACCACCTTCCTCGCCGGCACCCTCAGCCTCAAGGAGGAGAACGAGGTGTGTTTCTTGGAGGGGTGTCTCTCCAACATCTCATCCTGCGTTCATGAATGGACTCTGCCTTGCACTGCAGCAATTTTATTGGATCTCGAATTCTTTGTATCCAAGTAGGTGCACCTGATCCGGCTGTCGCCGGCGGAGAGCGAGCTCGTGTGCGACGGGCTGTTCTACCACCCCAACGAGATCTGGGACCTCAAGTCCTGCCCCTTCGATCACAGGGTCTTCTCCACAGTCTACACGTCTGGTAAAAAGTTCCCCTTTTTTCTTTCTGTGTAGTGCATTGAGCATAGCAAGATGCAAATCAGAAGCGTTTTGTATGTTACGATGCGAATGGCAGGTGATAGTTACGGTGCCTCTGTTTGGAAGATCCCTGAGCTTTATGGGCAGTCGAACTCGCCGCAGCTTGAGCAGCTCTTCACGCTTGATGAGCACACGGCCAAGATAAGATGGTGCGCTCTTGTTTCTGTTAAAGCTATGTGCTTGTTCTGGAGCTGTTTTAATCTTCTTGCCACAGAAGATTCCTTTCTACTTATTTGAATTTTAGACCTAGATGTAATCAAAGTTTAGTTGTTGAATGCAACTAACATGCTCAAGAAATGTGCTGTTTATTTGTTTTTGGAGGTGAATTCAGTTAAAACAAATTGTAAAGCTCTGCTTATGAATGCAGCGATGTAACTATGCAACACACGTTGACACACGAGGGTTTTACTGAGAGGGTTGCACTGAATAAATCAATTCAGCATAGCATACCTCACTTGTTTCAAACCACATAACTACCACTACCATTGCAGAAATGCAAGAACTAATCGTGTGGCTCGCTCTATGCAAGAACTAATCGTGTGGCTCGCTCTATGTGGTTCTGGCAATAGATGATAATTTTATTTCTCACTACTATGATTATTTTGAGCAAAAATTTTTAAACAATTTTGATCTCCCTTAATAGTCTTATAGGTTGATCATATTATGCTATGCATATAATCTTCATTAGCTCTTTACAGATATTGATATTTTCTGGGGAACACCATGCTTAGACAATACCTCTAAGCTAGTTTATTTTTGCAGTGTCCTCTGGTGGCCACTAGGGAAGCACGATAAGCTAATTAGCATTGATGACAGAAATGTTTTTCTCTGGAACATAGACACATCAAATAAGTCAGCCAAGGTGTGGCCATCATCCTTTTGTTTACCAAGATTAACGTAATTACATAATCTTTTCATTGTTTCTAAGCATTAAGTTTAGTATCAGGTTATGAAAATTGAAGATCAATATCTCTAGTAGCATCAGTTTAGGTACTTCATCGTGGTCCTAATTTGAGTTCCGAAGTTACAGGTGATATCACAGGGGTCCGCTGACATGCTTCCCAATTTATGTGGTGGAGCTTGGGATCCACACAATCACAACTCAATTGCTGCAATAAGTGATTCATCACTTCTTTGCTGGGATCTCCGTTCTATGAAGTTAGTACTTTGAGAATCTTGATCTTATTAGATTTTCTGAGGTCATATCTGTAGTTTAGATGTTGATATGTTGCACTTATTATATCTTTGTTTGCGAGCTTATTACTCAGGAAATCAAATGCAATTGAACATGCACATATTCGGGATGTGGATTATAGCCCCAAGAAGCAAAACATAATTGTGAGTACGATACTTGCTCTTATTTCTTTCAGATCTAACGGCAGTTCATTTTAATCGGTCAGAAGAGGAGCATGCTTATTAATTGCCTTCCTGTAGTTACACCAAGAAAGTTTTTTTTTGTATTACTTTTGTTACCTTTTAACTTTGTTTTTCCTTCATATTGTTTAAGAATTTTGCAGACTTTATATGTCTTGCATTAGTAGTAAGTAGCATAATTAATATTCACTCTGTGTATGCCATTACTTGTTACTTAGTTATTGTTCAATCAAATGTTCAGTCTTGATTGTGTTTTACCAACAAATTTGAATTTATTGTTATTTGTACAATAAAATTAATTTAATCTAGCTGAATCCCCAAAACCTATTTCGTAGAGTTTGCCGAATTGGGCACCTTTGTCCATGTGCGTGTCCGAGTAACAGTGACAGACTGATAGTTATTGCTATTTTTTATTCAGTTTTAATTTATTTATGCTACTAATCGGTAATTCCGTTATAAATTGCAGGCAACAGCTGAAGATGAATTTGGAATTCGTTTGTGGGATCTCAGAATGCTTAAGCATCCCCTGAAGGATCTCCCCGGACATTCACATTGGTATATTGATGTATCCTATAGTAAACTCAAACCAAAATCCTTTTGTAGCAATGTTTAGTTAGTGAAATAATGTAAACTTGCGCCATTTATTCTATGATGTGAATGTGTACTGCTTGATACCTGACTTTATTCAAATGAGCACATTTTCATTCCATTTCAAGATGTTTTTTGCCCCTTTTTATTGATCTAGCACTGCAGCTCCCACCACCTATAAGGGATGATGGCGTGCAGTGGCCAATTTAACCTGTGCGATTATTCCAAGTTGCTTTTGCACTTTATTAATCCAGCATATATCTACTTGACATCATCCTTCTGATTTTTACAGGACATGGGCTGTTCGGCACAACCCTGAGTATGATGAGCTGATTCTGGTCTCTCTCTCTCTCTCTCTCTCTCTCTCTCTCTCTCTCTCGTGGGCACTTGTGCAAGTGTTTGATACTATGTATGTTTTACTGTATACTGACTATATTGAAACTTCTGTAGAGTGCTGGAACAGATTCCACTGTCAATTTATGGTTGGCTAAAGTTGGCACTGATGATTCTGGACCTGAAAGGTTATTCCTTATGGGTTTTCTTGTTATATTACTTTGTTTAAAGTTGTGATTTTGATGCCCCCAATCTTGTTTTCTCAGCCCTTCTGGCTCACCCAAAAGGCAAGAAGAACCATTACTCAACTCGTATACTGACTATGAAGATAGCATCTATGGTACCTTCAGACCTCCCTACTTGTTTACTTTAGACATTAGATTTTTTTGCAAGGAATCACAGAGCTAATTAACATTGTAGGTATTGCGTGGAGCTCCCATGACCCGTCATTATTTGCTTCTTTGTCTTATGATGGAAGGGTAAGTACCTGCAGCATTTATTGCTCATTGGAAATGTTTGACTCGTGCTTTCTAATGTTAGATATGATGTGAATCTTGACACTAATCATATATGTGCAATCCTCTGATGGCCAGGTTGTTTTAGAATCAGTCAAGCCCTACTTGCAGAGAAAATGAAGCTTGTCAGTCTATTTTCTCCACTGTAAGGGCATAAATACTTCACATTTTTTGCTCAATGTATTGTCCTTATGATTACCAATGTTACCTCTTGTTTTAATAAACCGTTCCCCCTCCCCTCCACTCCACAGCAGAATTGTTTGTTGTGCATATTAATGGGTGTTGTAGAACTCCTGTTACAAGGAGTTGATGTGATGATCCGATTCTGCTGTTTGTAGCAACCCCGGGGCGATAGAAAGCCAATAATATTTCAGTAATCATCTTGGCTGAGGTCCAGTGTTTGATTTGATGTGCCACCCTTGTGATTCAGGCCAGCTGTGGTTACCTTACAACAAAATCTGTCAAGCCTCAGTTGGAAAGAATATAGTGCAGTTGAGATTACCAACATTTTTTCTATATCTTTAAATTTTGTCACTTAGTTTTTTGGTTTCAATTGCTGGGGAAACTCTGTGAACGTCTGATCAGTAATGTTAGTTAAGTATGGCTTCTCGATTTATTATTGGGATTCTTGTATATCAGAAAAGGGTTTATTGACAGATGTTGCATTATGTGATAGATGTAGAATCGAGCTGAATATGACTGTTGAGATTAATAGAGTCAATTTTAGAACTCGTTTTTTGGCCTTGAGAGTTACACTTGATGAGAGTTAATCTGTAGACTATAATGTGATGTGCGCATACGCCTCAGACTATGAATTGAATCTGCAGTTCGTCATACCAGGGCATGACACCTGAAGAATCACTGAATCAGATATTCTTTATGTTCATTGAATCAATGAAGTTACAAATTTAACCACTCCGTCAACATACCTTGGGCGTGAACCAACTGCGAACTTATGATGCGGTCTGAAGCGCGACAAACACAATTTGCTTGGGATGGCATGCTTTGAGTACGAACCAACTACTAGCTACTGACAGTTAAAAATAATAATAAACCAGTAGTAACTCTTTACAAATTGATAGATATATTGGCTCACAATTTATGTTATAAAACTGATGAGATTTCTTCAAACTCGTTTTAGAATAGGGTGATCGAAATCCCTACAAAAATGATCTAGTTTTCGTAATTCAATTTCAACCCCTTTGCTAATTTTGTCGTGAAATTTGGTTCGTGTCTTTAGTGTATCACACACTACCCCCGGTATTTTTTCCCATCTTCCCGAATGTGTTAGCAATGCTTGCAAAACAATTGTATTCATGCATCATTAACCTCAGTGTATCAGGTGAAAATGCAAAGTGGTAAAAAAAATCCAAGAAAATCAAACACAAAAGTTTTCGAAGTTTCTCAAACAATCATGAGATGTAGGGGAGGGTATCTCATAGCGAGTAAGTTTGATAAAACATAGCCTCCCCTACATCCGGTAATTATTGTAAGTTTTTAATAAACCTCTAAAGTCTGGTAAAATTCGCATTTTCACAAGATATTTCAAAATTAACCTATTGCATACTATACTATGTAAGGACTTATTAAGATAGCGAGAGTTTTGTAGAAAACTCATAGGAATTATACTGTATTTTGCAAAATATTTATGAATTTATTGCATTATAAATATGTCCTAAAATTGGCATGCTTTTGTTAAAAAAAATGTTTATCCTATAAATGTATTGCTATCGACAGATCACAAAAAGTGAAAAGACAAATTCTGTGATCCAATTAATACACTCGCCGTACACTCGTACTCCTATATTTATTTATTTTCATCATTAACTTATCATCAACTTTATTTTAATTCCAACAAACAACGATGTCACGTCGGTACCATAGTGTGGTCAAATCCTATTACTTCATCATCAGTAGCTTAACAGTGTTGTCTGTTGATGCAACCACCGGTAGTGTGACAAAAGTGTTATTTAGATAGATTTATTCTATGACATGACAGTGTTGTGTTGTTACGTCACTGGCGGCGGCGTGATCAATAAGATCAGGTTTGAAAATAAAGTTAACGAGAGGTTAGTAATAAAAAATAAATTTAAGGAGACCTCCTCGTTGTTTTCGGTCTTGTGAGTTCCTTACCTCCCCTGTTCGGCACTCCAGCTCCTGCAGACGACGGCAAAGGTACCTCTTGTTGGATGCTGTTTCTTCCTGCTTTCAAGGATCTGCTTTCGCTCAGAAGCTAGATGTCCTCTGAGGATGGAACACCTACTCTTGCAAGCAGCACGTAGCATACTTGTGATCAATTAAATTGGTCGGTATTTCGAGGCGGTTTCTATAATCTTTTATCTGTTTTAGGGTACTCGATGTCTTAATTTCGCATTTGGCCCTCTATAGGAATGGGAGGAACTAGCATGTCACATATACCTAGGCAGGCAGGGGACGTGAGAAGCTCAAGAAACATACGAGCTCAGATCACATGATCACTGTTCTCCAGTACTCGACTCCATCATCCATGGTGGATCGATGGTGCTCTCGTGCTCCAGGTCCAGGAAGAAGAGGCCAAAGCACTTTCCCCAATGCCTGCCTATCTTTATTCTTCAGGCTCCAAAGTCTTCTTACTTTCCCCAATGCCTGCCTATATTTATTCTTCAGGCTCCAGAGTCTTCTTCCTTTCCTTTCTTTAGTAATTACTAGTACCTCCTACATCACGGGTGTGAGGTGTACATCTGTGCATCCAATGTAAAGTCCGCAGACGGCGACACGTCGAACGCGGTGTGGTAGCGATCGCAATCCACATGTCAAATTCTCCGAAACCAACTTTTTCTCGTCAGATGACTCGAATCAATGTACCTAAGATTATCCGTCTTCTGATTTGGTACAGGGTTGAAATAACATACTACTAGTTCTTCAATTGGTTATTTAGTTTATTACAGCTACTAAGGTCACCTGATTACTCCTCCTGAAGCAGCTGCGATAGCCGGAGGCTAAGAGGCAGTGCAGGTAAGAAATATAACCTTAATTTTGGTTTTGATACTATGTTATGAATATTATGTATATATTGAAAAGATCCAATGGGCAATATATAGAATGTACAAAAGATGTATACCATATACAGATAAGACAATAAAAAAAAATATAAAAAATACAAAATGATTCCTAACTCTAATGTATTTTTAACAGCTAGATGTATGCAAAAACATATGCTTTACACACACAAAAAAATCCAACAGCCTCATGGGTCTAATCAGTGTCAACTCCAATATATTAGCAAACCTTGAAGCAGTGGCATCTTTGACATTTTTCTTTTGCTGCGGGTCACTGTATTCCATCTTCTCCTCTCCTGCAGGTTCCAACCAAGTCTGAAGGAATCATAATCCATCTCGCAGCTCACACCAAGTGTACCGACCAACCACCAAGAATTAAAGAGACGGACGATGCCATTGCCATCTTCCTCCACCTCCTCCTTGGCTTCAACTCCACGCATGCTTGCTTTCCAAACAAAGGGATAACCACCCATCTAAGCACTACCACATCCTCCAAGTCCAAGTGCAGCGAGCATAAACGTACGCACGAAGAAGCAGCGGAACAAGTGATTGATCCATCCAATCATCTCATGGGGAAACTTAGGTACTACTACTGCTACTACTATACATGCATGCCGGCCATGCCCATACACCTGGCAATGGCATTGCCATTGCTCAGTTTCAGTCAGCCAGTTTCTATATATATACACGCATTGTGCTGGTTTCTTGGCTCTCATGCATGCATACATCTGCCTGAAGTTGCAAGAACTTTGTGCCTTGCTGCATGCGCCCTCCACGGGCGGCCTCGCCGGCCGTCGACGCCACCGGAGACGTCAAGGTTAATGTCAGCGATCGATACGTAAGTGCTGCTGGTCTGCCTTCCTGCATTGTATACTTGTGTGAGGTTTACAGGATTGAATTGATCCGTGTGAACCATGTGGATGCGTGTGTGTGGCGCATGCATGCGCAGGTTGAGATAAAAAATGGCATCTTCGAGCTGACACTGTCGAACCCCGACGGGATCGTGACCGGCGTGCGGTATAATGGTGTGGATAATCTGATGGAGATTCTTAACAAAGAAGACAACAGAGGGTACCAATTTTCCTTATTATTTTCTTCTCCTATTTTATGCTCTCTTTTTTTAAGCACACGAGATTTGTGCTACTTGGATTTTGCCGCAAGTACAACTGTACAAGTGTGCATTTGTTCTCTAATTAATTTGTGAATTTGAAAATAATCAAGAACCCATTTATTTCTCATGCAAATAGATGCTGCAACTGAGATAACTAAGAGTAATGTTACTGCATGTTCTGTCAGGTACTGGGACATTGTTTGGAATCGACCTGGAGGGAGAACTGGCATATTTGATATGTAAGAGCTCTTAATTCACAATTCGGACTATTACTGCCTCCCTACGAATACCAGCTCGTTTTCTTTTGTTTTTTCTCTTCTTCTTTTTCTTTGGCAAGAGAAAGCCCAGATGTATCTTGTTAGAGATATATCCCTTTGTAATTTATATATATTGCCTACTGGGTCTCTTCAATATACACACAATATATTCATAATATGGTATCAGAGCTTAGGTTAGAGTTTACCGTAGTGGCCGCCACCTCCTAGTCTCTACCCGTTCTCCGCTGCCGCTGCCCCCGAGAGGATCGATCTTTGCTCCCGGGGGCGGCCTCTCGTCGCTGCCGATCCAATCGTAGTAGATCGCTGGCGAGGGAGTAGAACAGGATCCACCTGGCCACAGCCACCCCCTCCTCCCCATCCGCGTCCTCTCCGACGATCGGGACGAGCACCAGAACGGATCGCGCCGCAGTGGCCACCCCGCACCGTCGAGGAGATCTTCAAGGACTTCTTCGCCCACTGCGCCGCCCTCGTCCGTGCCCTCACTGTCGATGTCGATGAGTTCTACGGGTTCTGCGACCCAGAGAAGGAGAATTTGTGCCTGTACGGGCACCCTACCAAAGGAGGAGGTGCCGCCGGAGATGCCGGAGCCGGCGCTTGGGATCAACTTCACCAGGGACGGGATGCACCGCCGCGACTGGCTCTCGCTCGTCGTCGTCCACGCCGACTTGTGGCTACTCTCCGTCGCCGCCTTCTTCGGCGTGTGCCTCAAAGGCAACGAGAGGAAGCGCTTTATTCAGCTTGATTAATGATCATCCAACCGTGTTGGAAGTATTGTCTGATCGGAAGCATGGACGGGATAATAAGTCTGGTGTTGATAACATTGGAAAATCCAGGCACCCCACAAAGTGAACGAGGAGATGGGTCTTCTGCTACTGCTAGCTATTATTTGTGTTTTTTCTTCCGCTGCGTTCATCCAAGTTTGTATCACTCTATCTGTGAGTTCGTCTAAGCCATGTGAGTTTACAAATTTATTGCCAGTCATAGAAGCATAGGAATTTCTTTGACATGATAGCAGTCGTCGCTCTTTTCTTCGAGCTGCTGCAGATCGTCGTTATGATGCCGCCGCTCTGTCTTAGCCGCCGCCCCGAGCTTTTAAGGCCGCCGCGCTTTTTGTGCATTGCGCATCTGTTGCGCTTCTTGTGCACTGCGCCGCCGCCGTCTTGGGCTTCGATCTGCGCCGTCATGCTTCTATGTATTCCTATTCAGCTTGATTTGACAGTTTTATCTATTTTTATCGGTTTCACCATCTTCTTCGTCATGTTGCCGCGGTCGATTTTGCGCCTGCACCTTGTGCTTTATGGGTTGTCACGATATCGGATGGGAGGGGATCTTTTGTCAATATATTTTCCAAGAGCTGCATGCTACGACAACATAATCAAGACTCGGACTTTAGATTTTCCCTAGTTTAGTGTCAACCCTTTCCAAATGCAATGCTATTGCACGCGCCTTGCATTTGAGGTGGATGTTAGAGATATATCCCTTTGTACTCTATACATATTGCCCATTGGACCTCTTCAATATACACACAATATATTCTTAACATGTCTTACATTGAACTTTCTCACGCAGGATCAAAGGCACAGAGTTCCGCGTCATATATCAGGATGAAAACCAGGCTGAGGTCTCCTTCACCAGAACATGGGATCCTTCTCTGGAAGGCAAAGCTGCTCCCTTGAACATTGATAAGAGGTGATTGATGCACAAGCATAACAATGGAGTTGTTCTCACCAGTTCATTTCAGGAAAAAAGAAATTATGTTTAACAGAGGAAGCATGTCTGTACAGGTTCATCGTGCTTCGCGGCTGCTCAGGATTCTACACCTATGGAATCTATGAGCATAAGGAAGGGTGGCCTGATTTTGGCTTGGGAGAGACCAGGGTGGCTTTCAAGCTTCGGAAAGACAAGTTGGCCTAGTTCTCAAATTTAATATTTTTGCTGAACTGAATTTTGTTGTCCACTGAATCTATGTTTTGGTGCAATTATTGCAGGTTCCATTACATGGCATTGGCTGACGACAGGCAGAGAATAATGCCGATGCCTGAAGACCGATTGCCTCCCCGAGGCCAGCAATTAGCATACCCTGAGGCTGTCCTCCTTGTGGACCCAGTAAATCCTGAACTCAGAGGGGAGGTAAGCTGACAGTTATAAGATGGCTAGCTATCCATGATAAAGATCTGACTACATTCTGAAGAATCTGAAGAATGCTGATATGTTTGTCAAGGTCGATGACAAGTACCAGTACTCGTGTGAAGACCAGTACAATAATGTCCACGGATGGATATCATTCGATCCTCCGACTGGCTTCTGGCAGATCACTCCGAGTGACGAGTTCCGGACCGGAGGACCTCTCAAGCAGAACTTGACCTCTCATGTCGGACCCACTATGCTGGCTGTAAGTTCAGACATTATGATGATCTGGAATCTAAAAATAGACCGAAATTGGGCTCAGATTATTCCATGATATGGAACTAGTTCTTCTGAAAGTTTCTTTTATCTGATTTCAGATGTTTCTTAGTCCTCATTATGCTGGGGATGACCTTTCACCCAAGTTCACGAATGGAGAATATTGGAAAAAGGTTCATGGACCGGTCTTCATATACCTTAACTCAAGCTGGGACGGAAGTGACCCAAGTCTACTCTGGGAGGATGCAAAAGTTCAGGTGATTTCAGATTAAATCAGTTCTTAAGGATAGTGCAAGTGTGTTTTCACACAACCTAAGGGCACTTATAATCTCGAATTAGTAAACTCTCAGTTCTCGATTACGGTTGAGTCACTAGTTCTCTTGTCCAAAGTGTCATGAACACTTAATTTCTCTCCATACAAACAAAGTGTTAAGAACTCTCTCTCTCAAAAAAAAAGTTACAAACACTAAAGTAACTTGGTACTTATTTCTCTCTTTTACCTTGGGAAATCAGATGATGATTGAGAAAGAGAGCTGGCCATATTACTTTGCACTTTCAGAGGATTTTCAGAAGACAGAGCAGAGAGGTTGTGTCTCTGGTAGATTACTGGTTCGAGACAGGTACTGAGTAATGACATTTCCCAGTTTTCTACAACTATAGTAGCTTAGAAATTTTGATTTACCCCAGATGTAGTTCAGTATCATAGATATATCTTAGTAATTAATGTTATGAATAGAGTTTGTATTCATTATGAGGCCAATGGCCTAATATATATATAAGTACAGATGTGATATATATGCAAGTAACCCCTTATATAACGGAAAAATACACAAACAATAATATACATCTAATACCCCTTTAAACTTATGGTGGATCAACAACATTAAGTTTGGAGAGATAGAAGCTGTGGTAACCATCATAGTCAAGTAACCTCTGCAGTCAACAAAATCATAGCTCACAACTCAGCCTCAGCACTCAAACGAGAAACTGTTGTCTGCTTCTTAGTCTTCCAAGCAATGAGAGAACCACCAAGAAAAACACAATAGGCAGAAAGAGAATGACGATCAGAGTGATCACTAGCCCAGGTGGCATCAGAATATGTCTGCAGTTGTAAAGAACTGGAACGAGGGAAAAACAGACGACAAGTAATGATTCCACGAAGATATCGTAGAATACGAAAAAGATGACTATAGTGGACCTGAGTGGGAGCATAAACAAAATGACTCAAGATATGCACAGGGTACAAAATGTCAGGACGAGTGACACCCAAATAAACAAGACTCCCAACAATGTGACGAAAGCGAGTAAGATCAGTAAGAGCCTCACCATCAGTGGGCCGAAGATGAACATTAAGCTCCATGTGAGTCTCAGCAGTGTGCTGATCCGTAAGAGAAGCACGATCAAGAATATCCTGGATATACTTTTCTTGGGACAGATAGAAGCCTTCAGGCGTAGAACGTAGAAATAAACTCAGTCCCAAGAAAGTAGCGAAGAGGACCCAGATCAAACATGAGAAACTGTCCATTAAGACGCTCTTTGACAAAAGTGATGTACTGATAATCATCTCCAGTAATGATCATATCATCAACATATAAAAGGAGAAACATCCGACCACGAGGCGAAGTATGAATAAAAAGAGCAGGATCATGAGCACTAGCAGAGAAACCAACTGCAGTGACAATAGAAGAGAAACGATCAAACCAAGCATGAGTAGTTTGCTTAAGGCCGTAAAGAGATCGACGAAGGCGACAAACCATACCCTTAGGAACAGAATACCCCGGTGGTAGTTGCATATAAACCTCCTCACGCAGCTCACCACTGAGAAAGACATTCTTGACATCAAGATGAGAGATAGACTGTGGCCGAACAGACGCCACGGCAAGAAGAGTGCGTACGATGGTCATGTGAGCCACAGAAGAGAATGTCTCATCATAATCACGACCATGCTCCAACTAAAAACCGCATATCACGAGATGAGCCTTGTAGCACTCAAGAGAACCATCAGAGCGGGTCTGAAACTTGTAGATTCACTTGCATGTGATAAGAGTAACACGCGCGGGAAGAGGGACAAGATCTCACGTGCCAGTACGCTCAAGGGCAGCAATCTCCCCTACCATCGCATACTGCAACTCCTGATGAATCGCAGCATCACGATAGGAAATCAGCTTGGCAATAGCCGCTAAAGCAGGAGGCCGAATAGACTGACGATCACGAAGAGCATATCGAGGAGGAGAGGCCGAAGAAGATGACCTATCAGAAGAAGATGGAACATTAGGAGAACCCTCAACTCGCGGACGATGAGTGTAGTAGAGAAGGTAAGAAGGAACAAGTCCAGGAGGAGCCTCTGGAGAGGGTGGTAGTGGTGAAGGAGACGGTGAAGGAGGCACCGGAGAGGCCAAAGGCTGTGATGGAGGTGTGGTAACTATGGGAGTGGCAGGAAAAGTCAGGAAAAAAAGAGACACGACAAGAGATGCTGGAGTGGTGGAAGGAGAAGGACAAGGGTAGAAAGGACGAGACTCATTAAAAGTGACATCCTGAGAAACCTGCATCTGTTGGCCAATAGGATCCCAACAACGATATCCCTTATGCTCAACGCTATAGCTCAAAAAAACGCAGGAGGATCGGCCTATTACATGGCCTCCCCTCCTTCCCCCCTTTCCCCCCTGGGTGGGAGCGGTCAGCTTGGTGCGCTCACGAGGGGCAAGAAGAACATAGCGCGCACACCCAAAGAGGCGAAGACTAGAGTAGTCAGGAGTGTTGCCATAGAGACGCTCAATTGGGATCCCACCTTGAGGACCAGAAGAAGGCTGAATATTAATCATGAAAGTGGCAGTAGAAACAGCCTCAGCCCAGAAGTGTGGTGGGACAACAGAAGCAAGTATAAGAGCACGGGTTGTCTCAAGAAGATGACGATGTTTTCGTTCAGCCACACCGTTCTGAGCATGAGCACCAGGACAAGAAAACTAAGAGAGAGTGCCCTACTCAGCAAAAAAACCACGAAGGACTCCTAACAAGTATTCCACAGCAGAGTCAGCACGAAAGACATGAATAGGAGAATCAAACTGAGTACGGATCATGGTGGAAAAAGTCTTGTGGATGGATAAAACCTCACTACGATATGATAAAAAGTATATCCATGTGTGGCGAGAAGTCATCAATAAAAATTATATAATATCGATGACCTCCTTTCGAAACGAAAGGAGCCGGACCCCATACATCAGAATGAACAAGATCAAAAGGACGTTGTGACACTGACTCACTGGAAGGATAAGGAAGTTGAAGTTGTTTACCAAGCTTACAACCCTGACAATTTAGAGAAGCATCACCAGACACAAACCCTAAAAGACCACGACGAAGTAAAGAAGATAGACGCGACCCACAAAGATATCCCAAACGATGATGCCACTAAGCAAAAGACGTAGTGGAGGATGCAGCAGAAGCAGAGGCGGTGGTGGAGGCGACAAGACTGGCAGGAGTGACGGAAGGAAGACGAAGCCAGTCAAACCCCCAGAGACGCCGTGAGTCACGGCGGCAAGGGCCAGTACCAACCGGAGTCCCCGTGCAGCGATCCTAAACGGAATAAGAATCAGAATCGAGAATAACACGACTACCATGATCGGCAAGCTGATCGGCAGATATGAGCAGCATTGTTAGTTTGGGAACATAATAAATAGCAGGAACATGGAAAGAGAAATTCAAAAGAGTGCCTCGTCCTACGACCGAGAGAGAGGTACCATCTGTCGTCTGGACATTGATAGAATCAGCTAAATGATCAATGGAAGTGAGACTGTTGGAATCAGATGTCATATGAAAGGAAGCACCAGAGTCAAGAATCCAAGGTGATATACATGAGAAAGGAGTAGAAGGTGGTCTCTCATTAGAAGACTGCGCAGCAGAACCAGACGATGCAGAAGTAGCCATACGACGCAGCAGTGTGAGAAACTCTTGAGAATCAGAAGCACCAGAGCTCCTCTGAGAGGAGGAACCACCAATGCCCTTCGGAGGATGGTCACCACGACATAAATCCCTGTTCGTCTTGTAGCAGAACTGCTCCACATGTCCATGCTTATTGCAACAGGCATAGTGGAGTCCCCTACCAACAGCAGATGTCACTGGTGAAGACACAACGGATGATGGAACAATTGTAGTAGGTGTAGAAGCTGGAGGAGCTGACAGAGCCGAAGGAAACGACTAGGACGGCAGAAGACCCGCAACACGAAGGCGAAGCTTCTCAACACAAACAGCTGCAAGGGCCTCCAACAAAGTCACACGAGGGTGGCATGCCAGCAACTGAGCACGAGTCTGCTCATACTCAGCCCGAAGATGTGTCAAGAAGTCGTAGATGCGACGAAGCTCCTGGTGAGACTGCTGACGACTCTGACAGCACTGACAAGTGTGGCAAACATCAGGTCCCAAAGAGTCAATCTGACGCCATACCGCAGACAACTGGGCATAGAACTCATCCACAGTGGCATCTCCCTGCTGCAGCGACGGCTCCTGACGCACAACAGAAATATACAAAGAATCGCCAGACGCCTCGTAGCAGTTGCGCAGATGCTTCCACATCAACTGTGCTGAGGCTAAGCCAACAACATCTCTAGTGAGATGCACTTCCATGCTAGCAACCATAGTAGCAGAGGCACAGACAGTCAGTCATCCTCATCAATCCATATCTTGTAGGCAGCATACTGAGTCTGAAAAGTCTCCATGACATCCTCAAAAGCATCAGATATCCCTTTACTGGTGTCTTCGGAAGCATCCTTCGCGAGCACGGGCTCAACAGATGGAGGCGCATGTGCATGTGTTGAAATAAGCCCCGATAATTGAGTCCAGTGAAGATCACCGGGCAGCGAGGAACGAAAACGGTGCCTATTGGTAGGCGGCGCTGGACGGCGCGGCGACCTAGACAACAAAGTCTAACAGGCGGCGCTGGACGGCGCGGTGGTTAGAACAACGTACTGCCCCCCTCTTTTTTCTTTCTTTTTTCTTTCGGGCCGACTCACTTAAACTAGACCGGCCACTTGCTCGGCCAGGAGCCAACAGCCCGTGAGCCCAAACACGCACGGGGAACGTAGGGTTCCCCCTTGGCGGCGACGGCTCGGTCTCGGCGACCCAAGCGGAAGACGAGCGGCAACGGCGGTCGGAGAGAGTGAAGGAGGCGGCACCCCGGAGCGACGACGACCAACGCAGACGACGACGGGCGACGAGGAGGTGCGGCCCGAAGTGACGACGACGGTCGGACGAGCTACGGATCTGGCCGAGCGACAAGCGAAGGAGGTGGCGGCAGATCGAGGCAGTGCCGACGGCCATACGGGCGAAGACGACGTCGACGGCGACCCGAAGCGACAGCGACGGCCGGGCGGGCGACGGAGCCGGGCAGCCCGAGACAAAGGGCCAGCAGTGGTGGTGATGGAGCCGAGCAGCCTGAGACGAAGGAAACCCGGATGAAAGAGCTAGCGGCGGCGGCGACCTACCGACAAGAAAACCGACTAGCGCGGCGGCAAGAAAAAATCGACGGCGTCCGACGAAACCCTAGTTATGGCTCTGACACCATGTTATGAATAGAGCTTGTATTCATGATGAGCCTAATGAGCCAATATATATACAAGTACAAGCGTGACGTATATGCAAGTAACCTCTTATATAACGGGGAAAATACACAAACAATAATATACATCTAACAATTAACTCATCATGTCGCTTAGGTATTTAGATGATGAGGATCTTTATGCCACAGCAGCATATGTAGGCTTAGCCCTACCAGGAGAAGCTGGATCCTGGCAAAGAGAGTGCAAGGTAATGCATGCTATATACACTTTCTTCTTTTAGAACTAGTTGCACTGTATATTATTAGACTATGAAGTTTATTCTCGCATACTGCAATGCTGCAGGGATACCAATTCTGGTGTAGAGCAGATGCAGATGGGAGCTTCTACATAAGGAACATTGTAGCCGGGGACTACAACCTTTATGCGTGGGTTCCAGGTTTTATAGGGGACTACAAATTGGATGCTACACTAACCATATGTTCAGGTTAGCATCTTAACCTGACTGGTATATAATATACCCCTTGCAAGTTGCAACTTTTAATGTGATGTCCTGAGATATTCAACATTGCTGTTCAGGGGATGATATTTATCTTGATGACCTTGTGTATGAACCACCAAGAGACGGTCCGACGATGTGGGAGATCGGAACTCCTGATCGATCTGCTGCTGAGTTCTATGTTCCAGACCCTAACCCCAACTATGTCAATAGATTGTACATCAATCATCCTGACAGGTGAAACAGAGTGGCTACCTACTGACTTCTAAAACATCTACTAATCAAGTAATCATCATTTCTTATCGTATGGTGTTCTTATTGTTTGTTACAGATTTAGGCAGTACGGACTTTGGGAAAGATATGCAGAATTGTATCCAGACAGTGATCTGGTATATACAATTGGTGAAAGCGACTATAGCACCGATTGGTTCTATGCTCAAGTTAACAGGTGGTGTGTGCTGTTTCATTCAGATATCACACAACTGTTTTCACAGAGCTACATGAACTAGTGATCTAGTGCTAACATCTGTGTTGTCTCGAGTGCAGAAGAACTGATCAGAATACCTATGAACCAACCACATGGCAAATAAAGTTCAATGTTGACAATGTCACTCCTAACAGCACCTACAAGTTCAGAGTGGCACTTGCATCTTCCGCGCAAGCTGAGCTACAGGTTCTTTCAGGACCGCCCCCGCCATTGCTTATGTGCATTCCAGTTTTCTTATCGAATGTCGTCATTTATTTCTTCAGGTTCTTCAGTTTCCTGAATAACCAATCTTGTTCTTCAGGTTCGTTTCAACGATCAGGACAGGAGTGATCCTCACTTCACCACCGGGCTGATCGGCAGGGACAACGCGATAGCGAGGCATGGGATCCATGGGCTGTACTGGCTCTTCAACATCGATGTGAGTGGTGCTTGGCTTGTTCAAGGGGTGAACACCATCTATCTGAGGCAGGCCAGGAGCCATAGCCCGTTTCAGGGAGTCATGTATGACTACTTGCGTTTGGAAGGACCTTGTGGCTGCCTGGTCTAAGCTAACCTACCTTACCTACCTTATCTGTATACCTAGTAGAGCTAGTTGAGCTATGTACTTGTGTATGATTTGGCAGTATCCATCCACTAATACTTAATTTAATAATAATAATAATATTATTATTATTATTATTATTTTGTGTTACAACTTACATAGCAATGTGTGTTCTTTGTGTCACTCTTACCTATGCCTGCATGCTAACGTACCTGGCGAGCTGCCGAGTGGCAAGATGCAAGATGGACCGCGACAGAAACCTAACTTTGGACAAGATGCCAATCGCAGCGAAGATTGAGATCTCCCGAGATAAGCATCCCCCGCCCGCTGCCTCTCTCTTCACGGCGCCAACTTAATTAGCACCAACCAGTTAGTGCAGCAGCAGCAATGGCCGGAGCGGCCATGGCGCTCTCGTCCCTCTCGATGGCTGGCACCCCGGTCAAGGTCGCCGGCGCCTCCTCCGTCCTCGGCGACCCCGTCAACAACAACGCATGGGCGCACGCCACAAACTTCGTGCCCGGCAAGTGAGCGCGCGATTCCACTTCCAAGGAGTACTCTGGATCGAATGCATGTAGCACATGTGATCGAGTTGGGTTCATTAACTGGGAGCTTAATTGGGATGATAAAATTAATGGTGCGTTTGTACACTTTGCAGTTAGTAGTGGTTAACATGAGGATTCTTAATGCGCGCGGCTATAAGTAAGTCAACCATTCAAGAACGTCTGAATGTGCTTATAATGTCTTTTGTTATTTAGCTGATGATCGACTTTGTGCAATTGGTGGTTGTACTACAAGATTATAGTTGCTAGTATGATGCAAAGGCAATGTTTAAATTGGTAGGACAAGCTACTAGACAAACTGTTTCCCCTTCTTCATAAATTAAGCATGTTCCTGGCTAGCGACTGGAAACAAGAAATCATTGTCTTCTAAGGAAATAGCCAAATATTAAGCCAAACATGAATTTAAAAGGGGGGAAAAACTAATATTATACTTTCCAATTTAAAAACTTTCAAGGACACCAACAAGAATAGATCCAATTAACTTGAGCGCTGAACCATTGGTAGCTTAATTAGACGGATCATTTCCCTCTAATGTTGAAAACAGGATGTTCTCTCGTCCTATTACTATGGGTGTGCATTTGGTTTAATCGGATAGGTTTAGTTTATTCAGTAAAACAGTTTTTGGTTTTTGAGAAGTGGCCACCGAATTAACCAAACTGAAATAGCAAACCAAATCTAATTAACCAAAATATTTTGGTTCAGTTAATTCGGCAATTTGATTTATCGAATTGCAATGGGGAGGAAGGGAGGAGGAGGGAGATGCGGAGGCGACGGAGAGGAGTGGGAGGAGGGTGTGGTGGAGTAAGGGGAGGTCGCAGGGGTGGTCCTTGCCGCCCGGCAGTTAGTAGAAGCAGGACAAGGAGAACCCGCCGAGTGATCGGCTCGCCACGTCGTGGGCATTGGGGAACGGTTGTGCGCCCGTGCCGAGTGCCGACTGCTGAGATGGGGATCGGGTCAAGTGGGGAACGGGTGGCGATGGCACGATTGGGACGGGCAGTGGCGGCGGGGTCAAGTACTGCCCAGGAGTAACGAGACCTAGGCTTAGACTTACTAGGTTAGGACCTAGGAGGGATGGGGCGGCACGAATGGGCCTTGGGCTATGGCCTAGCTATGGGTTTCGATAGGGACTGAGGGAGTGAGGGTTACTATTATTTTGGTATTTTTGGTTAATTCATTTTCTGGGACTTGGAAACCGCATCGTACACCGAATAGTAAAAAAAATCCTATCACACTGAATAAGGTACAACGAGTAAACCACAAATTTTGGTATTTTCGGTTCGGTATTTTGGTTTCGGTATAAATATGTCCACCCCTACCCATGGATCAAAATCCCGGCCGGTAACCGGCGGTTACCGGCCGGTTACCGGTTTACCGGTCGGGTCCTATAACGGAAAACCCGGCCGGTTTTTTCCGGTTTAGCAAATTCAAATTCTAGTTTTCAAAATTTGACTGATTTTTAAACAAATTCAAACGAATTTCATCCGGTTTTTTTTCCGGTAAATCCGGTAACCGGCCGGTTACCGTTACCGGCCAGTCACCGGTAAACTGGCCGGTAACGAGATTTTTATCCTTGCCCCTACCTATTACTACCAATCTCAAGTCTTGCCTACTGAAATGGTCGGGGGGAAAAGATAAAATCGTTCAAATGTGCCTAATGTGCGGGCATACTGACAGCAATTAATGTCCACATGCGTTGCATGAAGCATCTTCTATATATGATGAAGAGCATGTGCTGCGAGCAATGAACCATACAAATTACAATCTTGAGATGACGGTGCAGACATTTTTATTCAGCATGTAAGATTATGAGCCAACAATGTACACTTGCACACCAACAATGTACACTTGCACAGTCTCTACTCTCTATCTTTGGCTACATAGACCAAGTGGTCTGCGTATTCCGCGAAGAAGAGCAGCATGGTGGCCTTGGAACTTGCACTCTCGCTCCAGGCAAGGGTCAGTCAAGATCATGATGAGCCCTCGGTGCCGGAAGAAGAAGAGCGCCGTCTCCGAGAGGGCCAAAGGCGGGCGCTTGCAGAAGGAGGTCGCCCAGATATATGGCCTTTCGCGACCCTCGCCTCCACGGCGTCCGCCGCCTTCCGCGAGCTCTCCCGGCACCGAGGGCTCATCGTCGATCGCCTCGCCGCCTCTCCTCTCCTCTCCACTAAACGCGCCGCGCACCTTCCGAAAAAGCAAGTGGGCGGCGAACCACGGGCCTTTCTTAGGCGTGGCGCCCGTTTCTTTGGCGGGCCTTTTTTGGTTTTGGGCTGCAGAAACTCCGCATTGTGCATTGTTTGACTTGACGGCACCGTGTTCCAATGTGTTCATTGACGACGATGTTCCAGTAGGCAGCATGGGATGTTCCACACATTTGGTTCCAACATTTCAACGACGATATTACAATGGGGTGTTGCACACATTGGTTCCAATGTTCCAACAATCTATCGACCATGTTCCATTAGGTATATTGGGATGTTTTCATCGTACTTGGTTCCAATGTTCCAACAGTTTATCGACGATTTTCAGTAGACAAAAACATTAGTGTAACAAATCAAAACTTGCTAGTGGTATTAGGGAAAACTATTTGTGTGGAATAAATATTAGTGAAATAAATCGAGGCAATTAGTTAAACAAAACCAAAAATATTAATAAAACAATGGTGAATATAATTACATGATGAAATAAAAAAAAAAAAATACTGCAGCGCTAGCTCTTCCTCGGTGTTTCTCCTGTCATCCCTTCTATGTAGATGCACATCAACAGCTAACATACATGAAACTATATAGATTTGTCAGATGGAAATACTCGTATTTATCATCAATGGATCCCACAGCTAACCTTTTGTAAATTTACAATGAAAAATCCCAAAATTCATGAAAACTAGTGAAATTGACCCCCACAGCTATAATATTTTAGCTTCGCCACTGTGCGTGACGCCATGCACACATACCACTAATTTCGAGTAAACGCGCATTGTCTGTTCCTTTTGTGCATCCATGGGTAGTGCTGGGACTTGGGCCGTACGTGCTTTTTTGGGTCGGCCCGAAGCCCGGTCAGCAGGGCACGGTCTAAGTATGGTACGATACGACACGTGGTGGACCGGGTTGGTACAGCACGAACGGCGGGCCGACTGGGCCTGAGAATGCGTCCCGTTGGGCGGCACGGCACGGTACGACCAGTTGGGCCGTGCTTGGGCCGACATGGCACGAAATAGGCCCAACCTTCCCGTTATAGCCTAATCTCTCCCTCAGCCCAGCCCAATCACTCCCCCCACATCGGTCTGACCCAACCAATCACCCCCTTCTGTCACTTGGTCTGACCCAACATCCCTCCCGACCTCCCCCAACCCCCATCCCCAACCCTTTCCCCCGAGCCGTGGCTTCCAAATTCCCAATCCTTAATCATATCTACTGATTCCCCTCTCTCCAGCTCCAACCGCCTCCCTCCCCACGCGCTGCCGATCGTCGCCCTTCCTCCCCACGCACCGCCGCCCTCCCTCTCCCTCCCCACGCGCCGCCGCCCTCCACCCTCCCTCCAGCCACCTCCTTGTCGCCGTCCTTCTCACCCCCTTCGCAAGCGCACGGCTGAAGGATCTAGACCCGCCATTATGAGTTAATGGAGTGTTTTGGTGATTAATGATAAATCTATTTGTAAGACTAATATTTCTATTGTTATATCTAGTATGTAGTCTCATTTGGATATAAAGATGAAATTCAACGAGGTATACATTCGACATCATATTTCTTATATATTGTTGCATTCCTCGGAGCCAAAATATAGGTTGAACCCCACCATAAGTCTAACTTGAATATGTGCATAAATTCCTATTACACATTTGTGTATGCACACATTTAGGGGGGGAGTTCACTCTATATTTTGTGGTTTCATTAGTTTTAGACTAGTTGTTTTAGGTTTTAATTATGCAAAACCAAATTGTTATTAGCTTCCGCATTATAAATTGGTTTTAGCCAAAGAGAATTTTAAAACCGCCTATTCACTCCCCCTCTAGTCGGCTCCTCGATCTTACAGCGGCGCGTCCAAGGTGGGCGGAGTTCTTCATCGGTGCCCAAGAGGAGGAGGAGCCTATGGCGAGGGGGAGCAGACGTAGATGGCGCACTGGTGTCTTTGTTTTCCTGGGTGATGGTAACGGCTTTCGTCTTCGCAGACGTCTATAGTTCTTAGGACTGAGCTTGGGTCGGCACGGCACGATCCCGGCACGACGGGCTTTGGGCCGTGCCTGAGCCTGGCCGGAGGCAAGGTGGGCCGGCACAGCACGACGCGGCCCGAAGCACGGTAGATTCGTGTTGTACCAGCACGGCATGACCCAATGCCCACCACTATCCATGGGATACTTTTGCATGCCACTAGTTCGAAGACTTGAGAGAAAGAACATGCAAGGTGGTGGTGCTAAATGCATGCTGCCTGCTGCAGCGCATTGTAGGGTCAATACTCAAGTCAAGAGAATTTGCTAGAAGATAAATGAGCGTCACTTTCAAGTCATACCACACTACAAAAAATGCAGTGAAGTTCTCTCTTACGACGAGTATATCTACGAAATGACCGATACCAATTTGGAATTTGCTAAGGGGTACACTACTACACAAAACCTCATCACAGACGGTTCTAAACCACAATTTGGAATGACGCTTTCAATTCATACCACAATTCGATACCATCATCACAGACGGTTTTTGAACCATTTGAATTTATGCGTCTGTGATGACATGAGATCATCACAGACGGTTCGTGAATAGAACCGTCTGTGATAGTCTATTTTCACAGACGATTCTGAACAAGAACCGTTTGTGATAGTAATTATCACAGACGGTTTTTGTTTAAAATCGTCTGTGATAGCTTTTTCTATTGCAAAAAAAACGAAAACGGATTTTCACTTCGTCTAGAACCTCCTGAGCCTCGCGAATGAATTTGATATGGATTTTTGGATTGAACTTTTCGTTAGCTTTCCCACAATAGTCACAGCATCACAGTAGCATCAACTCAATCCATTCACAGAACACTAAAAACAAAACGACATCACCCACATCGCAGTAGCATCTACTCAGTCCATTCACAGAGTACTAACACATCACAGTAGTAATCCACATGACAGAGCAAAATGGGGGAGTAGAGAGAGTGAGGTCGTGGGAGGCTGGGGTAACGAGGTCGTGGGAGGCTGGCGACGATGAGGCCGGGGCGAGGTGGAGGAGGCCGGGGGCGACGAGGTCGTGGGAGGGCGGCGACGACGAGGTTGGGGCGAGGTGGAGGAGGCCGCGGGCGACGAGCTCGGGGGAGGCCGGAGCACAAAGTCAGGGCCAGACGGAGATGGCAGAGGAGAAATAGAAGAGAAGGAGATTGAGATGGCAAATGAGGAGATGGAGAACTCTGTTAATATAAAAAGATTTTCGGCAGCCCGCCCATTAAGTGCAAATTTTCATTTTCCCGCCCAACAAAACAAAAGTATCATAGACGGTTTTATACAAAACCGTCTGTGATGACATATCACAGACGGTTCGTATCATGAACCGTCTGTGATAAGCGTCTCATCATAGACGATTTTTGTATAAAACTTTCTGTGATTTTAGGGTTTACTATGGATTGGATTTTTACCATGGTTTTAGAAATCCAAGCCATGGTAAATCTAAATCTCAGTATCACAGACGGTTCGAGGTTAGAACCGTCTGTGAAGTATCACAGATGGTTCTAATCGCTAACCGTCTGTGATACTTCACAGACGGTTCTAACCACGAACCGTCTGTGATATCTACATATTCACTCCCCCCTCTAGTCGGCCTCCTCGATCTTACAGCGGAGCGCCCGAGGTGGGCGGAGTTCTTCATCGGTGTCCAAGAGGAGGAGGCTATGGCGAGGGGGAGCAGACGTAGATGGCGCACTAGTGTCTTTGTTTTCCTGGGTGACAGCGATAGCTGTTGTCTTCGCAGACGTCTATAGTTACTTAGGACTGGGCTTGGGTCGGCACGTCACGATCCCAGCACGACGGGCTTTGGGCCGTGCCTGAGCCTGGCCGGAGGCAAGGTGGGCCGGCACGGCACAACGCGGCCCGAAGTACGGTAGATTCATGCGTACCGGCACGGCATAGCCCAATGTCCACCACTATCCATGGGATACTTTTGCATGCCACTAGTTCGGAGACTTGAGAGAAAGAACATGCAAGGTGGTGGTGCTAAATGCCTGCTGCCTGCTGCCGCGCATTGTAGGGTCAATACTCAAGTCAAGAGAATTTGCTAGAAGATAAATGAGTGTCGCTTTCAATTCATACCACATGACAAAAAATGCAGTGGAGTTCTCCCTTACGATTTTTCCTCACGATTTGTGCTCCATGTGGCTTCGACGACCGGTGGCGAGACACCGATGACGCTTAGGCAGGGTTAGGGATAGGGTCTGCCGGGATTAGGGTTGTATCCACCGTAGCCCCGAGTATAGAGGGAGGTTGGGGGAGACGGTGCATCTGACGGTGATAGCCGCCGGATAGGAGGAGGAAGTGCTGCGCAGGGCGGCTCGCCGGAGAGGAGGCACTGCGGCGGCAGCTAGGGATTGGGAAAGAGAAGGGAGGGAGGAGGAATATATATGGTTTAAGAGCAAATTAATATGAGATCATTTGTATCTTAATCCAATGGCTCAAAATTCGAGTACTTCCTGACAACAACAAAGAAAATACTGACATACCAGCCAGCTAGACACCTCTAATAATTAAGGCTAGGCATGGTTTGCTTTGGCTGGACCAGAGTTCAGTTTCATGGTCGAAGTTTCCGTGTACGTAGCTATTAGCCTCGTTTCCCACTGGAATTTGTTCCCTTTAACTAGAGTACGTTGTGTGTTTGTGTCTAGCTAGCAGCTACCGGTACAGACTGTACTGATCCTGTCCTGTACGACACCTGATCGGATCGATGACTACACATGTACACGTACAAGGTAAGCCGCTTTACGTATACGGCGAGGATGTGGACTGGACGTCCAAAGGAAGGGAGGAGGCCAAGGACAGGAGCAGTATACGTTCATCACAAAGCCTAAAGCCTTAAGCTATAACGTACATCGGTACGCCCGGCCGTGGGCTTCAGCTTAACATGCACTCAAGAACAATAATTACCCCGACACGCGTACGATCACCTTGGTTTCACCAATTGTTTGGGGTCATGCGGCTCCAAGAATGTATTGAAGTTTTCCGATCGCACATGCAGTACTACCAAATCGAGGAAATTAGTAACTACTTAATTAGTACTGTGAGTATATATCGTGGTGGTAGAGCTAGTATATATGTCAGCAGCTAGCCTTCCAAGTACGCTATAATGCATGCACCAATGTTATATTATAATGTTTGGATCTGCTCTGAATTAAAGATGATATTCCCCTCACGGGTATACCCGCGAAGGACAACAGGCGAAAAACCTCGCATATACCCGTCGTCCGCGGGCATACCCGTTTACCCGCTAATAATGCATCGCCGCTTGTGGGTACCCATCGCCCGCGGACATGCTCGTTACCCGCGAGCAATGCATACATCAAGTTCATCATAATTCACACATCAATGGTGCATCACACATTCAACAACTAATAAAGTTCATCACAATTCACATATCATGTTCGACAAGACAACTAATCAAGTTCAACAAATAAAATATAAATACAAATTGACATAGTTCCATACACATGTGGGTAGATTACGGGTAATCGGGCGAAGCGGGTACGGGTGGAGCTTACCCATACCCATACCCGTTTACCCAATGGGCAAAGAATTATGCTCGTTTTCATGCCCGTTAGCAAAGAAAGACGCCCATACCCGCCTCCATTAGGGTATTCGCCTGCAGGCACGCGGGTAATCAGACACAATTGCCATCCCTACTAGTAACCGGGGCAAGACCGACTAATCCGTTAACGCGCGATGGTCTAATTCTTTGTGTTCTTCTTCTGTCATCTACATCATTTTGTGTACTTATATAATAAAATTTATAAATAACTAATATCACACTATTGTTCATATTCTAACACGTATACCCGACGTGTGTGTGGGAGGGTTGGGGCGACCGATTCGCGGTCGGGCTGCACGTACGTACGTACGCGCGGCGCAGATTTGAGACTGACGCCGTTCCGCGAGGAGGCCAACGTGCGAGGCGTCCGGCTAGCTGGCGCCTGGTGGCACAAATTCATGATAGATTTGAATTTGGGAGAAACATATCCTTTCATCAGGGGTCTCCAATAATTATGTACGTACGTAGTCAGGTACGTTTCAGCTAGATAGCATTCAGTTGACACACGCACAAAGACAGAAATTTGCAAGGCAAAAAGGCAAGAGCATCAGCAAGAAAGTTCCGGCTTGGCTAGACGTACACCTAGCTAGCTAGCTAAAAAGTTCTGATCGGTGGTTACATTCCGATCGATCTTTCAATCAACAGTAATATTAAAATCATCGACACATCGTGAGTTGCCACGATCCAAGTGACCGGTACCACCTATTGGCATGACCTTCGATCTCAGAAAGCAAACATCACAATCAGATTTAGATTTAGATTTATCAAAGCCGGCCGCCTGTGTGCAACGTACAGCAGCACACGCAGACCTGCCCGCTACTTCCAGCCTGCACTGCACAGATTTGCATGCATCCGTCTCTCTCTCTCTCTCTCTCTCTCTCTCTTCACGGGAGGCACCTTCGGTCGGTAGTTCACCCGCATCATTGCTTGTTCTCTAGCACTAGCTCGGCTATAGCTACTTCCAAATGTTACCTACCTACCTTTTCGTGCTTTGTTTCTGTACGTACGTAGGCACGAAAGAATCCACACTTGACCTGCCTGTCCCGTAGGTACGTACGTAGTCCGGTGTACTACTACCGGCCAATCGTGTCCGATGACAGTGTACTACTGACCGCCTAGTATGGGCCGGTGCCTTCTATGGCTCCAGGGCCCTTGGGACCGGGTTCGGCCTAATCCGTGCTTCAGGGGTCCATTTATATATTTAGGTAGTCATATAAACCAAAAACTCTGAAAGAAGCCATAATACAATGGAAACGAGTGAAAGCTCGGTATCAAAGGTAGCTTCAGAATTGAACATAAGAGCCAATTTAATAGGCCAAAATGATAAGTATGCGGATTATTCAGGTGGACACACAGAAGAAACAAACATAAGACTGCATGAAATGTAACCGGGAGCAATTAAGATCTCTGGTATACATATGCCTTGTGCTAGCGCAGGGACGATTTAAACCAAGTAAAACAAAAAAAAAACATCCTAAGTTCTGGCCCAGCCATAATTTGACACGATGGCATCCAAGTGGTCGATACAAACATTGATCCCAGCCAAAATTAACTTAATTTGTCCCAACACATTACAGATAGATCAACAACAAACGCTGTTATTTCTTGCTTGATCCATCCCTAGAAACTACACTGCACTGCACCGGCCGCCATCAACGACATAACATCACCAGTCACCGCCACCATTAACATAAATGATCACACATCGATTAACTTCATGCATGAACCCTATTAGGCTAACTGGTACTTACCTTGCATGCAAAAGTTGTGCATGTGTTTGTTCGCTTCCATCTCCTACTTCATTTCTGGGTCCAACGAGCCCATGCCAAGACTGGCGGTGCCGTGCCGAAGCGGCAGCCCCGCCGCGCCGCTCATGCTCCGCACGACGCCGCCACCGACGCCGAGGAAGTCCCTCGTGCTAAGCTTGCTGTCGTCCATGCCGGGAAATCCGCCGCTGAACGCCACGCCGGCTCCGCTCCCGGAGCCCGCCAGGGTGTTCATCAGGTCCCGGAACTGGCTCTCGTTGTCCGCCTGAGATGTACTCCTCGACGAGCTCTCCCCCGCCACGAACCCAGCTCCCGTAGACTTCCCGTTCAAAGGGCCGCCGCTTCCGAGCCCTCTGAGCAGCGAGTTCAGGCTGCCGCCTCCGCCACCGCTTGTCGTCGCGCCCATCTGAGCGGCCTTCTGCAACAGCGCAGTCGCTGACATCTGCGGCGGCGCGACGGTTTCGGAAGAGTTGTACAAGGAAGGGAAGCTGGTGCCGCCGGCCATTTGGTTGCCCATCATGTTCCCCGAGAAGATGGTCGACGACTCGGTGTCAGTCCTGCTGTCGCCGTGCTCGCCGCCACCGGCGCGGCCGTTCCCGGCCGCCGTACCGTTGAACTGGTCCGGGAAGACAAGGCGCGCTTCCTGGCCACCGCTCGCACCCGAGAAGAAACCCAGGTTGAGGAGGCTGTTATTGCCCGGCTGGTGCTGCTCCGGCAGCTGCATCAGGCCGTGGAATGCCGGTTTGCCGTGGAGCAGTGAGGTGTGGCCGGGCTGGGTTTGGCAGTCCTCTGCGCTGCCGAGGTAGAATGGAGAGGACGGCGATGAGGTCGGTTGAACGGGGCGGAACGCGGGGGAGCCGGCGGAAGACGGCATGAGGTGCTCGAACTGCGATGCCGCCGCGTTACCGCTGATAGTGGTGGCCCCTGTGGAGTGGGCGTGGTCTTGGAAGGTCGGCAGTTGGGAGCCGGCCATCCCGGAGAGCCCCAGGGCCATGCTGCCGGAGCCGTACAGGCCGGCGCCGATCGGCGGCATCCTCGCGCTCTCCTGCGCCAACGCGTCGCAGAACGCGCGGTGGGTGATGAAGCTGTCCCTCCTGTAACGCGCCCATGCAGGGTCAAACCCAAGAAACACACGTTAATGTGGCAATGTGTAAAATACAATCCCAGACAATACTACATGTACAAACAGCTAATGTGTTCGCATTAAAGTTTTTAAATAACAAGTTAATATATGCTTGACTGAATTTTTTTCTAACAGTACAAGCGGACCCACGCAAACACAACAAACACCACCCGCGTGAAATTTTCCACTGAACGTGCACGTGGCCAAGTCTAGGACTTGAACCCTGGTGGCCTGGGGGACACACCCGAATGCCTAACCATCTGACAACAAGCCAGCTTTCGCCTGAATTGTATGTATAATCAATTTTTTAGGGGAAAATACAAATGTTTTTGGTGATCTGTAAGTTCTTTGATGTTTTGTTAAATCAAAGTAGGTCTATTTTTCTACCCTTTGGAGTAGGTTGAGATTTTTTGTGTGCCATATTCTGATTTTGATCCTACTGTTAAAAAGTAACCTATACTTAAGAAGTAACAGATCGTTGTAATAATGATAAAAAAAAAGTGTGATGTAAAGAAGCAAACTGGTAAAGTGCAACCGATTAACCTTACAGACATTGTACTGCATTAACAATAATCGCTACTCCTCTGTTCAAAAAATTATGACGCTTTAGAACACATGATGTAGTTTTTCCAACTTTAAGCACTAAAATAATTCAGACAAAATTATTTAGATTAATGGTATGGAAATGATATACCATTAGATTTTTTTTAATGTCAGGTACTTTCACAACACAATGTTTTATTATTGTTTTTGCTAACACGTTGATTATATATATATATATAAAGTTATGCATTGAAGACAGTGCCATGCAATGTCCAAAATGACATATATTTTTGAACAAAGGAAGTAGCTAACTTTCACTAGTACTAGCTGACTGATACTCCGTCTGTTCAAAAATATATGATGTTTTGGATATCGACACGGTCTCCAATATGCAACTTTGACCATTAATTTTTATATAAATATGTTCATAAAATAATATAAAAATCATTATATTATAAAAATATTTTCATGATTAATCTAATGATACCAATTTCACGTGACCAATACAAATATATTGTTATATATCAGTGGTCAAAGTTAAGAAAGTTTGATTGCACGCTTTCTAAAACGCTATATTTCTGAACCGAGGGAATACGATGGTACTAACTTTGGGTGGAATGTACAAACTGTAGCCCATGAAAAGCATTCGAGTTAGCCAGAAATGGAAAGGCAAAACCTAGGGAAAGAATGTAAATGTGATGCCCAGAGACTGTACCCGTTCCAAACCACATATACAATTGCAAACTAGGTTCCAATTTCCCAATACAGACGCGCGCCTCATCCTTACCATATGTGATACGTTTACACGAAGAGAGGCAGAGCAAGTCGATTGGCATCGATCTCTCTCCCTGCTACAAACAAGCAACACGTACTAGTAGCTAGCTAGCTAGAGCACCGCACAGGAGCCATCAAAAGAATAGAGCTGTCGCTGCATGCATGCATGCATGCATCATGCGTCCCATCCGTCACATGAGAACAAGGAAGCCTGCTGCCATGGCCTTGCTGGTTGCTACTGCTTGCAAGTGAACAGGAGAGAGAGAGAGGAAGCTACCCAGGTGTGGATTCCGAGGTGAAAAAGAGGACTGCCTTTTGTTTTTTGAACTCTCAAAATGACCATGGCAGCATGCAGGAGTGCGGATCTCCAGTGGCCTGTCCCCTCTACGGACAAGAGCAATTCACGTGTGACCAGCTCCTCCTCTTCTCTCTCTCTCTCTCTCTCCCTCCGGCGCAAACAAGAAAGACAGCACGGACATAGAGAGCTAACCTAGCCTAGCCTAGCCGGTGACAACCCTAACCCTAACACCCACGCATCAAATCACCTCCGTTTCATGGCTTTCCGTGCCCTCTCATGAGTGAATTCATCATGACCCAATCATATATACAAAAAGAAGAAGAAGAAGAAGAATTCACTAGCGAGTAGTGGTTATTATACTCCAAAACTAGATCCGATTGCAAAGAAGTACTCTATATGGGATCATATCGCAACAACTAGTAAGAATTAATCGTGTATACCCGTAAAAGAGTAGCAATTCGTGACGTTAATTACCGGGAGAAGAGAGTGCCGCAGTCGCATCGGTACTCGCGCGTGCCGCAGGTCTTGGAGTGCGCCTTCCAGTCGGACTGGACGGCGTAGCGCTTGTTGCACTTGTCGCACTTCCACTTCTTCTCGCCGTGCTTGCGGCAGTAGTGCTTCTTGATGCCGGTGAGGTCGCCGAGCGCGCGGGACGGGTCGTGGTGGACGCACGTCGGCTCCGGGCAGAGGTACACGCGCCGCCGCGTCTCCTTGGGGTTCTTCTGCTTCAGCTTCCACGGCAGGTTGTGCCCTCGCCGGTGCAGCTGCAGGTTCTGCTCGCGCTGGAACCCCTTGTTGCACACCTCGCACACGAACCGATTCGTCGCCAGCAGCGTCCGCGGCGACAGCGCGATCACCTCAGCATCCGGATCTGAATCAGTCGGTATACATGCATCGATCCACAATCATTCATATATATAATCGATCGATCCGCATTAAAAAAGAAGAAGAAGAAGGAAATCTTATATCTTTTTGAAGGAGATCTAGCAATCAAGGAAACTGCCGAGTTAGGGTTCTTGCTCATAATTGAGCTAGTAATTAATCAAGGATATCGAATTGGAAGGGGGCATGGGGTACTTACTTGGATTGCCGGGCTGATTCCTCTTCTTCTTGGGCGCCGGCGTGCCCGCGGCGGTGACAGGGGCAGCAACCGCGTTCTGCGGAGGGGGAGGCACCGTCTGCTGCGGTGGTGGCAGCATCTGCGCTTCGCCGAGTCCGAAGAAGTGTGCGGACGAGGCAGCCGCCATCTATCGCAGAGTTGGTGCACAGCACGCGCGTACTAGCTAGCGCTACCTGGCCTGCTACTGATATTCGCGCGCGGCCACCAGCTTGTGTTGTTCTCTTATGGCTTCAGGTAATAATAAGCATGGAAGGCAGTGACTTACCAGTCCAAGTCACGCAGTGGCAACTATGCCTGTGTGTATCTTGGACAGTAGTCTACCTGACTTGGCTAGCCCCTTCCTTCTCCTCCTTCTCTTCTCTTCTCTTCTCTTCTCTTCTCTTCTCTTCTCTCTATCGCTTCCGGCCTCTTCTGGACGATCTAAAGACAAAGGAGAGAAGGGGGCAAATGGTGTGAGCTTGCTAGCACTACATACTCCCTCTCCCTCTCCCTCTCCCTCTGTATATATCTAAGCTAGATAGAGAGATACGTGTTGAGTATGACCAAAAGGATGCAAGTAGTAGTGCATGCGTGAGACTAGAGAATGGATGGATCTGTGTGCCCCGGGACAAACCAGCAGCTCCGATATATCCTCTCTACAAGCCAGCAAATTAATTAAAGGGGGAAAAGAAAGAAATGAGGGAAGTCCAAAGAAACTCAGCAGTAGACAGTTGCACTCAAAAACAAGGCGGCTGAAAACACCAGGCTAGCTAGGGAGGGCATGGAGAAGGAGAAGAGAACAGGAGCAGCAGCAGCATCTAATTAATTAGAACTTGCAAACAAACAACAGAACTAGGTAGCAGATTGAGTTCTAGCTCTTTCTGAAGACATGCATGAGCAACATAATAAGCAAATTTAAGGAGAGATGATATACCGAAGCTTGGAAACACGCACGAACCGGCCAAGAATTAATAAATCCGAAAAGGCCAAAAGGAGACCGGCTACTCCAGATATCACCTCATGCCCTTCGATCCTCTCCCAAGTCTTGGAGTGTTCGATCAGGAGTAAGGGTCGATGTGTTGGGAGTGTGCAGGGAAGGAGAAGGAGGAGGAGTACAGGGCTTCAGGCTAGTGATCTGAGTTGAGTGGTTGGCTACCTATTACCGACCGACCGACCGAGGGTTCGATACCTCCTCCTCCTCCTCCGTCGTCTCACGCGCCCCATAACTAGAGCGCAAGCGCCATGGACAGCGACCTGTGGGGTGGGGCCCACTTGCGACCTGTGGGGGACCGGTGGGGTCCACCAGGAGATGCTCATCCCTTGCATGCATATGGCCTCCATCTCTCTCTCTCCGCTGTCGCATATGCGGGCAGTGTGGTTGGCTTTTGGCTGGATGCATGGTTGCTTACCTGATTTACTTGCTTGGCTTTGCGTCTGCGTCTCAGGACGTGTGGTGTAGTAAGACAGTAAATAGTAACAGCCAGGGCATTGATCGGTACGTGGCTAGCTAGCTTTGTGGTTTTCACCTTGGGGGTCACGAGAGGCTGTTGCTCTGCCTCGCACGCTGGAACTAGCTAGGGGCAAGATTAGCCATGCGTTAGCTAGGTTTGTTAATTGTCTAAACCCTAAACTCTAAATAACCACATTTATGTTCAAGAAAAGGGCAAAGCAGGTATTTTTAAAATTAATATGTAGTGATCGAAGGAGATCAAGTACTGATCAGAGAGTTTAGCTAGCCAAAGATCTCACAAAAGCTGTAGTCACTCCAATATGGTGTTGACTAACCTCTAAAAATGTGAACATAATATCAAACATGCATGCAATGGTTTTAACATTTTCATAAATGTCGGCGGCAAGCCACTATTTTCGCATGAAAATATATCTAGCGTACCATATTCCGCGATTTACTGTTTAACTAATTAGCAAGTGTGTTTTTTTTTTTGAAAATGGAAAAGAGAAGCACATACACTCGATCGGCACAAATTAGGAAATTTAAAAATGTTTTTGCAACACAATGTATTGTAGAGCTAGGTATACCGCCAACTCCAATTAAGCATATAGGAGTACTTTTTTTCACGACATTCTTTGTCATGTACCTTGCTTGTCATGGGTTTGCAGGCAACATAACAATAAGATATTGCTTTGTAAATTCTTTTCCGTTATGTCACTTACGATATTGCATGTGATGCACATGTGCCACCCATCTCGAGAGCAAAAATTGAGGACAAGGCAAGCTTTTACAAATCAAGAAGAAACAGAATGTGTAGATGTAGATGTGCGCATGTGATGATCAGCTGATCATTTCTTCTCCCCAGAAATTCCAAAGTTCAGTAGATGACTATCGGTACGGTACTACGTATAGAGGGGAATTACACAGTGGCAATAAGATGGCAGGTAAAGGACAAGCCGTGTACTGTCAACAACAGGACAGGATCGACTATATAACAATTGCCAAAGAAAAAAATTAGCTCTAGCTAGCTCTTGTCACGAGGCTGTACTACGATTCTCAATTTTCAAATTAAGTACAGTTATTAATTAAGGGATTCATTCAAGCTAGTAGCGCGCTTAATATCGTGCGTGCATCACGTACGACGACTCGTGCATCTCTAAGTTGAGGATGGTCAGCGGCTGTACGGTACATGAGTAGATTGAATGAATAGGCTTCAGCAACACTCAATTATTGAATCGATCAGATGCAACAACAACAAAAAAAAACCTCAAACTTTTACTTCAGTCGAATGTGACGTCGAAGACGAGCGAGTAGCAGTATAAAATTTTTGTAGTAAAAGAAAGCAATTTCGCATGGCCATCTGCCACCCATTTGGACCGACCTTATCTTGTTTCCTAGTGGCTTATCTGTTTTTTTTTTCGGTGTGCTTGGTACACCTCTTTAAGAAAAGTTTACGAATCCTAAAGTAGAGTAGTTAATATTAGATTGGGTCAAATTTGTATAAACCAAAAAAAATAAATCAAATGAAATATTTGCCCTCACTTAATATTCAAATATACATATATATGTTTACTCTTCAATTTATCTATTTTTTGTGCTGATTCAAATTTACCACAGCTAATATTAACCACTTTGCTTTAAGATTTTTTTTTTTCTAAAACGGGTGTACCGAAGCAAGACCGATTGTACATGTAACTGAAAGAGCGTGTAATGAATTATGTAATCTAAAAGAACTGCAAGTCTATTTGTACTGGTCCTACTTTAGTTGTTGGCGATGGCCATTATATTCGAAATTATTTAAAAATTGCAAAATGGAATATTTTTTATGGTATACTTTGTCGGCCTTGTGAGGTTAGGTAGCCCTCCCTTGAGTCCACGCTTGGTTCAATCACTCAGCCAATATATGTTTACTTGAAAGCATATCCAAAAAGATCTAATAAACTAGCAAGCTAGTGGCAATTTTAAGCTCCAATCCTAGCAATCAATACCGAAAAGGATTGAGACATAAAAGGGAAAACAAAGGTGAAAAATAAAGTATCCCCTTGCATGTCTTGGAATACGAAGGACATGTGTTCACTGCAGAGGCTTGATCAAAAGAAATATCTGGTCCGACGGGCGACAAGAGATCTAGAGCCAGTTTGCGGTTGACATAGCAACAATTCGGTGAAGCTTTAGGGTTAAAAACTAATCTAGCTAGGAGCACTCACTACAACAATAAGGTTAATATTGGACGCTTCGTTACAGACGGTTGACAAAAACCGTCTGTATTAAATGCAATCATCAACGATTTTTGTTTAGCTACCATCTGTATTACTGGCTGCGCTAAGAACCGTCTGTGAAGAGGTAATATCACAGATGGTTCATGTTAAGAACCGTCTGTAAAGTATCACAGATGGTTCTGAATACAAACCGTCGGTGATAATTGTAGACTTCACAGACGACTCATGTTGAGAACCGTCTATGAAGTATCACAGATGGTTCTGAACACGAACCCATCTGTGATAATTGTATACTTCACAGATGGTTTTTAATTATAACCGTCTGTGATAATATCGCTTCAACTCCCCGATGAGTTTCTTTACCGTCCGACCCGACGCCGACGCCTATAATGTTTTGAAGAAGGAGATAGCATGCTACCTCAGCCACTAAAAAGACTTTGATTATTTAGGTTTCTACTTTTTTAATCTTTGTAAGAAGCGACTAGCTACGCTGTTTGGACATATATAAACACAAAAAAAAATCGGTTGAATTTGTATTTACTATCTTTTATATATGTAAACGGTCTTGGTATAATGACATGATGGCATTACTGACCGGTGGAAAACAAGTAATACATGTTTATGTGCCATATGTTCTGAATTTGCATTTATGTATATGAGAATGTGTCATATGTGTGAATTTGTATTTATGTATATGAGAATGTATATTATCACATATGGTAATTTATTGGAACCGACGTCCGTGATGTATATTTATCACGGACGTCTTGAATTGTATATGTATGTATATTGGAGTTGCAAGACCATGTACAAAGCATCCAAGGAGGGCGTCGTGGGGAGGCACGTGGTGCTGAAGCAGGAGGAGGTGGTGAAGTGGCTAGACAACGAGCGCTACCTCACCGTCGTCAACCACCTAGCTAGACGGCGCAGGCAACCCGGAGGCCTGCTCAGGGACGTGACGGAATGGTGGGATAACTACGCCATCTTGTGTAACGACGACTCTAGTATTAAGCATGAGTATGCCAAGTTCTTTGCACATGTATTGAACAACTTGCCGTAAAATTAAATACAATCACATGACAACATTACTGACCGGTGAAAAACAAGTAATACATGCTTATTTGTCATATGTTCTGCATTTGTATTTATGTATATGTATGTCATATGTATGAATTTGTATTTATTTATGTACATGAGAATGTATATTATCACAGACGATTATTTATTGAAACCTTCTGTGATGCATATTTATCATAGACGGTTCCTGTTTAAAACTGTCTGTGAAAAGGTTATATCACAGACGGTTCTACTTTAGAATCGTTTGTGATGTCCAACCCTATTTATATATATTCGGACTCTAGGGTTTGCCTGCGCCTCTCCTCGGCGCCTCCGGCCCTCCTGTGCGCGCCCCGGGCTCCTGGCTCACCCGCCTCCATCGTGGTAGCCACGGTGATTCCCTCTTACCCGCACGGCCCCTGCGGCTCCCCGGCCCGGCGCCATGGAATCGCCGCTCCGGCTCGGTCCCCTCCCCCCTTTCTTTTCTTTCTTGCTATTTTGCTTTCCCTACTGTGAGTTTGATTTTAAAGCTTAGCTTGATTTCTTTCTGATGTGTTGTTGGTTGATATGCATGCACATGTGAATGATGCTGGAATGTGGGTTGATTCTGCCTATGCATGAAAATGATGGAGGTGAGCTAGTAGGTGTGGTTTTGGACATGCTTTTAGAGGAGTCCTTGTGATGGTTTGATGAAGGTGGCACTACTACAAAAGAGGCTATAGCAGACGGCCCATCACAGACGGTTCCTTTGGAACCGTCTGTGTTGGGTCTGTCTGGGCTATCTTTTGGCGCAGCGGGCCTATCACAGACGGTTCTGAAATAGAACCGTCTGTGATTTCCTGTGCTTCATATAAATTGAGCCGAGACATCCTCTCACAGACTGCTACTGTGTCTACCACTTCCTTCCTCGCCCTAGCTCCTCACTGCACTGTATACCGCCTCCAGCGCCACTTCCCCGCTAGCTCCTCCAACTCGCGCCACTTCCTCGCCTAGCTCCTCATCACACAGTGTCTACCGCTCCAGCGCCACTTCCCGCCTAGCTCCTCCAACTCGCGCTTTCGAAATATTGCATTGCTTTATGTATAATATGCTCACTAAAGCATTAGTGAAGTGCCCAAGGTTTATTCATGTGACCCTTAACTAAAAATGATGACATATAACTTAGCACTATTTCATTTAAATTAGCTATTGTTTATATGTAAATCTATTTCATCACCAAGTGCTCTTTTTGTCTATGTAGTGCGTGAATTAGATGTTCTGGCGAAATCTATGAAAGAAAGACATATCCATTTGAGTTTTCAACAGTTGAAATGCCATACGAGTCATATAATGGAACAAATGTCGATTGAGGTAAGAACGATATTTTACAATGCTTTGCATTCATAACAAGAATAGCTTGCATGATGTGCAAGATCAACAAATAAATTAACACTATCTATGAAGACCAAATGCATACTTATTATGTTTGCGGTACATCCCGAAAGTGACGATTGGTAGAAATTATGTTGGCAATATTGTGGAATATCGGATTTCGTGTAAGTCTAAACCTTCAGGATGTTTACGCATCACGAGCGGTTCTAGAGGGAACCGTCGTGATGTGGAAACATCACGCACGGTTCCTCTAGAACCGCCTCGTGATGCGTGTTGACTATATAGGTTCGAGACGATAGGGTTTTGATCTAACCCTATCGCCTCTGAACGCCCTCTCGCCTCCCGACCCGGCGCCCCTCCTCCCCGACCCGGCGCCTCCTCCTCCCGACCCGGCGCCTCGAGCCCGGCCGCCTCGTCTCCGAACGCCTCCCGACCCCGCGCCTCCCTCCCCACCCGCGCCTCCCGAGCCCGGCCGCTGCCTCCGAACGCCTCCCAGACCCGCGCCTCCCGACCCCGCCCCTCCTCCCGACCCGCCTCTCCCGCCCGGCCGCCTGCTCGAACGCCTCCCGACCAGCGCCTCCGAGCCCGCCACCTCCGCCACCGCCACCGCTCGGGTAAGCTCGATTCCACCTGCCGGGTAATGTTGAATTGCATTAGAGACTTGTCTGTGATCCCGCTGACATTTGGTCCTAGGAAGGTCAGTAGACCTCACTGCATTTTTTGCACTTAAGCTCTTCAATATTATAGAGATATTGACGTAAACACACACACACACACTCTCTCTACGTATATACACACACACTGGATACACACACTATCCAGCACAGCTGATGAGACAATGATATCACCCCTAGATATCATGGTCTCTATAGTGCAATGAAAGAGGCCGGGGTAAAGTGAATAATGCAAATGGAAGAAAGATTGCTTAGTATATATGTAACACTATACACATGTTGTGAGTTGGCAAATTGTATCGATGTGTCACTAACACATGCATGCGTGTAGGAAGCCTTGTCATCGGTGTGCCACTAGGCATTAATTTCATTTGTCAACAACAATACATCTCTCATGAATAATGATCATGAGTTCCAAATAAGCATGCACATATACATCGATCGACCCACACAAACTAGTGTACATACATATATGTAATCCACGGTACATGAGATTTATTCGACAAACATGTGGCGCATGTATATGAGGAAGCAATTGATCGATCGATCGATCTTGAAGTAGCTCGCAGTGTATTCGTCGATCTTAGTTAGTTAGTTAGTTTGGTATATCCTTGAAGTGAGGCTTAGCCATGGTGGGAGAAGGGTCATAGCTCCCGTAGTCGTTCGTCTTCACCTGCCTGAGAATCCTTTCGTGGGCCACCACAAACACTTCCTCGTCTTCCTGCTGCTGCTGCTGCATGGATTCAGACGTCTCCTGCGGTGCATTATCCATGCACGAGCAATACAACATTAGCTAGCTAACACTTTTCATATGTATATTGTGCAGTTATGGTAGTTTAGATTATATTTTAAGACACTGTTAAGCAACTAATGCTAACAGAAAGTTCAGAGTAACCACAAAAAAGATAAGTGCTTATCTACTCTGTTCAGAAATTAATGGAAGCATAGCGAACGTAAGATCAAAATTTTAAGCATCGAAAAGATGCAGTCATGCAAACAACTACGAAATCAACAAGCTTTTCATTTGTCTAAACATAAGAAAGACGGGCTAAAGAGACACAAATGACAGTTGATTATATTTGTTTATATTTTTTGTGCAATTTCCCATATATTATATACTATGTAATAATTGCGTACGTAACTTATATAGATAGGAAGTAAGCGAGATGGCGAGGCACCGTCTTCGCCGCCACCACCGACGCGGACATGGCAGAGGCGCCGTCTTCGCCGCCACACCGACGCCGCAGATACATAAGAGAGATGGTAGAGGAATATCGAAATTGCTCACGGCCGATCGACCATCACGGAGGTCAGTGACGTTGGGGTCCCTATGAGTCCCCCGGCATCAGCGGCGAGATTCCGGACCATCTGCGGGATACTTGCAAGGGAAAAGGTCCCTATCACCACACCAAAGTGGAAGTCTCTGACAAAAGATCGAGACGTCGTTGTGGAAGACCTTTCAAGCGTGTTCACTATCCCGTAAATGACATAAAACGCGTCGAACGGCATGCCTTGCTCTCCATGTGTCACGCGTGGAGGACCTTCAAGAGCGTTCTTGTCACGCAGTACGTGAACAAGAGTGAGACGCTCTTCACGAAGTTTCCATTCTTGACGCGGGAAACATGGAACGCCTTTGTGGCTATGAAGACGACGGATGAATTTAAGGAGCAAAGTGCGCGCACAAAGCAATCCAGCACGAAACACTCACCCCACGCACTCGCACCACTGGTACGCGGCTAAATCCGCGCAATGGGAGGCGGAGGAGGAGAATCTATTTCGATATCACACACCCGCGTTCCGTGCACGGTTACAAGCGAGGGCAAAAGTCTCGTCGATGGCGTCACTTTCCCAAACCCGCGGACTGTGAAGTGTCCCAACGTGTGGTAAATATGTCGAACTACCTACTTGTTTATAAGTCCATAACTTCATAGTGACTATAATAACATGATGACCTCTTGCGGCGTGAATTGATTGCCCAAACTTCCAAGGCTCCTTCCAAGAACACAGGAGAAGGATATACTATCTACGGCCCTAGGAAACAAGGAGCACCCGGTCGCACGCGAGGCAAGGGGTTAACGTACCTTGGGTACATGGATTCGCATGACGACTACTTCATGTATAGAAGTAGGAAGAGATCCAAGGCCGAGTACGACAATCGCTTGGAACCGCTTAAGGCGTAATTTCAAGGACGATAGCAAGTTTGCAGGATCAATTGAATCAAGTACTCGCAACCGCCGCAAGCCGCCTCGTTATTGCGGAACAAGTCCTCGACATCGAGTAGTGTCGCGCCCACGCATAATTTTGAACATGACGACGACCAATTACCGATAGACCGCATCAAGGTAATGTACATCTATGGAATGCACCAAAGATAGACCTATAGGACGCCTTAGCTAATTGCGTGTCGTTTTGTAGGAGCCGACGGCCGCAAGCTCCAACCGAGGTTAGTTGGGTCCATTCCTATTGAGGTCAAGGGGGATGGTGCATCCATACCAGAAGGAGCAAAGCAAAGACGGTGTCGGTGGCGCATGGTTACGCAAGGGTGGAGGTGGACATGGTACATCAACATTTCATGGCCGTCCCGCCGACATTCGCCCGAACGAAGAGATCACAACACTAGGGGATGCCGTACGCTTTTATCCAAGGCCCAAGACGGACATCGCCCCGACCCAGCGAGAAGCCGCAATCTCGACAGACCATTCCTCTCCAACGGAACCTCCATGACTCCACCTCATATTTCGCCTCGTAAGGCCACCTCATCGGTTCCCGTGGAGAAGACGCCAAGGAACAACAAAAGCGTGCTACCAGATCGGTTCCCGAGTCGTCTCGCAGAAGACGCCGCCAATCGTTAAGGCCAAATCGACGAACATTATGCCGCCTCCCAAGTCCCGTAAGCACGGAAGTACTCCATCGAAAACCGCAGTGCTCTAACGCACAATTAGCCCACGCTGATTTGCTTGTCGCTTTGCATGCTCGGTACTTGCGAATACCGCAAAGAAGGGTGCGACATCGAATCACCGTCGCATACAAGGATGAGCATTTCTTCAACGGCCGCAACTTCGTGGTGGGGTTCAACGACTTATTCAACCTATTCAATCTCGAAGCCCTCGACGCCGCTTCTACGATGTTGGACATCGTAAGTGTGTACAATCAAGTTCTACATTCATGTAATACCGATAAATATCGCAACTCATTGCTTATTTATAGATACATGATGAAAAATGCCCGAAGGGCGAGAACCGTGGGTTTCCTCGACCACACGTGGTATCTATGCAAACCATCCAAGCGACGCGACCTTCGCCGAGAACTATATAACGACGTCATTGCTTCATCAGAATCGCAAGGACTACATACTGGTGCCCTACAACCAGGGGTAAGTGCTTCACTATTTGCTATTCAAATTTCATTTGTACTTAGGTTTAATAGTTATAGTGACATACATGAGTAGGTACCATCGATCCTTTTAGTCATTATACCCAAGAGGAACACGTGATATATCTTGATTCTCTAGTCAGAAACGATCACGACTTCAGCATTCTGCAAAGAATACTCGACAAGTATGATCATTTCCTCCATACATAACTCAATTGTAGTCTTCCTTCGTTTGAAATGCCCGAGGATAACTTTTTTCAATTATGTAGTTCGCTCATCTCCTATGTTAGCCAACAAGGAAGATACAAGTGGATCCAAATACCAACTAACACACAGACGAAATTTCCAGACGCGCTACAACACAATAATCCTATATATATCATACTTCATAAAAATTTGTCTTCAATCGACTATACGTACATATGTAATTCTATTTTTGCAAAGGTCACAAAAAAAAATGATGAGCTATGTGCATTCTACGCTTGCCATCATATGCAAAGAAATCATTAGTGCTAAGATGAAGAATCCTGAGGTTTGTCAATCTCAAATAATTTTTTTGTAATTGTAAATTCAAATATATATCCTTACCATTTTTTCTTGACCTAGCGGCATGGTTTGATAATAGATTTATATGGACTCGCTATGCAAGAGCTCGTGGAAGTTCGAGGCGCCTATGCACCTTTATCATGACGAAATAGTTAACAAAGGAGAGTTTCACTCCATCGCGACCCGAGATTCACGCAAACAATTGATTTAATTGTAATCCAATTATACAACTATAGAAAAATACTTCAACAAATTCGATCTTTATTAATTTATTTTGAGTAATGGTCAATTTGAGTTGTCAACAATTGATTCTCTGCGATGTATCTGTTTTTTGTACATGCTTGTTTTCGAGGGCATGGCTAGCAATTCCCGAGGTGGCCAAAAACAAAGAAACAATGTAGCTAGTGTCGTTCAAGACTACGACGGTTTTATGTTGAAATGTCGTGAAGGCTATTACCACGACGGTTTCAACATAAAACCGCTGGGGTAATAGCCTTCACAGACGATTTTAAAGTAAACCGCTCGTGATACTAGACATATCACAGACGGTTTACTTTAAAACCGTCTGTGATAACAACTTATCACAGGCGGTTTTTTAAAGTAAACCGTCTGTGATAAGTGGTTATCACAGACGGTTTTTAACCGTCTGTGGTAACTGCTTGTTATCACAGACGTATAAATTTAGACGGTTCGGAAACCGTCTGTGATGACGGTTCCGAACCGTCTGTGATGACGTGTTCTGTAGTAGTGTGGGTTGCTACCGCGGTTGCCTCGTTGCACTGATATACTTCCCCTCTACTACTCCCTCCCTTTGCTCTGTGATGCCATGGATGTTGGTGAAGGATCACTACTACAAAACATGCTATACTAGACACCTCATCACAGACGGTTCCTTTAGAATCGTCTGTGATAAAATTATCACAGAAGAACCGTCCGTGATACTTCACAGACGGTTACTCATCACAAACGGTTCTTTATACGAACTGTTTGTCACAGACGGTTTGTATAAATAACCGTCTATGATACTTATTTATCACAGACGGTTCTTATATATAAGCACTATAAGTAGATGCTCCCGACAGGCCCCCTTTCCATTCCATTTGAGGCGCCGCCACCTGCTGCTCTTTTGCTTGCCGCCTCCTCCCATTTTGAGTCATTACCCTGCCTCCTCCTCCCCGCGCACCTCTGCTGCCTCCTCCCACATTGCGCCACCTTGGAGAGAAGGGTAACGATCTGTAACCCTAGTAGTGTCTCTAGCATATAAATAGGGGGTACTAGTCATTGTAAAATACTGATCGTATGCAGAACAATAAAGAGAAATAAGAAGTCTCCTACATCTTTGTATTCAATCTATTACTTTGTTCTTGTGTTCTTGCATTGTTCTTACGATTCTGAGTTTGTCTAAGAGGTAATCGCTCGGACTGAACTCGCCAGCGACGGTTCCTCAACACAAGCATATAGGTCGGGGGGATGGCTCTTCTTGCATGCCGCAAGAGCTCCGACAATGCACGTAGATGCATATGCTTATGATATCAGTCGGATTGGAATCCTCTACATTAAAAGAGTCAATGCAAGTAATATACGGTATATGAGCATTTAGCTATCTCCACCGTCCGATTGAAAATCAAAGGCCGAGATCAATCGACATCGAACTTTCCCACACTTTTGCTATATTTTTTACTACAGTGCATGCAGAGGATCCGGATCCGATCTTAATCTTAGCTATGGAGCTAGTGCAGTAACACAATAGTATGTGTTCCATTTCACTTGCATACGTTTGTACGCATGCACATTTTAACCATAGCATAAAACCATGAGCCGTCAGTTAGACTGTAGGCACATATTTGTAGTAGTATAGCAATTTAATTTGTTGTTGAGACACCTCGGTGTGGTATTGTACAATTCAATACTAGTTTCCACCTTTTTGGTAACCAAATATGCAGAATTACAGATACATATATAATGAAGGATTGGATTATCATGGCTGGAGTACATAGTTGATGTGTATGACACTCTCCGAGCAATCTCTAAACTGTACGTACGGCTCGCGTGACTGAAATTGCGCGTCTAAGATTCAGTATTGGACTAATTAGCACTGTGAAACGGATAGAGGGATATCGGACGGCAGATAAGCTGGCATGGTTATGAATTGTGCACAAATTAATTTACCCTGTTTGTAGGGCGATATTTGGGAATTTGAGAGCGGGGGATCCCAGGAAATTGCTGCCACGGCATCCGAGGGACGACAGTGACGCAGCACCTTTACAGGAGTCATCTGGCATCGCCTTGGCGCCACCGGGGACAGTGATGTTACACCTCCTCAGCTCACCTATCTATCTATCTATCTAGCCCTGCCTGCATCTGGATCTGCAATTCTGCACACGTGTCAAATTGTAAAGAGGAGGAGGAGCAGGACAGTGGATTGTACACGTCATGTCGTACTTGTACAACATCTGGTGGCATATATCATGTTTTTTTTGTTTTGTGAAATGTGGGGCGCATCTATATGTCAGTAACTTATCTTGATGGTATTAATTTGCACAGGTCTCACTTGAGTAATTGAATCCATGCATGCATGCCAGTTTTGTAGAGAAAATTAACATTCTTACACGTACATAGCGCAAGAGCTAGCTGCTAGCTAGATCTCATGTCACACCTAGATGACGATAGGACGGAATGCTTTTCTCTAGCTATCTCTATCATGTCCAGCGCAGCAGAGGGCATTCAGAAACTAGACATAAACCGCCAACAAACGCACATCGATGAGCGCCGAGTCTTTACTTGGTTGGTCATGATCAGGATGAGTCTTTACTTGGTTGGTCATGATCAGGCTCAGGGGCTCAGCTCAGGCTTCAGGCAGCAGCGCTGTACGTTGCTGTTGCTGTTGCTCTTGCTCTTCTTTTCTTTCGATCGATTCTTCACTTGGCGTTTCCCCCGGCCTTATTTTCGACGGCACACACTGCTGCATGCGCCGCAGTTAAAAAGGGAGGCTAAATTAGTAAGCTAGAGGCTGCAAGCTGACTGACTGAAGCCGCTGCGCTGCTGCTGCGTCTATATGTTGTTCTCGAGACATCGATCGGAGATTCAGAGGCCGGGCGCGAGAGAGAGAGAGAGAGAGAGAGAGAGATGTCTGCATCTGATGGAGTTTGACGGCTACCCGGTGGAGGGACGCGCGGTTGCGCTCCAATAATTTCGAGTGCGGTCAGAGAGGCCCAGACCAGAGCACACCGGCCGGTACATTCCGACGTCTTGTCCATGCCCTCGAAATCTGAGCCTGAAGCTAGCTAGCTCACTACTACTACTACAGTTGTATGCTCCTAGTCTAGCAGATGCATGAGAGAGAGAGAGAGAGAGACTACTACGTACGTACGTACTCCATATGAGACTGGGGAGAAGATGGATGGAATGGATAGCTCATGCTGTTGCCATGCATGATCGAGCTCGCAGCCCGATGCAATGCATGCCTGCATGGGTCACTACTCACTAGCAGCTAGCGACTGGTTGACATGTATGTTGGGATCGGTCAGAGAGAGCAGATCGAGGTCAGAGCTTAGTCAGGCCTGCAGCTATAGGCCGGGGAGAACACTATGCAGGGCCGCCCAATAAAAAACAGTAAGGTGACTCACCAGCCAAGGGTGTGCATGTTCGTCCATATCCCTATAGCACAAGCATATGCAAGTATATATCTAACCTATACTACATGCATGCATGGGCTTGCTAACCAGATACTGTAGCTTCCATTGACAGGTAGGTAGGGGACGGATGGATTGCCTCCTCCAGAATGGAAAGGCACATACATACCCACGTACCAAATCTGACCCTGCAACTCGACCTACTTCGATGCATGTATAGGATCATATGTACCATATGAGGAGGATTCAATAGTCATACATTAACGAAACTATTATCTGCAATATTTCTTATAGATAATGGTATTCTTAATAGCCTTAAAGATACCTCTGGTCGTTAGTATCTATAACGATTAGGGAAGATTGCGATCACTTTATGATCGTAAGGTCTATCATGACCACCCTATATATGGTCACTAGGACTATTACGGCCACCTTATGGTCGTAAAGTCTGTTACGATTACTTTACGATCATAAGGTTTGTTATGACCAGGTCTACCTGTGTCCACCTTATGGTTAATACAACCCACAAATATGTGGACATTATCGACTAAGAACTCTGTACACTACGCTTTATTCACATGTGGTAGTGAATGCACGCACAATTTATCTCCAACATAACCGCACGTAGTTCCCTCTGTCTCTAACATAACCGCGTGACGAATGTGTAAGAGGGTGTCTCTCTGACAACAATCGTAACCAATGTGTGCATTCAAGCAACCGTCAAGGCACCTCTTGACACACAACAACTGTCACCCCTTCAAAGGCTATATAAAGGGCAATATAGATAGATAGAAAAAGGATTCGAGAGATTCAAGACATACAGAGGCCATTAGACTTAATCTCGATGGCTTGTTTCACTATGTAAATACATTCAATACAAGAACATAATAGTAAGGTTGTTATTCTATCCGGAAGAAGAGTTAAATCATTTATATCATAAGATCGATAGTAAAACATCGACACCATATTCAGTACTACTACTAATATATCCTAGGCTCCTAGCTAGCTATCATCATTCCAGTGCTATATATACTCACACGGCTTGCTGTGTTGATGGTTAAATTCAACAATCCAATAGTTAATTTTGTTGATTTAGTACTAACTAATACTGCAGTGTAGTAGTGTACCTGTTTTTTTTTTATATAAAAAGGGGGGAAATGCAATTAAGTAAGCAAGCTCTGATCAATTCTCCCGTGCTTGTACGGATGGCACATCTGCGGTCAAACACGGGCAGAGCTATCTTGCTAGCGGCAGAGAGAGAGAGAGAGACTCCATGCATCTTCAGATTAATTGAAGGCTGGCCTTTTGAGAAGAGAACAATCAAAGCTATCAAGTCCATGGTGCCTATGTGTCAGTGATGTGATTAAATCTATATAAAAGGGAAAAGGAGAAGGGAAGGGGATGATTTGGCCTTGATGGTGCCGGCCGGTAGAAGCAGCCAACTGAGGTGCGAGAGCGTCAACGACAGGAAGCCCACAAAAAGTTCTCATCAATGACAACCTCCCTCTTGCTAGCTTCCCTCTTTCTCTCTCTTCCATTTGAGGTTTTGATTAGCTAGGCCAAATTCACTTTTTATCAATATAGATGGGCAGTATTTTAGTTCAAATTTTCGATCCATCCACGTAGATCCCGGTCGACAATATATTTTCCAAACAAACTCTAAAACATGGTCCAGTTTTGACCTCATGCACATTTGATGAGATCACTGATTATGCTCGTACCTAAAAAAACTTGTCTATGGATGGATGAATTTACTTTTGTTAAAATCTATCTATTAAAGTCCAGTGCAAAATGAAGCTCGGGTAGGTCGTTTATGCTTCAGCCTTGTAGCAAAGTACCCCCTCCGTCCAAGAGCGTATTTTTTGAATGATCTTGTCCACAAATATAGGGTGTATTTCATATTCCAACGCAAAATAAGTGCGTTGTTCCCTCTATACTTCTAATAAATATCTAGCTTTACTTTGTATTCCATACCTGCATGCATTGAATATAGTACTTAGAGATAATAAGTAGGGGTAATCTTAGTCATTTTCAATGTCTCCTTGGTCTATATGCAAGACAAAATATACCCTACATTTTTGGACGGAGAGGGTATTTTCTTGTCTCTAATTTATTTGGGAGAGTTTCTACCATTCCTTTTTTTTAAAAACGAAGCACAAGAGTGTCACATCATCACATTCTTCCTCTACCGTCGAATCCCAATCCAACGAACACAAATACACCAAAAAGAACTAGCACTCAATATTTATACATCTAAAACCTACTAAAACGACACTGTAGATCATACACGCAGAGCCATCTATAAATTTTAAGGAAAAATATAACAAGCAAATCAAACACTTCATTTAAACATTTCGCTCGATCACTGATAATACAAAAAAAAAAAAACCCCCACACTAATTAAACCGCAAATGTAAAATGGGACCAATCATAGTGGTATTGTGTTTCTAATTAACACAACGAAATTGTTTGACATGATGTATTGCTACATGTCATCGCTAATTTCCTGATCATTTGATATTTCGTTAGTTGACTGTAGGCTTGCATGGCACCTTGGCAGACAAGTATGCAATCCGTGGTTGATGCATATATATATACTCGATATTTTAGTTTGAGAACAAGGTGTTTTACATATGTCATTGGAGTCTGTGGAGTGGTTCAAAAAGTAACGTTAGCTTATTCAAAGTCATATCCTGGATCAACAACCGGAGCTTTCAGGAAAGTAAGCCTCACCTTAGTCCGTGGATCGTTAGCGACCATAGGGAGGTGAATAGGAATCCACTTTTTCCTTCTGGAAGTATACTTAATTTCTTTCCACTCAAATAGCTATACAAAGCTATGAAATTCAAGGTCTCGGAATCATAGCGGATCCCTTAAGTTGAAGCTGAGAAACACTAACAGCAAAACCCTCAGACGGTCTGACCACCAGCTGGTTTGACTGCTGGGTTATGGCCAGTCTGAACTCTCTATCAGTCTGACCGCTCTCCCAGGCTGACAACAAAATAAGCACAATTTTAGATCCACAAATGACCTAACTTTTGATCTAGAGATCTAAATCACTTAAGATTTCAGACATAGCTCAACAAGAAGGTGAAAAACCTATTTCAAATGAAGATCGAGAAGATCATAACCAAGGTTCCATGATTTTCTTGATTGAGTGCAAGAGGGCTCAAAACCGGGTGAAAACCTAAACTTGATCCAAAGGCTTATCAAGATGGCCTTAGATCAACTCCCATAGGTCCTACCAAGGCTAGATCACAGAAAAAGAACAAGGCAAAAGCTCTAGAATACAAGAACTCAAAATCTCAAGAAAGAAGGCAAGAACAAGAGAGAACTCATCTTTGCACAAGTTAGATTGGATTGATATTGAGGAATTGAAGGTTTACACCCGCTCCACCATGAAGAACAAAATCTCACTCATCAGCACACAATCCCACAAATTTTATCTCAATACATCTCTCACGCCTTAGCCTCCTTTATTCTTTCCACTTTCCCTAAATCTCAAATTATAGTTTCTAGGTTTGGTTGGACATGATGCAAATCCTGCACCATCCCTTATAAAGTGGAGGCTAGGTCTAGAGAGAAAATTCTAACGGACACCCGTCACGCCCACACATAAATATATCTCACACTCACGCATGCTTCTCAAAGCGGATGACGATCTGTGTCCCCTGAATCCATCTCTTCGTGATATTGTCTTCCCTATGACTTAATTCGCTTCTCCTTTGCGTCGTCACGTGCCGTGATTTATCGAAAATCATCAACCCAGTATTTTGGTGAAGATACCAGAATAACCATTCTCGATCTTTCCATCCTTGACCGAGTCCAATCTTGTGAAGAAATCTCATTCTTCGCCACGTGTGGGTTCATCAATGACTTTCCTCATACCGGCAAGTCTCTCCCATTCAGCTCTCAGCGGACTACCTACCCTGTTGCACCAATCTTCTCGTTCTTGTCCATCTTGCGCCTTGCTTGAGACCAACCACTTCACCCGACATCCTCGATCGTTCTAGACCTTAATTTCACCAGACCAAGTTCCGATCATCCCCGTTGTTGACCATAGTTGGCTCCAAGCGTCACTGCACAATAATATACTAAGAAATCGATTTCGGGCACAAATTCTTCGCAACTTGACTCATATTAGCCAAAACATGCATCATGCACACACACTAACGCATCAATTTCATGACCCTAGATCAAATGCACAAAGCTCGGCACAACTCATTGTGTCTGAACCACCATGGCCGGTCAGACCGCCGCCACCAGACCGATCAGACCGCCAGCCCTTGTCGAGTCAGACCGCCAACTTCTGGTCAGCCAAACTGCCCTGGCCGGTCTGACCCCTCTCCCCCGATAATTGGGACCGGTCTGACCACCATAAAGTAGCCGGTCAGATCGCTTTCCAATTCCAGAAAACACCTCTCCTTGGACTTTTCAATTAATTTCTATCTAGTTTCACGTTCAGTCTCAATTTGCAATGGCACTTATGCAAACACAACACAAACATTCCCACACAATTGTTTGGTGTCCATTTCCCCAAAGTTTGCACCGCCGGTCTGGCCGCCCCCTATGGCCGGTCTGACCGCCTACACCTGATATTAATCAGACAATTTTCAAAACTGAGAGTTCACCCCCAAAACACCCCGACCACAATGTCAATTGTTCATCACCTATAGATTAGGACCATACCATATGGTCTCTACATAGTCAATCTCATATTTCCCAATAATGCTTTGGTTGCTATTAATATGAACATATCTTGTCCATCCATCCTGCCATTGTTTTCTCACAATAAATATCACCAATATAAAAACATTCAACTGGTCGTCACTACGGGAAACATATGATTTGCCGAGTGCAAAAATCTTTGCCGAGTGCCAAATTGCGGGCACTCGGCAAAGACCTGCTTTGCCGAGCGCCGCACTCGGCAAAATATGGCACTCGGCAAAGAGACCTTTGCCGAGTGCCTGGCACTCGGCAAATACGTGCACTCGGCAAAGACTGTCTTTGCCGAGTGCCTGGCACTCGGCAAAGGTAGGCACTCGGCAAATATTGTAGGGGGTCTAACGGCATCCAGCGGCATCTACTTTGCCGAGTGCAAACCGTTTGGCACTCGGCAAAGTACTAACTTTGCCGAGTGTCGTGAGGCGGCACTCGGCAAAGTAATAACTTTGCCGAGTGCCACATGGTTTGCACTCGGCAAAGTTAATAGTTTGGCTAGTGCCAACCCTAGGCACTCGGCAAACTAATTTTTTTTTTTTTGGTTTTTTGCCACCAATATTTTTTTGAAGCTTTAGTACACTACCACAAACAACATGTTTAAATTTTGGATATTTTCATTGCCTTTTGGCATATTTCTATAGTTTATTTTGTTTTGTTGAATTTTTCCAAAAAAATGTAAGTTTGAACTGCAGGTGCATCGAATAATGGATTACATTCGTTCAGAAAATGTTATCCTTGTTTCTTAGTGTAAATTTATGCTAAATCCAGGAACTGTCTCGAAATTTCGATCAACGTGCTCACGGGGCAACGCCGCCAACTTGCGTGGGAGTGGTTTTTTAATTGTATAAAATGCGAACGAATTCCGAAAATCATGAAACTTGTCGAGTTGTCGCCGTATCGTATGCGTATGCCGTGGAAAAAATTTGAAAAAGTTTTGAGCACGCTGTCACGTACGATGCTCACAAACCAGGAGATCTCCTACATTTCTAAGCATCGTACGTGATCACATGTGGATATCTCCTGGTTTGTGAGCATCGTACGTGACAGCCTGCTCGGAAATTTTTCAAATTTTTTCCACGGCATACGATACGATACGGCGACAACTCGACAAGTTTCATGATTTTCGAATTGCTCGCATTTTATACAATTAAAAACCACTCCCACGCAAGTTGGCGGCGCGTTCCCGTGAGCACGCTTGATCGAAATTTCGAGACAGCCTCGGATTTAGCCTAAATTTACACTAAGAAAGAAGGATAACATTTTTTGAACGAATGTAATCCATTATTCGATGCACTTGCAGTTCAAACTTACGTTTTTTGGAAAAATTCAACAAAACAAAATAAACTATAGAAATATGCCAAAAGGCAATGAAATTATCCCAAATTTAAACATGTTGTTTGTGGTAGTGTACTAAAGCTTCAAAAATATTGGTGGCAAAAACTGTGGGAATTAGTTTGCCGAGTGCCTAGGGTTGGCACTCTAAGAACTATAACTTTGCCGAGTGTCGTCCATCGGCACTCGGCAAAGTAATAACTTTGCCGAGTGCCGATCACGACACTCGGCAAAGATTACTTTGCCGAGTGCCGCAGATCCGCACTCGGCAAAGTTCTCTTTATCCCTACCACGCGCGCTCTCTCTTTTCTCTCATTTCCTCTCACTCTATCTCTCCTCACCCATGCTCTCGCGCCCACCCTCGCCTCGCCAAGCGCTGAGTCTCCCGCGCCTCGCTCCTCGCCTGCTCAGCTCACGCCGCGCCGCCGCCGCCTGCCTCCCTCCTTGCTCACGCCCACGCCGTGGCGCCGCCTGCGCACCCGCCAGTGCCGTTGCCGCGCCGCCACGCCTGCCTGCGCCGCAAGCCGCCGCTGCATACGCCTTCTCTCTCTACTTCAAGAGGTACAATATCTAGTCAAAAGGAGATATTTCCTACTATTCGTCAATTGTCCTTGAACTTTGAAGGAATGTTCAGACTTCACCACATCAGAAGTTAGTATCATGATATAAATTAATTATCTAGTCTCGGTTTGGTTAAAATACTCAGATGTTCTGCGATGAAAATATCTCCTTTTTTACAAAATATTGTACCTCTTGAAGAGGAGAGATAGGGGGGGGGTGGTTATGGCCTTGTGACTGCATAATTAGTAGCATTGAGGTTATATGCATGAGTACATGTAACAAGTATACCTGTAGTGCGAAGACTATAAACCTTGTCACAATATTGTACTGGCCGGCCGGTAGTGACATGTTGTACTTGTACATATTCAAGAGAGAGATAGTATAACACATCAATATATGCAGATTAAATCAACTGTCATAGCACCTTGTTTTCTTCTATGTGACTGAGATTAGCATCACTCCCTGTTTGGACCTGTTTCCAAATTGTTGTGTTCGAATCGCTTCGATTTACTCGCCGCTTTTTGGACTTCCTTAGAAGTTGCAGCGTATTAATGAAGAGGTCATATTCACATTTGTTTTTGAGAGACAGAATAATCTTTCCAAAATTTCAGTAGGTGCTTATCCGTCAAGCTACTAGACTCATCAGGTCATCATCCTTTTAATATCCTCCAAAAAGAAAGCACTACTTTTCCATCAAGGAATTAACGAAGATATATACTGTGATCGATATTCTTGTTCTTAAGAAAAGAGTAATTTAATCTTGAGGCAATTAGAGATATTGAAATATCTAATGCTCGACCAAAGCAATAGCATACGCCAGGATCGATTTTTATGTATTCGTATGCGCATATAGCGCTTTGCATGCAGGAGTGAGGATTACGATACTGCGACGGGATCTCGACGCGAACTCGGTGTAGCGCTTAAACATCAATTTTTGCATTTGTGCATTTTTCGTGCCTATCGCTTCAGTAAAGTTTTTCGGTCAAGGACGCTCAATTTTTTGTAACAGCTTAAACATCACTTGCTTATTTTTACTCCAAAAATCGGCCTTATATCGACAAATGAAACCGCTTTCTTCCTTGTTATCCCGAGGGTTAGTCGTTGAAAATGGCACTTGTGCGGTCGCTTCACTTATGCACATTTTTGTCAGAAGCTTACATGATAAATTGTATATAAACTAGTAGTATATTCTCTGTGCAGCACTATGGACTATTCTCATCTAAAAAATAGTGCCATTCATTAATTTTGGCCAAGTTCACCATATAAAAGCCGAACTAAGGAATGCATGTACTATATTGTTCGCTTATACCCTTTCCGATCCGCTTCTCTGCTTAGATTTTAGAGTGCTAGACTATTTAATTTATGTTGACTTCCCACATTCTAGGTCAGTCGGGTATAAAAGAACAGAGAGAGTAAATTAGATAGGCAAATAGACTTGCTAGACCACTGCAATTTTTGAAAGAAACTTTTGTGTTTACCTATTATGGCGGCTGAATTTCAATTTGAGATGCATAATTTCAACAAGTACCTATTTCCTTGTGTCAGTACCACTGGATCTTTGTCATGTATAGCAAAAAAAATTTGGTGACGCCTACATTGCATTTTGGAGGCAGGTGGGTTACACTACTGTGTGGCCACCGGTTGACTTTATATTGACAAAGCAATAGACAATGCTGTGGCCACCGGATCTTCTGTGGAGGTGCTATCCTAAACACCACGTGTTGCAGGTATTTGCTATCCGCTACTTTAAACTTCCCATTCTTCCATACAATGCAAGTAATCCTCGATTGGTCGGCCAGCTTTATTCTCCGTTAGGCGTAACCTAGTTAGGCGCTCTCGTTCGAAAGAGATACGGTTGAAAATATGCGATCTTTGCATATCTATAACCGTATCTGCTTCAATTGTCCACGTTTTTGATTAGCCGAGGATGCGTAGATGGGGTTAGTTTCGTGGTCTACTCCGATCCGTGACAAAGTTTGGCAAAGATCTCCTGTTGTTCTCCTGATACACAATCTCCCCGCCAGACGTGTATTTGGAGAACAATGGGAGGTGTCACCAAATTGCCTCTGATAGGAGTAGAGCATGGAAACTAACCTCATCTACGCATCCTCGGTGGGATTAGGACCTATCTTCACCTATTAGATAGGAGAAAGATTGTGTAGATGCATTTGATTCTTATATTACTCCCTCGATATGTTAGAGGATGGATGACCGTCATTGGATGTACACGGCCGAGAAGTCGAGTGATTACACCACGGAATGGATGAACAAGACCGATGCTTTCTTGAACTGCATTTGGCAAGGCCGCTAAAGGACATTGTCTAGTTTTGTGTCCTCGCAAAGAAATGTGGAAACAGGAGAAGGGTAAACAAGGTGGACATGGGTAAACATCTTTGAAGAATGGATTTACGCCGGACTACACCCGGTGGGTCCACCATGGTGAAGCCCATCGATGAGAGAGGAGGTGGTGAGACCACGCGTCGAGGCTTATGATGTCGATGCCGGGTAGCGTACATGTTAGATGACTTTCACCAAGGACATTTCGATGAGGGACGGAGAAGGAGGAGATGGAGGCACCGCAGGCGTTCTACGACATGATGGACTCGCACGAAACCCCTTCACGATCGGTCAACGGTGTCTCAACCGGATGCCATTGGACGCTTAATGGGGTTGAAGTCCGAGTTAAACCCGAGTCGAGAAGGCTTCGATAAGATGTTGGCCGTGATTGGCACCCCGCCTCCGAGGGCCACATTCGCCAAAGAGCATGTACGAGTCACGTAAACTCCTTCGCACTTAAGATGCCGTATGAGCGGATACATGCTTGTTCAAGGGTGCGCCCTATTTAGGAAAGAACACAAGGATGCAAAGTATCGTCCAGTGTAAATCCTCCGTGTACCGGAGGTAGACTCGTGATGGCCGAAGAGGCGACTACGATCCCCGTGAAAATCCTACGGTACCTTCCGTTCCTACCGAGGATCCAACGGCTATACATGACCGAGGAATCCGCGAAATGTATGACATGGCACGTAAATGGCAAACGGTACAATCTCGACAAGATGGTACATCCATCCGATGGTGAAGCATGGACCCGCTTTGATGACAAACATCGTGAGAAAGCGATGAGGCTCGCAATGTACGTGTCGCTACCGCCACGATGGGTTCAATCCTTATGGATGATGGCTGCCCCATACACATGTTGGCCCGTGTTCGTTATCCCCTCAATCTCCCCGGCGCCTCCTTTCAACGACATAACGATTCTTGTCGTTGATAATTCCCGACACCCGGGAGTAATATGGGTGTGTTCATGGAGCCCGTGTTTGATGAATTGGTCCGTGCTTGGGACGAAGGGGTATGGACATACGACCGAGCTACAAAGACAAGCTTCAAAATGCACGCTTGGTACCACTACTCCTCGCATGACTTCCGGCATATGGGTTATTCTGCTACCGTGTGTTCACGGAAGTTCCCATGCCCAATATGCAAGGAAGGTGTGAGGTTCATTTGGTTGCACAAGGGTGGCAAGTACTGCTGCTCGACAGACATCGCCAATTCCTCCTCTTGACCATCCATTCGCATAAGACATCAAGAACTTTACGAAGGTGTCGAGTGATGCACCGCACCGCGGATGATGATCGGTGCCGAGGTTCATGCTCACATAGATGCTCTCGTGCCCAATCAAGAAGGTGGTTTTGTGGGATATGGTGAGCAACATATGTGGACTCATAAGTCGGGCTTGACTAGGCTCCCCTATTTCGATGACCTTCTTCTGCCACATAACATTGATGTAATGCACACCGAAAAGAATGTCGCCGAGGCACTTTGGGCAACACTCATGGACACTGAAAAGTCTAAGGACAACCCTAAGGCTAGAGTGGACTCGCAACGTTATGCGATAGACCAAATCAAGAGATGCGACCTCCTAGTCGCAGAAGACATGGAGAAGGCCTAAGGCCGATTTCGCCTTGAAAAAGGACCAAAGGAGGGAAGTACTTGAATGGATCCAGACGCTAATGTTCCTGATGGGTATGCAATAATCAAGAGGGGAGGAACTTAGGTACTCGCGAATCAACGGATGAAGAGTCATGACTACCACATATGGATTGAGCGGCTTCTTCCGGCGATGGTTCGAGGCTATGTCCCTGAGCATGTCTGGCAAGTGCTGGCAGAGTTGAGCTATTTCTTCCGCCAGCTTTGTGCCAAGGAGCTATCTCGGACCGTCATTGCTGACTTGGAAAAAGTGGCACCCGTGTTGCTCGTAAGTTGGAGAAGATCTTTCCACCCGCTTTTTCTTGGCGATGCAAAGATTTGATTGTGCACCTCCCGTATGAGGCACGTATGGGGGGGCCCGTGCAGTGCCGTTGGTGCTATCCAATCGAGAGATGTCTGAAGACTCTTCGCAAAAAATGTAGAAATAAAGCCAAAATTGAGGCTTCCATTGCAGAGGCATACATTCTGGAGGAGGTGTCAAACTTCACAGAGAAATACTACACTGAGAACCTTCCTAGTGTTTATAATCCACCCCCTCGTTACAATGCTGGCGAAAATGAATCGAACCTCACCTTTTCCAAGGGCAACTCGAAGCGCAAGTGCATCGAGCACTAAGCAATTGAAAATGAAGAGTGGCGCAAGATCATGCTATATGTGTTGACCAACCTTGTCGAGGTGCAACTGCTCATTGGGTAAGTTTTCAACGAACTTGTTTCAATACGCCGTCCTCCTTGTTTCTTCGCCCAACCCCTTGTTTCTCGTTGGTACAGGAATTTCTTCACAATCCCGCATGAATCAAGGGATCCTACCCGCAGAAACCGATACCCTTCTTTCACAAGGTGCGAGACCAGGAGCCCCGATTTCATTTCTTGGTTCAAATGTAAGGTATCTTGCCCAATTTAGCTCGTGACTTAGTTCGACATTCCAAGTTGATCGTGACGCTCAATAATATAACGATCTATCCCGCTTGTGCTTGCGTGCCCAAACCGATGCGCCTATAAGTGACGAGTTGAGACAGTTTGCAAACGGTACGTGTCGTTAGGGTCAAGTCATTTACCGGCTATGACGTGAATGGATATCGCTTTCACACAAAAAGTTACGAGCGTAGTCGGCCCAATCGAAAAACCACAAACAATGGAGTTTTTACGCCCGACAATCGATGGCCTCGACTATTATGGAAGAATTGAAGAAATCTACGAACTTGCATTTTATGGTTCCAAACCTCTTAATCTGTCATATTCAAATGCCATCGGTTTCATCCTCGAGTAACGAGACGAACCCTAAGCTTGGGCTAGTCGAGATTCGACAGATTCCGCCTATCCAGAAAAGATGTCTACATTGTGGCTCAACAGCCGTCTGTGTTTATTATATGCCATACGCGTGCAAGACAAAGAGCATCTTAAGGGTTGGGCTATTGTGCACAAGGTATCGCCACACGGTAAACTACTCGTCCCAAACGATGAAGATTACAACTTCAACCCAAACACATATGATGGAGAGTTCTTTCAAGAAGAGGGGCTACAAGGGAGGTTTCGATAGACTTAACCGGCGATAGGAATGGAAGTAGACAATGAAAGGGTTGATGACGAGGACGCTGGAGACGAGGTGCGAAATGTGAAGGACTTACAAATGCTTGAGCGATTACGCTTAGGCAATGACAATGAAGACAACATTCCTCCTTCTGATAGTGTTGATGATTTGGACAATGTTGATAGTGATGACGAGACCTATGATCCAAATTAATCCCAATCATGAAGATTATTTCTAATACATGTAATACTATGTTTTTGTAATTATGTTTTGTTCTTTTTGCATCTATTTCTAATACATGTATTACTATGTTTTTGTAATTATGTTTTGTTCATTTTGCATCTATTTCTAATTACGCCTTGCTTATTCTTTTTAATTGCAGTGAGTGAACAAAGATGGCGGGCGACCGTCGAGGGCCGTGTCCTCGCTTACTGAGACCACACACTGCGGAGGAGGAGGCGGAGGGTCGGACAGAGGAGGAGGAAGAGGACCGCCGCCGCAGAGGGGCCGCCTCCTCCCACGCCGCGTGAGGAGGTGCCGGAGGAGGAGGTGGCGCCTGTGGACGAGTTGGACGAGGAGCCGATTCGGCAGACGGCCGAGGAGGAGGTGGCGCCCGTGGGCGAGTTGGACGAGGAGCCGGTTCGGCAGACGGGGAGGAGGAGGGGCGACGAGGACGACGACGAGGCGGTAGGCACGGGTTCCGCTTCCTCCTCTTCCTCTTCGAGTGTCTACTTGCGAGGTCCCGCGAGCCTCCTCGTGGTCCGTGATCCTCACCAACGCCCAGTGATTCGCCTCAAGGGCAAAAGTAAGTAACTTTAGATGTTGTCACCACTACTTCATATGATATGTTGAAAAAGAGAAACTAATAATTTTTCTTAATCACTTGTGCAGAACCGGGTGGTTGTGTCGTGGTAGCGCACGCCCGCCAATGGCATCCTGGGTCTTCAGGCAGCAACACTACCCCGCATTGTCACGCACGCCGGAAGACGGAGCCGCCTACTCGCTTGACCACTACGCCGCCGCCCCGATGCGAGTACCCAAAAAGGCGCGCGCGTGAAGGCGGAGTTTTGGGTAAGTCTCCTCGCACAACATTGCTCAATACATCGCATTCATTGGACTTTTCTTGAAATAATGAATGGATACATCGCGCTTGTATGCGCACCTATTTCGGATGCGATGAGGATTTGAGGCCGTATGGACTGTGGCTACCAAAGCCTCGTAAAAACTCATCACCGACATGCATCACGAGGCGCGATCCAGCCATCGTAACCTACCACGGGTCGAAGCTTGAGAGAAGGTCACCAAGAAAGACGCAAGAAACATGACGCCGACCGACCAAGACTTTGAGGTAGATGAAGAACATTAATATTGATTCGCTTTGAGATTAAGTACGCTTAATTTGATCTTCTTATATGTCAAATACTTGATGACGTAGATGATTCCCGGTGGTGCCAATCGTATCCCGAGTCCGGGCGATGATCGTGGACAAGTGGTTCACTGAGGAGTATCTCCGATGCACAAGGATGCCCGCCCGTCGCTTGATGATGCAAGGTCCAAGACACCATCAAGGCACCGCACCTCTCCGCATACAAACAAGCATGGGTACACGAATTCATTTATCTATTGTGACGCTCAATTCGCTCGATTTCTAATTATCTTGTTTGTTTTTCTCGCGATCGGCGTCACATAGTGGCCACCTTGCTCGGACTTCCAGCATGGTGTATGGCCCACAAGGGCAAGGCGACGTCCGACGCCTCCTTCAACTCGAGGACCCGCCCAGCGTACACGAACCCGAAGGCCCACACCGCATCGCTGAGTACACGCCGGCGGCAAGGTCGGTCCATGGGCCGACCATGATCCGAGCACCCGTGACTTTGATGGAGAGATCGCCATGAGGGTGGGACAAGGCAAGAAGCATGGGCGGTTCGCTTGGCGACGGCCTCATCGACACGGCCTCTACTCCATCTCTCCCGGATCCGAGCACGAGCACGAGCGAGCCCGCCATACGCCCACGGCGCATCACGTGACAAAGACCGGTCGACGACTCGAGGTTATTCCTGCTTTACTCGTCGTACATTGATCTTTACAACTTAATTAGCTTTGCATTATCAAACATTGGAGTGAAATATTGCAGTCCTACCGAACAAGAAATGAGGCAACGTCAGAGCCGGAGGCCGAGCAAAGAGAGGATGTCGGCCACTGGAGGCCGAGCAAAGCAGAGGTCGGACATTACGGAGTTCCTACAAGGTCTTGGGCAACATACGGGCTTTGCTGTGCCAGCTGGGCTGTTGGCTCCACCTCCGCCTCCACGTCCTGCAGCTGCAGCTACTCCTGTGAGTATGAAAGTTTTTTGCTTTCGCTTGTGCTTTGCTTGTATGACCTTTACCTTCCTAGATTAGGTATCTAATGTAATCTTGTCTCACATGCAATCTCTTCTTCTTTGTGCAGCCTCAATCGACGGGTTCAAATAATCCACCTCATGCGCCTCCGAATGATGGAGCTTTTCCTTCACCACAGTCGCAGTGGCCACCTTCGAGATGAATGATAGTTGTATTTTCATTTGTTGTTTACTTGATGATGGACTTGTGATACACTTGTCGACTGTGATGAACTTGTGGATTTATTTGGATGGACTTGAGCACTTATTGTTATATATGTGATATATGTGATGGATGAGATATATATGTGATGGATGTGATATATGTGATGAATGAGATATATATGTGATGGATATGATATATGTTTGGATGGATTTGTTTGTCGCGATGGAATGTAAAAAATAAATAAAAAATGCAGTTTTGGGTCACTTTGCCGAGTGCAACACTCGGCAAAGGACCCCTTTGCCGAGTGCCTTGACCATGGCACTCGGCAAAGCTGGAAGATTTGCCGAGTGTAATGCTCAAGGCACTCGGCAAAGCTTCCAGCTTTGCCGAGTGCAATGGTCAAGGCACTCGGCAAATCTGGACGCTTTGCCGAGTGCCTTGAGCAAGGCACTCGGCAAAGAAATTTTCAAAAATTAAAAATCTTGCCGAGTGCCGGACGGTTGGCACTCTAAGAAAGAGGCCGCCAACGGGCCGGCGCCGTGATCGTGTTTTTCTTTGCCGAGTCTTGACTCGACTCGGCAAATCCTTTACCGAGTGCGGACAAAGGCACTCGGCAAGGTTGCTTCTCCGATAATTTTTTTCCGAGTGCCCTTTGCCGAGTGTCGCACTCGGCAAAGCTTTTGCCGAGTGCAAAGGGGCCTTTGCCGAGTGCCTGAGGCACTCGGCAAATAACCGGAATCCAGTAGTGCGTGCTTTCGAAAGAAATTTGTATATCTATTTACAGACATAGTAACTACTTGAAATGTAATTAGCTATAACCAAAAAAAAAAACCTTGGTACTTGGTAAATAATCCCGTAACTAACTAGCTAGATTCCACTGTGGCACAGCACAACATATCAAAATTATGGCCGTCTGTTTGCGCTCCGAGATTTGTGAAACTACCCTCTCTCTCTCTCCCCCGTGGCTGGGCGGTGAGGAGGAGGAGGAGGAGTCTGAGGACGACACCGGCAGCTCAGCTCCAGCCCGTGGCGGCCACGCCACCTCTGTCTCTCTCTCTCTTACTTCACCGGCCGGTCTTCTCCACTAACTCTTCTCTCTCTCTCCCCAGCCACGCGGATCTCAGAGCACGTTGAACGGCTGAGATAGCGCCTGTAGCACCATTGCATTTCCACCTAATATATACATGTATATATATATATATATATAGTATCAATTTGAGGGGTGAAAGCTTACCGGTAAAAAGCAAGCTTTGTCAGGCTGGGGAGTGAGCTGCATCGTCTATCTATATATCTGCATTCCATGCATGAGATAACTGGCTGCTGGATCGGTGCCCACATGTGTATATATATATATATATATGTGTGTACATGGATCGATGCAGCATGCAGGAGGCTGGGGCAGGGATGTTCTTGTTGTCTCGCTTGGACTTAGCAGCTTGGGCACACCTGTTTGCCCCCTTTTCCTTTTAGCTTCCCGCCCTACCCACCCACCCGGCCGCATCAGAATATCGATCAGCCTGCTGCCTAGCTCCCCACACCCTTTTCAGTTTTGTCTATAGCTGCTAAGTGGGGTAGTGGTAAAATTTGCCTAGTAGACCGTGCTGAGTTGAGATGATATAGTTTTCGAAGAAAAAAAAATCCATTTTTTCAACCTAAAATCTAGCATCGGTTCGTTTTCCAAACCTGAACTTCAAAATCGTTCGCTTTACAGTCTTGAACTCTAAAAACCGTTCAAATTAAACACCCCTCCCAAGACAATCCACAACGATTTTCGTTTGGCGTGGTGCCCATGTAGGAGTGGTTTACACATAGGTCGGTTTCAGATGAATAGGCCCACGTGTCATCCTAGAGAGAATAAAGATGACTTGACAACCTTCCTCCTTGGCCTACTCGTCTTCCTCCTCCAGTCGAGCTTGCCATCTGCTCCTCCTTCTAGCCCCTAACAGAGAGCATCACCTGTGTTGCTCGCCATGTATTTCCCGGGTGAGCTCACGGTCACCCTCCGCCACATCTACATCATCAACCCACTCCTCCCTCTCTTCTCAAGTACAAGCCAATCGAGCTCGACTCACTAGCCACCGCCTGTCGAGCCTCGCCACCGCCTGCCACCTGCCCCTACATCTCACCATAGCTCTGCGCATTGCCGATGCTTGCACGTTAACTGAGTGCCGCCGCTTTCTTCCCCAATTATAGCCAAGACCAACGCCACCGACGCCATCCCTCCTTAGGTGAACTCTAAGCCAATTCCTTCCCCCTCAACCACCACCTCGCTCTCCTCTTCCTCCCCAACCTCTTATTTTGGCTCTCCACTTCCAGGATGCCACTGCCACAAAGAGTTCCAGTCGCCGCCGTGAGTCACCGTCGCTAGGTCGCCTTGGAGCTTCCCAGGCCTCAACATCCACACCAGTGAATTCCCCCCTCTCTCTCTCTCTCTGTAGATGCCTGTGCACCTCTCTGTTTTGCCTCTCTACGTGACTACATCCCCTCAACCAACGCCTCTTCTCCCCCGACTCTGTCCACCGCACATCACCTGCGCCGATGCACTTCCGCCCGCACCCCCTCCCATAGCTCCTACTCCCTCCCAACAACCTATTTTTGAGGTATCCACAACCCCGCCTTCCTATGAAATTTATGCGCTACAGAGAAAGACTATAATCCCCAAACTCTTCTCTGTGTATATTTATGTTTTTTGAAAATCGAAAATGAATCCTTGAAGCCTAAATTGTATGCTCCAATTGTTGTGCAGAAACGAATTGCGTCGTGGAACAAATGGATGGGGACTCTGATGGCTCCAGAAACAAGTCGGGGGAAGTGCGATCCAAGATTGATTAGGCCCATCGTGGCCTGCGAAATGATGATTTGTGCATGGACCAAAGTGTTCGTCCCAAAACGAAATATCCTTTATTCAAGCCCATTTAACGTTGGCCTGATCTTCTAACTAGCAATTTGCTACGCGATGAGTATCACATTTCCCCATTTGATATGCTTATAGTTTGAATTGGGTCGTGCTCAACTCCCACGCGCTCTCCGCCGCCGTCAAGGCCTCGCCGCACCGACCAAGAGTGCCTCCGCCTCGACTCAACTTGCTGTCGGCTGAGGTCTCGTCGTCGGCTCCTCGGCTGGCTGCCGGTCGTGTCCGCGTCCTCGGCGCGATCTGCCACCTCCGCTCCATCATGCCCCACCACCACCACCGTCCACGGCTCGCCCGTACAACCAACCCGCCTTCTACTCCACCTGGGTCCTTCTCATCTTCCATGCGCTTGCCGCCGCCGCCTCCGTCTCCGCCCTAAGCGACTCTCTCCCCGACCCCCGTCATCCTCATCTTCCATGGGATCGCCGCCGTCGCCTCTGCCATATCCTCCTCCCACCGCCTCATCTCCTCCTCCGCCTCCCATTTCTCTCTCCGCGGCCAACCCGCCACCGTCCTCCGCGGCTCCGCCACGACCCACACGACAGTCTCTGCCCGCTTCGTCGACCTCGGCCACTTCCTCAGCGGGTTAGCTCTCCGATTTAACACAATCATGGATTCCTTGCTCCCTTCCCGTACGATTTGTTCAGGAAATAGATATTTACATTCCACTGTCTGCAGCACTCTGCAGATAAGGTGTTTGATGAATTTGCTAGGAGCAAACGGGTCTCATGCTGTATTGCGGTCGTTGCCGCGATCTGGACTCCATGGCTGTACCTCCAAGGCTTGGCAGCATCACACTGTCACTCTCCTGCCCCATTGATGGTGGTGGGAGCGACAACAAGAGGAGATGGCGGCGTCTTCTCCGGTGTATAATTTGATGCCTTTTTGCTGGTAGGATGTTCTCCTTTACATAATTCCCTGTGAATATTCATTGCATTGTATCATTTACTCTATTGGTATTTTCATCCATTGCTGTGTAGAGTAAAAGAATTGGTCATTTTGTTGTTTCAGAGTTTTACATGGTTGGAAAATTTCTACAGTTAGTCAATTATACATAATGAACTCGCTCATCTCAGGTGGGCGTATGAAATTTAATAATTTATACCTTTATGTGTTATATGGTGCTTCGAATTTCTCTCTGATTTAGTTAGTTGGATACTAATCCAATTGCAATATGAATAAGTACCAAAAGATGGTATGCGATTAGAGATAAATTGGAATCTTCCTGCTGCAGGTCATATGTCATTCTGGTGGACAGTCGGGCACGGTTATGACATGCTCCATGCCGGTTTATAGTCAGCTTATTGTTGTAAAATTAGCGGTTTTAGTAAATATTTAGATATAATTTCAGCAGTAATAACCATAATTAAAACATATTTTTAGCAGGATATAAATGAGAAAATTGACATATAAACATGTAATTTCTTCATATCAACAACCAAAATCAGCATAATGCTCAAATTTAATTTGATTGTTTATTATTCTTAGATATCAGGCTGCACAAAATAAAATCTTGGCATCCTCGCACCTATTGTCTATACTCTTCACAAATTAGATATGACAAAAAAAAAATCATACTTTGAGCTCTAAAAAATCCTGTACTAATATATCAAAAATTGATCTTATAAACAAAAGACATCAACTTATGCTTTCGGCCAACAGAAGACCATCAATGCAAAAGGATCACATAATTCAACACTTCAGTCTATAAGCCAACATAACACTAATAAAGTCACAGTGAAAGGAGATCACAAGGTTCAACACTAAAGCCTTTCGGCTAACAGAAGAACAAACATGATCATAATACAAGATGATCAATTTCAGTTAAGCACCACCGAAAGTAACATAATTGCTAGAGATGAAATGACAACAATAAGCAACACAATTAGAGCTCTAATATGAACTAGCTATCAATCCTATTTCAGTATATGACGATTATCCTCATCGAGCATTTAAACCGAGCCCATGGTATCACTAAACAATATCTCCCAGTACTAGTATCAAACCAATTAATCACAATTTCAGATTTCGACTAGTACAACATATATACAAAGTGATACGCAAAATGAAAAACCAAAAAACCCACGAAGCGGATGGCACTCGAAGCCACCGAGTAGAACCAGACAAGGCACACAAAATGTGCTGTCTTAGAAAACCAATCGCCCCGCTGTGTCGCGAATACCAGATGAGGTTAATGGAGATACAATGCCAACTTTACAAACCGGGACACACCAGTGTGCGAAGGCGAAGTACAGGGAATGCCGCACAAGAACCAATCAAAGGTGCATCGACCGAATGCACCCGTAGAGCAAGAGACCACCACTCAACTGAGGTATTCACACCCAATTCAATCAAGCCAGAGCCGGCCAGAACCCACCTCCAATCGGCGCAAGACCAAAGCCTCACCGCAACCTCAACAGAGAAGAGGGAGCAATAGAGGAATCGAGGTGCGCAAGGAGAAAGAGGAATTGACCCTAACTACCGACGACGCCGTGACCAACACGATGATGCAACAGTTCCCACCGCTCAAATCGAAGCCAAATCAGAAGAGAGGAAGAAACCAAAAGGGGGAAAATCGCTCACTGTGTTCTGGGGTTGAGAAAGAGGAAGAAAGGAGCTGACTTTTGAAGATAAGGGTATCCAATGCCTTGGTGTGAGAGTTTTCGCCCAAGTTACATTCTGTATTGGGGAGCTTGCCCTTTTCCCTCTCGGGTTGGGATGTTATGATCATGTCCCTATATCTAGCTCATGAACATTTAAGAAAGTGTACCCTTATCTTCGTTTGATCGCGACCTCACGATCATACTTAAGTAGGTGAATTCTTCAGGGAATCATATAGGATGATTCTCGATGCCATATAGGTATCAAATTCATTAAGAGTTATTGCTCAACCTCCCATACAGAAAGAGCACTGCAGCTAATGAGACCCTTTAGATGTGCTCTCTAATCCCACATAGTTTGTTATCCTAGAGCCTAGTTCACAGGATCTCCCATCTACTAGGATATGTTACCACCAATGTAGGCCTTTACAAGGGTTTGAGCCCCATTCCCTTTGACGCTGCAAAGATGACCTTCCGCGCCATTCCTTTGGTGAAAGGATCTGCCAAGTTCCTTTCAGACTGGATGTATTCCACAAAAATTACATCCGTCTCTCTAGCATGCCTTACCGACTTAAGTCATCTCTTTATATGTTTTGAGGACTTCATATTGTCATTCCTACTTTTCGCCTTAACCAAAACGGGTTGGTTATTGCAGTAGGTTAATACAGTTGGAATTAACTTTTCCAGCACCGGTATGTCAGAAAGGAGTTCTCTAACCATTTTGCCTCTACAACCGCCGAGTCACGTGCTACCAACTCAGCCTCTATGATGAACCGTGTAAGGATAGTCTGTTTAGAAGACTTCCACGAAACAGTCCCACCTGCTAGAGTGAAAATATGGCCACTTGTAGCCTTCATGTCACCCGACTTACTAATCCAGTTAGAATCACTGAATCCTTCCAAGACTGCCGGATGGCCAGAATAATGTATTCCCAAGTTTGTAGTCCCCATTAGGTACCTAAGTACCCTCTCTACTGCGATCCAATGATCATCTCCTAGATTGACCGTATAACGACTCAATCTGCTTACATTATATTAGATGTTCGGTCTCGTTGCACTAGTTAGATACATTAATGATCTAATTATTTAAGAATATTTAGACTGATCTTTTCCATGTCCAGTGTTTTTATGTAGCTTAACATTTGGATCATAGGGTGCGGCTACTGATTTACAGTCCACGAACCCAAATCTGGTTAGGACCTTGTCCACATAATGGGATTGTGAAAGAATAATCCCATTGTCACCCTTTATCAGCTTGATGTTTAAGATAACATCAGCGTCACCCGGATCTTTCATATCAAAGTTCTGGGAGAGAAAAGACTTCGTTTTATTGATTGCATCCATGTTGGTCCCAAAAAGCAATATGTCATCTACGTATAGACAGAGAATGACACATTCACCCCCACTAACCCGATAGCAGATACATTTACCAGCTTCGTTTACATAAAAGTCGACCGATGTCATAGTACTGTCAAATTTCTTATGCCATTGCTTGGGAGCTTGCTTTAGACCATACAATGATTTAATCAATTGCCATACCTTTTTCTCTTGCCCTTCAACCACAAAATCATCAGGTTGTTGCTGCATATAAATTTGCTCATCCAACTCTCCATTTAGGAAAGCAGCATTTACATCCATTTGATATACTTGGAGTTTGTATGCGGCAGCAAGTGCGAAAAGCACCCGAATTGTGGGCAAACGAGCTATAGGAGAGTATGTGTTAAAGTAATCTTCACCCTCTTTTTGTGTAAAACCCTTAGCTACTAAACAAGCCTTGTACTTTTCTATAGTACCATCAGGTGTACGCTTTTTTTTAGATCCATTTGTAGCCCATTGGCTTGTATCCAGATGGGAGGTTCGTAACCTCCCACGTTTCGTTAGCTATGATAGAATCTATCTCGCTACAGACTACCTCCTTCCAATAATCCACATTCGAGGATGCGTATTCCCCTGAAAGGGTTTGTGGTTCCACAACATAGGTGGCATAGTCATCGCTGAGAAACTTTTTAGTCCTCTGCCTCTTACTCCTCCTCAACTCCAATTATAGAGCGGTATAATCCACACTAGGAAGAATAGAGTATTCATTTGAACCATTAGGGTCAATGAGTTCATTTGGTCTCACAGGGAACACATATTCAAAGAACATCGCATCATGAGATTCCATTATTACATTTGTAGTGATGTCTTTCACCTCGGATTTGGCCACTAGAAATCTATAACTTGTGCTATTTTTAGCATACCCTAGAAAGACACAATCGATAGTCTTAGGGCCAACATTTTTTTGGTAACGACGCATGCACTTTTGCAAGGTGATGAGGATCTAATAATCATCAATTAATGAAATTGTTTATATGTAATTGTTATTATAGATAGAAATATCCCTATAGTGATCTTGGGTATACCCCTTATCGTTTATAAGGGAGAAGTTTAAAATAACCGGTTGTAAAACCATCCTGTAACCACCCTGTATGGTCGTAGGGTGTTCTACAACGACCTCAAGGTCGTAAGCCTTTCTACGATCACCTCATGGTCGTAAGCTTTTCTACGACCAGTCTATGGTCGTAAGTCTTTCTACGACCAGATCAAATAAGACCACCCTATAATTGATAAAGCCTACAGACATATGGGCCCAATCGATTATGGACTCTTATGTGTTGTGATCAATACAGAGCAGGTAATATACGCTATTATCCTCTGGGATAACTGCATGTATTACGCCTCTGTATCCAACGATAACTGCCAAACGACGTAGGGTGTTATTTCCCTGACAAACAACCTCCATCAACGGACGCATTTCATCAAGCGTTAAGATGCCTCTTGGTCTAGAGTATCTGTCACCCCTTCATGCACTATATAAAGGCAAGAGTCAGTGGACATTGAGGTAGATCAGAAGGGGACATTAGGCATTAGTTTTCTTTCTGATTGTAAATAGCATAGTTAATACAACAACACATGAGTAGGGTTGCTATTCTCTCCGGAGAAGGCCTGAACCTGTCTAAATCCCTGTTCTCTACGTGGTTCTAATTTTTGGAGACCCTTGAATATTCATTCATAAGATCGACTCTAAACCATCGACACAAGGCATCCCTAAGTTCGAAAAAAAATAATAAGTTAGGTTTTCTCCTTTTTCATCCTTCATAAGGTGTTTCTTCCTGATTGCGAGGCGGAACCCTATTGAGAACATAATTAGCTGTGAGAACTACTTCACCCCACCAATAGTCTGACATACTAGAACTTTGTTGCATGGCATTAACCAAGTCAAAGAGAGTCTGGTTCTTCCTTTCGGCTGTTCCATTCGATTAGGGTAAGTACGGTGGAGTAATTTCATGAATTATTCTATTTTCTTCACAGAATTGAGAGGATTCATTTGAGATGTATTCACCGCCTCGATTCGACCTTAACAATTTGATTACTTTTCTAGTTGATTTTCCACTTCGGCTCTAAAGATTTTAAAGTGTTATAGTGCTTTATCTTTTGACTTAAGTAAATAAATGTAGCAATACTTAGTCGCGTCATCTATGGAGTTAGAAAATATCATTTGCTACCTTTAGTTAATATTTCATTCATCTCACAAAGATCAGAATAAATTAGCTCAATTGGACAAGTGATTCGCCCTTCAACGCTATGAAAAAGTTTTCGGGGTTGCTTTGCTTTGCACACACACTTCACACTTAGAACCATTCTCAAAATTATAGTTTGGAATTAAACTCATTTTGCTTAATCGCATAATGGCTTCAAAGTTAACATGACATAAATGAGAATGCCAAACATCATGAACTTTATTGCATTGGGAAACATTTAAAATATTTTTATTATTGAAATCAAGAATGAATAAGCGGAACATGCCTTCGTTATCATAGCCTTTGCCCACAAACTTACAAAATTTGGTCAACACGATCTTATTGGATTCAAACACAAGCTTTATTCCTTGCCTACACATCATAGACCCACTCATTAGATTGCGAGTCATGGTAGGCATATACAACACGTTTTTGAGAATGAGTGTTTTGCTTGAAGTGAGTTTCAAGCAAACCTGTCCAATCTTATGTATTGTAACAGCAGCTCCGTTCCCATCAGGACAGATCCACCATCTTCACCATGAAATGAAGAGAAACAAGATTGATCAGCACATATATGTCTAGTAGCACCTGTATAAATCCACCAATCAATAGATAGACTTATCATAAAAGGCCTGAGGTACATATCCTTCTGAACTGGAACTAGCCAGTGCGACATTCACTTCAGCCTTATGACATTTATGCTGACCAAGAGAACGACCCTTGCTCTTACGATTGTGACAATGGTTGACTTTATGACCCTTGCTCCTTACCCTTCTTCATTTTCTTTCCATTGAGCTTGTTCTGGGGCTTATTTTTGAACTTATGTTTCCCAAAGCCTGCAGGATTCTTGACCTCCACCTGATGAGCCTAAACTTGAGCCTTTCCTATACCGTCACTAGCTCTTGCACACTCTTCGACATTAATAGCAGCTGACAGCTCATTGAGAGTCAAACACTCCTTTATATGTCTACAAGCGGTCACAAAGTCACGCCGCGAGGGCGGTAACTTAGCTAGATGACATTCACTTGAAACTTCTCTGGTAGGACGCAGTCGTACTGACTTAAGTCGCGTACATGGAGTTGTAGCGTATGAAGTTGCTCCATCACCGACCACCTCTCAACCATCTTAAAGTTTAAGTAGGTAGCAGTTATGAATGACTCATTCCCATTATCTCCTTCAGAATATTTCTCATTAAATTCGTCCCAAAGTTGCTTAACATCTTTGAAGTTAATGTACACGTCGAACAACCGATTAGATAGGATGGCTAACAAACGAGCTAAGACTGAATTGTTCGCATACTCCCACCGCGTCATAGCAGCGGTTTCCAATGAGAACATTGGAGGATTTGAAATGATCCAGAATAGTCTGAGGTTAGTCTGCCAACGTTTAAAGTTGGCACGATCAAATACTTCCGGCTTAACAACATCAGATGAGGAAGCCATTTGTTCAATTATTTGTTTTCTAAATTGTTGTAAAATTAGCGGTTTTAGCAAATATTTAGATATAATTCCAGCAGCAATAATCATAATTAAATCATATTTTCAGCAGCATATAAATGACAAAAATGACATATAAACATTTAATTTCTTCATGTCATGTAAACATGATAATATGCTAAAAAACATAGAACGTGAGAACAACCAAAATCAACCGAGTGCTCAGATTTAATTTGATTTTTTATTGCTCTCGGATGTCAGGTTTCATAAGATAAAATCTTGGTCTCCTCGCCTCTATTGTCTATACTCTTCACAAATTAAATATGACAACAAAAAAACAGACTTTGAGCTCTAAAGAATGCTTTACTAATATGTCAAAAATTAATCTTATAAACAAAAGGCAACAACTTATGCTTTCGACCAACAAAAGATCATCAATGCAAAAGTATCACATAATTCAACACTTCAATCTATAAGCCAACAGAATACTAATAAACTCACAGTGAAAGGAGATCACAAGGTTTAACACTAAAGCCTTTCGGCTAACAGAAGAACAAGCATGATCACAATACAAGATGATCAATTTCAGTTAGACACCACCGAAAGTAACATAATTGCTAGAGATGAAATGACAACAATAAACAACACAATTAAAAGCTCTAATATGAATTAGCTATCAATCCTATTTTAGTATATGATGATTATCCTCATCGAGCATTTAAACCGAGCCCATAGTATCACTAAGCAATATCTCCCTAGACTAGTATCAAACCAATTAATCACAATATCATATTTCGACTAGTACAACACATATGCAAAGTGATGCGCAAAATGAAAACTAGAAAACTCACGAAGCGGATGTCACTCGAAGCCACCGAGTAGAACCGGGCAAGGCACGCATAATGCGTTGTCTCAGAAAACCAATTGCGCCGCTGTGCCGTGAATACCAGACTAGGTTGATGGAAATACAATGCCAACTTCACAAACCGGGACACACCAGTGTGCGAAGACGGGGTACAGAGAATGCCGCACAAGAACCAATTGAAGATGCACCGACCGAATGCACCCGTGGAGGAAGAGACCACCACTCAACTGAGGTATTCACACCCAAATCCATCAAGCCAGAGCCGGCCGGAACCCACCTCCAATCGGCGCAAGACCAAAGCCTCACCGCAACCTCAACAAAGAAGAGGGAGCAAGAGAGGAATCGGGGTGCGCAAAGAGGAAGAGGAACCGGCCCTAATTGCCAATGGCGTCGTGACCAACACGGCGGCGCAGTAGCTCCCACCGCCCAAATCGAAGCCAAATTGGAAGAGAGGAAGAAACCAAAAAAGAGGAAATCGCTCACTATGTTCCGGGGTTGAGAAAGAAGAAGAAATGGGCCGGCTTTTGAAGAGGAGGAGGAGCCCATGCGCCGCCGCCGCCAACGGCCAGCGTGCATCTCGCTCGAACCGCCCGACTTGCCTGCCTGAGTTGCTCGCGCCGCCGCCGGGCTGAAGGCCATGCGTACTCGAATGCCTCGCTCGGTTCGGTTGGAGACAAGGTCTCCAAACCTTATCTCTCCCGTCATCTCAATGAGAAGTGGGCCCCTCCATTTCCTTTCTCTTTTCTATTTCTTCTTTTCTCAAAATGAGAAATTACCAGATAGCCCTAAAAAATACTGCACATATTAGCTGTTCGGTAGATTTGCTGAAATCAAATTGTTTCTTTGTCCTCCCATTCCTGAACACGCCATAAGTCTGATGCTGATACTAGATTTAAGGTCTAAATTCTATGTCTAAATATTCATTGTATGTGCTAAATGCGTTGAGTTCGCTGCCATTGTATTGCAGGGCTTATCTGGTCAGGTAATGCTTCGCTGAAATCCTCATTCTATTCTTGACGAGGACTACTAACAAGTGATGCTTGGCTGAGATCTTTTTCGTATGAGGTCATCGTATCCTTCCCTTTTCCGATGGTGTTTAGCATTTAGTTTTACTCTTGCTAGATTCTTTCCAGATGTTTAGTTTTGCATTGCATATCATAAGATATCTCAGTATTCATATTTAGCACTGACAATTAATAATATATTTTAATATCTGTTCGTCACGGTTTTTCATAGTATTGTCGGCTCATTTTGTTCCAGTTCAATGTATTTTCGGAATGTGTTGGCCCTCCCTAGCTCTACATAGCAAGAGTGCAAAAGGGAACTGAAATGTCGCTATCCATTATGAACTTTAGTCTGATTTTTTTTAAAAATTTTTTTGCATGTTCAACAAATAAGGCATGAAGAGTTTGAAGAATTGGACTAGGTGAAAAAAAAGACAAGAAGTGGATACGACTTTCTAAACCAAAAAGAACTCAAATGCATTTATCTAGGTAGTTTTTTTAGGGATTATTAATGGTTTGCTATTAAGTTTCCGTGCAATTGCTGTTTTGTCACTCTATATCTCACTGACATGTGGTTCAGTGAGACATGAAGTGATAAAATAACAATTGCACATCAACTGCTATGGCAAATCTGTCAATCCTTTTTTTAATGCCCAATATACTAGACAGCCGAGGGCGCTATAGGTTACTATTGGATTAAATGGAATATCATAATTAGCGGAATCATTCTTCTCCATTGCAGGTGTTAGGAAAGAACAACCAAGTTAAGAAGCTTTGCTTGATTTCCGTAGCACAGGAGTTCATGGAGCTAAAAGGTGCAATATGTTTTTTTCGCTCTCTCTCATATGAGCTATTATAGTCGTAAGACTGTCTCAAATGTTGTGTTTTAGTTAGTTTAAAGGAGGAGATAGAAGATATTGAATCGATTCAATATATTGAAGTGTCGATTCTAAAAAAAAAAAGAACCGGTCTCTACTTAAGAGTCGATTCAAAGTATTAAACAACTCATTTGTTAAAGAGAGAGTGCTGTTGAGAGAAGATATTATTATTTTATGAGTTTTTTTAATGTAATGTGGGTTCCAGTTATTAGTAGGAATTGATTCAGTACATTAGAGAAAAACAAGCTCAGTTTCTAAAATACTTACGTGGTATGACTTTGAATCGATATTAATTCAATACCCTAGAGACACCGTAACATCTCATCGTATAGAACACCGGTGACAGCTGAAATAATTGCATGTTCTAAGTGATATCGTTGGTCCATTTTGGTTGTCAATATGTCTGTACAGAAGATAAAAAAATATACTTCGTTGTTCCTCCAAGTTTTTGAGTTTCAGTGCGCGCATTAGGATGCATCATTGATTGCATACTTTAACTATCGCTAAATCAAGGTTGCTTAGGAGCAGCAAATCCTCGTATTTCCCTTTCACTAATAGTACTCGCACCTGTCACAAAAGGAGTCATTTTGGATACATGCAAGTGCAACTAAACATTTATAAACTTTGGTTATTAATATTTTTACGAGTGTTTAGATTGCACTTTAGCTAAAAATTTGGTAACAGTATACAAAATTTAGTGTACTTCCCTTTTTTTTGTAGCAATGCACAAAATTTACTAGAGTGCTTCCTTTTTGCGCGTGCACGATTAGAGGTTTGTGTTCTATGCTGTAATACAGACAATCACCGTATAAATAATGATTTATGCGTATGTGAATGTCAGTAATACTCTAACAATAGAATATCTACAGTAATTTTAATATTGTAGCTGTTGATACTGACCATCTTTTATTTATCCGACGGTATCTTACGGGGGAATTTTTATTATTAATTAATTTTTTTAAAATTATATTTTAAAGTCAACTAATGCAAACTTTATTTCCAATTCTGATCTCTTTGGTCACGTCACCACCTGTAGCGTGACAAGATAACGCTATCACGTCAGCCTGTATCTGAGCAAACTCTTATCATGTCACCACTCGTGATGTGACAGTGTTGTTTGGTCACGTTACCACCAGTAGTGTGATGTAGTGTGACAAAAAGTATTATTTTAGCGGATTTATTCTATAACGTGATAATATTGTTTTATCACGCCACGAGTGGCAGTGCGACTAAATGTGTCAGAATTAAAAATAAAATTTGCAGAGTATTAACTTTGGAATAAAATTAATAAATTTTTTTTTTCATATTACGGAGTGCAGCCATTTGCCTGTCCAGCATCGACACCTCACTAACGCTAAAGCATGCAAAATCCAAGTACCACGTAAAAAAACGAGACTGGAATAAAAGCGCATAGAGAGATCAGTCGTACTACAGGCGCGTCTTCCAGAACACCACCATTCGAGTTTGGACTTTCGAGACGGCGAGAGAAGTTGAGCGGGAGTTGGTCAGTCCCCTCCCCGCCCAGTGGCCCGCTCAGATCCGGATCCCCTACCCCTCCGATCCATGCCGGCGCCGGCGATGCTCCGCTGGGCCGCCGCCGCGCTCGCGGTGCTCCTCGCCGCCCTGCCCGCCGCGGGCTTCTACCTCCCCGGCGTCGCGCCCAACGACTTCCAGAAGGTTCCCTTCCCTAGCCCCCACACCTCTCTCCTAATGGTTCTGTGTTCGTTCCGTGTTGGATCTCGACAACCGGGGCCCGGGGGCGTCCAGATCTAGCTCTAGGTAAACTCGGGTTGTTCGTAGGCGCCTCGGCGCCTGTGCGTCCAACTGCTCGGTTAGAGATGCGCTGTTGGTCGGGCATCTTAACATTCTGGGTCTCAGTCCTCATTGCTACTAGTTGTTGCTGCTGTTCCTCACCTAATGAATTGGTGATGTTTCTGTGTATGTTGATTGGCCAACTGGTGTAATTTGATGAATTATGAGCGGGTTATCGCTTCTCTGCTTGTTCGAAATGCCACGTATTAGCTAATCACTGCTAATGGAGCACCAACATTTGACGTCCTAACATCTGATTAGGGTATGCCTCCACGGTTCTAATCCCATCCGTCTGGAATTCTGGATAGAACATTAACATTTGATCAGGCCCCTCGTTTCAATATTCAATGCCGAGGCAAAACAGTTTACCGAAGCGAGGGGAAAAAAGTCTGCAATGAGCCTACTGTACGGTACATTCTGTACCAGTCTGTATGTTGCCTTTTGAAATATTTTTCACCTGCATTCAAACTGTGCAATTTTTCAAATTTGGTGCATCGAGTAAATGTGCCACTTGGTTACTAGATCCCAGACGATGCGTTATACATGATGCTTATAGTTTGAATCTGGAAACAGCAGGTGGTATTTTCTTCCAATCTTGACCTTTGTGTTCGGAACCCCACTGTTCTTTTTTTTTTCTCTTGTTGGATGCTGCCTGGTGTAACATGTGAATCCGCTTTAGTTTTTGAAAGTTGCATGTGTGTCCATGCAGCACTATGGCCATTCGCATTTCTACCCTCGATGTGTTTTCCACTATGATTTAATCCTTAGGCATTAAGCATGTTAGCTACTAGGTATGTACTTGGTTATCACATGTTTATTTTATTCTGTTACATACTGAGATGTTTAGGGAAGCAAATATCAAGAAGGTGCATGAAAATCTTGAGGTTGTGAAGAAAAGAAATTATATTCCTCCTATGAACATAACTTTACATTTACTGCTTGTTTCGTAGCCTTTCAATGAATTTATGTGTTGCATTTGCTCTAATGGGTTTCTACATAATTGTCTGCAGAAAGATCCACTTTTAGTGAAGGTGAATAAGCTGACATCCACAAAGACACAACTTCCCTACTCCTATTACTCGCTTCCTTTCTGTAAGCCTGGTACAATAGTTGACAGTGCAGAAAATCTTGGAGAAGTTTTACGCGGTGATCGCATTGAGAACTCTCCTTATGTGGTTAGTACTGATTTACAGATTGCCTGAGTCTGAGTGTAGTCACCTACGTAATGTGCCTAATTATGGAGTTGTCATCTACTTTGTTGTTTGGACTATAGTTTGAGATGAGGGAGCCGAAGATGTGTCAGATCATCTGCAAAGCAGTCATTAGTGAGAAACAAGCAAAGGAGCTCAAGGAAAAGATAGAGGATGAGTATCGGGTGAACATGTATGTATTGTATATGCCACTTTGAAGTTTAGCTTGTACGATGAATTCCATGGTAATGTGGTTAAATTGCTTTACAGGATTCTTGACAACCTTCCACTGGTTGTTCCTATAGCAAGGCAGGATAAGGATGCTGTTCTCTATCAGGGTGGATATCATGTTGGTGTCAAGGGCCAATATGCTGGAGTAAGTCTGTGCTCAGCTGACCTTTTGGTTTTGAACATGACTTCATGAGTAATGATCTCATTACAAAATATATTTTGCAGAGTAAGGATGAGAAGTACTTTATCCATAATCACTTGACATTTTTAGTGAAGTATCACAAGGATGAAAATTCAAATCTCTCTAGAATTGTTGGGTTTGAGGTCAAACCATTCAGGTTTGTTTAACTTTAGCTTTTCGTCTTTGATTTATATAATGTCTTTTACATATCGAGACTATTTTTGTTTACTCCCTTGCTTGTCTTTGGTAAATTTCTTTTATCAGTGTTAATCATCAGTTTGAAGAGAAATGGAATGATGCAAACACTCGTTTGAGTGCATGCGATCCCCATGCCAACAAGCTTGTGACAAACTCAGATACTCCTCAGGAGGTTGAAGCTGGAAAAGAAATCATATTCACGTATGATGTTGGCTTTGAGGTGATACTTGTTGATGCATTTGTTCATTTCTTTTGTACTTTTAACTCTTTTTTTAAATCTAAGAACAACATTTTAAATGTTGGCTCTATTTGAATGTTTTCCTTGCCATGGCTTTGCAGGAGAGTGATATCAAGTGGGCTTCACGCTGGGACACCTATCTGTTAATGACAGATGATCAAATTCACTGGTTTTCTATTGTGAACTCTCTCATGATCGTACTTTTCTTGTCTGGTATGGTGGCCATGATTATGCTTCGCACTCTGTATAGAGACATCTCCAGATACAATCAGCTCGAATCTGAAGAAGAAGCCCAAGAGGAAACAGGATGGAAGCTTGTTCATGGAGATGTGTTCCGCCCCCCAACCAACTCTGACTTACTCTGTGTCTATGTTGGTACTGGTGTTCAGTTCTTTGGCATGCTACTGGTCACCATGATTTTTGCAGTTTTGGGTTTCCTTTCTCCGTCAAACCGGGGAGGATTGATGACTGCCATGCTGCTCATTTGGGTCTTGATGGGGTTGTTTGCTGGATATGCTTCTTCCCGCCTCTACAAGATGTTCAAAGGATCAGAATGGAAGAGCATCACCCTGAGGACTGCTTTCCTGTTTCCGGGGATCGCTTTTGGTATTTTCTTCGTCTTGAATGCTCTTGTGTGGGGGGAGAAGTCGTCAGGTGCTGTTCCTTTCTCCACAATGTTTGCATTGGTCCTCCTTTGGTTTGGTATCTCAGTTCCTCTTGTATTTGTTGGGAGCTATCTTGGGTTCAAGAAACCTGCCATTGAGCCACCGGTGAAGACAAACAAAATCCCAAGACAGATCCCTGAGCAGGCTTGGTACATGAGCCCTGCCTTCACTATTCTTATTGGTGGTATTCTTCCATTTGGAGCGGTTTTCATTGAGCTATTCTTCATCCTCACCTCAATTTGGCTTCAGCAATTCTACTACCTCTTTGGCTTCCTTTTCCTCGTGTTCATTATCCTCATCATCACCTGTGCGGAAATAACGATCGTGCTCTGCTATTTCCAACTGTGTAGTGAGGATTACATGTGGTGGTGGAGGTCCTACCTTACCTCAGGATCATCTGCAGTCTATCTATTCCTGTATGCTGGGTTCTACTTCTTCACTAAGCTTCAGATCACTAAGCTGGTTTCAGGCATACTGTACTTTGGTTACATGCTTCTTGCCTCCTACGCTTTCTTCGTGCTCACCGGCACAATTGGTTTCTGTGCTTGTTTCTGGTTCACGAGATTGATTTACTCCTCTGTGAAGATTGACTAGGCAAGAACCTGCGCAGAGTTAGGCTGGTAATATATTCGGCCTTCGAATCTACTGTATGATCATTGTGCGACAAGGATCATTTTCCACTTCGTATTTACCGGATTTATCAGGCAATCTATATTTTAGGTGTAGTTTATAAACGATTTATGTGCACTACTGTTCACATGATACATCTTCAATATGGACTTATATAAGGCTAGGGCACGATTGTTAATTTCATTTCATATGCGGCAGCTTTTTTCTTCTCATGTTCTTATGGACTACTGTATAAATTCAATTCATACGACTACTCAAAATTGTTTGCCATCCCTTGTACCTGTGGATGATGGATCTTGTTAATGTGCTTGGTGAAGTTGTACCACCAAAAATTGTTTGCGTCAAGCTTTATGACTTGTTTATACTCCAGCATATTTGATAGTCAATCTATTCTCCATTTCCAGCATTTTCATATTCTGACAAACAAACACAATTAGAGCATGCAGCTGGAACTGTTGCTGACCACAGGGATACAAAAGAGAGGGATTTTATTAGCCAAAAAACAGAAGACAAGAAGATCTTGCACGGTCAGATCCTACTGGCCACCACCGGAAGTCAATCGCATCAGTCCAAAGATGGCCTTCCTCCTGGTTGTCGCCGTCGTCCACTACTACTGTCTCGTACGTGAGACCCCAATCTGATATGCTCCTGTGCGCGGCGGCGCTCGCTGGACCGGCCGCGGCTTTCTTCATTCTCGGCCTTGGTGCCCGCGAGTTCAAAAAGGTACCACCAATCTGATATGCTCGACATGGCCTCTAGATTTTACTTAGCTCTAGCTCCGTCTGCAGGCTTGCCGTCCATTTTGCATCCCCCTATTCGTTGATCATCTCTTGTAGTTGATACTACTGCATCTATTCTGGTTGATACAAAGCAGAATTTAGACGACACTTGGCAATTAAAGACTAAACCTAGACCTTCTAGCTACAAGACACATGCCAAGGTGTCAACGAGTAGCTAAGCAAGTAAATCATGCTAAAACGGGCATACAAGCTATAGCATGATATCAATAAAAAGCTAGTTACATGAACTAGGGTAATAAGTAAAGTTTCATCAAATTAAATGTTGAAGCAGAAAAGCTTATGTTACAATACATTTTTTATATTATATGAATGCAATATGATAAAATAAGATACATGCGAAAGCATCAAAAGCCAATGAAACCACTTGTTGAAGAAAAAACAAGAATCAACAAATAAAAAAGGTTCAACTCCCCATCAAACCAACTCATAAGGGTAAACTATCCCCAACTCACTTCTCAAGGTGACAAACTTAGTAGGATCTAAGGGTTTAGTGAAGATATCGGTCAATTGAGTTTCAAACTCCACAAATTCTAGCACAATGCCCTCTTCTTAACATGGTCTCTAAGGAAGTGATACCTAATGTCAACGTGCTTGGTCCTGAGTGTTGAACTGGGTTTTTAGCAATGTTAATGGCGCTAGTGCTGTCACACAAAATAGGCATATCAAAGGTTAAGAGTGGAGGTTGTCCACGAAATTTGGCTACAGCAGCGAGCAACAGCTACATACTCAGCCTCAACAGTGGATTGTGTAATATAAGATCGCTTCCTAGATAACTAAGAGATAAGAGAATTGCATAAAAATGACAAGTGATTGAAGTGTTCTTCCTATCAAGTCTACAGCTAGCAAAATCAGAATCTAAAAGCCCTCTAATGGACAATGATGATGAACAAGAATACCAATGCCATATTAAAGGGTTGATTGAAGATACCCGAAGATGTGCCTGACTGCTTGACGATGAGAAGACCTCGGAGAAGGTTGAAATCTTGCACATAGACACACTGAGAAGTGGATGTCTGGTCTTGAAGCCGTAAGGTAGAGGAGAGAACCAATCATATTGCGGTACTCGCGTTGATCCACATCTTCATGATCCTCTTCTGGATCCAGAGCAATTGGCTTGCAATCACTCATACCAAATCTCCTTAATAAGTTCTTGGTGTACTTTGTTTGATGGATCTTTGCATTGCTTGATTTGGAGCCCAAGAAAATATTTAGCTTCCCCATCATGCTCATCTCAAATTCTCTGGACATAGTCCCAGAAAAACTAGACATAAGAGCATTAGAGGAGCCACCAAAGATAATATTATCCACATATATTTGCACAAGAAGAAAATCATTGCCATGCTTGAGAATGAACAGAGTCTTATTTACTTTGCACATATCAAAATCATTCTTAAGCAAGAAGATCTTAATCCTATCACACCAAGCTCAATGGGCTTGCTTAAAACTATATAAAGCATGGGACAATTTGAACACATGGCTAGGGAACTTAGGATTCTCAAGGACCGGGGGTTGCCTTGTTGGTGATATGTCCTAGAGGAAATTATAGAGATGATTGTATCACATCTATGTTTATGAGTTATTGAATAAATGTTATTATATTCCTTGAATAAATAATCATTGATAAAGATTAACAAGTATGTGACTTGTTGGTGAAGTTCTTTAACTTACATGATGTCGTTCTAAATGTATCACTGGTCGGATGTTACCGGTCGGATCACTAGTGAATCTATCGACCAACACATGTATTGATAGATGACCATGTTTCACTAGTCATGGATATAGAGATATCAAATTAATAATGTGAACACATGTTAGATAACATAGTGTTGGATTGACCCACCTTGAGACACTGATGATATTGTTATGATTTCATGTGTCATTAGTTGGTCTCAAGCAATGATGATATATAAACCTTAGACCTGAGATCAGCATGGTTTTCTACATGTGTAAGAGTACACTTTGGAATTGCTAAACGCTACTTCGTAACTAGGTAGTTATAAAGGTAGCTTTCAGGTATGCTATCCGACACTTGATCGAGAAAGTATTGAACAGTCCATGGATGACATGATATCTCACCTGGAGTTCAACCTAGATATCGTCAGGCAAAGGGAGAATGCACGAGCTGGTTGTTTCGTTCGATCAGATACAAACTAGTTGTATGGAGATACAAGCTAGTCGCAGACTGATCGAACATAATCACTAAGTGGTTAAAACCTGGTCGTAAGGAGTTACGAACCGATCAAGACTTAATATAATCTGGTCGTATAGAAATACGAGTTGGTCGTTAGTGATAAGGACCTGGTCGTAGATCACATTGCATTAAGGTTCGTCTGATATTATTTGTGTGTATTCGGGAATCGTTGTCCTGCTAGGAACCGTTAACGACTTGTGACCGGAAAAGGTTTCCGAGTCACAACCGACTACGTATGAACCTAACGAGCCACACACTTAACGGGTTGGAATAAACGTGTTCGGATAGGATCCGTCATGAGCTTTATATAAGGAGATGCATGAGGCTGTTGGGAGAGACACGATAGACGTGACGTGAGTTGCTCTACTGAAAACCCAGCCACCATTACCGTGCAAGTTGGTGCTAGTATACCGGCATACGGTGTTCCTTCCCTGCACATGTGGATACTGTAGAGGTGCTACTGCGGTTGTTGTTGCACTTGAGGACGATTCACGACCTTGGCGAGAAACTCGATTGGTTGCTGGAGGAGATGATCGTCACTGAGGATGATCAACTTCGACCACTTCATTAGCGCACTCTTCGTTGGATCAGGCTACTCCAACTCTTCTTCCGCTGCACTGCGCATCTGGTCGTAACGATCTGTGATCTCTTGCTTGCATGACATCCTGGTTCACGTGGTAGATTTTTGAATTACCAGCTAGTGTAGCAGACATATATCCCTACATGTCTAACATACACCTCCTATTGTAGCCATTAGGGAAAACACTCTTGACATTCGTTTGATACAACCTAAAATCTTTAGATGCAACAAATACAATCAAGATGTGGATAGCTTCTAAGCTACAGGAGTGAAGGTTTCATCAAAGTCTAACCCTTCTACTTGCTAAACCTCTATGCTACCAATCTAGTTTTGTTTCTAATCACATAGTCGTTCCCACTTTGTTTGTTCTTGTAAACTCATTTGCTTTCTATCACATTATTAGGAGGCTCTACAAGATTTCACACATTATTTTTCTCAAAATCTTCTAACCCCTCATGCATGACATTGACCCAACTAACATCAGATAAAACATGTGACTCAAAAGATGATACAAATGCAGAAACAAATGCATCGAACAGACCCAAATAGGAACCTCAAACGGGTTTATGGACCGATTGGGAGAGAAATAATCCATCCACAAACTCACGCGCACCATCTACAAGAACTAGGGTTATAGATGCCGCAGCAAAACACCAAATTACTCAACCGAACAAAACAACGAAACAAAACAAAACGAAGGTCGGGATGGAGAGGTGAATCGGCTCTCACCTCACCCGGAACTTCTCCCAGATCGTTGCCGGAGGAAGGAGAGCATGTTGGAGCGATATGGGAAAAGATGGGGTCGAGGCCGTCTGGGTTGAGCCGGACCCGTTGAGTGCGACCCACGGAGGCAAAAGGAGATAAATCACCGGGTAAAGAAATGAAATGAAATGAATACAATATTCGAAAGTGGCAAATCGACGAATCCGGTGACAAATAATCAATTACGGAGAGATGCAGTAGCAAACTGTAGAGTACATTACGAGCGGTGATGAATTTTTCAGAGGAAGAAGAGGAAACATGATTCGGCGCCTGCGTGGTGGACCCGGTGCGCCATGTTGGAGTAGGACCATAGTTTGATGTGCCGTGCACCGAGTTCACACAGCAACGCCTAATTCTCCCACCATCATCTAATCGGTAGCGATAAGCGTTCCACAGCACCCCACCACCCTCGACGGATCTCCGGCTCTCCGCACCAAACTCATCCTCCCCTTCGGCCTCCACCGCCGGGTCCCCGACGATCACCGCCACCACCTCTTCCCCTACTTCCTCGTCTCGGGGGCAGCCCTGTCGACCTCCACCGCTGCCGGCCCCGTCGAGATCCACCGGCGCCGCCACCGCTTCCTCATCTCCGGCGCAGCCCGGTCGGCCTCCACCCTTCCGGTCCCGTTGAGATCCACCGCCGCCGCCCCTTCGACCTCCACCTCTGCCGTCGCCGTCTCCGTCGCCGGGTCCCCGACGACCACCGCCGTAGGTATGCTGGTGACGTTTGGATTTCTCAAAGTGTGCAACCAAACATCATTTGGAATTGATTTGGATCCAATTCCCATTCAACAATTTTCCTTGCTAACCAAACAAAAGAATTTGAATTGCAGCCCAATTCCATTTCCACTTGAAATTGAATCGGGACTCCATTTCCACGAGTCCAATTCAATTCCGCAAACCAAACGGACCATAAAGGAATCACCCGACCAAATTCTAGGGTTTGAAGGAAATCAAATCCAGTCGCCCAAACAACCGCCGAATCCACATAATCCTTTCACGGAGATAATATGAGCTCCGCGCAAGATCCATTCTACATCGTCCGAGAGGAGATCCAGGGCTCGGTAATTCTATGTCGTCTTGTTCTCTACCCTTCTTGGCTTCTAGTAACTGTGATGTCGTCGTGTATGTACCGATCAGAAATTCAGGATTCAAAATTCAAGCATTCGTGCACATACCGTGTAATGTCTAACTTTTGCCGAGTTTGCAAACTATGCCTATCGGCCTTTTTTCGTCGACTTGTGGTCCGATTTAAATTAGATACACGCATACGCTAGAGTACCTAGCATGCCCAATGGACTTGGAAGAATTGTAGTAAGCAGCTTTTGTCCATGAAAACAATCTGATGTTAATTAACAAACATTCTTGTGACATGAGGAAAGAACTACAATTATTTGCGAGAAAGATATTGAAGTGATTTTATTACACTTTTTTTTTAAATACTTTTGCAGTATAAGGTCTATTTTCCATGTATAAATATGTAAGTATAGATCTTTAGTATGCTACCTGATGCACCTCCAGCATCGTAGTTGCTTAAGTTTGTAATTTGGTCCTCTTTATATGATAACTCAAGGCCCCTTAACCTGAATAGTAGAAAAGATGAGACTGTTAATCTGTTATAGTACTCTTGCTGATTAACTCATCGTTTCAAAAACATATTACATCATCGTGCATTCATCTATGCTGTTCTGTTATTCCTGAAGATAAAGCTTTGTTGTATTTGTGTTGCTTAACTCTCTCATAGCTTCAGAAACATGTTGCATCATCAGCAATTCAGCATCCATGCATTTGTGTTCATCTTTTAATGCTGAGGTTTTCTGTTTCAGATTGATAAATTGCAAAGTACTTTCCATCATTGGGAGCAAACTGCTTCAAACACAGGAGAATATGTTCATCTGACAAAAGAGCTTCATAATAACTGTGAAAGCATCGAGTGGCAGGTACAACAACAAACCATAACAGTGCCATAAATCTTTGCTAATGTTGTTACTATCTGTTGTTGCTACATGGAGAGGAAACTGTTAGCACAAGTGAAAATGCGAAAGTTCTTTACTTTGGTTATTTTCCACTACCATCCTTATTCCTGTGGCAGGCTATGCACCTGATATATTATATTTATTATATTTCAGTGGGTATTTATTTCCTTCTTCATGTACAATTATTCTGGTCTAACTGGTGTTGTTTTATGTTGAAAGGTGGATGAGTTGGAAAAGACAATCTCAGTTGCATCAAGAGATCCAACATATTATGGACTTGATGAAGTTGAGCTTTCTAGACGACGGAGCTGGATTGGCTCTGCTCGTAATCAGGTATTTCTTGATGTGCCATCCTTTCATTTCAAACTTTTTTTAGAATATATCAACTGTTGACTTGTTCTTTACAAATTATACTTATACTAGAGAATCCCTTTGTTTTTTCCCTTCTACCTATTTCATAGGGTTATAAATGAGGTATATCTTGAGCATGCATGAGTGACACAATTACAGATAAACATGATATCCTGTAGTATGGAAAAGAAAAGACAGATTGGAATAATGTTTATGTTACTATGTTTTGAATTTTGTGGTTGCCAATGCAAAGTTTATTTATTCTGGGTTCCTATCTATGGATAAACGTATCCAGGTTGGTGCTGTCAGGAAAGCTGTTGAAAAGGGGAAGAGAAATTCTGCAATTGCCGCACAGCAGGACCTAATGGGCACAAGTAGAACTAACCACTATTCTTCCCAAGACAATGATGACTTTATAGCTTCAGAATCCGACAGGCAGCTTCTACTTATGAGGTGAGTTTGCTCTCTTACTTATAACCCACTGTCTACTATGCAAATATGTTGGTTGGAAACATATTGTCTGTTCAACACATATAATCTTATAACTATACTCTCTAGCTTTATGTAAGCAGGTGCCAGGTAGTGTTTAATTTACTGTTTTTCTAGTCATCGCATGTCTAATATTTTTTATAGCTCTGCTGAATGCCAGTCTTTTTAGCCATCGTGAGAATGCTATCCTTTATTACTGAGGCTCTTGCTTTTGACACACACTTATGTTAGTCTGCTGAGCTCTTTAGTTAAATGCTAGAAGGTGATTATGCCTAAATGGCACGCGAATCTTGTATATTATTGCTGTATTTGATGTCTTTGTTGCTCTTCCTGAATCAACTCAACCATGTTATCCTTTTTTGCTAGTTCTTGTGCTTTCTTCCGGCCCCCATGAGTATGCTCTTAGATTTTATTAGCTTCATTGTTGTTTTATTGTATCTGCAAGTAAGGCGTACTTGTATTAGGTAGTCAATTACAACCATGTGAAACTTGAAATTGCTAGGCAAAATATTTCTTGATTATGTATTATGCTATGGTAACCATGTAAAGTTCATATTTACTAGGTAGTCAATTACAACCATGTGAAACTTGAAATTGCTAGGCAAAATATTTCTTGATTATGTATTATGCTATGGTAACCATGTAAAGTTCATATGGTGTGCATTGATTTGATATCTGTACTGAATTTTCCTTCAGGCAGCAGGATGAGGAACTTGATGAGCTCAGTGAAAGTGTTCAAAGGATTGGAGGTGTAGGGCTAACCATACACGAAGAGCTGTCTGGACAGGTAATTGTTATTGGCAGGCTGCAAAGTTGCTAGAGCTGTGCAGGTTATTAATTAACTAAAATTTCTTAGCACGCAGTTGACTCTTTTGAAGGGAACTGTACGCAGTACCTATATAGTTAGGACGATTCAATTCGATTTTCAGCTGTTCAAGTGTATTTCCTCATCATGCTGAGTCCTTTTTCTTGCTGGAAGTGTAGCATTGTAAAAAGTGTATAGCACATGGAAGTAACTGCTGTTGTTTTTTTTTTACAGGAAAGGATCTTAAACGACCTAAGCTTGGAGATGGAAACTACTTCGAACAGACTAGACTTTGTGCAGGTTAGTTCCTTCATCATCTGCTGTTGATGCTTATATTTATGTTCCAGATTGCACATCTACCTGGCGAGACAGTAGATTTTGCCCCAATTTGATTCCCCTAAGAAATTTTCACCTGAATGAATACTTTTCAATTACAATTGAAGTGTGGTGCCAAACTTATTTGTTGCATTAAAAAAATGATTCAAATGTTTGCAAGTTCTTGCAAAATAAAACCTCTGACATGATTTTCTTCCATGTCCTGGTGCAGAAAAGAGTGGCAATGGTAATGAAAAAGGCTGGCATTAACGGGCAGATTATGCTGATCGTGTTACTGGTTGTTCTGTTCATTATACTTTTCGTTTTGGTGTTCTTGACATAGCATAGTGTACCACGCGTCGGTTTGTGCGACGTGTACCTGCTTCCTGTAAGTTGTTGAGAAAATAAATATACGGGGTACCCATCTTTTTAAATATTCTTTTCTTCGAAGCCCTACCTGGCTGTTATATTTCCATGTGTGTGTGTGTGTGTGTGTTTTTTGGCAGTTGTGCCCGTTTGTTCGTGATTGCCAATTTATCACTGCTTAGGTCTTGTTTGGATGGACCCACAAGGTCTACGTGAAAGATGAACCAACTTCCACTTTCTTCAACGTGGGTTGGCTAGGGTTACGGTCCATCCAAACGAATTTTTTAAATAATATTTTTTTTTTAAAAAAAATATTACAAAAATGAATAGTCGGTTCAAAAAATAACAAAAATAGGCTCATGTAGCCGGTTGAACTCCTGTCGCCAGTTCTGGTACCCTGCCCCACCACCTGTGGTCGGTCCAATTTCCTGTCGCCAGAGACTCTTTCCCTATAAAAGCACCATGAAATTCTAAAATTCAGCATATGACTCATTTGTATTCAGAAAAAATAGAAGGAGAGGAGTAGAGGGGAGGAGAGAAACTAGTGAAGCGCTGCCCGTTCGGTTACCCACCTGTGAGTAATTTTTTGATCTGAATGGATTACATAGTTTTGGATATACGATTGTGTAGTGCAGTATGTTGTACATAATTCTTTTTTGCGGTAGTCTTGTTTTTGGATATGTGGTTAATCGTGGAAATGTTATTCATGGTGTAGTGCGTTAATTATGTCGGACGACACCAATTTTAAAATTTACTACGGTTCGGAGACTATTCTGAGGGTCCCGAGGGGATTAATCTGCGTTATTTCCAATCAACGACCGTGTCCCTGTCAAGAGCAGAGGAGCGTATATGGGGCGCAGTGATGCGGTGGTTATTTCATACATTCCAAGTGGACCGTGGTGAGTATAATATGAGATTGAGTTGCTTTGCCCCTCGAGCAATACAGCCCACATATTGGGAGTTAGTGCAGCTGAAGAGAACAAAGTCATAGCAGTCATATCTATGCGTGGCGAGGGAGGGAGGGTGGGATTTGGTCCTTCTGGCCCAGGCATATACCAAGCATAGTCCTGCATCCACGGCTGAACAAGAAGGGGGTGATGATGCCGAAGAAGTCGGTGACTCCAGTCATAGCGTGGCACATCAAGGCCCGGCTCCGGAGTTCTTGATCTTTGTCGACGAAGACCACGAGAAGTAGCTCCTTCATCGAGCGAGGCTAGTGGGCTAGCTGACGAGGGTAAGGAGCTGGAAGCTATAGTACAAATGATGGATCATGAATCTCGGGACTACAATGAATTGTCAGAAGATGAAGGACCCGACGACGAGGATGATGTGGATCAGCTGGCGGTTCCATCCGAGTGGAACAAAGACCAGTTCGACAACCTCGTCGTCGACGAAGGCTCTCGTGTGCTGTGGGAGTACGACCAGAGCGAGGTCAAGTAAGGAGTTGTGTACAATTACAAGGAGGCCGTGCAGGAGGTGGTCAAATTCTGGACATTGTCGGTGCGACGCACATTCACAGTCGTCAAGTCTAATCCAAGATGCTACGACGTGAAGTACGAAATAGAGTGATGCCCTTGGCAAGTGCACGCATTTCAGCCTAAGTGGGACACCTCGTGGAAGTGCTCTATAGTGGTCCCGCACACATGCGTCGTCACTGAGTCAGTGCAGTCTCATATGAACCTGTCATCAGGCTTCATCGCCAACCTCATATGCAGTAAGATCGTAGATAATCTTAATTTTGAGCCACGATCCATCATTCGTGCAATTGAGGCAAGATTCCAGTACACAATCAGCTATGCCAAGGCTTGGAGGGCAAAATAGAAGGCAGTGGAATCAAGGGTCGGCACGTTCAAGGATTCCTACCACAATCTCCCCGGGCCACTCCGAGTCATACAAGATAGGAATCCCGGCACTCATGTTGACTTTCAAGATGCCACATATTCGAAGTGCCCCAATAAGAGGGTACCGTAGTGAGTATTTTTCACCTTTGGTCTATGCATCAATGCATTCCGGCACTACTGTTCAATCTTGTGTGTAGATGACACATTCCTGACTAGAAAGTACAAGGGTCAGATACTGACCGCAATAGTGACGGACGACAACAATCAAGTTCTTCCTGTGGCATTTGCTTTCGTTGAAAGTGAGAACACAAACAGTTGGTTGTGGTCCCTGAAGAATGTGATGATTTCTGTTATACATGGCCGTCCAAACATATACATCATTCATGATCGGCATGCCGGCCTGCTTAGTGCAATAACCCAACTACAACAAGGAGGTAACAAACCACTTGCATGGACGGATCTGCAAAGCAGGTCGTAGTTTTGAATAATGGCAAATTCACATGATTTTTTCTTGCTTACCAACTTGTGGGAGGAGTTGGGGTTGTTCTTGTTCCTCTGTCTTCTGTTCACATTTACACGATCTTGACTTTTTGTTACTAGGAAATTTACTACATAGACCGAAGGTAATGTGCGAGGCAAGGAATCAGAAATACATTAGAGTCCGCAGACATAAGAACGTTACATGTGGTCACATGGCATGGTGGTTCGGCCAGGCATCCGGACCATATAAGTATATATGCCTTTAAGAGATAGTAAAAAAATATGGTGGATAGGACGGGGAACTACTACGGAATGACCCAACCTACTACGTGGACCGGGGCGATTTACCCTTCCTTGCGAGCTCAGCGTTGTACTCCTTGCCGGCCTCCCTCGCCTTGGCCACCATTTCCCTCTTTTTCTCGCGCTGCCTCTCGTGAACCTCGCAGTCTTTGCAGCTGCACGCCTCGAGATGAGCTTTTATCTCCCAACAGACACGCTTGTTTTGCTTATCGTTGCGGCGCTCCTCCTCTCGGATCTCGTGGGCCCTTTAGGTATCTCACTCCTCGTAGTCCATACGCCATTGGTCGCATGGGTGGATCTCTTGGTCGATCCACTTGCGGTAGCCACATAGCAGATCTGGGGACTACGGGTAGACGGCAGAGGTTGTTAGTGTGTGCCTTGAAAGAGTAATGGTAGGGAAATATATTGTAACTGGTCCTTACCGGCTACCGATAGCTGCTTGTGTCCCAACGGTGATCGAGATAGTCCGAGGAGTAGTTCGCGCAACCCCAGTAACACATGCCCAGGCTGAGTCGTTGCTTGTACTTGAAGAACTTGCATGGATCTCTGCGCCAACAGAGAGGCGGCGTCTCCCCCTCGGGTGGGTTTTGCGGCGAAGGCTCGATTCGAATGTCCTGGACATGTTTGCTGCTACAGGGGGCGGTGTCATTGCGGGGAGGTGCCCTCCTGGCACACGCCCTTTGTTAGTCCAGGGCCACAACACGCCTTGCAAGTTCGTAGATCTCTTCTCATTGCTTCTACATCTTAGCGAGATTGTGTTGTTTGAAGTGTTGATGCAGAAGAACCCGTCGTGGAATGGGTAGTACTTATAGGCCGAGGCGGCCCTGCGTACGCAGCTTAATTGTAATTCAGTTGACGAAAATTCACGTCCGCGAGGCAGCGTTGCGCAAAACTAACTCATTGGGTCACGTCTCTGCGCAAAGCTGACTCGTTGGGTCACGTCGCTGCACAAAGTTGTCTCGTTGGGTCACATCGCTGCGCAAAGCTGACTCGTTGGGTCACGTCTCTGCGCAAAGCTGACTCATTGGGTCACGTCGCTGTGCAAAGCTGTCTTATTGTGTCATGTCGCAAGGTGTAGAGAGGGTGGTGCGGGGTGTGCACGCAAAAAAGAGATAATGAAACACTATACTACCATTACTATAGTTGTACAAAAATTAATATTTACATGTCATGACTGAACAAACATCTACTGGCGGCCCCTCTTGGGGCGTACCCCACGTGTCGCCCTCGGCCGCGCCCGACGCTGGTGCGAGTACGCCAAAGGATCAGGCGGCCAACGTACCCGACTGGCACGAGGAGCTGGAGGTGGTGTCGCGACGTCGAGGTCCTGCGTTGATAGGGTCGGCTCTGGCGCACCTGGCAGTTGTGAAGCCCCTGCGGAGGCCTTGTCCTGGGGGAGGTAGAAGTCCTCGGCGAATATCTCGTCGTACGACAAGTCCGCATCGTCCCAACGCGGTGCACGACCTGTGAAATATTACGTTACGCATGTAATCATGGGAAAACCACAAAATAGGACGTTACAAAATCAAGTGAGTTAGTTATACCTAGGGCACGAAGACAGCCACAGATGACTCTGCATATTCCTACCCCGTGTATTGGTGGAACCGAGGACCTGCAAGAGAAGATTACCGTTAGTAACCAGTGGGGTTCAAAATAAAGAAGCGGAAGTGAACGTGTCATGCTCACCTGCAAACTGTCCCAAGGAGCTCCCACCACGGTGCCACGAGGACCCGCCTGCCACATCCGGGGGAGGAGCCCATGGCCATGAGCCACCATGGTTTCCCCCTCGTCCATGAACTGGTGGGTCCACTGGGTCCCTCGGCGTATGACAAGTCGCGATCTAGATCCCTCGCCTCGCCTTCTCCACGATGCGATGTAAGATCCCTCTGATCTTCCCCCAAGCGACAACTACTGCGTGGAGGGTATCAACTCGAGAACCTCCCGGTGTAGATCCACCTGCACACATAATCAAAAAGTTGGAAAGATAAATCTAGCGAATTAAATATGAAGTACCGACTGTTCAATACGTACCGCTCAGTGGAATGAAGAGTCCGATTGTCTAGGGTACATGTTGGACGTCGCAGCCTTGTGTCGTGGTGGGTCGACCACGACCCGGACGCAGCGAAAGCCTCGTCCGACTGGTGTACCACTCCATGTACTCCTTTTACTCCCCGGGGTCATAGTGAGCATCCTCCAAGACGACGTTGGTGCAGGCCTTGAGCCAACCCTCAACCCAAGGGAACATCTTCTCCGCCCAGGTGGTAGTACCACGTACTCCCTTCCTAGTGTACTTGTGGACGGCAAGATAATTATTTGGTATGTATGCAACATAGATTGTACTAAAGAATTAAAGATCGAACTTACCCATGGATGTGGGCCGGCAGCCGCTGCGCCCAGGGGGCTAGGACCTGTTGTCGCAGATCGAACTGGCGCATGACCTGCGCCACCTAGTACTCCTCCACGAAGACCTCGTGCACCAAGACCCTCCGTGTGTACCAGTATACATAGTCTCGCGTGCACAGAATGGACAGTCCTTCGGGCGCGCACGCGGACACCCTCTCCTGAGTGTACGGTCTCCAGATGACGCAGTCATCCGTCAGCTGGTCGAACATTATGACGTAGTTCGGGTATGATCTCTGCGTAGTGATTGGTGTGTAGGTCATCTGTAGAATATACCAAAAGAAAACTTAACAAACGAAATTGTGATTGTATTACGAGAAAATAATAAATGTTCACAAAGCAACCCGTCGGTAGCACCACACTGTGCGCATAGTCGGCCAGTCCACGTCGTCGTTCTCAACGTACATGCTGACCGTGTACGCTCCCAAGTCCAGCTGTGGACATCCGATCTTGAAGCGCTCGAATGACCACAACTGCAGAAGTAGCGGGCATCCGGAGAGGATGGAGCCATCCTGGGACCGGTGGCACGTGTCGCACAGTGCGCGGTAGGCCGCGCACATCACAGCCGGATCCCAAGCGTAGGGATGGATCTCCTCCACCGACCAGTCTTCGATCTCACTTGTGTAGCGGATGTAGTGTTTATCAATGTTGTCGCCGTGGGACCTCAGGAACAAGACCCACCCAAACAGCCACAACAGGTAGGCCTCGAAATGCCTCCTCACCGTCTCGTCGAGTGCGTCATTTGCCATACACTCGGGCTGCAAGAAGACATATACACGTCAGCAAGGTTCACAAATGAATTGATGCGAGAGGACAATAGTTACAAAGACTTACGTAAAACTGACAGATCCATCTCAACATCGGCCCGTGTGGGCTGCTGAACTCATGGTAATCACTACCCGGTGACAGCACATCTTGGAACCTCGCTAGAAATTTCGTGCGCCATGTGGGCGAGATCTCATACGCTGCCATGGAGAAGCCTGTGCAGGGCAACCTGGTTAGGAAGCTCATGTCCTGCAGCGTCGGCGCCATCTCCCCGCATGAAAGGTGAAACATGTGCATCTCCGGCCTCCACCGGTCGACCACCGTCGTCAGTAGGGCCCGGTTATATGGAAAATGTCTGGACGTACGATCAGGACCGATGTCCTGGTCATCCTCCCATGTTGCCTCCACCATCCGTGCCAACGGAAGGAGGTCTGTCGCCCTCAACCTGCGTCGGGTCAGGTTACGAATGAACATTAGTACGCATGTAGTAGTCAGACCACAAATGATGTACTACATAATTGGACTAAATTTATATAATCTACTAAATTCTATGTCTCTAGTTTTGTTTGCGAACCGATAATATTTTGACATAATGTATAAAGTTCCTAAAAAATATACCTGCAAGATGGCCGATCGGATCCGATGCTCCGTTTATGTACCGTCCCTAGTTGAACTGGCGACATGTGACTGTCCAACTTCATCTCGTCAGTTCGACAGGAAGTTGGACCGACGACAGGTGGGGGTAGGGTACCTATTGCAAGTTCAACTATCGTCAGACCCCCATTTTTGTTATTTTTTTGATCAAGTATTTTTTTTGTAATTTTTTTTAAGAAAATAATATTTTTGAACAAAATTCCCATCCAGATACGGCCTGGTAGACGAGAGAAGCATCGATGTAACTGCGCGTGTGCAGTAACACACGTTTGGACGAATATTAGATAATATACTCTTGCTGACAACCTAACGTCATGTTCTTATTTCTTGCCTCTTTTTTTCAAGGCAAGTATATTAGGGCCATTAGCTCTGGATTTATATAATAAAAAATCAGTACAATCACCAAGCGGTTTACAAAAGAGACCTTGGAAAATACGGAAATTACAGAACATGCCCTGGATCTGAGAAGAAAAGAGTAAAAAGAAAATAGTAAACCACGTCCATGTCTTTGAACAGCAGCCGGTGACTTCGTCTACGATACGAGGAAGCAGCTCACGTCGCCAAGCCATGGATGGACTCCTCACCTTGAGAGCCTAGAGCAGGCCACGGCTTTGCCTCTGAGTGTGCATTTGCTGGCGATCTTGAGTGGTGGACGGAGTGGAGGGCCTCCCTTGATCGGAGGTTGAAGGGAAGGTCGCAGGATCTGCGCCCGATCTATTCGACCAAACTCCTGATGGCCACCGAGAACATAGGTTGATGGGGTTTGCAATCCCGGCGGTGGAGCTGTTGGAGAGATCCTGGAAGGGTAGATCCAGAGTCTTGAAGCGAAAGGGGAAGAACACAGTGGCGGTAGGGAAGCGGCTCGCCGGCCACTGTGTTCCGCGTGGGAAATCTAATGAATCTTACTAAGAGGGGAAGGAGGACTTGTGCACCACCGATGCCATCGAGGAGGTCCGCGACACCGAGATCCACAGGACATGCGAGCGCCTACGGGTGCCCCGTGCCAGGGGAGGGAGCTACATTGAGTCGCCGAATCGGTGGAGGAAGCCAGCACCGGGCATATATAAGGAGCCGATCGAACCTGTGGGGGAGGCCAACACCGGCGAGATCTAAGCTCCGTCCATGGTGGGCTTGTCTGCGCCGAGAACGAGAGGTATCCCTCTCTTGTTTTTAGAAGCCCAGTTCGCCTATGTACTCCATTTCTTGCCTTGATCACTTTATTTCAACGTAAGGGCTAGTCCTGGCTAATCACTCCCAAACTATCATCAAGGCAACCAAGTCTAGAGCACGAGGCTCTCGTCAACCTCGACGACGGTCTCCACGACGGGCCACGGGAGGTCATCGCCGCTGATGGTGCCGGTGTTGCAAGTGGAGCAGTTCCTGCATGCGGATATGACCCTGCGAGCCGAGGAGCACCCTGATCTGTCCCCCATCTTCACCATGGAGACGCCGAACTGATCGAAGAAGGCGGACTAGCTCTGCGCGAACTTGGTAACGATGGGCTTGGTAATGGTGGCGACGTTGGTGAAGAGGTCCTGGTCGGAGGTGAAGTTGACGTAGTACTTGTTGGGTACTGTAAAACTATTCACTCCTGAGCGCATTAGGGCCGCCTGATCTGACGCGTGTCCGCCATCTGGTCGTCCACACCCGGCTGCCCCGCTCCTCCCGACAGGTGGTCTCAAACAAATAGTTTCAAACACCACCTAGGAGTCCCGGAAAGAACACGACACTCGAATTTTCCAAAATAGGTCAACTCTTTCTCCAGACCCGCTCGCAAAGATGAAAGAGGAAGACGAAACTTGGTCCCTTGTGAGGGCAAAGTAGTCAGAGCAATTTTTTCAATGCGATTAAAACTCAAACTTTTGTCTAAGGTACTGGGCCTCATGTTCGCTGTGCTTTCTTCTCTGTTAATATAATACCCAACCCTCGTGTCTGTTTCTTAAAATAAAAATAAAAGAAAGAATGAGTTCGTACAGCTGGTGTGAATTAAGTGACAGATCTGTACGGAGTTTTGTTCAGTTGCAACTGATTCTGAAACTACTGCATCATAGTAAGAAAGATCCTCCTAGATTGTAATCATTTTACCTTAATTTGTGTCATGACTTTTGTGCTTGAAGGACTAGGAGATCTCTGCACGCGCGCGCGGTGTGTGCTTGGTGACACCAAGAAATGGATTATGAGAAGTACCATGTGTGTTTGCAGTAACCTTGCGGCAATGCCGTCGCGGGTGTCAAATCTGGACGGACGGACGGACAGATGGATGCAACCTTGCCATTCGATTGTTGGTAGCAGGAAGCAAATTTGTTAGGTGAGGGTCGAATGGACGGCGAATGGAGCAGGGTCTCACGTGAGGTCCTCACTGAATTTTTTTTCTTAGGTAGCACACTTCACGCCTCGTTGATGGTCGACGATGTCGCAACAGACAACAGATGGACGGCATGGGCGTGGGGACGAGGCGACTGACTAGTCGGAGGAGCAAGGACGACCATGCGCGCTAGAACGAATTGGTGGCGCGGTTCCGACGAGTCGAGTGGGCGTGTCCATGGAATGACGAACCCGCCCCCGAGGCTTACCGGAGCTCCGCCGCCTCGTCGAGGGAAAGGGGGTAGGAATGGGAGTCTGGGTCTTCTGTCTGGGTGGGAGGTGATAAGGAGACTAACACAAACATAATAACGCGAGGGTCGTTTCCGCAAATATGCCTCCACCTCAATCCGGGCCGTTCACCTTCATCCAACGTCTATACGAGGCCCGAAACTGGCTTTTTGCAAATACCCCCTATTTTCGATCGCGATTAATCTGCGCGATCATAAATTTTGCGCGAAATACCCCCTATTTTCGATCGTGGTTAATCTGCGCGATCATTACTTTTGCTAAGTACCCCCTATTTTCGACCATGATTAATCTGCGCGACCATAAAGTTTGCAAACTACCCCCTATTTTCGATCGTGATTAATCTACGCGATGATAATTATTTTCAACGAACCCCCTAACTTTTGATCGAGATTAATGCGCCGCACGACGGTGAAAAGCATCGCTCTCCCCTACTTCCGCCCGCTCCGCCGAAATCGCCATGGCTCCCACCTCCCGCCCCTCGACGCCGGCGGTCGCCTCGTCGTCGCAGATAGACTCGCCGTCTCTCAAGGCAGCCCTCGCCATGGCTCTCATCCACTACAACCGCCTCCCAACCAGAGCCGCCTCCTCCCCATCCCCGCCTCTCCTCCATTGGAAGCGCAAGGTCCCATTCCCCTAACCACAACCACCCTCAAACCCTAACTCCACCTCTCATCTTCTCCTCTTCTCCCACCCAGGCCAAGGATCGGAAGCGCGAGATCCTCCACCTCCGCGAGGAGCTCAAGCTCCTCCAAGGTACGCGCCAACCCGCCGCGCCGTGTTCGTTCGATTTCCAGCGCTCGATTCGTGTAACTTCCACGCGTTGTGTTCTCAGATGGGGCGCTCGGGGAGGAGATGGAGCCGCCGGTCGCGTCGTGCCGGTGCCACTTCTTCGACGGGTGTGGAGACCTGCCGCCGCCGCCGGGTGGCGATGGTGAGGGGCACTGGATTGACGAGGTGCTGCGGAGGAGGTTCCTCAGATTGGGTACGGTTTTGAGTTCGCGATCGAGACGTGGATCGAATTGGCTTCCATCCGCTGGTTTTTCAAATTTTTGGGGGGCTTCTAGTAGAATTTTACAGTTATATTCTGTGACTGGGATTCTGTTGCAACAGTGCGGTGGAAGGAGAAGCGGCGGCGAGTGGATGGATCTCTTCCCAGGAGTAGATTCATGGGTGGGTGTTACTGAAAGCATATCTTTCTGCTTTAAAGTTTGAATCATTTCACTATTACTACTCCCTATTTCAGATTACCATAGGAAAAGTTTAACTGCTTGAACCTAAGTTTCATTTGTTTAATTGTGCAGAGTTCAACAGTGAGGATGAGATACAACAGCTTAGCTTGTCGATTGATTTTCTGGTGGAGCTATCAGATGGCATTTTCACCAAAGTAAAACTATATTATCTCAGTGTAAGTAAGAAGATCCCATATTTTGTGTTTCTAAAGTTGGTTTCGCATGTGCAGAGAGAAGTTGGCTCCTCATTTGCGACATTTTCTCACCAAGCAGTAGATTTCATTTTGGGTAAGTTAGACCTGTGCTATTATGGCATTAATGAATCTGACCAATAACCTAAGTTACACGTACTGTTTTGTGCGATCCACTGAGCTCTGAAGAACGTACATCTACTAACTTGTGCCACTCAAGTGCTGACAAGGGCATGATTTTTTTCCCCATTTAGATGACATGTCTGATTGTGTGTTTTGCTCTATATCTGAGATTGATATCACGTTGGAAATCAATCATTATGAGCACTGACATGCCTGCATCGGTGTGTATTGATGCGAAAGAAAATACTATTGTCAAGATTTCTTTACTTTCTATTGTTCAACAATGCTGCTTTCATGGTAATAATATTTGAGGAAAAAACGTTAGCTTATCTACAGTACATATTCAGCGTTCTACATTCCAATGTGCTCTACTGTTGCTATTTGCTCCCTACATATTTTTCCATAATTGAAGTATGCAGGATATAATGCTATCTGCTATGAATTCATGAGAGCAGGTACGTGTGTGGTTGTGTTAAATACTCAATGTATGATACACTCAACCCATGTTTAGACTTGCACATCCTGATCGTATAATATAAAGTTTTGTAGTCCCCTAGTAGTTACCAGTTCAAGTAGGATAAAATAGACATCCAGACAAATCATACATGTGCGGAAATAGTTATGGTGCTATAACTAGCAATGTTTTGACATGGAAAAACAAGGATATGAAATTAAATACGGGCCAGGCAAGTCAATGGTTTGATTTTCTGCAGTTATTTATACTGTAGGTTGTTGGAACCTCAACTGACCCTGTGCATAGACATACAACACTAAAGCATGAATATCCAAACTCAAAACTGCACTGCCATACATTTTTTTGTTGAGAATTCGCCGTACAAAATCACCAATATACAAATACACAATTTTCTATTTATGTTATCTATTCAATTTATGTTTGATTGAGACAACAATGGGTAATCAATTGGTAAGTACCTTTTCTTTCAGCTTCATTGAAGAACATTCTATCATCGGAAAGGGAAAAGGAGCTGGTTGAGGAGATAATCGATTGTTTAGTGGCACGTTTGATAAAACGGATGTGCACCATTCCTGAATATGCCGGTACTTCAGATTCAGGTAATACTTATTTAGTTATTTGATATATTCCTAAAGTACTTTGGATATTTTGTCTATATTCTTCCAGAAAAGTACATGCAAAGTGATGGAATGATGCAAGCTTCTATTGCCTTGATTTGGATTTTGGACACCCAAGTTATTCTTTGTTGATTTATGTCGATTGCTTTCAAATTTCACAATATTTTGATGTGGCCACAGGCCCATGCCCTTTTCTTTTGCAATAGAGCACAATGTGCTTGATTATCCAAGGATCCTGGTAGTGTTTTATTCAGGACCATGGCTCTCCTAAGGAGAGTGTTAAGTTCAACTTGTAAGGTCGTATATAGCAAGTATGATAAATTGGTTGGAGGCTTCATCATGTTTGTTTTACATGATTACTTACAGTGCAAATCTTATCACTGTTTTTTACATGAGCACTTTGAATCACTTTTTATTTTGATCATATCTGCTATGTGGTCACATCTTATAGTTTTGCTTGGTTACTTTTGATCATTTGATTGCAGAGTACATTGAACAGATGAACTATGAGTGCTAAACTATGGATTTTGACGGTCATGTGTGCACTTCTAATATCACCAATGACATATTCGTTTGTGTCTTCCATTTTGTTCAATATTTCGCAGGATCAGTTGACTTCTCAGATGCCCAATTCTCTGTGCAGCACTTGTTCCGTAAGTTAGGAAATGAGGGGTATATTGGTCAGCGGATAATCCTTGCAGTTTCTCAAAAGATCTCAAATGTATCAGAAAGATTACTTCTGCTAGATCCTTTTGATGATTCCTTCCCTGACATGCATGGCAATATGTTCATTATGTAAGTTGATCTTCAACTCATTCCGATTTAGATTACAACAGAAGAGGTTTAACTCCACTTAAGCCAACAATGATTGTCCAGTGTATCCATTTTAACTTCATCAGTTTGGAACGAACATTCGACCTCTTTAGCGTTGAAATTATGGATGAATAACTAATCAATAGTTTGCAGTTTGCACAGGGTAACTATTTCCCCATGCACAATAGTTCATATAGACTCCTTTAGTGTTAAATAATGGATGAGAAACTAGTCAGTAGTTTGAGCAAGGCTGATATTTTCTGATGCACAATAGTTCATATAGAGAGTGTCAGACTGTGAGCGTGTGTAGTCTATATTTGTAAGCCTACATGATTATCTTTTCTGCTGATTTGTTGTACTTTCAGTTGAGATGCAGTCAATTATCTGCATCATGTTTTCCGTCAGTTGCCTTATTAGTCATGAATTTTTACCCAACACAAAGCTATACTCTGATATTTCCAGTTACATCATTCTTGAAGGTACATCATTCTTGAAGGCATTAGTCATGATGCAGCTAGTTTGCTTGACCTTTCACTTTTCAGGCTCATTAGAACTATGATTGTCATTATGATACCAGTTACATCATTCTTGCAGATATTTTCTGTTTGTTGCATAATTAGTAATTGTTTATCTGGATTGGAATACTTGTTATTTCCTATAAGAATTTTTTTTTTTTTTGTTACAGTTGGGTTCTAACTGCATGACTGTATCACTGATCATTGTGATGCTCATTCTGTTCGTATGTTGCAGGATTCAATTAATTGAGTTCCTCATATCTGATTACATGAAAAATTGGCTATGCTGCAAGCATTTTGACAAAAGTTAGTGCTTTCTTACCCCTGACGGCCCTGTTTTCTATTTGTTACGCTCAATGAATTGTGTTGCATTCAACATGGCAGCATGAAAACATCAACTAATTTGAACTGATGAAATTGTGTCATATCCACATCTATTTTTGACTTCACTGGATTCTTCTGGTTCAAATGTTTGTAGTATTCGCCTTTGGTTTCTATATTGTGCTTATGAGCTACACTTTAACACCTGATATTATGTAATTACATGTTATATTTAATTGGCAGCCACAGTTTAGAAAGTACACCATTAAATTGCGCATCTCTAATCACCAATCTGTATTGGCAAATATTGAAAATACATGCAGATAATGCCACTGCAAATAGTGCTCCAATGCATCATACTTTATCTTACTGACATTTCACAAGAAATTGATCAAACTTAAATACAACTATTGTTCAGGACTTTTTGAAGAATGGGCCAGATCTATTCTCAAGGCACGCAAGGACTTGGAAGTCCTGGAGAACATGAATGGGCTGTATGTAGTGTACATTGAGCGTGTGGTCGGAAGGTTGGCAAGGGAGGTGGCTCCTGCTGCTCATCAGGGGAAGCTGGACCTAGAAGTCTTCTCCAAACTCTTGTGCTGAGAATGCCCAGCCTGTGACTTGCCAATGTATTTACTCACAAGTCTCTTGGATGACATTTTCTATGAACTATTTAGATGCTTGTACTTCACAAATTAGCTTATCGAAGTCTACATCTTGTTTTGCTTTATTTTTTGGAAGCACGTCTTGTTTTGTTGTTAGCAACTCACATACTCGGATCGCACTTTATGCATGTCGATTTCAGGATGATTAGCTACAAAAAGATGGTCCAGCAATCATGCTTATTAAGGTGACGCTTAGGTGTCGCCTAAGCGGTAAGACGGTCCTAGGTGTCAGGGGGTCGCCCCCACCTTGCGTCCTCTGCTCGGAGTCTTCGGTGGAGAGGGAGGTAGAAGGGGAGAAGAGTGGAGCCAGGAGCTCACCTTGATGTTGGAGTTCGTGGTCAAGGTACCTCATCGCAAGATCTGTATCGTTGTGGACCCTCCTCCGCCAGGAGTGGCGCTGGGTTGCTCCGGATCTCCCGACTCCTCCCTGCGACGACTCCTCCCGGTGTTCTTCATTGTCAGCTGACTCCTCAAGACCTCCTCCCGGCCGGGAGGAGGAGGCTGCAGGCGAAGGGGCACGAAGGGAGAGGGAGAGCTAGAGAGAAAGAGGGGAAGGGGAGGCGGCGCGACATAAGCCAGCCATTCGTGAGGAGGAGGACCGAGGAGTCGTGTGTGGCGCCGAGGAGTCGGAGAGAAAGAGGGGGAGGGGAGGCGGCGCAGGCGCTGAGGGAGGCGGAGAGAAAGAGGGAGAGGGAAGTGGCTGGTGTGGCGTGGCGCTCGGCGGGCAGGGGAAAAGAGGGCAAGCGAGGGCAGCTGGGCGAGCAGGGTTGCCCGGGATCTTCTGTGGCCATTTGGATCAGAGCTACTGCTACTACTACCAGGATCTTCTGCGGCCGCTCTGCACTGTCGCCTTACACATCCTAAGGCGTCGCCTTGCCTCGCGCCTTAACGCTTAAAAGGTGTGAGGGGAGTGGGTCGTCTTGCCTCGTTTTACTGCCTTAATAACCATGCCAGCAATCAGCTGTTCTGTTCTCCGTTGAACATCCGGGAACCAACGCACAGCCAAAAGTATGTTTTATTAACTCCATCTTGTGTTAATGAGTACGCAGTGCAAACTAGTTTGCTATAATAAAATCTATAATATAATTGTTCTACTTAGACTCTTACATATTTACATTTATGGTATATAAGAGAAACTTTATAAAAAGGATTCTCAGATGCTTTATAAAAAGGAGTAAGCTTTTTTTACTCCAATACACACGTTATATTGAAAGGTATACATGACCATGTTGTATCTGCTTTAAAAAGGGTAGAGAACTTTTCTTAACTTAGAACACGTAAGCCCATTTGTGTGCGCCGTGCAAAGGGCGCTGTTGTCTGTTACTCTTTGATGTGTATGTCGCTTTCTTCGTTTCTAGATGTGATGTTGAAATCACGGTGTCAACCCTGTGAGATCAGGTTAAATGACTACGTGTGTTTTGGGGGACTCCTTGTGGCCAATTATATGACGACTTTCTGGAATTAGGATTGCAAATCAGTTGGCTGAATTTTTGTGTAACTAAGAGAATCTAGCAATATGGCATCCCTACGTATTCTTTATATATCCAATAAATGCTCACTAAATATTATTACACACTTTGGAATTGAGCAGCTTAATGCTCTGATGTTCCAGAGTCATCTGTCAATTCGTTAATTTTAAGGGGGTTAGCTAGATTCTTTACTATTATAAATAAACGATTATAAAAAGTAGTTGGTGGTGGTGGGGGTAAGTCTGCCATTCACCTCCTACCCCTTGAGGGTTGATGAGATCTTTTGTGTATAAATATGTACATAAGTTACTTGAATGATCTTATGTGGATAATTAGATTATCTGTGCATGTGGTTTGTTGATTGGATGCAAATTATGTATATAACTTTTATTTGTAGGGATAAGTAATTTATGCATAGTGGCTTTCTAAGTTTATAATTTATATTGTGTTTATTTGAAATCCGTTACCACGCAAGTTATAAAAGAAACACTTGGTGGCGGTGGTAAGTCTGCCATATAATTCCCCACCTCATGAGTTGGTCGGATCTTTTGTGGATAGATATGTGCATATATGTATACGTTAATATAAGGATCTTTCGTGGATAATTAGATCATCTGTGTATGTGGTTTGTGATAAGACCATTTTTGACATAGGATGCGAATTATGCATGCAACTTTTAGATGCAGAGATGATTACCTTATGTATACTGGTTTTCCAAGTTTAGAACTTATACATGTTTCTTTGAAATCTGTTGCAAACGCACACGCACGGCCAATCGGCTAGTAGTTCCAAAGTGCTAGCTCCAATTCTGCTGCTGTAACATGGTGAGGACGACAAGCGGCATGAAAGATCACTGAAGAGTTTGATCATGCTCAAAAAAACATTGGATTTGAGAAGGAAAAAAAAGAGGCTAAATACCGAAAGAATATTAGTGTGCTTTCACAATCCTTTTGGGGGAAGAATGAGCTTGCACTCTTCACGCTAAGACAAGGAGATAGGCAGATATCCCTGCCTAGCTTTAGTTGCCAAATCAGTGTTTGAGGAGTTACATCACCTTTTTTAGTCAGCAGCTATTATACGATCGCTCCCTCTCTCTACTGGTATAACAACTCCTCTCATGAAGAGAGTGTGAAATTAATTAATCTCAGGCTCTTTCAAGTCTATATTGGTTAAGCTCAACCGCCCTCTTCATCCCATTGACAAGGCCTTTATGCTTGAGGTCCCCTATGCAGGGAGGCCAAATACCACCCAGCATCTTGCGTCGGTTCCAATTAACGACCGCCGTTCCAGAGACTAAATCCGGCCTTCTTCCTCAAAGGTGAAAGATCTGAATCCCAGGTTTTGTCTATCAACCGCTCATCTTGAACGCGAATGAACGAAACGACGAGTGCACGTTACTGGAAAGAAGGGCTAGGGTGGTGGCAACTATAAATTTTCTGCTTTCCAAAACATGCGCTAACTCGGGAAAAGAAGGCCTAGGGTGTGTGTGTGCTTGAATTCTCTTATATTGAGTTGGATTGACGGCTTTTATAGCCTAAATTCTATATTGAAGAGCCGTTGGAAACATGAGAAAAACACACTGGAGCCAGGATATGCAACACCAAGTGGCGTAGATTTTTGTACTGTAGCCCAAATTATCAAGGAAAAAAAAAAGTTTTTGAGAAACACCGTAACAATTGTTGCCAACCGTTGGCCAATGCAAGCAGTGTGGTCTGTGTGGCAATGCTAGCATTGTACACACCCTAATGTTGTTATGAAACCTAGAAGGTTCCGGTATGAGCAAATACCAGAACTGCTCATGGTGGGTTTAGTCTATAAATAGAGAGACGATCCTGCATTGTAATTACTCCAGATTCATTAATAAAGTTTCCGGGTGTTCTCTCTCTCTCACTGGCGTCTATTGATTGATTGCGTGATTGTATTGCCGTCCATCGATTCGTAGATTATTTCTTAACACGTTATCAGCACGAATCGCTCTCAAAGGTGAAAGGTAATTTTAATCTACTACGCATTGCAATTTATATTCTAATCTAGTTTGATAATACTAGATATGTTAAGCAATGCAATGATTAGATCAATCTGTTGACTGTTTCTACCAGTAGTTTGATCTACAATTTAAGATCTAAATCCGGTAGACTAATCAACACACCCGTGTCGGTCTCGGATCACATGAACAGTAAAATAAAAAAAATTGATCTTGGCCTCAGCCGACCGTCGGTGCGCCCGACGCCGACCGGCGCCTGCTGCCGTCGACCGCCAGAACCGCCGGCCGCCTCCTCGCGTCGTCGTGCCCGAAGCACAGCCGCACCGGCTGTTGCCCGCCTCGAAGGCGCCGCATACCGCCGCAACCTCTGGTCGGCGCCGCCTATGCATCACAAGAAGGGGGGAAGGGGAAGACCAGACCGCCCATAGCAGCGCCTCCGCCCGAAGCCGACCCCGTACGACCATGGCACCGCCGGCCCTCTCGCCGCCGCACGGCCATGGAGTTCAACCCGAAAACGCGAGATTTTGTAAACCAACAATGCCATTGCCAATTGACTCATCATCCTAAGATCATGCACATATCCTCACGATATCCACAAAATTTAACATGGATGAATCATATCCGGTGAAAACCCCGATGGTGGTTCGATCCTTAGAAGCGGATAAAAACCCTTTTAGACCAAAGATGAAAAATGAGGAAATTCTTGGACCAGAAGTTCCATACTTAAGTGCTATTGGGGCACTAATGTATCTAGCTAATTGCACAAGGCCAGACATTTCCTTTGCAGTAAACTTGCTAGCCAGACATAGCGCAGCTCCAACTCGAAGACATTGGGCTGTCATTAAAACCATATTTAGGTACCTTCAGGGTACACAAGATCTTGAATTATTTTACCCGAAGAACCAAGACATGTCTATGGTTAGATACACAGATGCAGGATATCTGTCTGATCCATATAATGCGAAATCCCAGACAGGATTTGTATTTCTTTGTGGTGGTACAACCATCTCTTGGCGATCATTCAAGCAGACCTTGGTGGCTACGTCCACCAACCACTCAGAAATAATCGCATTATACGAAGCCTCACGAGAATGTGTTTGTCTTAGGCGGATGATCAGCCATATCAAGAAGTCATGTGGCATAAACACCGTCGATGACCCCACTATTATCTATGAAGATAACGCTGCTTGTATTGCACAAATGCAAATGGGCTATGTTAAGAGTAATATCACGAAGCATATTGCTCCAAAATTATTTTATCCTCATGAACTTCAGAAGAGCGGAGAGATAAAGGTGTTAAAGGCTAAGTCTTGTGATAACCGAGCAGATTTATTCACAAAGTCTCTCCCAACCTCTAGCTTCCACAAATGTGTTCGAGGCATAGGGATGAGACAGCTTAGTGAGTTATAAAGTTCAGGGGGAGTGAATCCCTGAACTATAGTCCATATGTAAGACCAGAAGACTTACATGATCCCGAAGATCCTAATGTTGCACTCTTTTTTCCTTTGTGAGTTTTTCCTGAAGTTTTCTCATGTATAGGTTTTTAATGAGGCAACAAGTGCGATCCAAGAAATGGATGCGATGCACTCTTTTCTTCATCCCTTTTTTCCCACTGGGTTTTGGGAGGAGTTTTTAATGAGGCATGTGCATGCCATGGTATTCGCCCAAGGGGGAGTGTTACGAAACCTAGAAGGTTCCGGTACGGGCAAATACCAGAACTGCCCCTGGTGGGCTTAGTCTATAAATAGAGAGACGATCCTGCATTGTAATTACTCCAGATTCATTAATAAAGTTTCCGGGTGTTCCCTCTCTCACTGGCGTCTATTGATTGATTGCGTGATTGTATTGCCGTTCATCGATTCGTAGATTATTTCTTAACAAATGTAACTACACTCTTCGATTAGAAAGCCAAGGTGCCACACAGACCACACTGCTTGCAGTTGTCTATAGCATCCCTCCATATCATTTATGGATATCACTAAATACAGTTTCTATAATAGGCTATCTTTTTACACGTCTCTATAGACAGTTTCTTCATATACAATGTTTTTTGTTTCTCGTGTTACAGTCGACTAATGCATGTGAGACGACTCAATTCTTTGTGCTCCACTTCTCTCCTCTACATCATCTCGTATCCTACGTGTTAAGATTTATAATTAGCTAACATCACACTATTATACATGCTCGTTCGGTGGTACTTTAATTTGGACCAATGAGAATTAATTCATGGTATATACGTACTAGAATCTGTACTTAAGCATGATAGATTATGTCGAGGTACTGAAGTTTTCCTAATTTTCACTGCTACTGGCTATTGCCAGCTGCCTTACGTGATTAGATAACACATACAGATTATGATAAGCCGATGGAGACAAGTCCAAGTGCCCCACCAGTTTGTCCAGTTGCCTCATACGACGGCAGCATCATGTATTGTGGTCCTTGAGATATCTGAGGACCCATGAAGCCACAACAACTGAGCTGGTTGCAACAAGCACAGATCTTGCATGCTTGTGAGAGGATGCTTGCCTGTGTTTGTGTCACCTACAAGAAGAGAGATAGAGGCTCTCGAGTGAACTCCACTTACTTGCACACAAAAAAAAACTTTATTTGCTTCCGATATTAGTTGGGGAGTGGTGTTTAATTTAGTGCTTGCACGTCAAGATGTGAACATGAGGGAGAAGGATGATGCTACATGTATGTGGAGACTCTGATCATTGATGAAGCTATGGTAATTGGCGACAAAGAATCAATTGGACTTTTGTCTTCATCAAAGTGGTTGCTTTAGTTAGAAGAGCATGCGTACGTGCATTGCCCTTCCATTGTGTTTTAATTGTTAGCCACATGCTAGGATTATTCGACAAGAAGAGAGAGGGATCAGTGAGATGATTAGCTATCTAGGACTAGAGAAATATATAGGCTCTCAAATCAGGTCTGCTCTGCATGGTACTTAATTTCCATTCTTGCCCAAATGCAAGTGACTTTTTGACATGAAACTCTTGAATTATATATTGATCATTGGATTCATTGCATGCATGCATACTTGCTTGCATGTTGTGTGATTAGCACAAAATTAAAGTATCTGACAAACAGAAGGAATCCACTGAGTAAAAATCATACATATATAGCTAACTCCATCTAATTAAGCAGCTAGCTGCTGCATGCTCTGACGCATGGACGGATGGACCGGTTGATCTGCAATTGAAAGCTACAAGAGCACTAAACAAGGTCGTGTAGCCCCGATAGGTAAGTGAATGCTAGCTAGGGAATCACATGGAGTGTCCTGTTAATTTGCAGGTGCCCAGAGGAAGAGGACACAGGAGAATGTAAAGTACATCACAGGTGTTTGGACTCAGCGTTGGAGCAAGTACAGGACGGCAGTGAGAGAGATCACTCAACTCCATGCCAAGAGCATGCAGAACTACACAAGTATCGATCTAACTTTTAGTTGCCTATCTAATAAAGTCATAATAGTGTCTGCCAAGCATCACATGCATATGCGCAGGTCGAGCATATCATTCGTGAATTTGATCAATTGATATCTGCATTTTTCCCCCTACTTCTTCCTGTTATTTACCTGCAATATGCATGCGTTCTGTTACTAATTACTGTCTTGTGGGTACAAGTAGATTTGCTAGATGCATGGTCAGCGCGCCATGCATTTACCCAACCTAAATTCTGAGTGATCCCCTAAAAAAAAATCAACTTTTGGTTCTTGCTAGTTGAATGACATATCAAAGATTAAGAGTCATAAGTTAAAACGGTTCTTCAATAATAAAGCATCTGAATTTTTTTTTATATAAAACGTAAGTTGAATTTTCTAGCCATTATATACGATCTTTAAGGTGTGTGTGCTTCAAATTCAACTTATCCAGATGCCTGATGTGTAGGATCCCCGTGTCATGCTTATTACTGGCTCCATTTCGCAAAAGCAAATCGTTTTGAAATGCGTGTCAAAAAGTACTTTTATAATATTATAGTTTTACATTTTAAGGACCGTGTTAGCTTATTTTTTTTGGAACCTTATGGAGCATTTTTATTGGTCATGCTCCAATAATGAAAAGCTTCAGGGAAAGCCACACGAAAATAACAATAACAACAACAACAACAACAACAAAAAAAAAAGGGTAAGGATGATAAATTACGGAGCAAAAGAACGAGCCTGTGCAGTAGGGAATCATGCACGCATGCATGAACTAACAACACAGTAATTAAGCAATTGATTAAGCAACACACAGTGCCTGACCTGACTCTAATCATGCTAGCTTGCCCCTCTTGCATTGCATGTGCTCGCGCGCTAGCTCATAATTAACACGCACACGCACACGCACACGCACACGCACACGCACACGCACACGTACACTAAGTACTACTAGCTACTTGTGATGTGCATGATGTCTGACGATATATGCAGATACACGCACATGCATGAATTGTACGTACGTACGTACGTCCGCACCGCATACGTACAGTTGCATGATACGATCGATATGGAGCTAGCTGATGATGTGCTAGCTAGCTTCTGATACTATAGTTAAACCTATATACACCGTACTTACTAGTACTAACGTACAGGTGTAGTAATCAAACAAACAGACTGGGAAGCTAGCTAGCATTACACAAATCCAAGTAGCCACTCACTCTCGCCATCGACTCGATCGCCTTCTCCATCCATAGTAGCATGCGTGCGTGCACAGCGACGTACGGACGCCGGTCTCCGTACTGGCGCATGGGTGCAGCTAGGCTTACAGCTTCAGCGACAGGTCGATGTCGTCCGCGTCGCCGCCCGCGTGCACGCGGTGCCCGTACCGCCGCCCGCCGTCGGCGATCCAGCTCACGACGGCCGCGGCCGCGGCCTCCCCTTGTTCCCCGGCTCGCGGCGGGTACCAGCCGAAGCCCGAGGGCGGCGCGGGCGGGGCCGCGGTGGAGGAGATGGCCGCGCCGACGGCGGAGAGCTCGCGGCTGCGCTTGGCGAGGCTGCGCTCGAGCTTGTGCGCGTTCTGGTGGCCGCCCAGCGCCTGCGAGCTGTAGAACTTGCGGCGGCAGTAGGTGCACGAGAAGGTCCGGTCGGGGTCGGCGGCGAGCGGCGGATGCCTGCCCGCCGTCGAGTGGATGAGCCGCAGGTCGAGGCCGACGCCGCCGGCCGCCGGCGTCCTCACACTCATCTCCTTCTCCATTTCTTCGGGGTGAGAGATGGATACAGTACGGTATTGAAATGCAGTGCGCGCGTAGTGTAGTGTAACGTCGCGTGATGCCCCTAGGAGGCGGTGCTGCGCGATATATGACGTTATATTTATAGACATATGTATGTGATGATAATACTAGTCCTAAAGGTATTTAAATATATAATATTATCAGAATTACTAAACGTACATGTGCCATATTCCATTTATGATATGATTTTATTATGAAAATTCAAATTTGTAGTTAGCATAGTTCTTCTTCTTCAACAATGTAGGAAACTCAACAACAATAAAGTATCAATGTAAAATCATAAAATTGCTGTGACGAAATAATGCAAGTACCTAATTTATTTAACTTTCTCGTTAAAGTACCATAATCATCAAAGAAAAACCCGCAGTTAAGATACAAGAAACTAAATTACTCAAAGACGTAGCTTGCATTTGCTGGGAATAAAGACTCATATCAGCAGATCCAACAAAAAGAAGTACCGATTTCGTCATCTTGTTTATATAAAAGCTTCAAGTCTGCGTATCTTACTATTTGATGGAGAATGAATACAGTGACGAGAAGGTCAAGAGTTTGCTGAGGGCAACGTAAGGGATTATCAGTACATGTGCTCCCTTTTGGGCTGTTTCATTGGGTCGCTGGACATACGGGCTAATGGGCTGACATAACTAATTAAACGGATTATGCAGCAGATAGAAACGGCCGATTAATCGGTATATGCGAACTGATAAAGCGCTCGTAATTGTTAAAAGTACTTCGTATCAGCTAGTTGTGACTAGTTACTCGCCGATTCCATTTAGTCGGCTGAATAATCGAGCGTAATTTTACAACAGTGATACGTTCTGCTTGGTGCCCATGGCTACGGAAATTCCTATCTATAATATCTAGATCATTGTTTGGAAACGTAGGAATCTCGGAGGGAACAATTCAACTTCGGCTGGGATCGAGTACCATGCGATGGCAGACCCGTGCAGTGGCCGAAAATCAGAAAATTTCGACTAAAAAATTCAAATTATTATTTGTTTTTCTAATGTTGAAACGAAAAAAATACAAAAAAAAAAAATTGTGCAGTTACGAGGCTCAAACACAAGACCTACCGTTACTTAGCCTCCGAGCCTTACAACCAAAAAACATGCGCTTATGTGTTTAGATGTGGTTCTGAATTTCTTCTATATTTGATTAAAAAAAATCACGCGAATCCGTTTTTTTCCGGTTTAAAATTTAACCGGGGTGGCCGATATCATCGATTTTTCGACGAATTTCGTCCGAAATTTTGAGGAGTAGGGGAGGACGCGTTGCGGCTGAGTGGGCAGAGCGGAAGAACGACGGAGTGACCAGAGCGTCAAGACCACTTACCGGAGGCGACCATAAAACCTGGATTAAGTGCCACCAACCACGAATTTGTTATTGCTGTTTTTTTTTTTTGAAATATGGCCATCACTAAAATAGGCTTTGTGCTGTAAACTCTTGCAACTTTTTAGGTGCCCCTGAATCCCGAGAGCACGCTGCAGATTGGTTACGCCATCATTTAGCTCTTACCAGAACGGATATGCGTCATGGTGATAGGAGATGGAATATCCAAGTGGTTAGCCAGGGATAGATGGGATAATGCACTGTCCCCCTCAATACAGCTACCCTGTAACCAGAGGCGGAGCTGGTCACAAGCCAAGCCTCGGATCGGTCCAACTGTTTTTATTGTAAAATCGTACTTTACTATTATTTTTTCTTAAAAATTATATGGGCTTTTGAATTTGAGCTCGAGCTCGAGACCCAGCTCCGCCCTTGCTGTAACCCTGCATATGCTGTTTGGTGGTCATGGAACAAGCAAGACAGAGTTCAGCTTACCCATCTAACTCTAGCAAACCATGCTCCATGCATGGCTACTCAATAATTAAGCTAGCAAGTTTACTATTTCCTAGCAAGCTAATTAAGGATTAAAGCGACTTGTGACGTGCGTGAAGGAAGCTCTGCCAGACTGGGAAATTGAACATCTGTGGGCTCGATCACCGATTTGATTTAGGGGAAATAGACTGATGCATACAGGACCAATCAACACTAATGTTAGTGCTTCTACAAGTAGGTACAAGGTACAATGCAGACCTTTAGTAAAGAAAAATTATTATTATTTATCATACAAATAGATAAAGTGTTTATTTCGTAGCATCGATGCTCGATTACACAGGCTATGCAAATTTGGTGGTACATGGCCACGTACCTCTCTTAAGTACCTGACCGCGTACTGTGCGTATCTCCGTGTTTATGCACGTCCAGCCGGGAGATGGAGTTCCGCGCTGTATGCGTCGAATTGCATGCATGGCCTGAATCTGAATGAATACATAGGCAAAAGATGCTCGATATATCTAGCAGCTACTGATTGAACATACTGTACTACTGTAACCCTTTCAGTCTCTCTAGAATAATGGCCGGACGGCCTAAATTATAGAAAAGATACTCATGACTTGACCAATAAAAATTACATGGCTGGCATGAACTGCACATCACATACACTAGTTATCAACTTGAACTCCTGCCAAGCTACGAATTATATAACACACACACACACACACACACACCTACTGGTTAGGTAGGGAAGTGAATTGCTCTGCAGATAGGAGCTGTGGATGCAGTTCCCTAACACAGGATCAGAGCAAGCAAGCACACCATGACTTGGGACTGCAGATGCATACATACATGCATTCAGATTTCAGAAATCAGATCAGATGCCAGAGCCCATCCCTAACTGTCCGGACTCGTCTGCAACCCAACAAAAAAGAGGTACTGTACTGTATGTAACACATGCAGGGAGTAGCTAGGATCCGATCGATTGTGTATCTATATATATACGTACAGCGCTAGCTTACTACGTACTTCTGCTTCATTATTACATATGGTATCTACCTGCATGCGTTGCGTATGTCCCTTCCTTCGTGTCGTGAGAAGAACGACCACCTCTGCCTACTCTGCTATATTGCTTTGGATCTGTGACTCTGGGTGGTCACTCCAATCTGCAGCTGGCTGGCTAGCTAGCCTGCCTGCACTCACTGCAGGGCTCTTTTTAAAAAAAAAAATAAAAAATAAAACATCTGCAAAAAATGTTGTGTGCTTGTGTGGGGGCCCTATAACCTGGATCTGCTACAGTTGCTACTGCAACATTCTGGTATAGACTATACCTGTTGCCGTCGTATCGAGCTAAGTAGTCGTCTTACCGAGTTTTTTTTTTTCCGAAATGGATACAGTTTGATCTAATATTATTTTATAACTAGTTTGAAAGTATTTTTAGAACCGAGCTAACGGGGCGAGCCGAGTTGAGCCAGAGTGAAATACAATTTCATTCGAAATTAACTCATTTCAATGTTTAACCAAATAACGAGTCTAATTGGAGCAATTTTGAACTGTGCCAACGAGCCCCACTAACGAGTTTTTTTTCCACCCTTACTCTTAGTACCACTTATTTGTCAATTGAGGGTAATCTTGAGTGTCAGACTCTTGATCCAAGTCAAAACTCGCAAGCTCAGACAAGATTATAACCCTTTTTTTTTTTGCAGAAGAACTAACCTTGTGGGGGTCAATTCCTTTAAAAACTTTAAAATCCTCGAGCTGTTTCGCCGCGAGGAGATGTAATGTTATGGTCTATGATCTGGGTGAGACGGTAGCAGCATAGAGATGTTCATGTATATTACTGTAGCAACATGGTAATGTAGCATGGGTTTTACGTCAACAACCCTTGGTCTTGGCTGACAAGGAAACCTCCTCATCTAATGCTTAATTTTAGGATATGTTACTTTTAATTATTTCTATATCTTTTAGATTGGATTGCTAGGATCATATTTTTTTAATATATATTAGAGATATATGTTTTTAGGGGTTAAATCAAGCTATCCCTATAAAGGGAAAATATTGTATCAATTATGGTTAAGCAATGAATAAACAAAATTTCAGTCTATCCCCCTCTTCTTTAACTAAAGCTCAGAGCCTCTAGCTCTGCCTCGCTAGGGAAGAGACCTACCGACGGTTAGACGAGGACGAGTATCCTACCATCGGTTCTCGGACCCGTATCCAACCAAAGTCTACAATATTTGGTATCTGAGTCACTCACCACGCCTTTTGGTGCTACACCATCTCTTTTGGAAAAGCTGAAGGCTAGCAATGAAGAATAAAAGGTCTTACTCGATTACATGATTACCACCTTAGAAAAGTCTATGGAGTTGGTGGACAAGCTGAAGTAGGAGGAAGAGGCGTCGCGTGCCATTGCAATGGCCGTGCTGCCACCAGGGGAAAAAGTCGGCGTACGGCCGGTTACCCGCCGTACCGGTAAAAAATATCGATTTGAAAAGTTTTAAATTTAAAATTGTACCAAAAAATGTTACTGTATAATTGTGTACACCAAACTGCACAAATTAGTGTAACTAGGAAATTATGTTCACTGTAATTTGAAGCTACAGCTCGACGAACCACAAAATGAGAAAGAAGCTACGATAGCTATGCCTTCAAAGATCGCTCTAGATGCCATCCCTGAGAAGGATTTGAATGAATCAATTGACCATGAACCACTTTCCACTTGACAAAAGAAAAATATTGGTTGCTAACTAGAAAAAGTATGTCAAATGGAGTTGTTTACTTGTTAACCGGTCAATTTTGGCTGGTTACCAGCCGGTGACCAATGGAGAATTCAAATGTTCGTTTGATGAAATTTGGCCAATTTTAAACTGGTAACCGACAGTAATTGACCAATAATTGGTTCCAGGGAGGGTCCGATATTTTCTCCGTATCTGGTTTTTGAATCCTTGGCTGCCACCACCTTCCCCGGCGCCAGTGTCAACACGGGCTTGAACAGTAATGACCGCAAGTATTATGAATGATTTATTATTTATGAATCTATCTATTAGGTGTTTGGTATTAGCTATTAGCTAGGTAAGTTATTATTAGATTGGATTGTTAGATATAAATTTTCTTATAGATTATTTCTTAGAGGTTAAGTCGGATCGTTTCTATAAAAGTGATAGCATGTATCCAGTATCAATCAAACAAGAAGTACACAAAATTAGTTATTAACCGGTTAGCTAAATATCAGAGTCTCTTTGTTCGTCGGAAAGAGTCTCTGCCGAGTTTGGATGACGATGCCGCGCCTTCCCTGGCTAATCAAGTGTCAGAGACTAGCTACCTCGACAGAAAAGAGTTCCACTGACGGTTAAATAAGGACGAATACACCTCGGTTCTCGGACTCGGGTCCAACCAACAACCAGGACACACTCTCTCTCATCGTATCTTGCCTCTATATGTTTTAACATGCCAACTATAGACAACAATGAATTTTACTGCAATTGATTTACACGCATGCCACCTATAGACAGAAATTTCGGCCCGCTTTGCTGCCTTCTATCTGTTGACCTATACCTTCACCAGAACTATTTTGGCTCAGCAGAACTAGACGATTCTCTGACACCAAGTGCACGAAGAAGCTTATTTACTGCTCAGGGCACTGGGAAAGAACCTGCTGATACCCAGGTCATAGTTGGCTATTATAGCTCAAGAAGAATGGCTGCAGTTTCTTTATACTGCTTAGTCCACATTTCTCACTAGCTTATGTTTTATGCTGTTTCTTCTTCCTCTTTCAAACTTATCTTGCAGGTTGCACAAACAGAAGAAGTTGCTCATGAACACGCGGGCAGTGTACTGAATTTTCCACTCAATTGTGAACACAGATATTACCTTTCTGCCTTCCATCGGTTAAAGTTTTCTTAGTTGAGAAAGATTTGGGTCCTATGATGCAATCATATCGTGGTTCATTTGCAACAGTGTTTCACTTTTCTTTTCTTGCCATGGTACTTTCTGAACAGGGAAATGCTCCATCTTGTAATCTAAAACAAGTCTGTTACAGAGCTCCTTGGAGCATATTTAAGATTGGCCCAATGTCCTTCACATGTCAGTAGACATCAGTGTGAAACTAAACCATGCAAGCTATACATTCAGATTGTCCTTTTGGTTATCTGAAACAAAGAAGTGCCCGTAATGATAGTGTCGTGTTTTAACTTCAGGTTGCTAGATTGCTTGCTGGGGTTCTCGATGGAATGCACCAACTCTCCAACAAACTAACGACATTTAGGATGGTAGCCATTTCTGTTTCCTTTTGGCTGTGATTAAGCTCCATATACAAATACTTTGGATTGAGCTGCATCCACATTAGAAATAATGTTTCCTATTCATTTAGAAGGTTCATTGTTTCAGTGTTAGTTTCATGTACAATTATTACTCATGAATGTTGGTATATACATTCTCTGTTTGCATCTACAGAGTACTTACCAATCTATTTGTCTTTAGGCCATTTATCTATGCCTTCGTGTAGTTACCATTTGTGAATCGACGGTGTATGCCTCATGTATGGTTGCTATTTTTTATAATTTGAATCCCATGCATCTATCGTCGTTTTGTCTGTATTTACATTGACCTTTCTTCATATCAGACCACGCCAGGGGTTTCAATTGTAAGAAGGAAGAAAATGCAAGCTAAGTGAATTAGATGTATTATGGTTTGTCCTAGGTACCAACACAGGATAACTAAAGCTCCCTTCTTTATCCTAATTGGATGCACTTCCTATTTACTATAATACCCGGTATAACTAAAGCGTTAGTAAATTTCACCATTTCCCTTATTCACATCATCGTATAGAACAAAAAAGGAAAAAGAAAAACAGAGTACCATTTGTGTTTCCTCTCAGGTAAGGCGTGTATGTTCTGCATGAGTATTACACTGATGGCAGCGGTTTAGTCGAGGGCTTAACTGGTCGTCGTGTATTTCTATACCAGTAATCCTAATTTTTCATATAGTAAGCTACATCTTTGTCATGTGTTGTTTTAAATGAGATGAGGCACAGACCGATTGATTTTATTTTAGATTAATATTGTTTTCGCTGGTGACTTGCAGCTAAAAGCGAGTAAGCTCCACCTCGCATTCCCTGAAAGAGTCGGGTCTCTCTGGACTTCTCTTTTGCCTCTCTCCCAGATTCAGAGAAAGGGAGGACTCGAAAAGTTTTTGAATAAGTAGGGGAAATTCGCAGATCCTCCAGACGTAGAGCTTTGAAATCAAATCAAATACGTTACCCGGAATGGAAGTAAATAAGATGACATATGTAGATGATCTGCCAGTTATTTTTTACTTTTGTTCTTATCTTAGATTAACAAGACGACATGCATGGAAGTCAATTCGATTCTGGATGGATGAATCTGACAGAGATTTATTTGGTCGGCATGGTCGTTGGAGATGAGGCCTGCGTCTGCGTGGTTGGGGATCCATCTGCGACGAACTTCGAGGCCGGTAGGTAGGATAAATTATCTCAAGATATTAGCGATCCATGCTCAACCTCGTGCAATGATTCCCTCTTTTATTTATTTAATCTATTATAATATATTGAGTAATGGAGAGAAGCATATATCGATCGACATGATGTTTCTTACGCATCAGCCAGCGGATGCACAAATTTTTGGCAGTATTAAGTAAATTTTTTCCGTGTATTTACAAAAATAGCAGTCTTTAAATCTTTTTTTAGCGAAAATAATCCCCAGCCGCACGGTGGTCGTGCAGTAGGGCCTCCCTGACCCCTCCATCAATCTCCAATCTCTCGAAGCGGACTCCAACTGCTCAGCGGAAGAAGCAATAAAGATCTTCGAAGAAGTAATACCCTTCGGAAGAAGTGGAGCTCGGATCTCTGTTGCATAGTGACTAGTATGGTGCCCCAAAGAGTAGATTATTTAATATTAGAATTGTAAATATTAAAATTTACCTTATGTCACCAGTAAAGTTTATGTTTATCTTTTCAACTCATATATTTTTTAGTCCTTGACTATTTGTGTTAGTAGAAAAACTTACTAAAGAAGCGGTAGACTAAGAAAAAAGAGCAAAAGCTACAACCATAGTACAAAGTATGTGTTGATTATGTTATTAAAATGACCTAATGAACACTAGAAAATCAATTTGGTCGGAACCAGTGCATGACTTCGACTAGTTTTAGATATTTTCCATAATCGAAATACTGTATAGTATATTGCGTGGTCGTAAGATGTTATAAGACTTGTGCTGATGATAACAAATCGCACAAAAAATATATGCAAAAGCGATAAGTGGTCTTATTTATACACATTATCCAAACTGGTCGTAAATGTTGCTAAAAACTAAATACATGTGTGGCTATCATGGGGATATGCTACAGATCTTATGATGATGTGACAATTGGCAATGGCGTTAATGGTTTATCGTTTCACGTGTTTTCGGCAAAGTTGGCATCTTTGTCGAGGCGAATCGGTCGACCGGCCGAGTAACTGTCTGACCGATCCATGGCCGGTCTGACCGGCCTTGGTGGCAGTCGGACCGGCCAGTTACAGAAAGTAGGAATTGTGTTGGGCCAAAAATAGATGGTGTAGGCAAGAGAGGGGATTATATTGCTCTTGGTTCCATAATTTTTGGAGTCTCCAGTCAAAAGTTCTATTGGTTTTAAATTTTCAGTAGGTTTCGGTTTTCAGAGGTTGAAAATCGGCTAAGTCATCTTGGCGGTCCGACCGCCCATAGGTGGCGGTCGACCGCCGAAATAATGATCGAGCCGGCCCTAGGGCGATCGATCGGTTATCACTGATCGTCGCCGTTGTGGCGGCGATGTTCGATGTTAGGTCAAAGTCATGAGTTTGGTGTATATGTGTTGCATGATGCATGTTTTGACTAACGTGGGTCAAGTTGTGAAGAACTTGTTCCGGATTCGATTTGCTTGTCTATTGTTGTGCAGGTTGCTTGGTGGTCAACGACGAGGATGATCGGGACTAGGCTTGGAGAGTGAGGTTGAGCGATCGGCGATGTCGGGTGAGTCAATGAACTCAAGTGTGGTGCGAATAGACAAGGATGACCGAATGAACGATTCGGTCGATTGGTTTGATCAAGCGTCGCGAGTCGGTGCAAGTGTCATGGTGGTTTCGGTGGGGCCGGATGGGAGACTTGTCGGCGTGGAGAGGCCGTTGATCAACCTACACGTGGCGGAAGCGGCGAAGTGCTTGGCGGATGGACTCGTTCTTGGAGAAGGAACGAGAAGGGGTATTTTGGTAATCTTACCAAATACCACCTTGGTGACCTTTTGCCAACCCGCGACGCAAGACGACGCAAAGAGAAGCGGTTTAGGTCAAGAGGTGTTGAAGACGGCGCTTTAAAATGCGTGCGTGTGTAACTCGTTTGTGTTGGGCCTTGACGGGAGCTCATTTAAGTTAAATCTTCTAGAAGGTCTAAGCCTCCACTATAAATAGAGGAGGGAGGTGGCTGCACCCCCTCAACCCTTTCATTATTGTTGAAACCTTAGTTTTGCTTAGGAAGAGAATTAGTGGATGATAGGGTTCTAGAGAGTTTTGATTTGATTTCGTGCTCTTGGATTGAGCTTTGTCCTTCATTGATGGAGTGGCTGTAAACCCAAACCCTATCAAATCAATCCAAGGAAAGTTTCCTCAAAGATGTGTCTCTTTGCCTTCTCTCTATTTGGTGATTTTGAGTCTTTTCTTGATTTGTGAGTCTTTGATTGATTTGTGAGTCTTTGATTGATTCCTTCACGTGATCTAGCTTGCTGTGACATATGGGAACACATCTAGGATCATCTTGATCATCAATCACCCACGAGCAAGTTTTTGGATCTAGTTTTCGTTTTTACTCGGTTTTGAACCATCCTCCTCTCAAACGGAAAAATGTCGTAAATTTTCCAAGGATCTTCACGATCTTCGATTGGAATAGGTTCCTGATATCCTAGAGAAGGTGTGTTCCAAGTTTCATCAAGTTTGGAGTTGTACATCAAAAGTTACATCTATTTGCAACTTTATTTTTTGGGCTGTTTTTACTGTTCATCAGACTGGAGGTTAGACCGCCCAAGTTGACCGGTCCGACCGCCCAAGGTGACCGGTCCGACCGCCATTAACACAGAGGTCAGACCGCCCAACACTTAGAATTTTAGCCCTTGTTGATTTTGGTTGTTTTGCTTCGGGGTTTAGATTGGATTCAATACTAGTCTTCCGCTGTACTGGTATGTTGATCTTCATAGCTTCCATAGCTATTAGAGTGAAATTTGTATTGAATCTGATCTTGGTTGAAAAAGTGAGCGTGCTCCTATTCACCCCCCCCCCCTCTAGTCGTCTTTTCGGTCCAACAAGTGGTATCAGAGCCCGGTTAGTTCAATCTTGATCTTAACCGGTCACTGAACTTGGCGATGGATAAGTACTCCACCAAGCCGCATATCTTCGATGGGCACGACTATGTCTATTGGAAGAATCGCATACGAGTCCTCCTTGAGAGCGAAGGACAAGCTATATGGGAGGTTGTTCGAGCCCCGCTCGTTCTTCCCGGTTGTTCTGGCTTCAATGACCCTCTTGGCTAACAACAATACGGCAAAGAACCTCTTATATGGTGGGCTTGTTAGACAGGAGTATGATCGGATTTACAATCTTGAGACTGCGCACGAGATTTGGAACACCCTCGAAACCTACCATGAGGGTTCGTCCCAAATAAAGAAAGTACGCTAGACAGTCTATAAGTGTGAATATAACAAATTCAAGATGCGTCCTAGAGAGAGCATCGATGACATTTTCAGTCGCTTTAACAAAGTGATTAATCAGATGAAAGCTGTTGGTATTGAATATTCTCAGTCTGAAAATGCCACCCACCTCTTGGCTGCAATCAACACTAAGTAGTGGGAGATAAAGGCTACCGCTATTGAGGAGAACGTCAACCTCTCTGATCTGATTTTGGAGCTGCTCTATAGCAAGCTCAAGACTCATGAGATCAAGAGGATTGATCATCCCAAGATGGAAAACATGGCCTTGGTAGCAGACCCGCTCAAGAGAGCTTCTGATGGGTCTTCTGAGTCTTCTTCTGGATTTTCGCTTGCTGGTTTATCTGCAATCCATGAAGAGGAGTTTGAGAGTCTCCCTGAGGCCGAGTTAGCCCTCATAGTCAGAAAAGCCACACGGGCCTATAACAATATAAGAAACAAAAAGAGAGGAGGTCCCGTGACTTGCTATGAGTGTGGTGAGCTTAATCATATCCGGACAAATTGCCCCAAGTTGAAAGGAAAGAGTAATAATCATAAGGAGGGAAGGCCAGCTTGGAAGAAGTCTCAATGGAACAAATCAAGATTTGATGCTGCTTAGCTGACAAAGGCAGCTCACCGGGTTCTTGCCGCTTTTGGGGAACAATCCTTAAGCGATGTGGACTCCAGGAGCGAGGATGACAAGGAGGAGAAGATCCCTCAAGATAAGAAGAAGGGGAAGGCCAAGGACTTCACCGGCGTTTGCTTCATGGCCGACTCCGATGACGTTGACGACGATGATGTACCTCTCTCCTATGATGTCCTTTCTGATAGATGCGAAACTATCTTTGAGCAACTCATGAGTCAGGATAAGGTTTTAGAGTATATCATGGCCAGGAACAAGGACTTAGAGTCTCAAGTAGATAATTTGACTTTAGAACTTGCAAATGCTAAGACTCTTGAATCTGATGAATATTTTTCCTGCCATGCTCTACACTCAGAATTTGCTAAACTGTAATTTGTTCATGATATTGCTTTGCAACAACTTAAAATGCTAGGACTGAGCTAGTTGAGGTTAAATCTGCTCTATGTGAAAAATGCTTAGATCCTAGCAAGTTGGTTGCTTCTGGTGTGGTTGATTCTAACATTTGCTCTTTCTGCATTGATAGAGAAAATGAAGTACAAGACGTAGTAAATGCAGTTAGAGCTAAATTTGCTAAGCTTAATAATATAATTGATTCTGCTACTTGTATCTCTTGTGAAACTCTTAAACTTGAAGCTACCTTATGTAAGGAGAGATATGCTAGAGCTATTAAGGGTAAAATTTGTGAATCATGTGTTAATCTTGAAGAAGAAAATGCTTATCTTAAAGATACATTAGAAAATTTTTATAATATTATTCTAAGTTACAGTATTACATGAAGATCATGCGAACTCAAACACGCCAAGTTACGTTACAACAAATATATAGAAAAAGTTTATTTGTAACTAGTAATAAAAATTTATCTTCGTAATACTTAGCTCCAACAGATGAGTCGAAAAAAAGTCCAGAAAGAAATTAAAAAAAAACATCATCATCAAAGGCAAGGGAAAAAAAAAAAGGTTTGTACTACTACCATAGGGAATAGTAGTAGGACGGGACTAAGATGGTGACGTCGAGCTTCGAACGGAACTCCATGAAGTCCTTGGCCTCCTCGGCGTAGCCGTTAGCGTACAAACAGCCGCCGCCGCTTCCGGCCGGCGCGGCCGTGCAGCCGCTCCAGCGACACCTCGGCCTGCCCCTGCAGGGCCTCGAACAGCTCCCGCCGCGCCATGTTCTGCCTCCCCTAGCTCGAGCTGAGGTAGTAGCCGTACTACGTCCAGCCCAGCACGCGCCGGCACTGCACCACCTGCGCCGACGCGTCGGTCACGAAGTCCAGCTGCGTCTCCGGCACGCCCTGAGCGCTGCCGAGCTCCGCGAGTCCGCCGCCGTCGCGCAGCAGCCTGAGGTCGGCCTCGGCATTTTGCCGCGAGCGCAGGTTGGATGGCCACCGCTCGTGGCTGTGCAGGTACCGGTCCAGAGACCGCTTGGCAAGCTCCCGCCGCGCCTCCTCCTCGGCGTAGGCGCCCTCGGCCTTGTCCTGCGAGTAGCGGTTGCAATTGTAGTTGCTGTCGCGGCCGGCCCAGGTGCCGAGGCAGAGCCAGCGGAATTGGTGGCCGCACGGCGGCGAGCACGTCATGTGCATGCAACCCTTGTTCTTCTCGATGGGGTGCTTGCACTCGGGGCACGGCTTGGAGTGGGGCGGCATCCACTTGTCGTTCTGCGACGCGAACGACTGCTCCGACGTCCACCGGGCGAACGTCGGGCGGTCACCGGCCGGTGCAGCTCCCGCGGCAGCGCCAGAAGAGGCCCTGCCCTGCCCGCACGGGCAGAACACGTCATTCTTGGCGGGCTAGATTCCAGTAATTTTAACGATTATTACCAACAATTTCCTGATACTAGCAGAATTTGGTAAGCGCCAAAAGTTATTATTGTTCACTTATTATTACCATCATCAGGTCACACGTTTTGTTCAGACATTACCCAATCGAAAAGAAAGTACCAAGACAAGGGGATAAAAGAGGATTTTTACTAACCAAAGTAGGATGGCCTTATTCATCTGCGATCGAACAGGGAAATTTATAGAGGCTTGCACAAAAACTGCAGCTCTCCTTTAAGGCTAGACACTAAGGAATCATAATATAACGCAGAGAAAAGGTGGGCCATAGAAAGAGAAGAGGACAATAAACAAAAAAAAAAGTAACAAAAAAAAGGTAAAGAGAAACTATTGAAGGAACTAAGCTTCCATCCATGCTTGGCAAAGACCTATCCTAGCGTACATGCTTGACCAGAAGCCCAAGAAATTGTCTTCACCCATGTCCTCCTAGTATTCAGCAGCAGCAGCCATCTTTATGCACCCCCAACATTTTGATGAGGAAGCACACACATGGATTCTATTTTGAGTAAAGCCAAATCACAATGCCATCAAGAGGTTCTATGCTAAACCGCTCTCTTTGACTTCACCAACAGGCTTCACAGCAACAGATGAATCCCCACCAGCACCTTTCTCGGCCGAAGGGTTCACGTTCTTGGCCTCACCAAGCCGCACAGCCTGGGCAAAACTCTTCGTGATTTGGCCCACCAGGTCAGTGGGCACGGCCGAGGGCTTTCTGGGCTCAGCGGAGCTGGATAGATGTTGTTGCTGATGCAGGCGTGTCTTATTCTCCTGCAGGGCTTTCTCGCGCTCCTCATAAAAGTCAAAGTCATCAAGGATTGAGGCATCCTCCTCATGGTCCTTGAGGATTTTCAGCATCTCCAGTCCTTGCTCCAGTTTCACCTACATTACGCTCAAACATGTACCAGTGTCACATTAAATAGTTGAAGCCAATCCAACAAGCCATGTATGCTATACCCTAACCACTTGATGTATGAAATAAAGAGGGCTGCTCAGAAGAAATTAAATGTGCAAATTAAGCGAAGGAGGAATATATATATATATATAAACTATGTACCTCTTGTGTGTCCCGACTATTGGTTACAGGTTTGTTGTCATTGTTTTCAAGAATTATATTGCGGAATAGATTATTTGGAACATCCTTCACTATGTGCCACTTAACAGGGAACTGACCAGTCCACTTATCTTGCTGCCAGTAATCCACACTCTTCTCAAAATCCACTGGTCCAATCATCTCTGCAACACCACAGAACTGTGCACTAGCATTTACCTGTATATATTGTTCCAATTGTTAATTCTCCGCCAGGAATAGCAAAACACAAAGTAACAAATAACAAAAATCTGACGGCCAAAAAAAAGAACAATAAGAAAGCAGGATGAGGCTTTAATTACCGAAAACAACAGAAAAATGGGACAATGTTGTTCCTTCTCTTTCGCTTCACGATAGGCTGAGTCTAGTTTCTTGTTTCCATTTGTGGTGCTAGCCCAAACACCATATTTGATGCTCTTGTGCACATTATCTTCGCTGTATGATTTTATGATAAAAAATCTGGCAATCTTGTACTCTGTAACAAAGTCAGGCCTGTTGTATGACTCACGATCAACTCCTCTAGAAAGCTTCTCATCCTTGCTGTCATCCTCTGGTTGCTTCTTAGGCCTAGTGGCACGTGGGCCCCGGCTTTGCTCATTGAGGAAGTCAAGCGAACCATTACAGCTGCACAGCAGGGCATTACCCCTTCCTCTCCCGTACCCTTTTTCAATCGGAACAGAACTTCTAGCATTCAGGCTAAAGCTAGGGAAAGGACCCCCGTAATTAGTGGCCTGTGGGAAAATCCCACCATGAGCCAACCCTCTTCCATAAGATTCACTGGGGTTTCCAAAACCATAGTAGGACTTCTGGTGAGGCGACGTCTGAAATCAGAAGAAAAAAAATGTCAAAAGGTAGATCCTACTAGTAAACATGCTCATGTGGTTGTGTAATGATATTCCTGTCCTTTTATAATTAATAGTAGTCTTTTTGTGATATAACTCATGCATCAGGATAACATTAGTAACTTGGTATTCTATTAAATGGTGTGTAATCCACCAAGCAATGACAGCTCGATGCAGGCACATGCGTACAGAGCAGAGTTCAAATTGCAGCTGGAGGCAGAGCAACCAAAGCTTTAGTTTGAATTGCAGCTAGAGACACCTTTGGCAGTGTCAGGATCATTTATAAATTATTACAGGGTCTGGCCAGTTTTTTTTTTCTCATCATGATATGTCAGGTCTCAAGTGATATACGTCCAAACTTGGGAATGAAAATATTTAGAGTACAGGACATTAATCTTGGAGTTTCATGTAATTGTGAGAAGCATGAGTGAATTAGGGCTTAAAAGTTTACATTATAATAGAGTAAGAACCACATCAGAGAATTCTTGGACAGCTAATCGTTCAACAATCAACATGATAATGACAAGATGTGTGTGGGCAGGTTAAACCTCGTCAACTAAGTGCTATCTTCGCTTCCAACCTACCATCTCACTATTTTCCCATTAGTGAAGTGGGCAAGGAAGAAACTGGACAGAATTAGACGATCGTTCCTTTGGAAGGGCTCTGAGCACGCAAATGAAGGACATTCCTTAGTCAAATAGGAGAGGGTCTGTTGACCAAAGAAGCTTGGCGGCTTAGGAATTTCCGACCTCAAGAAATTTGGCCTAGCTCTAAGATTAAGATAGATGTGGTATGAATGGAAGAATAACTCTAAACCTTGGGCTGGAATAGAGGTTCCTTGCGACACAACCGATAAACAATTGTTCTGTGCGGCTACAGTTGTGTTGTTAGGAGATGGCCAAAAGGCGAAATTTTAGCATGATCATTGGCTATCAAACACGGCACCAAATACATGGCACCGAACCTATTCAAAATAGCAACAAGAAAAAACATATCAGTCTTCAAGGAACTGCAAAACAACATCTAAATCCGCTTGATGAGATCTCTCAACACATCTCAACAACTGCAGGAATGCATAGCCCTTTGGACCAAAATTCAGTATGTCAACCTCAATCCAACTAGTCAAGACCACATTGTCTAGACACGGACGCCGAACGGTGAATAAATCAGCCTACCTAATTCAATTCCATGGCAGCACTCAATGTCCATATGGAAAGCTGATCTGGAAGGCTCAGACGGAGAACAAATGTAAGTTTTTCGCTTGGACTTTAGGCCATAACAAAATCCTAACTGCTGATAACTTAGCAAAGAGAGGATGGTCACACCAACCTTTGTCTAGCCTTTGCAACCAAGCCCCAGAAACATCGTCGCACCTATGCCTACTGTGCCCCTACGCAATTGAGACATGGTCTAGGGTGTTTAGTTTGACAAATTGCAACATATTGAGCCTTGTACCACACCTCAAACTTTCAGTAGCTCAATGGCATGGTGGCAACAAGCTGGCCAACAAACGCTGAAAGGGGATAGAAAAAAACAATGGAATAGTCATCTACATAGCTTGGAACATTTGGAAGGAGAGAAATAGGAGGATATTTCAAAATGTGGAAATGAACTCGCAGAAGTTCGCCTTCAAGAATAGAGAGGGCATCCAACTCTGGGAGCAAGCTTTCCTGGATTAGTTTTCTCTTTCTAGTCATACCCATGTGGCTCCAGTCGCGAGTCTTTGGTTTACTTTGAGTAGTTATGTTCCTTCTAGTTATGTTTTTCCTCTCCCTTGTTAATTCTTGAACTTGCTTTATCCTCTCTTTAATGAAATTGGCAGAGCTCCTGCCTTATCATTCCAAAAAAAAATGACAAGATGTGCTGTCCTGGCTAAAGCATTTTTTCCCTGTGTGTACATGTGTGTCTATTTCTTAGAAATAAATTCAGAACAATTTTCATTACTCCAGGGACTGAATTATTCTTCTATGAATTAGACTTAATATTTTTTTTTAAAAAAAACTGAATGGATTAACCCCCAGATTCCTAAGACATATGGTAGCTTATGCAACAGAGCAGAATCTGTAAAATGCCTGAACCAGTAAACTTATATTTGAGGAAAGAAATAGACGAAATAGCATGTGAAAAGAATACCATTCCAGAAGCCATAGGAAAGTTGCTTTGTCCAAAGGTCCCTGAAACACCACCAACAGGTTGAGGTGAAGCTGCAGGTGATGGAAATGACCCAATTCCTTCTGACGATCTGAACCATTCTGAAAAATATCATCGCAAGACACAAAATTAAAATCTCACCTAAAACATGGGACCTAAATCATCAGCTAAACAAAGCACAAGATAGATAATAACCAGGTCTTGGCCCAAAGAGGAAGCTGTTTGGACTCAGAGTGTCAGCGACAAGAGCTCCTTGTGTTGGGTCAATTGGCATCATTGTCTCACCCTGTGATATTGGAGTAGGAGAGCTTAAATATGGCATGCCAGGTGGTACTGATTGCTGGTAGTAAGGAGCCGAGAAGGAGAACTGCTGAGGGGAGTAGAGCTGACCATCTCCACTAACAGCAGCCGGTACAGGCGTTGTAATAGGAGAATAATGGGCATAAGGGTCATAGCCATAGCCACCATGCAACATAAATGAAGGGTCCTCATTGTATACAACCTTCAATGAAAGTCAAATTTAGAAATGGTGCTTCATTGAAAATTTCTGGTGGCAAAAAAAAAATACTTACCGCTGGACCCACTTCCAATCCTTCAACACTCACATAAGGAGGATATGCATCCCATTCATTTGAAGGGTTCTCGTACCCTGGACCTACTCATAGAAGGTAAATTGTGTTAAAGACCCAGAAATATCATTCATGAACTCAAGAGAAAAGATTCAAAATCTACAACTCATTAAAATTCTGATGGCATGAAATATGCCCTCTCCAAAAGAAAAATATTCTGAAGAAAAAGAAAATAAGTGAATTTAGTCTACTGGCATACGCTGTATATGAAAGAAACACCAAGCAGAGTCTAAGTTCTTATTATTTGATCATTGAAGATGTGATGATCCTTAGATCATCAGGGGGATAAACACCGACAGAAGGAGGGCCGGACGGCATCGGCTTGGTGGGATGAGAGATTAGACTATAGATAAGGGTGAAGAACCTTTGAGGGAGATACTTGAGACTAATTCATATTCTTATTACTTCCTTGATAATGGATACATGCTACCACTTTTATAGGGACAGCCCGACTTAACTTCTAAGAAACCACCTCCATCTTTATGGAAACATATCTCTAATAACTGAAAACCTATTTCTAATAGATGGAAACCTATCTTAATAGATAGAATATATCTAAAAGGAAGTAAACTCACTTAACAGGGAAACTAACTATTCTTATATCTATTTTCCAACTAATAATGCAACCGCGGGGCTGCATGAACAGTGCGTGGTTTCCACAGTACCTGTGGTACTGTTCACACACACGTGAATAGTGATTCACAGAAGAACACATATGATTACGAGTAAGTCGTAGATAATTTCATAAGAAATAGCAACTCAAAGAGAACCTCCTGACATATATTGCCTGATAACATCAAATGGTGCCTCTTCAATTATTTTTGTTTTTCTACTTTAGCCTTTCATGAGAGGAACTATAGATGTCAGTGTAAAATCTATTTCCCTTCACATATAATGGAATGAAAATGTACAAAATTACAAATGAACATAATGAGGTGTGAAGAGGCATTTGGGTATATATGCAAGAAAAAAGTCACCTGACCTTGGTAATAGAACGGTTGTGCCTGAGAAGCATACAGATTTTGTGGATATGCAGCATTATGTTCGCCACCTATGCTGGATGTGCCAGCTTGGGATTGCCCTTCACTTGGTAGATTGATAGCATTTGAATCAAGTGAAATGGTGGGTGTAACTGCTTTCTCATCCTTACTGGGAACGGGCTGAGGTCATAACAAATTAATAACAGATAGTGACATCAGCAACAAAAGGCAAAAGGTGAATAAAGACATAAAGTCACTAAACAGTCAAAAGGTTGTATAAAATATCTCCAATTTTTTTTATCAAGTATTGACCTGCTCTTCAGGGTTATCAGCGAGAACATATTTCTGTTCAACCTCAACTCTTGGCTCCTGCGAATCCATAGAGCCTGAAACATCAAGATTCAACTAATCAGCTCAAGTTTCAAGAATAGTAAATCAGTAAGCCGATTCAATCTAAAGTAGAGAAAATGACATTGCAAAGTAATTTTGCACTTTGCAGAGTATCCTCTAGCCCAAAACAGTTTCAGAATCCCTTTGGGAGCTCATGCTTTATTAGGTACATTCTTTTGCCCTGCCATTTTCAAACAAAAAGCTCAAGCACAACAAGCCTATGATGAAATAAAGCTAAGCTTGCATAAATGGCCTGAAGTAGCAAATAAAGACGGCTGCTTTCCTAGCATATTTACATCTAGATACCATATATTCATAGAATCCTATCATTTAGCTCATAAATGTACCCACTGTTTTACACAACCACATTCATCGCCGATGAATTAAGAATATAAGCACAAGGTGTTATGGGCACCAGCGCTCCAAATTCTTGTACTTAGTAGCTAGTACTTGGCCACTTATTCTAGCGGTCTAGACCACATGGTTATGAGGCTAATAACACGCAGTCGTGCTCATGCATAATAAAGATGTGTCATTTCCATCATTCATTGCCATCCTATTATTTGGTCAAACGACACCAAATCACAATTGTGGCCTCTCCAGGCAATTGGACCTCACACTTGGATCACTGGGTTTCTGTTATGATACTGACAGACATCCTACCACTTCCCTCGGCTTTAGTACGGCCCTGCACCAACTGTTCACCAGACGCACACTTGAGACATAACTATGTAGCTCTTCCAGGTATATGAAACCATGCCCGACCCACCCAAAATAAGTGCACATTGCTACACAAACCATAAACATTGGACACAATTTCTACTTGACAGCAGCATCGTACCCAACCAATGAAGTTCCTATTGCTACACAAACACGCGAGCCACAATAGTCTACACACACTGCCATTATTCGTACATAGAAGAGAAAAGAAACCCAGCAAATGCACGAGGTTGAAGCTTGAGCAATTCCACCAGGCCTTGGCTGCTCGAATCAGCACTTCACACCAGGAGAAACGAGCAACGTCACTCAGGGATTCCATTGCACACTCTTCATCCTAAACCACTGTCCACTAATATCCTCAATATCTCAAACACTAGCATAAGCTTATGGCATCACATGGTATTCACTATTCAGGCATTAATAACGTGAGAATTCACCCGTAAAAAGGCGACAGCTCGCGCCAAGATCTTACACATCAACTCACTTGCACCAAGATCTACCACAGTGAAACACCGTAACAAAATATACCCGGTAGAAACAACCAGAAACAACTGCATCAATATCACATCCTCCCAGATCAGCAAACCCAACCCCGACCACTCCCAGCTTAAACAGCCACGAAAGAACTCGACTACAGGATCCAAATTTTCCGCGGGGCACGCACTCACCGGGCCGATCCGATCCGCCGTGCGCCGATTCCATCAAGGATCCGTACGCGCGAGAAGCCGTCGCGGGAAGGGACGGGGGGGCAACAGGGCGCCAAATCCCGCGCTTCTTGGGTTGAATTGTTCAGCTCGGATCCCTCCTCCCGATCTGGTGGGGCTCCCGCGATCGGATCGGGCTGGTGCTCCTCAATTGGATTCGATCGGGCTCTCTCCCTGGGTCTCTGTGGATCGTGATCTGATGAGAGGAGGTGGTATCGAGGAGATTGGACGGGACCTTGATGCTGCTTCCCTGTAGAGGAGCGAAACAGATGCGCTGTTTTATTAATTGTTATTTATTATTTATAGGGTGAGGTTGGTTTTGGAAACGCGAAAGGTGGGAGGGGTGTATTTGCAAATCTGCACTTCTTATGTTCCCGTGTTTGATTAGGACATGTACAATGATGTGATGTTAGCTATGTATAAATTCTGTTATGTATAATTTTTACTACCATGATATGGGGGAGAGAGTAGTGGCGGACAAAGAAAACTGCCATGATATGGGGGAGAGAGTAGTGGCGGACAAAGAAAACTACCATGATATGGGGGAGAGAGTAGTGGTGGACAAAGAACTAAAATTTAGAGTGTGCTAATAGGACACTACTGCCTGCTTGCTCGATTGATAGCCCTGTCTACCTGTTGTACCAGCCGTCATGCTGCACACATGCTTGTGTCACGCAGCGCTACCCAATTGCTGTGTCGCCACCTCATGCTTGTGCGAGTCACCCAGTACGCCTAAGCATGCGCCCGCGACGCTAGTCGTTAGGGTTGACCATGATGTTGATCAAGGAATTGGTCAGGATTTGGAGTGAGACTCAATGCCCGGTGGGAAGAGAGAGCAAAGTCAGAGTGAGATAGATGTGTTTAGTGGGTTTGGCAAGTTGACCCAGGACAACAACGATCAATACTTGATTGTTGATGATATGCCCTAGAGGCAATCATAGAGATGATTGTATCACGTCTATGTTTATGAGTTATAGAATAAATATTATTATGTTCATTGAATGAATCATTAGTTATAAAGATTAACAAGTATGTGACTTGTTGGTGAAACTCTTTAACTTATATGATGTCATTCTAAATGTATCTCTGGTCGGAACACTAGTGACTTATCAACCAGCACATGTATTGATTGATGATCATGTTTCATCGGTCATGGATATAGGGACATCGAATCAATAATGTGAACACATGTTAGAGAACATGGTGTTGGATTGACCCACTTTGAGACACTGTTGAGATTATTATGATTTCTTGTGTCATCAATTGGTCTCAAGCAATGATGATGTATAATCCTTAGACCTGATATCAGCATAATTTCTACATGTGTAATAGTGCACTTTCGGATTGCCAAACACTACTCCGTAACTGGGTGGTTATAAAGATAGCTTTCGGGTATGCTATGAAACATGCGGAGGAATGTGACTGGTCAGATATAAGATTTGTCCCTCCTAACATAATAGGACAAATATCTCTAGGCCCCTCGATGTAGTCGGATAAAGAAAGTGCATGATCATGCTACTAGTGATCGAAGAGTCGACCATATGAAGTTATCCGTCAATTGATCGAGAAAGTATTAAACAGTCCATGGATGAAAAAATATCTCACACGGAGTTTAGCCAGATATCGTGTGGCAAAGGAGAATACATTATAAGATCGAGGAGGCTGACTAGACCGGCCAACACATGGCGGTCAGACCGACACCCCACCGATCAAACCGACTACATGGGCGGTCAGACCGCCCACTGCCAACAAGGCTGAAAACAAATATTGCACTCTGCTTCAACTATAATTTGTAAAACACATTTGCCAATTGACGCAAGATGCACACAAGGGATGAAGGCAAGATTCTCAACAAGTTGCAAAACACATTTGTCAACTTTTAGAATCAACACCACAAGAAATAAGGTAGCATGAGCCTCGACTATTTGCTAAACACATTCACAAATATTGGCAACATGTTAACGAGAGATAAAGCAAGCAAGACGAGCTATCAATACATGACACACACAAGCTACTAGTCAAGACCCCTCTTAATAGTACGACAACCTATGCTAGCAATATGGTCTCCCAACCAAACACTGAGATCGGTAAAGACTAGGAACACATCCTTAGCCCTATCTAGTCTTACTTTTGCCTTGCACATTCACATGAAGCTAGATGACGCACATCTTCATTTTAAGTGTGGGTCATTGTCTTGATATGCATCCACCCAATATGCATCATTCACTTGACCTCTATCAACACATGATTGATCTTCTTTTGATTTGATGATCAACTCATGATCATCTCCTCTTCGGGATCCTAATGTGCATCAACACATGATGCATCCTCTTCTTTAACTTTGACTTGATGCCGACTAACTAATGATGTTATCCTAAGTCACCATCATTATGGAACATAACCTAATTACCCAACTTTATGGAAAATGTTAGTCTCTCAATGTGATTGCTATTAATTTTTAAAACATACCATTAACTCATAATGGTGGGTCAAGATACTTTAATCTCCCCATCTTTGGTAATTGATGACAACCACCTCAATTGCAAAATAATTGAATATGAAGCAATATGAGTATATATGAACTACGCAAGATTTATATATACTAAAAAACACACTGGACGTGTGGATACTGTAGTGGTCGAACATAATCACTAACTGGTCAAAACTGGTCTTAAGGAGTTACGAACTAGTCGTGAATAAATGTGAACTAGTCATATAGAGATACGAGTTGATTATAAGTGATAAGGACCTGGTCGTAGATCATATTGCATTAAAATTCGTGTGATATAATTTATGTGTATTCGAGAATCGTCATGTCTTGTTAGGAACCGCGAAGGACTAGTGATCGGAAAAGGGTTTCCGAGTCACAACTTATTACGCATGAACCTACAAGGTCACACACTTAACGGGTTGGAACAAACGTGTTCGGATAGGATCCGTCATAAGCTCTATATAAGGGGGTGCATGAGGTTGTTGGGAAAGAGAACACGACAGACAACGTAAGTTGCTCCATCGAAACCCTAGTTGCTATCTTTTCGAAAACCTATCGTGTGAATTGGTGCTAGCACACAGCACGTACGATGTTCCACCACTGGACGTGTGGATACCGTAGAGACGCTGCTGCGTGGTTGTTGCTATGCTGAACAAGGATGATCCACGATCTTCATAAGGAACACGATAGTCTACTGGAGGAGACGATCGATGACGAGGACGCTTGACGATCGACTACGACTACTACATTGACGCGCTCTACGTTGGATTCGGCTGCTCCAACTCTTCTTCCGCTGCACTGCGCGTCTAGTGGTAACGATATATGATCTCCTACTTGCATGACATCCTGATTTACATGGTAGAATTTTTGAATTATCCAGCTAGTGTAGCCTACCCGTATCCCTCATTGGCTTGATGCAACCCATTCAAGGGAATTATGGCCCAAAGCATTTCATTGTTCTTCTTCTACCCCCAAAGTACTTAAGCTTCAAGCCATGTTGCTCGATGGATGGGGATGCTAGGTGGTACCCATGGTCCGACCGATCGTAGGGGTGATTCGCCCCTCTTGGCCCCAAGGGGGGTCCACCACTGCGAGAGAGAGAGAGAGTAGTCGTCTCTTTGCAAAGAAACATACATATAGACAACATAACATAACGTCATGTAATAATTAAAAGATCATATGGTGTATAGAAACAAAATTAAGAGACAAGATATTATAGAAATTATATTTACTAAGTTAGATAGATAGGAGCCGGGCTCTGTGCTCTGTCCTGTCTCTCGAAGATGGGGAGAGAGAGTGTAGCAGTAAGAAATGAACATATAGGGATAATGATATAGTAAGGATGTATGATACGAGCCTTTCGTTTGTACGCTCTGCATCTACCGCCCTCCCTACCAAGAAAATCATACGTCGTATCCCCACTTCGCCCCTCGTCCACCCATTCCCCCCGAGTCCCCATGACTGCCCCATTCTTCATCCTCTCTCTCCCTCCTCCCTTGAGAGCCTCAGCCCAACAGACGAGCAAGCTTCGACCAGAGTTGATGCCACCGGCGAGCTTCGGCCCTGCTCCGCTCCGGCTTTTGCCTTAGCGACGCAAGCTCCACCACCAACCGCCGGTCAGAGTTCACCATCGCTCACGCTCGTGGAGGTTGTCTGCCGCGGCCAGAGCTCGTGTGAGTGAAGGTCTTACCTTTAGATGAGCTCCCTGCCGTTGTATATGATGTTGTAGCTCCTTGAAAAAAATATTGCATACTGTTCTTTGAGATGTTGCGACCCGTTGAAAAAAATATTACGGCCTGTTGAAAAAAATATTTCGGGCCGTTGAAACAAATGTTGAATACTGTTCACGGGGATGTTGCGACCCGTTGGAAAAAATATTACGCTGTTATAGGATTTTTTTTTCATTGCACATTTTTTTATTATGGGGCTCCCATCTAGCCACCATCAATGGTTTATTCAACTTTCATTACTTTAATTCAATAGTAGTCGAATCGTACGATGAAAATATCAGCGTCGGACGTACGAACCATAGTAGCGTCCAACATATAGACAACATAAAATAATAGTGTATGGGCTGCTACCTGTAATAAACACTTTCGTTCATGTAATAATTAAAAGCTCGAGCGATCCATATAAAAGTCAAAATTAAGAGAAAACATGTATTATATATTATAGAAGTAGTGTTTACTTAGTTATATAGACAGGAGCCAGGCCTCTCGAAGACGGAGATCTCATGCGAATACGTGGGCCGTGCGCTGAAACGAAGCCCAAACTCTTCAGAGTACATCTCCGGCCTCGAGTTTCACGCGACAGCGAAACGAAACCCAACTTCGTCAGCTCCAGCCTCCAACAACCACTAGATCTCCAACCTCCGCCGGTACAAGAGGCGGCGGACGAGCGCAAGGGAGCGCTGTTACTAGATCGATCGTTTCCACTCTAGCTCGTTTGGTAAGCCATGGCGGGAGAGGAGGGGCCGACGGGCACGGGCGACAAGCTCATCCTGCGGGGGCTGCAGTTCCACGGGTTCCACGGGGTCAAGCAGGAGGAGAAGAAGCTCGGACAGAAGTTCGTCGTCGACGTCGACGCGTGGATGGATTTGAGCGCCGCCGGGGAGACGGACAGCATCTCCGACACCGTCAGCTACTCCGACATCTACAGGTCGACTCAACCCCGTTCCGTCATTTCTACTACTCATCGATATCAAGATGATGCTTGAAATCGCCTCATCAGGGCCCATCGACGTCTACTTAATTTCATTTTTACTACTAATCGATGTGCTTAATTTGTAGCGTTGATGGTTGAAATTACCTTGTCAGGACCCATCAACGTCCAGCTCCTGTAATTAATTACAGCTTGCTTTGCAGTTTGCATTGAACTTGGGGATTTTAATCATTATCTATATTAGAATCCTATCCTATCATGCTTTCTCCCACCCCCTATATTATGGGCTTAGGCCAATTGACTCACGTATTCATGTTCTAACCAGCAAATTTCCCTTTATGATTCAGGGAGCTAGCTTATTTATTCTGTATAAGGATATGTTGCGGTTTGCTTGCAGAAGTTGAGATTGCTATGCATCTCTGAACGATCCTTTTTCGGTTGGTGGTGGTAAACTGGGGATTTGATTTATTTCTTTTTCGAGATGAAATTCGGCCATCATATGCATTTCCAGGGCTAAGCTACGGTTCATCTGTAAACCCCTGCTGGTTTCCCTCCATTCTACCCCTCCGCCCCCCTTTACGAAGATTGATTTTGCTTCATTTGCAGTGGATCATATCTTATCGTGTAATTACAGACAAGTTTGGTATGGGTTAAGTCGGGTATTGTGGTCTTTTCGTATGATTTAGCTAGTGTTGTGATGATATTCAGCTTCTCGACGGAGAATACAAGTTTTGAAATCTGAATGGATCTACTGTGAGCTGCTGCATTTGATGATTAGCCATGTTATGGCCTGCTATGTACTATGTTCCCAGTCCCTTGTTTTGTCTTTCCTAATACTATGGTGTGTCTTTTTTTGGGGGCGCTCTACAGGATAGCCAGGGGTATAGTTGAAGGCCCGCCACACAATCTTTTGGAGTCGGTGGCTCACTCGATTGCGAACTCCACGCTGCTCAAGTTCCATCAGATCTCTGCCGTTCGAGTGAAGGTGGGAAAACCTCATGTCGCGGTGCAAGGCGTTGTCGACTATTTAGGAGTGGAGATAATGAGGTACAGGAAAGCATGAGCGATACTTCCTCCGAAGCTCAGCTGAGCTGAGCTGATTTCTATACACTTGAAACGAATTTGGTGTTGACTGTTGTTGGTCTCGATGCTATTGTTTGTCGCAATTCACGCAATGTGCATGCCGTGAACAAGAGAATTTGACAGTGCGACTAGCTTTTGCGCAAACTGAAATTAGTTCTCTTATTTTCGAGTCGGTTCAAACTCCTGTATGCAACTGTCTATTCTTGTGAGATTGTAGGCATTACTAACCCTACAAAATTGTCGTGTAATTAAGCTGAATCTCCATTTTCTTTTGATTAGTTCCAAAACAACTGGAATCAGCTTTCACACGAAGAACCTGAAGGACCACATTTGCTTGTTGAGATGACTGAAGGACCAGAAGCATCATGATACCTCACATAGGTCTAGATGACGATCACAAGCAGACCTGGCCAAATGGGAGGCCTGGTCTGGCCGGCCTGGCTATTAGAAGGGCAGTGCTTTGGCCCATCGGATTAAGTTTGACCCGTTAGAACAAAAAAAAATCCTAAAAATCGTAAAAATGTGTAGAATTTAAAAATACATATAAAATTATAATAAATGAGATAAGCATATTGAAAATATAATAGAATTTTATTAATGTTCAAACAGCTGGCTTGTTAAAACATTTGTCATTTAGCTCATAAGGTATGTAAATTTAAAAAACACGTAAAACAATCCTAGAAAAAAATATTTAAAAAACCAAAACAAATCTATATATACTTAAAAAATGAACTATATAAAATTTTAAAACTACAAAATAAAACCATATAAGTATTGAAAAATGGAAAGAAAATCATATAAATATTAATAAATGAAAATAAAATCATACATGTATATTAAAACAATATCGTGCCTAATGGGCCGTGCTGTGCTTGGGTCGTGTCGCGTCGAGCCCAGCACTATTCGTGTCGTGCTGTGTCGTCCCGTCGTGTCGGGGTGGCGGCCCAGGCACAACCCGGGCTATCGTGTCGTGCTGTGCCAGCCCATGAATAGTGCAGACCGTGCCGTGCTTGGCCGTGCCAGCAGTGTCGTGCCTCGGGCCACTCGGCAGGCACCAGTTTGACTAGCTCTAACCAGAAGCAGAGTATACCTTGTTGACCATCATTGATCTACAGAAACAGACACACTGTAACATTGCTAAGCACTTTTTTTGGTTAAACAAAGCAGTACTTAGTAGCACGCATCACGCCATCACCAATCTATATCCAAGCCTGTGGATGTGAAAAGTTCGTCGATGTAGCGGATGATGACGAGTTTTAGCCCTCATAATTGCAAAAATGATACTCTTCACCGTTCCTAGATGGCATAGACGGCTCTTATGCTGCTACGTCACCCTTGTCCGCACAACCATGGGACGGAATTCCCTCGTCCGTACCATCATAGGATGAACAAGGTGCAGGACGCCACGTGGTCCCTCGTCCATACCACCATGGGACGGACAAGGCGCGGGTCCTATGGTGGTGCAGACGAGGGGCCACGTGCCTTGTTCATCCCATGGTGGTGCGGACAAGATGCCACATGGCTTGTCCGTCTTATGATGGTGCAGACGAGGGGATTCTATCTCATGGTGGTGCGGACATGGGCGACGTGGTAGCATGGAAGTCGTCTGTGCCACTCAGAAACAGTGGAGAGCACTATTTTTACAATTGCGGTTGCAAGGGTGTTATTTTTGCTAATGCCGCTTCAAATAGTACCATTTAGGCCAAAAATTCGATGACCATAGTGGACACATCGATGTACTTTTGCATCTCAGAAGCCATAGATTCATCTTCAGTAGCATCAAGTTATATGCTGACTAAGTATATTACTATCTCCAGTTACAAATATATGTCGTTTTGGGATGCATGAAGTTAAACTTTTGAAATTTCAACCATCGATATTTTTTAAAATATTTAGATTGGATATATAAAAATTATATGCACATATTTGTCTTGAAAAGTACTTTCACAATATTATAATTTTATTGGGCTTAATAAAATATCACAATATAAATTAGTGATCAAAACTGTGTTTTGAGTACCATGTCAATGTCTAAAACGACGTGTATTTATAACCCGAGTGAGTAATTAATTGTTGTAAAGCAAAGCATATGCGATCGATCGTCTATACGATTGAAGTATTTGTGACCCGAGTGAGTAATTAATTGTTGGAAAGCAAAGCATATACGATCAATTGTCTGTATGACTAAAGTGACGATGAAGAGCATGCATGCTAACTGGTCTCGTTGATCGTCGTGTAGAAGTCGGCTTTGGACTTACCAGGGTGGCGCAGACGGAGTTGGTGATGGTGCTCTGCACACTCCTGGCGTTGCACCGTGCGAACACCGCCTCGTACGCAATGGACACCAGCTCTAGTTACACATACACGTCGTTTTGATATATGTTTAGTCAAAATTTTAAAAGTTTGACTATGAATGTCTTCTTAAATATTTAGATTGGATACATAAAAATTATATATATATATTTATCTCGAAAAGTACTATCATAACATTCACAATGCCCTAACTAATTGTCAAAGATTTAAACTTTTGATAATTCCAATATTCCACCAACATAAACAAATATTTTTGGATCACAATTCGTTATAGATTCTACTAGTTTTAACAATATAATCAGTTTTTCCTCAATGACCATCATTCCTTTTAGATCCAATGCTCTACAAGATTTATATTACGAAATCAATTCATCCTCCAATGCTCCTCAAATAACTTACAATCCAAGATCTCACAGTATCATATACTTGACCACTACTAATCCAAGATGAACCCGAAGGTCCTTGTTTGTTGGCCCGATCTTTCGATGAGAACGATAAGTTCGGTAGTCATCGCTCAACTTTCACGATCCTGGCTACGAACACGCAAGGCTTGAAACCACGCAATCGCTGAACTGCCGACAAGTCGTTATCAACCGTGCATGAATACCGGATGACCTGATCACAAAGATCAATTCCTGCATACACCGAAGAAGCAAGCAAGAACGAGGTAAAAAGCAATCTGAATTGCAAATATATGATTGAGTTCAAAAGGTAGGATTCCGCAAGAGGTCCTTTATGGTTGGTCTAGTCGACACAAGCGAAAAATGAGAGTTTTCACAATGGAGAAACTAATAAACGAAATCCAAAAAATTAGAGGGGTGCGACCTCCTTATATAGGGAAGGGGAAGCCGCACATAGCTAACAAAATAGGGAGTGATACTATTTATACACTGTTCATGGAAGTGCTACTGTTCACATGAACAGTACGGGCCCCATTAGGTGCTCGGTTAGCGTATGGGTCAATTCTGGTACGATTACAAGGCCTAAATAGGTGATATAATACATTCTTTTAATGATTCCAAAGTCTACAAAAAGAATTTGAAGGTGAGGCTGGATCCATTGGAAAGATCTCGGAATAAGCTTTCCAACAAACCTAAGAACACCCGAATCGGACTCCGTTTGCAAAAGTTATGCGTGTTTAAAGTCGGTGTTGTCTCCGGAGGCCGTATTGGATTCCAAAACGTGTCCGCTCGAACTCTTGCTTAGCTTGGACAAAAAGTGATGTGATGCTGCACAAATATATATTTTCATCATTAGGTAGCATCATATAGTTCATATAATATAAATACACTCCTAAAAACGAGCTCACCTGATAATTTAAGTGAAGCGTACGAGCCCTTGTAATTGGAACAACGAGCATAGCAAATGTGGTTATATCCATAGGAGTCATGTCCTCATCATCTACTACACAAATTAAAAGGTTATACCAAAGTCACAATCCCTTCAGTTCAAATGTTAGTGATGCTCAACACCAAATTTCAATACACAATAATTGCACTACAACAATCATTATTATCAACTGACTTCATTATGAAATCTAGTTGCCACCTATTTCCTTTGCTAATCACATAAATATTTACAAACACATATTCAACTATTCCTCCTCATATTCAAATTTTGGTGCAAAATACCAATAAAACTTTCAGAATCGTAGCCTTCCATCGATCAAAAGTCTTGACGACGCTACAACAAAATTCGTTCAATTATTCTAGCTAACTATCTAGAAATTCCTCCCATAAATTCTAGATCCACCAATATTCAATCCCTCCAATCTTTTGTACACAATTTCAAGAATTAATCATACTAAGGAATATGTAAATCTAGCAATTATATATGATCACTAAGTATCCATAAAAGATAACTTCAATATTAATATATACTAAGGCAATAATCTAACACCTTCTGAACTTAACCATCCCAAACAGTTAGATTAATCCATTGAGACCCATTAATCCAATTCATCCAAGAAGTTTATCAAATTTATGAATCTTAATGATCAAACCAGTTCATCAATGTTCCACACCTCTTAATAACTCTATTTATTCCAATTAGGTATAGCTATACTCATAATCACAATTCATCAAGAACTACTAGAAGACAACTTCAAATTAATCGATTTCACTTCCAAGCATACTAATTAAGATTAATTATGCACCACACCATTGACCCATCTTGATACCCATACCATATAAATTTATTTAATTACAATCTTTGACGTAACCATAACAGGATATTGAAAAAATGTTTTGATACTTTCTTTCATAAAAGAGAAGTATTAACCTTCATACTCAAATTACTCTCAAAAGAAATACATAGAGCCAAAGCTTCCTCATGTGTAAGAACTTGCAAAAAAAGCTTCCATTAACCAAAGTACCAAGTAATTAAACGAGTCATGATTCCCAGCAAGAAATGTGGAACTCCTCAATAAAAGATCAACCTTGTAAATCAACAACGTTTACAAGTAGCAAGAACAAAAAGAGACTCATCTCAAGAAAACTTGCATAGATTGATTTGTGATTGTTGCTGGTTTATAACCACTCCAACATGGAGTACAAAATTCAATACATGAGCACACAATCAATCTCCTCTTCAAGAATCCTAACCTCTCCTCTCCCTAATCTCAAAAACAAAACTAGTGTTTCAAAATAAGCAAAAGGATTGATGAGGTGCACAGCACCCTCCCATATTTATAGTGGAGGCTAACCTTCTAGAAGAGTTCCTATTGGGCACACGTTAAGCCCACACACAAACGAGTTTAACTCACGCACGCATTTTAAAGCGCCGTCTTCATCTTCTCTTGACCTAAACTGCTTCTCCTTGCGTCGTCTTGTGCCGCGGTTTAGCCAAAAGTAATCAAGGTGGTATTTTAGTGATATGACCAAAATACCCCTTCTCGATCCTTCTCCAAAGACCGAGTCCAATCTTCATGAAGCAGTTCCATGCTTCACCACGTATAGGTTGATCAACGGCTCTCATCATGTCGGCAAGTCTCTCCCATCCGGCTCCCACCGAAACCACCATGGCACTTGCACCGACCCCCGCGTTGCTTGATGCAACATGTCGCACCGAACTTCCCGTTCGGTCATCCTTGTCCATTTTGCGCCATACTTGAATCCATAGACTTCATCCGGCATCGTCGATCGTTCTGAACCTCAGCTCTCCAAGCCTAGTCCCGATCATCCTCGCTGTTGATCGTCGTTGACCTCCAAGCAACCTGCACAATAATAGACCAACAAATCGATCCCGGGAACAAGTTCTTCGCAACTTGACTCATGTTAGTCAAAACATGCATCATGCAACATATATGCACTTAAACTCATGAACTTGACTCAACAAATAAATATCGCCACTACAAAGGCCGATGAACACGTGAAAACCGGTTAGACCGTCATTCAATGGCCGGTCTGATAGCCACCCTAGTCGGTCAGACCGCCCAGTAGGGATTTAGCCAAATTTCAGCTCTTGAAAACCGAAAGCTCTCTGGAAATTTCAAACGAATAGAACTTTTGACTAGAGACTTCAAAAATTATGAGACCAAGTGCATTAGAGTCCACTCTCTTGCCTACGCCCTCTATTTTTGGCCCAGCTCCAAAATCCACTTTTTGTATTGGCCGGTCGGACCGTCACTTACCGTCCACTGCCAGGGGTGCCCGGTCGGACCGCCCTCTGGCCGGTCAGACCGCCGCCTTGGCCGGTCAGACCGCCAAAGGCCTGACAGAACTGAAACTTGCTGAAAATACGTGAATCGACAAACCTTTAACGCCATTGCCAATTGTAACATCATCATAAGATCATGAGCATATCCCCATGATATCCACAGCTTTAAACAATTCCAGGTATGCAACGCATCGACAAAGTGTGTCCGGGCTAGGGCACGCGATAGAGCACACGTGGTGGAAGGAGGCACATTCGTGCTACCAATTTTGGCAATACAGCGTGTGAAGCGCTAGATTTGTAAATATCAGCCGCAACAGTGTCATTTAGGTCAAAAACTCTTGAAATGGGCATATGTATTGTACAACCTTTGGGTTACGTTTGGGGTCTAGGCCTATCTGTATATAGCCTACAAATTTATACTCACTCGGTCACAAAATAAAGTCGTTTTGTGTTACGTACAGTTAAACATTATAATACTTATTTAATATTATAATATTATTAGGTTTTATAAATATACTATAATAGAAATAAGTGATCAAAGTTGTATTTTTTTTTATCATGTTGATGTCCAAAACGACTTCCTTTTGTGGTATTGTAGAGAACCATCTGATTTAGGCATGTACACTCTTTTAGAATTGGGCAAATAAGTGTAAATGGCTATTCATTCATTAAAATTCAAAGCATGTATGGTTTAGTCTCATATTGCCTAGCCAAGTGGTGGAAGAACAATTTATAAGGTAGAGTCTTTGCCACCTTTTGATACATGTGACACATGACATGGGGTGACATAAGAAGGACTATAGCTGAAGTGACACACACGTACGTACGCAGGCACGAGCGTATATTCGTGTGGCAATCGCATGACTTACGACGTGACGACCGTGAACATGTTATAAATCTAGTCCACCTTTCTTTTGCTAATTGTACATATCTCCTTTTAGACTGGTCGAAATAATATGGTCGAAACCATAAACAAATGTGATCGAAATAATGTGGGCGAAGTCATAGATCAGTGTGGTCGAAATAATGTGGTCAAAACCATAGACCAGTGCAGTCGAAACACAATGGTTAAAAAACACTGGTCAGATCTATAGACCAGTGTGGTCGAAAAACTCTGATCGGATACATAGACTAGTGTGGTTGAAATAAAGTGGTCGAAATTGTGGACCAGTGTGTAACCAGGAACTGATAAATACTGCTTAATGTGTGCTTTATTATGCAGTTACTATAGAGTAATTGTCTCGACCTTAAAAAGATCTTGAGACATCCAGACCCGAAATCAATTGATCCACTTCTATTTTCTTCCTCTTCCTCTTTGTTCTATTATGCTGGAGGGTTGTGTCGTCGAACCACACCATCTCTTCTCCTCGACGTGCACCGGGAAGGAGGGTGAGCGGGTATCTTCGAACCATTGTCACAGAGTTCACTTGCACTGGGCGGCAATAAGGTTTATGGGCAGCGCATCTGCGCGATCGCTTGCTTTGTTATTGCATCTACATTCTGTACTGCTTCGAATCTGCACCGCTTTCTGTTCTTCATCAAATCCGACGTAAGTTGGTTGCGCAAGTAAACTATTCTGTAATAATCTTATTATTGTGTATATTTAAAAGTGCAATGAGTTATATGTTGTTAGTATTGCTTTATGTATATCTAATTTTATGTGATATTTGTCTTATATTAAAATCTAAAATTAAAATATTATTCATATTTTGCAACACACTACATGCGCCATTTCCCAAGAAATTGGACTACTTGTACAGCAACTTTGTTGTACTTGAAGTATTAGTACATATTAGATGACTAGCAGGATAGTAAAATCATGCACCAAATGTTACACAGTTTTCCTTTTGAACAACGCCAGTTTGAAATCGATTGCTAGGTGAGTGAAAAATTGTGAGTATCGAAATTTTTTTTGATGGAACACTATCTGTCATATGAGTGCGACGGAGTATACCATACAACTCTTTTTATAAGGCTATACGCGGAGAATTCAACGAGTTTTTACCTAATTGTGGAGAATTCAGCGAATTTTTACCTAAATGGCATTGTTGTTTTTTTTCAGAAGTAACAACTACCACACCATATTGTTAAAAATATCACCACGAACATACCCATACTCCAACACGTGTGCAATACCGGACCTCTCGTGTCCAAATTTAATTTTCCCCAGACCTCTACAGCTGTTGTTGGATTTAGCTATATGTATATGTGCACCTTGTGGGTTGCTGCAGTTGCTCCCTTGATCTGAAACAGGGTTAGTGTTTTTGGGTGTTCTTTGAGCTCTGCACTCTCGAGAAGACCACTGTTTATGAGCACATTTGCTGGTTGCATGATACAATCTGACTTGTCTAATTTCTTGTTCTCGATCAGCTCGTACTACAGTCAGAACTCAGAAGTTTTTGATACATAAACAATGTACTTGTAAATTCTCGAGCAATTAGTTCTAAAAAATAATTCTTGAATAATTACGCAGCCGTATGTCACCATAAAGAACTGCTAGATTAGTTTCGTCACTGGGGAAACGAAATCGCCATAAAAGAATCGGCTGGAATTATCGCTGACGACACAAACCGATGCTCTTGGTAGTCAGTGACTTTGTGGTCTAAATAGTGATGTTGGGGACGATTTTTTTTTTTTTCTTTTGCAAAAGTAACCATTCTCGTATTGCTAAAAATAGTGCCCGCGGCAGACACGTGTTCTAAACAGTACATTTGGCGTTCGAATTCAACCTCCATTGTATATCTAACGCCCGGACCATCCTCCTCCCGTCACGTGATCCACCTCTAGTCCGAACAAGCTTTGTCCGTGCACGCATGTTTCATCATCCTCCATGTAGCTCCAATAATTCCCCGTCAAACCTTTCACCTGCCCATTTATAAAGAATCTAAAGTTGATATTATAGTTATGAACCAAATTCCAGTGTAAGATTGACAAACTCAACCTTAATAATGCATGGGGCATGAAAACTCTGAGCTAGATTGCCACTATCTACCATTAAAATATTTTAAGCTGGTATCAGCAATTGTCATTGATACGATAAGTTGCAGCCATACGTGGATGACTATTCTATTGTTAAATGAAGTACTCATGGTCTTTATTTGCGGCATGCATACGTGGATTTTGTTTGATCTTTGCTTGTCTTCTTGCCAAGCAGCTAGATACTAAAGTCCAGACGGTCGCTTGTCACCATCGATACGCTTATTTGCGATTCTCTGGTGTATCTCTCTTTTACGGTGCATTTTTTATGTATCTTATGTCTAAAAGTATTTTTAGAAAAATAAAATTTTGTAACAGTAAGGGATGGTACCTTCTATAGACATGTAAAATTTAAAGATGAAACTCGATCGTATTTGTAAGATATGAAGTCGAGAAGCAGACGGCATAAATATTGTTGAACAGTGTTCATGCGAAATTTCTCTTTTCATATCTTTCAAACATGAACAAGTTTCATCTTAAAATTTTACATGGCTACAGACTATACAATCCTCTACATATACAATTATTTTGGAACTTTTTCTAAACTTTCAGATGTGTAGTGGTATTCTCTAGGGAAGGACACGCAACCCATAGTCCGCACTTAGAATAGCATGCTCTGTCTATACCACAATTTTCAGGTCTGAATATGACACTCTTCCTTCCTTCTCTGCACCCAAAGAATACAAGACCATAAGATTCCTAAATCCTCCGTGAAGCAACTGAAATCAACCCAGTAAAAAAATAATCACCAGGAAATAAGGAAGAAAAGAACGGGGAGAGAGAGAGAGAGTGACTGAGGTTTTTTATATATATATAAAATCTCCACCCCTGTTCTGTTCTTCAGGTCTTGAACTAACCTCAAGAAAGCAGGCGAAAGCAGGCGAAAGACCTCCCCTTTTGGTGCTACTGCTACTGCTAGAGAGAGAGAGAGAGAGAGGAAGGGAAGGGAGGCCATGGTGAGGAAGCACGGATGGCAACTCCCAGCACACACCTTCCAGGTGCAATTTCATGGCTTCTTCCTTTTGTTGTCTTCCTTACGGGTTATGGGGTGCAATGTCTACCCAAAAAAAATTACCGGGAGAATTCCGAGTGGAGTCTTCGACAAGGGCTGCAATAAAGTTGCAACCTTCTATAGATCAGTTTGGAGAATTCAGTTACTAATGATTTTCGTTTGGCTTCTTTTATTGTGACCCTCCGTTCTGCATGCGCTTCGAGGAGATAAATGCCTAATGCGGTGTTACAAAATTTATTCTCTAGGGTGCAGTGCTCGCAAGAATGACATGTTTAAGATTTGGGTTTGTTCTCGCCGATGTCAAATCCTGCAATCAGCTACCTCAACTAAGTAACATCTGTTGTCACTGCTGCAATAACTCAAATCAGCTTCTACACTCGAACGAAAAACTGCGGTCTATTTTTTTTTCGTCTTCCAGGCAATCAGGGACTAACCAAGAAAAACACAATTAGCAGACGATCAGAAGGATCACTAGGCACTAACCCAGGTTGTATCGGAGTGCGCCTGAAGCTGTAGTGAGTTGGAGCTATGGAAAAATGGACGACGAGAGATAATTCCATGCAAGTAGCGAAGAACACGAAGAATGTGACTGTAGTGAAAATGGGTAGGACGAGCCATGAACTAACTGTAGTGCTCACAAGATACACCAAACTCCAAACAAAATGGCAATATCGAGTAGGATCCTCAAGAAGATCACTATCAGCGGCACTAAGCAGAAGGAATAGCTCCATGGGAGCCTCGGCAGTGCGAGTGTCAGTCGGACCAGGCCGACCAAGAAGATTCTGAACATACTTCTGCTAGGAGATGTAGTAACCCTTACATGTGGAAGAGACCTCAATCCCAAGAAAATACATAAGAGAACCAAGATCAGTCATCAGAAACTACTCAGTGATATGCTTCTTCACATACTAGATGAATGAAAAATCATCAACATACAGAAGAAGTAGTGTCCTACCTCAAGATGAGATATGGACAAAAATAGCAGGATCCTGGGAACTAACAGTGAAACCGACAGCAGTAATCACTGAGGTAAAACATGCAAACCAGGCACAAGGAGCCTGTTTGAGGACATAAAGAGCATGACGAAGACGACAGACGTGCTCATTGGGAACAGAATACCCAGGTGGCGGCTGCATGTAGACCTCCTCATACAAAACACCATTAAGAAAAGCATTCTTAACAGCCAGTTGTGAGATAGACCACCGGCGAATAGAAACAACCGCAACAAGAGTGTGAACAGTGGTTCATATGGGCAAAAGTCTCATCGTAGTCACGACCATACTCCTACTGAAAACCGCTAGCCATAAGACGAGCCTTGTAGCGCTTGAGAATACCATCAGATCATATTTTAATTTGTACACCCACTTGCACGTGATAGGGCGAGCATGCACAAGTGTCGATACAATATCCCAAGTCTTCGTACGTCAAAGAGCATCAAGATCCTCTGCCGTAGCGAGCTGTCACTCAGAATGAGGAGCAGCTTCACAATAAGAATCAGGCTCAGTGACAGAGAGAACATGAGCTATCGGAGCAAATCCAAGACGATCAGGAGGTCGAAGGGATGTCCAGTCGCGAATGACATTACAGGGGGCATCAACAGGAGGATCAGATGTAGGTGTCGGCAAGATACCAGGAGAGTAGACTGGTGAAGGACGATGACGTTTGGAGTAGTGAATACTAGAGAAATGAGACAGTGGTGCTGCAGAAACAAGAGGTGGTGCTACAAGAGGAACACCAGATGCGGAGGTACAGAAGGAACCACTAGAGATAGACCGGGGAAGGCTGTGATAGTGAAGAAATAGGTGAAGAGTCAGAAAGAGACAACCATGAAATCGTCTCAAGAGTGGAAATAGGACAAGGAGCCGAATCTCGATAGAAGAAAGGTCAATATTCGTCAAAAATAACGTCTCGAGAGATCCTGATTCGTCGAGCAGAAGGATCATAACAACGATAACTCTCATGCTCAGAATTATAACCACGAAACACATACTCAACTGACTGAGACTATAGTTTGGTGCGCTCACGAGGCTACAGCAGAACAAAACAGGTGCAACCAAAAACACAAAGGTGAGTGTACTAGGGAGCTCGAGAGTAGAGACGCTCTATAGGACTGACACCCTTAAGAGCAATGGAAGGCTGCATATTGATGAGATATGCAGCCATAGAAACAACCTCAGCCCAGAACTATGGTGGAACGTGAGAGGCAAGGAGAAGAGTGTGGGTAGTCTCAATCAGATAACGATGTTTGTGCTCAGCAACCCTATTCTGAGCATGAACACCAGAGCAAGAAGACTAGTAAAGAGTGTCCTGCTAGAAAGAAACTATCTAATAGCGCCAAAACAGTACTCGCCAGCAGAATCATAGCGAAAGGTACGGATGGAAGAATCAAACTGAGTACAAACCAACGTTGCAAAGCTACAATAGATCGTAAGAAACTGACCATGATTAGACATAAGGAAAAGCCATGTAAAACGGAAATAATCATCAATGAAGATCACATAAAACTTATGCTCACCTTTAGAGATAATAGACACAGATCCACATACATCTGAGTGCACCTTTAGAGATAATAGACACAGATCCACATACATCTGAGTGAACTAAGTCAAAAGTACGAGAAGACAAGGACTCACTAAAATGATAAGGAAGTTGTAGCTGCTTGCTCAGCTTACAACTTGACAAAACATGGTCATGTCAACAGTAACACGTCCAAGAACACCATGACAAACTAATGAAGAAATGCGAGACCCACACAAGTGACTAGACGATGATGCTATTGCGTAAAAATTCCAAAGGTGGTGGTAGCAGTGGCGGTGGAGGTAGACGTAGAGGTGATAGGAGCAAGTAGAGGGTGGATAGAGACCACGACAATTCCTACGGTGCAAGTAAGTAGGAAGGAAGCAGGCGAGCTTCGTTGTGGCTCGGTTTAAACTCCGCTCGCTCGGCTCGGTCAAAACGAGCTCGAATGATGTCGGCTCGAAAAAGACCACGACAAAAGCTTCGCTAGCTCGGTGAATAAAATGATTATATGAGTCATTTATCATCAATTCAAAATCCAATCATCTTGATTATATGGGGTTGCACCAAGTGGCGAGCTCCTCGAAACTTCACCGAGCTCGGTCTGCTCGGCTCAAAAAAAAGCTGTGAGCCAAAAGTCCAACCCTCCCCGTCTGTTGGTCCTAGAAAAAAGCAGTGTGAGCCAAAACCAACTTGAGATCGATCGGTGGTGACCCACTGAGAGAAGCTACATGGTAAGCTGGGGAACATAGCAAACAGCCGGAACAGAAAAGTCAGTGGACAAAAGAGTGCTTTGACAGCTAACATACAGAGGAGTATCGCCATCTGTCTGAACAGATATAGGAAAAACAAGAGGTCCCACTAAAGTGAGAGATGTGGAGTCCGGTATCGTGGAAAGAGGTATCAGAATCCAGAACCCAAGAAGTACATAAAGGAGACGTCTAAGCTAGACTGCCAAAACCTACTGAGCTGTGAGAGAGCTGCGAAACAGAGTCACCTCGCTGAGAAGGGCCTCTCTGCCCACCTTGGATCGTCCACCCTCACGCGTCTTATTCGGCTTTTTTCGCACCACACAACTCTGGTTGTCGTGCCTAAAGTTCTTACAATAATTGCACAGAACCCCAGTTGGTGTAAAAACAGGAGCAGAAACAGACTCCTGAGGAGGAAATGTAGTTGAAGCAGAAGCCGTCAGTGTAGTCGAAGAAGAAGGGGTAGCAAGCACAACCAGAACAAACTATACGTCGAAAGAGCCTGGGTGACTATCGGTCGTGATGAGTAGCTCAGGAGTTGAGCCTTGATAGGCTCAAACTCGGGCGAAGATGCAGACGAAGTCATAACGGCAAAGGCGGTCACGATCCGCCTTTTGCACATTATGACACTTCTAGCAAAGCGGAAGTCGGCTAGTCCAGCTAGCGCCAGAGACTAAATAGGGCTCAGTAGAGGTCATCGACAGAAGAGTCCTCATGGCGAAGTGTCTCCAACTCATGCTGAAGCGAAAAGAACTGAGCATCACTGCTCTGCTAGTATCGCTCACGCAAGTACTCCCAGATCTGACGAGTAGACCGCGGACCAACAATATCTAGCTAGATAGAGTCGTCGACACTGACTACCAGGATGGCTCGAACACGAGCTCCATTAGCACACTAGCGCTCGAAAGTGTCAATGGTATACTGAAAAACCTCAGCAACAGCCTCTGCCTCCTTCTTGGTGGCCTTATTTTCTGCTGGAGGTGCAGAAGTAGGCTACCTGGTAGGAGGTTGAACCGGCGGTGGCGGAGAAGGTCGTGCATCAGTAATATGTCCCCAGAGGCGAAAACTATCAAGTGTGATCTTCATGAGTGAGGACCACAACCAGTAGTTCGTCCCATAGAGTTTTGTTCCCGAGAATGGGATCGCAGCTAATGGAACATAAGTCATCGGTAGGCGGCGTTGGATGGCGTGGCGACCCAGGCAACGAAGTCTAATTGGCAGCGCTAGACGACGCGTCGGTTAGATCAACGTGAAAACTACTCTCTTTTTTGGAAACTCTTTGTTTTTATAGAAATCGAATTCGGTTTCTATAAAGAACAGAGGTTCTGCCAGCTTCATCCAATCGCGAGGACGGCGGCAGCTGGGACGGCGGCGGCCACGAACGGCAACGGCACCGGTGAGCGCAGGCGGCGGCTGGGCACGCAACGGCTTCAGTGGGCACAAGCGGCGGTTGGGTAGGTGCAAGCGTGGACGGCGACAGTAGCCGGATGAGTGGCGGCATCAGACGACGGGGCGGCGACGGCTACGGTGGGGCGTTGGAATGGCAGTGGAAGGAGCAAAATTAGTACCCTAGCTCTGATACCATATTATGAATATTGTATGTATATTTATGATGCCCAATGGACAATATACATAGGAGTACAAGGGGATATTACCAAAGAATATGCCATACATATATAAAGAAATACAAAAGGCATAAAACGAAATACAAAGGAATTCCTATTCTAACAACCCCATTGGCTAGAGAGGTTCTTGCTTTGGCATGATCCTAGTTTTCTAGATGGTGGAAAGGATGGAGTGATGGACTACCGGAGAGGATAGGTACTCCATGACATGACTTCTACTGAAATGGTTGTGTGAAGGAATGGCTCGGTCATGCCATTAGTTTGTTTGGGGAATGCACTGTTGCTTGATGATCTAATTCCTATTTTTACCATACTGACAGGAATCTTTCAAACATTCCATGGTTATGAAACAATGTCATATTATGGATAGCTATTTTATCTAGTTAGTACTGTTTCTCAATCGTGCAGTCATATTTATAGTGCTGACAACCTGACAAATTTATAGACCTTTGAATTTTCAAGATGACATTCTTAATTCGAGAAAAAAGAGAAAGATATACACCGTCGATTATAGTGGATTCAGATTATGACGGTAATCATATGTATATGGGAGCTATTAAGTAGTATAAGAAATACAATTGTATTTTCAGCCGTATATAAGTATTAGAGTTGGATAACAAATACAACTCTATTCTTACAGGTATTCTAATATCTAGCCGTGCAGTTGCGCAAGAAATTTGGCTAGTTCCTGTAAAATTAAATAAAAAATGTGATTGTGTGACTACAAGTGTGCTAAAAGAGGATAAAAGAACTTGCTGAGTTATACTGCGGCTGTAATACACTCCAAAGACATTACCATCATGTCAGAATGTAATTCATATATGTCAAATTGTTTGTTCCATTTTTCTAAGTTCCGCTGTCTATCAGTAGTCATATGCAGTTATCTTCACCTCTACACAAGTTTTGACCCCCCCCCACCCACCACCACTTTTTGTGGTTCATCCTACACTGAAAGAAATTCCAAATTTGTCTCAAAGTTGCCAACTTTTATGTACTTCTGAACATTTCAATGACAAAGTTCCTAATCTATTTTCAAACAGATTGTTGCAATTACGGTTTTCTTCTTTCTGGTCGCTGCATTTTATGCCTTCTTTTCACCATTTCTGGGAAATCAAGTCCTTGAGTATATCGCGATTGGTATCTATACTCCTGTGGTAAGCCTGTCAATTTGCCAAACAGTACCTATATTGTATTTCTTCCTCACCATGTAAGGACATTTATCTCTGGTGTGCATTTACCGTTTCTCCTTGTGGCAACTCTTTCAGGCATTTGCTGTTTTCATCCTTTTCATAAGGTGCACTAGTATAAACCCTGCAGATCCTGGGATCATGTCAAAGTTTGAGAATGGCTTCATCAATGCACCAGAAAGTAATGCTGGCTTGCAGGACACAAATCTGCCAGCAAAAGACACAAATCTGCCAGAAAGTAATGCTGCTAGAGAAGCAAATATAAATTTAAGCTCTCCACCAAGGAGTTCAAGGTGCTGCTTATTTGGAGGGCTTTTTTGTGCTTTGTTTGTTAAGGAGGATTGCAGGAAGTCTGATGATTCAGAGCATCAAGTTGATGGAGAAGATGCGTTGTTTTGCACATTATGTGAAGCCGAGGTACGCTCATATATGTGGCTGTTCAATGTTTTAACCACGTAATGACTCGTCTCTCAATTTTAGTCAATAGGTCCTATCCGTTTTAGCTGCTGCGCTAACTTTGGTAAAAAGTGAAAAACTGAAAACTTGTGTTGTCAACTTGTCATGCTAATCTACAAAGATAAATTTTCAGGTTCGCAAATTCAGTAAACATTGCAGAAGTTGTGACAAGTGTGTGGATGGATTTGATCATCACTGCCGGGTATTTCTTACACAAAAACTGTATTTGCCTTCAGTTTTAATTTCCATATCTGATTTTTGCATCTACTGCAGTGGCTAAATAACTGTGTTGGGAGCAAGAACTATTTCACATTTATTGCTCTGATGACTACTAGCCTCCTCTGGGTCTGTAAAGTCGCCTTACTTAATCTCCATTCTTTTACACCTTGCGAACTTGTTAAATGTGTACTGTATAAGGTTTTTTTTTTTCACATGTAACATCTATGTATTTGTATATATTGGCTCATTGACTTTATATTGAATACAATCACTATTTATAATATGATATCAGAGCCAGATTAAGGTTAGGGTCTTACCGTTGCCGCCACCGATCTTTCTACCGGCCGCCGCCGCCGCCGTTCCCGTGTTCTGGATGTCGCTTGTTGCCGCCACCGCCCCATCCACGCGTGACCACGCGCTCGGCGTCGTCTCGCCTGATGACCTTGCCGTCGCGATCTTCGTGGCGCTCGTGCCTCCTCTCCTGTGGTCGCTCGTTGTCACCGAGGGTCGCCGCAGCCGCCAGGGGAGAATCGCAGCCGCCGAGGGGCGAGTCCCGCCTCTTCCGTCACCCTCCCGGCCAGCGCGCCGCACCTGGCCACCACCGCCACCTCCCGGCCACCTGATCGCACCGTGGCCGCCGAGCACACGCTGCCGGATCCAGCCTCTCCACCGCCGCAAGCCGGATCCGCCTCTCCACCGCCGCGTCTCCCGACCTCGAATCCGTGGTGGGCTCTTCCCATTGTCGGATCCGGCGCGATCGCCGCCAATGCCGCCGCCGTTGGGGGAGAATCGCCACCGCCGGGGGGGGGCCTAGTCCCCCCGTGCGGCCTCCTCGGTCAAAGCCTTCGGCCGAAGGCCCCTTTTAAGCCGACCCGTGTAGGTAGGTAAGATAAAAAGGAAAGAAAGAAAAGAAAAAATAACGTTCTAATTGCTGCGCCGTCCAGCGCCACCTACCAATGGACACTGTTTCTGCTCCACGCTGCCCGTTGATTTTCGATGGTCTCAATTATCGGGATTGGTTTCAGCACATGCGTCTTCACATGTGTGGCCATCGTCTTTGGGAGTTTCTTACCAGCGAGTTGCCTTGTCCGCCTCGCCCTGCTCCGCCTGCTGAGTATGTGCTTCCGAAGACTACTTCCGAAGACGCTCGTAAGGAGGCAACTGATGCTTTTGAGGATGCTATGGAGACTTTTCAGACTCAGTATGCTACCTACAAGACATGGATTGATGAGGATGCTCGTGCCTCTGCTATTCCGGTTGCTAGCATGGAGGTGAAATTCACTAGGGATGTGGTTGGTTTGGCTTCAGCACAGTTGATATGAACGCATCTGCGCAACCGCTATGAGTCATCTGGTGATTCCATATATCTTTCTGTTGTGCGTTAGGAACAATCATTATAGTAGGGAGATGCCACTGTGGACGAGTTCTATGCTCAATTGTATGCGGTATGGCATCAGATTGACTCTTTGCGACCGGATGTTTGCCACACTTATCAGAGTTGTCAGTGTTAGCAGTCTCACCTAAAGCTTCGTCGCATCTATGACTTCTTGACACGTCTTTGGGTTGAGTATGGGCAGACTCGTGCTCAGTTGCTGGCACGACACCCTCGTGTGACTTTGTTAGAGGCTCTTGTAGCTGTTCGTGCTGAGGAGATTCGCCTTCGTGTTACGGGTCTACTGCCGCTCCGATCGTCTCTTTTGGTTCTGGCAGCTCTTCCAGCTTCTACACTGCTACAGCTACTCCATCACCGGTTGTGCCTTCACCAGTGACAGCTGCTGTTGGAAGGGGACTACATTGCACTTACTACAACAAGAATGAGCATGTACATCAGACCCGCTACAAGAAGAAGAAGGATTTACGTCGTGGTGGTCGTCCTCCATAGGGAACTGGTGGTTCCTCTTCTCAGAGGAGACCTGGTGCTTCTGATTCTCAGGAGTTTCTCACACTACTGCGTCGCATGACTGCTTTTGCACCATTCGGGTCTGCTGGTTCTGCTGCACAGTCTTTTAGTGAGAGACCACCTTCTACTTCTTTCTCAGGTATATCACCTTGGATTCTTGACTCTAGAGCTTCTTTTCATATGACATCTGATTCCACAAGTCTCACTTCCATTCATCCTTTAGCTGCTCTATCATTGTTCAGACAACAGATGGTACCTCTCTTTCTGTCATAGGACGAGACACACTTTTGAATTCCTCTTTTCATGTTCATAATGTTTCTCATGTTTTCAAACTAACCATGCAGCTTATATCTGCCGGTCAGCTCACTGATCATGGTTGTCGTGTTTATTCTCGACTATGATTCTTGTTGTGTTCAGGATCAACGTCACGGAGACTCTGGTTAGTACTGGCCCTCGCCGCCATGACTCACAGCGTCTTTGGGAGCTTGTCTGGCTTCATTTTCCTTCTGCTACCCCTGTCATTTTGTTGTCTCCACCAACGCCGCCGCTTCTGCTGCATCCTCCACTGCGTCTTTTACTTAGTGGCATCATCGTTTGTGACATCTTTGTGGGTCGCGTCTATCTTCTTTACTTCATCGTGGTCTTTTAGGGTCTGTATCTGGTGATGTTTCTCTACATTGTCAGGGTTGTAAGCTTGGTAAACAGCTTCAACTTCCTTATCCTTCCAGTGAGTCAGTGTCACAGCGTCCTTTTAATCTTGTTCATTATGATGTCTAGGGTTCGGCTCCTTTTGTTTCGAAAGAAGGTCATCGATATTATATAATTTTTATTGATGATTTTTCTCACCACACATGGATATACTTTATGTCATCTCGTAGTGAGGTTCTATCCATCTACAAGACTTTTGCCACCATGATCTGTACTCAGTTTGATTCTCCTATTTGTGTCTTCCGTGTTGACTTTGCTGGGGAATACTTGTCAGGGGTCCTTCATGGCTTTCTCGCTGAGCGGGACACTCTCTCTCGGTTTTCTTGTCTTGGTGCCCATGCACAGAATGGTGTGCCTGAACGAAGTATCGTCATCTTCTTGAGATAGCCCGTGCTCTTATGCTTGCGTCTGCTATCCCACCACATTTTGGGTTGAAACTGTTTCTACTGCCACTTTCCTGACTAATATTCAGCCTTCTTCTGCTCTTCAGGGTGGGATCCCAGTTGAGCGTCTCTGCGATCAGACTCCTGACTATTCTAGTCTTCGTCTCTTTGGGTGTGTATGCTATGTTCTTCTTGCCCCTCGTGAGCGCACCAAGCTGACCACTCAGTCCATAGAGTGTGTCTTTCTGGGATATAACGTTGAGCATAAGTGATATCGTTGTTGGGATCCTGTTGGCCGACGGATGCGGGTTTCTTGGGACGTCACTTTTGATGAGTCTCGTCCTTTCTACCCTTGTCCTTCTCCTTCCACCACTCCAGTATCTCTTGTCGAGCCGCTTTCTTTTCCGACTTTTCCTGCCACCCCCATAGTCACCACACCTCCATCACTACCTTTGGCCTCTTCGGTTCCTCCTTCATCATCTCCTTCGCCACCGTCACCCTCTCCAGAGGCTCCTCACGCCCTTCGTCCTTCTTATCCTCTTTACTACACTCGTCGTCCACGAGTTGAGGATTCTTCTGATGCGACATCTTCTTCTGATGGTTCATGTTCTCCGGCCTCTCCTCGATATGCTCTTCGTGATCTCCACTCTATTCGACATCCTGCGCGCTTTTGTTTAGCAGCTCTTGCCGAACCAACTTCTTATCGTGATGTTGTTGTTCATCGGGAGTGGCAGCATGCGATGGTAGAGGAGATTGCTTCCCTTGAGCGTACTGGCACATAGGATCTTGTCCCTCTTCCCGCCTGTGTTACTCCTATCACGTGCAAGTGGGTCTACAAGATTAAGACCCGCTCTGATGGTTCTCTTGAGTGCTACAAGGCTCGTCTCGTGACACGCGGTTTTTAGCTGGAGAATGGTAGTGATTATGATGAGACATTCGCTTCTGTGGCTCACATTATCACCGTACACACTCTTCTTGTCGTGGCGTCTGTTCGGCTGCAGTCTATCTCTCAGCTTGATGTCAAGAATGTCTTTCTCAATGGTGGGCTGCATGAGGAGGTTTATATGCAGCTACCACCGTGGTATTCTGTTCCTAAGGGTATGGTTTGTCGTCTTCGCCGATCTCTTTACGGCCTCAAGCAAGCTCCTCGTGCATGGTTTGATCGTTTCTCTTCTATTGTCATTGCAGCTGGTTTCTCTACCAGTGCTCGTGATCCTGCTCTTTTTATTCACACTTTGCCTCGTGGTCGAACACTTCTCCTCTTATATGTTGATGATATGATCATTACTAGAGATGATTATCAGTACATCACTTTTGTCAAGGAGCGTCTTAATGAGCAGTTTCTCATATCTGATCTTTGTCCTCTTCGCTACTTTCTTGGGATTGAGGTTATTCCTACGCTTGAGGGTTTCTATCTGTTCCAACAAAAGTATATTCAGGACCTTCTTGATCGTGCTTCTCTTACGGATCAGCACACCGCTGAGACTCCTATGGAGCTTAATGTTCATCTTCGATCCACTGATGGCGAGCTTCTTACTGATCCTACTTGATATCGTCATCTTGTTGGGAGTCTTGTTTATTTGGATGTCACTCGTCCTGACATTTCGTACCCTGTGCATATCTTGAGTCAGTTTGTTTATGCTCCCACTCAGCTCCACTATAGTCATCTTCTTCATGTTCTACGATATCTTCGTAGAACCATCACTCGTCGTCTATTTTTCTCTTGTTCTAGCTCTTTACAGCTCCAGGCATATTCTATTGCTACCTGGGCTAGTGGTCACTCTGATCGCCGGTCTTTTCTTCCTATTGTGTTTTTCTTGGTGGTTCTCTCATTGCCTGGAAGACTAAGAAGCGCATGCAGATTTCGTTAGTCTTGAGGCTGAGTTGCGAGCTATGGCTTTGTTGACTGCGGAGGTTACTTGGCTACGGTGGTTACTTGAGAATTTTGGTGTTTCTGTTTCGGCACCTACTCATCTTTCGTCTGACAATACAGGGGTTATTAGCATTGCTACAAATCCGGTGAAGCATGAGCTTACAAAGCATATTGGTGTTGATGCTTACTACATGCGGACCCAGGTGCAGGATCATATTGTTGCTCTTCAGTATGTGCCTTCGGAACTTCAGTTGGCAGACTTCTTCACAAAGGCGCAGATCAAAGCTCAAACAGATTCTATTTGTCCAAACTTAATGTTGTTGATCCACCGTAAGTTTGAGGGGGGTGTTAGATGTGTATTGTACAAGGGGCTCTTTGCATATGTAACACCTATATACTTGTATATATATTGACTTATTAACCTCATATTGAATAAAAATACTATTCATAACACTCGCTAAACTAAATCTATTTATAATCTCTTGTATGTCAGCTTGTTATTGAATTTGGAGTTGGCATTTATGTTCTTGTTCTATGCTTCGTGAACAAGAATGCAGAAAGAATTATTGAAGACAAGCTTTGGAATGGTTTTACTCGTCCTCTCTTCGCAACTACTGTAGTAAGTTGTAGCAGAATTTGTCATATACTTTATTAGTGTAACTTCTAGTACTAAATATCACAGGTCATGATTAGAGTAATACCTTACTGTTAGCTGACTGAACTGTAAATTTCTTATGTGCAGGCCGTATCTACTTTTCTTTCTCTAGTTGCTTGCATAACTTTAGGAGAACTTTTTGTCTTCCACATGATATTGATCAGAAAGGTCTGTCTTACAATTCTCACCAAGTGCAATATGTATGCAATGGTCACGTTGTCTGCTGTTTCTTACTATATTGCTTTTATCTGTTCTGCATCAGGGGATCACAACTTATGAATATGATGTCACGATGAGAGCTATGAGTGAAGCACCTCAAGACGAAGCGGAAGATGTCGGACATGCTGAAAGCACCACCAAGAAGCAAGTCAAAATAAGTGCCCGGAAGCTTTCAAAGCTGGACAGCAACGAGGCAATGAAAGCTGCAGCGAAAGCTCGGGCATCATCGTCTGTCCTCCGACCTATAGATGCCCGCCGAGGTCATGATGCTGACCATAGCTCTAGTGGCAGGAGCAGCATGAGTGTTGATTACCAGAAGAGTGGTGATGCAGAACTGTCTTCTCTTCAGAAGAGTCTTGCGAGCCAGGATGACCCTGAGGCAGGCACGCAGAGTGCTAGCAGCCCTGTCCACAGCCTCGTCCACCCCAACCTCCTGAGAGGCCTGCAGCAGTGATAACGTCCGGGAGAACCGAAGAGGCCGTTGGAATTAATCCTTCCTGCAATGGTTTGTTCAGTTCTAGTTTGAGTTTTAGAGATTTCGTTTTTAGTTTCGGAGTTGAGTCAGTATCAGAGTTGTGCTTGGAGTTTGAATCCGTGTCATTTTCAGCTGTAATTACCGAACCAATTAGACTCGTTTTCTAGTTGGTTTCGGAATTAGTGTCTTCAATCTTTAGGTTGTAATATAGAGTAGAAATAGTAGATAAAACCCACAAAAGGGTGCGTGGTTTGGCACTGTAAAATTCTTCTGTTCGTTGTTGTTTTTTGGTTTTGAATACTGTTCATCGTTTCGTCTACCTGGTCGGTGGGTTTCGACTATCGGGTCGAAGAAGGTTCGACTACACGCTTGGTTTCGACTACCTAGTCGAAGGAGGTTTGACTACACGTGGTATCAGAGCTCAGTGCATGAAAATTGGAGCTCCAACTACAAAAAAGAGGAAATCGATGGCTCCCAATGGATCTTTATTGACAACGAAGGATGGTCCAAATTTGCTATCGTACCCGGTTCTCACTTCAGAGAACTACCCGGCTTGGGCTATGAAGATGCGGGTCAATATGCGTGCCCAGGGGGTCTGGGACGCAGTAGCCGATCCGGTTGATCAAAAGGAAAACATCGATCCAAAAGGAAATGTTGTGGAGGTCGACCTAAAGACTGATCAAACGGCATTGACGCTAATCTACGTTGCTATACCCGACTCAATGCTGAATCAACTTGTTGCAAGATGAACGAGACTCGAAGTGAACGACTCGAATGAGCGATTACTCGGAAGTAAGCGATTTTCGAATTCTATCATTTCTTGTGATATCCAAACTTTCGGATGTTCGTTCTCCTTCATACGAACTCTGAATCCTAAACTTTGATAAATTCAATATCCACCTTCTAGAACTAAAATTATTTAATTTATAGTGTATTTGTATTTTCTTTTGAATTTACTTGTATTTCTTTGTTCTTATTGTATTTTAAACATAGCTTGACTACTCCGAACAATTTGAGGTAGTTGAAGAAGAAGAATTTGAGCAAGATAAGTTGCATCTTTGACCATGTTTGATCCCATTATTTCAAATTATCTAAATTATATTTTAAATTATTATTGCATGCTATTTCTATTCAATGTAATTTAAATACCTGCTTTGAAATTTTAGTTATTCACATTACCATTGTATAGCCCACTTTGTCAATTAATCATACACACCTTGATACCTTAGATAAAATCTAGTTTATGCAATAGTATGAACTAGAATATTTTAAGAAAAAATATGTTTAGTCGTGCTTAGACCCAAAATTATTCAATTTGTGAATTTTCAGCTAAAAATCAAATGTTGTTTAAATTATATCCATAACATTGGTGTGCCATGGAAGTTTGAAAATGATTTGAAAATTAAAATAAAATAAAATTATTTGGACTTAAGCGAATTGGATAGTTAGCGGGTGCAGGTTTATGCACGGGTTCAATTCGGGAATGGTTGAGGCCCAGGGGTTATTTTGGAAGTCGCCAAGTCAGTTAAGGACCGATCTGCGAGCTACGGATTGCAAAGCCCTTCTGTACTACCACAAGTCATGTGTGGGCAGGACCTGGCTAAATAATTTATAATATTTCACTGTGGTTGTGACATCTGATTGTGTGGGTGTCTGAGTGACCTATTTTTATATTCCCACATGGCGCAAGAGGGGGCTTCTAGCGGTGAGTACAAAGGAAATGAAACCTTAGCGGACATAACTACTTTGGAATAATGCATTGTAAAGGCCTTGTGATGATCACTTAGTCCCACACCTTGGAATCGTCAAAGTAACATTAAAAGTTGATTATCGCTTGTGGGTAAAGTTGTACAACCTCTGCAGAGTGTCAATCTAATCTATTCGAATAGTCATGTCCACGGTCATGGACATGCCGAGCAAAGTCTTTCGCAGATTAGACTTTGAATTTTTGTTTTCAAAATATTTTATAAAACAGTTTATGGTATGGATGGGTGTCCACAAGAAAATTGTGGGTTGAAGCCCTGGGTTGGTGCCCGTGTTTAAGTTAGTGTTAGGTTGGTGCCTACACTAGCTTTATTAATTCAGCTAAAACTCAGTTTTAGATATTTTAAAACTTGAGCTTTTGAGCTTAGTATTGTATTTGAAATGTCAAATACTGCTTTTGCACAAATAACCATATAAGCCTTCCTTTGGTAATATCCATGCATGCATTAACTCTGTTATGGGTGTAACTTGCGAACGCAGTTGTTTGTACTCACCCTTGCTTAATGCAAATAAATTCCAGAGGAGAAGGACTTCGCTACCGGTGCGGATCTCGACGACTAGGCTGCTACCCCAGTCGATTGCCTGTGGTAGATTAGCTGGGCTCTACTACTTCTTCGTCGTCTTCCACTGTGTTCTTTATTGTTGGCTTGTAAGCCTTTTTTATAATCAACTCTGATATTTATTAATAAAATTGTGCGATTTATGTATGTTACCATATTTGCTTACTATGTGAATTAGCTACTGATCATGAGACTAGTTCAGAAATACACAGAGGATTTGGGGTGTTACTCCCCGGGTCCAACAATACATCAACACAAGAGAAGGTTATTATTCTCCCGGGAGAAGGTACGAATATGTCTAAATCCATGTGTCTTTCTCCGCGTGGTTCTGATTCTAGGAAACCCCCAAATATTCATTCATAAGAGAGATACTAGATCATCGACAGTTGGCGTCGTTCATGGGCAGTTTCCGGAGATTCCTTTCCAGGAAGTTCTCTTATTTTGTTTTCAACTGTGATGCTTTCATGGCAGGAGAGTGGAATGAGGAGAACTGGTTCGATTTGACCGAATACGCATAACTCGACATGGATGCCTGCTACGAATATGAGCAAAGTATTATTTCATCCGATGGTAATGCTGCCTCTAGGGATTTTTCACCAGACCCAGGGGATTGCTCTAAGTTGCGAGGCGTTGTCGTTCGACTACCCCTCAAGTCAGGAGGACTCAAGCACAAGTGGAAATAATATCCAAGAGATCTTTGTCCTCCCCTCAGATCCTAATATCTCTCCGAGAGGCAGGACTGGGGATACTTCCCATCGCTCACTCACTTCGGGCTCTCGTGGTGATGGCGAGGATGCCTCCGGTGATGAACAAGATCAACACTTTCATGAGCATGGGAGAAATCCTAGAAATGATCGCTCTCCACTGAGACAAACTCAAATGTGGATGATCCCGAGACCATCCGAAGGACGAGAATTGCATCCCGGAGAACTTTACCTGGACGCATTCAATATCGGCCAGAGGAAGCTCAAGAACTTCAACGTATAAAACATAGTCAATACATCAACACAGGAGTAGGGTTATTATTCTCTCAGGAGAAGGTCTGAACCTATCTAAATCTCTGTGTCTTTCTCTCCATCGTTTTGATTCTAGAAGACCTCCAAATATTCATTCGTAAGATCGATACTACATCATCGACAGACACCTATTCAATCATGAAAGGGATACTGGATGATCGACAGGCACCTATTCAATCATGAAAGGGGCAACCCAGGGTAATCTGAACCACAAGTTACCCTGATCTAATGAGCGAGGTTCCTTATTCTTGTTTGATGCTGCTTATAGCAATGCTTATCTGATTGCTTTATGCCTAATGTAAAGAAGTAATCTAGCAACTGCATTCACATGTGTGCACAGGCACTATGCGTATGAGGGGTATGTTACTGCAGGATTTTTTTTTTTTTACAAAAAGGTCATGATATGATTGACTAAGGCGAGTGTAATTGATTGGTGATAATAAAAGCATGTTCTACGGGGAATATTTGAGCTGAGGGAAGTTTTTTTTTTAAAAAAATCAATGGCCACAAGCACCAAAATCACTTTAGTCATGCACATATCCATATTCTGGCTTGTATCCAACCGGAACATATTTTAAAAAATAATACGAAAGTACAAGATCATGAAGATTCCTTTGCAATGAATCTAATGGAGATTATATGAGCCATTCAGTCAGGCACATGACAGCTCGAGCTGATCTGAGCCATCCATTACCTTCATCTGATGGCCCTTCATGCTCATTACGGTCCTGACCTGGTTGCTATGGCGTCTAATGTAATCAAGTAACCTAGTTGCTAACACAGCCAAAAACATGTTCCTTAATTAACTATCTTTCATAATCATACCAAACAAGTCAAGGTAAATACAAGTGAAAGAAAATATGTTGTTTTCACCAATTAAAACAGCAGAGAACAACAGAGTACCAGCACATGTACAAAACTGTAGTACTGCAGGGATCTATATATAGGTCGGTGCACCCTGACAGATTATATATAATTGCAGCCCAAAAAAAAAACAGTGCAAATTCATATCCAGGATCCTAATATCTAACGAATTAAACAAGAGAACTACAAAATTATGGGTTTTACCGATCATAACACCAGAGAACTAGAGACCAAGATATTTGCACCTAATTAAACTAAACAGCTATAACCCAATACATCCATGCAGAACTCCGACGAGATCTAATGATAACCCAAACCAAACTTGCACATCCGAGTCTCCTGGTCCACGCTGCCCACTGTCAGTGTGGCCCATTCCCAATATGGCCCATTAATTGCTCCCTTTCTGTACACTCTTCACACTACACTACAATTAACAATTAACACGACACTACTAGCACAGTGGCACTGGAGCTCCTCTCTCCACTGGATTTGCATCCTCTCGCATTCACGGGTAAACAGTACTGTAACATTATAAGATCTGAGTTGGCGGATCGAAAACAGCGGACGAGATCGATTGTTGCAGTGTTTGTGAACAGTACCAATGCTAGAGCGACATTGCTACAATATTTTTGTGCTACGGTGACAGATATTAATCTCGTATGTTGTTTCTCGATCCGACAACTACAAAATAATATAATAACGCTATTCACCATAACATTGCTTCTCAAAGTCAATGGATGCGTGTCCCTCTTCACTACATCTCAGCATCTGCATGTACATTCCTCTCTCTCTCTCTCTCTCTCTACGAGGTGTACATGTACACGCATACACGTGCAAGTGGGTCTATAAGATTAAGACCCGCTCTGATGGTTCTCTTGAGTGCTACAAGGCTCGTCTCGTGACACGCGGTTTTTAGTTGGAGAATGGTCGTGATTATGATGAGGCATTCGCTTCTGTGGCTCACATGACCACCGTACGCACTCTTCTTGCCGTGACGTCTGTTCGGCCACAGTCTATCTCTCAGCTTGATGTCAAGAATGTCTTTCTCAATGGTGGGCTGCGTGAGGAGGTTTATATGCAGCTACCACTGGGGTATTCTGTTCCTAAGGGTATGGTTTGTCGCCTTCGCCGATCTCTTTACGGCCTCAAGCAAGCTCCTCGTGCTTGGTTTGATCGTTTCTCTTCTATTGTCACTGTAGCTGGTTTCTCTGCCAGTGCTCATGATCCTGCTCTTTTTATTCACACTTTGCCTAGTGGTCGAACGCTTCTCCTCTTATATGTTGATGATATGATCATTACTAGAGATGATTCTCAGTACATCACTTTTGTCAAGGAGCGTCTTAATGAGCAGTTTCTCATATCTGATCTTGGTCCTCTTCACTACTTTCTTGGGATTGAGGTTATTTCTACGCCTGAGGGTTTCTATCTGTTCCAATAAAAGTATATTCAGGACCTTCTTGATCGTGCTTCTCTTACGGATCAGCACACCGCTGCGACTCCTATGGAGCTTAATGTTCATCTTCGATCCACTGATGGTGAGCTTCTTACTGATCCTACTTGATATCGTCATCTTGTTGGGAGTCTTGTTTATCTGGATGTCACTCGTCCTGACATTTCGTACCCTGTGCATATCTTGAGTCAGTTTGTTTCTGCTCCCACTCAGCTCCACTATAGTCATCTTCTTCATGTTCTACGATATCTTCGTAGAACCATCACTCGTCGTCTATTTTTCTCTTGTTCTAGCTCTTTACAGCTCCAGGCATATTCTATTGCTACCTGAGCTAGTGATCACTCTGATCGTCGGTCTTTTTCTGCCTATTGTGTTTTTCTTGGTGGTTCTCTCATTGCCTGGAAGACTAAGAAGCAGACAGCAGTTTCTCGTTCGAGTGCTGAGGCTAAGTTGCGAGCTATGGCTTTGTTGACTGCGGAGGTTACTTGGCTACGGTGGTTACTTGAGAATTTTGGTGTTTCTGTTTCGGCACCCACTCATCTTTCGTCTGACAATACAGGGGTTATTAGTATTGCTACAAATCCGGTGAAGCATGAGCTTACAAAGCATATTGGTGTTGATGCTTCCTACATGCGGACCCAGGTGCAGGATCGTATTGTTGCTCTTCAGTATGTGCCTTCGGAACTTCAGTTGGCAGACTTCTTCACAAAGGCGCAACAGAGCCCAACACAGATTCTATCTCTCCAAACTTAATGTTGTTGATCCATCGTAAGTTTGAGGGGGTGTTAGATTTGTATTGTACAAGGAGCTCTTTGCATATGTAACACCTATATACTTATATATATATTGACTCATTAATCTCATATTGAATAAAAATACTATTCATAACACTTGCTAAACTAAATCTATTTATAATCTCTTGTATGTCAGCTTGTTATTGAATTTGGAGTTGGCATTTATGTTCTTGTTCTATGCTTCGTCAACAAGAATGCAGAAAGAATTATTGAAGACAAGCTTTGGAATGGTTTTACTCGTCCTCTCTTCGCAACTATTGTAGTAAGTTGTAGCAGAATTTGTCGTATACTTTATTAGTGTAACTTCTAGTACTAAATATCACAGGTCATGATTAGACGCCAAGAACTGTGTAGCTCTGTAAAGACTTGGTCACTGGCTATTTGGTCACTGTTTCTTGTTTTTTTTCTTCTTCACTAGAGCAATACCTTACTGTTAGCTGACTGAATGTAAATTTCTTATGTGCAGGCCGTATTTACTTTTCTTTCTCTAGTTGCTTGCATAACTTTAGGAGAACTTTTTGTCTTCCACATGATATTGATCAGAAAGGTCTGTCTTACAATTCTCACCAAGTGCAATATGTATGCAATGGTCACGTTGTCTGCTGTTTCTTACTATATTGCTTTTATCTGTTCTGCATCAGGGGATCACAACTTATGAATATGATGTCACGATGAGAGCTATGAGTGAAGCACCTCAAGACGAAGCGGAAGCTGTCGGACATCATGCTGAAAGAGCAAACAAAGCCAAGAAGCAAGTCAAAATCAGTGCCTGGAAGCTTGCAAAGCTGGACAGCAACGAGGCAATGAAAGCCGCAGCGAACGCTCGGGCATCATCGTCTGTCCTCCGACCTATAGATGCCCGCCGAGGTCATGATGCTGACCATAGCTCTAGTGGCAGGAGCAGCATGAGTGTTGATTACCAGAAGAGTGGTGATGCAGAACTGTCTTCTCTTCAGAAGAGTCTTGCGAGCCAGGATGACCCTGAGGCAGGCACGCAGAGTGCTAGCAGCCCTGTCCACAGCCTCGTCCACCCCAACCTCCTGAGAGGCCTGCAGCAGTGATAACGAGGCCGCGGATAACCAACCAAATGCTCCAGTCAGCCACACCTTATGTCCGGGAGAACCGAAGATGCTGTTGGAATTAATCCTTCCTGCAATGGTTTGTTCAGTTCTAGTTTGAGTTTTAGAGATTTCGTTTTTAGTTTCGGAGTTGAGTCAGTATCAGCGTTGTGCTTGGAGTTTGAATCCGTCTCATTTTCAGCTGTAATTATCGAACCAATTAGACTCGTTTTCTAGTTGGTTTCGGAATTAGTGTCTTCAATCTTTAGGTTGTAATATAGAGTAGAAATAGTAGAGAAAACCCACAAAAGGGTGCGTAGTTCGGCACTGTAAAATTCTTCTGTTCGTTGTTGTTTTTTGGTTTCGAATACTGTTCATCGTTTCGTCTACCTGGTCGGTGGGTTTCGACTATCGGGTCGAAGAAGGTTCGACTACATGCTTGGTTTCGACTTCCTAGTCGAAGGAGGTTCGACTACACGTGGTATCAAAGCTCAGTGCGTGAAAATTGGAGCTCCAACTCCAGAAAAGAGGAAACCGATGGCTCCCAATGGATCTTTGTCGACAACGAAGGATGGTCCAAATTTGCTATCGTACCCGGTTCTCACTTCAGAGAACTACCGATGCGGGTCAATATGTGTGCCCAGAGGGTCTGGGACGCAGTAGGTGATCCGGTTGATCAAAAGGAAAAGATCGATCCAAAAGGAAAGGTTGTGGAGGTCGACCTAAGACTGATCAAACGGCATTGACGCTAATCTACGTTGCTATACCCAACTCAATGCTGAATCAACTTGTTGCAAGATGAACAATACTCAGAAGTGAACAGTACTCAGAATGAACAGTACTCGGAAGTAAGTAGTACTCGGAATTCTATCATTTCTTGTGATATCCAAACTTTCGAATGTTCGTTCTCCTTCATACGAACTCTGAATCCTAAACTTTGATAAATTCAATATCTACCTTCTAGAACTAAAATTATTTAATTTATAGTGTATTTGTATTTTCTTTTGAATTTACTTGTATTTCTTTGTTCTTATTGTATTTTCGCTTATAGCTTCGACTACTCCGAACAATTTGAGGTAGTTGAAGAAGAAGAATTTGAGCAAGATAAGTTGCATCTTTGATCATGTTTGATCCCATTATTTCAAATTATCTAAATTATATTTTAAATTATTATTGCATGCTATTTTTATTCAATGTAATTTAAATACCTGCTTTGAAATTTTAGTTATTCCCATTACCATTGTATAGCCCACTTTGTCAATTAATCATACATACCTTGATACCTTAGATAAAATCTAGTTTATGCAATAGTATGAACTAGAATATTTTAAGAAAAATTATGCTTAGTCGTGCTTAGACCCAAAATTATTCAATTTGTGAATTTTCAGCCAAAAATCAAATGTTGTTTAATTATATCCATAACATTGGTGTGCCATGGAAGTTTGAAAATGATTTAAAAATTAAAATAAAATAAACTTATTTGGACTTAAGCGAATTGGATAGTTAGCGGGTGCAGGTTTATGCACGGGTTCAATTCGGGAATGGTTGAGGCCTAGGGGTTATTTTGGAAGTCGTCAAGTCAGTTAAGGACCGATCTGCGAGCTGCGGATTGCAAAGCCCTTCTGTACTACCACAAGTCATGTGTGGGCAGGACCTGGCTAAATAATTTACAACATTTCACCGTGGTTGTGCCATCTGATTGTGTGGGTGTCTGAGTGACCTATTTTTATATTCCCACATGGCGCAAGAGGGGGCTTCTAGCGGTGAGTACAAAGGAAATGAAACCTTAGCGGACATAACTACTTTGGAATAATGCATTGTAAAGGCCTTGTGATGATCACTTAGTCCCACACCTTCGGAACTACGTCAGGCGAACATTAAAAGTTGATTATCGCTTGTGGGTAAAGTTGTACAACCTCTGCAGAGTGTCAATCTAATCTATTCGAATAGTCATGTCCACGGTCATGGACATACCGAGCAAAGTCTTTCGCGGATTAGACTTTGAATTTTTGTTTTCAAAATATTTTATAAAACAGTTTATGGTATGGATGGGTGTCCACAAGAAAATTGTGGGTTGAAGCCCCTGGGTTGGTGCCTGTGTTTAAGTTAGTGTTAGGTTGGTGCCTACACTAGCTTTATTAATTCAGCTAAAACTCAGTTTTAGATATTTTAAAACTTGAGCTTTTGAGCTTAGTATTGTATTTGAAATGTCAAATACTGCTTTTGCACAAATAACCCTATAAGCCTTCCTTTGGTAATATCAATGCATGCATTAACTCTGTTATGGGTGTAACTTGCGAACGCGGTTGTTTGTACTCACCCTTGCTTAATGCAAATAAATTCCAGAGGAGAATGACTTCGCTACCGGTGCGAATCTCGACAACTAGGCCGCTACCCCAGTCGATTGACTGTGGCAGATTAGCTAGGCTCTACTACTTCTTCGTCGTCTTCCACTGTGTTCTTTATTGTTGGCTTGTAAGCCTTTCTTATAATCAACTCTGATATTTATTAATAAAATTATGCGATTTATGGATGTTACCATATTTGCTTACTATGTGAACTAGCTACTGATCATGGAACTAGTTCAGAAATACACAGAGGATTTGGGTGTTACTCCCCGGGTCCAACAGTACATCAACACAAGAGAATGTTATTATTCTCCCGGGAGAAGGTACGAACATGTCTAAATCCATGTGTCTTTCTCCGCGTGGTTCTGATTCTAGGAAACCCCAAATATTCATTCATAAGAGAGATACTAGATCATCGACAGTTAGCGTCGTTCATGGGCAGTTTTCGGAGATTCCTTTCCAGGAAGCTCTCTTATTTTGTTTTCAACTGTGATGCTTTCATGGCAGGAGAGTGGAATGAGGAGAACTGGTTCCATTTGACCGAATACGCAGAACTCGACATGGATGCTTGCTACGAATATGAGCAAAATATTATTTAATCCGACGGTAATGCTGCCTCTAGGGATTTTTCACCAGACCCAGGGGATCATCCGCAGACAGAGTTGATGAGGGATCTTTTTTTCCCATAACATTACGTCCAGATGAGGAACCAGATTCCTCAAAGGGCAAGGGCCCATCCGACCATAATTAGGACTACACCATGACAAGTATAGAGCATGGCGAGGGTTCCTTCTCTAAATGTTCGAGTCCATCTGAGACCGTCCGATCTAACACGGCAAGTCCTAGAATCTATCATTCCGGGACTCAACCAGCATCTAGTGATCGTCACCCTTCGGTTACCCCCACGAGGTGTGTGGTTGAGCTAGCTTTTCCTACGGATTCGACTATACCCTTGCAGGGTTTACCTTCGATTGGAGACGGTTATAGCCCAGAATTCTCCTTCTTGGAGGGAATTGCTCCAAGTTGCTAAGCGTTGTCGTTCGACTACCCCTCAAGTCAGGAGGACTCAAGCACAAGTGGAAATCATATCCAGGAGATCTTTGTACTCCCCTCAGATCCTAATATCTCTCCGAGAGGCAGGACTGGGGATACTTCCCATCGCTCACTCACTTCGGGCTCTCGTGGTGATGGCGAGGATGCCTCCGGTGATGAACAAGATCAACACTTTCATGAGCGTGGGAGAAATCCTAGAAATGATCGCTCTCCACTGAGACAAACTCAAATGTGGATGATCCCGAGACCATTCGAAGGACGAGAATTGCATCCCAGAGAACTTTACCTGGACGCATTCAATATCGGTCAGAGGAAGCTCAAGAACTTCAACGTATAAAATATAGTCGATACATCAACAGAGGAGTAGGGTTATTATTCTCTCAGGAGAAGGCCTAAACCTATCTAAATCCCTGTGTCTTTCTCTCCGTCGTTTTGATTCTAGAAGACCTCCAAATATTTATTCGTAAGATCGATACTACATCATCGACAGACACCTATTCAATCATGAAAGGGATACTGGATGATCGACAGTCACCTATTCAATCATGAAAGGGGCAACCCAGGGTAATCTGAACCACAAGTTACCCTGATCTAATGAGCGAGGTTCCTTATTCTTGTTTGATGCTGCTTATAACAATGCTTATCTGATTGCTTTATGCCTAATGTAAAGAAGTAATCTAGCTACTGCATTCACATGTGTGCACAGGCACTATGCGTATGAGGGGTATGTTACTGCAGGATTTTTTTTTTTTTAACAAAAAGGTCATGATATGATTGACTAAGGCGAGTGTAATTGATTGGTGATAATAAAAGTATGTTCTACGGGGAATATTTGAGCTGAGGGAAGTTTTTTTAAAAAAAAAATCAATGGCCACAAGCACCAAAATCACTTTAGTCATGCACATATCCATATTCTGGCTTGTATCCAACCGGAACATATTTTAAAAAATAATACGAAAGTACAAAATCATGAAGATTCCTTTGCAATGAATCTAATGGAGATTATATGAGCCATTCAGTCAGGCACATGACAGCTCGAGCTGATCTGAGCCATCCATTACCTTCATCTGATGGCCCTTCATGCTCATTACGGTCCTGACCTGGTTGCTATGGCGTCTAATGTAATCAAGTAACCTAGTTGCTAACACAGCCAAAAACATGTTCCTTAATTAACTATCTTTCATAATCATACCAAACAAGTCAAGGTAAATACAAGTGAAAGAAAATATGTTGTTTTCACCAATTAAAACAGCAGAGAACAACAGAGTACAGCACATGTACAAAACTGTAGTACTGCAGGGATCTATATATAGGTCGGTGCACCCTGACAGATTATATATAATTGCAGCCCAAAAAAAAAAACAGTGCAAATTCATATCCAGGATCCTAATATCTAACGAATTAAACAAGAGAACTACAAAATTATGGGTTTTACCGATCATAACACCAGAGAACTAGAGACCAAGATATTTGCACCTAATTAAACTAAACAGCTATAAATCAATACATCCATGCACAGAACTCCCACGAGATCTAATGATAACCCAAACCAAACTTGCACATCCGAGTCTCCTGGTCCACGCTGTCCACTGTCAGTGTGGCCCATTCCCAATATGGCCCATTAATTGCTCCCATTCTGTACACTCTTCACACTACACTACAATTAACAATTAACACGATACTACTAGCACAGTGGCACTTGAGCTTCCTCTCTCCACTGGATTTGCATCCTCTCACATTCACGGGTGAACAGTACTATAAAACATTCTAAGATCTGAGTTGGCGGATCGAAAAACAGCGAACGAGATCTATTGTTGCGGTGTTTGTGAACAGTATCAATGCTAGAGCGACATTGCTACAATATTTTTGTGCTACGGTGACAGATATTAATCTCGTATGTTATTTTTCAATCCGACAACTACAAATCGTAACATTGCTTCTCAAAGTCAGTGGATGCGCGTCCCTCTCCACTACATCTCAGCATCTGCATGTACATTCCTCTCTCTCTCTCTCCGAGGTGTACATGTACACGCATACACACATTCTAGTGTGTCACTTTTTTACGATAAAAAAGAGTACTACCTACTCATATCTAATCAGAAGGCAGCGAAAGAAGTCGACGATGATGAACCAACATAAATAAGGAGAAGAGGAAAAAGAAGAAGAAGAAGAGAAAGATACTGCTACATGGGGCTCCAAGTTGTTGGATCAGGAAAGCATCACGGAGAAGAAACCATGGAAGCAGCTGGGACTTGCAATGCGTTATTGGTTGCCGTCTCCAATCATTTCCATTGGCATTCGCCTACCTGTACCTCCATAAACTACTTACTTACATTACATGCCCTACTTAATTGTTCTTTGTGTGAAGGAAAGGAGATGATCATTTCTTAATACTCCTACTGTACAACTATCTCTACCTTCCTGTACTGCCTAGTACTACTCCATAAACGGCTCGGATTGTTTATCTGGAGAGCATGATTCCATGCATGCTTTCTGGTCAAGCAACATTATTATACTCCGTCTAGTGGAGTATTAACTGGTTGATTAGTTCAGTTCATCCGTTTATTTATACCGCCGAAACCTGCATGAGTACTCCGTCACTAGTACTCACGTTTGATTATTTGAAGCCGGTACCGAAAAAACAACTCCCAAGTAGGAGTAGGAGTAGGAGGTAGGGAAGTAGAGTGTCTGATGGTTGGGAATTTGAGATGGGGAGTTTTTGTTATAAATGGCATTGTTACGGTATTTACAAGTCTAACGTTTCTCGCGCCGTATTGCTAAACTTAGCAGTACAGACGTGTCTCATTCCGCCACGTGTGCTCCACCGCGCGTCCCTAACCCGGACACTCTTTGTTCGTGTGATACGCGCCCGGAATTGTTTAAAGCCGTGCGCCCTTAGCCTGGATTCACCTACGGCCGACATATGGCAAATACGGGCACCCGTATCCCGGACGAGTGCCTGTCTGTGCTGCAAATGCCCGAATGCACCTCTGTCGATCGTTCAACGCCCGGATGTAGCTCCACTTGCCATGTGGCCGCTCCACCGTGCCACCTGCGCCCGGCCACGGAGAAAAAATTTGATGGAACACCATGTGTCGTATGACTGCAAAATGGGAAAGCGGAGAGAGGGGAAGCGGGAAAATATTTCGTGCATCCCTCCTTTACAGTGCATCTTTTGAGAAGCATGCTGCATAAATATTGTTCAACAGTATTCATACCGAATTTCTCTTTTTCATATCTTTCAAACATGAACAAGTTTCATCTTAAAATTTTACATGGCTACAAACTATACAATCCTCTACATATACAATTATTTTGGAACTTTTTCAAAACTTTCGGATGTAGTGGTATTCTCTGGGGGAAGGACATACAACCCCTAGTCCGCATTTAGAAGAGCATATCTATACCACAATTTCAGGTCTGAATCTGACACTCTTCCTCCTTCTCTGCACCCAAAAATACAAGACCATAAGATTCCTAAATCTTCCATGCTCACCCTTAATTTATCCCCAACTAGCCAACACCAAAAAAGCAACTGAAATCAACCCAGTAAAAAAATAATCACCAGGAAATAAGGAAGAAAAGAAGGGGGTGACTGAGGTTTTTTAATTATATATAAAATCCCCACCCCTGTTCTGTTCTTCAGGTCTTGAACTAACCTCAAGAAAGCAGGCGAAAGACCTCCCCTTTTGGTGCTACTGCTACTGCTAGAGAGAGAGAGGAAGGGAAGGGAGGCCATGGTGAGGAAGCACGGATGGCAACTCCCAGCACACACCTTCCAGGTGCAATTTCATGGCTTCTTCCTTTTGTTGTCTTCCTTACGGGTTATGGGGTGCAATGTCTACCCAAAAAAATTACCGGGAGAATTCCGTGCGGAGTCTTCGACAAGGGCTGCAAGAAATTTGTAGCTGCAAGAAAGTTGCAACCTTCTATAGATCAGTTGGGAGAATTCAGTTACTAATGATTTTCGTTTGGCTTCTTTTATTCTGACCCTCCGTTCCGTATGCGCTTGGAGGCTATAAATGCCTAATGCAGTGTTACAAAATTTAATTAGGCAGTGTTACAAAATTTAATCTCTAGGGTGCAGTGCTCGCAAGAATGACATGTTTAAGATTTGGGTGAATTCTCTTAGGTAGGCTACCTTTTGTTCCTGATTCATGCATCTATTAGGCATTGGCTGGAGTGTCTTTTCTAATCATGAAGTGGAAACCCCTTTGGCTAGAGAGGTTCCTGCTTTGGCATGATCCTAGTTTTCTAGATGGTGGGAAGGATGGAGTGATGGACTACTGGAGAGGATAGGTTCTCCATGACATGATTTCTACTGAAATGGTTGCGTGAAGGAATGGCTTGGTCATGCCATTAGTTTGTTTGGGGAATGCACTGTTGCTTGATGATCTAGTTCCTATTTTTACCCTACTGACTGTGGAATCTTTCAAACATTCCATGGTTATGAAACAATGTCATATTATGGATAGCTATTTTATCTTGTTAGTACTGTTTCTCAATCGTGCAGTCATATTTATAGTGCTGACAGCCTGACAAATTTATAGACCTTTGAATTTTCAAGATGACATTCTTAATTCGAGAAAAAAGATAAAGATATACACCGTCGATTTTGGTGGGTTCAGATTATGACGGTAATCATATGTATATGGGAGCTATTAAAGTAGTATAAGAAATACAATTGTATTTTCAGTCATATATAAGTATTAGAGTTGGATAACAAATACAACTCTATTTTTACAGGTATTCTAATATCTAGCAGCGTAGTTGCGCGGGAAATTTGACTAGTTCCTATAAAATTAAATAAAAAAATGTGACTGTGTGACTACAGGTGTGCTAAAAGAGGATAAAAGAACTTGCTGAGTTATACTGCGGCTGTAATACACTCCAAAGACATTACCATCATGTCAGAATGTAATTCATATATGTCAAATTGTTTGTTCCATTTTTATAAGTTCCGCTGTCTATCAGTAGTCGTATGCAGTTATCTTCACCTCTACACAAGTTTTGACCCCCCACCACCACCTTTTGTGGTTCATCCTACACTGAAAGAAATTCCAAATTTGTCTCAAAGTTGCCAACTTTTATGTACTTCTGAACATTTCAATGACAAAGTTCCTAATATATTTTCAAACAGATTGTTGCAATTACGGTTTTCTTCCTTCTGGTCGCTGCATTTTATGCCTTCTTTGCACCATTTCTGGGAAAGCAAGTCCTTGAGTATGTCGCAGTTGGTATCTATACTCCTGTGGTAAGCCTGTCAATTTGCCAAACAGTACCTATATTGTATTTCTTCCTCACCATGTAAGGACATTTATCTCTGGTGTGCATTTACCGTTTCTCCTCCTTGTGGCAACTCTTTCAGGCATTTGCTGTTTTCATCCTTTTCATCCGGTGCACTAGTATAAACCCTGCAGATCCTGGGATCATGTCAAAGTTTGAGGATGGCTTCATCAATGCACCAGAAAGTAATGCTGGCTTGCAGGACACAAATCTGCCAGCAAAAGCTGATATTGCTACTGGAACAAACACCCCAACATCTACTTGTAGTAGCTCTCTAGATGGGTGTTCTAACCATGGGGGTTTAGCTGCTGGAGATACAAATATAAATTTAAGCTCTCCGCCAAGAAGAAGTTCAAGGTGCTGCTTACTTGGAGGGCTTTTTTGTGCTTTGTTTGTTAAGGAGGATTGCAGGAAGTTTGATGATTCAGAGCATCAAGTTGACGGAGAAGATGCATTGTTTTGCACATTATGTAATGTCGAGGTACGCTCATATATGTGGCTGTTCAATGTTTTAACCACGTAATGACTCGTCTCTCAATTTTAGTCAATAGGTTGTATCTGTTTTAGCTGCTGCGCTAACTTTGGTAAAAAGTGAAAAACTGAAAACTTGTGTTGTCAACTTGTCATGCTAATCTACAAAGATAAATTTTCAGGTTCGCAAATTCAGTAAACATTGCAGAAGTTGTGACAAGTGTGTGGATGGATTTGATCATCACTGCCGGGTATTTCTTACACCAAAACTGTATTTGCCTTCAGTTTTAATTTCCATATCTGATTTTTGCATCTACTGCAGTGGCTCAATAACTGTGTTGGGCGCAATAACTATTTCACATTTATTGCTCTGATGACTACCAGCCTCCTCTGGGTCTGTAAAGTTGCCTTACTTAATCTCCATTCTAAATACATATTTACATCATATAACAGATTCTTTTACACCTTGTGAAGTTGCTTGCTAAACTAAATCTATTTATAATCTCTTGTATGTCAGCTCGCTATTGAATTTGGAGTTGGCATTGCTGTTCTTGTTCTATGCTTCATCAACAAGAATGCAGAAATAATTATTGAAGACAAGCTTGGGAATGGTTTAACTCGTCCTCCCTTTGCAACTATTGTAGTAAGTTGTAGCAGTTCATATACTTTATTAGTGTAACTTCTAGTACTAAATATCACAGGTCATGATTAGACGCCAAGAACTGTGTAGCTCTGTAAAGACTTGGTCACTGTTTCTTTTTCTTTTTTTTTCATTAGAGCAATACCTTACTGTTAGCTGACTGAATGTAAATTTCTTATGTGCAGGCCATATTTACTTTTCTTTCTCTAGTTGCTTGCATACCTTTAGGAGAACTTTTGTTCTTCCACATGATATTGATCAGAAAGGTCTGTCTTGCAATTCTCATCAAGTGCAATATGTATTGAATGGTCATGTTGTTTGATTGTTTCTTACTATATTGCTTTTATCTGTTCTGCATCAGGGGATCACAACTTATGAATATGTTGTCGCGATGAGAGCTAGGAGTGAAGCACCTCAAGAGGAAGAGGAAGGCGAGGCAGTAAACATTATTTATTCCCCAACGAATTCAGCAACCACTGGATTCAGCGGTGGAAGTTCACTTGGTCTTCACTACAAGGGTGCATGGTGCACACCCCCAAGGATTTTCATTGATCAGGTAATTTTGATCAGTGAGCAGATCGTGTGGAGAATTTAGGGGCCTGCTAAATGCAAACAATTTGTAATTAGATTTTTGGAGGCATCCTTGCTAAATTTTGTTGTACTGCCAACTTTGAACCAGGATGAAGTGATCCCACATTTGGAGCCTGGCATGGTACCATCTACTGTCAACCCTGATGCTGTCGGACATGCTGAAAGAGCAAACAAAGCCAAGAAGCAAGTCAAAATCAGTGCCTGGAAGCTTGCAAAGCTGGACAGCAACGAGGCAATGAAAGCCGCAGCGAACGCTCGGGCATCATCGTCTGTCCTCCGACCTATAGATGCCCGCCGGGGTCATGATGCTGACCTTAGCTCTAGTGGCAATGCCAGTGTCAGGAGCAGCATGAGTGTTGATTACAGCGCGACAAAGGAACAAAAGGGTGATACAGAACTGTCTTCTCTTCAGAACTCATATGCTCAGAGTCTTGCGAGCCAGGATGACTATGAGGCAGGCACGCAGAGTGCTAGCAGCATAAGCAGCCCTGTCCACATCCACAGGCTCGCACCACACACTCAGAGTATTGTGCCGCCTCGTCCACCTCAACCTCCTGAGAGGCCTGCCGCAGTGATACCGAGGCCGCCTGTTCCAACCACGCAGATAACCAACCCAGTGTTCCAGTCAGCCACATCTTATGTCCGGGGGAACCGAAGAGGCTCGGTTGTTTGGGATCAAGAGGCTGGTCGGTATGTGTCGGTGGCACCCGCACCCGCAAGAGCAGGAGCTGGTGGTGCTGATCAACCAGCGAGAACACCGCGTTTCTTGGCAAACCCAGGTGGTGAGCCAAGTAACCGCAGCAGAAACCTCGCGCCCATGAATGCCCCTTCATCAGCATTGCCATCTGGACAGACGTCTGAGAGATTGACGTACGTTGGGCAGTCGATATTCTTCGGCGGACCCCTTCTGGGTGCTGCTGCTGCCGAATCTCAAAGGAATGAAGCGAACGCAAGAGCGCGACCAGATGACAGGGGGGAGCTCAATGCCCACCAGCATGACGCGAGGGGAGAGAGGGGGCGAACTGCGGAGTCCTTCCCGGTGTTCGCTCCTGGAACCTTTCAGAAGAACCCACCTTTCAACAGGTGAACTCCTGGCACACATCTGCTGACAACCGCCCACTGCACCGCTGGAATGTCGCCGCAGCATGACATGCCAATAGCTCTGAACAAGCAGAGGTGGACTTATCTGTCGGTTTTGCGAAGACTCGGCAAGCAGAGAAGCGTCTGCAAGAATATGTTGAAGATCCATAGCCTGAAAAGGAGGGATCTTTGGTGTGAAGTTTGTATCTGAACATAACCTTTTTCTCGGAGGGTTGAATGAGTGACAAATGAATAGATGTTTGTGTGTGCATGTGTCAGGAACGCAGAAATCGGAAGCACAAAGTAGAAGAAGAGCCAATTGATTCTGATGTAAATATTTTGCTCCTTCATTGTCAGTAGCGTTTCCTTCCTGTTTGCACTTCTCGAAAATAGCTTTGTTTAGTAGCTTAGGAAAAGCTTGATAAGATCGAAGTACGAGTGCTGAGCTTTGTTCAAGAAACATCTGTCCAATTGAAAGGCAGAGCTCCTGCCATTTCCTCTGACGAAAGAAGAACAAGAAAAGAAGCAGAATGAAACATCTGTCCGCTGTTACCTTGTAGATTGCAGTAGTCGTCGAGTGGCTGCTCTGTGATCTTGATTTCCTAGGACGATACGCTGATATGTTTATGAATTTGCCATTGTATACATAATGTTAGGTCTCGAATCCTCATCTCTTATATTTCTCGAATCCTATCTTAAGCACGATGATCGATGAGAAGCTGAATGTACGGATTGGAAGGTGGAGGCGTCGTGGTGCCTGCCGATGCAGCAGAGCAGAGGCAGAGGCAGAGCGCTTCCTTCCACCCGAACACTACTAGTACTCTCAGTCTCAGCTCCTCGGTTGACTTTTATTTGACCGGTTTCTTTGCCGAACCGAATAGAAGAAGGGTCCAGAAGGAGGGAGGAAGACGGGCAGCCATGAGCGGTGGTGGTGGTGGTGGGATGGAAGTGGAGGTGCGCGTGGTGGGCGGCGCCCGGAGCTGCTTCGTCGCGCTCCCGCTCCACCTCATCCAGGCCCTGTCCCGCACCTCCGCCTCCGGGGACCTCCCGCCCGTCCTCGCGCTCGATCTCCGCGCAGCCGCCGGCGGCCGGTGGTCCCTCGCCTGGTCCGGCGCCGCGTCCCGATCCCGCGCCATCGAGGTGAGCGACCTTCCGATCCCATCCCACACCCCAGCGTGAATTCAGTCTTAAATCCTTGTTAGTTTGAGCCTCTATCTAGGAGTCAGAATTTACCGAAATTTTCGTTGATTGATGCTTGCTTTGGACTATTGGGGGTCACAATCATCGAGGTTTGTCTACCTCCCGTTCAATCTGGTACTAGTTTGTGGAGCTCTGCATGCAGAATTGTCATGGTCCTCTCTGATTTGTCCTCAATTTGGTGACCTTCCACATGCTTCTGTACATTATTGTGTAGACAAAATAGAGTCTGTATACTTGCAGCATGACATCAAATGCTATTGGTGTGGCCTGCAGGTTGCACAAGAGTTGGCAGAATGCATTTCATTGCCTGATGGAACAATAGCACAGTTGAGTGTAGCTCGCTCCCTGGCCAAAGCTGACTCGGTCAGTATAGAACCCTTCAGTGAGGATGATTGGGAGATACTGGAAAGCCGTGCTGATTTGGCTGAAGAAACAATCTTACAGCAGGTATTCTCTATTTTCTGTATCAGTTTGTTTGTTTTATGCGCTTAGTGATTTCCTCTCACATGGCTGCTATCCTATTTCCACTGATTCATGATGAAGTTTTGAGTTCTATCAAATAATTTCTTTCTTTCTTACCCACCTGTTTCTCCAACTGTTAATTCAAGCTTGACAGTGAAATAAATGATTGTGGAGTATTCCCTCTGTACAACACACTTCAATACTTTCCATATGGCTTATTTACAAATCCATATTCAGTTCTAGTGCATAGGATTTAATTGTCGTTCTTGAAACTAGGTCGGTATCGTTTACGAGGGCATGAAATTCCCACTGTGGTTGGACGGACATAATATTGTGAAGTTTGTCGTTGTTTCATCTAGTCCCAAGAAGTCAGTTGGTATGCTTCTTTTGCTTCGTTCCGACTTGCTTGCACACTACGTGTTACAACATTCAGTTGTATGTTGACTATGTTCCTTTCAATGCCCTTTTACATATCACTGTGCTCATAGGCAGTATTTTGCTTTTCCTATTTATATATAAAGTCAAGTACATTTACATTTTTTTAAGGGAGGCTCATGCGCGCTTGGTAATGAGTGATTTCACTGTACTGTACTTATTGTGAAAAGTAACCTTAAGATGTGTATCTTACCAAAAACAAATGATCTTCTGGTATCTGAAGTATGCTTGTGGAAGTCACTCATCACTTGCTTATAAGGTAATTTGCATTGACAGGATTCTGATTTGATAGTTTCTCACGTAGCAAGCCAAGTATGTCAGTATCTTCTTGTCCATTTTCCCATTATCCTGGAAAATGACACTGGGTGACCCTAATTCCTACAATATCCTAAGATTAGCTTACTATAGCACCTATTGTTGGGGGCTGCCAATCTACCTCATAATTCATGCATGGCTCTCAACAAGAGTATGGTTTGTGAGATTTTATGTTAGCTTGATCCAAACATTAGTCCGCTTAGTTTTACAGATCTTACTAGTGAGTATTGCTTGTATGCTCTCCCAAAAACTAAATTGCACAAATCATAAAGCAGTATTGTTAGTAGTGCAAATCAGGCCATTAATGTGCCTTAAAATTTGTGCAGTTTATGTAACTGAAATCTCAAACTAGTTCAACTAATATCTCACCCCATACAAACAAAATAGTATGCTAGTTCAAAATCATGATATCAGCAAAAGTAGGGTATGGATTTTATAAGTTCATGCGTATATAATTTCCAACCAATCTCATTAGAATTTAATTTTAGCCTGTTTAGTTAGCTAAATTCTTACAGTAATTTTAGCTGTTCTGTACTGATATTGCCTTGTAACTTTTGTAGTACTAGTACACTAGTCCCCATTTGACTGTACCTACTGTAATATCTTCTGAATAAATCCTTAAGGTAGTTAAGTTCTAGGGCATCGTGTGCCTTGAAACTTTCTTCGCCGCACTGCACTGTTTTACAGTAAGTAGTGCTACTAATCTCCTAGTAAAAATTCTATTCATGAAATGCCTCTAATATTTGAAGTCATGTTTTCCAGATTTAATCCCAGCGTACTTATTTCTAATGATCCATCATACCTTTGTTTCTTTTAGTTCAATTTGTGCCAGGAACTGAAGTTGCTGTGGCACCCAAAAAACGTAAAGAGAAATACCAGGATGTGCAAAAACATACTTCACTGAAGGAACAAGTCAAAACAAAGGCACTCTTGCGTGTTCAAGCAGCACATAGGAAGTATGCGCATAAATTCAAACATAATGGTATTGAACTGGGGGTGGTTCTCAGCTATGCTGTGCTGATACATCCAGATACAGCTGCAAGGGCTTCACTTGGCAATCTCCAGTTTGTCACTATTTCATCTAAATCATTACCGAAGGGACTTATTAAAAAAGGCAAAGAAGTTGCACAAAAGAAGGGTGTTTCAGTACCCAAAGAAAGGGCCCGAGAAGTGGTTGTCTATATCTTATTCTCAGACTCTGTTGCAAAAGGGCATGTTATGCTTCCCCACTCTATTCGTCACTTCATAAGTGCAGACACACACTCATGTAAGTTCACAGATAGGTCTTTCTTCCATGTATCAAGAAGCGACCAGCTGTACTTTATGAATTCTGAATTGAAATAGAAGCATTTCTTAATAGCTACTTTGCACATCTATTTTTACATCTTCTCAGCCGTTTAGTTTGCTACTTTGCACATCTATTTTTACATCTTCTCAGCCGTTTAGTTTACAGTTATCTGAAATGGTGTTTGTTCGTCCCAGGGGTTTATGTGACGAAATGCTCTGCCAATGTCAAAAAGGATGAGCATGTAATGACAATATCTCCTTTACATTTTAAAATGCATGGAAAAGATGCCCATGATAGCAGCGAATTAGGCAGTCAAGAAGCGGACACTAGGAGGAAAACCAGCATTCCTTCAGAAAATGGTGATTCCTTCCAGGAAGCTCGTTATGCTAACAATGAAGATCTTCTGGGTGCAGACGTTGATAGCATTTCTGAATCCATATCAGAACAGAAGATTCTTATTAAAAATTGGCTTATCGGGCAACTTAAAGAAACGACCTTACATGCTGGGAATTCCGAGATAAGTCCAGTAGTTTTTCCAACCAAAGTTTTGCTCCATTTTGAAGCAGCAGATCAAAAACTAAACAGCGGAGTTGGATTGCTATACCTGCTAACAATTTCTTTTGAAAATTCTGGTTACAACAATTCGCAATGCAATGTTGAGCTTGCTTGGAGTGCTCGAACTGATGATCTAGAAAATTTGGAACTGAATTTCGGGAGGTTGGAGCTGGGTGAGCCTATATCTTTTGATTCCATAGTGGATGATGGCTTCAGCAATGGTTTCAAGCTGACTCGATCTTCTTTAGGCTGGATGGAGAATGCAATTTCGGATGTGACCAAAAGTATTTTCTTTTTCTCAATACATGTGCAGATAGTTCCTTTTCTTAAATTTTATTTGTTTTCTAGCTATTACGTAAAAGTACTGCCTTTCTTTTTGTCACTTCCATGTTTTGCATGTTGTTTCTTTGTGAAGGGATATCTGTGCTCTTATCATCGACTAGTCTGAGGCTATTCAACAGGCTGAAGTTCCCCTTTCCTGGACATGTTCTTGTCCATGGGCCTCGAGTAAGTTATAACATCCAGTTTCTGCTGTGAAACTTGACATCTATATTCACATATCCTTTTTGTGTGTGCGTCTTTATGAATTTGAATTCTACTTGAGCTTAGGGATTGTGTTTTGTTCTTTACAAATTTGTTTCACTTTATTTCTGTTTTAGGGTTCTGGGAAAACTGCTTTGATTAGGGCTGCTGCAAAATATTTTGAAGACCATAAAGAGATCTTGGCACACATGTAAACCACCCTTACAATCTTTTTATTCAAAATGTTTTTGTTTTGAAAGAAAACCCATTGCACCTTAAATTATATCATTAAAATCTTCCTTGATTTTGTTGTTAAGAGCAGAGTATACATAGACTGTTCGAAACTGGCACTTGGTAAGGCTAAGGAGTCAAGACAAAACCTTGAAGACAGCATTTCCGAAGCTCTGCTTCATTCACCGTCAATTATTATATTTGATGATCTAGACAATGTAATTTCAGCCTCTTCAGATCCTCAAGTATCTCAATCGCCCAGTTCTTCTGATTCTCTAGTAAGATATTTGGCTGACATTATGGACGAGTACAAGGTGAGAAGGTGTTATCATATTTTTCTTTATTCGCATTGTTATGATATATAAAATTAAACTTAGATAGCGGTCATCTCAATATTTTTATGCGGTTCTTTTTTTATGAGATTAGTTGTGCGTTCACTTGCTTAGCATGGCCCTGTATTCTTGCTAGGATAAGACTCGAAATGCATGTGGATATGGACCTATTGCATTAATGGCTTCAGTTCAATCACTTCAGAGTCTTCCTCAAGATCTAACTTCTTCTGGTTAATTCCTTCTCTACTTTTCTGCAAATCAAGAGTTATATCACCAACTTCTGATGAACTAATACATAACTTTGTTCCACAGGAAAATTTGATTTCCACATTGAGCTTTCTGCCCTTGCAATCCCTGAACGTGAAGCACTATTGAAACATCAAGTTGAGGAGCATGAGTTACAGTGTTCTGAAGAAGTTCTTTCAGAGATAGCATCAAAATGTGATGGCTATGATGCATATGACTTGGTAATGTTACCTCTTATCATACGGTTGCTCTCTATCGAATACCGTCAAGCATGTCCAAAACTATAACTTATGTCAATTTCTCTTATATTTAGAAAATACTGTTGGGCGTTGGCTCAATCATGTAACTGGTCTGGCAAAGGGCACCCTACCTTGTTATTATTATTGTTACCTCTTTTGGGGAACATAAATTTGTATTTGCAGAGGAGTAGGTCTAGCAGATAAATGCTTTGACGTATGGGATGTGCTGCATGAGTGCTGCGTGAGCAATGTGTCTTATATATATGTATACCATTGTATTGCAGGAAATTTTGGTTGATAGGGCTGTGCATGCTGCTGCTTCTCGCTTTGTTCTTCCTTCTAAGGCCTATTTGAATTCTGTGATACCAACTCTGGTGAAGGAAGACTTCTTGAAAGCAATGCATGACTTCCTTCCGGTTGCCATGCGTGATCTTAGGAAATATGCTCCTGATGGTAATGATGGTGGTTGGGAAGATGTTGGAGGACTTAATGAAGCTGTAACTATTATTAAAGAGGTGCACATTTCTTGATTTCTTGTTCAAATTATTTCATTGTGCTATTAACAGACTGTAAACATAATGCCACCAGAGGTAGCTTGCAACACCAAATCTTCGTGGCTGTAGAAGTTTCATTAACTTTTCTTTTTTGAGACTCAGAAGTTTTATTAACCAGGAACAAGACAATATTACCATTGATGCTTCCTGTTTGTAACCTAAGTTTTAAGATGTAGTGACGGCAATAAATAGCCACTGGTGTATATGGTGGTGGTTAGTCGGGGGATGAATGCCCTACAAGTCTACAACTAACAGAACTAACAAATTAATTTTGTGAGCCAACTTCTCGAACTAAACTCTTGAGGAGAGGATATTTTCTGGGGGAAAAAGCTTTCATTGATATTGCCTAATGCCTCCCTTCGTGCCGTAATGTAAAAGGTGCCTTTTCTTCTGACTTCCGGGGATGTTGAAGGGTACTGACTGTTGGATATATCATATATTATTATCGGAGATTAATTTTTATATTAAAAGGGATCGTGTGATACATTTTCAAAATAAGCTAGTGTTAAATTGGGTCAATTCTTAATGCACCAGGACCTTGATTCCTCAGTTATATGCTCGTGGACAACTAACTATTTTCTACACACCTTCATTTTGTTACCTGCGTAAGATGTTCCTACTTATATTTGTTTTCCTTCTTATAGACTCTTGAACTGCCATCAAAATACCCAAATGTCTTTGCTAAGGCACCTGTACGGTTGCGATCAAACATCCTCCTGTATGGACCACCTGGATGTGGGAAAACACACATTGTGAGAGCTGCAGCTGCAGCTTGTTCTCTCCGATTCATTTCGGTCAAGGGCCCAGAGCTATTGAATAAGTACATCGGTTCTTCTGAGCAATCCGTAAGGAACTTAACTTTTTTTATCAGCACGATATGCCATTCCTTGTCTTTTGCCTTTTTCTAGATTCACACACAGGCATTTAAAGGGTTAGTACTTGGGACATTTCCTTGCATCTTGTATTACTCAAACATGTCTTACTGTTATAAATGTTGTTAGAGATAGGAATTCTTTTGTATTTTCTTATCTACCTTTTGTATTGCCTTATCTGTATATGACATACACACTTTGTACATGCTATATATATTGCCTATTAGGCCTCTGAATATATACACACAATATTCATAACATGGTATCAGAGCAAATGTTAGGGTTACTATAGCCACGTAGCCGCCGCCGCCTTCTAGCCCTCTACTCGCCTCCACTGCCGCTGCCCCCGGGAGGAGAAATCTTCGCTCCCGGGGGTGGCCTCCTTTGTGCTCGGTGCAGCAGCAGTAGCATCACCTTCGTGCAGCAGCATCACCGGACCCCGCGCAGCTCTGCTCCGCTACTCCCGGCGTCGTCCCGACGACGCACCGACGGGCCTCGATCTACCGGCGTCGCTTCTTGCCTGGAAGTCGCCGCGCGGTCTTGATCAATGCTGGACCGGCGAATCCGGCTTGCCGCGGCGTAGCTTCATCGCAGTCGAGGTTGACTACCTCGGGCATCGGCTCTGCCTCCCTCGGCCTCCTCGCTGCCCCCGCCGTCCCATGCTCTGCCTCTCCGCCAGCCGCCGTGCCTTCTCTGCGAGTTGCCTCGCCGACTTCTCCGGGACAAAGTCCATGTGGCACTCGCGCTCCTCCTCCTGCCTTGGAGCCTGTCTCGTTTCTTTCTGGTTGTGAGAAGAGGGAGATGGCTCGATCGTGATGTTGCTATTGGGATGGCTCAGTTGCTCGACTACTGCTAGATATTCTTTGTGCCGACTGCTAGTTGTTGATGGCTCGGTTGCCTAACTACTGCTGGCTATTCTTTGTGCCGACTGCTAGTTATTCTTGCTGCTAGCTATTCTTGATGTTATCGGTGGAGATTGAGTCTGTTGCTGCTGCTAGTTTTGCTAGTTTCTACTGCTAGCTATTCTTTGTGTTGTTTTTTTCCATTGCGTCCATCCAAGTCCGTATCACTCAATCTTGGAGTTCGTCTAAGCCATGCGAGTCCACAAACTTATTGCCAATCATAGAAGCATAGGAATTGTCTTATGCATGGCAGCAGCCACCACTCCCGCTCTTCTTTCTGAGCCGCGTGCAGACCGTAGAAGTCATTGTGATGCCGCCGCTTCTCTCTTAGCCGCCGTCCCAAGCTTCTAAGGCGGTCATGCTTCTATCTATTGCTATTCTACTTGATTTGACAGCTTTCTCTATTATTTATCGGTTTCATCATCTTCTTCGTTGTGTTGCTGCGGTCGACTTTACTCCCGCTTGCCTCTACTTTCCAGCCCCTGCACCTTGTACTTTATGGACTGTCGCACGACCGCAGATGGGAGAAGATCTTTTGTCGACATATTTTCCAAGAGTTGCATGCTATGACGACATTATCAAGACTCGGACTTTGAATTTTCCATATTTTAGTGTCAACTCTTTCCAAATGCAATGCTATTGCATACGCCTTGCATTTGAGGGGGGGATGTTAGAGATATGTTAGAGATAGGAATCATTTTGTATTTCTTTATCTACCTTTTGTATCACCTTATCTGCATATGGTATACACCCTTTGTACACGTTATATATATTGCCGATTGGACCTCTAAATACATATACACAAGATCAGCATGGTCTGATTTTATTTTCTTTTGGGGCGATGATCATGGTTCTGATATTAATAAGCCGATTCCAGGTTCGTGACTTTTTTGCAAAGGCAGCTGCAGCAGCACCTTGCCTACTGTTTTTTGATGAATTTGACTCCATTGCGCCCCAGCGAGGAACACATAGTGCGGGAGTTTCTGATCGTGTTGTTAATCAGGTAAGTAAATGTGCCTTTGCCGCTACTTGATAAAAGCTTTAGGTTGGTCTTTAGTTCCAAAAGGCAGAACATTAACTAATTGCTTTTTTTGTCATGATTTGTATCATTTTAATTGTATGTATGCAGTTCTTGACTGAACTAGATGGTGTGGAAACCCTGACTGGAGTATTTGTATTTGCTGCTACGAGGTTAGCTCTCAAAGCAAAAGAGATTGTTGTTTCTGCAGATCTATTCTTTTGTTCTCTTAATCTCTACTTTAATGGATACATGAAAATTGATTTGAAGTGGAATGCTGTTTCTGTGGAGTGTGAACTATATTAACCAGTCACGGAATGGTCTTCTAAAGAATTTCAGTCCGTATAGGATGAAATGCCGTGAGGATGAATTTTTACTAACGAGGATAAACATTTGTAACTCAAATAGCCTGCTTAATTGCAATCCAATTTTTAATGGCGCCACTTATTTTCTTACGTGCAGCAAACCTCAATTAATTGATGCTGCACTCTTGCGGCCTGGAAGATTTGATCGTCTAGTTTTTTGTGATTTTCCTCGATGGGATGAGCGTTTGGAAATTCTGAAGGTGCATTCTAGAACGGTGAGATTTTACTTAAAAATTGTTGTTGTTGCTTCTGTCATGTTGTCTTTTGTTTGATTTATTGCTATTTGGAGATTTAGATCATGATATCTGACATCGACACATTTTCTAGTAGTTCTATGAACATCAAAACATGTTGGCAATGTATTTTTGTACTTTTTTGTCTAGTTTATCAGGTGTACTGTTCATAAGTTTGTTTTTGCTCCAACTTAAAATCTCCGTTTCTCGATCAATTAGAAGAGATGCATCTTTCTCTATTTAAACTTTGTAATTCCTTTGGTATCTAGCGTCCATAGAACAATGTTACTCTCTGTTTTCCTCAGTTTGTAGCTTCTCTCATTTTGTGAGCGATTTCAGCGGAGAAGATTATATTTATATATATGACCAGAAATGTGTGTGAATTCATGTCAAAGTGTTATTTTCTTTGCATTCACATTCTTTTTAATACTGGATTCCTTTTTAATGTCTTTTTTTGGTGTCAGGTGTCACTGGCAAGTGATGTCAGTCTGGAAGACGTTGCTTCTCTGACTGAAGGATTTACTGGTGCTGATCTCGCGGCTATTCTAACAGATGCTGGGTTGGCAGCAGTTCATGAAGTTCTGGACTGCAGAGAGAATGGTATCCTAGAAAGAGAGCCGTGTATCAGCAAAGAACTTCTCATGTCTGTTGCTATGAAGGCTAGACCTACACCAGCAGACGAAAAGAGGCGGTACGATAAGGAGTTTGGTGAATTTGTGTCGTCCAGGAAGTCTGTTTCCGCGAAGGTACACTTGATAGTTCATACTCAATTTCACAGCATATAAACTACATATATCTTTATTGAATACTCTAACATCCCCATCCGATTCACCTCCGCCTGTGATAGCGTGTCTTATTAGCATGAGATTTCTTGGACAATTACTGAAAAGAATTTTGTGCAGGCTAGAGAGTCAAAAGGCAAAAAGGTCACGCTAGCTTGAGTCTCTCCTTCAACGCACTGACATCTAACTACATTGGATAAATAAGGTCGCCTTCTTTGTGATCTCTATTGGTCTACCTTGGGTTCCTTCTGAATGCTGATGCGTAGCCTGGTTCCTCTTTATGTTCAGTGGTGCAGAACAAGATTGGTGAGCAGAGCACCATGCTTGTTTGGTCAGGAAACGCGTCCTTAACTTCCTTGCAGCCAGCCAGACACGGAATGGGCTTAATTATCAACTTCACGTACATGCAAACTTCTCCTTGGAAAAGAAACACAAGCCATGAAGAAACCCGGCGAAGGCTAACATATTTTGCATTGCGAAAGGGCGATGGACAAAGGAAGGAATCTGAAGAAATCTAAATCGGGGTTCAATTGAAAATCGATGTCCACCGTGAGTGAAGGTGTTGCCATCGGGCATTGTACTTAGCATAGTGTGTACCAGTTTTTTGGATTGAATTTTCGATAGAATGACATCTTCCAGCGCAGGAAACAGAAATCCTAACAGGAAGAAATAATGCTAATCCTGGCCTGGGCTGCTGTGTAATCTGTTGGTTATGTTGTTTTTAATGTCATCATCCATCATCAGGAATCGAACAATGGGGAGTAGAACGTTGCTACTGTGCATGGTGAAATCGTTTGCTAAAATTTTTACGGAGATATCAATTCAAGATCTCACGAAAATGTGAACATATACTACTTATCCATTAAAAGGTACACGTGTTTACTTTGAATAAATTGTTTTACCAGAGGCGCTGAGGATCGATCCCGGGTGGGGTGCGTGCTCTGGCAACCCTAGCCGTCTCGCGTGTTTTGCTAGTGGATTCGAGAAGATAATTACAAAGAAAGAAGGGACCGAAGGCCCAGACCCAGACGGCCGCCGAAGGGCAGGAAGAGAGAGGGAGAGGGAGAGGGAGAGGGAGAGAGACTAGCAAGGGAAGGAAGGAGAGGGGGGAGAGAGAGAGAGAGAGATGGCGTCCGGGTGGGGCATCAACGGGAACAAGGGGCGGTGCTACGACTTCTGGGTGGATTTCAGCGAGTGCATGAGCCGCTGCCGGCAGCCGTCCGACTGCGGCCTCCTCCGCGAGGACTACATCGAGTGCCTCCACCACTCCAAGGAGGTGACCTTCCTCCTCTACCTTCCCCTCCATCCCCTTCCAACTCTCGCATAGATTGATAGGTAGAGAGATAGATGGACCATGGATGGATCCCCATTCTCCTCCCTCCCTCGTGTGATTGATTTTTCGCCGCAAGACCTAGATCCGTCGCGCTTTGCGCCTCCTTGTCTGATTCGTAGGCTACTCTGCAATTTCGGACCTGTGCGATCATTTCTTGTCGCTATCGACGGATCCATTGTTCTTGGCGTTGGCATCAACCCCCTAATTTTGCAGCGGCGAGGCGTTTGCTTGGTGGAATCCATCTCTATGGGTTCGTGTCACGTTCATTATAGGCGTCGTCAATGTAGCCCAGCAGTGACCAGCCTTCAATCCATTATAGGCGTGCTCGGACAGACTAGGGTAGGCTTGATCCATCAGAGTTATACTTGCACTGCTCTGCCTCCAAAATTCATTGTAGGCTTGATTAAGTAGGATTTGGATTCTATGTCCCATTTCCTCGTGTGTTGGTAGGGATCCATCAGAGTTATACTTACACTGCTTAGGCTCCAAAATTCATTGTAGGCTTGATTTAGTAGGATTTGGATTCTATGTCCCATTTCCTCGTGTGTTGGAGACAAAGCTTAAAAGGAGTACTGTACGGGAGAGGAAGACATTGCAGAGTGGTTGTTCCTTGTCTACATTTTGCTCCCCGGATTTTGCCAAACGAACCGGGAATTTTTTTCGAAGCAGTCCCTTTATCCTCCTGCTTCTGGTGATTGGATCCTATTCTCAAAAGTAGAAACCATATTCAAGTACTTGTTACTTCCGGGCATGCCTGATGAGATCCTATTATGAATTATGTTTTGTTTCAAAGGGATAAACCTCCGATTTCTTGGAACAAAAAAAAATGTCGAATTCTTAGTGAAGTCTTCCAATCGCGAGAGAACACTTCCATTTCATTGTGTTGGGTGATTTTGAGAACCAAGATGAGCTTATGGGAGAAAGTATACTAAAACCTTTGTGGTTTCTTCCACTGCAGTTCCAGCGCAGGAACAGGATCTACAAGGAGGAGCAACGTCAGATAAGAGCTGCTGCCCGCAAATCCAAGGAGGAAGCTGAGGGAGCCCCTGCTGTTGCAGCTCACCACTAGCCTCCCTTTTTAATTTTTCTGTATGCTTTTGTTTGCTGTGAACACTTCTTTGTTCAGCTGTGATGCTATGAGCAAGGCAATAATTCCCCACCATACTGTTGGACTACACAAACTTTTACCCCACCCACTCCATGACCCCTGCTGTTGCAGCTCACCACTAGCCTCCCTTTTTAATTTTTCTGTATGCTTTTGTTTGCTGTGAACACTTCTTTGTTCAGCTGTGATGCTATGAGCAAGGCAATAATTCCCCACCATACTGTTGGACTACACAAACTTTTACCCCACCCACTCCATGACTTGTTCTAAATCAAGAGTTTGATGAACTACCTTGGTGATGAAGTTTATGCTTGTCTCGGATATTGAGCGATAATGATGTTTGATTCAATCCCAAAACTTTGCACGTGCATTGCAATCTTTCTTGTTACCATTGTAGGATTGAAAGAGCAACATTATGGTTTAGTAGCACTGGCAGTTGAACTTGGGATGGTCTTTGGCTGTTGAGTTGCATGCTCATCCCAAGATTGTTCGGATTCCTTTTTTTTTCTGCCCTGGATTGTTTCCTTATGTCATTGATGGGGTTCTGAACTTCTGGTCGGAGAACAGCGAGAAAGATCTGATGGTTCTTCAGAAATATTTGCTGCAGGATAAAATGATTCTGTCATTTTGGCGTTTCAATGTTCAGAGAGTACGTTTTAGAAAGAAAAAAAAATAGTTGAGAGTAGTCTTTCTTGTGAAATTAAAAGCGATTTTATTGTTTTCTCTCACTTTTTTCGGTGTGTGCGCTCATTCATTTGGCACAAAAGCAGTCCTTATTGTTTGTAGGTACAGTATAATACCTCAGATTAACAATAAATTATAGTAAACATCTCAATGATAAAATCCTTCTGCAGGTAATCTCTGGGCATAATAAGGTAATAATCTAAGAACAATGCAAAATCAATCGAATAAAGTCTATTAAATGGATATTCAACTTCAACATATCATCAAAGGTCATTCAAAACTAACAAGTCCTAAATATAATTCATCATTTTATGATAAAAATTCTCATGTCCAATAAATCAAGTAACATAGTGTGGGTTTGTGGTTCCAAGTGCACTAGCTCTTCTCAAGTAAAAAGTCGTCAACGATCACTTAATAACAACAATAAAGTAAGAGTGGGTCCAAAACTCAGCAAATACATAATAAATTTATAAATAACAATTTATCAACCATAATCAAGATTATCATCATCATCTATCTATTTAATGTTATTCTCGTACTTAAATAAATAAGTCTTATTACATGTAGCTAAATTTACATAATTTAGCAATTTACTTATATATATGCAAATGCACCATCATACTCATGCTTATATGCATCTCACCAGCTGATACTGGCATAGCAAAGTGCTCACCCGTCGATGACACACTCTTCCCTATCTTCGTTAAAATGGGGTGTCTACATTGTAGGACTTTAACTAGTCCTACAAATGTAAAACTTTATCTATAACATTTCGGACTAGTCGTGTATCTTTCTCACCAATCTCACCGAAATAGTTACATAACTTTCTCACTGATCTGGCTCGTGCACTCTTATTACGATGAATGTAAATGATGCAATATCATAATTAATCATTTACACAACTCGTCTCATTAACTCAGTATCTAATTCTCTTTAACTCAATATCGTCAATATCATATAATCTCAGTATCTAATTCTCTTTAACTCAATATCGTCAATATCATATATATGAATAAGTTTAACGAAAGCATAATAAATAATATGATAAGTAATATCATAATATCATGTGCTTGTCTCTTAGTCTTTAGAAGTCAGGTGACAAAACTATGACAAGGTGCATGAGGCCACAATGCCCTTAAAAATCACGGCAGATCACGGAAACCACACAGAAAATCCTCTCCTTTCCACCCTCTTCTTCCTCTCTCTCTCCTCCTTTCATTTCTTCTTGCTGGCCTTCCTCGGCGGTACTCCTGGCAGCAGTCTTGTGCATGCGATTGCGTGTAATCACGTGGGGAACACATCAAGGCTCAAGCATGCATGCATGCATGAACAACTAGCAGCAAAATCCACATGCATGCAGCTAGCACAGGTAGCAGCATATGCCGTACCAGGTGGGCAGCAGCATTGCAGCATGGTGGTGCGACCAGTAGCAAGCTTTATTAACTCATAACAGGATTACAATAACTAGTGACGATGTCCATAATAAATTTGGGGATGCAATTCATTCAAGTACACATCTTTCTTCCCACTGAGGTTTCCTTTGCGCAACAATGAGCTGCTAAATGACAGGTACAAACACAACAAAATGAACCAAAATTCCTGCTAAGTTCTTATATTTCATGCCAAATACCCGCAATTTCTGATATTGCGCCAACATGCGAGTTAATCATATTGACAAGAGTCAAATTATCCGACTCCCGAATCACCTGTCTACATCCCTGTCGAATTGTAAGTTGAAGTCCATCTCTCGCTGCCAAAGCTTGAATAGTTAAGACATCCGAGAGATTGTTATACGATCATGTCTCGGCCGCTATAAACCACCCTTCATAATCTCGAATAACAGAACTTGAGCCTCTTGTACACTGAACACCATCGAAAGTACCATCGGTGTTAACTTTCAAATAGCCACGTCGCGGTGGGTGCCAATTTGTCAGACTCGGAACAGTAGCCATTTTGGTGGTATTGTAAAGCAGAAAACATCTTCCAGCATAACACTAATATGTTTGACGGCCACCATTGGACTCCAACTCTCCTTTCCGTGCATGCGATTATTTCGACCATATCCCACAAAAAAACAGGCTACATCGATCGAAGAACAAACAACCCCGACAAGCAAATCTATCGCCCATATATACAGGTGTAGAGTAGGAAGCTTTTTACCCATAATCTCTTTAAAAGCCTGCCAGAAAAGCAGTGCAAAAGTGCATTCTGTCATAACATGGAATATTGTTTCCTCTCTGCTCACCTGTAAGCAAAGCGAACCGAATAATTTACATTTCTTTCAAAAGCCCAAGCAGAAATATCCTCTATTTCACTATTCCCCAACTTGATTTTCAAAGTGCCCTTGGCATCTATTCTTATAAAAGAAGAGTTAACAAGCACCTCGTTCCAAGATCTGTTGTTCGGATTGAGAAGTTCAGAGACCTTGTTAACCAAAACATTCTGAAGCCGAACCATAGATTTCATTAAGATTGAAGAGAGAATCCAATTGTTCTTCCGTATGTCAACCGAATCGACTGCACCATTTCTTTTGATTAAGCCTTTTTTTCAGCACATCCCTTCAAAAAAGAATGGTATTCCATGCACGAGAGCTCCTTTTCTTGCGAGTTACCATAAGAAATCACATTGTGAAAAGTACCTATTCACGAAAAGATACAAGGAAACATAAAGGAAGCAGGGATGAACTAGGTTGTCCAGTCAGCCAGTCATTGCAGATTTGCAGTTGTCGAGACGTTCAAATTTTATGTCCAAGGTTGAAACATGGTGTATCTATTCTCAGAATTATCGCACTTACGTGGTTAAACTATGTTGAACATGTCAATTTCAGCCTCAATTATTTCTAGTTTATTTTTCGGATTTTCAAGACATGTAAGTAATGAATAAACCTTAGCTGTCATAAAAAAACACAAATGACCAGACCAATTCAGTAAGTTACAATTCACAAAACATAGTACAAAATTAAGAATAGTATTATTAAAAACCCAGGAATAATGTTACAGCAGTACATCCTAAAGGTCCATGTTTTTCACATATCGCATTTTATTTCAACTAAGCTGGGTGTACATCAGTTCTTATTCCCAAGCTAACCAGATGAATTTGAATGAAACAAAAAGGAAAAAAATAAACATTCTTCATCTCCTTTTCATATCGCATTATTTTGCTGCTTATATGAATAGATCACGAAACAATATACAACACAAAGGGCTGATTTTCAGTCCCAGTGGCTCCTAACCAATCGCTAACTCCTAATGTAGACGCTGAATGCCCAGCAGAGACCATTAGAACGCCATCCAAAGGAATTTGTGAACCTGACGTACTTCACCTCAAAATAATCAAATATGATAAATGATTTGCTTTCAGCGCGTATCTTTTGCTGTTAAAGCATACTTGGAGGCACCAATCGCTGAAAAAAAATATTGGCAGCTGCCAAGTGCATCTGGAACTGACATGGAGAGTTCATGATCTGCCCTATTCTGGACCAAAATAGCAGTCTTGTATCGATAGGCGGTCAAAAGCATCAAAATTTGCCTTTAAACCAACAAACTGGCTTCCTAGCTGTGCACACACAGCATGTGGCCATCTGCACCCTTCTCTAGTGCGGAAGGGGCAAAGCGACTCGCAAACTTGGTTGCTTGGTGTCTCTGATACTAAACTGTCCTCCATTGCAGATATGGATACATTGAAGTCAGCATTCTCATCTTGCTGGGCTCCAGCATCTGCGTCTCTTCGAAATGAACATGACACCCCCTCAGTTTTATCCACTTGGTTTCTGTTCAACGAGAAATTAACCTTGCATCCTAGAGTTTGTATTGCCCTTCTAATGGCAACATTCTCCCTTCGAGCACTTTGAGCCATGGCTAAGGCTGAACTACTTGCACGCCTCTCCCTCTGTAAGTCTGCTAGCATAGATTCCATCTTCATTTTAAGATCTCTTGTTCTTGATTCAGTTATATCTTTTGCCTGTCCATTACATGAGTAAACAAAACAATTAGGAAAGACATTACAAGGGATATCTGACACATGAAGCCATTTCGAACATAACTTCTTGATATTACTCTCCTCTTATGCTTAACCGATACTCAGCCATGATTTCATTTCGGTTTTTGGTCTTGCTCCATAAAAATTTCCAAAAACTCCATAATCAAATCAAATACTTAATGATGACCCTGCATACCTCAACAAAATGGTCAAAACATAAAATAAAAGGCTATCCGTAAGTACCTTCATTGCTTCCGCGTATTTTTTATTCCTGGCATGCCATTGGGATTCAAGATCGCCACCTTGTGATTCCGGGGGACATGTCCATCTCAAATAAAACTGGGGCCAAAGGGTCGGAGCAAGTGCTGCAGCAGGCGGCACTAGGGGACCATCATGCTTTGCTGGGTCATAGAATGGATTACAGTGCTCATGGAAGCTGCCACCGGAAACTCGGAGATCGGCCAAGTAAGCCCACATACAGTGACAAGAGTTTGTAAAACCGGATTGCTCCCTTTCCCGCTCACTTGCATTTTAAATCAGAAATCAGTTATGCAGAATATTTTACAATCAAGATAAATCAAGCAGTACAGGTGATGAAAGGAATCACACACTTTTTTAAAAACCAAGAGATATGCACATATGGGAACAAATTAATATCATGTTCTGGACAAGCCCAATTTGGGGTCACAATCAATAGAATTTGAAACCGCTTCTTGTGGATTACACAGTTTAATGATGAGTGAATGATGGGTTCTAAAACAGGATGTAACATGATTACCAGGCAAACTAATGACTAGACTGCCCACATGTATCCTGCCGATAGTTCAAAATAATTTTATTTTGAGCAACAGACACGCGTAGTCTAGCGGTTTGGTACCTTGCCTCTCAGAGTTCAATTCTCACCAACCATGGGTTGGATGGGTTATTTTTTATTGTCTGGGATTTGAACCTGTGACCTATGGGTTGTGAGCCTTTATATGATTACACTAGCCAATTGTCCCACCCTCTCAAAGGAAAAGAGAGAGAAACTTCCGAGGAATGGACCAATTCCTCAGTTAGCATGACTTTCGTATATTCAACCATACTCCATGAATCATGATAGATGCTGCACAGATACAGCATAGAGCCTGTGGCGTACATGACATCATGGAAATCCCTAAAAGCATACAACAGTAATCTGAAATGTGAAATAGTGCTTCCCTACAGAGGTTTAGTTTGATTTAATGTATGCCTACTTTAATTCTGAAATCAATCTGAAAATAAAAGAAATTCAGTCCTTGGAAATTTTCCTACCTATAACTCTCTCAAAAACACACTGCTGCATTCCGTATTTCCATTTACCTACATGTGTCACTTATGTCCAAAAAGAACTTTCATTCACAAACTGGACAAATCAAAATCTGAAAGGCATGTCACGAACAAAGACATGCCTTTCTTTCCTCCACTCATTCACTAAATCACAAAAATGCATATATGAACAAAATAGCCAAGATGGGGTCTCTAGATTAAATACCTGTTGCATAAGAAGTTCCCAAAGCGGCATGATAACACACAATCCATAAAGTCCACTAGGAATTTCTGCAACAAAAACAGTTCAGAATATGAACATTCACAAAGAAGCTTAGTTTCAGCAAACCCATACAGTTGCAGAAGAAAAGAAGACTTACAGATGAGAACTCAAATGCAGATGGGTAAAGACGTAACAACTGAGAAATACAATCTAGCCACTGAAAAATAAGACATCATATTACAAGGCGGTTTAAAACAAGTTCAAGTAGTTTAAGGAAACAATGGATATCTCCAAAATAAACAAAATATATAAAAACATAACAGTGCAACCAAACTACAAAAATTATGAATGCCTTCTGACGTGCATGATTTGTGAGGGGTTTGTTGCACAAACTAATCCTAAATGCTTATCAGCATTCAGCCATGCCCAATATGTACAATCGATACTCCAGAAGAGCATAGCCTATTAGCAATAAGGCAACACTAATAATAATTACAGAATCAGAACAAGTAATTCAGTATGAACATATAAAAGAAACATATTATCATTTATTCATTGAAGCCACCAGTTGGTAGTTGCCAAGAAGGTGTATTTTACAGAGTGGAGGTGCAAGGGCAACTCTTGTTATGTTTTTTTAAACAACGTGCACAAGAAGAAGAAAAATAGCACTTGTAGGCTACCTGTAACAGTATGGGTGAACAGTTGTTTGAAGTCTGGGATTGAACTGAAGTATTAGAGGATGATCCTGATGGTCCTAAAGAACTTCTGCTTGGCGAACTGCTTAAATTCCCAAGAGAAGGCTGCCTTAGGAGCTCAAACTGCGATCCCCCATTCTCAGTTATTGTTGGAATTCCCATTCGTTCTGCAAATGGATGACCAAATGCTAGCCAATCCTTTTCCACAAGGGCCTAAAACAGTGTGGTGAAAGAGTGTTATATATCCAAAACTAAGTCAGCAATAACAAAGTGGCAAATGCCAATGGCATTATTGAAGTAACACAATTGAAATAAGTCAGCAGTTAGAAAGTAACAAGTACTAGACAACATGAATGTTGATGCAGAGATGCATAGCATCAAATGTAAGAACATAGACACAAGCAACAGAGACACAAAATAAACTGCAGTTTAAATCTTTTTAAAAAGAACCTATCATGTGAAGAGACGCATCACGCATGCAACATTTCCATTGTAACAACAAATAGATAAGTAAACATCAAATTAATGTTAAAATCAAACTAAAAGCTTTTTATTGAAGGACAAATGAAAGAAAAAGAGGAATCAATTATTTTGCCACCAGGAGTACATTGCAAACTTTTTAACCTATGTACCTGGAACCCATTGAACGTTCGATAATAGGGATCAAGCAACAAACAAGCAAGTGCAACCAACTGGGTTGTGCGGTCCCATCCATCACTGCAAAAACAAAATAGAGAGAAAAATTGAAGTTCCTTCAGCAGCTGTTTAGAAATACAAAGCTAGAAAGACCATACAACCTAAGATGACATCCAAAGGATTATTACTTAACCGCGTGAGATGTGAGCCAGCCAACCAGGGTTTGGTTTTTATTAATTTATATTTAAAATTTTGGATCGATTTGAATATCAAGCTCCCAGAGGTAATTGGACACAAACTGTTTTTCAATTCAAATTTGTGTTTAAACTTGAGTTATCAATCACCCATGCTTTTCCCGGTTTCCGGCGGGAACCATAGCAGCCTACGCACAGGACTTCTTTTTCCCATAGCCTATGCGCAGCACTTCTTTTATCCATAACTGATTATGTGAGTTCGGCAATTAGTTGTAAAGAATTAGGATAGATATAAATGCACATCTTAGGATAGCCTAACTAATAATGCTTGCTGAATTGATATGGAGTAAATATGTTACGCAGAGAATGGCAAACCTTCCCTACACATCCACACAAACACTTGCATGCATGTCTGAACTAAATGCCAGGTCAACACACATAGACACAGAAAACATCATCATCCACATCCTCCGTTTACCATAATAAGTGAATTAATTCAATTAACACACCATACAGATACTGAGTAAGAAGAAAAAACCTGCAATGGATGAGAACTGAAGCTGATTCCTGGGCAATTTGTGCAGCAATCCATGAAGCACCAACTAGGATATTCTGGATATGGTTTAGCCATTCCCCCAGCATTGAAGAAAATTGTGTCATGCTATTCAGATTTCCTCCACCCCAGGTTGATCCACGATTTCTCTGGGAAAAAATAACGATAAAATCGTCAATCGCTCCTCTTCTTTTGTTTTGTTCTTGGCGAACTTAACGACATTTCAGTATTATAAAGTCTCCTCTTCTTTTGTTTTGTTCTTGGCGAACTTAACGACATTTCAGTATTATAAAGTCAAACACTTAACATCTGTCCCCCCAAAGGCAACATCTTTCTATTTTAAACCAACAACTCAGTTTTTATTATTCATTTAGCACGGGTAGAATGTTTGCACAAGAGATATGAATATGCAATATTCAAACGAAATAAATAGAAGTATGAACCAGGTAGAAATGCTTAAGTAGCTAAGAGTTACAAGGCAGTCGACGTTATCCAAACCAACTTTATCATAATTTAGGAAATAACTGTGTTGCCATTCAATATTGATAATCTACATATTGAAATGGAGGGGGGACCAAGCATATTGTAGTTACATGCCTTAGGTTAGTCCAAAAGCTCAGAATGCCTACCGTTTGTGTTGATTCAGAAATAAGTCAAATTATTTCATAATTAATCCATAGGCTATAGGGAGAGAAAAGGAGTCCTAACTGAAGCAGCTGCTTCACAGTATAGAACAGAACAATCTAACTTATGCCTGGGAAGGCAGATGCCAGATGGTATCAGATACATAGGAAAAGACAAGCATAGGATCCATGCATGAGGAAGCTTGAACCTGACCTGGACCAACCTAATCTGCCCTGGATCAAGCCTATCCAGGAAATGTCGAGGTCTATTTACAGTAGATGTAAGTGGTGGAAAATATCACCAGAAAAGGAAGGTGGTGGTGATCTGGATGTTAGATGTCATGTCTGTGTATAATTTAAACAATAGTGACATTGGTGCTTAAAATCAAACCCTAAACCACCCGAGAGTTTCTACAAATGGCCCCCGTACCTAAAATTTGCACATAATTTTTAATGTGGAAGCTTTGCATATATTTTGACCTCATTATAAAAAGTTCAACCCTCACCCCTGGAAATAGGTAATATAACTACTGTTTCACAGCATAATTGGAAATCTTCATTGCCACCAATTGGAAGTTACAATCATGTAATACATGAGACCACATATATTCTAAACAAAGTTAACATATGCGCAGAGTATATGCTGGGAAATGGGGAATTGATGCTAGGCCTCAAAAAAATGTATATTCCATAAGGTAGTTCTCAACAAGGCAAACCATGAACTTACCCGATCTCCAACGAGGGATACAGCTGAAGAGGTTCCATTTGATGATATTCTACCATGGGCATCAACATAGTCCCTAAGGCGAGAAAGACTATCTCTCATTGTGTGGATGTTCTGTATTCCTAAAAAGAGAACCTGGTCCCAGATCCAATAAATTAAGGAGATAAAAAAGAATTATAAAGCAATGCTATCGAATATATACACCAGTCAATTCATACATATATTATTACCTCAGATTTTGGATAGTTCGAAGGTGACTCTGAGCCACCTCCCTTTGCCCCATTTGCTAAAGCATTTGCTCTTGGCCGGGCATCAACTATGTATAATTTCCTATTTCATTGGAAGCAGAAGAAATGTAACTTGAAGACTGTTAGAATAGGAGTTAGAATAGGAACTCTTTTGTATTTTCTTATCTGTATATGGCATACACCCCTTGTACTCACTATATATATTGTCCATTGAACCTCTTCAATATACTATCAGAGCAAAGGTTGGGGTTAAGGTTATTGTAGCCGCCGCCTCCTAGCCTCCACTGCCGCCGCCCCCAGGAGGAGCAATCTCCACTCCTGGGGGCCGACCATTATTTTTTAGTCGTAGTTTCTTTCAACAATAGCAGCAGCCTCCTTGTCGTTCCTCCTCCACGCCGACCAGGAATGGGACTGATCTACACCGGATCCGGGCACCCCGCCGTTGGGAGCTGTTGGTCGTCACCGTCTTCGACGACAACGACGAAGGCCTTGAAGCATGTGCGCTGCCCGACGCGGGTCTGCAAGCACAGGGTGACCTTTATCACCTCATCCTTGAGCCCCGGCACGAGCAACTCCACGATCTGGTGCTCCTTGACGGGGAGTAGATCTGCATGCGCGCCCGGTGCAGCCGCCACTCAGAACCAGCCGGATCTGCCGCCGCCGCCGAGCCTCCCGAGCCGTAGCCGTGGATCCGCGCCGAGCTCGCCTTCAAGCCTCTTCTACCCGCGCCGCCACCGCCGCCTCGTCTTCAAGTTTCTCACTGAGCTCGTCCCTTGGATCCGACGCTGGTCTCCTCTGCTCGACGCCGCCCAGACACCTCTGCTCTGCGCCGCCATCCTCCTGCTCGGCGTCACCCCGGCGCCTCGTCTACTCGCGCCGCCCGGCGCCACTCTTCTCTCCGAGGAGGTGGCTTGCTTTGGATTTGGATCGGGGGGAAGGATTCGGTGGAGTGAGGATAGCTCGGTTGGTTGTGCCTATTGTGCCTCAGGACTTTATGGTTTGGGTCAAGGAGAACTTTGGTTCGGGATTGTTTGTGGTTGTGGTGGCATTTGGTTACATGTTGTTACTGCTGCTAGTATCTTCTTCTAGTTATCCTTAGGCTTTTCTTCCTTTATGTCGTTTTCTTTCGTTACGTCCATCCAAGTTCGTACCACCCTATCTTTGAATTCGTCTAAACCATGCGAGTCCACAAATTTATTGTCAGTCATAGAAGCATAGGAATTGCCTTATACATTGCAACAACCGCCGCTCCCGCTCTTCTTTCTGAGCCGCGTGCAAATCGTAGAAATCGTTACGATGCCACCGCTTCTCTTAGCCGCCGCTGCACTTCTTTCGCACAGCCGCCGTTTTAGACTTCGATCTGTGCCGCCATGCTTCTATCTATTCCTATTTGGTTTGATTTAACAACTTTCTCTATTTTTGTCGATTTCATCTTCTTCGTTGTGTTGTGCCGCGGTCGACTTTGCTCCTGCTTGTCTCTACTTTCTCAGCCCCTGCACCTTGTGCTTTATGGGCCCCTGCACGACCCTGGATGGGAGGAGATTTTTTGATACTCGACATAATTTCCAAGAGCTGCACGCTACGACGACATTATCAAGACTTGGATTTCGAATTTTCCATATTTTAGTGTCAACTCTTTCCAAATGCAATGTTATTGCATACGTCTTGCATTTGAGGGGGTATTAGAATAGGTGTTAGAATAGGAACTCTTTTGTATTTCCTTATCTGCCTTTTGTATTGATTTATTTGTATATAGCATACACCCCTTGTACTCACTATATATATTGCTCATTGGGTCTCTTCAATATACGCACATTATTCATAACAAAGACATTGAGACCTTGTAATGGATAGGTATTAGAAAAGGTGTAAAGAGATATTAACGGAGGAGCATCAAAAAACAATTGCTCAAACTTAGCTAGCAGCTGCACCAAGGATTGGAAAACCGGAACGGTAGAAATCCCGGTCGGAGGCCCAAAACCGGTTACCGACTGGTAACAGGAAATCCCGGGAAAAACTCGGTCGAATTTCATCTGAATACATTCGTATTTGGGATCTAACCGTCGGGATTTTGAATTTGAACATTTCCGACTGGGATTTTTTTCCCCGATCCCCACCGGTAAGACCAGTTACCGGTCGGGTTTTCTATCCCTGATATGTGTTGCCATTGTTAAATATGAAAGTACGGAACTAGGAAAAACTCAATATGTCATGCCATTGTTAAATACAAAGTTAACTGTGCTGGTTCCCCGTTGTTAAATACGAAAGTAGGAAAAATGCAATATGTCATGCCATCTGCTACAGAAGTATATCCTCAGCCTCAGTAATTTAACAGATATACACTCCTTAGCTCAGTATAGGCCTTTTGAAGTAGTTCTTACTTCTTAGTGCCCATGCAAAAAGAGGGTAAGGAAGCAATACATTCAATAATATTAGCAAGACCTTTTACATACATACAAGTTTTTTTTTCAAAGGAAAAATCGCATGGCACAACTAACTTAAAACATCGCCAGTAAGTGAAAGAGTTGACAGAGTATAGCCAAATTATAGGAGACAATGCTTCAATAGTTCAATGGATGTCAAAATAAAGAGACCAACCAACATCGAATAAAATGCATACTTTGATTACCTTGGAGACCCAGTGTCATCAATAGTTTGGTTGCGAAGAGCACAAACAAGCTTTTCATCGACATTGCTGCAGAAAATGACCTTACAATTAGACCAGCAGCATTCAAAAGCCAGCATATGTGTAAAATCAATTTAGATGGATATGAGCTCACTTCCTAAAATTCATCATCAACCCCACCAATGGCTGAGATGACCTTGCCAGAACAGCTCCAGACCCTGTGATGTAAACAAGTTCACATTTTTCTGCATATTATTCAAGACAACTGAAACCAGATGCTTGCTCTCCTCCACAGTTCTTTTATTGCCAGTGTTACCCCAAATCTGAAGTATGTGAGCATTTTTAACCACCAAAACATACATTGTTTACCCTATCAAAACATGACTATAAAATAGAGATTTGGTGTCCAGCAACACGAAATAATCTCTCAATAGTTTTTTAAAAGAAAATCCATAAAACAAAATAGAAAAACACAACTTGGATTTCCTTTATCTGCTTGTGGAATATAAGAACACAAAATATCCTCTTTGGTCCATGTCTCTTGACACTCCAAATTATATTACACACAATGGGCTCAAACTAGACTGGTGTGGATAGACTTGCAAGTTGCAACTGTGAAAATACTAACAATAGTGATGGTGGTGGCAGACCTGTAGGATGCAGGAAAGCAATAAGTAAATAACTATGGACTATCAAATTGTTGAAAAGTAAATGATGCTGGGGTTATATCATGCATAGAACCACTTTCCAATAAACACCATATGAACATACCAACCTTTTTACAATAAATATAGGGAGCATAAGATTACAGAGAAAAAAATTAATGGCAAACAATAAAAAAAATAGAATACACACCGGGGTCACACCACGAAATAACAGGCAAGCGTCTGCCGGATCGGAAAGTAGAAGCTTGCCATAAATCTTCATCACTAATGGATAATGGAAAAATGAAGGTGTTCATGACATGTTGAGGTTTAAGAGAATAAAATCACCACATGATGTTGTCAATGGTGTAAAAGTACCTTATGCTCCTTGGTACAATCAATTGAGAGGGGTAAGTTGCACATAATGAATAGCTCGAATTTACTTCGGTTAACCTCCACCAGTCGTTGCACAAAGAATCATTTTCAACTTCAGACCCACTGCTCTTTAAATGCGGAAACCATTTCCCAAAAAGACGATGGTATTCCTTCCAGAGCCGCGACTTTGGATCCGATTTCATACCAACGGTGGATGGATCACAAGAAAACGCGTAAAGCTCCCACAGATGAGCAGGTTTGGTGTATTTTCTCAAAGCTTCAAACATTTCATTTTTCTGAAAAGATAAGAATCATAAGTAAAACTAAAATATTCAAAATAGCTGCAGTTTATCTGATAACAAAGTATGAGCACATGTGAAGTCAAAATGAGATATTACACAACCTATAGAGGAACAAGGTAAACAAAAAGCAAATGTAATATAACAGAAAATTAGAATGGAACAGGATAACAGAAGATTAGAATGGAACAGGATATCTACCTGCTTGGTTTTAGGCCGAAAAGCGAACACAATGACTCTCATATCTTTACCTGAACAAAAAACAGATAAGTAAAAGATAAGGCCATTACAAAATGCATTTCCAAACTTTTCAATGCAGAACAAAATCCTCAGAAGATAGGCTGCAGATACACCAACAAAAATGTCAATAAAGTTGTTAAAGAACAAAGAAATTGTGATTATCCCATGGGAAACAAACGCAAAAAAGTTAAAGCTGAGAACTGTTTTTTAATCCAAATATCATGGCCAGAAAATAATGGATGTGGTCACAAGACGATATTTAAAAGAGATCCCTCACATCAGTAATATATTCTCAAGACAGATCCTTTTCATTCTTCCACTAAGAAATACTCAAATTCATGATTAAGTAGAACTGTACTTAGACATATAATTGTGCTCATAGGCGACTCCGTACAAAGCACAAACCTACCAATGACTTGAAGAAGTTCACGAGGCTGCTTGTTATCATACTGACGGGGCAGGGATTGAAGCTTTACATCCTGAGACAGAACCAGTCTAATCAATCATTTATAAGAACTGTTTGCAAGCATTAGGGCAAATAAAACTGTTTTCACGGACCAAATAAATAAATAAACTTGAAAAGAATAAGTGTCCAATGAAGGTAACTTCTAGACTTACATCATTTAACTTCTCAATTGCAGTTAGCGGGATGGTACCCAAATCTATTACGCTTTTTGTTGCTTGGCTCTGCAAAAAGGATCGCATTTATTAAAGAAGAATAAGAGTAGGATGAGGATGAAGGGGACTGGAGGGGAAGCTTTGTCTAGCTGCATGGTGAGTACCATTTGTTCCCAAAAAAAAGACCAATATACTAAGTTCCCGTTCAAACAGCAAACAGATCATTATCCAGGTTCCAAATCAATGGACAGTCTACGGAACAAATAAGGAATAAGAAAAGAACAATAACTAAAGAAATGGATGTTACATGGTAAGATGAATCTGTATTGAAGTGTAGGAGGCATCCAAATCATGTAGAATTGTTTTGTAATAATTATGATATAATAATGATATGATTCCTTACCACGAAGAGAAGTCGGAAATTTGTCACTGAAAGAATGCCAGCTTCATCTGTGTTTAGTAGAACAACGCCATGGCCCTAAGTAAGAAGAGGTGAGAGAGATCAAATTTGGGATGGACAAGTGCAAAAGTCAAAAGTGAATATAGCAGCAGAGGTGGATCTAGGGCCAGCCCAACACAGCCCATTGATCCTTGAAGCACCCAGCATAAGTTCTCATTGGGACTTTAGCCCTTTCCTGATTCTCTCTCGAGCTGCGCAAGGTGGAGTGGTACTCTAGCGATACACTGTCAGTTTGAACACATGTGGCAACAAAAAACCCATCCCAGATGGAATTGAGGTGGCATGGTGCCCGTGTAAGTGGCACCGGTACTTATTCATTGGCGCGCATAAATTTCAGTACAAACTGGTTTACCGTTTTGGTACACCTCTTTATTTTCTGCACCTTACATTTATTCCATATATTTTTAGCTGCATTATATAATATTTTAGTTGGGAATCCCGATCCTGTTAGTTAGGAACTCGATTATGATGTGTCACATACTCACGTGTGAAATGTCCACCGGGTCATAGTGCATTTCTGGTCCCATCACTGTATAGCCAATCATGTTGCACCTGCTATATCACACACACTACACGCTGTTAGGTACATTGTTGTTTCTGTTAAGTCCAAAAGAAGGCACATAGCACCCCTTGGGGTTGAGGCTTGAATACACGGAATCCACTGGAAGTCTCGAACGATGTTTTATTCCTTTCGCTTGGTACCACTTTATATGCTGGTAGGAAATACCACTTGTACTACTACAATCAGATAATAGCATATTTACCACTCTATTGTGAGAGATTATACCACCCCACTAGCCTAATATATAATTTGTGAATGGCATATGCATTATTAGTTACAGGCAACAGATGGCTGCATTGCAATCGGGCTAATCTGGCGTTTGCCATCCCAAGCAGTGACTAATGCATATTCATCAGTTAACCCAAGGACAATCCACACAATCGTTCGCCGTGTACCATGTTATTGCAAGGTCACCAAATGACCACGTCACGCAGCTAAATTCACCAATCCCCACAAGAGATTTCATCTCAAATGAAATCTACGGCATCCAGACATCAAAACGTAAGGGATTTAAAGCAATGGAAGGGAGGCGAACCTGGGCGATAACCTCCTCGTCCTCGAGCAGAAACTCCTCCATGCCCTGGGACGACCTTCGCGACCTCGGATCCTTCAAAGTGAAAAGCCGCAGCACCGCATCAAATCTCAAACCACAGGCTAACCCTAGCTCCCAAATACAGTCGCACGTGCGCGCGCTTATCGGGAAAATGGGCAGCAAACTCTAGTCCGAACCCCAGCGGAGCCCCACGCGGGCAAGGTGACAGAGGGGCAGGGACGGGGAGGACGAGGAGCGGAGCAGGGGAACCGTATACGCACCTCGATTTGGTTCCATTCGATGGCGTCCAAGCTCGCTGAGGGGTCCATCTCCGTCGAGCGGCGGACGATGGAGTCCCAGCTCCCGGAGGGGTCGTCCATCTCCGGCGAGCGCGGGTTCCCTGCCGCGGCGAGGGAGAGAGAGCGGGGCGGTGGGGAAAGAGGAGGGAGAGATGGGAAAAAATGTCGGGGGAATGGATCATTTGGCCATCTTTCACATTTCTTCTACATTTGTATTTATTTTTGATAAGTTGATTACTTATAGCTTCTTAGATATTTGAATTGATTTTTTAACATTTTTTTATTTTATTTTTGCATTTCAAGCCACGTGAAAGGACGGTTATGCCCCTTGGACACCTTCCCAACCACCCAAGTCATCTTCAGACGCCGCCACCGCGCGCCGAAGCCCCACCTCCACCAACCTCTTCGCGGACGCCACAGGTGTAAGATCGAGGAGGAGAGGTGAATAGGCAGTTATAAATTTTCTTTAGCTAACACAGAGTTATAACGCGAAGAGTAAGTTAAATCGGTTTAGTACAATTTCCATGCGGCCTCTGTTGCCATCTCCACCACTGACACCCACACCAGCTCCTTTCTCCCCCTCGTCAAAGTCGTACTTGGCCACCGCCTACCCGGATAGCAACTCCAACAGCAGCTCCCCGAAAGCGTACACGTCTTGCCTCCCGTGAATCCTCCTGAGTGGCGGTGGTGAATTAGAGAGCGCCAAAGTGGGTGAGCCGCGCACGGAGGCTTTGGCTGGAGACGAGTACGGTGGAGGGTAAGACGTGGGCGTGGATGGCGGCGGTGTGGTGGTGGATGTACCCGAGGCCTTAGGTGACATCGATGGTGACCTGGAGGCAGCCAGGTCGGGCTGCGGAGGTAGGCGGAAAGCACAGCAGCCCCCCGCTCGAGTGGGAGCTTATAAGCGAGGTAGACATGTGGGCTGGTGAGGCAGGCATCGAGTAGGAGGCGAGGCTAGTGTGGTGGTACATGGCGATGGTGGAAAGCGCGGTGAAAGCCTGGGCAATGTCGATGTTAGGCGCGGAGTGAGCATCACCAGTAGGACCATATGCCCTGGGGTAAGGGGCATAACGGTCATTTCACCTGCCCTGAAATGTGAAAATAAATTAGGAAAATAGCAAAAAAAATCAATCCAAATATTCAAGATGGGGAAAGTAACTGCATTGAAAATAAATGCAAATCGTAGAAGCCATATAAAAGATGAGGCAAAATATGGACTTTCCAAAAAAACTGTTTTGTTTGCCTTAGGTTGGGCAGCTCAGCTCGGCTTGGCTTGTTGTTTGGACGCGATCGTGCGTAAAGTAACTCTTTGCCGTATCGAGAGTTTTTGACTCATATGTCACTATGGTCGGTCGTAATAACAAATTTAGCACCATTCGCGGTCGTAATGCCACAAATGACACTACAGGGCTGTTGACGGTCAACACGTAGCCAAGTTCTTCCCCTAGGAGGGCAGACTTCACCTCCACCATACCCTAGGGGGGTGAACTCCCTCGCGCGGCACATATGAAGTCTGGTCCTCAAGCCCATATATGAGCAGAGCAGCCTGTCAACATACATGAGCCCATATCGAGGAGCCCTTTTGTATGTCTTGCGTTCGTACAAGTTTCCTCCTACTGAATTTTTGGTCGAGCTCTTTTTTTTACAAAAATAACCCCTTGTTGCACGGACAGGGCCTTCCTGGTTGCCACGTCACCCGCTGCCACATGGTGGGCATGCGATGTCATATAAAAAAATCGTTGTCGCACGGTGGTCATGCTGCAGCACTATAGCAAGCCAAGCCGGCATTGTATGGCGATTGTATGGCGATTCTGTAGTAATTTTTTTCTTTCTTTTTAAATTATTTAAATATATTTTTGTATGAAGTTTTAAATATAGTAAATAAGCTCCAAAAGTTATGAATTTTTTGGAGCCTCCAGACATAGTGTATTTGATTGTGTAATTTTTTAAAATGTTATTCGTTCTGAATTTTTCTCAAAAATTTATTTAAGTATACTATTTGTAGAAATTTTTAATATATGAAATGAGGTCCACACATTATGATTTTTAAAAGGCTCCTTACAGAGTTAACTTAATTGTGTAATGTTTTTTTTCAGAATTTCATATGTTCTAAAAATATATCAAAAATTAAAGATTTATGTCTCAAAAGTTAAAGTTTTATATTTAAAAAATTAAAGCTTCATAATTTTTTATGACTTGAAATATGTGAAATTTAGTATCACATAAGCCATTCTAGGTAAGAGACACTTGAAATATGTGACTTAATGAGTGTCTTAGGAGTGACTTGATGTAATGGGATTTTGCATAACGAGGTGAGATTTGTGCGCTCGTGGGTTATGTCCTAAAATGTTGTCGACCTTGTAAATAGGTTTTTTAAGAGGTATAAGCAATCTAGTAATCTACATGCTACGCCAACATACCTTACATTCGTCGCAATGCTCTACATGTAGACATTGCGAGAAGCACATATGTTTAATGGTAGGTAAGATCAAGTAATCAAGAAAAAGTTTTCAGGAAGTTTGAGAGATGAGAAAGCACATATAGGGAGAATTAAGAAACATGGAGATACCTAGATATCGTGCAATTTTCTATCCCGACATGGAAACCCCAAAAAAAAAAAGTTGAAATAAAGCATAGAAAGATCTGGAACATAATAAAATATAAATAAACAAGCTGTCGACCACGATGGGACTCGAACCCACAATCTCCCGCTCCGGAGGCGAGCGCCTTATCCATTAGGCCACGCGGTCATTGCTGATGTTGGTGAGCAACATATATTTATTTGTGTTATACCTACTATACCTATTTCTAATCCGCCAGGATCATTCCTGTGTCATTTCTGATACAGAATGACTAGTACCCGCTAAGCGGCAAGTGAAGGAGCCTTCAGTTAGCGCCTGTCTCCGAGACCAGAGTCTTGTCACGTAACATGCAGCCAGGCCCGTGTTTCCTTTATTATCGGAACGTTCTACAAACTTGATGTGATACAATATTAATATGATCTAGAACACAAGATCAAACTGGAAATATGTGGTAATTACAATATCTATAAAATCTGTAAACATAGAAGTATACTTGATGACAACGTCATTGTTCGTCATAGCGTTGATGAAGATGTAGATGAACATGTGCTCAATCTATCTAGGGTTTAGTCTTTCCTAGCAAGAGGTAAGCCACATACTCCAACTACAGATAGAGATAGGTGGTACGATATGAGTTACCTTGCCGAGAGGATCTGACCCGTCCTATAATTAGAGATAGATTCCAAATATATTTTTACACATATTTTAAAATCCAAGTCCGTATTATCTTTAAAAGATACTTTGCCTTTTAATAATATTATTTGATCATTTTATATATTTAAGTCAACCAAAATCGATAGTACATATTTATTTAAACTCATGTAACTCCACGTAAATAAAAAAATAATCCAACATCTCAATCAATTACTTCAGTGCCACTACAATATTCAGAACAGTATTATGACTACAGTACTTTACTACAGCAACAAACACGCTCTCAACCTTCGTTTTCTGATCCTACGGCTGCGAAGCAATGTGACCACCGCGTCATTGCTTCGATCATTTCCCAATCAGCCAAATAATCCATTTCCCAATCCAGTGTTGCTTTCTCGCGCACAGACGAGCAACAACTAACACAGGCAGCAGGCATCCGGTTCGATCCCTCCCCTCTTTGCGTTCCACTGCTGCATAGCGTCGACTTCTTCCTCCCCCAGGCTCCAGACCCACCCACCCACTCTTCTCACCCCCAAAGAATTAAGAATCTCTCTTCCTCCTCTCATCTCTCGCCATGGAGGTACTCCGCTCCATCTTTTCCTGTTTCTCCTCATCCCGCTCCTCCGTAAGTTTTGTCTTGTTTTCTTGCCACAGAACTGTCATTCTGCTCTACCTACTTCTTTATATTTGGTTGGGCCTCCTAGTGCTGTGAGTGAGGGAACCGAACCCCTAATCTGACCATGGTACGGGTAATTCTGGGGGATGCTTGTGTTTTTGGGTCAAAATATTAATCTTTGTTAAGCGCAATCACCACCGCGACCTGAATCGACGAGTGGAGATAAGGATATGTCCAGTTGGAGCAGGATTGCAGGGCGTTGGATTATTAGCATACACCAGTATTTCTTTAGACACAAGATGAGGCTAGAGATTGTGACATGTCATAATCTATAAATTTCAGTTGACGAGTCAATCATAGAGACCCAGTTTAGTTCGCTGAATTTGCCACAATTTACAATGGACAAGGGGATTGACTTGATATGTTTCATGTTGCTTTTGGTGGTGATACTGATACAGCACCGGCTGTGGTCGAGCGGAGCTAGCGACAAGAACAAGGCCATGGTTGAGCAGCTGCAGAGGTATGGGATAATCAAGTCGAGCAAAGTTGCAGAGGCCATGGAGACCATCGACAGGGGGCTATTTGTGCCTCCCGGTGGTTCACCCTATTTCGATAGCCCCATGTCAATTGGCTACAATGTAACCATATCTGCGCCTCACATGCACGCTTCGTGCCTGGAGCTCCTGGAGAAGCATCTTCAGCCTGGAATGCGGGCTCTGGATGTTGGATCAGGTATTTATCACAGTCGATTGTGTTCAATCAGTTCAACCATACAATGCTTATGCCGTATTGCAAAGTTTTTTTTCTTATTTAGCATTCTATATCAAGAATCTCGGTACAACAGTCTAGATTGCATTTGTTTTGGATTGACTGTTGGAACTATAGTTTAATCCGTCAGCTAAGAGTAATATCGCGTTACCAGATTTAAAAACTATCCCTTATTTCAAAAGAATATATCTTAATTGGTTTTGCATCATTTCATCTGAAATATGGTCTGTTGAGGTTCTTGCAAGATGTCATTCCAGGAGTTTACAACTATCACAACCCGCATATTGCGTGTTTTAGATTTTAAAATGCGGAGCAGCCTGTCAACATATATGAGAGGAGAGTTCGCCACATGTATGGATCTAAGTGACGATACTAGTTGTTATGGCTAATCTTCAGTAACGGGATAACTCCACGGTTAAGACGCACACGAACGATGCGGCTAGGCGTAGGAACCACCCGACCATGAAGAAAGACAGGAAGACTAACAATATCCGAAGGAGGTGTGCCTTCAAATTTTTTAAGTAAAGCGACATGGAAGGCATTATGAATGCGAGCTCGAACGGGAAGCTGAAGACGATAAGCGACCAACCCAATCCTGTCCCGCACCTTAAAAGGCCCATAATAGCGTGGAAACAATTTAGAAGAACCATCTGTAATAGCCGAGGCCGTGCAATGATGAAAACGAAGCCAAACCCACTCTCCGACGTCATAAACCACATCACGTCGAGATTTATCATGTTGTTGTTTCATGTAATCTTGAGCTTGCAACAAACGTTCATGAATTTCATCCAAGAATTCATCGTGATCGTGAAGTTGCCGATCCACAACGGCAACTCGGGCTGTCCCAGGCTCATAAGACAATAGTGTAGGTGGATCCCGACCATAAACCAGTTTGAATGGAGTAGTCTTCAAAGCTGTCTGAAATGAAGAATTATAACAAAATTCTGCTCATGGAAGCCATTGTTTGGGTCGATCACATGAAAGACAATGAAGATACAAAACAATAATACGGTTTACCACCTCGGTCTGGCCGTCACTTTGAGGATGAAAGGCAAAACTTAATTGAAGCTTAACGCCAGCTAGACGAAAAAGTTCGGTCCAAAAATTGCTAGTGAACACAGGATCACGATCACTAACAATAGATGAAGGAATACCATGCAAACGAACTATCTCATCAAAGAATGCTCGTGCAATAGTACTAGCTGTGTAGGGGTGACCCAAAAGAATAAAATGTGCATACTTAGAAAAACAATCAACCATTGATAAAATGACAGAGTGACCGCCCACCCTAGGAAGACATTCGACAAAATCCATGGAAATATCTTGCCAAATAGAACTAGGAACATCTAATGGCTGTAAAAGACCAACAGGGTGAAGGTGCTTAGTCTTATTACGTTGACAGATAGCACATCCTTTAACAAATTCACGAACCTTGCGATTGGCTTGAGGATGATAGAAAGTGGCTCTTAAGCAATGAAGAGTTTTCTGAACCCCTTCATGTCTACTGCCATGCACTTTTGCTAACAATTGAGGCCATAAAGAAGATTCGGCCGACACAAACACTCGTCCTTCGTGCAATAATAATCCATCAACTAATGACCAAGCTGGTTTAGTCGTTCTAGCCAAGACTTGATCACGAAGAATTTGAAAAGTGGTGTTACCAGTCAGCCCAGTACGAAGCTTATCAAAAAGAGAAAACGAGGGTGATGAAATAGCGAACAAGGATGTAGCTGAATCGTGGCGGCGTGAAAGAGCATCAACTGCTGCATTTTGGCACCCTGGACGAAATTCAACCGCAAAATCATATCCAAATAACTTGCTGACCCAAGTATGTTGTGGAATTGTAGAAAGACGTTGATCAAGAAGATACTTCAAACTATAGTGGTCCGTATGTACCGTGAATGCGTAGCCCCATAAGTATGGTCGCCAATGCCGTACTGCCTTAATCAAACCAATTAGTTCTCGTTCATAAGCCGCCAACTTGAGATGGTGAGGAGATACGACCTTGTTGAAGAAAGCAATCGACCCCATGCCCTGATGTAAAACTGCGCCAAAACCCGTACCAGATGCATCACAATCAACCAAAAAGGATTTGGTAAAATCGGGCAGTTGAAGTATGGGTCCAGTAACAAGAGCTGCCTTGAGAGCGTTAAAGGCGGTGTCGGCTTCAGAGGACCATACAAAGGCTTCTTTCTTAAGCAATTTTGTCAATGGAGCCGCTACCTCACTAGAAGCTTCGATAAATTTACAATAATAACATGTAAGACCGAGAAACCCGCACAAGGCACAAATGGTAGTAGGCGTGGGCCAGGTAGACACTACTTCAACCTTGCTAAAATCCATGGCTACTCCTTGTCCCTAGATGACATGCCCCAAGTAAGCGACTGTGTCGGTGCCAAATGAACATTTAGACTTCTTAAGGGCTAACTGATGGTGGCGCATTACTTGAAAAACTGCACGGATATGTTGAAGATGTTCAGCCCACGAGGCGCTGTACACCAAGATATTATCGAAAAATACCAAGACAAATAGACGAATATATGATTTAAGAACATCATTCATAAGGGCCTGAAACGTAGCCAGAGCGTTCGTTAACCCAAAAGGCAAAACAAGAAACTCGTAGTGGCCATGATGGGTACGAAATGGCGTCTTCTCAATATCGGCGAAATGCATGCGCACTTGATGATATACACTCCGTAAATCCAATTTAGTGAAGAAACGGGCGCCCTTAAGTTCGTCGAGGAGCTCGTCAACCACCGAAATAGGAAATTTGTCTTTTACAGTTTTATCATTGAATGCTCGATAGTCCACACAGAAGCACCACGAGTTGTCCTTACGGACCATCAGTACCTGGGATGAAAAGGTCGAGGTGCTCTCCGGATTATACCGTGTTGTAGCATCTCCTCACATTGACGCTCGATTTCATCTTTCAACAATTGAGGGTAGCGATAGGGACGAATTGCCACGGGAGTCATACCGGGTAAAAGATGAATGTGATGGTCGCAACGATTCTGGGGCGGTAAGCTGTGAGGTTCTTCAAGTACATCGACAAAACTCTTCTAGAAAGGAAGTCATCCATGTGTCGCCCTGCAATATTGATATGTTGGCTTGCCGTGGCAATGTTTGCAACCCATGCCAAGTAACCTGTTGATCATGCCGCCAGAAAGCCATGGTGAGCCGCTCAAAGTCCCACATTATCAGTCCCAATGTCCGTAGCCACTGAACGCCGAGTATGATATCAAATTCGGCAAGAGGGATGACATAACAGTCCAGAAAAAAAATCCTCCTGACAAATCCGGAGATGAACCCCATGTAAGAGACCCGTACTGGCCACCTTATCACCATTAGCGACAGCGACCCGCATAGAATTGCCGCATACTGGTGTGAGGCCTAAATGCCGAGTTGTTTCTTCAGCGATGAAATTATGTGTGGACCTGGAATCAGTATCGCCGCACGGATTCAACTGGCAGCCACGTCGTCCGAAACTGCCGTAACCGAAACTGCTGCGTTGTCCGAACTGGATGCAACAGTCCTACACCGACGCTGATATGTTTGTCCCACAAACGCATCCACAACCCTAGTAGCTTGTTTCAGTGGCTGAAATGCTTAACACCTTTGGTCTACATGCTTGTTGCTAAACTCACAGTGGTGTTTTTTTTAAAATAAATTTGACAGGCACTGGGTACCTAACAGCTTGCTTTGCGCTCATGGTTGGACCGGAAGGGCGAGCAGCTGGTGTCGAACATATTCCAGAGTTGGTTGCTTCTTCTATTGAAAACATCAAGAAAAGTGCAGCAGCCCCACAGATGAATGATGGATCCCTTAGTATTCATATTGCTGGTAACTAGAGCAAGCCTGAAATTCTCAATTGCCTACTTGCTTGCTTCCCCACTAGTATTTTCCAGAGTCATGTTAAAGTGGCAAAGTTTTCAACTCAAGTTCATTGTGTACTTTGATGTGCAGATAAGGGCTGAGTTAAGATTACAGATGAACATATCAACTGCGCAATTTTCAGTTTTTTTAAAAAAAACAAAACAATAATAATGCAACCTTCTCTAGTTGTGTCTAGCATAGTAACAGGTCATTTTATTCTTCAAAGTGAATTCGTTGTTTGTCCATACCACACGACACGATGGTTCTTTTCCATTCGTGATTTGTATCAGTGTATGTATGCTTCTCCCTAGATGGAAATCTGCGGCAGTTGTGCCCATCTTACTGTAGTGTATCTGCAACTACATGTGAATCCAGCAGCAGCTGTTTTTTGTGTACATCATCCAACGCTACTGACCACCGAATGTTTACAAGCGATGCAGATGGCAGGGAAGGCTGGGCAGAGCTTGCACCCTATGATGCCATCCATGTTGGAGCTGCAGCGACGCAGATCCCAGAGGCTCTGATCGAGCAGCTAAAGCCCGGTGCCAGAATGGTGATCCCGGTCGGGGCCGTCTTCCAGGAGCTGAAGGTGGTGGACAAGAAGCTAGATGGCTCGGTCAGCACAAGAGACGAGACATCTGTGCGCTATGTGCCCCTCACTGGCAAGGATGCCCAACTGCATGCAAACTGATTCTCCTACCCTGACAGATGCCATCTTCCTATCAAGACTCTCATTGTACACTGATTGGTCCTTACTAGCTACTGCTATCAAATGGCATGCTTGTGATACTGGCAAATGTAGGTTACCTTAGGTGAATGTATCCTATAAACTTGGAACAATTATACACTGAGGACATCGCAATGGCCTACTTGAAAAGTTTGAACTCATGGTGTCGACAGGAGTCTAGCATAACATCAGCAGCAAAGAGAAGCATAAAAAAAGAAGGGAAGAACCCAACATCATGAAGCTAATGCGTGGTCTGTAAGTGGCAGATCAAAAGCCTCGCTGTGGTCGCTCCGCTGCAACACTCACTCGAAGTGGGAGGCCATCCAAATCCTACGGTTCATGGTACGGAACCTTGCCGCCATGACTCATAGCGTATGTGGGAATTTGACTAGCTTCATCTTCCTTCTGTTACCTTTGTCAGTCTTGTCGCCTCCACCTCTCCCCCCATCCACTTCATCTTTTGCTCAGTGGCATCATCGTTTGGGACATCTTTGCATGACTCTTCTTTAGTTCGTCATGGTCTTTTAGAGTCCGTGTCTAATGATGTTTCTCTAAATTTTCAGGGTTGTAAGCTTACTAAACAACTTCAACTCCTCTATCCTTCCAATGAGTAAGTCTTTATTAGGTCGGCCTCTCCTCCGACTTGCTCACCTCAATCTCCTCGGACCCACGAGGATCGACCACGTGGGCGCCGCCGCCGTCGCTTCGCTCCGTGTGGGCCGCCTTGGCCGCTCGGCCGCCGCCGCCGCCGCCGCCGCGCCTCGCTCCGTGTGGGCGCGCCGCCTCGCCGAAGCTCCGTGTCGCCGCCGCCCTCGCCGGCGCCGCCATTCCGCTCCGGCCAAGCGGCGCTCGGCGTGCCGCCGCTGCCGCTTGCTGCGCGCGTGGGAGGAAGCTCGGGCGCCGTGGTCGCCGCCACCAAAGCGGCCTCCGTGATCGGCGCCGCCGCTCCCAGCGTGGGAAGAAGCTCGGGCGAAGCTCGGCCGGCGCCGGACGCCAGGCCGCCGTCCGCCGAGCCGCCAAGTCGCCGTCGCCGCTGCGCCGCCGCCGCCGCCTCCGTCGACCGCCGTCGCCCGTCGCCTCGTCGCCATGAAACTCGCGCCGCCATCGAGGAACACGGCGGGGAACCCTAATCCCCTGCCGTTCACCTCGTCGTCGCGTGGTAAACTGTTAAAAAAGCAGTAGGGTGATAAAAAAATCCAAAAAAAAAAAAAAAACGTCGGTCGATCGCCGCGCGAGTCGGTAGCCGCCTATTAGACCACGTTACCTTGGTCGCCGCGCCGTCCAGCGCCGCCTACCAATGGGTACAGATTTCCCTTCCTCGCTGCCCGGTGATACATGCAGAGGAGACTTGTCTGAGTGGTGCCGGTCTGATGCCACTCCCCTCTGTGCTCACCACCCGTACACCTGCTACACCGACTGCTTCACGCTTCAGTACGCTGCCTCCTCCAGTGGCTGCCACAGGTGGTGGTGGCCGCCCTCCATCTGGCGGTGGCCGTCCTCGCTGCTCCTCTTTGCGACAAGATCGGCCACATTGAGTCTCGGTGCTACGAAAGCGGCGGCATATTTCACGCCGTTCTTCTCGCATCGACACCGGTACTTCTACATCGACGCATCGCATCGACTACTTCGCGTTTTCTCTCAGGAGCGAGAGATAGCAGGACTTGACGGCGCTTGCCGCTTCGTGGTCTTCCTCGGCGTGTTCTGCAGGTTCTGCGACTGACTCTTTGGGCACTGAAACCACCTCCTACACAGACAGGTACCTCCCCGTGGATCCTTGATTCCGGAGCATCCTTCCACATGACTTCCGATTCTTCCACTCTATCTTTTGTCACACCTCTTGATTCCCCTGTCAGTGTACTTACTGCTGATGGTACCTCTCTTCTGTCTCTGGTCGAGGACCTCTTAGCAACTCATCTTTTCATGTTCCTTCCATTGCTCATGTTCCTCGCCTAACCATGCGACTTCTTTGCTGGATGACATCGACCTTGGTTATCGGATCATTCTCGACTCTGACTCTTGTTGTGTTCAGGACCGCCACACGGGAGCTCTGGTTGGTTCTGGCCCTCGGCGTCTTGACTCTCAGCGTCTCGGGAGCTTGGCTGCTTCACCTTCCTTCCACGCGGCCGCCATCTCTGCCTTGGCTACTCCATCTACCGGTTCTTTCCAGCAGTGGCATCACCGTCTTGGTCATCTGTGTGGATCTCGTCTGTCATCCTTAGTTCGTCGTGGTCTTCTGGGATCTGCTCAGGTGACGTCTCTTTAGATTGTCGTAGCGTAAGTTAGGCAAGCAGATTCAACTTCCATATCCTCATAGTGAGTCAGTGTCATAGCGTTCTTTTGATATTGTTTATTCTGATGTATGGGGTTGAGCTCCTTTCGTTTCGAAAGAAGGTCATCGATATTTTATATTTTTTATTGATAACTTTTCTCGACACACATTGATATATTTTATGTCATCTCGTAGTGAAGTTCTATCCATCTACAAGAATTTTACTATCATGATTCGTACTCTCCTATTTGTGTCTTTCGTGCTGATTCTGCCGGAAAATACTTGTCAGGAGTCATTCGTAGTTTTCTTGTCGAGCAGAGCACTTTCTCTTAATTTTCTTGCTCTGGTGCTCATACCCAGAATGGTGTGGCTGAACAGAAGCATCATCCTCTTGAGACAGTCTACTGTGCCACCACACTTCTGGGCTGAGTCTATTTCTACTGCCACTTTCCTGATTAATATTCAACATTATTCTGCTCTTCAGGGTGAGATCTCAGTTGAGCATCTTTGTGGCAAGATTCCTGATTATTCCATTGGCGATGGATGTAGGTTTATCGGAACGTCACTTTTGATGAGTCTCGCTCTTTCTACCATTGTCCTTCTCTTTTCACCACTCCAATATCTCTTGTTGAGACACTTTCTTTACTGACTTTTTCTGCTACCCCCATTTCACCATACATTCACTGCAACCTTTGACCTCTTCGGTGCCTCCTTCATTGTTGGCGTATCCTTCATTGCATCCTTCGCATCCTTGCTTATCACTCTCTGGCGCTCACCCTCTTGAGGATTCTTCGGCTCCATCTTCTTTTGATGGGTCATCTTCTTACTTCTCCTCGATTCGTTATCACCAGTCTATTCGCATTTATCCATTCCGCACTCGTCGTCCGCGAGTTGAGGATTCTTCAGATGTGCCATCTTCTTTTGATGGGTCATCTTCTTCGACTTCTCCTCGATATACTCTTCGTTATCACCAGTCTATTCGCCCTCTTGTGCACATTTGTTTAGCAACTCATATTGACATTTTGTACCCTGTGCATACCTTGAGTCAGTTTGTTTCTGCTCCCTCTTAGCTCTACTATAGTCATCTTCTTTGTGTTCTACGATATCTTCATGGAGCCATCACTCGTCGTCTCTTTTTCCCTCGCTCCAGTTGTTTACAGCTCCATACATATTTTGATGCCACCGGCTAGTGATCACTCTGATCGTCGGTCTCTCTCTGTCTATTGTGTTTTTCTTGGTGGTTCTCTAATTGCTTGGAAGACTAAGAAGCAGACATGAGTTTATCGTTCGAGTGCCGAGGCTGAGTTGCGAGCTATGGCTTTGTTGACTGCGGAGGTTACTTGGCTACGGTGGTTACTTGAGGATTTTGGTGTTTCTGTTTCAGCATCAACTCCTCTTTTGTCTGACAGTACATATACTATTAGCATTGCTAAAGATCAGTATGAGCTTACAAAGTATATTAGTGTTGATGCTTCCTACATACGGACACATATGTAGGACCAAGTTGTTGTTCTTCAGTATGTACCTTTAAAGTTTTAGTTGGCAGACTTCTTCGCAAAGGCATATACCAGAGCCCAACACAGCTTATATCTCTTCAAACTTTATGTTGTTGATCCATCATAAATTTGAGGGGGTGTTAGATGTGTATTCTTATTTGTGTATTTTCCTGTTGTATAAGAGGTTATCTGCATATATGTTATACCTGTACTTGTATATACATTATCTTATTAGCCTCGTGATAAATACAAGGACTATTCATAACAATTACAAAGGAATATATCATATGTATGTAAGAAAAATACAAAAAAAATAATATATATATTCTAACACTCCGCAGCCTCGCTAGCTGCTGCATCATCTTCCTGCAGGTATGCCACGCATAGGATTGATTTCAACGTAGCAGTAACGTAAAGAGGAATCAGATCTTATGAGCATTGGTGCGAGATGCGGGCAAATCACAAATGCATGCTTAATCAGACTAGTTCAGGGTCAGGACGTGCTTCGAACTCTGCCCTTATTTGGACGGCCTGCTGACATATGGGGCAAATGCGCATGTTCTGGCCACATTCACGACATACCTGCAAGAAAGCAGGTTGCAGCGGCAGCATGAACTCAAGCACTGATGACACCTTCGGTGGCTTCAAGTATAAAATTCAGATTCGATGGCATCTAATAAGGTGCCCAGGCTCTTCTTACCTCGTGTCCACAGCCAAACACCATGTCGTTAACATTCGACAAACACACTGGGCAGATCTGTCCCATGGACACACTTCTATATCAACATCAGAAGTGGCTTTCAATGCAGATGGTTTATGTGAAATGAAAGAAACTGCAGATGTTACCTCGTGCTGGGGAAAGGCTTCTGTCGGATTGTATGTAAAATTATCCTCGTATGCAGCGAAGCCAGGCAACCATATACTAGCTCCGGTAGCATTTCTTGTAGGTGGGGGAAGAGGTGCCCTTGCAATTGTTACACCTTCATAACTGCTGACTCAATGAAGCAAAGGCCAAAGGCATGCATTTTATTGGGAAGTAGAACTCTTTGTTAGAAAGTAGAAGCTTTAGAATGTTAAGTTCAATTTTGACCAGGCTAGGTGTAAAGTCATACTCCAGTTGTAGTTTTGTTGTTGCTTTATACTGTGAATGTATGGCCCTCAGTACTTCAAGAGCAAATTGTGCTTCCTTTCTTGGTCCAGGCGCGTCCATTGACATGATATCAGTAAAATTGACGAACTGAAGAGAAATATATTTTATTTTGTCGAAGAACAAGGGATGATTACACACTAAAAAATGTGAAGACGGTGGTGAACATAGCACTTGCCTGAAAATTATCGAAACATCGCGGTGGCAGGCTGCTCACAAGTTGCTCCATTTGATTCCATGGACCATCCCCAACTCCAACAAGAATGATCGACAAAGGGAAATAACTGCAGAATCAATGACATAAATTGGTAAGAGAAAGTTCAGAGGCGTATTATTCTCTATTGACATAAAGTCATTGCAGCAGAAAGCCCATTTAAAGAATGACTTGACTTGTCAAAAAGACAAGCACAGGAGACGGAAATCAACTAATGATCATGACTGAGGCAACATTAATTAGTTGTCCTGTCAGTGTTACCTAGCATTCACAATGGTTTCAACGGTCCTCTGTTCCTGGAAGCTCAAACAGTCAGAAGAATCCTTGGCTCCTGTAACCTGGTGAAATACAGGCAAACAGCTCGAATTTAGAAAATCACCACAACTAGATTTACATATTTGGATTCACATACTCTCATTGTTTGCTGTCCGTCTCGGTTCTAGATCACTTCTAATTATGATTATCCGCTTCAAACATCCCAATTAATTCTGTTCAGATCTGTTGAACAGTGTGGTGACTAGTTTGTTGAGATATTAACATTCAAAGTTTTCCAATGATATCATGGCTTGTCTGAGAATAAGGACACAATTCAATTCACCTGTCCATCGGCAATTATTAACAGAACATGGTAATAACCACTCCGCTTTACAGTGTGAACAGCCATTTCTATTATTGGGGCAAATGATGTTGGTCCTGCGTAATAAGAAATATGGAACCAAAATTAAGACTGCTAAAATAATCTGGTCACTGTGGAAGAGTTGCTTCAGTACAGTATACCTGATAACTGCAATTCTTGAACGATTTCTTCGTATCGCAGGAGACCTTCTGAAATACCATTGCATGGTCTGTTGTCCAGGTAGAAACTGAACACATCATGGTCGTGTGTAGATGCTGAAAGGCTACAGATTTGTCAGACAACGTATGTAAATAGCCTTCGTATGTTCCATCGAAGACAGCACGTTACCATCTCCAAAACCATAGAAGGGGATTTCTCCATCCTCATCAAATCTCGACAAATCTGTGTTGATGATACCAAGTACTTGCTGGTAGGGATTTGGAGGACCACTAATGTCATGCAGGCACCGGCCCCCAAATGAGATTTTCCCTATCACTCATAACATCGACTCTTTCGGAAAAAGGAAGGGAAGGAGTGCTTTATCATGTGAAATGACTAATGCCGATATACCTGTCCATTCGTTGCTTCTGGTGAAGTCCACCGCAACCATGAGATTGCACGACTCAAGACCAATCTTTTCAATAGCCTCAGTAACCTGGAAAGATACCCAAGATATGTGAAGATCATTTGCAAAACATAATACAGCTAGTTTGTATCATTTGCAAAACATAATACAGTAAGTAACGCCTGGTCCACAGTTAGTACACAATTGAAATTTAAAAAATTCACGGCAATAATTCCTACAGGTAATACAACGAGAAAAGCCAGGACACCAATCAAACTGTCCTTATGAATTCAAGCAAATTTCAATCAGTACCTGCTCTAGACTCTCGAAGTGATCATCTCCCCCTGACCTCTGACTAGATTTGCTTCGAATTTGGTATGCCGGCAGTTGCATACCGGTACTGTCCACTTGCCCCCTAGAAAGTAGTCCTCCCATTGTAAACAAGGACAGAAAGAGGGATGATGGCAGTTTTGAAAGCAATACTCCAGCAAGAGAAGGACCAACTACTAATTGAAGCTCTGCTCCCAAGTCCTACTAACTGCATGCTAAGTGTGACAAGCATAAGAATATCCTGCGACTTAGACTCACACTGGTACTGGTACTTCTCAGCGAAGGAAACAGACAAAAAGAAAAGATATGGTAGGATGCTTCCAGTGAACTAGCTGCATTGACAAAATTTGCAAAGAAGGCGGAATCTCTATGTAATACCTCGGAGCTTCCCACATCCACGCCTCTCAACGCGGTTCTTCTTGCGCGTCTGGCTGCTGATAGAGACGGCAACAATGACTATTACCACCTTCGTCTTCGAAGTGCCCACGAAATGACGTGACGGTCAGATCAACGCGGCTACGCACCGACTCTGATCTGAAGAGATTCGTTTCGATGCATGCACACGACCTAAGGGAAGAAAGAATCACAAGCCCATTGGCCATTGCCATTGGTCCCTCTTCCCAACACCTCTCCAAGCCATCCAGAAAGAAGAAAAGAACATCTGAGAAGTTTCTTCTTAATTCAATTGGATCGTGATCAGTTTCAGATGGCAATGGTTACACAGAAGCTGTCGTGGTTTGCGTATCAAAGAATTCTCAACTCCCACAGCTGTAGCACTGAACTTTCTTTGTTATTCCGTAACCTCACACGGTACAAGACTCACAACAACTATTTAAAGATACTAGCTACCTTCCAAGATCCTATTTTAACTCCTACAACTCTGCTCCATGCAGCACACCGTTGCTAGCTCATGCATAGACCGGGTATTCTGGACTCCATGCACACTCGACGCATCGCCACTTCTCACGGACACCCACGATGCCATGATGTCCAGTTCTTCCGGCGCTACATCTCAGTTTTCCTAGCAAAGGTTTGATTATTTCCAACAATCTCCCCCCTAATCAAGACTTTGCTATGCCAAATCTTTCACTCCTATTACATGTAACTCATGACTGATGACCCGTCCATCCTGGCTACTTGCCATCGGTAATTATTTTCTGCACCTGTTATCTAGGATCAATCCGCAGGTTCAAGTGGCTCCCCGCTACTCCGGACTCTCCGGTTCTCCTGCACCTAGAATAACTCTGTGCGATACTACTTGGTACAATCTTAGGCACACCACCTGTTGCACCATACACACATGCAAATAAATAATAAAAAAACTAAGTCTAGAATCAATTAATTGCTAACAGCTAACATTCCTTCTACTCTAGACTCAACTAAAATAAAGCTGGTTCATCTTCCTGTGCACACATGAGGTTCGCCTGATCCTTATGGTTACGCTTCGGCTTGCGGCACTCGGATGCGAAGTGCCCGTAGACGTCCGCAGCTTGAAGCACCTTATGTTACTCTTGTCACGCTCGGTTTGGAACCGCGACCCTCGCCTCCCGACGGCCACCCCACCACCGCGCCTCCCTCTCACAAGGGCGACATCGTCGTGGGTAACGAAGACTCCCGCCTCCGCCTTTCCCGCCTTGCTCGCCATTCAAAGATAAGTGAGCAACAAGCGCCCTTGCTCATTCTCACCTTGCATGTGGTGCGGTGCAACTTCTCTTCATGAGTTTTGAGCCGCCGATCGCCTCCTCGAAGGACATTATCTCAATGTCCCCGAATCGCTCAATTGTAGAGACAATTGGCAAGAACTTCTCCAGATCGATCGAAGGAACTTTTGACGATGTAATTCTCTCCATCGTCTCACCGAGGCCTCGCACCTTGTCGGTTATTGAGGAAATCTTCATAGCGAACTCGCCGACAGAGTCCGCTCCTTCATGCGGAGTAGATCAAACTCCGACTTGAGCGTCTGCACCTTCGCGTTCCTCACCCGGACAGCTCCTGTACATGGTCTTGAGCGTATTCCACGCATCTTTCGCCGTCGCTTCTCGGCGATGACAAGCAACACGCCCCTGTATCCTTGGTAAATGGCCGCCGCCATCTTGTCCTTCTTGGTCTCCACGGCCATGCCGGCCATGGGTCTCGACGGCATCCTGCACACCTTGAGCTCGCATGAAGACCTTCATTTTGATACACCAAGATGCGTAGTTGTCCCTAGTCAAGATCGGATCTCGGGTTAACACCGACCCGACTTTGTTTGCCGCCATGATCTCCAGAACGAATCAAGCTCTGATACCAAATGTTAGAAATCACACAAGAAACACACACACTACCAAATGTTGGAAATCAGATGGGCAACACACACACACACACGCACGGGAGAGTGACAAAAAATGACAAAGTAGTTGGTGCTGCACAACCGCAGCCTCTTGCTCTACTCTTTCTTTGTTATTCCGTAACCCTCACACGGTACAAGACTCACAACAACTATTTAAAGATACTAGCTACCTTCCAAGATCCTATTTTAACTCCTACAACTCTGCTCCATGCAGCACACCGTTGCTAGCTCATGCATAGACCGGGTATTCTGGACTCCATGCACACTCGACGCATCGCCACTTCTCACGGACACCCACGATGCCATGATGTCCAGTTCTTCCGGCGCTACATCTCAGTTTTCCTAGCAAAGGTTTGATTATTTCCAACACTGAACACTTTATATTCGTGTTTCGAGCGAATGCCTGAAGATGGAACACATCTTTTTTGTGTGTGCAAATTTGATAATCCGAGAGCTAAGATTATACGCCCTAGCATTACATCACATTTAGCATGAACAGGTAGATTTAAGACCATTCGGGTGTCTGTTGGTTTCTACTTTCTAGCATCTGCAATGCTAATGCCCTGCGTGTACTGTTCTTCATTAACAAGTTCTGAACTTCTGTGCTGTAAACAACTCTTGGTACTATTTCTAGTTACATTGCATCGAGAAACTCATTTATCTAGAACAAAAAAAAATCGTGCTAAAAAAAATCCAAAGTTCTTAGAGTAGTACTGAACCAAAGAACAACCTGCCGGTGCGATGCTGCCGATGCGGTGCGATGTGATGCTCAGTGGAAAGAGAAGTCGTTTTGTGGTTGGCCGACTCAGGGCGACCAAGCAGAAGCCGCCACTGACAAAACCATTTTGTTCATCTCATCATGGCGTCGCGGAAATTTCTCCGACCACTTTACCACGAACTAGCAAGGAAAAATCACTCTTCCTGAAGAAAAATATATCACCAAAAAAAAAAACTGATAAGAGAAACAGCCTGGAAACAACAGCAGAAAGAGGAGGCAAATCGGATGAACAAACAGAAAAGATGCTCAAGAGGTTTCAGTGTGTGTGACAACATGTAAAGATCACGGACGATTTGAATCGCCTCACGGAAATCCGCTAAGATCTTTTCGTATCAATCATCATAAGCCCCTCTTCCTCTTCATCACCAACCAATTCGTAGGTTCATACCAAGCAAGAATCGCATCAAAAAAACAATAAAAAGGTAAAAGAGAAGAATCGCGTCATCAACTCAGCAGAAAACGAAGGAATACTAGTGCTATGGATTAAAAAAGAATCACCTCGTGTGTTAAACTAAATTGTTATTCTCTATAAACAATACACAGAATCACATACTTGATTCTGCACTAAATGAAGGAAATCCTTGATAAAGTGCATTCTGGATCCTCTTTCTTTTCCTAGATCTCAACATCCAATTTACAAACAACCCAAAAAATCCTAATAAAATTCAACATATTTCATTTGTGCCAAAAGCATCTAACACTTGTTGGTCTTTGCAGTAAAGAACAACGAAGCAGTGAAGTCTTGCCAAGAGCACTTCCAGCAATTATGCAAATAAAATTGCAATTACTCCTGCTTCCTACTATTTCTACACAACTCTTGTGGAAACATGGCTATATGTTCATGATTTTAAGATGATGATACCATTAGCAATGGTGGCGAGAGTTCGTCGAAACACCTATTTTCGGCAAAATTCAGATGTTGTTAGGTCATATGCAGTCAAACCGACCAGAGCGGCGGTCAAGCGGCATAGCCAGTGGTATGACCAGCCACCACTGGCGGTCAAACCGACCTCTGGTAGGACAAAGGGCCAACGATCAGACCGGCCATGGGTGGCGGTCTAACCGGCCAAATCTTTCGGAGGAATTTTGTATTGGTCCAAAAATAGAGGGTGTAAGCAAGAGAGGAGATTCTTCTACACTTGGTCTCATAATTTTTAGAGTTTTGAATCAAAAGTTATATTCGTTTTAAATTTCCAAAGAGGTTTTGGACTTATGTTTGGTGCAACTTCCATTCCCAGCTTCTCAATCGATTCTCGTGGAGCCGTACCAAACACCTCGATTCTCAAAACCACTAGATTCTGCTTATCGCAAGGAGCTGTTTCGAAAATAAACTAGCAATGAGAAGCAACCTCTCAGTAGATTCTCGTGAGAATCCAACCTTCAGAAACGAAAATACCATTTGAAGTTGAAGGTTTTTACCCACAAATGCCACTGAGTTACACAAATACAATCGAAGTATTACACCCAGGGGTGACATGGACTATTTGCCTCTAATCTCCCCTCATATGGTTTTTTGAGTCAACCTACCACCAAACGGTTTCAACAAACAGCTCCAGATTCTAAGAGAAGCAGAATCTAGAAAATGAGAATCTGGAGTTGTACCAAACATGACCTAAATCTAGTTAAGTCCCTATCTTCAAGGTCGATCGGACATATCAATTGGTCGTCGGACCGGCCAGGGCGGATCAAGCCGCCATGGGTGGTGATCTGATCGATTTTATCCTGTTCGTTGGCCGGCAAGGCGGCGATGTTCGTAGGTTAGGTCAAATTCATAGTTTCTAATGCATATGTACTGCATGATGCATGTTTTTACTAGCGTAGGTCAAGTTGCGAAAAACTTGTGCCCGGAATTATTATTATTAGTCTATTATTACGCAGGAAGTTTGGAGGTCAACGACGGTCAACAACGAGGATGATCGGGACTAGGCTTGGAGAGCTAAGCTCCAGAACGATCGGGATGCCAGGTGAAGTCAATGGACTCAAGCATGGCGCAAAATGGACAAGGATGGTCGAACGGTGTCGGGACCCCGAATTTTCGAATCCGAGCCCTCTGTGTATTCTGAAATAGTCTCATTATCAGTAGCTAGTTCACACAGTGGTAATATTGATGAAATCATATCCAAATAACGAATATCTAAGAAGAAGGGAAATCATTATTACTTAGTAGCAACAAACCTTATAGTCAAGGTTTACAAAGTTTGCCACGCATGGTTTAACGATAAATAAATAAACTTGCAGCGGAATAAAACAAACTCGTGGTAGCCATCTAACATGCCCACCGGCAATTGAGTGGAAAACGCGGCCTAGTTTGCATGGTCTTCAAAGTACTTCTCCTCATAGAACTCTGTGTTCCCTAGTTCTTCATCAGTGACTGATCAACAACGGTGTAAATTCGTCAGTACATAAAGTACTCATCAAGTCATAGTGAAATGAATGCAAATAGTATTCATACAAGGCTTGAATAAGGATAGCTTTATGGCTATTTTGCAGAAAGTAGTAATGGCAGAAAATACAGTAAATAGATTGAAATGCACAATTTGAAATATTAAATACATAATTAAATAAGCACTTTGAAACAACTAGTGAACTACTCGTTCATTTCCCAACCAACAACCGTGAATTACCCGTTCACTTCCCAACCAAACTATTATTCCAATATTTTTAAGAAAAAGCTGACCCTCGTGTGGAATCACTAGGCGTTGTCCATGACACACGATGTTATTCGACTAGTTTTACACTCTGCAGAGGGTATACAGCTTGACCCACAAGAGATAATCAGTTTGTAATGTCCGTCTGATACGCTTCCGAAGGTGTACGACTAAACGACTATCACAAGGCTTTTACAAAAACCCTGTCATGACCTAGCTCTGCTCGCTAAGGTTTCGCCACCGACTGGTTCCACAAACTCACAACATTCCATCACAACATACATCACAATCGAGACCCCCTCTTGCGCTAGTGTGAATGTCTAACACACGGTTCACACTTCCACCAAAACAGAACTAAAATCAAAGCATCACTAATTAATTAGCCATGTCCACCCCAACCTGGACATGTGGTTGTACGGATATGACCCAGATCAATGACTCACAAAGTTAAGTCCTTAGTGATTGCTCAGGCGAGGCAACCACATCCAATGTGCCTTGCGCACCTATGTGCCCCTCACACCCTACAATGTACCTTGTGCACCCCTTTTACTACCCGACCACTCGCCCGAGCATAAATCATTTTGTTTACATAAACAAATGAAAAACCCTACCAAGGCACAACATTTTATAATAGCGACATCGTACCACAATTCCATATATCATTAGGTCAGAATTAATCATTTAAGAATATGTGATCATGAATTCCATCGTAACTAAGCAGGGCTAAGCATAAAACAATACCTGTGTTGGTAATACAAATATGTTCAACGAAGATTAACCTAACGTATGGTGTCCAAGGGTACATGTCAATTGCAAGTATTCAAGGTGGCGTAATGTCGAATAGGATTTTAAATGTTCCGAAAAAGTTATTATAAAATTAACAATGCATGTTGATATAAATAATATAATTTTATAAAAGTGGGTACAATATGATCAAATGTCTACAACTTACCTTCGTTGAAGGTTTGAGTTGTTTCTGCAGATGGTTCCAGGAAAGATTCAGAAAGGTCGTAATCAATACGCACAAAATGAGACAAATAAATATAATAAATACAAATAAAATCCAAAAAATATAAAAACTAGTAATGTTAGAAATATTAAGAATTTATATGAATTTAGAAACAAGAATCGACATAATCGGAGTTCGTATGAGGAAGAACGAACGTCTAAAATTTGAAATCACATGAAATGATGTAAAATCAGAAAATGTGAAAGGAATATTCCTAGGAGATGTTGTGCTGATATCTTTTTACAGAGCAAAGCAAAAGTGAGGGGATGACAATAGGGGCACACTTGAAAGAGAAAGCAAGAGAGAGAGAGAGAGAGAGAAGAATGGGAGTATGACTTGTGGGGTCCAAAGGTCATTGAGCCAAAACATTTCTCACAGAGCAACTACAGAGAGCAAAACATAGGAGGAGGCGCACAGGAGTTGCGCTGCGCCGCGAAGGGAGGCACGGTGGGGGTTACGTGCCCCACGGTGGTGACGGTGGCGCCGGAGGCGGCGGTGGCGAGGCAAAAGGCGGCGGCGGGGGAGGGGGGTGTGCGGGGGCTCTAGCACACCGGTGGTGCTCCGGAGAAAATGGAGGGAGCACGAGCAGCGCCTGAGCAAGGGGAAGGCATAGGGATACCCGGAGCAGCCGGGGAAGTGCCGATGAGGAGGCGTGACGACATGCAATGACACTCCACGACGACGAATAAGATGAAATGATATGGGGGTGTAGGAAGAGAGGTCCGGGAACGTGCGGTGGCTCGGTCCACACGACGAGGAGTTCCCCGGAGAAGAAGATCGGGCGACGGGGAACTTTCGACTGGAATGAGGAAGACGACGAAATTTCGGCGATGAAATGCACGAAAGATGAAATTGATTAAGGAGAAATACTCATGGGTCTCGGGAACATGTGGCGATGCGGTTTGGTGAGCAAAAAACCTCAACACATCGACAGGAACGCAAGATGGGGGGTTGGCGAGCGGCGACGATGGAGCTCCAGGGCAGAGGCGGTTCAAGGGGGTGAAGGGGGTAGAGGAGGTGCTTTGCGGTGGTGGTGCTCACGAGGTCGAGGAGGAGCGGCGTGGCGCGGGCGGTGCAGAGCATGGGCACGGGCCTATGGCTCAGAGCGCGCACGGGCGCGGGTGACGAGCCAGGCTGCGTCGGACAGGCATGGGCACAAGAGCGTGCGGCGTGGCGGGAATCCAATGCACGGGCACTAGCACGGGGGATCGGGCACGGGCAAGAGAAGCCATGAGGAAGAGAAAGAAGGAAAGGAAAAAAAAGAAAGAATAGGAAGAATAGGATAAAAAGAGAAAAGGGGAAAAAGAAAAGGGAAAGGGAAATAAAATGGGACGAGATAATTCAAATTACAAAATTTGAATTTGGAATTTTGGCGACGAGCTTTGAATTTGATAAATGGAATTTGAATTTGAATTTCGGGCTTGGATTTTAAATAATTATAGAATCTCCAAAAGAAACCCCACACTTTTAAAATAATTAAAATAAATTAAATTTTATAACAAATAAAGGAATTTTTTGGGGAAAATAGAATAGGAAATAAATTAAATTAAACTCTAACAAAATAGCAACCGAATTTGGAGAAAATCCAAGAAAGTCTAGAAAATCCAATTAAATCATTTTGGATTTAATTGAAGTTTGATTTAGTCATTTAAAATATTTTATTTTCCTAAAATTTTAATTTAAGATTTAATTAATTCAATAAAATTCAAATGGTTTAATTTATTTTGAAAATTTCAAAAAGTCCTGAAAATTGGGTTGTTACAAACGGAAAGTTCGGTGTGACGGGTTGCATCAAGCGGCGCGGTGGTCGGTGTAAGTGCTATGGTGGTTTTGGTTGGAGCTGGATGGGAGAGACTTCCCGACATGAAGAGAGTCATTGATCAACCTATACATGGTGAAGCATGTCATTGCTTCATGGAGATTGGACTCGGTCTTTGGAGAAGGACCGGAAAGTGGTATTTTGGTAACTACCGCCTTGGTGACATTTGGCTAAACCACGACACAGGGAGAGGCGGCTTAGGTCAAGTGAAGATAAAGATTGCGAAGAAATGGATTCAGGAAGCCCGATTCGTAATCCACTTTGAGAAACGAGCATGAATGTAGACCCGTTTGTGTGTAGGCTTAACAAGTGCCCGTTAAGGTCTTCTCTCTCAATCTAGTCTCCACTATAAAAGGGAATTTTCATATGTAGAGTTCTCAAGTCTTTCTAAGATAAAAAAACTCTAATTTGTGTTTTTATGGATTTTTTAGTAGTTGAGGTTGGGATTCGTGGGAGATGGATTTATTGTATGCTCAAGTGTTGAGCTTTTATCTTGCATGTTGGAGTGGCTGTAAACAAATATTTATCTTAAATCAACCCAACCAAGATTCCGTCAAGATGAGTCTTTTCTTGATCTTGCTATCTTTGGTGACTTTTAGATTTTTGGTGATCCTTTGGTTTTCCTTTGAGTTATTGCTATGTGATCTTGCTTGCTGTGACATGTGAAAATCCATCTATGATCATCTTGGTCATCTTTTACCACGAGCAAGTTTTAGGATCAAAATTTGATTTTCCTAGGTTCTTGTTCCCTCCATAAGACACATATCTACCATCCTGCTTAGGAACTTTGATGCCATATTTATTGAAGGAATTCTTCCCACCCATCATACCTCATTAATTGCATTCTATCCTTAGTCAAATTAACAAATGTCGTAGTTTTAATAATATTTTTGTCTCTCTTTTGCATTAGTCCATGCTACGATACTAATGATACTTATTTCTATAATTTTGTTTAAAAATGTATTATTTAAAAAATCGATGGGCCGCTCCGAAGCAGAGCGCGCTCTCATCAAACAAGTATTCGGTATCTGTCCGTCCACTTGTCATTTCCGGCCTCACGTGGCACAATTGAATGGCGTAGATTAGATCGGAAAAAGAAGAGCTAGTATATATCTGGGCCTGCCTATCTTAAATGGGCCGAGCCCTTTGAAGGTCCATCAGCAGGTGGCCCCACGTGTCAGTGTCACGCCCAGTCGGCGCGGCCCTCGCGGCTCGCCTCCCAATCCCATCGCCGCAAGCCCGCAACAAAGCGAGTGCCCACCCCCTCCTCATTCCGCCTCCCACCACCACCAGGAATCAACCCGCCGACCTGCGCCGCCGCTCGCCGGAGCCCCGCCCGCGCCCCGCAGGTAACTGCGCTACACCCCTTTCGTCTCTTCCCACTCGTTCCCTTCCCGCTCGGATACCTGGGGTCTCTGATCTGGTGATCTGCTTCGGTCGTTGCAGATTGCACTTTGCCGACTCGGCTTGGCTCTTGGGGGCGCGGGACTCGAGAGGATTTGTAGATCGCGGCGTTTTCTGTGCGAATCTGAGTCGATTCGAGTGGTATTGCCCGACCCGCCGTTGGTATCGATCGTACCATGACCAATCGCGCGCGTGTCTCGAGTTAGATCTCCCACGGGTGCGAATGCCAATAACCGTGAGGTGACGCTTGTTGTTCGCGATTCGTAGAGGGGATTGCCATGTGATTCGGTCGGTGAGGGATCTGTATTCAGGGTCATTATAGCCGTTTCTTGTTTTCCATGTGGAGATTATGCTGTCCTGGCACCCAGAGTCTACTCAAATTTCTGATGAGTTTTGTTTTGGCATTTGGGCTTGACGTTGTGAAAATACCAGCAACAAATCCTAGTGATTTTGTGCTTGAACCGTGATTTTGCTCCAGTTCACTCCACTGGGACGTCTTAGATAGTGTAAATGCAATCACAATGTTTCAATTTCTAGCCATTGTTCGTGACAAGTTTGCATCTTTGGTTTGTTGCTGCTTGTTAGTGACTGTCATACCAAAACCCTCTTTCATTCAATAACAAACTTCTCAACATTCAATGCAGGATCCTTGATGGCTGCTTGTAGGGGTATTAACCAGCTTCTGAGGAGAACTCTCCATAACCAGTATTCTGTAAGTATTTTTTAGAACTCTTGCTTCCTTCCGTATGTGGTTGATTCGAAACAAGTCCATATCATTTGTTCTGGATTCCACTCCATGGCTTTACTAAAGTTATGGTGTCCAAGTAGGGGTAGATAGTTGAAGTGTAATGTAAAAAGCACGGCTTTACTAAAGTTATGGTGTCCAAGTAGGGGTAGATAGTTGAAGTGTGATGTAAAAAGATATAATATTGTGTCTATCGTTGCATGAAATGTACTGAATGGGTTTTGCTACTCATACGCTGGAAACAAATCACATTTGCCATTTTTAGTCTGTTAGAATCAGCATGCTATGTTTTTCCTGATAGAGAAATCAGTTCTCACACAAATTGCTGGATGTTTTTTTTTAAGTTTCATGTTTGGCAGAATTTACCTTTTCCTATTGTATAGAGTAGAATCCAATAGTTCTTAGTATGGTGCTCTTCAGTTATCCTAATTTTGTCAAAATTAATAGATCTGTAAGCGAGTTATCTGTTTAAAAGAACAAGTTAGTTTCAGTAGTCATGGTATATGCTTTTCGGGTTATGATTGTTCTTTCTAACATTATGATTATTTTTTATAGGGTTCATCTCTGCTTTCCTCATTCCGGGCAAAGCATGAGGAGTCCTCTACTGAATTGAGAGCATTAGCTCTTATTGGAGTTGGTGCTTCCGGTCTTTTAAGTTTCGCTACGATAGCATCTGCAGATGAAGCTGAGCATGGTTTGGCAGCTGCAGACTATCCCTGGCCACATGCTGGCATTCTTAGCTCTTATGATCATGCATCGTAAGTAAACCACATTTACTTCTTTTTAAGAAGCTTTCTTCCATTGGTATGGCCAATTAATAAATCTGCGATAGACCTATTGCTCTATTGTAGTTTCCCTATAAGATACTGAAAAGAATGTCATAATGATGCTATCTGTTAATTGTTTTGCTTCCAAGGCATTGTTTTTGAACTGCTAATACCCTGTTATTCTTGTGTACTGCTAATACCTTTTATTTGAAAAATTATATGAGCAGAATTAGGCGTGGACATCAAGTTTACCAGCAAGTGTGTGCGTCTTGTCACTCCATGTCATTGATTTCGTACCGCGATTTGGTCGGGGTGGCCTATACTGAAGAGGAAACAAAGGCAATGGCTGCTGAGATTGAGGTTGTTGATGGTCCTAATGACGAGGGTGAAATGTTCACACGTCCTGGCAAGTTGAGTGACCGCTTCCCGCAGCCTTATGCAAATGAGCAAGCAGCCCGATTTGCAAATGGTGGGGCATACCCCCCAGACCTCAGTCTTATCACAAAGGTAATAATAGCTCATGGCTTTGCATCACATTGGTGTAATATTTCATTTCCAGCTTGTAACTTGCTGTTTTCAATGTATATATTCAGGCAAGGCACAGTGGCCAGAACTACGTGTTTGCTCTTCTTACTGGTTATCATGATCCACCTGCTGGTGTTCAGGTAACCCTCTCTTGTATATGTTTTGTTTATACCAGGCCGCTTAGCTTTTGTAGTTGCTACTTCCTTGGTGTATTCTCTCTTAGTATCTCCCTTCACAAATGGTCAATAACAGCCTCTTGCACATGGTTAGCAATCACTTCTGAGTTCCGTGACATGGATATATTTCACATCCACACACGAGTACACAATACTGACACCCGATTTTGCACTGTTCTTTGTAAAGTGATCCTGCTGGACCTTGAAAGTGTGGAACTCCTGATTGTGATGTTTTAACTGTTTATATGTGCACTGTTGGTTGAGCAATATTTCTCTCCATTTTTCTTCGACCAATTCAGCTTCTCATTTTTTCCCCAATTATTGTTGTGATTCTTACCACATGGGATCATTCTTTGATTCCAGAATCAGGATTTTGGACTCTAGTCTGGAAAGACTTGTTAACCTGTCCTGCAAATGCTGATCCCTTCAGCCGAATATTCTACAGATGAATGCCATACTTTATACACTTCTAGAAAAGCCTTTCTTGTGAATCATCTAGCAAGAGATAGCTTACTTCATTTATTGTTGTAATATTTCATACTGTTTGCCCTTTGTTATTTGCTTTCTGTTGTAACTGCATTAACTATTCTCGGTTGATTTAACATCTAGATTCGTGAGGGTCTGCATTACAATCCCTACTTCCCTGGTGGCGCCATAGCCATGCCCAAGATGCTTATGGATGGAGCTATTGAGTATGAAGATGGTACTCCTGCAACTGAGGCCCAGGTAAGTCATTTATCCTTTGTTCGACCCTTTATGATTGAGTTGTTGGGCTAGCACTAAAGCATGATCCTCGTCATATTTCTATCACAGATGGGTAAGGATGTGGTGTCGTTCTTGTCATGGGCAGCTGAGCCTGAGATGGAAGAGAGGAAACTGGTAACTACCTCACAGCCCACGTAGATTTCTGTGCTCCTAATTTTTAGCTGGCCATTGATCCGATATGGCTAATACCAACTTACTCTAATTATTCTAGATGGGAGTCAAGTGGATCTTCCTACTGTCACTTGCACTTCTCCAAGCTGCATACTACCGTCGCATGAGGTGGTCGGTTCTGAAGTCGCGCAAGCTGGTCCTGGATGTTGTCAACTGAGGGCTATTGTTTCTTTTCATTACAACACCGAGTCTTTAAGTGGAAAGCATTCGAAATAATGAGTTTGTGATGTACATTTTGCCACTGGGGTTGTGCCCCATGCCTAGAATTTCTTTTTGTTTTCTTCCTCTGCTGCAAAAGCATCTTCTCCAAGGAATTTAATGCCTGAATGGTACCAGCAAGCTTCGAACAGAACAGTTGATGAAGTTCATAAATCCTTTATACTTCGAACTCTGCATCACTCGTTTGTCTTGTTTATGTCGGTTCCAGTTTCCTTTTTTCCTGGAGTCAAAATCAGGGTGGTCAAACAACACTCGATTAGCATTGCGATCTTTTTACCTAGTTGTAGGCCCCTTCTGGAACGCCCGGGAGTTTTTCCCGATTCCAACAGTAATTTAATAGCTTTTTACGTGAAATTCTTACGTGGCCTTAGTTGTATTGGGAACATATAGTAACTTGACATGAAATAGTGCAATTTTTGCCGGAGACCACGTCCCGGACGAGGCATTAAGATTTGCAACATTTCCACATAATTTATGCAGAAATGAGATGGCCGATTGTTCACAGCCGCTTCCACAACACACGGGAACGACACCAAGACGCCAAAAAAAAGAAAAAAAGAAAAAAAAGAGTAGGCCGAGACAATGTTTCATCTCATGCTGTTATGTACTAAGATCTGAAGATACAGATGTACAGCAGAGCTAAGCTGCAAACATCAGGTAAAACTTTCTATTTCACCATTAACTAATGTCTAATGCCAAAGTGCTATTTACGGAAATCTTAAAGGTGTGAGGATTTACAAAATGCTGCCACCGGTGGATTCTGAAGTTTTGAACGCTGGATCCATTTCTACCTATCCCATGGAGCTGTTGCAGGGTCTCAAGATACAGATGTGCAGGAGAGCTAAGCCACAAACAACGGGGTAAAACTTTCTATTTCTCCGTCAACTATTTTCTAGTGCTACAATGCTACTTATAGATAGGGATCCGGATCCTCGGTCTGTGTGAACAGTGCTCCGCCGCAGTGGAGATCTATCTTAATACCCATACGCTGTATCCCAATCCTACTAATATCTGAGGTGCGAGGATTTACTGCCGCAGGTAGATTATAAGGAATTTTTCTTAATCCTAGATTCCTAGCAGATTGCTCATACTGATTTTCTTTCAAAGTCCTAGCAGATTGCTCATACTGATTTTCTTTCAAAGTCTCACTTCAACTTGAAAGGTGAAATTCAGCTTGGCAACAGGAAGCGGCATAGGGTGTTGATTCTTCTCGCGTGGAGAAGCAGCTGGGTAAAAAGGCCAACAAAAGCAACTACTTATTTATGAAGTTCGACAAAACTTGCATCCTCAAAAACCGAATCACGGCCGTTTTGCCTGTGCAGGGAGTTTCTTTAATTTTATTTTGATTATGGTTACCAAAAATTAGCAGTACAGATCGCACGTTTCACGAGCTGGCCGGGCTAATTTGTATTTGGGGCGTACTAAGCTGGACCCGGGCCTACAGCGTGACCCGACAAGAGGCGAGCGCGAGCGCCGTCCGATGGGAGATCCGCGGGCCGGATCGAGGTGGAGACAAGTTTGCGGAAAAAATCCTATACAACATCGTTTTATCAATAGAATCCTCCATGGCTAGGACGTAAGATCGATAATTAACGGCTCGGATGGAAGCGCGGGAGAGTGGGATAGGATAGGGGCTTTTGCTAGGAAAACCCCTGTGGTTCCTCAATTAACGCGAATTGCTCCGCCTTCTCGAAGCCCCAAGCGCACACGGTCTCGAGGCTTCCCCCAAATCCCCAGAACCCTAGTAGAGCTCGAGCTCGTGATGGCGGCGACGAGCGCTACGACGGCGAGCTCCACGATAACGACCGCGACGACAGAGGGCGATGTGGAGCGCGAGCAAGAGCACGGCAATGGCGCGGCTGCCGCCCCCACCGCGGGGCAGCAGGAGGAGGACGAGATGATCGGACCGGGTCCGGCGCCGGCGCGGCAGCGGCAGAAGCGCCCGCTCCAGTTCGAGCAGGCCTTCCTCGACGCCCTCCCCTCCGCCGCTATGTGCGTATGCTCCTCTCCGTTTAGGGCTAGGATTTGGGGTGGGGAGTCGCTTGCAGCTGCGTGGCTAACTTTAGCGGTTGCTTTTGCAGGTACGAGAAGAGCTATATGCATCGGGACGTCGTCACCCACGTCGCCGTCTCCCCCGCCGACTTCTTCATCACCGGGAGCGCAGATGGTGATCTCTCGCACACTCCCGTCTCCGTACAGTGCCTTATTTCGTGCGCCGTTGTGATTTGTGCTACTGATTGAATTAGCTAGTTGCATCCTGTGTTGAATTTTTGCTGGATGTTTTGTTGAAATGGCAAGCTGTTCTGTGCGTGTCTGTGGATTCAACTCTAGGGCTTAGGCCTGTGGACCGACTTATAAATGCTAGGGCCTACTGGATTTGGTGAAGAATGTTGCTTGAGGAGCTTAGATCTATGCAGGGGATCAATTTCATTGAGCTTACAGGGAAAGTTGGCTGATTCCATTTCATGTGATGGGATTTTAATTAGCTTGCTTTTCTTTTGTCTCCCCAGGACATCTGAAATTCTGGAAGAAGAAACCGGTTGGGATTGAATTTGCTAAGCATTTTCGGTCTCATCTCAGTCCCATCGAAGGCTTAGCTGTGAGTGCCCACATTCTTATGTCACCTCCTCAATTCAGGGAAAAAAAGTTGTTACATTCATGATACTTATCTTATTCTGCATAAAGTATATTTAGCTTGCTAGTTGCTACTCTCAGTGATAGCTCCTACCTGTGATAATATGATCGACCACAAATTATAGCATGATTCAGTAATGCAGGTGAGTGTCGATGGCTTACTTTGTTGCACAATCTCCAGCGATCGGTCTGTGAAGATATATGATGTTGTAAACTATGACATGATGTTCATGATGCGTCTCCCATTTGTTCCTGGGGCGGTTGAGTGGGTTTACCGACAAGGGGATGTTAAACCAAAACTTGCTGTTAGTGACAGAAATACATCTTTTGTTCACATATATGATACTCATTCTGGTTCAAATGACCCCATCATCTCGAAAGAGGTAATTTGTTGTTGCCTTCTATGTTTTATTTATTTTTATAAAATTCCTTTAAATTTAAGTAACCAAAGGATGTGTACTGTATGAGATTCTTCTTTAACTGCAGATTCATGCTGGCCCTGTAGAAGTTATGAAATATAACCATGTGCACGATGTTGTTATATCTGCTGATGCCAAAGGACTCTTGGAATACTGGTCTCCATCTACCCTCAAGTTTCCAGAAGATGTGTACGCTGTTGCTTCCTTGGAGTTATTTCAGCATCATGTAGCTTCCAAATTTGTCTTTGTTAAACATTGTTCTGAACCACTGCAAACTTAGTACATGCTCCCATCTTCCATTACTTTTTGCTGAAAACTACTTAGCTGGAACAACGCAACAGATAATATATGGTTGAACCCGGTGAGATCTAATTAGATACTATTATGTTCAGTAAAGGGGCAATAGTTGAAGGGATAACATAGTCAATGTCCCAACTTGAAACCGTGTATTGAATCGCTTCTGTGCTTGATAGTCGCCTACCTAGTTGTTTGTGGTTTGGATTGTTAGTTTATCTTTCTGAATCCTGTCACTTTGTTCACATGTTGTTATGAGTTCCTCCTTCCTTTCGTGGTAGCTATATTTGTATTTGTTAAGAGCTATTCTTTCCCCCTAGGTAAATGCATCAACTCATAGACTTATCAATGCTTGATGTTGCTATTTGCTTTATGCAGGGTGAACTTTCGTTTAAAAACAGATACAAATCTATTTGAAATTGCAAAATGCAAGACGAGTGTGTCTGCTATTGAGGTACTTTTTTATTTATTTGGTCCACACATGATTTGCATACCTTGCTTCTTCATTCATAGAACTAGACATACAATTGCACAACAAGGAGCTTGAATGCTCTGCGGCAGAATAAATATATTCCCGCTCATGCATAGACAGCTACACAACATCTTTTGCTTGTTCTTTTACCAGCACAGCACTTAGTCACTTAGATGACAGAGGTATCTGAATTTGTAAGACTTGGCATATTCATCTTATCTTAGTACTTGGGGCTAGATCACTTCATTCTGAACCACTATAATGAGCTAAAAATGATGTCAATTATCTAAACGAAATTAATTCAGTCAAATGCGTTATCAAATCTGATGCTTTTTTAGAAATGATCGCCACTCTTATTCTTTTTATCACACATTAAATAATTCTGCTAAATGAGCTGGTGTTGTCCAGGTGAGCAATGATGGCACTCAATTTGCTGTCACATCCCCTGATCACAGGATACGGGTATTTTGGTTCAAAACTGGCAAACTAAGACGTGTATATGATGAGTCCCTTGAGGTAAGAATCTTCGCCTGTCCAATGTTTGAGGCACATATAAATATGTTTTTTTAAATTGTAATTTCCAACTGAATGTTATCAATTGTAGGTCGCGCAAGATCTGCAGAGAAGTGATGTTCCGTTGTATCATCTTGGCGCTATTGATTTTGGGCGAAGAATGGCTGTTGAAAAGGAAATAGAAAAGACAGAAAATGTTCCACAACCTAATGCTGTCTTCGATGAGAGCTGCAACTTTCTTATTTATGCTACCCTTTTGGGCATAAAGGTATGCCATAGTTTCTTTCTTTCCATCTTTTCCTTCATATATTTGGTGCTTTGTGTACGTCACTATTACTAGTCCATTTTTTTGTTACATTTGGGATTATAAATGTTTCTCGAGGAAATTCCTTAATGATGTCTAGCACACCAAGTAACCACGGTGTGCTACTAGTTGCCGATTGCATGTGCGAATATTGACAATATATAATTTTGTCTGGCATCTTATGTTTGTGAGCTGAAATCTTTCTGTAAGACTCATGTTATCATACATATGCAGATTGTAAATTTGCATACAAATAAGGTTTCCCGTATTCTGGGAAAGGTAGAGAACAATGAGAGGTTTCTGAGAATCGCTCTATACCAAGGTGACAAAGGAAGTATTGTAAACTATGACATGATGTTCATGATGCGTCTCCCATTTGTTCCTGGGGCGGTTGAGTGGGTTTACCGACAAGGGGATGTTAAACCAAAACTTGCTGTTAGTGACAGAAATACATCTTTTGTTCACATATATGATACTCATTCTGGTTCAAATGACCCCATCATCTCGAAAGAGGTAATTTGTTGTTGCCTTCTATGTTTTATTTATTTTTATAAAATTCCTTTAAATTTAAGTAACCAAAGGATGTGTACTGTATGAGATTCTTCTTTAACTGCAGATTCATGCTGGCCCTGTAGAAGTTATGAAATATAACCATGTGCACGATGTTGTTATATCTGCTGATGCCAAAGGACTCTTGGAATACTGGTCTCCATCTACCCTCAAGTTTCCAGAAGATGTGTACGCTGTTGCTTCCTTGGAGTTATTTTCAGCATCATGTAGCTTCCAAATTTGTCTTTGTTAAACATTGTTCTGAACCACTGCAAACTTAGTACATGCTCCCATCTTCCATTACTTTTTGCTGAAAACTACTTAGCTGGAACAACGCAACAGATAATATATGGTTGAACCCGGTGAGATCTAATTAGATACTATTATGTTCAGTAAAGGGGCAATAGTTGAAGGGATAACATAGTCAATGTCCCAACTTGAAACCGTATTGAATCGCTTCTGTGCTTGATAGTCGCCTACCTAGTTGTTTGTGGTTTGGATTGTTAGTTTATCTTTCTGAATCCTGTCACTTTGTTCACATGTTGTTATGAGTTCCTCCTTCCTTTCGTGGTAGCTATATTTGTATTTGTTAAGAGCTATTCTTTCCCCCTAGGTAAATGCATCAACTCATAGACTTATCAATGCTTGATGTTGCTATTTGCTTTATGCAGGGTGAACTTTCGTTTAAAAACAGATACAAATCTATTTGAAATTGCAAAATGCAAGACGAGTGTGTCTGCTATTGAGGTACTTTTTTATTTATTTGGTCCACACATGATTTGCATACCTTGCTTCTTCATTCATAGAACTAGACATACAATTGCACAACAAGGAGCTTGAATGCTCTGCGGCAGAATAAATATATTCCCGCTGCGCATAGACAGCTACACAACATCTTTTGCTTGTTCTTTTTACCAGCACAGCACTTAGTCACTTAGATGACAGAGGTATCTGAATTTGTAAGACTTGGCATATTCATCTTATCTTAGTACTTGGGGCTAGATCACTTCATTCTGAACCACTATAATGAGCTAAAAATGATGTCAATTATCTAAACGAAATTAATTCAGTCAAATGCGTTATCAAATCTGATGCTTTTTTAGAAATGATCGCCACTCTTATTCTTTTTATCACACATTAAATAATTCTGCTAAATGAGCTGGTGTTGTCCAGGTGAGCAATGATGGCACTCAATTTGCTGTCACATCCCCTGATCACAGGATACGGGTATTTTGGTTCAAAACTGGCAAACTAAGACGTGTATATGATGAGTCCCTTGAGGTAAGAATCTTCGCCTGTCCAATGTTTGAGGCACATATAAATATGTTTTTTTTTTAAATTGTAATTTCCAACTGAATGTTATCAATTGTAGGTCGCGCAAGATCTGCAGAGAAGTGATGTTCCGTTGTATCATCTTGACGCTATTGATTTTGGGCGAAGAATGGCTGTTGAAAAGGAAATAGAAAAGACAGAAAATGTTCCACAACCTAATGCTGTCTTCGATGAGAGCTGCAACTTTCTTATTTATGCTACCCTTTTGGGCATAAAGGTATGCCATAGTTTCTTTCTTTCCATCTTTTCCTTCATATATTTGGTGCTTTGTGTACGTCACTATTACTAGTCCATTTTTTTGTTACATTTGGGATTATAAATGTTTCTCGAGGAAATTCCTTAATGATGTCTAGCACACCAAGTAACCACGGTGTGCTACTAGTTGCCGATTGCATGTGCGAATATTGACAATATATAATTTTGTCTGGCATCTTATGTTTGTGAGCTGAAATCTTTCTGTAAGACTCATGTTATCATACATATGCAGATTGTAAATTTGCATACAAATAAGGTTTCCCGTATTCTGGGAAAGGTAGAGAACAATGAGAGGTTTCTGAGAATCGCTCTATACCAAGGTGACAAAGGAAGTAAGAAGGTTAGGAAAATACCTTCACTAGCCGCCAATGTCAATGACAGCAAGGAGCCTTTATCAGACCCAACGCTGCTTTGTTGCGCCTTCAAGAAACATCGAATATATCTCTTTAGGTACGCCAGTCCAACCATCTCAGGAGAACATTTCGTTCGCTGGTTGCTCACTGCTGCTTCTGCATAGTGACTTCCTCTTCAGAAATTTGTTCATATATGTTATTATTTCTTAAAAGTGTAGCGTCCTGCTTCTTATCAATTCCTTTACACAATACAGTCGTAGAGAACCGGAGGAGCCTGAAGATGCAACTAAGGGTAGGGATGTCTTCAATGAAAAACCGCCACCAGAAGAGCTTTTGGCTGTATCAGATTTAGGAAAGGCTGCTACAACATCACTACCTGATAGTTTGGTATGGTTTCTCGATCATTTGTGTGTTGTGGTTGTTACTCCTTTGTTGGGTGGAAATGTGATATCTGCAATTCTGAATTGTATGTGATTGTTAGTCTCTTAATTGTCCTTTTCTGGATCACCTGAACTTAGATGTATTTCCTATTTCAGGTGCTGCATACTTCTATGGGTGACATTCACTTGAGACTGTATCCAGAAGAGTGTCCAAAAACTGTGGAGAATTTCACCACCCATTGCCGGAACGGTTATTATGATAATCTCATATTTCATCGTGTAATTAAAGGGTTCATGATTCAGACTGGGGATCCTTTGGGTGATGGCACTGGTGGGCAATCAATCTGGGGCAGGGAATTCGAAGATGAGTTTCATAAAAGGTATTTTAGTTGTATGCTTTCATAAAAGGTATTTTAGTCGTATGCCTCTTCTTTTTCTCATTTGTGCAAATGTGTGCATTCTCCACGTTAATGTTCCTTTTAGTAAATCAGTAGCTAAGTAAGTTTGTTACCTAGGAAAATTCTCTATATGGTCATGTAAATTCTGTGTTGGTTGTTACTAAGAGAGAGCGCTATCCTTTATGGATATCCTTCCCTTATAGGTTTTTAGTGACAACTATGGTGGTTATCTTGCAGCTTGAGACATGACCGACCTTTTACACTTTCAATGGCCAATGCGGGACCAAATACCAATGGTTCTCAATTCTTTATCACAACTGTGGCAACTCCATGGCTAGATAACAAACACACCGTGTTCGGTAGAGTTGTGAAAGGAATGGATGTTGTTCAGGTATCGGACTTTTGCATATTCACTTAGTTGCTGAACGTTGTCTTTTCATTTTCTTATTTTATCTTCCTAACTTTACATTTGTGTTTAAAGCAAATCGAGAAGGTCAAGTCTGACAAGAATGACAAACCATATCAGGATGTGAAGATCTTGAACGTTACAGTTCCCAAGACATAAGCTCCCATTTAATCAATTGGTCAGTTTTTCTCTTCTCAGGAATTTGTTACATTTTGGATTAAATTTTCTTGTTTCCTTGTACATATGGAGACAGACTTGACCGCATTTGAAAAGATATTTGATGTTAGCATTCTGTTTTTTTGGAAAAAGCTAGATAGTGTTCTCTTGTGACCAAGAAGATGCATAGTTTATGAATCTGACCTGCACGCCTCCAACCGATGATTGTTCATTTGAATTCTACCTGTTTAGGGCTTGTTTAGAACATGTGATTTTTCTCATATTTCTGTAGGAATTGAATTGATCCCTGTGAAATACCTGCGATGCAAATTGGCGTTAGATGGGATAGATGATTTGTTTTCCTGAATTACCTACATACGTAAACACTGGACTATCAATTGCGATAATACGTGATAGAAAACTGATAATATTGATTCACAAATTCTGATACGGTCCTGGTTTACTTTCGTGGCTATCAAGCTTATTTCAGGATGGTCTCCATCTTCTTGTTTCTTCCCATTGATAGTATACCCACTATGTACAGGACACCTTTGATTAGCGTTGATTTGTTTTTTCCTTGGATGGATTTCATGTAAATTTAGGTTTGTTGTGGTAGACGTAAATACTTGGAAATTTACTTTAGCAGATAATGTATTAGCAAATAGCAAATCAAAAGCATCTTGGGATGTAAGCAACTTGCAGGGAATCAAAGCAGCAAAACAAAACATCTTGGGTGTAGGAAACTTGCAGGAAAACAAAGCGTCATGTGGGGTTTTTTTAACGAAAAAAATACCTTGTGCTTTGTGTTGTCTCAGTTTTATCATAGAATTTTATTTTTGCACGTTTCTCCTGTGAACTGATATGATAATGTAACCCATTCAAGGAATGGTTCCGATTCTTTTATTTTCAGTGTTCTCATGTCACGTACCTTCTCCAGGTTTGGGATGTTATCCCTTAAGATAAATGTGCTCATTGAGTTTACCCTTCTTCAGCAGAGGGAGCAGCACCGTGTTATTAGAAGCATGCAACTTGTGTCCGGACGACGCCTCTGTGTGGCCACAGCCTTCCGTCCAGAATCATGGGGCAAAGGGACCGTGGACGGGATTGGTTTTGCAAGTTTATAGGGGAAATGTACCGGCTTAGTTGGATGAGGGCACGAGGAAAGATTTGTCCACATTGTGAGTTTTATTAATCCGTTTTCATTTCGGGCTTGTTTGGGTCGGATTAGAAGATATTTTAGTTCAAATTCTCAACCAATCCCTTCGGATTGAATGTATCCAAACGAGTTCTTCTTCACGGGAGTTACTGCAATGTTGATACGATAATTAGCTGTGGGTTTACTACTGACACGTACTTGCTCCACTACATATGATATGAGGAGAGCTGCAGCGTGGACGATTCTTGTTTGGCGATGCCTTGTCACAGGCATAATGTCAGCAAGCCATCGGGGACCGTCGTATCCTACTCTAAATGTTGGTGTTGGCCTGATCAACAACTCACTGTCGTGTCATCCTTGCTGGCCAAATGTGATGGGATATAAGGAAGCTCTTCGGCCGCCAGCGTCCGTACGCGGCATGAATCATGCCGCGAACCTGGCTGGGATTCATGCCGCGAACCTGGTTGGGCTAGAGAGTAATCGAGGTGTTCCCATGTGGTGCGATGACCGACGACTGTTCCAGTAGGTTACTATTACTGCTAGTACAAAGCGTCAACGGATGCTGGCATATTAAAGTTCTAGGCGCATCTGGATCCTTCTAGAACAGTCTATTGTCTGTGCTTGTAGCCTTGTCCTGGTACAGTGACGTTTTACTGGTTACCCCGAACTCCTCCTCCCTCCCAATGGCCCGGAGCCGAAGATACAAAACATTTTTTTTTGGTTGCTTAGTCTAGATTCCTCCTAGGTGTCTTGTGCCGTCGCCCTTGTTCTGGTTCTGGGGGCGCGCTATCTGTGTCACTAGCAGGGAAAAGAGAGAGAGAGAGAGAGAGAGAGAGAGAGAGAGAGGGCGTTGAAAGGAAATGGATCCTCTCAATTATAGGTTCATACACGCAACGCATGCAGCGGAGGATGCGGATCCCTATTGAAATGGGTAGTATTGGTTTGGTTGGTCTCTCTGGCAGCGTGACGTCAGCTCTTAGGTATGTTTCTGGTGAGAACGGTGAAGGGAGTCGCAGATGCGGAAGCCTCCGAGGCCAGGAGCGCGCCACGCCAGAATTAGTCGGGGAGGCGGCCAATAAAGGTAATGCAGGTATAAAAGGCGAGCGGACGGACGCAGTTTCCTCCCACCTCCTGCCGCCCTTCGTCTCCTTCCTTCCCGTCGCTGAGTGATCTGCTCCTGCGCTAAGGCGACTTTCCTCTCCGTGTGGCTGGGTTCGCATGGCGGCGGAGAAGCACTTCAAGTACGTCATCCTCGGCGGCGGCGTCGCCGCGGTATGTCTCTCTGCCTGCCTGCCTGCCTGCCTGTATGTGTGAAATTGTCGATCCTTCTGATGCTGATAAGGTTTCTGCGTTTCATCCTATAATTTGACTAGGGCGAATCAAAAGCAGCAACGAATCGATGATTTATTCGCTCGCGGTTTTGATCTAACCTGACAAAGTCAACTTGAACATCTGCAGGGCTACGCGGCAAGGGAATTCGCCAAGCAGGGCATCAAGCCTGGGGAGCTCGCCATCATCTCCAAGGAAGCGGTATGCTTACCTTGCCGCATGATTATTGGGCCTTCTGATTGCAACTAATCTCTCTCAATAATTGTTTACCAGTAAATCGATGCAGCTTTCTGGGTATGGCTCAACTTGATTAAATTGAAAACGAACATGGCTAGTTGAAGACAACACGCTAGTACACCTAACCTTGTTTTTTTTGCAAATTTATTTCGCCGAAAAAGTACAGGCAAACTCGGCAAGAAAAAACAGCACCATGTTTCTTAAGGGCCTTTTAGCACCATCTTCGCTACCGCTAGTTGTTGCGAGTTATCACTTGTGCGTAGTTGACCAATTTGTTTTTGCTTACAACATTTCATCTTTTCAGGTGGCTCCTTATGAGCGCCCTGCACTCAGCAAGGGATACCTATTTCCTCAGAGTAAGCCCTGCAAGCACTCTTGTCTGTTTTCCCCTCTGTTTTGTCTGATGATCCGTTGCATTCCTTACTGATTCCCAACGCATGTTCTATGAACAGATGCCGCAAGACTTCCGGGATTTCACACGTGTGTCGGGAGCGGTGGAGAGAGACTCTTGCCTGAATGGTACTCAGAGAAAGGTAAAATCTTACTCAATCCCTTGTAGTTAATTGTAGGCTATTTTTGCAAGGGTGGTTATTGGTTCTTTAACATGAGCACCTGGCCCTTTACCCATTGCTTTTGCACTTACCGCAACGATGATCGTTTAAGGTGGATGCTATGTTTAATGCCATTTTATAGTTCTATTGCCTACGTGTAGATTTTGATTGTGTGTTTCTCGTATCTTCACTATTGCTCACAACCATATATACATACACGCTACATGGGCTGGTCGGCTTATAGCCCATATACTCAACAATCCCCCTCAAGATGAGCGATAGATATCTTTCATCCCCTTCTTATCACATGCTGACAAACACTCCTTAGTTCCCAATACCTTTATTAGACAATTGACTATTTGTTCTCTGGAGGTTACATGACTCAACTTCAAGGTACCCTCATCAAGTCTCTCTTTGATGAAGAATCGATCCATCTCCATATGTTTCGTTCGGTCGTGCTGAACTGGATTATTTGCAATGTTGACTGCTGACTTGTTGTCACACCAAAGTTTTAATGGTCCACCTATTAGTAACCTCAACTCCGACAGGAGACCTTCACACAAGCACATTGCCATGGATCTATATTTTGCCTTGGTTGTTGATCTGGACACCACCAATTGCTTCTATCTCCTCCCAAGGTACTAAACCCCCCCACACACAAAGACACAATACCCTGATGTTGATCTCCTATCATCAACGTAGTTAGCCCAATCAGCATCACAATATCTATCAACATCCAGGTGATCATTCCTTTTGAACCATAGACCTTTTCCAGGACTTCCCTTTAAATATCGTAGGATTCGATAAGCTGCTTCCAGATGTCCACTCCTAGGGTCATGCATATAACAGCTCACAACACTCACTGCATAGGAGATGTCAGGCCTTGTGTGACACAAGTAAATGAGACGACCAACAAGCCTCTGGTAGCTCTCCTTATCAACTGGATCTCCTGATTGAGCACACAATTTATGGTCTTGATCAACTGGGGTCATTGCAACTCGGCATCCAAGCACTCCTGTATCACTGAGAAGTCCAAGACATACTTCCGCTGTGAGAGAACTATCCCTTTGGGGGACCTTGCGATTTCAATGCCCAAGAAATGCCTCAGCTGACCTAGATTCTTAACCTCAAACTCCTTGCTCAGTCTCTGCTTCAGTTGTGACATCTCAACAATATCATCTCCTGTAATGATGATGTCATCCACATATACCGCAAGGATTGTGGTGTGACCTTCTGAGTGACGATAGAACAAAGTGTGATCTCCATTACACTGCTTGTAGCCCATACCACACAACATGACGAAATCGATCAAACCATGCTCTCGGAGATTGTTTAAGCCCATACAATGGCTTCCTCAACCTACAGATCTTCCCCTTGGTTTGAGGTGTACCACAATCAGGTGGAATCTCCAAGTAAACCTCCTCCTGAAGATCACCATGTAAGAATGCATTCTTCACATCAAGTTGATATAAAGGCCAATTACGATTTGCTGCACAAGATATCAACGATCTCACTGTACTCATTTTTGCCACCGGTGCAAAGGTCTCATCATAGTCAATCTCATAGGTCTGACTATAACCCTTTGCAACAAGCCTAGCCTTGTATCTTTCAATCTTCCTATTTGGGTCTTGCTTCACAGTGTAGACCTACTTGCAATTGACCACCTTCTTCTCCATTGGGAGAGGTACAAGCTCCCAAGTCTTATTCTTTTCCAGAGCTGCCAGTTCCTCCAACATAGCCTCATGCCACTTGGGGTCTTGCTTCGCGGCTCTCCAATCAGTTGGAACTACTACATACTGTAGTGAAGAAATAAAGGCTTTGTACTCCAGTGATAGATATTCATATGACACATATTTCGCTATATCATGCTCGAAGCCATACCTTAGAGGAGGTTTCCCTGCACCAGCTCGTGGTTCCTTTCTCAAGGCAATAGGAAGATCTATTGAATCATCTGTAGCACATGGATCATCATCAGATAAGTTAACACCTTCAACAGCTTCTTTGAACTCACATCGCTGTTGTTCCCCGCAATCGTGCCTCGCTCGCTTGGCAGAACTCGCGATGTCGCTTTCTTGAATACACCCTTATATTTTCTTTGACCCCTCCACCTATCTCTACCCATAGGACATGGAATTGAACCAACCACAACACTCGGTTGCTCACCTTCCTCAATCCTTGAAACTTAAAGCCCCTCCTCTTGACTAGCACCACCCATGCTAGGGGAGTCAAGGTCAAACAGAGAACTCAAATCAGTTCTCTCTCCATAGAAGGTGTCAGGACAGAAAAATACGATTCAGGAACTCTATGTGTATTCTGAACTAGTCCCAAATCAGTAGCTAGCTCACACAGGAAACAGTGATGAAATACCATCCATTTGTTCGATTTAACTAAAAAGATCTCAAAATAACAAACAGTAATAATAACATGACCTTATGGTCAATGTTTACTTAACTTATCAAGCAGGGCTAAAGAAACAAAAAAACCTTGCAACAGAACAAAAAACTTGGAAAAACCATTCAACATGCCTACAGGCAATCGAGTGAAGAACGCATCTTAATTCGCGAAGTCTTCATAATTCTCCTTCTGAAAGAATTCTTGTGTAGCTTGATATTCTTCAACTGAGCAGCCGAAATTGGAGTTGTGAGCACATAAAGTACTCAGCAAGTCGTAGAGAAATAGTATGCAATTAATATTCATGCAAGGCTTGAACAAAGGTTAGCTGTATGGTTCTTTTGCATAAAGCAGTATTGACGATAAATACAATAAATAGATTGAAATGCATAGTTGAAAAAAATAGTAAATAAATAAACAATTACTTTGAAATAACCAGGGAACTACTCATTCACTTCCCAGGACAAACCACCAAGTGAATTACATATTCACCCAACGAACATTATATTTATCAAGTGAACTTCCCTCCACACTCCGACACATTTTATAAAGAAACTCTACCGCTCGTGTGAAATCCCTGGACACGTCCATAATCGCGGACAGGACTATTCGAATAGTTTTTAACACTCTGCAGAGGTTGTACAGTTTTACCCACAAAAGATAATCAACTTCTAATGTCCGTTCACACACTTTCGTAAGTGTGTGACTAAGGGATTATCATAAGGCCTTTACAAAGCTTTACTTTGACTCAGTTCTGATCGCTAAGATTTCGCTTACCTGACCCCCTCTTACGCTAAACACAACCCAAACAGAACTAATTCAAAACATTGCTGATTAATTAGCCAGGTTTGTCCCATACCGGACATGTGGTTGTACGGTTAAGGCTCAGTTCAATGGCGCACAGGATTAAGTCCTTGACAAATTACTCAGACGTGTCTACCACATTCCACAACATGCTAATCGCACCCCGTTTACTTCACGATCGCTCGCCTGAGCAGAAATCATTTTGTTTAACCAAGACCATTGACATACCTTGTCATAGTATACAAATTTTAACAACAGTGGCTAACCACCACAATTCCATATTTCATTAAGTCAAATTCAACATTATTTGTACATGTGATAATGAACTCATCGCAACTAAGCTTGACTAAGTATTAGTACGATACCCATATTGGTGATACAAATATGTCCAACTAAACTTAACCATTCTAAGATGACAAGTGATTCATGGTATTCAAATATTCAATGGAGGCATAATGACAACAGGTTATAGCTAATCCCAAAGCCATTGATATAAAGATAGTATGCAACTGGTATAAAACATTATACTTTTGAAATCATAGGTTCAATATGATCAAAGACCTACGACTTTCCTTGGCTTTGGCTCTACTCAGTTGCCACACTTGGACCTTCAAAGTTTGCTTCTGCTCCTGCTCCGTGAAACAGATCGTCTAACGAGAGAGAAACAACAAACCAAGCACAAATAAATTCAAAAGAAATTCAAATAAAATCCAAAAAAGCAAAACCTTCTAAAAGAAAGAACTCAATTTTAGATGAATTTAGGAATTTAAATGGACTGAATCGGAGTTCGAACGAAGGAGAACAAACTCTCAGAAGATTGAAATCACATGAAATGATGAAAATCATAATTTCATGATTTACTGGAATTATTTTTCTGAAGGAAAAACAATTAATTGCGCCAGTTGACATCAGCAAAGGATTTTCAGCCAAAAAAATGAGAAAGGAAATTGAGAAGATTATGACAGGTGGGACCCATTTGTCATAGGGATGGTCCATAGTAAACCAAGTCCACAGGTTTTAGGTTTAGGGCTTTCCACATGTACTGACACATAGGCGTTGACAGTATGCCACATGGGCAAAAAAAGATGAGGTGGAAGGATGAGGTGGAAGAGAGAAACCAAGAGGAAGATACAGAGGAACAATGGCCGACGGTGAGCTTGCGGCGTCGACGGCGAACCACGGCGAGCGGGCGACTGGGAAGTGTCCAAACGGATTCCCAAGGACTTGGCGATGCTCTGGGTGGAGGTGGCTCGGCGATTCTAGCGACGGTGGCTCGTCGGCGGCGGCTTTGGCGGCGGCCTTGGTGAAATAGAGGCGCCTGAGGGAAACAAAAGAGAGCACCGGGTTGGCAATGACACGAGGATCACAAAGGGATGCTCTGGACAGCCGAAGAACGAAGGAACCGTCGACGAGAAGGAGATGACGGGGTTAGAGAAGAACCACGGTGGCGACATATCGGCGGCAAAAGAAGCAATGAGAAGATAGGGATTGGATGATAAGGACAAGGGACACAAGGTGACACGCTTGGGACGACAAAGGACTCACCAAGGTGGTAGATCGAAGTGCGGCGGCGCTGGTCGAATTTAGGGCAAAGACGAAGACACTTAGTGATTCTTCGGAGGAGATGATGAGCGCACGACGTAGAACACTTCGGCGCGAGCTCAATCGGTGGTGACGACGGTGTCGTAGATGCTTCGACGGTGAAGAATTGCGATGAGGAAAGCTCACGGCGGCGGCTCGGTTCCTGATGAAATCCAGCACAAAGGAACCAAAATCGGGGAAACCAATCCAGGGTTTCAGGGGAGATGGACGATGCGGGGGTTGTGACGCGGGGAGGCGAGCTTATAAAGGGCCGGAGGGAAGGAGTTCCAAAGGGGCATGGCGCGAGACGTTTGCTTCGGACACGGGATGAAGGCACTGTCAGGAGGAGGAAGGAGACTCACGTGGCGCGCTGACAGTAGGGTCCCACCAGCAGGGGGCGAAGAGAGGAAAGGAAGTGATGACGGGCTGGGCTTGGCACACGGGGAAAAGGAATGGCGGGCCGAAGGAAAAACGGGTCGACGGAGAAAAGAAAAGAAAGATGGGCTAGGCTGGGAAAGAAATAGAATGGGCCAAAGAAAAGAAGTTTCAGCCCAAAAGATATTCCAGAATTTTAACTGATTTATGAATTTAGGAGATTGAGGTAAATAAAACCGAGCTCAAATAAATAGCAATTAAACTCCAAAAATCCCAAAATCCCAAAAAATTATCTAAAATTTAAGGAACCCAAATAAAACAAACTTTCATTTAATTGGAGTTTAGATTATTCACATTAAATCTTTTGATTTATAAAAATTCAAATTAAGCTTTGACTTTAACAAGAAAATTCAAATGGTTACTTTTATTTTTAAAACCTCAGAAATAAAATAAATTTTGAGATGTTACAGAAGGGCTCTGACTCCTTGAAAGTCACATCCATACTCACAAATGTGTATGCTCCAACTCAAGTAATTTCTCACACCTTCCAACTTAACATCATTCGACATCAATTCTATTTTCTGCATCGTCTTAGCATGAGGGACAATTGCCCTGCCTGAGGACGATGCCCCACTCGTCTTCTTTGTAAGAAGTTGTGCCAACTTCTCGAGCACATGCTGCAGTCCTTGATTCTCCCCCATAGCTCACTCCGGCAACACTTTCTCTCCTCACAGCAAACAAGAAAACTAGGCCTTCGTCTTTTCTTCTCCCCTTCTACCGAAGCAGTCATAACAAGAACGCCTTCGTCTTTCTTCTCCCCTTCTTCTACCGAAGCAATCACAGCAAAAACATACCTTTCGCGAGCGTCACGACGCTCTCGTTCCCCTCTTCACCGCGTGCCGCATCGAGCTCTCTCGTCCAGTCGTCCTCCTCTTCACCGCGTTCCGCAGCGTAGCTCTTACATCCTTCTTTTTTAGCTCGCGCGAGCTCAGGGCTGACTCCTTTGGTCCTTTCCTCCTCCCGCCCCTCGACTTCGCCCCGGAGCGACGCGGCCACGAGCAGCTCAGGGCCAACGCCTTCGGCCCCTTCCACCTGACCTCCGGCGCGACCAGGTGCCGCCTCCTTGCCTTCCGCCTCCACCAGGACCGGGCACCGCCGCCATAGTGCCTAGGGTTAGGGCACCTGTGAGTGCTCTGATACCATACCATGTAGATTTTGATTGTGTGTTTCTCGTATCTTCACTATTGCTCACAACCATATACATACACATTACATGGGCCACATGGGCCGGTCGGCTTATAGCCCATATACTCAACACTACGATTGGAATCACTTCCTTGCTCCAAATTCACATAACCTGGTTAGTGTCTACAGAACAACGCTTCTGGCTAACCATCCTGTAGTTTGTTCTGGTTGCTTCACTAATCACCCCCACTAGCACTAGTTTGCTACGGAAGTTTTCAATGCGAAATGTATGACAGCATGAGCTGACATGAAGACCAATCACTTACCGAGGAGACGTTCATTTCTAATACGAAATGTTACTGCAGTTATTTTCTCCTTGGTGATCCTTTAGAGCATGCCACCTGATTTAACTGGGCAAAACACACCATTTCGGCAGTCTATGTGACAACTTGGTTAAAAATGCATAAAAAGACTTCCTTCGTAAGGTTTTTGCAGCTCTGAGAATGCCATGATTATGTCTGTTTGCAGGCATCGAGCTGATCCTGAGCACCGAAATTGTCAAGGCTGATCTTGCCTCCAAGACATTGACCAGTGCAGCTGGAGCAACCTTTACCTATGAGACCTTGCTCATTGCCACCGGCTCCTCAGTGAGTTCTGAACTGTAGTTTTTCTCTCCATGAAAGATAAAGGCACTTCTTATATGTCAATTCTGATTGTGAACTTGTTGATTTTGCTTTTGTCTGATTCAATTTTTTCGTACTTATGTTACTCGTGATATTTGTATTTGTTTGCTCGCTCAGGTCATAAAGCTCACTGACTTTGGCGTTCAAGGAGCAGAATCCAACAACATATTGTATCTAAGGGATGTTGATGATGCCGACAAGTTGGTCGCAGCTATGCAAGCAAAGAAGGATGGGAAGGCTGTCGTTGTCGGAGGTGGCTACATAGGACTTGAGCTCAGCGCAGCACTGAAGATTAACAATTTTGATGTCACTATGGTGTATCCTGAACCGTGGTGCAGTAAGTCTCCTTATTCTTATATCTGGAAGCTTATTATGTTGTATTCTCTGAATAGTTAGCAGCAAGGAAACACCTTCTCTCTTCTCTATATAGTTGGCACGCACACTTATGATAATGCCAAATCAAATCTCATATTGGAAATGTCATCTCTTGTAGTGCCCCGTCTCTTCACTGCTGGTATTGCTGCTTTCTATGAGGGCTACTATGCTAACAAAGGAATCAACATTGTAAAGGGCACTGTGGCTGTTGGTTTTGATGCTGATGCCAATCGAGATGTGAGTACCGTGTGCAGTTTCTGCTCAATAGCATCCGCTGTGAAGGCCAATACTCACCTGCAGGTTCAATTGTTCTTGCTTGACAGGTTACTGCAGTCAAGCTAAAGGATGGAAGAGTACTCAAAGCTGACATTGTTATCGTCGGAGTCGGTGGCAGACCACTGACAAGCCTCTTTAAAGGTCAAGTTGCAGAGGAGAAAGGTGGAATCAAGGTTAGTTCACTTCTATTGATGAAGGTTATCATCCAATTGAGTGACTCAGTTATCTTTCTCTGTACCGGGGACGCTCAATGAGAGTGTTCGTGCTGCTACATTAAGGTTTGACATATATTTTTCAATCTTCTTTTGTCACCCAGGCTGATGCATTCTTCGAAACAAGTGTTCCCGGTGTATACGCCATTGGTGATGTGGCCACCTTCCCCCTGAAGCTGTACAATGAGCTGAGGAGAGTGGAGCACGTTGACCATGCTCGGAAGTCAGCCGAGCAGGCCGTAAAGGTGAGCCGTAATTCTTATTTTGTATCACCATGGCTGCCATTTCTCAGACCCTTGTATTTACCTCACCGTCAAATGCTGTTAATTTACAGGCGATCAAGGCCAAGGAGTCCGGCGAGTCGGTCGCCGAGTACGACTACCTGCCGTACTTCTACTCCCGGTCATTCGACATCGCGTGGCAGTTCTACGGCGACAACGTCGGCGACACCGTGCTGTTCGGAGACAACGACCCCACGGCGGCCAAGGCCAAGTTCGGCACGTACTGGATAAAGGACGGCAAGGTCATCGGCGTGTTCCTCGAGGGAGGCTCTGCCGACGAGAACCAGGCCATTGCCAAGGTCGCCAGAGTCCAGCCGCCGGTGGCCGACGTTGAGGCGCTCAAGAAGGACGGGCTCGAGTTCGCTGCCAAAATCTGAGCATTTATACTGATGTAAATCTGTGGCTGTTTTAGGTTCATCTCCGCAATGCTTCATAGTTCTTAGTTCCTATAATTTTTTTTTGTTTTTTCTGATTTTGACGTTGTGAGTGATGCCACTATGAAACGATCTGAATAAACTCTGCATCATCTCTGTTTGTAGTTACGGCGGATGGGCTGTGTTTGGCATGTTACCACACAAAATTTGGCATTTCTAGCCACCTTTTCACCATCTTTCTGAACTAGCCTCGGTCAATTCTCGGAGCTCTGATAGATTTGAATTAATATGAAATGTGTTTTTATCTGGTGGATCGCTTGAATTCTCGGGGCTAAGTGTACTCGTTTTTTTTGTTATGGATGTCAGTTTTTCAGACATGAGCTAATTGCTCTAGCCCAGGACCGTTGCAAGGCTATCTACGCAGAGTTTGAGGGAGGCAGTATTAAGCTTTCGAGGCATGCAACAAAGCCACATGTATGATTTCAGCATTGGTCTTATATGAAGAGTTCCCGATTTCCTTCGATTTTTATCCAAGAAATAGTTGTTCTATGTTTCTAATCTTCGTTTCCCTTACGTTTTCACCATCTATATATTCTTTCATTTATTTACAGTCTATATATACCGCTACTTCGAATAAAAATAATATGTAGCCATCCATCGTAGATCTTTCGTTGCTTGAGGAATTGTCATTACTGCAGTTTACCATAGTTGTCGTACCTACGATGTGAGTTTTATCTACCATTTTTTTTTGTTCTATATGCACTTCCTCAGTGGATTGTATTAACATGCATGAAACTATTGAATTCTAGTAGACATGGGTTTTAAGGATATACATTGTTTGTCGTTATGCCGCATAATGTAGTCGTTTTATGTTATGGATATCAGGTTTTCAAATAGACAGTGATTGTTCTCGCCCGGGAACGTCGCAAGGCCATCTATACAAAGCTTGAAGAAGGCAGTACTAAGCTTTTGAGCCATACAAAGCCACATGTATGATTGCAGTGTGAGAGCCCCCGGGATTTAGCTGTTAATGCTTAACCTTCCCAACAGTTCTAGCATCACAAGAGAAATTTTCAGCTTTCGGTGTATTATGTACCTCCCAGGAGTGGTACACATACACTTCACAAACAATCAATCCATACACAAGTTACTACAATACCGGATTTTTCATAGTTTACAACTTAATGAACATACAAGGTTCAGATTTCATACATAGGGTCGACCGGCCAAATAGCATGATAAAATATCAAGTACGCAGCGAAAAATAGAGAACAAACTGAAATAAAATCATGAATTAACCATCATTAAAGTCCCAATGGCTTGTCATAACCCGCAGGGCAATCGACTAGGTTAAACCTTAGCAAATCGACGTTTCCTGCGCATCTTTCCTTACCAGATCCAAGCTCAACACCTGCTGTGCAGATTAGTAGATAAAAGCAAACAGTGAGTACACAAATGTACTCCGCAAGATTTTACCAAGCCTATACATAGCTACATGCAAGCTCAACTCAGTGGAGAAAGCTATATGGTTCATTTTCAGTACAAAGTAATATTTTAATTGAAATACAAGTAGTAGATTTAAATTGCAAGTGAGAAAATATTTTTAATATATTAAATAGCAGCGATTAATTAACATTAGACAACCACTAACACCAACAGGTGGCTGCCCTCTGTAGCTCACAAACATAGCATGAGAACCCACTCTCAATACCACCCGATCAAGTTTGAAGTTTAAATTCCAAAATGTTGAGTCTAACTGTTGAGGAAAATAACCAAGCGTGTCCATAACCAAGGACGTAGCTACTGGAGTAGATTATACCCTGTAGGGGTGTAAAACTTTACTCACACGCTAGACCACTCCTTTGCCAAGCTATATAACACACTTTCGAAGGTATGCCGGCAGAGCTAAGTCCGACGAGACGTTTTCCAATAAAATGTATTAGCTAAGAGCCGTTTTCCAATCAAATGTGTGTGTAGACAGGGCTCCCACAGAGGATCCATACGTTGTGTCGGAGTCACCGGCAAAGCCTCAGCAACTGCTGATGTTCCTCAGGTGAGGGAACCTATCGGATCCCACCTTGCACATTCCCAACAACAACAGAACATTTTTCTCCCTAACAGCTACCACCTGCGGCCCATAGTTAACACACCCCAAAGTACTAAGTCAAGAGGGGTACCATATGACCCTCATGTGGATGTACACAATAATGCTTGGATCGATGGCCTAAGATGTTCGATCCTTGTTGACTTGGGCACAGACCACACACCCGATAAACACACCATTCAACCATTTTCCCAAGTCCAAATCGTTTTATTTGCACTTTTAGTTTTAAAAATATAACAACACATGGTGCTGGACATAGCATATTAAAAATATAACAACACATGGTGCTGGACATAGCATAATAAAAATAATTTATGAGATCAAGGTTATCGACAAAGTCGACAACCGCCCAATCTACCGGAAGCTACGCATTGCTAAGCATCACATCGAGTAAACATAAATAGACTATATAGCACCCACCGGGCTCTAATTCACCACCGGGAATATTAACTTAGGCTAGTGGCAGGGGATGGACAATGCTAGAGAATTTATGCAATAGGATTAGCCACATCTAATAGACAAAAATAACTTGACAAATAAAGCATGCATACATACAGTTGCAAACAAGATAATAGTTTTGAATATAATAGGATCAACATGGTCAAAGGATGGGCTACTTGCCTTTGCTTACTGGGACTCCGAACATTTTCATGAACACCTCAGTTGCACTCCTGAATCACCGTCATCTAATGAAAAGAATCAACAAAGCGAAAGCATCAAATAAACACCGAAATTTCAAAAGTATCCAAAAATTATGAAATTAATACAAAAAATAGATTATGATTTTATATGAATTTATAAATAGAAATACTTTGGTTTGAACTATGTATGTGAGAGTTATGCCCTAATCATTTTCTGTTGAGAGAGAAAATCAAGAAAAATGCTTGTTGTAGCTTCAATCCGAAATAAATTACAACTCCAAAATTTCTAGAGTTGTGGTAGAGTTGAAATTTACATGGCATGAAAGAGGGTAAAAAGTTATGAACAACAAAATTGGATTCACCCCATTTGAAGTTCATATGAATTTTTGAAGTTAATTACAAGCAAGAAAAGAGCTCGTGAAGGGCCTTGACCTCTCTCTCCTCTTTGCAAAATAATATAATTCTTGATTAGTGAGAACTCATAAATCATATTACTCTTGCTTACCCGTACTCCCATCCATCACCATTATTTTTACCACAATATGTTTCTAAAGACCAATAAAAACATAATGTTATAAACTACCTTTTACAATGAATATGGACATTTTTAGCAATTATAAAAATTTATAAACGTGCTATGGCTGAAATTGTGAATGCGCCTTTTGTTGTGGTAGCATGCATAGAAAAAATAAGATTGTCTTGGAGAGCAATTGGATATTGTACGGTCCCTTGCACGTGGCACTTACATTGTCACGATATTGTCGGATTTTCAATGATACTAATATTATCATCTGACGATCTAGCTATATTTACTATCGAACACTCGTCCTCCCCTCGAGCATATATAGTATGTTGTAGCGGAGTGTAGAATAGTCTATTATATGCTCACTAACCCACAAGATTTCTGGCGAGGGTACCCCACCAATGAGTCGCGGCCCAAAACCAATAGTTGTAGGGCATGTTCTATTTGTGACTCCTTGTCCAGTTGTACCTCTTATTTGTTGCTTAAGATGAAGTCACTATGAAGCTTTGCGCATCTAGTCAGTTTTTACCACCTGTAGTTTCCATATGTACATTAATGACAAGAGATAAGTATGTGATTACATTAATAAGAAGATGGAATGGATCCACCTCTAGTTTCCATATGTACATTAATGACAAGAGATAAGTCTGTGATTACATTAATAAAAAGATGGAATGGATGCCTTTAAGGACAAAATAAATAGATACATTAAACCAATTCTATTTAGGTATCTTATCAATGGTTGAAAACTTACACTCCATATAAATAAAAACAGGAAAATAAAAGGTATCCACTGAGACTATATCTATAGACCGACCTAACGAATAAAGTACATTAAAATCACCACATAGAAAACGAATTAAAGAAATAAATAATTAAGTTTTCAAGGGAAAAAAATAAAAGGAAAGCAAAACACCAAGCAAGAAAAGAGCTCGTGAAGGGCCTCGACCTATCTCTCCTCTGGGCAAAATCATATAATTCTTGATTAGTGAGAACTCATAAATCATATTACTCTTGCATACACGTAGTCCCTTCCATCACCATTATTTTGGCCATAATATGTTTCTAAAGACATATAAAAACATATTGTTCAACAAAGCGAAAGCATCAAATAAACACCGAAATTTCAAAAGTATCCAAAAATTATGAAATTAATACAAAAAATAGATTATGATTTTATATGAATTTATAAATAGAAATACTTTGGTTTGAACTATGTATGTGAGAGTTATGCCCTAATCATTTTCTGTTGAGAGAGAAAATCAAGAAAAATGCTTGTTGTAGCTTCAATCCGAAATAAATTACAACTCCAAAATTTCTAGAGTTGTGGTAGAGTTGAAATTTACATGGCATGAAAGAGGGTAAAAAGTTATGAACAACAAAATTGGATTCACCCCATTTGAAGTTCATATGAATTTTTGAAGTTAATTAAATTTTCAGTGTAACAATAATTATTTATCTAAATTTAATTCTAATATCAAAATTTTCCATGACAGAACATGTTTGAAACCTATTCCAAATCAAAGTACAATAAAAATAAAAACCAACAAAATTGGTCTCACTCAATTTGGATTTGATTTGAATTAGTTACGAATTTTTGAAGTTATTTGAATTTAGAGTGTCAAGTTAATTCATTTCAAAAATTTAAGTGCACTTAAATACTTTTTATACGTTGCTTGACATATCCACGGTCACTGTGCAGAGAGGTCCACCTAACAATGTTTTCTTTTCTTTTAATTTTTTGGTATAAAACTTTACTCACACATGGGGCCCTCTGTCATAGACTCGGTCCACCAAATAGCGCGTGGGCTAGAAGTCCATAGCACAGTGTTTTGGTCCACACGATGGGTTACTGTGCCATTAATGTCCTCGGGTCCGCGTGTCATACACTTAATCGAAAACTAGATTTTAATCTCTCCTCAATTTTTATTCCTGGGTCCACAAGTGAGTGAATCAAGGCGCCATTAAAACTAACTTAACTACTGCTTAAACCCTAACCGGCAACTATTTTCCTAATTAATGGTGCTATAGCCACGGTCCATTTTCGGACAGAACAGAGAGGCATCCGGGTGATTCTTTGCCACGGTCATCGCCGCGATTACATCCCACAATGGCCACCGAACTGGCGACGAAATGGAACACTAAGGCAAAGGCGATCCTATGGGTGGCCGAAACATTGCTGGCGGTGGGCGAGAGTGGTGGCGCAGCGGTCTTTGGCGGCGGTGGCTTTCGGGTGAACGTGCCATTAAGCAAACTAAAGGCACTTCAAACGAAATAGCACATGGACGAGCAATGACCTGGCACAGGGAACTCACTGAGATGACTCGGGGTGAAGGAGGTGACCGGAGGTGGGCTGGCGGCGAAAACCCATGGCGGCGATGATGGTGATGTTGTGGAGAAGGCAACTTGTAATATGTTTCTAAAGACGTATAAAAACATAATGTTATAAAGTACCTTTTACAATGAATATGGACATTTTTATCAATTATAAAAATTTATAAACGTGCTATGGCTGAAATTGTGAATGTAATTTTTGTTGTTGTAGCACATATAGAAAAAAAGAATGCCTTGCAGAGTAATTGGATATTGTATGGCCCTTTCCACGTGGCACTTACATTGTCACCATATTGTCGGATTTGCAATGATACCAATATTATCATCCAACGATCAAGCTACATTTACTACCGAACACTCGTCCTCCTCGAGCAGTTATAGTATTTTGTAGCAAAGTGTAGAATAGTCTATTCTACGCCCCAGCCAGCCCATCGCACTCGACCGAGCGTGCCCCCACTAGCGAGTCGCATAGCCCAAAACCACCAATTGTAGGGCATGTTCTATTTGTGACTCCTTGTCTAATAGTACCCCTCATTTGTTGCTTAAGATGAAGTCACCAGGAAGCTTCAAACATCTAGTCAGTTTTTATCACCTCTATTTTCCATATGTACATTAATGACAAGAGATAAGTATGTGATTGCATTAATAAGAAGATGGAATGGACGCTCTTAAATACAAAATAAATAGATACATTAAACCAATTCTATTTAGGTATCATATCAATGATTGAAAACTTACACTCCATATAAATAAAAAGCGGGAATATAAAAGGTATCCAATGATACTATATCTATAGCCCGACCAAACAAATAAAGTATATGAAAATCACCACATAGAAAAAAGAATTGAAGAAATAAATAATCAAGTTTTTCAAGGGAAAAAAGGAAAGCAAAACATCAAGCAAGAAAGGAGCTCGTGAAGGGCCTCGACCTCTCTCTCTGGTAAGATCATATAATTCTTGCCTACCCGTACTCCCTTCCATGACCATTATTTTTACCATAATATGTTTCTAAAGATGTATAAAAACATAATGTTATAAAGTACCTTTTACAATGAATATGGATATATTTATCATTTATAAAAATGTATAAACGTGCTATGGCTGTAATTTTGAATGCGTTTTTTTGTTGTAGTAGCACACATAGAAAAAAAATAAGAATGTCTTGGAGAGCAATTTGATATTATATAGTCCCTTCCACGTGGCACTTACATTGTCACGATATTGTCGGATTTGCAATGATACCAATATTATCATCTGACGATCTAGCTACATTTACTACTGAACACTCGTCCTCCCCTCGAGCAGATATAGTATTTTGTAGCAAAGTGTAGAATAGTCTATTCTACGCCCCAGCCAGCCCACCGCCATCGACCGAGCGCGCGCCCACTAGCGAGTCACGCGGCCCAAAACCAGCAATTGTAGGACATGTTCTATTTGTGACTCCTTGTCCAGAAGTACCTTTCATTTGTTGCTTAAGATGAAGTCACCAGGAAGCTTCGGGCACCTAGTCAGTTTTTACCACCTCTATTTTCCATATGTACATTAATGACAAGAGATAAGTATGTGATTGCATTAATAAGAAGATGGAATGGATGCTCTTAAAGACAAAAATAAATAGATACATTAAACCAATTCTATTTAGGTATCATATCAATGATTGAAAACTTACACTCCATATAAATAAAAAGTTGAAACATAAAAGGTATCCAATGAGACTATATCTATAGTCCGACCAAACAAATAAAGTATATTAAAATCAACACGTAGAAAAAGAATTAAATAAACAAATAATCAAGTTTTTCAAGGGAAAAAATAAAGGAAAGCAAAACACCAAGCAAGAAAAGAGCTCGTGAAGGTCCTCGACCTCTCTCCCCTCTTGGCAAAATCATATAATTCTTGATTAGTGAGAATTCATAAATCACATTACTCTTGCTTACCTGTAGTCCCTTCCGTCACCATTATTTTTACCATAATATGTTTCTAATGACGTAGAAAAACATAATGTTATAAAGTACCTTTTACAATGAATATGGACATTTTTAGCAATTATAAAATTTTATAAACGTGCTATAGCTGAAATTGTGAATGTGTTTTTTTAATGTTGTAGCACGTGTAGAAAAAAAAAGAATGTCTTGGAGAGCAGTTGGATATTGTATGATCCCTTCCACGTGGCACTTACATTGTAACGATATTGTCGGATTTGAAATGATACAAGTACTATGAACCCGAAGATCTAGCTACATTTACTACTACAAAGCAGTCGTCCTCCGCTCGTGCGTTACTGAGTTGCCATAATTCTCAATAAGTTGTAGGGCGTGCAAACTGTTTAGGCAGGTGTTGTAGTCTTTTTTGCCATTAGTGTAGTATTTTTTTTTGTCGGCTACATTAAACAAACTATACGAAATGTAATTCTATGACCCATTTTTTGAATGGACTCCACCACAACCAGATATATATTTCACGTTCAAAATCCATGTGTTAAGTTTCTACCACCTCTATTTCCAATTCACACAAGATAAGTATGTGATGGTATTAATAAGAAGATCGAGTAGATACCCTTTGAATTAAAGACAAGATAAGTATCTTGTCAATAATTGAGACGGACTCGTGTTAATCAAGAGAGAAATGAGAGCTGGAAAAATAAAAGGTATCCAATGAAATTATCCCTCCAGCTCAGCGGTCAAATTAAGTAGGAATTGAAATCATCTCACAAAAAGAAGAAGAAGAAGAAGCAGCTGGAAGAAGGAACGCCCTCCCTTGTCCCTCCCATGCGGTGGCGACTCTGGAATCAAATTCCTCTATAAATGCACCCACAACCCCAACCCCAACCCAATCATCGGCCCCATCCCATCGATTCCCACCGACTCCCTCCCTTCTCGCTGCTGCTTCCGGAGGCAGCCATGGCGGCCGCGCTTGTGAACCAGCTCAACACCCTGATGGCCAACATGTTCGACACGGTGAGGCACTTTACTCTACCGGCTCATGTATGCTCTTATTCCGGTGGCATTTGAGCGGACTTCCGGAAGAGGAGGAGATTGTTGGTTGGGGGGTTTGTTTGATTGGTGTTTTCTTTGTTTGGGGGTTAGGGTTTGCTGGACGAGCAGTTCCAGCAGCTCCAGATGCTTCAGGACGGGAGCGCCCCGGACTTCGTCTCCGAGGTCGTCACGCTCTTCTGCGAGGACGGCGAGCGGATCATCGGCGAGCTCGCCAAGCTCATGTACGCGTGCTTGCTCACCTGCTTATCATGCCCTGTGATCGGACCATACTTAGAGAGGGATTGGATTGATTCTTGTTTGGGAGATTCGGTTGCTGTGTGTGCAGGGACAAGCCAGGTGTGGACTTCGACAAGGTGGACGCTTTTGTGCATCAGCTCAAGGGGAGCAGTGCAAGGTGATGGTTTCTTCATGTCCTTTTCAATACGTGCATGTGTAGGAATTGTTGTTGTTTTCGTGTCTTGGCGCGCAAATCGGGTATTACATCCCCTTAAAATCGGAGAATTTAAATTCATGGTACAGGGCGTCCGATCATCTTGGGGAGAATTATCATCCGTTTGATCATCCTAGTGTTTTATGGCATAGATCCGACAAACGCGGTCCATTCCCCCACGTGATTGAACGGCTCAAAGAGCATCAATTGACATTTTCTCATTATCAGTGGCGCTTCCTAGCAATATGGGGAGGGTTGACATCCGTTTCAGGTCGTAAGGCTTTATGTTGTACATCTAACAAACACAATCCATTCCACACACCGATCAGACGGCTCAAAGAGTAGCACTTCACATTGTCCCGTTTCAAGTGTCTCTTGCGATCAATTCAAGGGTTATCATCCATTTGATCCTTGTAGCATTCCATGACATAGATATGATGAACATGCTCCATTCCGTCACATTGATTGGATGGCTTAAAGAGCACTAGTTCACATCTCCCATTTTTGGTGGCATTATACACCTCGTTTTGTCTTACATATGGAATCCAAGGCCAAGGCATAGCTGTTGTTGTTTGCCTGCAGTCATCATATCTTAGGAATCAAAGTAGGGGGATAGGGGATACATGCCATGCCTACAATTCGAAATGATTTGGTTTACTTGCTTGGTGCCTAAAGTTGGAAATTGTTCATTTTTAGGCATGCTGTAGCTTTCCTGATCATGGGTATAAAAGTACACCTTACGATTTTTTGTTGTTTGAGAAGATAAGCAGCAACTCTGGTCTTGCATTTAATTGCATTTAATTGAGCAGGTCATTAAAAAGTAGAGAATATGTCCTAGCTTACAGAGAAAAAAAACAGTCCAACAATACTGCTAAGCATGTAAACCGTAGACTGCTCCTGTAGGGTCAGTTCTACAGGGCCTCTGTGCCTTGGGCGCATGAACAGGAGTAGGATGGCACCCTGCCAACCAAACCTGTTTAAATACCCGTGTTCCTTTTTTTTTGTGTAGTCATGGTACCTTCCTTCCTCGCGATCCCTACACAGCTATGCCTAAACAGATCTTCCTAAGGCCCACGTAGGAAAATGAGGTGATTTCAGCTGTTTTTCTAGAATTTTGGAATTTCTCCTTATTGAATCAGATCCGCAAAACTTATCAAACTTGATAGGATTGCTGGATGATTAAGAAAAACTTATCCATGTCTTCTCTTTCCAAATCCTCTTGTTTTAGCTCTAAATAGTGACTTAAATGCTGATCCTACTTTATAAAATTTGCTGGAGTTAAACATTAAATATTTCTCGATGGAAATGTTATATTATAGACAAAGGATACTGTTTGCCTAATCAATTTAGGTTTTGTTTGTGGTATCAATGTGTTATTTTATAGAATCAAAATTTGTATGCCAATGAGTCACTGCGGTTCTTCATTTTGAGATTTTTAAAACTAATTCAGGAGTTAGTTATTGAGAACTACCCCATTCACTACAGAACACTAATTTGTTTTTTTGTTGTTCATTAAGCAATTTCATGGGGCCTTCCTGATTGCATATTTTTGCATGTTTCAGTGTTGGTGCTCAGAAGGTGAAGAACACCTGTATTCAGTTCCGTGAGTTTTGTCAGCAGAAGAGCAGAGATGGGTTAGTACCTAGTAATACTATGCCCCAGTATTGCCATTTTCTACCATTGTCTTATTGAGTTGTCATACTGATTACTGAATGTGATGGCCTGGTGTGCTCTACTGTACATAGTTGCCTATTATTAATGCTGTCTATAGTATACTGTTCATGAAATTGCATTTTCATCGCTTTTGCCATTACTGAATTGGTTCAGTCTTCATAGACAGTAAGTAAGAATTGGCTGACTCCACTCAACTTGTTGGGTTAGGATTGTAATCACTTCAGTCCATTTTTTATAGCTAAATGGTCCTCTAAAAACAAGTTCTAGTGTTTGTAACAACTCTATGCCATACCTGTGTTCAGTTGAATGAAACAGTTGGTTTTGTAGGCGAAACTTTCAGGGTTTCCAGTATTTGTAACAATTATATGCCATACCTGTGTTCAATTGAAATGAAACAGTTGGATTCTTGTACAGAACTTTCAGGGTTTCCAGTATGCTCCAAATACTATAGAATTCAGATCTGTAAAATAAGAACTAAGTTCTCCCAGCTTCTCTGAATGTTGCACAACTATCCGGTAAATAAACCTATAACTTGTTGATTATTCAATCTGCCGATTGATTTGCCTTTTCATTATGTAATTTCTAAAAGAAAGGTGTTCTTTTTGTGACAATTACCCCCTTGTCTGTGTTGGATTATTGTCAGTAGAATCACTTGCTTAGCTGCTTCAAGCAACTGCCTATGGTATTAACACCTATATGTCAATATTACTGGCATCCATGACCCAAGTGTATATTTTGGTAGGGAAGTATGTCCTTGGTGACATTCACAAACCTCCCCCTTGAGCAACCGTTAAGACTATAGGGCCCTTTTAATGCAAAATCTGTATTATAGAAACAAATTGTAGTGGCCATGAGCATTGGTCAGTAGTTACTAAACATGTTCCTTTCATGAGCTGTGAATGGAATGGAGCTTAACAAGTTACTGAACTGTTTTTCTTGTCAGGTGCCTGAAGACACTAGATATGGTGAGGAATGAATTCTACGATCTGCGCAACAAGTTTCAGACTATGCTTCAGGTATCACCTTATCTGTTTGAATCCATTTCATATCACTCTATGTCGTGTTCCAATGAACTGGAATAGCCATCTTCAAAGGAAGTCTTTTATTGTAAAGTTTGCTTGATGTGCAAAATATTAAATTGTACAGAAGATAGGATGTTAATGGAATGAATATCATTTGTTTCCTGCGCTTTCTACAGAAACAGTGAAGAATGAACAAGTATATTAGCTGAATGAATACCGTTAGTTTGTATGGCATGTAGTAGTTTTCAAGCATTAACACTAGTAATAATGGCAGTCGGCGGAAGATGAACAAGTATGGACATGGTATCTTTGTTTCTATCAAAGTTGGTGAATTTCTGTGGCATTTTCGGTGCTGAATTTGTACTTAGAGGTACTACTTGGTGTCTAGAGAAGTAATTACTAATTAGGAGTTTTGGACTTTTGGAAACCTTGTTTGGTTGATCAATGTTTACTGAATCTGTAGCTTCATGTAGGCTCAACCTGGATTTTCGCATCTTGGGGTATTAATAGAACTTATGTTTTGCTTCTACTGATTTTGGTCATTTTTATTTCTGGATGATAGACATAATCACGCAAACTTTTCTTACTCATCTATGGAACTGACCTGTTGTTCTGTTTTCCAATGCAGCTGGAGCAGCAGATCCAGGCTTTTTACCCAAAAAAGTAAACTGGAGCAACAGAGTGGAGCTGCATGTTCACATGATGACTGCGCCTTTCAAGTTGTAGAACATGCTCACTTAGGTTATAGCTTGGAGTCATTTGCTTCTGAGAAGTCTGTAGCTGTTTAGCAACAAGCTGACACCTGTGTTACTGTAGTCGTTTTTAAAGTTTCTATGATGATAAAACAAACATCTGCAATCGTTCGCAGAATATCAATGGATTTCCGGTTACTCATCCTGGTCGGTTTCTAGCTTTTTAGAAATGCAACAGCTGTGTAATTTCACCGAAATTGCATCTTGCTGGTTGAATGTGGTGGCTGGTATACTGCGAAGAACGTAGTGATATTATGCTTAAATCGTTCGATATATTTGCTGTCTGGAACCATATATTGTTGGACAATCTCATCTGCTCAGGTCAAGTTACAGCATAGTTTCAGATTGACATCTACCAAGACGCAGCAGAGAGTGATGATGCCTGTTGGTGATGGCCTAACCAATCAACAATTAATACATCGACATTTTTCGCCCTTCCATATTCAGGTGTGATTTCACATCATATACCTCTTTCGGTTTATGATGTTAGCGACCGTGGATAATATACAACGTGTACATGTGACCGAGCGAGGGATGATTCTGGGTATTTATCGATAAATTATAGTCTGTAAGGGATGGTTTCTGGGTATTTACGATAAATTATAGGCAGCATGGTTTCTGGGTATTTACGATAAATTATAGGCAGCAGACGAAAAATAGAGGAGTTTCTGCTCCCGTGAATATCGGCACGTTGCTAGTCCGGACTTGAAATGTCAACGAATGGATCGAAAAATAGGTTCGCAGCATCGCTGCACTGAATGCCAATAACGGCGTGTTACTCCTTGTCTGTACAGATTTGAGGTTTAGCTGCACTGGCTGAGGAGGCTTACCGAGTGTCAATAAATCAAGGTCTCATGGTGCCGCTTGTACGTTGCATAGCTTGGTGCATAGAATGTGTCATGACATCTACTGCTGCTGCTGCTGCTACACTTTGGAAGCTAGGCAGCTGGTTGCCATCGACTTAAATCTTTTAGACAACTTAATTTCGAGATAAGCATCATCAGATTGGGTTCTTCTTGATTTTGGGGCCGGCCGAGCCGTGTCCGAAGAAATGGATTGTCACTCTTGGACAGTAGATATAAGTCTAAGGCTACGTTTGGTTCGGGCTTTAAGACAACCGAGTTAGCTAATTTTAACCTAGCTAAGTTAGTTTAACCAAAATTTTGTGTTTGGTAACCAACCTTGTTGTTGCAAATAATGCACAACAAAATAGAGACGAGAGACACATTTTTTTACGTGAAAAATTCTTACAGTAAAAAACCACGAACGCACGAAGGTAAATCACTGTAATAATGAGATGTTTACAATGGAGCGCTTGCTCTTCCTATGGGCTACTGGGGTGCATATACAGGGCGAGAGAAACGAGTCCCACATAGAGAGGAAACCGAATCAAAGTCGGTTGCTACAGATTGATACAACGTCTGATACAACCTGCGCACAACCCTGGCACCTGTCATACCACGTCTGGCATGAGGCAATGAAGTGTCCTACACGGATATGGTACAAAATTTGGATCAACTTCAACAATATCTGCCTTGAGCCGAATTCCCTCCAGTAGTCAAAGAATGTGATAAACTCATGCAATAAAATCAGCATGTACACCTTGTGCGCCGAAAGTCCAAAGGGCTAGTGGGTAACACCAACTAAGTCTGAGCAAAGCTCAAACTTAGTGGCAAGAACGGGCCTTGTCAACATATCAACTGGATTATCATGAGTACTTATCTTGCAGACTTTAGTATCACCTTGAGTAATGACAACTCGAATGTAGTGGTACCTAATATCAATGTGCTTTGTTCTCTCATGGAATATTTGATCTTTTGTAAGGCAAATAGCATTCTGACTATCATAAAATATTGTAGTGCAAGATGTACTTCCACAAAGCTCAGTAAATAAATCTCTTAGCTAAACGGCTTCTTTGTAAGCTTCAGAAATAGCAATGTACTCAGCTTCTGTAGTAGACAAAGCAACGGTAGCTTGCAAACTTGCTTTCCAGCTAATGGCACATCCTCCAACAGTGAACACATAACTAGTGAGAGATCTTCTTTTATCTAAATCTCTAGCAAAATCAGAATCCACATAACCAACGACTCCATATCTAGTCTTCCCAAACTGTAAATAAGCATTATATGTGCCCTGCAAATATCTGAAAATCTATTGAACTGCTTCCCAATACTCTTTTCCAGGATTAGCCATGTATGTACTAAATACACTTAATGATTGAGATAAATCGAGGCGAGAACAGACCATGACATACATAAGTGAACCAACTGCACTCGCATATGGAACTCGAGACATGTACTCAATTTCATCATTTGATTGTAGACACGACGCTAAAGAAAGTCTAAAATGTGCAGCTAAGGGAGTACTCACCGGTTTAGCCTTATGCATATTGAAACGACGAAGAACTTTATCAATATACCCTTTTTGACTTAGGTATAATTTGCCAATCCGTCTGTCTATAATGATTTCCATACCAAGAATCTTCTTTACTACATCGAGATCTTTCATCTCAAATTCACTACTTAATTGTGTCTTCAACTTTGAAATTTCAGTCTTGTCTTTTGCAGCAATCAATATATCATCAACATATAGGGGCAAATAAATAGCTGGACCATTTACAGTCTTCAAATAAACACAGATATCATAATCAGATCTTTTAAAATCCTGAGATATCATAAATGAGTCAAATCTCTTGTACCATTGTCTAGGTGACTATTTCAAACCATAAAGAGATTTCTTCAATTTGCAAGCAAAATTCTCCTTTTCCAGAACAACAAAACCTTCTGTTTGCTCCATATAAATATCTTCTTCTAATTCCCAATGTAAGAACACAGTTTTCACGTCCAATTGTTCAAACTTATAATCGTGCATAGCCACAATGCTGAGTAAAGTATGAATAGAACCATGCTTTACAACAGGGGAAAAGACATCTGTGATATCAATACCTAGAATTTGGCTATACCCTTTAGCAACTAGCCTTGCTTTGTACCTAACCTCTTCGGTTGGTGAAACACCTTCTTTCTTCTTGAAGATCCATTTGCAGCGAATAGGCTTCTTCTCAATTGGCAACTTGATCAGCTCCCAAGTGTCATTCTTGTCAAGAGATTCCATCTCAACATGCATGGCAGTCATCCACTTTTTTGAATCACCAGAAGAGATTGCCTCTGAATAAGATGAAGATTCTGCAGTACCTACAATTTCTTCTGTCATATTTAAACAATAAGCCACAACATTGGTTTCTTCAATCAATCTCTTCGGAGGCTGAATGTTCCTCCTTTCTTTATCAGTTGCAATGGAACGTTGTGCTGGTGGCACAACAATAGGAATTTTTGGAATATTTTCCTTGTTGACTTCTGGTGTAGATTATGAATCAATAACATGCTCCACCTGCACGCTTGATTGCTCCTCAACGGGAACATCAATAGATGGTTTATCATGCAACATAGTAGACTCGTCAAAAGTAACACTTCTACTAATAACCATCTTTCTAGTTTCAGAATTTCACAATTTGTATCCTTTCACACTAGTTTTATAACCAAGAAAAATACACTTAACTGCTATAGGCTCTAATTTATCGTTGTCAACATCAGCATAAGCAGGACAACCAAATATTCTCAAGTTTGAATAAACTGCTAGAGAGTCAGACCATACCTCAATTAAAGTCTTCATATCAATAGCCAAATTGGGTAACCGATTAATCAAATAACAAGCAGTGGAAGCGGCTTCAGCCCAATAACTCTTAGATAATCCAGAGTTTGACAACATGCAACGTACCTTCTCCATGATAGTTCTATTCATGCGTTCGGCCACACCGTTTTGTTAAGGAGTGCCTGAGACGGTATAATATCTCACAATACCCTCTGACTTGCATAAATCTTCAAATTCTCCAGAACAGAACTCCAAGCCATTGTCGGTACGCAGCTTCTTGACATACTTGCAAGTTTGTCTTTCAATCATAATCTTCCACTCCTTGAATGTTTTGAATAAATCTAATTTGTGCTTGAAGAAAAATGCTCAAACTCTTCTTGAGTAATCATCAATGATGGTCAACATGTAGCTTGCACCTCCAATTGACAGAACGTGAGATTCTCCCCACAAATTAGAGTGAGCATAATCCAATATGCCTCTTGTAGAGTGAGTCACAGTGCTGGATTTCACCATCTTTTGCTTGCTGAAAACACAGCGTTCACAAAACTTCAACTTGTTGGTGCTTTGACCATCAAGTAATCCTATTTTACATAATTCCATCATTCCATCATTCCAACTTCACTCAAATGCCCTAGACGCATATGCCAAAGATTAGTAGCATCAGTATCAGATGATTTATTTGAGGCAACAGCAGTATTACCTAAAATTGTAGTGCCTTGGAGATGATATAAATTGGCAGCCTTCATATCACCCTTCATCACAACAAGAGAACATTTGGTGACCTTCAGAACTCCACCTCCACCTGAATACTTGTACCCTTTAGCATCAAGAGTACTCAATGAGATAATATTTCTCTTCAAATTAGGAATATGACGAATATCCGATAAAGTTCTGATGGTGCCATCAAACATCTTGATCTAGATAGAACCAATACATGCAATCTTGTATGCTGAATTATCACCCATCAACACATATCCACATGACGTAGCTTCATAGGTAACAAACCATTTGCTGTTCAGGCTCATATGGAAAGTACAAGTTGAATCAAGAATCCACGCATCTCTGGTTTTGGAATTACCGGCAAAGGCAACGAGAACATCTCCACCAGAACCTTCTTTGGTGACAACGGTGGCTCTAGGTTCATCCTCTTGTTGATCCTTCTTAAAATTGTTATTCTTCTTCTCCTTGTTCTGCAACTTTTAGCATTCGTATATGTCATGATAGTTCTTCTTGCAATACTTGCATGACTACCTGTTCCTAGATTTAGATTTGCCTCTATATCTACTTTTGCTTCTGCCTCTTGAATCGTCGTTTGAACCCTTCTCGTATTGCTTGTCGCGGACAGACAAACCTTCTGCATGCGTACTTGAACTTTCACCATAAACCATAAATTTTATCTTTTCTTTAGCATACAGTGCTTCATAAACTTCACTGAGAGTAAGAGTATCTCAGCTATATAGAATAGTATCTCTAAAAGTAGAGTATGAACTGGGCAGAGAACATAGCAAAATAAGACTCAAATCTTTATCATCATAAAAGTAGAGTATCTCTAAAAGTAGAGTATGAACTGACGAGGATCTAATAATCCTCATTTTTATCTTTTATCTATAATTCTTATTATGGGTAAATATGATGTCACATAGTCCCCAGAGGTACCCCTTATCTAAAAGGGAGAAGTCCAATAAGTGGTTGTAAGTCTTGCTACGACTATATCATGGTCGTAAGTCTTTCTCGACCACTACATAGTCGTAAGTCCTTCTACGATCGCTACAGTCGTAAGTCCTTCTCATTGCTCGCACAGTCGTAAGTTCTTCTACGACCGGTAAACTCGACCACCTTATAATCAAACCTACGGTAGTGGGTCCAATTGATTAAGGAATCGAGCAGTGCGCACGCACTATTATTCCGCTTATTAATGGTGCGTAATTACCCCATTATCTACGGAAGATAATTGCGGACGGCGTGAAGAAGCCGAGCGCCGTAATTATCGCCATTATGCGCCGTTCTTCGGATTAATCAGGCGCATCTCCCGCAGGGCAAAACGGCTACTTCTTCACGACTATATAAGGGCATCGAACAGAGAGATAAAGGGGACAGCGAACAAGAGCCAGTAAAGGAGGAACACAAGTGCTATTCTCTGTAATAGTCTTAGTCTTTTACTTGATCATCAAGAATACCATACACACAGGATTAGGGTTATTATTCTCTCCGGAGAAGGCCTGAACCTGTCTAAACATCCCGTGTCAATCCACTCTGCGTGATCTTATCTCTAGGAGACCCCCCGAATCAAACAATCTTTACGTAAGATCGGTTCTAATACACCGACAGTTGGCGCCGACCGTGGGGATCTTCCGGTAATCTCTTGTCAACATACTCTCTTTTTCCAATCTCATGCAATCATGGCAGGAGAATGGAACGAGGAGAACTGGTTTGACTTGGTAGATTACGCAGACGTCGACATGGATGCGGTTTCGACTATGAACCGAGTGATGCATCCGTGATGGTGATGTTGCCTTGGAGATTATTCTCGTGAGACCATCCCATTAATAGAGTTGAGGAGGGATCCTTATCCCCCACAACAATACGTCCAACAGAGGAGCCATTTCCCTCAAAGGACAAGGGTCAATCCGACCAGGACCGCCCCCAGGAGGACTCACAACGCGACAAGAGTTTTTTCTCCAAGTGTTCAAGTCCCTTAAGGCGGTCCGACTTGGTAAGTCAAGTTACAGGAGCCACCATTCCAGGACTCCACCAAATCTAGTGATTCTCTCTCTCGGGGTAACTCCAGAGAGGTGGGATCAAGCATGCTTTTCTGCAAATTCGGCCGTCTCCCGCAGATCTCATTTGCGAACGGAGACGATTATAACCGGAGTTCCCCTACGGAGGATTACTCCAAGTCACGAGATGGTGTCCTCGAGCACTCCTCAAGCGGGGAGGCCTCGGCGCAAGTGAGAATCATCAGCGGAGGTCTTCGTCCTTCCCCAAATCGAGTCGACCTCATGGAGGCCGAGATAAGAACACTCCCGAAGATCACACACCGCCCCTCGTGGTAATGGCAAGGGCACCACCGTTGGCGAGAGGACCAACATTACGATGAGCGAGAAATCCTCGACATTCTCGCACTCCACTAAGAAGGCCTCAAAAACACGATGAGGAGGATTTTGATGTCGTCGAAGAAAGAAAATTGCGATCGTAAGAACTTGCAGGCGCATTCAACATCGATCGGAGGAGGTACAAGAACTCCGAACATCAACGACTTGCTCGAGAATCGATCAAGAGCTTGCTCGAGCGCTGTGGTACGATCTCTTTCTTTGAAGAGATTACGCAAAGACTTGAATGTGATGACAAGGCGGAGGTACCTCATCGACAACACTCGGTAGTCGTAGCAATCGACTTCCTCGGCTACGATCAATCGAATATTTCTCGTAGGAATCGACACGACCATAAGTCGAATCGATTCCCTATTCGAGAAATACCTTTCGATCGGTGAAGATCAAGAAGCCCCTCGAAGAAGTGATCATTCACCACTTCGACAAAGAAATTCTAGCGAGTGGAATACGAGGAGTATTCTCCTCGTAGAACGGAGGCCTACTCTGAGCAGTCGACTGTTCACGGGTATCGTCGTATCGATCACTGGTGACATTAACCCTTCTTTTCTACAAAGAAGGCGTCAAGAAGTGATTACGGGATCTCGGGCATTTTCGCCGACCTTGAGCGGTCTGTTTGCCACCTCATTTTCGACCGGTGAACATGGAGAAATTTGATGGATCTCAAAATCCCATCGAATTTCTTGAGATCTATACAACACCGTCCGGCGGCGGGAGGAGGAGAGCATGTAATGGCGAATTACCTTCCGATCGTGCTCGAAGGATCCGCTCGATCGTGGTTATTAAACCAACCACTCGAGTCGATCTACTCTTGGCAACACCTCTGTGATCTTCTACAGCGAATTTCCAAGGCACATACAACATACGGAAAGAAGGCGACTTGCACGGATAAAGCGTAACAACAACGAGACTTTGCGTCAATTCATCAAGCGCTTTAGTCGGGTTCGTAACTCAATTCCGAAATTTCGATTCCTCTGTGATCGTGGCTTTTAAGCAAGGAGTCCGCAGATGAAGAATAACGGAGGACATTGCTCTGAATCCTCCCAACATCATGTTCTTGAACTCTTGAGATGGCGATCGATATGCAATCGCTTACGAGGCGGTCGAGTGGAACAACACTATCGATCGAGAAACATATACTCCTCGAGAGCCGTGAAGTTGGTAAGGATAAAAAGCAAAAAGTCCAAGAAGAAAATAAAAATCAAAACCACAAGCCGGTGGTTCCAAGGAGGTTCTCGCCGTGAAAGATGGAGAGCCCCAAACCACCAAGTCGTACTGATCAAGGCAAAGGTAAGCGCCTACGATCGTAGGAGCGACAAACCAAGGTGGTGTCCTTTTCATAAAAGGAAGGACATGACCTCCAAGAATAGCTGAAGTTTTCCAAAGAAAGCTCGAGGACTACTACAACAAGCACCACTCCCTACTCTCGGCGGGTGGGACATACGAGTGGCCAAAAGTCGTCGGATGATGAGGAGATGTCGTTCCAAGATCCGCAACATACCGTTGAGCACATCTACGGAGGATCATCGGCATCGACTCCAAGCGACAACTTAAAGTCTGCGGACGAGAGGTAAATTCTCTACATACTCCTCTCGTCAATAAATTACGAAGTGGTCGGAAGTTACCATCTCTTTTGAGAAGGATGACTTGTCCGATCACTACGAGTCGATCAGTCGATATCCGATTGTGGTCGAACCCACCATCAACAAGCTGTCGGGTCAATCAGTGTTGGTTGATGGTGGCGATTCTTTGAACATATTATTTACTAATGCCCCGGGCGAGATGCAAGTACCGGGACAAAGGTAAGGCGATGCGATACTCCTTTCATGGAATTGTACAGGGTCTTGACCAAACCTATTGGCCAAGTTTCTCTTCCTTTAACATTTGGCTCACCAAGTAATTTCGGAGACGGAGAAAGTCTCCTTTGATGTGGTCGATTTCGATCGGCATATAATGCCATACTCGGACGACCAACTTTGGCAAAATTCTTAATGGCTACTCATTACGGGTATCAATGTCTTAAGATGCGAGTCCCAAAGGAGTGATCACCATTCGATGTGACAAAAGATGGCGTATAGTCTGCGATCGTCGATCCTCGAGATGGTTGGTCAAATACCAACTCGAGATGAAAGTCGACCGACTAGCAAGTCGAAGCCTAAAAGCTACACCAAAGCCGAGCGACCAAGTCAAAGAGGTTCCTCGGGCCTTGAAGAACCCTCAAGACTGCTACGCATCGGGAGACTTCCGACCCCAAATAGGAAGGCGCCCTCATTACCTTCCTCCGAGCTAACGCAGATGTCTTTGCGTGGCAAGCATCCGACATGCCCGGAGTCCCCAGGGAGGTGATCGAGCACAGGCTAGCTTTACGGCCTGATAAAGTACCTGTAAAACAAAAATTACGGAGATTTGCCCCTAATCGACGAGATGCTATTAAATCAGAGTTGGATAAGCTACTTAAAGCAGGCTTTATAAGAGAAGTCAACCACCAAGAGTGGTTGGCTAACCCTGTAATGGTCAAAAAGTCAAACGGCAAATGGCGTATGTGCGTGGACTTTACTGATCTTAATAAAGCTTGTCCAAAAGATGATTTCCCTTTACCTCGTGTCGATCAATTTGGTTGATTCAAGCTGCGGGTTGTGAGATATTAAGTTTTTAGATGCATATTCGGATACCACGGATCAATATGTGTTTAAGCGATGAAGAAAAGACCGCATTCATTACTCCATTTGGTACCTTTTGCTATGTCAAAATGCCATTTGGTCTAAAGAATGCGGTGCTTCTTTTCAACGCTTAATGCAATCGACTTTTCATCTCAATTAGGCCGAATTTGGAAGCCTATGTTGATGATCTAGTCGTAAAAGCATTAAGAGACTTAATCATATCACCGACCTACAAGAAACATTCGACAACCTCGAAAAGCACCGCTTAAAACTCAATCGAGAGAAGTGTGTGTTTGGAATTTCTTGGGAAAATTGCTTGGATTCCTAGTATCCGAGCGAGGAATCGAAGCAAATCTGAAAAATAAAAGCCATCCTCGGATCGTCCTCCAAACACAAAAAGGAAGTCCAAAACTCACTTTGGGTGCATGGCGGCTTTAAGTCGTTTCATCGCACGACTAGGAGAAAAATGACTACCTTTCTTTAAACTTCTCGGGAGACATGAAGGTTTTGAGTGGTCGAGCGAGGCAAACGTTGCCTTTGAGGATGTCAAGAGGTATCTTTCGAGTGCTCTGCTTACGGTTTCTCCAAAGCGGAAGAGGCGCTCTTAATTTACCTAGGCTTGCCACGCCACGAAAGAAAGCGCGATACTAGTCGTAGAGCGTGAAAACGCACAACGACCGGTTTACTCGTCGTGAAGTTTTACGGACCTAAGGAGCGTTACCCTCGGGTCCAAAACTTCTATATGCCCTCCTCATGTCTTGAGAAGCTGCGGCATTATTTTGAGCGCACAAAATAGTTTGTCTTGCGTCGAGTTTCCTTTGGGAGCAATCCTCCATAATAAGGAAGCAATGGGGCGCATGGCAAAATGGTCGGTCGAACTTGGGAGTTCGACCTCCATTCGTGTCGACGGCCATAAAATCCCGATCTTGGCGGACTTTGTCGCGAATGGACAAATCTGAACTGCTCGGGATCCCGATCTGATTCCCGACCGGTGGATGATGTACTTTGACGGGTCACTTACTTTAAGTGGCTCGAAGTGAGGGTGGTCTGGTATCTCCTACCGAGAAACCTTAAAGTATGCCATACAATTAAACTTTCGGGCTACTAACAATGTGGCGAGTACGAAGGTTTGCTAGGCGGCATACAGTGCGAAAGCACTCTCAATTAAATCGACTACTCGTGAGAGGAGACTCTCAACTAGTCGTGAATCAAATCGGAAAGAGTACCAATGCTCTAACTCAACAATGGCTCGGTACTTATCGAAATCGTAAGCTAGAAAAACATTTTTAGGTTTCGAGGTACAATTTATCCTCGAAGGATAATTTCCTCGCAGACCAACTTGCTCGGATGGCTTCTTCCCGATCCACAGTACCAAAAGGAGTTTTCTTGGAGCAACTCCAAAAACCGTCTCTGGTCGAAGAACCAGAAACACCTCCTCTTGAGATGGCCTCATTAGATTACGAGGATACCTGGATGACTCCCATCTACGAGTATCTTTACAAGGGTTCCGTACCCGAAGATGATCTTGAGGCGGTCGATTATCCCAAAAGCCAAAATGTATACTTTGGTTGAAGGAGTCCTCTATAAACGAGGAACCCAAGGAATACTCATGCGATGCATTCCGCAAAACGAAGAATAACACTCCTTCACGATATACACAGGCATCTGTGGGGCGCATGCCTCCTCTGAACATTGGTTGGTAAAGCCTTTCGACAAGGTTTTTACTGGCCTACAGCCCTGTACGATGCTATGGAGGTGGTTAAAAAGTGTGTCCAGTGCCAATTCCATGGTAGACAGATACACCAACCAGCTCAAGCATTACAAACAATACCTCTTTCTTGGCCTTTTGCGACCTGGGGGCTTGATATCCTAGGACCGTTTCCCAAAGCTCCAGGAGGTTTCGAATTCCTTTTTGTGGCTATTGACACGTTCACAAAATGGATCAAGTGAACTCATGAATCGGATAACAGCGAGGCGACAAAAGGTTCATGATGAGAAGCGTAATTAGTCGATTTGGAGTTAAGTCGGATAATTACGCACAATGGTAAACAATTACGCAAGTGCAAAATTTCGTGAATTTTGCGGCGAGTTGGGTACCAAGCTATGCTATGCTTCATTGCACATCCCCAAAGCAATGGGGCGGTCGAGCGTGCAAGCGGCCAAATAATGCGAGAATTAAAACTCGAGTCTTTGACCGACTTGTTAGCGCTCGGGGCTTGGGTACAAGAATTACCTTCCATATTATGGGCGGTTAAATGCGACCACTAGTCGAGCAACAGAGAAACACCATTTTTCTAGTTTTTGGGCCGAAGCCATGCTTCCTCCGGAGCTAAAATTACGGTCGACACGAGTTGAAACCTTCAACAACTCGGACCAGAACGACTTGGCGGATGACATTAACCTACTCGAAGAGAGGAGAAACCTAGCCTTAATCCGTTCGGCGGTCTACCAACAAGCCTGCGCAGATACTATAATCGTAAGGTCCAACCTCGCGACCTTCTTTGTAGGTGACTTGGTATTGAGGCTCGCCAATCCAAGTCTAATCGAATAAACTTTCCCTAAATGGGAAGGTCCTTACGATGGTCGAAGTAACTCGGCGAGGCCTGATCGACTAGCAATGGAAGATGGGCGAGTTCTCTCAAACTCTTGGAACATCGACCGATTCACGCAAATTCTATGTGTGACCGGTTCCTCAAGCAATAAAAGTCCGAGTTCTTTCTACCTCTTTTTGCTTTAGTAGTGCTTTTTAATCTTTCGACTATGATATGAAAACACCCGCTTTTCTTTACCTTTGCCAAAAGCGAAAACGTCATCCGTGAAACTTCTCCTCTCTGCATGTGGTTACGCCCACTAGAAGGAATTTCCTAGCATCGACTCGTTACTCATTTTTACCGCCAATACAAAGAGCTCGGGTTTTATCTAGTCGTAATGTTATCAAAGCCAACTCTCTCAATCTTAGTCTATTTTTTCGATAAATTCAAAAATATTCTAAGTAGAGTGCACTTTCTTACATTTGTTCGACCACATTTGGTGTACTCGATTTGTTTTAACTGGTCGAAGGAAGAGACACACCTAGTCGAAGTCTTTCCTCTCTGCATGTGGTCCTGCCCACTAGAAGGAAACTTTCTAGTGTCGCTCAAGTCTCCTACTTTTGCTACTGGAAAAGACTTATCGAAGTCCAAAAAAAAAAAGGACGAACGAATGACTAAAGTACTCTAAGACGTTTGCTTAACTCAAGTTGCTGTTCTTGGTTTGATTAAACTAGTCGGAGATGGGAACATCACCTAGTCGAAGCCTTCCCTCTCTGCACGTGGTCCTGCCCACTAGAAGGAACTTCCTAGTGTCGAGTCGTTTCTACTCTTTTCGACCAGTGCTTGACAACCGTAACAAAAGCTATAAGTTAAATAAACCTCTCTTTGTTTTCAGAAACCCCATTTTTAAACACTATTTATTTAGATTGTCTAAACAATCTAAGCAAATAGTCAGGGGCTAGGATAAAGTTATTAATTTGACTTCAATTCTTAGTCTTTCATTCTCGTTTATTATCTTTTGAGTTACTAATTACTCGACAAGATGATTTTCAGGAAATGAAGCGGATCATATATTACTCATTAACAAAAATTGTCTGCCTTACAAGGACAGTCGAAGTCGGCTTCAATTGGTTTAACATTAAGGCGGGGTCTTGAGCTTTAAGTTTCGCCAAAGCGTAACTACTCGCGACTTCATTGCTTCCTTTATTGATTCAAACAGATTAGTCTTGAGTGTTCACCATTTCTTGCAATTTTCCGACTTGTTCCCCAATGGTACTTGTGTGAGCAGCTATGGTATCTTCTCGAGGAGTTTTTCCCTCAGAATGTAGCTCATTAAGCACATTGTTCAGGAGAGTGATGTTGCCTTGAAGACTAGTCTTCATCGACTCCATCTCTGTTGGGTACAAGTCGAAGCCTCGCGAAGCTTTTGTTTTCGACCACTTGTTACGAAAAGAATAATATCGGTCAAACAAAATATACTTCTAGAGGAAGATAACACAAAGATAATTATAGGTAAAAGCTTTTCTTACCTACTAATTGAGAATCCAATTTCTTGACCTCTTCTCGATGGGAAGCAATAGTTTGACATGCTTTTGCTCCCATGCTCGATGTCCTCTGCATTCATCTTAGCAATGCGGACGGACTCATTGCGATTAAGGTCTTTGCTTGGATTTGACCTCGAGGCTTCTCAATTGGGCGACAATTTACGAACAAGAAATTGGCATTAGAAAAGGAAAATACTCAAAAAGAATAACGTAAAGATTTACTTACATTGCTTGAGTTCTCGTAACCTCGAGTTCTTGATCCTTATTCTTAGTATCTGGAAAACTCTGAATGACCAAAGCTTTGTCTCAACTTGATCCGGAGCTTCGCATCTCATTTTCTTTATCTAAAGAAGAAATGAGAGTCGAGTAAAGGTTAAAGATCAAAAGCGCCTTAAGTTCGAACTTCTTTTTTATTTTTTCCTGCAATCTTTTAGATGCAGAGAGTCTCTCGAAGTCTATCAGAGAGAACTAATACTTCATTCCTTAGCCTCCTCGACTCCTCTTTTTCACGGTCGAGTGAGTCACTAAGGTCTTCGTATCAACGTTTAACCTACAAAAACAGAACGAAGATAAACATCACCAATGGTTGTGAGTACTTCTACAACCACCGACCTAGTCGTAAGTTTTTCTCGCGACTAAGATATGGTTGTAAGTCTTTCTCGACCACCACACGGTCGTAAATAGTCGTAAGTTCTTTTAGATGATACTTAAATCATGAGTTTCTTCCATGACTATTCTCGTGAAACTTTTTACGAGTATTTAAGTCAAAACAACTATGAATGATAAGTGACTTACCACCTCTCGCCTCTGCAGAGTAGTTCCTTCTCTTGTCTTAGCTCTAAAAGTTGTCGATGATACTCACCGACAACAGCAATTTGCTCCAGAGCTTTCTGCAAAAAAAAAAACAGTGAGAAGGGAAGGAAAGCCACATATATAAGTATTCGAAGATACTTACATTCATAGTCGTTCTAGCAAAAATCGAATATACAAGGTCCGGTCTTTGCGGCTTATCTATCCTCGCGACTTTGTCCCACCACACCTTCTCGAGGCGCTCGTTGTCAAAAGTATTCTCCGTATTGGGAATATCTTTGGGATGGGGGACTCGGTCACGAGATTTGTAAGCAGAAGACCCTACGACGGAGGCAGGCCCAAAGAAGTCACCACAGAAGTTGAAATTTTCTCCTTCTGGTTCTGTGATTTCTCTTTGGGTAGGGAAAGGAACGCCTCCTCGATTTCCTTCCCAGGCGGTGCAGTGGTCACCACCTTGACCGAGGCTTCCACACCTACTCTGTTGTTTCTCGACTTGATGGTCGTGGCGGCCACCTCAACGATGCACCGCTACCTCAAGAGTCGTGAATTACGACTTGGCGAGATGTGGGAGACACTGGGAGTCTCGACTTCATCGGCCACAGGGCCAAGGGTGATGCTTGACCACCTCCGTTGCTACCTCTCCGATGGTGAAGGGATAGCAATGGACTTCTCGTGAGAAGCATTCCCTGGGAAGAAGTCGGATGAAATAAAGAAAAGCAAATCGAGGTTGTGAAAAGAAAAAGGTAAATGTCCTTCTTACACTTGAAGACATTTCACATACCTCGCACCTGGTCTTAACCAGGAATTTTGGAGCAATCCTCCCAGCGGAGGACCTCTTATTCTCCACGACCACGTCGGTCGAGGTTCAACAATTAGCTCGGCTCGACCACGTCGGTCGTAGAGTTTGAACAGAACGAGCTCGGTTTCTCGATCTTTTGGATGGACGAGATCGGTCTCGACCAATCCGATAAAGACAACGCCCTCGATTGCGAGTTGTCTTGATGCGACATCGTCCTTCATAAAGACACAAAATCCTTCCGTTCTCCTTTCAAGTTTCTTAATAAAACTAGGAGTGGCACCAAGCTGCGAAAGATTAGTGTCATAATAGAAGGGTACCTTAGCCTTGCGAGGTTTGCGCTTGAGAGGTTCAACTGCTTCAACCTCTTCGGCCGGCGAGCTGCGGCCTCGGCGATACAACTACACCGCCGCAGTCTTGTAGAGGTTTGGTCGAAAGACCGAACTCGAACTTGCTCCCCCTTGTCGGTAGATTTTACAAGTCGGCGTCTCTTGAGGAGGAGCCGAGTCTTTGTCTTCGACAACCCGGCGCCAATAGTCATCGAGCGACTTCTTCGTCGTCTGGCGATTTTCCATGCCTACTTTACGTAAAGCAAAGCAGAAAAGAAGAATCACTAATTAGTCGTAAGTTTTTCTCGACTAGTACCAAGTCGTAAGTTTTTCTCGACTTTTTCTTGATTGTAAGATATTCTCGATCACCATTAGTCGTAAGTATCTTCTACGACTATAAAGTCCTAAAGAGAGAATCAGATTTCTGATTACCTTTAGGCGCTCTATCCTTTCATCTGCGGACAAAACCGCAATGACTTGAGGAACCGCCCCTCGGAGTGGCGGGGACTTCTCACAGATGAGTCTGACTCTGGAGTCAACCTCAGCCTGTGAAAGATCTGTGTAAACAGATAAAAATATTAGACAAGGTTGAGAAAGACCAAACGGAGAGTTAAGTCGACAATTGCTTACCCTCCTCGTAGTCTCTGGTGGGGTCTCCTCTCCCCGAGTACCTCCACATAGGAGATGCTCGTTTCTTCAGAGGACTAATTCGGCGTGTGATGAAATCTTTCACCACATGCCATCCGGTCAGCCCTTCTTCCTTCAAGTCCTTAATGGCTTGAATATAAGGGCTAATCCGGTTGATATCTTCAGGGGTTGAGTCCCATGAAGATTTCTTTTCAGCAGCCTTCCCCACGAAAGAAAGGCTGTCTTCAGAGGTGACCTTCCAGTAGAACCACCTCTTCCTCCAGCTCGGCCACGAAGACCGGGTGAAACTCTGAATGTACTCCTTCGACTTCGAGTCGTGGAGCTTCAGACCACAACTTCCGGCGATTCCGGTTTGTCGAGCTATCCCATAATAATATTGGAACACTCGAGATCCGCGGAATCCCAGTGCGCCTCGCATGCGATATACGAACACACTCAACATGGTAATGGAATTGGGACCTAAGTTCACGGTTCCACCCCAAAGTGTTCGAGTACTCTCAGAAGAAAGGGTGGGCGAGCAATCGAAGGCCGCACTCTGTACGCTTGGAAGGCGGGATTTGCCCATTTTCCCCGATGGCGATCTTTGCCCGATGGCGGAATCCACTTCACGAGCTTTCTCGGAATCTTCCGACATCGACCAAGATCTTGATCTTAGCGCATCCATCTCCGATTCCTCCCATTCGAAACTCTCTTGGCCATTTCGCTCGAAGCAAGAAGCTTTTGATTGGGTTGGCGGCGAGAAGATGAAACCTAGTCGAAGGCGGAGAAAGCAAGAGCTCAAGAACAATGGAGTGATTTGGGGAAAAGTAAAAATCCAAGTCTACCTCTGGTAAGTTTTATAACCATACGATCTCCGCGCTCGAAACCGTCCGGCTATAGGTCTATGATAGATGGTTGTACCGCCGGGAACCGCTTCATCGGACAAGTCTATGAGAGGCGGTTGCAATTCTCGGATGGTCCGATTCGAGAAAAAGTAGGTGCGTATTGTCACCTCCAAGCAAAATTACATTCTTGACCAAGTCTTTCTAGTCGAAGGAAGTATCAATCGGAAGAGCTTTTCTCCGATTCCCTACCACGACCACCGAGACGGTCATAGGGTTTTCTATGACTTTTGATAGTCGTAAGCAACCTTCCGATAAAGCAAATTCTGGTCAAAGCAACACTCAAATGTCGAAGAGTTTTTCCTTCGACTATCATTCTACGATATTCTCATGGTCGTAAGTCCATTTACTGAAACCTTTATCAAGTAAGTTACTTTCACTTGAAGTGGGGGCTAGATGACGAGGATCTAATAATCCTCATTTTATCTTTTATCTATAATTCTTATTATGGGTAAATATGATGTCACATAGTCCCCGAGGTACCCTTATCTAAAGGGAGAAGTCCAATAAGTGGTTGTAAGTCTTGCTACGACTATATCATGGTCGTAAGTCTTTCTACGACCACTACATAGTCGTAAGTCCTTCTCGATCGCTACAGTCGTAAGTCCTTCTCACGATCGCTACACGGTCGTAAGTTCTTCTACGACCGGGTAAACTCGACCACCTTATAATCAAACCTACAGGTAGTGGGTCCAATTGATTAAGGAATCGAGCAGTGCCGCACGCACTATTATTCCGCTTATTAATGGTGCGTAATTACCCCATTATCTCGGAAGATAATTGCGGGACGGTGTGAAGAAGCCGAGGCGCCGTAATTCTTGCCATTATGCGCGTTCTTTGGATTAATCAGCGCATCTCCGCAGAACAAAGCGGCTACTTCTTCACGACTATATAAGGGCATCGAGCGAGAGATAAAGGGGACGGCGAACAAGAGCGATAAAGGAGGAACACAAGTGCTATTCTCGTAATAGTCTTAGTCTTTTACTTGATCATCAAGAATACCATACACACAGGATTAGGGTTATTATTCTCTCGGAGAAGGCTGAACTGTCTAAACATCCGTGTCAATCCACTCTGCGTGATCTTATCTCTAGGAGACCCCGAATCAAACAATCTTTACGTAAGATCGGTTCTAATACACCGGCAGTGCGTTCTCGAGGCGAGGAGAGCGTAGCAAACGCACCAAGCAGACGAAGGGCGAGTAGTCGGAGGGATACCACAGAGGCGCTCAATAGGGATTGCGCCAAGAAGAGTAGTAGGGAGTGGCGAAGCGGAGAGCGGCGGCGGACGGTGTCGTGGAAGGAAGGTGAAGCCACCAAGCTCCCAAAGACGCTTGTGAGTCAAGGCGCCGAGGCGAACCAACGAGCTCCGTGTGGCGGTCTGAACACAACAAGAGTCGAGTCGAGAATGACTCGATAACCAAGATCGATGTCGCCTTGTGAGAAGAAGTCGCATGGTAAGGCGAGGAACATGAGCAATGAAGGAACATGGAAAGATGAGTTGCTTAGGGGTCCTCGGCCGGAGACGAAAGAGAGGTACCATCGGTGATAAGAACACCGGCAGGGAGATTCAAGAGGTGTAATGAAGGATGAGTAGAAGAATCGGGAGTCATGTGAAAAGATGCTCGAATCAAGAATCCACGGGAGGTCTTTGGTGTGGAGGTGGTGGTTTCGCGATGCAAGAGTCGATGTGCGTAGCGAGAACTCATCAAAGGAGAATCTGAAGTAGCGGCGTCGAAGTCCGGCTATCTCTGCTCGGTGAGAGCTACTGAATGAGTCGATCACGACGTCGATGTAGAAACACCGATCTGGGTGCTAATAGAAGAACGGCGTGAAATATGCCGCTTCTTATAGCTGGGAACTCAATGTGGCCGACCTTGTCGCGATAGAAAGCGATGAGGACGGCAACCACCAGATTGAGGCGACCACCACCACATGGCGGCCCGGGGAGGAGGTAGTGTCTTGAAGCATGGAGTAGCACCACGCAGCGACGAAGCCATTGGTAGCGGCCCGGGCGGCGCGGCGACCAAGGCAACGAAGTCTAACAGGCGGCGCTGGACGGCGCGGCGGTTAGATCGACGTTTTTTTCCTTCTACGCCGGTTTCTCGCGGTTTAAAGGCCAGCCGGCCAGCAAAAAGGAAACCCTAGGTTTCCTTTGCGATTTAACGATGGCGGTGAGTCGGCTCTGCTGGCGGCGGATCCGGCGTCGGCCGGGCTGTGGCGAGCGGATCCGGCGTCGGTGGACGGCGGCAGCGTCCCAGCAACAACGGCGCGCCTCTGTCCGGCGACTCCGGCGGCTCAGCAGCGGAGCGCGGGGAGAATGTGGTGCCGGGAGCCCAGCGGGGGCGCGGGCCGGACCTCGGCGAGTCGGGCCGGAGGCGCGGCGCGCGGCGGAGGAGATGTGCGGCCGGGAGCGAGCGAGGTGCGGCGGCGGGGCGGACCTCAGCGGCGGGCGGGCGAGCCGGACGAGGCGGCTCTGCGGCTCGGCACAGCGGGAGCAGCGGGAGAATGCGGCGGCTCCGGATCCGGCGGAGGAGCTGACCGAGGCGCGGCGGCAGAGCCGAGGCGTGGTGGCTCGGATCCGGCGGGAGAAGGATCCGGCGCGAGATCCCGCCAGTAGGAGGAGGGCGTGCGGCATCAGGAAGGAGGCCGGCGTGCGGCGACAAGCAAAGCGACGGAAAATCCAAAACCCTAGGTAGACTCTGATACCATGTTACGAATAATGTTTGTATTCAATATGAGGCCAATGTGCCAATATATATACACAAAGAGGTTACAGATAAGGAAACCAAATCAACAAATCAAATTATATCTCTAACTATATCTCTAACAGTAATTAGCTATGGTGCAAGGAGTCATAGGTTCAAATCTCATTCTCCTTAATTAGAGACAAAGATGTGTGGTTCCTTCTGCGTGTTCTCGTCCCTCCCGGGGGCAAGGGAAACCTGTAGTGTCACAGTAGTATTGTCCGCTTGGCCCGCGGGAAATAGTAATACCCTCCCATCCCAGCTCAGTCGGGACCAATTTCTTCTCATCCCCATCCCATCGGAGATTTGGCAGGGAACGGGTTTCAATAAGAAACTAAATTTGAATGACACTAAGGTAATTCCATCAATTTATCATATTGCTACACGTAGAAATACATTAATTTATTAGTGCATCAGATGTACTAACAATAGTGTTTATTGGGAAACAGCGGAAAGTGGGGATGGGAGAAGCATCCCTGTCCCCATATTAGATCACAGGACAAAATCTCCGCATACCTATCCCCTGTGCCCTAACAGAAGAATTTTAGGGTGTTGCCGTCAATTGTCGTCGTCGTCATCATAGTATTAGGGGGCGTGGAAGGGAACATTCATTGTTGGTTCTTGTTTGCGATGGTGACCTGCATGGCCGGCACTACCCTGCCTAAATGTGGCTACTGTGAACAAATAGCAAACGCAGTTGCTTGATTGGCCACCATGTTCAGCTAAGCTCAACTCTGAACTGAAGTTCAGAATTCCAGATCTTTTTATTTTAGTTCAAATTAAGAACCATGTACAGACATGCATTGCATACATGGAATTCAAGATGATTTTGCATCAAATTATGTAAACAATCCTGCATATATAGATATACTAACTCTTCCATTTTGAAGATTGAAAATAGGTTAATTAAGTTTGGGACAAGCACGGCCTGACCATTACTTGTTGGTTGGGCTAACCTCGCGGTACAACTCTTGTTCAGTTCTCCTTCAGGGGGGTTGCATGCTGGACTATGTTGATGAGCCTCCCGAGTATGGTAATTAATTTATGTAGAACAGATCATCGCACTGCCAGTGCTCCTCCTACTTAGTTTTAATTTATGTAGCTGACCAACCAATCCAACCCAACCATGGATGAGTTGCTTCTCTGTAAACGTACAAGCGAGCCACAGATCGATGCCAGCACCCAGCACCCAGCACCCAGCACCAGCAGTGGGGATCACAAGCTCACAGCTTATAGGAAGCCAGGATAGGAGCATCCTTCATGTCACCATGCTTTTGCTTCTCATATAAGCAAGATTAATTGAACATGTTACATGTCTAGTTACTATATTGTAGCTATTTCACTGCACTACATTCTTGTCACTTACTACTCTGTTACTGACTGGACGTACGTTCAGATGCTGACATGGTCTTCAGCATATACAATTTGACTATTACCATTTCCAATTATATGTTGCTACAAGATTTTTTTTGTTAAAAACTATGGAAATGCTTTTAATGGAAAATCTACCAATGTCATTTCCGCACACGTTTTAAAATGACATCTATTTAGGATGGAGGGAGTATCTAGCTTCTTCCTGTAGTTTTGTTCTGATTAGCTGGGACAAATGCGAGATAATACCACTGTTTTCAATTAATCAATTGTCGTGTATGAAAGAAAGAAAGGAGCTCGTACAATCAATCAGCTATGCAAATAATTAGAGCCAACATAACAATACATCCTAGATTCCCAGTGGCAATTAATGAACGCATTGATTGATGGATTCTGACACTGATCAATTAGGCCATGGACCGAAGTCAACAGATTAAGTAAGGCAGTTGAGCGATCAAAATCAATGGAACCGGAGCTCCAGATTAATTCATCAGCTGGTACTCCTCAGTATTTGTGATACTGAAGGCAGTGTGCTTGTGTGGGATCTAGATTTTCTTTATCTACAATTCTTTGTAATTATTTTGCGCTACTCTCTGTATTAGTAGGTAGCGTTCACAGTATACATCACTGAATCATTTTATACACATCGTTGATCGACCAAACATAATATTACAATATCAGAGTTAAATAGACCGTGTCGGGTTGAGTTTACAAAAAGGGCCAAGCAGGCCAAATGAGTTTATTACAAAAACAGGCGCGGAACCAAAAGGGGCAACATAACTCTCCACAGGCAAGCGAATGTGGCGCTTTGTGTACAACCGATATTAATCAAGAAATATTGGTTGTACGCAAGTACCAGCGAAGCCAGCTAAACTGTGGCGAGCCCTAGCCTATGAAACTAACTACTCCTCGCCTTGGTCTTGACCGTCGAATCTTTGATCCTCGTAGTAGGCGTAGTCGTCCTGATCAGCGGATTCTGAGGGTTTGGGGAAAGAGCGAGGATGAGCACAACTTCCGTGCTCGCGAGCCAACACAACAGATGCAATAATAATATGCAAAGCTAAACAAGGATAGTTCGGGTTCTTTTATTTGCGCAAAGTAACATTTATAAATACACATATTAGAAAGTCCTAGCACTTAGCAGTTTAACTGAACCATATTTTTATTAAAGAGATTACTTGTGCAATATCAATAACAGTGGAGGTTACCTCCACCTCATGCTTAATTTTGATAGTGGTTACATCCACCTATTATCAGCACTGGGTAAGACTACCCAGGGGAAAATTAAAAACAAGGCTAGATGAGCCCATCACGTTTTTTTAACCCACCCACAAAGTTATTTTGAAACAGAACTAACTCTTGTAAGTTCCCATGTCCGCCCGTGACCGTGGGCACAGATGTTCAAACAGTTTATTTCTCTACAGAGACTGTACACTTTACCCACAAGAGATAATTGGCTTGATATAATCACGCGTTTCCTTGGACATATGAATCAAGGGGAGATTACCACAGGCCTTTACAATGTATCTCTCAATGATAATTGCACCCGCTAATGCTTTATCTGAGAGTGGTTACACACTCACACCCGTGTCAACCATGCCCCCAACCCCCTTGCGCCACACGGCGGCTTACACCAACACCCCGACCCGTGTCCACGATGGCTTACACTAGCGACACGACTCGTGGGTCACACCAGTGGTGTAACTTGCATTGATGGATAGAAATTATTTAGCCAGGTCGACACCATTATAGACTAGTGGTTGTACTATTTTACATTAGGAGGTCGTCATAGGATTAAGTCTTTAAAGTTATATGGGTGATTCATACCACATACCAATCATATACCAACACATCCTGGGCTACATTAGTACCCAACCACATACCCTCCAACATACCATTCGCCTAGATAGGGTATTAGTAGGGGTGGAAAAAAAGCTCGAAACTCGCGAGCCAGCTCGGCTCATTAAGGGTTCGGCTCTACTTGGCTCGAACTCGGTCCCTTAACGAGTCGAGCCGGCAATTTAGCTCGTTTTCTTAACGAGCCGGGCTGGCTCTTGAGTTACCCGTTAACTCGTTTAGCTCGTTCACTCACTAGACGTCCAGAGTTCCAAGCCATCTCGGTTGACCACCAGGCAGCCCACTAGCTAGTTCCTAGCCCAGTCCACTGGCCACTGGGCTCAGCGCAACCCTAACTCCCTAAGTCCCTCATCCCTAATGCCCGATAGCTCGTTACTCGTGCGCTTGGCCTTCCAATTCCTTCCCTATTTTACCCGCCCCCGCAGACCACCGCCGCCCGTCCTGTTAGTGGCTTCAGAATGAATGGTAGTTTTGCCTGTAATGTAGAGTGGTATATGTTTAATAGCTTCAGAATGAATCAAGCATTCTGTTAGAGGTTTCAGAACGAATCAAGTATTTTCACATGCTATAAGCGGGTTAATTGCATAACAGAGATGGTGCATGGTGATGGTAGCATGATCGTTGATTAACAGAGATGGACTGTATAGATTTTTATTGATAACGAGCCTAACGAGTCGAGTTCGAGTTTTTTAACGAGTCGAGACGAGCTCGTTTTCTTAACGAGCCGAGCCGAGCTAGCTCGTTATCCACCCCTAGGTATTAGCAAGTTTTTAGGGTTTTGAGAAGAGTAAAACAAATTAACTCAACTATTTCAGTTATTTACCCCAATGACTGCCCAAAACAATCTTTAAGTTTGAAGGATGATGATTGGGGTGGTTAATACCCCGGTACTCAAGCAAGGCTAGCATGGCGATTGAGTACAGACTATAACTAGTAGCTTACCATATAATTACTAGGGTGACAACAATTAGTGAATTCAATTATCAAAGATAATGTATAATAATTATTTAATAATCAAGTTGGCATTTAACTACCTTAGAACCATTTAACATACATTTGCATAAGAAATTAAAGCATGCAGTTTGCTATTTTAAAATAACATAATTTGCATAAAATATAGGTTCAACATGTTCAAAGTGTTGACTTGCCTGGATCAAAAGCTAGGGGGTCTTGGAAGTCTTGAGCTTGGTCGAAGTGGGAACCTCGGCTTCTTCGAACTCTACTCGAATGATCGCACCGGAAATGAAAAGACAAGTAAATAAAATAAATAAATACAAATTCCACAATAATTGAACTCCAAAATTAACCAAACCAGTACCAAAATGTAGGTTTTGAAATTACAAATTTTTGGGCACAAGTTTCATAATTTTTGGAGTTATAATGAAAAAGATATGGATTTTTGAAACTTTATAAAGAATTTTCAGTTAAAAAGAAAATCGGAAGAGCCGGAAAAACCACGCGCTGACACGTGGCCTCCGGTGCACAGAACAGTGCGTGGACCGAGTCCACGCATGGGCGCACGCGGGTCCACGGCACAGTGATATGTGGGCCCCACCTGTCAGCCGCACAGACACTGCATGGGGCCCACCCGTCAACGTCGGTGCGGGCGTGGATTAAAAGGGGCGACGTGTTCGGCCGAACGCGTCACCTTGTCTCCTCCGCCACGCGGAGGAAACGAGGGGGCGGGACGGAAAGAAAATGGGAGAGGGAGAGAGAGGCGCCGCGGCGGTGGTGCGAGGAGGAGGAGGAGAGGGCGGGCGGCGGTGCGACAAGGAGGAGGGAGGAGCGGGCGCGGAGGAGAGGGAGGAGCTCGAGGCGGGAGGAGCTCGGAGCGGCGACGATGGCTCGGCGACAGAGACGAAGGTGGTGGCGGCGGCACTTCGGCTCGGGGAGAGAAAGGGTGAAGGAGGCGAGGGCGGGGGAGATGAAGAGGCGAGCGGCTTTAAATAGTCGCGGGGGGAGATAGGAGCAGTGGAGGGCTACCTCGGGAAGGAGGACCGGCGCGCGGAGCGGCGGCGTGGCGTGAGGATCCGGCGAGGCGCGGCGACAGGACGGCTTAGGTAGGTGGTGTGGGCCGGAAGGCGAACGAGGCACGAAGTGCGGGCGCAGCAGAATGGAAAGCGGCGCGCGGGGTGTCACCCGCTTGAGCGGCCTTCTTGCAGTGGCGCTAGGTCCGGGGCGAGACCGGGCGAGGTGGCGCGGACGGCGCGAAGACCGGCGAGGCGGGCGGGCGGAGCAGGTCGAGCAGACCCAAAGCCCAGGTAAGGTTAAATTTCAAGTTTGAATTTTTATTTTGAAATTGTGAAACCGAAATCCAAATATCGATTGAAAATTTTTTAGAATATTACAGCTTGTTTGATGTGCTTAAGATTTCACTGCGGCTACAACTTTTTGCTGAACTGAAGGATATATGCAGTGCAGCTTGCATGATGTACACTGGTTGGGCTCTGATGATCTTGTGGCATGCAATGCGTGAGTGGTTGTCAGACCCAGATTTTGCACATTCAAATTCTCTGTGAAATTACTGTGATATTCGCTGGATCTATAGATAGCACTAACAGGCACATTGTTGAATCATTTCATACAAGGTGTAAGCAAAACCATTCAATATATTACAACTTCGAAGTAACATAGACCACGTCGGTCCAAGTTTTACAAAAGGGTCGAACAGGCCAAATTGATTACATTACATAGAAAGCAACGTAACTACAGCTGAAGCAAAAGGGGTAGAGCTCATCTCTCCACAGGCAAGCGACTGGGGTAACCTGTGTATGACAGATATTAACCAAGGTGTTGGATAATATCTGTTGTACGCAAGTACCGAACGAGTCCACTAGACTGAGGCGAGATCTAGACTACAGACTAGACTACTCTTCACCGTCTCCTTGACCGTCGACTTATGGGTCTTCATGGTGCGCGTAGTCCCTTGATCCACATTATCTGGAGGGTTTGGGGGAGAGCGAGAATGAGCACAACTTCTATGCCCGCGAGCCAACACACAAGATGCAATAATATATATGCATGACTTAACAAGGGTGGATCGGGTTCTTTTATTTGCTAAAGCAACTTTTTCAATTATCATAATTACAAATTCCTATGATTTAGTATTTTAAACAAATTGCATTTTTTTAAAGAGATTAATTGCAATATTAAATAAACAGTAGAGGTTCCATCCATCAAAAACTCTACAAATGCTTCATTTGATTGGAGCTACCTCCACTCCTCAACACCACTGAGCTCGATGGCTCAGGAAAAAAAATCTAATCTCAGGGTTAGGTGGGCCCGACCTGATTTTCATATCACCCACAAAGGTTTTTGAAAAATAACTAACTCTAGTAAATTCTCATGTCCGCTTTTGACCGTAGGCATGGCTGTTTAAACAGTTTAGACTCAGCAGAGGTTATACACTGTAACCACAAGAGATAATCATACTCCTTGCCCCACATGATTCCTTAGTCATGTGGTTGAGCGACCATCACAGTAACTTTCAAATTATTTCGCCCCTTCCGTCATCTCACCCGTATGGGCCTCGCCCATAAGTTGTGCGGGGTGTTCATCTCAGCAACTAGCGCAGCTGGATTACCGACAACGCCTAGCGTGACTGGTAACTTCACCATGCACTGGTGTCCCATTCAAGCTGGGCCATGTCCAGGGCTTGCACGATCCCATTATCCCTCCAGCGATATAACATTCAGAGTTTAATAAATTTACTAAGCCAAGTTCTAATTTACAGACTTATGGTTGTCCTTATTTTACACGGGAGGTCACGACAAGATTAAATCACTAATCCATTTGGGCGATTCATACCACCTACCAACCACTCTCGTGCACGACGGCACCCACCACTCTTTCCATCCGCGCAGATGTGGTAATAGCAAGTTGTTTAGGGTTTTGGGGAGGAAAAACTAATTATCACAACACGCCAGTCATTTACCCACAATGACTGCCCCAAAACCACTTTCATGATTAAAAGATGATGATTATGACATTTATTATCCTGGTACTTAAGCAAGACTAGCATGTCGCTTCAGTACAACCTATACTAGTATTTACCACATAGTTACTAGGGTGACATAGAATAATGGGTTCAATTATCAAAGGATGGATAATAATTAATTAATCAAAAAATAGGTATTTAACTACCTTAAGCTTTAACATACATTTGATTGAGGAATTAAAGCATGCAATTTTTGGTAATTTAAATGAATATAATTTGCATAAAATGTAGGCTCAAAATGATCAAAGTGTCGACTCACCTTGGTTAAAGGTAGGAGGGTCTTGGTATTCTTGAGCTTGATCAAAGTGGAGGTCTCCCGCGTCTTCGAATTCTAATCAGACGAATGTACCGGAAAAAGGCACAACAGTAAAGAGAGCAAATAAATACAAAACTCGTAACAAATAAACTCCAAATTAAACAAGACCAGTGTCATTAGTAAGATCTTGAATTTTAAAAAATTTAGGAATAAGTTTCATAATTTTTGAAGTTATAACGGAGGAGAACGGAGCTTCCGAAGTTTGAATTAGAAATAAATCAAAAAATAAAAAGATGAGAGAGAATGAACAGTAGTGACTAGCACGTGGGGCCTACTGCACAGTGCTCGGTCCATGTGAATAGTGTGTGGACCGTGTTCACCACGCACTGTGCGGGTCCACGGCCCATCGGTCTACGGAATAGTGACGGTGGGGCCCACCTGTCGGCCACTGTGCGTGCGGGGGTTTAAAAGAGGCAACGCGTTCGGCATCGCCTCGCCTTCTCCGTGCAGAGAGAGGGGGGAGAAGAAGAGAGAGCGCGCGGGGGCGAGGGCGGCGGCGGCGCGGAGGGAGGGGAGGGAGCTTGGGTGGCGCCGAGAGGTGGGGGAAGCCGGAGGCGGAGCCGGGGCGGCTCGGAAGCGGCTGAATCGGTGGGGCGGCGGCGACCGAGGCGGGGGAAGGAGGGGCGGAGGTGGAGGCGATGGCGGTAGCGCCTCTCGGCGGTGGGGAAGAAGAGGGAGGTCGGGAGGAGGTCCTTGGCTCTGGGCACCTTGAGACGGGCGGCGCGCAATCGAGGAGGGGGCGGCTCTGCCGACTCGGAGGAGAGAAGGAGGCGAGGTGGGGAGGAGAAGAAGGGGCGGCCGTGCTTTTATAGATGAAGGGGGGCGACGGTCACCGGCGGAAGCGCGGTAAGGCGACGCGACCGGGCGGTGGGGAAGAAGGAGCGCGCGGCGTGGGCGATCGCGACACACGCGATGAAGCGACAGGCGCATGCGGCGAGGCGGCACGGCCGGCGGGCGCGCGCGGGGAGGAGACGCCGCCGGCGGGCGCGGCGGGAAGGGTCGGTCGGGAGCGGCGAACGCGGCGACGTGCACACATGCAGGCGCAGGCGGTGCCGGCGCCGGGAGATGGGGATGAAGTCCACGATTTACAAAAAGGTTTGAAACACAAACCTAAGTTTTTGCTATACGCTAGAAATTTTGTAATGCAACTCTTATTTGCAAAATGTTGAAAATGAGGATGTTACAGTGGTCACTGACTGAGCAATAGAAATTAAGAAGCCGCTGCTAGCCTGCTACGTTACATCGTCCCGTCTTAGTAATTATTACTGCTGCTGCATCGATCTCATCTGTTTGTACTATGGAGTACTAACCTGCTGCTACTGTGCATATATGTACAGTAGTGCTGCTGCTAGCTAGCTTCTGCCGCATTCTTAATTTCTTGCACACTGCGATTATATGCATCCTTCTCTCCTAGCTAAGCTAGCTTCTAGTTCACACGCTTATAGCTACACCAGATCGATTTAGCTCGGTTATCTTGGAGACTCTGTATATAAATATATGTGCATATGTAACCCCATTTGGTGTGCCTCACTGGCTACTACTCTTAGCTGCTAGTAGCAGCGCACACAACCTCACAAGTCTCTCTCTCTCTCTCTCTCTCTCTCTCTCTAAGAAGAAGAAGAAGAAGAAGAAGGATGATGATCGATAGCATGGATGCAGCAAGTATCTCAGGGTATTTCAAGGGCAAGAGCATCCTCATCACTGGCTCAACTGGCTTTCTTGGAAAGAGTATGTAGTGTATCTAGTTACCATGCACCCTTCTTCTTGGCCTCTTACTCTTTCAAAGAACTTCATAACTGCATTAGTTAACATTAATTAATTAGTATGCTCATCTCACTTGCATGCTTTTGCGTATAATTGGTTTAATTTGTGACGTTAATTGCGTGCAGTTCTTGTGGAGAAGATACTTCGTGTGCAGCCTGATGTGAAGAGGATCTACCTGCTGGTGCGAGGCATCGACGCAGCATCGGCAAAGCAACGCATGGAAGCGGAGGTGAGCGGGCGCGTGCTAGTAACACGCGCGCATATACACTTGACTTCTCTTGATTGGTTTCTTATCTCCAATTAAACATGCATGCACTAGACTGGTCTCAACTTGTTTCTGTGGTAGTTTTGGCACTGTTAATTTTTGCTTGCTTCAGTGTCAGTTACAGTAGTGTTATTTCAGGAGAAGAAGAAGAAGAAGAAAGAAGAAAAACGTGTGTCTGTTAGTGTGTTGCTGATCGACTGTATATATGCTCAATCTTCCAAGAAACTAACTTGCATGCTCGTCTTTGTCCTGCGCTACTTAAATCAGATACAGTCGCACTCTGAAGAGTGGGTAGCTAGCGTACTATATATGAAGCACTGTATCTAGCTTGTGCTGGAACAATGCATTCTATTCTATCTGAGGAGAGGTATAGCCATTAACGCGATGCTTATACTCATCACCATACCCTCGATCGATCGCAAAATATAGTAACTGTGTGGGATGCAGAAAGGAGATCTAGCTAGTTATCACACATGGCCGGCCGGCCGGGACATTCTTACTCTTCATGGCGCCACCTACCGTGCGTGATCTCCGGCCCCGGCCGGCCACATGCATGGTAAACCAGGTGCATATATATTCATCCCTGGATCTGTCTCTGACACATCGGACATCCCTCAGCTCTTTCGGATCCGAGCGTAAAATGTTTTCATCACCATTTAATCACGCTGCATACTTCCACCTTCAATACACATTCGTTAATGCGTATGCATTAAACACTCTATATACTCCCACCACCGATACTTTGCATTAAACACCCAGCATAATCCAATGATCGATATTGTCTTTTTTTTCCTATTTTTTGCTCGTCCTAGTCAGCACAGACGCCCATTGAATGAGCCATATGGATGGTTGGTTGGTTGATCTCGTATTGCTGCTGGTTAGGGCGTTAGGTTGATGTGTGCAAGTGGAATTCATTTCTTGCTTTGACTAATATGGTCCAGCCACATCTACCCCTTCAATAGCTCAGTTCAAAGAGGGGGTAAAACAAAAATACCATATTATCGTATTTTGTTAGTATATAATATTGTTTTGTTATTTTTATTTTTACTCAACCTCTCAAAGTGCATGTGAAGAATATAACGAGTTCACCACGTTATCGTATTTTGTTGGTATATAATTTTATTTTTTTATCTTTGTTTTTGCTCAACCTTTCAAAGTACATGTGAGATTTTGAATCATGCATGTGGTATAAATATGAGTTATTAAGACTTTTAAGAATAATTACAGTGACCAATAACCAAAATTCTATAAATAATTTACTGTAATTTATGTATAGTGGAGTTGTAAATGAACTTTCAGAATGTGATAGTTTTTGATGTGTTGATAGTCCCACATCTTATTGTATTTAGTTACTTTTTAAGGAGTATCATTGGATGATGATGTGTGTTAACCATTAAGCTAATCTCGTGTTAGTAATGCATGGTTACAACCAACCAGCCAATTAATTGATTGATTTTTCTGAAACCAGCTAATTAATTAATTAATTCAAGACTTGTTGTGGATGATGGTGCAGGTGACGGGCACGGAGCTCTTCCGGCTTGTGAGAGAGAAGCATGGCAAGGGGTTCGAGGTGTTCATCGAAGAAAAGATTGTTCCTCTGGCCGGGGACATCATGTACGAGAACCTGGGGCTGGAGGTTGCCAGGTTGGAGGAGCTGGCCAAGGAGATCGACATCATCGTCAACGGAGCTGCAACCACCAACTTCTACGAAAGGTTTCTTGCTTCTTCTTCTTCTTCTTCTTCTTCTTCTTTTTCCTGTCTGGATTAAGGAGAGCGGATATGCGTATCTCTGACATAACTTCCTGCAGATATGATGTGGCTTTGGATGTGAATGTTTTGGGGGTGAAGCACCTGTGCCAGTTCGCCAAGAAGTGTGCCGATCTCAAGATGCTCCTCCATGTCTCCACTGGTCAGATCTCTAGTTAATTAGTTGGAGATCATACTGTAGACACAGGAGCAAATATTACATACTGCAAATTATTAACCTTACACTGCACGCATATCGCAGCGTACGCAGGTGGTGACAGGGAGGGGCTGATCATGGAGAAGCCATTCAGGGACGGCGAGACACTGAGGGAAGGCACGTACCTGGACATCGAGGCCGAGCTGAGGCTGGTCAGTGACATCAACAAGGAGCTGGAGGCCAGCGACTCGCTCGGCTCACACAAGGCTCAGAGGAAAACCATGAAAGAACTCGGCCTCAAGAGGTAGCTGCGGAAACATCTTTCTCCCATTTGCAGATGATGATTTGGTCCCTTGTGTTTGTTTCTGATGATGCATGCGATCGACCGACGAATCAAAAAATAATAAACGATCGAATTCATTCAGGGCTCGGCACTTTGGTTGGTCCAACGCGTATGTGTTCACCAAGGCGATGGGGGAGATGCTGCTCGGGCAGCTCAGGGGCGACATCCCCGTCGTCGTCATTCGGCCCAGCATCATCACCAGCGTCAACAGGGACCCCCTGCCCGGATGGATGCAAGGCACAAGGTAGTAATCAATCAGATCGATGCCAAGCCCAATTAGTGATCGAGGTTGGTTGAATTGATTGATTGATTCCATGATCTCCTCCGATTATTAATCTCGCAGGACGATCGACACCATCATCATCGGCTACGCCAAGCAGAACATCTCGTGCTTCTTGGGCGACCTCGACCTCACCATGGACGTGGTACGTCGGTCCTACAGGCTACATATGCACGCGTAGGCGTAGCGTACCGGGGTCAGGTCCGTCAGGGTGGGTGGCGATGCATGCATACATTACATGCACGTACAGAAACATATGCGAAACCAAATGCAAATGCAGATTCCCGGCGACATGGTGGTGAACGCGATGATGGCGGCGATGGTGGCGCACTCGGAGGAGAAGGGCGCGCAGACGGTGTACCACGTCAGCTCGTCGCTGCGGAACCCGGCGCCCTACTCCGTGCTCTACAAGTCCGGCCGGCGGCACTTCATGGAGAACCCGCGCGTGGGCAAGAACGGCGAGGTCATCCCCACCAACGGCATGCACTTCTTCAAGACCATCGCAAGCTTCCACCTCTACATGCTCCTCAAGTACAAGCTACCATTGGAGGTCGGTCGGTCGCGCTCGCGCTCGCGCAAATTAACTTGCCGTGCGGAATCTAGCTAGTTGCTCGGTTTATATAATCTCTCAAATGTATGTATGCATATGCACAACATGCAGATGCTGCACTTGGTGAACCTGCTGCTGTGTGGCCTCTTCTCGCAGCTCTACGACGACCTCAACCGCAAGTACAAGTTTGTGATGCATCTCGTCGACGTCTACGGGCCCTTCGCCTTCTTCAAAGGATGGTACTTAGTTACCAACCAACCTAATTAATATTCCAATCTGCGCGACATGTGCAGTGAATCCATGGTGATCATTGTAATAATATCTTGTGTTGCTTTCCTTGGGTGATGAAGCTTCGATGACATGAACTTGGAGCGGCTGAGGTTGACGATGGCGATGAAGAGCCCTGAAGATGACATGTTCAATTTTGACCCCAAGACCATCGATTGGGACCATTATTTCTACAGGATTCACATACCGGGTGTCCTCAAGTACGTGCTCAAGTAAACAGCTGCACCTTTTCTCTAGCCCTGACCCATCTTTCTATAGAAGAAAAACTCTGTTCCGTGTCAGAAAATACCAATCCATTTGTTCTGCTTTGTGTGGGGATATGATAAAGAAAGATGTCATATGTCGACTAGACTATTCAATATTGTATTGGATTAAATCAATAAAAGTATGTGTATGCTTGTGTTATGCTCAGGTTCTGTGTGTAAGTTGATGATGTCTTGACGACGAAAAGGATCTGTAATCTCTATGCATGGAATTGATATTGAAAGGCAACAAATACAAAACAGGAAGAAGGGTTCATGCATATGTTCCAGTTCAACTTCTCATCTGATGTGTTATCTTGCGTGCTACTTCATAGTAAGAGAGGGTACCAATTGGTATCTCAGGTTCGCCCTGACGGGTCAAAACAAACAATCTTTTTCTTTGCCTGAACACACGCAAAGACAGGCACACGCAACCAAGAAACAAGACCTCTGGGAGTGTAGACAAGTATACAGTAAGAAGGCGTATGGGGAACTTGTTTCCAAATTTGAAACGTATTGGCACAAATGTTTGAATCAATGTGTAACAATGCTGTCTATCATGCGCTGAATTTACTTCATTGTTTGTTTTCAATAGGAAGCTTTCCCTTCCTCCTGTGCTTGCTTCTAAGAACACAAGATATTATTTTGACCATCAGAATCGATGCCTGCTGGTCCAGACAAACCCATCTACTCGTCTGATATCTGAGCCATTAGACTACAACTCAAAACAATTAAAATAAGCCTCTTATTCTTGGAGGATCAGAAAGCTTCCTGGGTCCAGAACCTAATTGCATGGCGGCTGGGCGAGACTCTGTATTTGTCAAATTTGCTTGCATATCAGAAAGCATGAACATCGTTAAATGACCGCAATATCGCTCATGGTGCCATAAGCAGCTTCTTCACGAATGCAAGAACCTTTGGCACGTCGACAGCCCATGCAACTGAAATCGGTGTGTAACCTGTCCATGGATTCTCTGAGTTCCACCTACACCATAGTAGGAATGGGCAATCAGTAAATATTGTGATATTTAAGTCATATTCATGTGTTTAAAATGTCGTTAGGTAGGTCAAGCTGATGCGATTTACTCAGAAATAGTACGGTGACATACTTTTTCAATCCCTGATCCATCAAAGTATGGCCAGTGCAAATGCCCTGAGTCTCAACTCTCACGACACCCTTCTTGAATGTGAAGTACTCAGGATGAACTAGGGCGGTGAAGCTCACAGGGTCATGGAGGAAAATTCCTGAATATATTGCAATAACCAGTTGAAACTATTTATTTCAGATTCAATGGTAACTTTGGCAAAAGCATTCGGAAAATAGAGGATTTTGATATACCATGGAAGCCGTCAGACTTGGCATGCCAATCTCTGTAGAACTTGCACATGTCACATAATAACTGTGCATGCCTCCCTTTCGAGTTCTTTAGCTCCAAGAGGTCCTCATCTGTAAGAAAGAAATTCCACATGGTGAATTAATAATTAACCCCCAACATGAACTATGCAGATCAGATGAGAGTATCACGGGAACAAACCTGTAAAATAGACTTGAGTTGTTATGTTAATGCCCACCACAACAATATCCGCACCTGAAGTAAAAACTATGTCAGCTGCTTCTGGATCTCCATAAATCTGCAGTGTTATGCACTCATGGTTTAATACTTGCTTTACTGTCTTTGCCTGTTCATATATAATGAAGGAGTCTAATGTGCAATAGGTATGACATTACATTTGCTTCAGCTGCAGGGTTGACATTCCCAGCCGTGAAGAAAGCTCCACCCAGTACGACTATTTTATTCACCTTGCTTGCAAAGGAAGAGTCCCTTTTGATGGCCTAAGAAAGAATACACACAACCTCTTAGCCTCTGGCACGGCATGGTCAGCATGATAAATAGGTTTATCCTGCAATTGTAAGCATACCAATGCTACGTTTGTCAGGGGTCCCAATGCGAGTACAGAGACCTCTCCAGGAAATTGAGAGACCTTATTAACCAGGAACTCAGCAGCACTTTCGTCAACCTTCTTAGTAGTGGGTGCAGGAAGAAACAAATTCCCAAGGCCATCAGAGCCATGAACAAAGTCGGCAACACGTGGCTCTCCTCCCTAATACAAAGGGCATGTAATTGAGCTCGTCCAAGTAAGTGAAATAATACCCTGACTGAAACTGTATTATAAATACTGAATAGGTAGCAGCATAGTAGTCTTGTTAGTCTCAAGTCTGAACTCCATCTAGCATATAAAATGTGGAAGCTCAAGCTACATCCCATGTTACCGATCACCAATTAAACAATTCAACCTGTAGTATAAATATAAAATAAACTATTATCTTAAGCCCCAACTCCCACTAGCACAAAAAAATATTGCATCTTGTACTTCCATCCGATACATTAGAAAGACAATATTGTCTTATTGTTAAATGTTAACCTTAGCTACGCTTTTGATGGATGCTAATCAAGTCAGCGTTCAGAGTCATTTTAAATTGATAATACGAAATGCACACTAAAATCAACTAAACAAGAGTTATCGAGTTAAAAAGCTACCATGAAGTTGGCATTGTGTAAAAGCAAGGTATGAACCAACGTACCTTGAGAGGCTCAGGGCTGCCCTCTGCTACTGGAACCTCAGGATGTCCTGCTCTCTCACACTGTCCTTTTAAGACTCGAAACAGTTAGCGAAACCACGGATCCAAATCCCGGTTCCGGCCGAAATCCCGGCAGTCGACCGGTACCGGTAAACGGCCGGTACCGGAAATTTCAAAAAATAACCAGATGAAGTTTGCAATTCAAAATTTGAACTCGGTTTTTCTCGGGGCCAGTAACCGGACCGGTAACCGGCCGGTAAAACCGGCTGAAAATACCGGAAAAACCGGAAAATATAGGAAAATGGTAATTAGCAAATTGAAATTTGGAATAATGCAAATATTAATGAGAATGTGTTTCAAGTTGTACATAATCTAGCATAACAATGCCTAAACCAACTGGGGAATGACATTATGGAATCAAAAATTCAAATTTGAATTCAAAGTTTTTCGTCCGGTTTTTTCCGGACAACCGGGAAAACCGGTTCGCCGGTAATCGGCCAGGATTTTGATCCCTGAGTGAAACCAAGAAACAAGAGAAACAAAATTCAACCGTCTCAAATTCTCACCAGCAATAACGCATTGTGAGTTGCATACTCTGTGCTGACATTGCCGAATATGGTTGTCAGCCCAATGATTTCAACACTTGGTGCTCCGAACGCCATTAGGATTGTCATGCTATCATCTAGAAGCCGGATTGCAGAGAAAACAGACAGTGAGAAAAGGAATTACTGAATTAGCCTCCTGAAAGGCGGTGGTTTTTTTTAAGAGGACATACAGGTCAGATATAGTACAGTAATATTAGTACCAGACTATAACTTTACATTGTACATACTAGTGCTAAGCTTTTGACATTGGAAGCCAGTGTAGCATTTGCAAATAATGTATATTGGAGTAGTGTTTTAGAGCTGTTGATCACTTTGATTGAAAGTTCAAGTTTAACCGTGACATGTCAATATAGTTTGGATTGCTAGGAACTTTGCAAGAAGTGTTCGTATTTATTCAATCTTGATTCTTGAATTTTTGCAGCCACTTGAGCTGGAATATTAGACTGAAGAAACAGTTGTCACGGTGGTGTGAAATACTGTCTACTAGCAACGGTGTTATTTAGCCCACTGCTAATCACTCCAATTGAGCAAATTAGTAACCAAGATTGCAACTTTTCTAGTCGAATCCACTGTAGAGAGGTTGACGAACCGTCCTGAGGGTCGTGTTGGTGGCACGGCACCATCGTTTTCATCGACAGGCGGGGCTGCAAACGCCAAAACCCCACCACGTGCGAGTAAATAGAGGACTAAAGTAATTTGGCTTTTTCTACGACGATAAAATAGGAAACAGATAAAGAAAGGAGAAATTTATCGCCTACTACGGGCTCCCTCTCTCTCTCTCCATAACTCCATTGTTGTTGGGAGTTTGCGTGAATTAAATAAAAGCGGAAAAAAGCAGACAATTGAACCGAAAGAAGGAAGGAAAGAAACAATGGAGGGGGGAGAAAAATAAGGAACGTACCGATGCCGGGATCGGTGTCGATGATGACCTTGTCGCGGTGGATCTGCCCCATCACGAATCCAAGCAAGACCTCCTCTGAGTCTGAACCCGGACAGGAAGAATTAGCACACGGCGCAGCAATCCTGCCTCCAATCTAGAGCCAAGATCCTAGAGAGCCGCGCGCAGGAGAGGAGGAAGAGCGCGAACTACTACTACTAGAGGAGGAGGAGGAAGACGATGACGAGGAGCAAGAGGTGTCAAGTGGGACGCAACCTCTCTCAAGTGGGACGCAACCTCTCTCTCTCTCTCTCTCCCCACACACATTTTATAGACGAATCGAGTCGACGAGAAGATGTGTGAATACGTGATGCCGACCGGACGTGATTACAACTAGATTACTCCTATATTAGATTAGCGACCTAGGAGGTTAGTAAATTTTAGTTACTACTCCTGTCACAAAATAGCGTTCGCTTTGGGTATTGGAACAGTCCCTAGAACATAATTTTAACCACTAGTTTTTATTGTAATAGATTTATAAAATATAATATAATATAATTGTAAGTATTTTTGTGTGTTCAATCTAAATATTATAAAAGATACTGATAGCTAAAGTTCATAATTTTTGATCTTATGTTTTCAAACCGGTGTTGTTTTGAGACTCTAGAGTTAGAAAACTCGCTAAAATTGGACCTCGCTCGAGGCCCTCCCCTGTCAAAGCCCTCCAATCGTATTTTCTTCCGTAGTGTTGGGGGAAAAGGTTGGTTTGGTTGGGGCTCCGTCCGTGGCCCAGCATGAGAAGAGATGGATCTATCTTACTGTATGTGTTGCTGGCCAAAATTAGTGTGGATAGACAAATTTGAGTTGCTATCCAAACAAGCCACCAGAACAAGAAAACACGTCAGAGACAACCATCACACGCACACACTTGCTAGCTAGGAGATCCAACCGTTGGCAGTCCCCGCGCCACACTGAGCTCACGCTGTTCCACAAATCACCTCACTGGCTCACCTTTCCTCAGCCCCCACCGACGTCGTTTGTCACCGTCGGTGGCTCCAGCTCGGTGCCTCGGCAACGCGGCTTATTGTGGGCGTCTGAGCGGCAGCGGACGCTACGCGGTAGAGTGTCTGGTTAGAGAATAGTCGAAATCGAATTGGGAATTGTCTACTCAACCCGCTGCCCACGCGGACGCGACATCTTCTCTTCCTTCAGTCCTTCTCCATGGTTGCGCGCCTACACTTACTCCGAGCACGCTTCCATGGCGGCTTGGCGCCGGCGAGCTGGCGGAGTGGCTACTACAAAAAGATCTATATTGAACGTCGCATCACAGATGGTTCTCTAGAACCGTCGGTGTTGTAATTATCACAAACGGTTTTACAAGCTCGACCGTCTATGTTACTAGCTAGCGATAGCTAGAACCGTCTGTGATACGTCATTATTACAAACGGTTTTTAATCAGAACCGTCTGTGATAATTTTGTATCACAGACGATTTGTGGTTGGACCAAGTTGTGAATAAGATTTTCAACCGAAATCAAACTTGGAATCAATTCAGAATTCAATTCGATTCGGTTCAAGACAGTCCAACATGCCCGTAATAAAAATGTCATAACTTTTACATACGAAGTCCGATTGAAGTGTTCTTAGACTTGTTAAAAGCTTATTCCAAGGCCTACACAATGGATAAGGTCTCATATTTAGAAACCTTGCGGTCGTGCCACAATGACCAAAAAAATATGATGTTGTAATTTTAGGTTTCCTTTTGTGTGAGTTTGAGTCCAAATCATGTAGAGTTGAGTTAGAGTTGGTTTGGATGACTTGTGGCCGACCCTAGGGGTATATACACACATGTTTCGTGCTCTTATGGCTTAGACCAGTTTATGCATAAGAATTAAAACATAGCTATTGTTTGTTCTTTCAAACCATAGTTTATGTGAGGACTTTGAAAGAGGACTAGGCGATCCATTGATTCGTTCTGTAATTCAAGGTCAAGTCGCCATTCCATTGGGAATTGGGGACTTAGCGATCGTCGTTCGTGGTCTCGCGACGATCAACTATCCCATGTGTTTTAGTCTTATTGCAAAGAGTTGAGGGTTCATGCATGGGCGCGAGTGTTTAGCTAGTGATATTGTCTACTTCGCATCATTTATGCACGGTTCCTCGCCGAGCAGATCGGGCCTCCCCCGTATCACTCGGCCTCCTATACGTAATTAGTACTTTAGTGATATGTCTTTTTGTTTTATGATTTTTTTGATTTTTTATGATTTATGATGAATTAATCTGAATACTCACTATCCATCTATTTTTTACATGTTGCTATTAGTATATTCAATAATTTGGTATTTTTGTGTCAAATTGTTACGTGAACTTCATTGATAAAGTACATTTTCTACATTTTACTTATCTTTGTATGTTCACATAACGCGGATTGTCGTTTTGAGTTCCATTTAGTGTCACAATATCTATTTACAGTGATATCAACGTGTATTGTGTATGTCTTGCTTTGTTATCAGATAATACTAGTGGTTCGTTTCGTCCAACCTAAATTTCAATCCTGGGTTCGCCATTGTGTAGGTTGAATGATGAATAAATCATTTAGTACATATATTTCATGTAGGATGAATGGATCATTTAGTACAAATATTTCCAAATAGAGTAAGATTTACTCAATTTGTGAGATCATATCTATAACCATGTTTGTAGTATTGCTTTGAATACTATAGCGAAGCTTATTGTGGGTATAAAATTTTTGTAGAGAATACAGTTGCAGTTCTAGACTTCTAATAGCATATAATGACTAAAATCATGCGATAAGTTAATGTTGTATTCTTAACAACACATATACAATGTAAAATTTATGGTGGCCTGGTGGGTAGGGGTGAATCTAGTATAGTTTTAAACGGTGTATAGTCAACTATCACATATGATTTCATACACAAAACTTGTTATTCCATTCCAAAACAAGACCAAATTGGTCAAAAACTACTACGACATCTCTTCACCTGTCTCTCGCCATTTATTTCACATTTGTTTGTGTAACTGTGTTTATGCTAGTCAAGTTCTCCTCCCTCCCGAGTCATACCATTCCATCCCTGATCTCTTATCTATAAAATCTCCAAGCAATAGTTGTTTATGCCTTTAAAACCAGCTTCATATATATATAATACTTTCTACTCCCGGGTGTAGTTACTCTTACCTTTGTTATACCACCTAAAAGAACTTGACATACTCCTTTATCACTTTGAGTATACTCATATACTAATTATAAGATACTCTAACGCGAAAAATTTGTAAGAGAGTTCATTTTTTTAGCATATTTTGTAAACACTTTCATATTCACACTAAAATGGAGTATATCTAAAAAATTAAACACACACCCCAAAAAAAGTGAATGAATCTACCACATTATATAAAGGTGAAATTCAATGAGGTATGCAATCGACATCTTAATCTTATATATTGTTGCATTCCTCGAATCCAAAATATAGGTTGAATTCAACCATAAGTTAAACTTGAATATGTGCATATGTTCTTATTACACATTTGTGTATGCACACATTTAGGGGGAGTTCACTCTATATTTTGTGGTTTCATAAGTATTGATCCATATTCCATTCTCCTCATATATTAAGGATCATTACTTTGAAACAAATCCTTTGAGTATATAAAACTTGTGTAGTTCATATATACTCATATTGCTTTATATTCAATTATTTGCAATTGTGTTGTGGGACTAATGTGTGTGCCAAGATGTGTTCAAGGCTTAGTCCCGAGTCTCGAATGAAGACATGAAAAGGAAATGCAAAGATGGTAAAAGATCAACTTAGGATCATGCATTCTCTTTTGGTTTGGTTTCAAAAGCAAAATCTCTTTCTTCATGCACAATCGGAAGTTCCGCGTTATACTAGCGGAAGTTCCGATTATCTGATGGTCCAAAAATGTGCGGCTTGATTTTTCCAGAGAGCATCCGGTTTGGGACTTAGCCGATTTCTCGAGTGCGGAAGTTCCGCAATGATAAGAGCGGAAGTTCGATTATCGGATGGTCCGAAAAATGCGCGGTTTGATTTTTCCAGAGTACCCTTTTAGGGACTTAGCCATTTTCGCAAGTGCGGTAGTTCCGCAATGAAATGAGCGGAACTTCCGATAATCGGAACTACCGCATGATAGTTGGCGGTAGTACCACACCTTTCTACAATAGTTTGTTTAGAAGCATTTGTTGCATGTATATCTTGATAATTATTGTTAATCATTGTGGGACTAACATTTTCATGAGTTGGATGAATAGGTCGTGTTCTAGGGTGACGAAGACTTTGGATGACATCATGAGTTGATCGTCATCAAGTCAAGGTTCAAGTAGAGGATGTATCGTGTGTTGATGCATAACAAGATCTCGAAGAAGGAGATGATCATGAGTTGATCGTCAAGTCAAGAGAAGACCCATCATGTGTTGATGGAGGTCAAGTAAAGGATGCATCATGGGTTGATGCATGTCAAGACGATGACCCGGACTTGAAGTGAAGATGTGCGTTATCAAGCTTCAAGAAGATGCTCACTAAGAAAGGTATGACTAGCTTGGGCTAAGGATGTGTTCCTAGTCTTTTACCGGTCTTGGTGTTTGGTTGGAAGACTGGATTGCTAGTATAGGTTGCCGTACTATTAAGAGGGGTCTTGTCTAGTAGCTTGAGTCTCATCATGTGTTGATAGCTCAATCTTGCTTGCTCTAGCTCTACATGGCATGATGCTATTATTTGCGAATGTGTTTTGCAAATAGTTGAGGCTTATGCAGTTAATCCTTGTAGCATGTGACTATACTTTTGCGAATGTGTTTTGCAAATGGTTGAAGTCCATGTACCTACACCTTGTGGCATGATCTAAGTTTGCAAATGTGTTTTGCAAATCGTTGGGATTCATGCATTTTCCTTGGCATGGTCTAAGATTGCTTATTGCTATTTATTTGGACTTAGATCATGATAGTGGCTCTTTGGAGTTGTGCTTTTTGATTTGATCAAATGTGTTTGAGATCAATAAAATAGGTGGGTTGTGTAGCCCTCTGAATAATCTTTCCATAGAGTCCGAGATCACTCAATTCCGACATCGGAGTCAAAAGTTATGACATTTTTACCGAGTATCGCCTCATGCTGAAATTGGGCTGCGGAACTTCCGCTGAGAACGAGAGAACTTCCGATAATAGGAAGTTCCGATATTTATCTTCTTGAACTTCCGATAATAGGAAGTTCGATATTTGTATCTTGGAACTTCCGCACCAAAAGTTTTAACGGCTATTTTTTGAGCCGTTATGCACTGTCTGACCCATGAACAGAGAAAGCGGAAGTTCCGATTTTTGCACGGCGGAACTTCCGACTATCCTGATTTTTGGGAATTCTGCTCCCAACGGCTAGTTTTTGTGTGTGGGCTATAAATACCCACCTTGGCCGGTTGAGAGACAATCTTTGGCTTCCTATTTCACTCACTTGAGCTAGTGTGAGCTTCTCCTCTCAATTGTGCATGTGTTGCACCTTGTGAGCAAGGAGGGAAGTCTCTAGTTGCATGTGTTGCATCTAGAGGTGGATTTTGTATCCACTTGAGCTTGTGAATTCGTTGCACGTGGTGAGAGTCAAACAAGGGGCTTGGCTTATTACTCTTGGTGTTTGCCGACACCTAGACGGCGTGGAGGCGTCGTGCCCGGTGACCTTCTCAAGAAGCTTGTGAGAAGGCCCGGCGTGTTGTGAGTGGTTTGGTGCTCGCCATCTCCGGAGTGGAAGAAGAGCAACCCTAGTGGAGCGAGGTGTTGGCTTAATTAGTGGAGCCGGTCCAACGTGGTTGGGCTTACCTCAACGTGGATTAGGGGAGACCGGCAAGTCTCCGACCACCACGGTAAAACATAATCGTGTCATCTTGTTTTACTTGTGCTTTACTTTGAGCAATTTTCATTATATGCTTTAATTGCTTATATATCATTATATGATTGCTCTCTTGTATTGTCGGTGCACTTAGTTGAGCCTAGTTGATTTAGGTTTTAATTGTGCAAAACCAATTCGCTATTAGCTTCCGCATTTATATATTGGTTTAGCCCGATAGATTTTTAAAACCGCCTATTCACCCCCCTCTAGTCGGCCACCTCGATCTTACAGATGGTCTTATATATTCGTATACTACATATACATACTCTCGGTTGCGCAAGATACTCCCTGCGTTGTGAGATACAGAATAGAGAGTAACTACTCCCGGGAGTAGGAAAAAGGTTATATATATATAGTGCTAATGGGTAATTTAGTGCTAAGGTGATAATACCAATCTTGACCGTTGAATCTGAATTGAACAACCAAGATTAATGCGGGCTCCCACCTCTAAACCATTTAATCACTTTGCATGCTCACACCTTCAATGCACCTTCATTAATGTGTCTTCATTAAACACCATGCATGCTAATGGGTAATTCAGTGTTAAGGTGCTAATACCAATCTTAACCGTTGGATCTGGATTGAACAGTTAAGATTAATGCAGGCTCCCACCTCTAAACCATTTAATCACCATGCATGCTCTCACTTCCAATGAGCCTTCATTAATGGGCCTGCATTAAACATCCTGCTTGCTCCCAAATCCAATGGCTTACATTAAACACCCTACATGATCCAATGGTTAAGATTGGCATTAGCGCCTTAGCACTCAATCACCCATTAGCACTAGATATGTTATATATATATATATATATATATATATATATATATATATATATATATATATATAGTTCATAGACCCTTGTTAGCTAACTCGAGGCACGAATTGCTAGCTAGCTCGCTCCTTAGCGTTCATCCTATATGTGCAGGTGAACTACAACATACTTGTTCGAATCGACACACTGGAGTGTGTGATTAGCTTTATGCCACAACAACCTAAGTTTAGAAGGATTCTACAAACACTTTGAGGATTTGCTATCTTGGCATAAAGCAAACCATACACTCTAGTGTGTCGTTTCGATGAAGTAGGCCGTGGTTCACTGCACGTTTAGGATGAACACCCAAGGAGTGAGCTAGCCAATTGAATTCAACCTCGAGTTAGCTAACAATGGAATATATACATACATACATACATACATACATATATATATATATATATATATATATATATATATATATATATATATATATATATATATATATATAGTTGGTTTTAAAGACATAGCAATCCTTTGCTTGGAAATTTTATAGAGAAAAGATTAGGATTAATCACCATGCATGCTCTCACTTCCAATGAGCCTTCATTAATGGGCCTGCATTAAACATCTTGCTTGCTCCCAAATCCAATGGGCTATATTAAACACCCTACATGATCCAATGGTTAAGATTGGCATTAGTGTCTTCAATCACTCATTAGATATGTTTCATATATATATATATATATATATATATATATATATATATATATATATATATATATATATATATATATATATATATAGTTCATAGACCCTTGTTAGCTAACTCGAGGCCTGAATTCAGTTAGCTAGCTCGCTCCTTAAGCGTTCATCATATATGTGCAGGTGAACTACAACCTACTTGTTCAAATCTGACACACTGGAGTGTGTGGTTTGCTTTATGCCACAATAGCCTAAGTTTAGAAGGATTCTACAAACACTTGGAGGATTTGCTATCTTGGCATAAAGCAAATCATACACTCTAGTGTGTCGGGTTCGATGAAGTAGGCCGTGATTCACCTGCACGTTTAGGATGAACGCCAAAAGGGTGAGCTAGCCAATTGAATTCAACCCTCGAGTTAGCTAACAATGGAATATATACATACATATATATATATATATATATATATATATATATATATATATATATATATAGTTGGTTTTAAAGACATAAGCAGTCACTGCTTGGAAATTTTATAGAGAAAAGATTAGGAATGAAAGACATAAGCAGTCACTGCTTGGAAATTTTATAGAGAAAGATTAGGAATGAAATGGTAGGAGCTTGAGACGTAAGGAGAGGAGAACTTGACCGGTATGAACACGGTTACACGAACAAAGGTGAAATGAATGGCGAGAGGCAAATACTATGACAAACGGTTTTGTAAGATAAACTGTCTGCGATACATCAACTGTCACAGACAATTTTATCTATAAACCGTTTGTGATAAAGTTTTTGAATCAAGATATGTCCTATAAGACCCGGTGCGGCTATCCTAGCTTGCTCATACGGTGGTCCGTGGTCCCGCCTCTGCACATTACATGCTCCTCCATATGAGATCTGGCGAGATCATTCATGCATGTCAGGTACGCAGCAACCTACTACTCCGCTAGCTAGCTACTCCATCAGTGAAGTTAACTTGCCGGCTCCATGAAACACACGCAATGCATGCATACAGTTCTATGGGCATCTCTGCACCGTAGAATATAAATACATGGATGAAAACGGTGACGAACACGCATGTGATCACTTGTATGGGCATTTATGTTGATGATATGTTAATCATTAGCAATGATGCCAAAGGCATAACAGAGATAAAGAGATTTCTTATTTCCTAATTTCAAAATGAAAGATCTTGGAAAAGTAGACACTACTTTGGGCATCAAAGCGAAACAAAATAGTGGGGGTTTTGAACTTAATCAATCTCATTACGTAGAGAAAATTTTTGACAAGTTCAAACATCTAAACTTTAAAGAAGTAAACACCTCATTTGATTCAAGTGTAAAACTTGAAAATAATGGAGGAAGAGCAGTGGCTCAACTTGAATATGCGAGTGCTATTGGTTGTGTGATGTACTTGATGCAATGTACAAGATCAGATATATCATATGCAGTTAATAAATTAAGCAGCTTTACTAGCAACCCCAGTGTTGAGCATTGGAAGATTATTGGGAGAGTCTTTGGATATCTTAGGAAAACCAAATATCTAAGTCTAAATTATACAAGATTTCATGTTGTCTTAGAAGGATATTCTAATGCAAGTTAGATATCAAGTGTTGGAGATAGCAAATCCACAACAAGATGAGTATTTACATTGGCGGTGAGGCTATTTTTGGAAATCCCAGAAACAAACTTATATTAGTCACTCCACTATTAGCACTGTCAATACATTGTGATAGCCATGCTACTTTAGTTAGAGCGTACAATGAAGTGTACAATGGTAAGTCTAGACATATGAGCCTAAGACATGACTATGTGTGGAAATTAAACAAGGATGGAATAATTTCTTTATTATTTGTGAGAATAAATGTTAATCATGCTGATTCCTTTACTAAACCTCTCACAAGAGACTCGTAAAGAAAACTTCCTTGGGAATGAGACTTAAACTCAATAATAAATCTATTAACAGTGGCAACCCAACCTAACACTAGTAATTAACTAGTTTTATGGTTCAAAGGGTAACAACAAGTTGTGACATGGATGATCCAACATTTATCTAATTGTGAAATGTTGGTTGTTACTGTTTGAGGGTTGGGTATTTTACTCTTAATAAAATTCGGTCGTTGAGGACAAGTATCTGTAAGTATCAGAGATACCGGAAGAATTTCACCTATATGAAAAATGAGATGGCGATATCTCTAAATGGGAGTATAATTTCTCTCATAATTTTTTCATTAATATAGGATGAGCACATTGCCATTAATAGTACTAAGCATGTTTTTGTAGACAGAACGTTATAAAGAATATATGTAATACATGACCGGTTTTGATATAAGGAATAATTGGTTCAAATCTTTTATGATACCTTTAATTTCAGACCGATCGTGGTGGTTCAGTGCACAATGAGTTGTGCTTAATTTTGGGAATTGGCCAAGGGTCATGGAAATGTTGTATACGTGTTGCATGATGCATGTTTTGGTTAACGTGTGTCAAATTATGAATAACTTATTTCTGGAGTTGATTTTTTAGTCTATTGTTGTGCAAGGAAGTTTGGAGTCAACGGCGAGGATGATCAAAACTTGGTTGGATGCAATCATTTGTGTTGTTGATTTTAAACGGTTGCATGTGTCATGCCTGTTTTTGTTTTAAAATCGTGCGTGTTACCCTGCACGACGGTGCAATGGTTGTCACCACAATTGAGGTCATTTCAATGTTGATATCAAATGTTGTAGCTCACTAATTCTGAGCTGCTCCTGGCGGCTGATTCATGCTTGCCATATTCTATGTGTTGGCGACAATTATAAATCAGTTTCATTTGCACAAACTTATGAAACAACACTCTCGGTAAAAGTAGAAACCCAAATTCCCGATGCCTCCCAAGCCCATATTGAAAGCACTTGTGATTCCACAAAATCCATGATCTTACTCGTTACTAGACCTCTGTGCATGTACTATGTATCCCTAGAGACCATATGGTTTGGTCTTATACCAGGTGATAAATAAAAAACATCGTTGTCAAAGTTTGGGAGTTACCTCTTTGTTTTGCAAAAAACTGCCCTGTGTCAGGAGTTAGGCACTAGTGGTGTAAGGTTGTGCAAATTGGAAAAAAAACACTTGTAGGGTTGTTTGGGGATGTGTTTTCATTAGGTGTCATTGAAAATGGGATTCAGATGCGAAACTAGAAAGAGTTTAACTTAAAAGTTCAAATAGGGGTATTTTCTGGTGATGGGAAGAGATCGGACTGGCCACACCATAGAGGTCAGACGGTGCTCTGTTACCAATGTGCACGGTCAGATCGGCCAAGAGTTGGCGGTCAGACCGGTATGGTGGCGTCGGCCAGACCGGCCGTGGTGGTTTAGTGCACAGTGAGTTGTGGTGAATTTTGAGAATTGGCCGATGGTCATGGAAATGTTATATATGTGTTGTATGATACATGTTTTGGCTAATGTGCGTCAAGTTGCAAATAACTTATTTTCATAATCGATTTATTAGTCTATTATTATGCAAGGAAGCTTGGATTCAACGGCGGGGATGATCAGAACTTGGTTGGATGCAATCAGGGTCCAGAACGATCAATCATGCCGGTCAAAGTGGTTGGTCTCAAGCAAGACGTAATATGGACAAGAACGAGAAGTTTTGTGCAACGAGTTGCATCAAGTAACTTGAGCTGGTGCAAGTGTTGAGGCGGTCCGGTAGGAGCCAGATGGGATAAACTTGTCGGCATGAGGAAAGTCATTGGCGAACCTACGCATGGCGAAACATGAGTCTGCTTCACAAGATTGGACTCTGTCAATGGTGAAAGGATTGAGAATATGTATTTTGGTATCTTCACCAAAAAATCAGGTCGGTAACATTGGAAAAACCGTAGTGCATGACGACATAAAGGAGAAGCAGTTTAGGTTATGAGAAAAACCTTTACCCTTGCTGCTTCTTGTTGAGAATGTGGGCAATATTTTAATTCCATATTTTAATAAAAGACATATATTACAAAAACTAATGATGCATAAACTAGTACTAACAGCAGACAACTCATTGTACTTCACAATATATATAGGAAGCCTTTTTCCTACTCCCGGGAGTAGTTACTCTCTATTCCGTATCTCACAACATATGGAGTATTTTACACAACCGAGAGTATGTATGTGTAGTATATGAGTATATAAGACCACCTAGGTGGTATTTACACCTTTTCAGATGTGGTATGTATAATTTTTTTGATATACTCCTTTTTAGCGCGAATATGAAGGTATTTATAAAATATGCTAAAAACTATGGACTCTCTTACAAATTTTTCATATAATTCGCATTGGAGTATCTTATAATTAGTATATGAGTATACCCAAAGTGATAAATGAGTATATCAAGTTGTTTTAGGTGGTATATCAAAGGTGGGAGTAACTACACCCGGGAGTAAAAAGTATTATATATATATATAACAGAATGTAATAAGTCAATCAGTTGCACGAAAGACTTACATTCGAGTTCGATGAAGAACAGGAAGCAACGCAGACGCAAGCGAATTAGCCACACGAGCGGTCGCGCAGTTGTGCGCTGCCTAGAAACCTTATTGCCGCCTCCGTGCAGGTCTTCACGGCAGCAATGGTTCGAAGATACCGCTCCCCTTCTTCACGGTGCACGCCGAGAAGAAGAGTCGACGAGGTCCAGACGGCGCAGTATGACAACACAGGTTTGTAGGGGAAGAAGAGAAGGAATGAAGGCAGTGTCTATGCGCAATGCTCTGACATCTCCAGGCATATATATAGAGATGATTGATAACTGACTGGTTAAGTAGCTATTTATCCACTGGTAACTGACACATTTAACCAGCATTTTACCTACTGGTAACTGCCTGTTATCATCACCCAATAAAACCTCAAATTCAAACGCTCATTCAAACAGAGAGATGGATGGTTCAGCAAAAACAAAGTGGACTTGGTTTGCCAAGTGGCGCGATTTTTCACAAGTCACGCGATTTTTCACGCAAAAATCACGAATTGTTTTAGCCAAAAATCCATGTGTCACATGTTTCAAAGAGTGGTAAGGACTCCACCTTATATGTTGATCACCTCCACCCTGTCTTAGTAATATGTACTAAACCATACATACTTTAAATTATAGAAAATAGATCTCATTTATATAAGCTTATTTTCAACAATTCTCTGCTGACTTCTCCTCGCCTCCACCCCATGGCTGACAATGGTGGTTGACCATCTTGGCTTGAATGGCTAATCCTTGGTTGGTTTGAGGTTTGTTTTGCTGTGTTGTGTTGTGCGAGAGGAGACAATGGGACTATTCTGCTTCTTATCTCCTTCCTGTCCCTATTCGAGCCACATTCTCTGAAACTAATTCAGATACTGAACGTGTATGCAGCTTGATAATGTAACAAAATTTTTTTCCTTACATACCGATAGGATTATAATTGCGTCTGGTTTGTAATCCCAAAGTTCGAATATGCAAAAAGAAAAGAAGAGAAAATTACTATTTGTTTAAAAAGGGTGAAATCGGAATGCTCTTGAGAAAAGGAGATGGCCTCCTTGATCAATGCGGCCTGGAACTGGAGCAGATGGTTGTCGTCGGCCCAAGAGGCCCACGGACGGCTGCAAATATCCCACGTGGCATCCATCCGAAGCTCTAGCCTCTAGGGTTTTTGCTCGCCCTCGGAGCCGACGATATAATACCACAGCCGCCATCTGTATCTCCTCCTTCGCCCCTCTCTCCTCCTCGCGCCAAACCCTAAGGTCTGCGGCCGCCTCCCCATCTCTCTCTCTCTCTCTCTCCGTGATTCGTAAACTTGTCTATTCCAATCCTGCGCTTGTTTTGCTTTTTGCACCAGATCTCGCTTCCTCTAACTGTTTTTTTATATGATTTTTTTCCATACAGGGAGTTGAGTGATCGACTGCAACCATGAGGTATTACTGCTGAGCTTTCTCTCGTCTCTTGTCTCTTAATTTGTTCTTACGCTAATCTGTTCTTTTGATTGAATGATTGCGATAACTTCTTCTTCTTCTTCTTTAACTGTTTGTTGTGATTTGTGGAAACCGTGTTGCAATGTTGTATCTTAGGATATGGCTTGCTTGTTTCATGGCGATGTACTTTTGCTTTCCTCAAAGGTTATGAGATCGAGTTAGAGACGAAATGGAAAATCCACAGCCCAGTGTTTAATGCTTTGTGTTTGCTTTGTTCAATTTAGCCATAGCTTCCTTCTTCCTAGAGATAGAGAAGGATCCCATAGTTGTAGTCATCAACAAAGTGAAATGCTTGCATTGCATGTGGATTAAGATTGCTTAAGCTTTCCAGTTATGCTTATTTATCCACTGGGTTGCATTATTTGTAATTTTCGCCTCTTAAAATATATAACTGAATGCTAAATCACGCTACAAGAGATATTCAGAACGGATACTATATCATACTAGAAGAGTGTGCACCGATGGCTTGAATAAATGGTCTTTTGTTACTATGAATTATGTGGATGCCAGAATAAATGATCTTCTTGTTATTATGAGTTCTGTGTGTTGAGCTTATTTAGTCCATTGCAGTAAGTTGCAATCCGACGCTCTCAAGGAGGCCATCTCCGGGGTTGTTGCGGATGCCAGGGAGAAGAACAAGAAGTTCACTGAGACCATTGAGCTTCAGATTGGTCTGAAGAACTATGACCCGCAAAAGGACAAGCGTTTCAGTGGATCTGTTAAGCTGCCCCATATCCCCCGCCCGAAGATGAAGGTGTGCATGCTTGGTGATGCCCAGCATGTGGAGGAGGTAAGGATATGCCATAGCCAGTATGTGTATTTCAAACTTTGCTGATTTACGCTTTACATGCTTATAGCAAGGTTATTAAGTTGTAAAGTCTGAGTCAAGTCGCCACAGGCCGACTTGTCGGCTTAGGCGAATAGCCCTACGACGAGGCGTGACTAGTCGTGACCAGGTAGAAGGTATGACTTGGAGCTAATCCTTCTGCTACTACTACTACACCACCGCTGCTATTGCCACTAGATCTACGACTATGACAGCAAAACAGAGCAGATCAGCGAAACAGAGCAGAAAAACTGGGAGAAGGGAAGAGATAAGGAGACACAGGATCTGAAGGGAGCGGGGGAGTGGAACTTGGAGGCGCAGGCGTCGCTGCCCTAGGAAGCTGAGGACGAAAGAGCCGCCACCGTCTGCAGCCCTCCGCAACTCCCTCTCAAGCTCATGCTGCTGCTGGTGCTCCTCTTTCTTCCCATTCTCCTTCCTTCACCTCCTAGACCCTTTGGTCAGATCGACTGTGAAGGGTGCAACAGCGGCGGCGGTGCATGGGCTGTCAAGGGGAGAGGGGGCAGCAGCTTCGTGGGATGAGGGAACTGAGGCTGCGGCACTGCATGAGGGAGCACAACAGCTAGGGTATTGCTTTCAGTAAATCATGCATGCTTACAGTACTGGGCCATGTAGTCTGTCGGCTCACTTAGCCAGTCAGCCCAAGAAGCAATCCAGCAAAGTGGAAACCCTAAGCTGTGGCTCCTCCATCTCCCATCCTCTCCCTTGCGCCATCACCGCCATTGCCTCTGCCATCGGTGTTGTCGTTTGCACCTCACAAGTGTCTCCTCTCTTCCCTGCTCTCCCCCTCTTGCCTTCCCCTTCACCTTCCCCACTTCTCCATGGCGCTTTCCCCTTCCCCTTCATCTTCAACTGTTCTCCATGGCACCAAGTGGCGCGATTAGTTGTGGCTAATCCGTCAACTTGAAATCCAAGTCGCCAGACTAGGCAACTAATCTAGTCGAGGGCCTCCGGTCGTGCGCCAAGGAAAAAACCCGCCGGTAATCGCCGGTTACCGCGGGTTACCGGCGGGGGTCTAGGATCCAAAATCTCGGCCGGTTTTCCCAGGATTTTGCAAATTCAAATTTTAATTTTCGAAATTCGGCCGATTTTCAAGCGAAATTCAACCTTAACCGCCGGTTTTTTTCCCCGCCGCTAGGCGGGATTTCCACTAGTATCGGGTTTCCAATCCTTGTCGTGCGCCCATGCTGACTTTGCGACTAATCATGTGACTTTATAACATTGGCTTATAGTAGTTTCTTTTAAATGAAAGAACTGAGGTATTTTGAATTGTTATTTATTGAACTGTGATTGTACTTACCTGATAGTAGGTTTTATTGAGTGCTTTATCTACATTTAAATATATTGTTGTATGTTACTAATGTAACATGTAATTTGCTCTACTGTATGAAAATTTGAAATTTGCCCAGTGTAATAATTAATTTTCTCCTCATTCTGTCTAAGGAGAGTCTTTCACACTAATTGTTTCCCTGATAAGATATTGTGGCTTGGTATGTGCGCAGGCTGAGAAGATTGGGCTTGACTACATGGATGTTGAAGCCCTAAAGAAAATGAACAAGAACAAGAAACTTGTTAAGAAGCTTGCCAAGAAGTACCATGCTTTCTTAGCGTCAGAGGCCATCATCAAGCAGATTCCCCGTCTCCTTGGTCCTGGTCTCAACAAGGCAGGCAAGTTATCCATTTTCGTACATGCTACCTTTTCTTTTCCTGTTACCGTTGTTTTGCATACCAAGCAGTGATAGCCGCGATACGTGATTTGGTTGTTTCATTCATTTACGATATGCATTATAACTACTCCTGCCAATTGCTGGGTATCTTAGCAATATTAATCAAATTGTTTTGAACTTGTTGCAAGGACATTTCATTTATTTGGTTTAATATGCTCAAGTAAATTGTTTCGGTCGCCCCTTGGCTTTCTAAACTTGTAGTGCAGGTCTTAAGCTAGAATCTTTCATTATCGTATCCCCATCAACTCGCTGTGTTACTGTTCATGTGTGATTATACCATCTTTTGCCATGTTTTGTCAAGTACGACAGCCCTGCTAATTGAGTCATGTTGATTGAGCTACAGGCAAGTTCCCAACATTGGTTACTCATCAGGAATCTCTTGAATCCAAGGTCAATGAGACGAAAGCTACAGTCAAGTTCCAGCTGAAGAAGGTTCTTTGCATGGGTGTTGCTGTCGGTAACTTGTCAATGGAGGAGAAGCAGATCCAGCAAAACATCCAAATGAGTGTCAACTTCCTTGTGTCCCTTTTGAAAAAGAACTGGCAGAATGTGAGTCCTGTTCTGACCCTCTTTGCAACTATATTTCCTGTGTTTATATTTAATGAAATTTATAGCGCATAAGCCGATGGGAAAAAATAACAGGCAAAATGGTAGCCGGTGACTTGTAAAAAACCTATCAAGTGGCCATAACATGTTATGACTTATGTTTTGCAGGTGAGGTGCCTGTACATCAAGAGCACCATGGGGAAACCGTACAGGGTGTTCTAAGTTGGTGCGCTCCAGCTTGAAGTTGATGTATCTTGGCCATTGACCCAAGCTTGTTCTTAAATTAGATCTGTTGCACTGATATCAATGTTTTGTTTGCCGAAACGAAGTATTTGGTCATTTTTTGTAGTGTTTTCTTCAACAGAACTTATGAGGGATGCACATTGGATTATGCAATTGTGTTTGATGTTATGGTTCATAAAAATTTCATGCGTCGTGTTGTTTTTGTTTTACAGCACTCCATATAAAAGCATAAACATAGATGAAAAGTTGTATAAAATATACAAGCTTGGTTTGTCCACAGATAACCTGGAGAAGCTAAAGCTAAGGGACAATGAAGGGACCATGTTTGTCACGGCGTTCCAGTGGTGTGGAGGGGATGCCGCGGAGGCTCGCCCAATCTTGGCCATCTCACTGTGCCAGCCGCTGGCCCTCTCCCTCATTTCCGCGGCCCGCCGCGCCGCCGTTCCTCTGCCTTCTCCCTTTGCCACCACTCCCATGCTACCTCCGGTCCCTATCATATCTGTTGAAAATGCCCTGTATGGTGCCATCAAGAACAGAAATGAGCCCAATAGCTGATTTTGAATCAAGGCAGCTAGATTGACCGATACAACACTAAAACCAACATTCGCATCATACAGTGTAAAAAAACCCAACATTCGCATCCCCTCCCCTAAAAATGAAAGAAAAGTGAAGTGAGGCATTGCTTTGTACTTGCATGGTTTCATCTTTGCAATTGAACGTCTAATGTTGTCCCATTTCATACAAGAACTTTTGAGTTCTTCTACGGTATACTCAATTTAATATGGATTATCAATTTTTTTAATCCAATGATTCATATTAGATAGGATTTAGTTATCCTATACCTGATGATATAAATAGTAGAATCTCATTAGATAGAATTGTAATTAGCTACGTGGAAATCACGTGATGTAATATTTTCAACTCAGTTTGAAAAAGTCTCTAATAACCTCGTCAAAAAAAAATTATAAATACAAATAAAAATCTGTTATATCTTTTAAAAATCAATGTTCCAATTTGTGGTGCCGCTGCCGTCGCGGTCGACGGCCCGGAACGGGCGCTCCACCGCCGGGAACGCGACGGCGCCTCCTCCAGAACCTCCCATGGGCGGCGGGTAGGAGGAGCGCGTGGCCGTAGCACTGTAGACGTAAGGCGACGAGGGGGATGAGGGCATGGGCGCGGAGCCGTAGACGCCGTGGCTGCAGGCGTGGCCGTAGCGGTTGTAGTCGGCCACGGCGGGCAGGGAGGCGAGGTCTCGTCTTGGGGAATCGAGGGGTGAGGACGTGAGGTAGGTTCGGGTGGTTACTGAAACTAGGAAATGGAATGAAATGACACGGTTAGTTTAGCTATTCCGATTCCCGGGCAGCAAGACGTGAGAGGAACAGGAGGGTGGTGCTTGCACTCTGTGCCTCGACTCAATTACTACTAGTAGTATTTGTTTAGAGAGAATTCTGCTCTGCTTCTTGGATTGGATCTCTTCAGTTTCTGTATGATACAGTTTGCATCTTGGCTTGTGCTATGTTTCCTGCTGTCCTATCTGTGCACGGGAATGACCGACGTCTTTCCGTTTGGTTTCTTTCGGGAAATTTTTTTTAAAAAAAAAATTACAAAAAATAAATAATCAACCCAAAAATTAACAAAAATGGATTCCTGCCGCCGGTTGAACTGGCGATAGGTACCCTGTCCCCCATCACTGGTCCAACCCCCTATCGCAGACTGGCCAATGAAGGAGATCCAGCCCTACGCCTGGAGACCGGCCGTGCTGTGCACGACGTACCGCGCACTGTGCGACACGTGCCACTGGTTCCAGGACAGCTCCACCCTCTCTGGATGTCTGCTCCTTCTGCAGTTGTGGCCCTTCGAGCGCTTTCAGATCGGACGTCCACAGCTAGATTTGGGAGCGTACACGTCAACTCAGACGCCGAGGACGACGACGTGGACCGACCGACTATGGGCACGGTGTGGTGCGACCGACGGATTAGTTTCGTGAATATTTATTATTTTCTCGTAATGCAATCACAATTCTGTCTGCTAAGTTTTCTTTTATTCTATTCCACAGGTGACCTACACTCAAGAGAGGGTGTCCGCGCATGCGCCCAGGAGACTTCTAGCATGTGCACGCAAGACTACGTGTACTGGTATACGCAGAGGGCCTTAGTGCACGAGGTCTTCGTGGAGGAGTACCAGGTGGCACGGGTCATGCACCAGTTCGATCTACGACAACAGGTCCCAGCCCCCTTGGCACAGCGGCTGCCGGCCCACGTCCATGAGTAAGTTCGTGCTTTAATTCTTTAGTACAATCTGAGTTGCATACATACCAAACAATTGTCTTGCCGTCCACAGGTACACTAGGAAGGGAGTACATGGTACTACTACCTAGGCAGAAAAGATGTTCCCTTGGGTTCAGAGCTGGCTCAGCGCCAACGCCGGCGTTGTCTTGGAGGATGCTCACTACAACCCTGGGGAATACGAGGAGTGCATGGAGTGGTACGCCAGTCGGACGAGGCTTCGCTGCGTCCGGGTCGTGGTCGACCCACCACGACATGACGCTGCGACGTCCGACACGTACCCCACACTGTCGGACTCCGCATTCCACCACGCGGTACGTATTCAATGGTCGATACTTCATATTTAATTCGCTATATTTAGTTTTCTGACTTGTTGATTACATGTGCAAGTGGATCTACACCGGGAGGTCCACGAGTTGATAGCCTCCACGCAGCAGATGTCACTTGGGGAGACATCGAGGGATCTTACAGGGCATCGCGGAGAAGGCGAGGCGAGCGATCCAGATCGCTACTTGTCGCATGCCGAGGGACCCGTTGGACCCACCAGAGTGTGGACGAGGGGTTAGCCACGATGGCTCACGGCCACGGGCTCCTCCCCGAACGGTGGCTCATGGCCATAGGCTTCTCCCCTAGACGTGGCAGGCAGGTCCTCGTGGCACCGTGGTGAGAGCTCCTCGGGACAATTTACAGGTGAGCATGACACATTCACTTCCCCTTCTTTTATTTTCGAACTCCACTAGTTGCTAACGGCAATCTTCTCTTGCAAGTCCTCAGTTCCACCTATACACGGAGCAGGAGTACGCGGAGTTGTCCACGACTACCTTCGTGCAACTAGGTATGACTACCTCGCTTGATTTCATAATATTCTATTTTCATGGTTTTCCCATGATTGCATGCGTAATGTAATATTTCACAGGTCGTGCACCGCGTTGCGACGAAACGGACTTGTCGTACGACAAGATATTCGCCGGAGACTTCTACTTCGCCCAGGACCAGGTCTCCGCGGGGGCTTCTCAGCTGCTAGGTGCGCCAGAGCCTACCCTACCGACACAGGACCTAGACGTCGCGACACCACATCCGGCTCCTCACGCCGGTCAGGTACATCGACTGCCTGATCCTTTGGCGTACTCGCATCAGCGACGGGCGAGGCCGGGGGGACACACGGGGTACACCCCAAGAGGGTGAAGGATCTAGACCCGTCATTATGAGTTAATGGAATGTTTTGGTGATTAATGATAAATCCAATTTTGAGACTAACTCTCTTGTCTAGTATTATCTTATGTAGTCTCATTTGGGTATAATGGTGAAATTCAACGAGGTATGCAATCAACATCTTAATCTTATATATATTTGCATTCCTCGGATCCAAAATATAAGATTGAACTCAACCATAAGTTAAACTTGAATATGTGCATATGATCTTATTACACATTTATGTATGCACACATCTAGGGGGGTTTTATTCTATATTTTATGGTTTCTTTAGTATTGATTCATATTCCATTCTCCACATACATTTGGGATCTTTACTTTGAAACAAATCCGTTTGAGTATATAAAACTTGCGTAGTTCTTGTATACTCATGATTATGAGTATATAGGACTTGTGTAGTTCTTGTATACTCAAGTTAGAGTATATATATATAACTTGTGTAGTTGATATATATACTCAATTTGTTCTCTCATTTATCATCATTCAATTTATGAGTAATTAAGTGGTTATCATCAATTACCAAAGAGGGAAAGATTGAGGTATCTTTTCCCACCATTATGAGTTAATGGTATGGTGTGGTAATTAATGATAATCATATTGTGGAACTAACATTTTCCATGAGTTGGATATATAGGTTATGTTTCAGGAGGATGAAGACTTGGGATGATAATGAGTTGATCATCAAGTCGAGATTCAAGTGAAGGATGCATCATGTGTTGATGCACATCAAGTCAAGAGAAGACCCATCATGTGTTGATGGAGGTCAAGTGAAAGAATGCATCATGCGTTGATGCATGTGAAGACTCGGGATGAAGAAATCATCATGTGTTGACGATGTTCAAGACAACATCCCGAAGTTAAGAGATCATCATATGTTGATGATTGTCAAAGTCAAGGATCCGGACTTGAAGTGTTGATGTGCGTCATCAAGCTTCAAGAAGATGCAAGGCAAAGGTATGACTAGCTAGGGCTAAGTATGTGTTCCTAGTCTTTTACCGGTCTCGGTGTTTGGTTGATAGACCGGATTGCTAGTATAGGATTGCCGTACTATTAAGAGGAGTCTTGACTAGTAGCATGAGTTAGTCATGTGTTGATAGCTCATTGTGTTTGCTCTAGCTCATTTATGCATGGAGCTATTATTTGCGAATGTGTTTTGCAAATAACCGAGGTTCATGCATTTAATCTTTGTAGCATAGGACTATATTTTGCAAATGTGTTTTGCAAAATGGTTGAAGTCCACGCACCTTAGCCTTGTAGCATGATGTTGTTATTTGCGAATGTGTTTTGCAAATAGTTGATGCTCATGTTTGATTTCTTGTAGCATGTGACTTAAGTTTGCAAATCTGTTTGGCAAATGGTGTAAGTCCATGTACCTTTCTCCTTGTGGTATGATTCTAAAAGTTGGCAAATGTGTTTTGCAACTTGTTAGAAATCTTGCTATTGATCCTTGTCGGCATGGCTTATCAATTGGTAAATGTGTTTTGCAATTGAAGTTGTTGAAAAAGCTATTGCTGTGTTTGTCAGGATTATCGGAAGTTCCGCATTGTTATGGGCGGAACTTCCTATTATAGGTAGTTCCAAAAATTTGGCGGAACGTTTTTTTCCAGAGAAGCACCCTTTGGGACTTAGCCAAATTTCTGGAGGTGCGGAAGTTCCGCGATGATATGTGAGGAACTTCCGATAATAGGAACTTCCGCATTTTGGTTAGCGGAAGTTCCGCTCTCAATTTCCAACGGCTAGTTTCTCGTCTGATATAGCCGTTATTGTGCTTGTCACTGAGGTGCGGAAGTTCTGGACTTTGAACAGCGGAACTTCCGATTTCCCTGATTTTTCGGGGGTTTGTCTCCCAACGGCTAGTTTTTATGTGTGGGCTATATATAGCCACCTTGGCCGGTTGGGAGGTGTTGCTGGTGTTCTTGTGAGTGATATACTCAATCCTTTGAGCTAAGAGCAAGCCTCTCCTCTCTTATGTGCATGTGTTGCACTTGGTGAGCTTGGAGAGTAAACCCTAAGTGCATGTGTTGTCTTAGGTAGTGGATTGTGTATCCACTTGAGCGTTGACACTTGATTAGTTCAAGTGAACGTTGAGTCTTGTTACTCTTGGTGTTTGCCGACACCTAGACAGCGTGGAGGCATCGTGCCCGGTGATCTTCTTAAGAAGCTTGTGAGAAGGCCTGGCGTGTTGTGAGTGGTTTGGTGCTCGCCATCTCCGGAGTGGAGGAAGAGCAACCCTAGTGGAGCGAGGTGTTGGTTCGGTTTGGAACCGGTCCAAGTGTTGGACTTACCTCGGAGGTGTTGGCTTAATTAGTGGAGCCGGTCCAACGTGGTTGGGCTTACCTCAACGTGGATTAGGGGAGACCGGCAAGTCTCCGAACACCACGGTAAAACATAATTGTGTCCATCTTGTTTTTACTTGTGCTTTACTTTGAGCAATTTACATTACATGCTTTAATTGCTTATATATCATTGTATGATTGCTCTCTTGTATTGTCGGTGTACTTAGTTGAGCCTAGTTGATTTAGGTTTTAATTGTGCAAAATCAATTCGCTATTAGCTTCCGAATTTATATATTGGTTTAGCGCGAAAGATTTTTAAAACCGCCTATTCACCCCCCTCTAGTCGGCCACCTCGATCTTACAGAGGGGCCGCCAGTAGATGTTTGTTCAGTCATGTCATGTAAATATTATTTTTGTACAACTATAGTAATGCTAGTATTGTGTTTTATTATCTCTTTTTGGTGTGCACACCTCGCACCACCCTCTCTCTACGCCTCGCGACATGACACAACGAGACAGCTTTGCGCAGCAACGTGACCCAACGAATTAGCTTAGCACATAGACGTGACCGAACGATATAGCTCTGCGCAGAGATGTGACACAGCGCTGCCTCACGGACGTGAAAATCCATAAACCGAATTACAATTCAGCCGCTTACATAGGGCCACCTTTGCCAATTAGTAATACCCATTCCACGACGGGTTCTCATGCATCAACATTTCAACACAATCTCGTTAAGATGAAGAAGCAATGGGAAGAGATCCGCGAACTCGCAAGGCGTACTATGGCTCTGGGCGAACAAAAGGCGCGTTCCAGGAGGGCACCTCCCCGCAATAACGTCATCCCCCATAGTAGCAACCTCGTCCAAAATATTCCAACCGAGCCTTCGCCGCAAATCACGTCCGGGAGAAGACATCGCCACTCTGTTGGTGCATAGATCCATGCAAGTTCTTCAAGTTCAAGCAGTGACTCAGCCTGGGCATGCGTAACTGGAGTTGCGCGAACTACCCTTCTGACTATCCCGACCGCCGTTGGGACACGAACAGCTATCGGCAACCGGTAAGGATCAGTTACAATATATTCTCCTACCATTCTCTTTCAAAGTACACACTAACAACCTCTCACGTCTACCTGTAGTCCCCAAATCCGCTATGTGGCTCCCGCAAGTGGATCGATCAAGAGATCCACTCACGTGACCAATGGAGTATGGACTACGAGGAGTGAGATACCAAAAGGGCCCACAAGATCCAGGAGGAGTGCCGCAGCGATGAGCAAAACGAGCGTATCTGTCGGGAGATAAAAGTTCATCTCGAGGCATGCAGCCGCGGGGAGCACGAGGCTCACGAGAGGGAGTGTGAGAAAAGAGAGAAATGGCGGCCAAGGCGAGGGAGGCCAGCGAGGAGTACAACGCCGAGCTCGCAAGGAAGGGAAAATTGCCCCAATCCACGCAATAGGTTGGGCCATTCCGAAGTAGTCCCCCCCGGTCCTACCCGCCATGTATATTTCTATCTCTTAAAGACATATATACTTACATGGTCCGAATGCTTGTGTCCTAGTGTACCGTAGTAGTAGCGAGGATGACTAAACCAATTAGCTGAACCTTCATACCATGTGACCATGTGTAACGTTCTTGTGTCGACCGACGTTTCCTTTCAGCCTTTCATGAAGGAAATGACGGTGACGGCCGCAGACCAAGCATGAAGGCGAATCTCCTCAGTACGAATAGATGCAAGGGCCTCCAACAGAGTCACACAAGGGTAGTACGCTAGTAACTGAGCACAAGTCTGCTCATACTCAGTCCGGAGACGTGTCAAAAAGTAGTTGATGCGACGAACCTCTAAGTGAGACTATTGACGCTGATAGCACTAACAAGTGTGGCAAATATCCAGTCCCAAAGAGTCAATATGATGACATACCACAAACAACTAAGCATATAACTCATCCACAATAGTATCTCCCTGCTGCAACGACTGCTCCAAACGCACAACAGCAAGATACAAGGAATCACCTAACGGCTTGTAGCGGTTGCCCAGATGCGCCCACATCAACTAGCTGAAGTCAAGTCAACCACATCCCCAGTGAGATGCACTTCCATGCTAGCAACCAAAATAGTAGAGGCACGGACATGCTCATCAATTCATATCTTGTAGGTAACTCTATGGCATCCTAAAAAATATTAGATGCCTCTTTACGAGTGTCTTTGGAAGCATCCTTCGGGAGCACGAGCTCAATAGGTGGAACAGGTCGAGGCGGACAAGGCAAATTCCAAAGATATTGGCCACACATGTGGAGATGCATGTGCTGAAACCAATCCTAATAATTCAAACCATCAAAGATCACCGGGCAACGAGAAATAGAAACAGTGCCCGAAGGGGACGACATTTTTTCTGAACCAAAACTGTAAAGACACATACTGGATGAAATACACGCACTCGAATGCAAGAAGCTACACACTGACACTGCACAAAAACTCTTAGCAAAGACACGCTCACGTTGGAAACCGCAAGACACGCTCGACCCGAAGAGGCGGAGGTGCGGGAGGCTCCGACGGCGGCGTGGTTGATCCGACGGCGGTGCGGTGGATCCTGCGGTAGATCAGGCTCGCGGTCTGGGGCGGCGGCAGCCCGAGCTCGAGGATTTCATGCGGAAGATCCAGTGGCGGGAGGGTGGCGAATCGGGCTCGAGGTCTGGGCTCGGTCGGAGGCATCGGAGGCTCTGGCGGTGGCGCGGCCGGAGGGCAGTGGCTCGGGCTCGAGGTTAGGGATTGTAATGTCTCGGGCTTGAAGTTTGGCAACGAGCGGCAGAGGCACAACAACCGAGCACGGGCAGCACTTGGCGTCGGACAATCAAGAATGCGGGCAGGCTCTGGCGGCGCTCGGCGTCGGGGTGGGTGGAAGATAGGAAAGCGTGGTGTAGAAATCCAAGCGGCGGTCGGAAGAAGAACCAGTGGTGGTTTGACGAAAATAAACTCTTGGTTTGCTCTGATACCATGTTATGAGTAGCGCTTATATTCATCATGAGACCAATAGACTAATATATATACAAGTACAGTTATGACATATATGTAGATAACACCTTATACAATAGGGAAAATACACCGATAATAATACTCATCTAACAGATAACATGGTAAAAAATTCTAGTTACTTTGGGAGCTACCACTAGTATACGCATGTCCGACTTCCATGTCCTCCATATGCTTCGGAATTTTTCGTTGGGTTTTATTTGATTTGTATATGACTTCAATATATAAGCAGAAACTAAGTATCACTTGTTACTCCTAACAAGATACTACCAAATTAATAATCTTTGGATTTTCAAGGTTAATGAATATCTCTAATGCCATCTCTCTCGCTCTAATGCCTCTTGAATATACACACAATATTCATAACATGCTATCAGAGCGAGGTTACTAACATAGCTCTTCCGCTGCCACGTCGTCGTCAAACGCTGCTGCCGCTGCGTGACGCGATGCGATGTCGCCCGAGCCGGACACCTTCACCGTTGCCGCTCGGTTCTCTCGAGCACCGCCTATTACTCATCGCTCGCCGCCGGTCTCTCAGGCAGCCACCGCCCGGTGCTTGTTGCCGCAGCCAACCCCCCCCGACGCAACACCATCGCCCGAGCTCCTCCGCTCCGGCCAGACCGCGTCGTCGCCGGCCGCCACCACCGCCAAGCAATAAGACACCCCCAGCGACGCCATTGCCAAACCGCGTCGCTGCTTGGGCCGCCACCGCCGCTCAGTAGGGAACCCTAAAGTTCAACTTGTGTGCACCGCTCGGGTGTGTGAGATTTATTATGTCAGGTTGTTCAGTTTTGAGTGAACCAGCCCAGCTCGAGGGGAAAAAGAAGAAAAAAAAACATAAACATCGATCTAACCGCCGCGCCACCCAATGCCGCCTGTTATACTTTGTTGTCTTGGTCGTCCGTCATCCAGCACCGCCTACCAATGACTTATGTTCCGTCAGCTGCGATCCCATTCTCGGAACAAAGCTTAATAGGACAAACTACCAGTTGTGGTCTTCACTTATGGATATCACACTCGATGGTCTTAGTCTCTGGGGACATGTTACTGGTGCCCGACTTTGTCCGCCATCGCCAGTTCAGCCTTCTCACGGACAGCCTACTTCTGCACCTCCTGCAGAAGATGAGGCCATCAAGAATGAGGCAGTGGTCGCTATGCTGCTGCTGATGAGGTATTTCAGTATGTCATAGACACTTTTGACCGCTGGTGTGCTGATAAGGCTCACGTTCGAGCCGTCCTGGTGGTCAGCGTCGACGACTCCATCCAGTCAGACATTGTTGGTCTGCATGCCATTCGTCGGATCTGGAGTACTTGCACGAGCGATACCAGCATAGTAGTGATACTCAATTATTTTCGCTTCAGCGTGAGTTTTAGACGCTTCGCTAGGAGGACTCCTGCGTCGACGACTTCTTCCGAACCCTGGCCAGTCTCTGGCGCCAGCTGAACGAGCTGGCTTCTCTGCTCTGTCAAGAGAGTCATAAAATGCAGAAGGCGGATCGTGGTCGTCTTCACTTTTATGACTTCGACTGCCATCTTTGCCTGGAGTTTGAGCCGGTTAGGGCTCAACTGTTAATCCACTCACCACGACCGACAGTCACCGAGACTCTTTCAATGGTTCGTTCTGAGGAGCTTCACCACTGGTTAGCAGCACATATTTCTCTAGTTGTGCTTGCTACCCCTTCTTCTTCGACTACACCGACAGTTTCTGCTACGACTACTGTCTCTCCTCAGGTATCATTTTCTGCTCATGTTTTTGCGCCAACTGGGGTTCAGTAAAATTATTGCAATAACTTTGGGAGCGACTATCAGCATTATACGGTGAGAAAAAAGCAGAACAAGACGTGTGGAGTTGGACAATCCAATGGGGCAGGGAGGCCCTTCCTCGACGGGAGAACAGACCAACACGTTAGGACCTTCTCTGCTAGGTGACTCTATTCAACAGTTCTGCCATACTCTACTTCAAGAATCTCTCACAGCTCAGCAGGTTCTGCCAGTCTAGCTCAGACGTCTCCTCCAGGTACTTCTTAGGTTCTGGATTGTGGTGACTCTTTCCACATGACACTGGACTCTACATCTCTCACTTCAGTAGGATCTCCTGTTTTTTCTATCTCTATTCAGATAGCTAAGCGGTACTCCTCTATCCGTCAGCTATCATGGTACTCTTTTGTCCACTGACTTTTCTGTTCCAGTATTTTCCCATGCTCCCCAGCTTACCATGCAGCTTCTATCGGTGGATTAGCTCACCGATCTTGGCTATATGGTTGGTTTTGACTCTCACACATATTTCATCCAGGATCGACAAACAGGGATGATACTTGGGACTGGACGATGCCGTTTGGATCGTCAAGGTCTCTACATTATTGATCGCTTCCACTTTCCGTCCACTTTAGTTGCTCCTGTCTCCGCTATGTTTACTTCCACCGCCACTGCTGCCACCATCTCTGGCATTTTTGCGTAGTGTCATCACCGTTTAGATCACTTGTGTGGGTTATGTCTTTCTTCATTAGTTCGTTAGGGTGTTCATGGGCGTGTTACTGTTGACACGGTCATGTTTTGTCATGGTTGTAAGCTAGGCAAGCAACTACAACTTCCTTATCAATCTAGTGAGTACTTGTCTTCTCGTCCTTTTGACTTAGTTCATTCAGATGTATGGAGACCTACGTCTATTATCTCTAAAGGCGGGCATAAACTTTATGTGATCTTCATTGATGATTGTTCTTGTTTTATATGGATTTTCTCTATGTCTAATCGTAGTCAGTTTCTTGCAATCTATCGTAGCTTTGCAACGATGGTTCGTACTCAGTTTGATTCTCTCATCCGTACTTTTCGCTGTCATTCTGCTGGTGAGTACTGTTCTAGCACTTTTAAACAGTTTCTCTCTGAGCAAGGCACTCTTTACCAGTGTTCTTGTCCTGGTGCCCATGCTCAGAATAGGGTTGCTGAGCGCAAACATCATCATCCGATTGAGACTGTCTGCATTCTTCTCCTTGCCTGTCACGTTCCACTGTAGTTCTGGACTGAGTCTGTTTCTACGGCTGCATATCCCATCAATATGCAGCCTTCCACTGCTTTTAAGGGTGTCAGTCCTATAGAGCGTCTCTACTCTCGAAACCCCGAGTACACTCACCTTCGTGTTTTTGGCTGCACCTGTTTTATTCTGCTGCTGCCTCGTGAGCCCACCAAACTGTCAGCTCAGTTAGTTGAGTGTGTGTTTCTTGGTTATAGTTCTGAGTATAAGGGTTATCACTACTATGATTCTTCTACTCGACGAATCAGGATCTCACGAGACGTTGTGTTTGACGAATCTCGACCTTTTTTCTATCGAGATTCGGCTCCTTCCCCTGTTTCCACCGTTGAGTTGATTTAATGGTTATCGCTTTCTAACTCTTCACCCATTTCTCCACTATGAAAATCTTCTCCTGGTATGCCTCCAGTGGTTCCTTCTATACCTTTGCTTCCGATGTTGCCTCCTGCAGCACCGTCTCTTATTCCTACAGCACCACCGTCTCGGTTCTTTGATATTCAATTCTCCAGGTGTTCTCGTTCTTCATCGATCTCCTCTCCTGGTATCTTACCGACATCCACATTTGATCCTCCTGATGATGCTCCTCGTTACGCCATTCGCCGCTGGACATCCCGTCGCCCTCCTGATCGTGTTGGATTTACTCACTGAACCTAGTTCTTATTGTAAGACCGCTCCTCACCAGTGCCAGCTTGCTATAGCAGAGGTTGTGCAGTTTTTGTAACTCTGTATTGTTTCTTTTGTACACAGTAACAGCAGGGCTCGCTTCGAGTGGGCGTAGGGGGTAAGGTACATTGCTAAAAAAAACACATATAACTTTGCCCATTGCGCGTAGTCCTCTTAAACTTTTCTCCAACATGCTTTCAAAACAGAAGGGGGGAAAAGTTCACACTCAAAACCTTATCGTGCATTCGCGCAATGCAATGCAAGTATGCAACTCCCCCAATTCCAATGCAATGTTTCCACAAAGAATTTTGACAGGTTTCTGCTGCTCCGCGATATCACACAAGAAGATGCTACACATAATGGGAAAGGGAAATACACCGGGGAAAGCTAAGGTTGCTCACACCCCCACAAACCCAGCACAAGGACACCAAAGCCAGCCATTTGGGTTTGATGCCCTGATAAGATTACAATGCACACAGAAACGTGTATCAGTTCAGCGTCGCGAGCGGCGAGCGAGGGATGAGCGACGCCTTGGGCTCTTTGCTCGATTCGTAGGGGTGGTTCTCACGGAACTCGTCCATCAGGGACTCGATCGGCATCGCTCGCAGCGACTCGATCGAGCCTCTGCTCGGGACGTCGGGCTCGGACCTCACCGGAGTTTCGCCGGTCGGCTCGTAGTCCTGCGAATAGCATTGGAAGGGTAGTTCAGGCAAGGGCAATGCACATTGCATTGGGAACTCGGAGTGCTATTGGTACTACACTGGATTCTGATCTCACCTTATGGCTGCTTTGGAGCGCCTCCTCGGCGTGCGTGTTGATGCCTGCTGCCTGGCTGGAGTGGCTCTCATTCAGTTGCTGTATCTCTGCCAAATGAGCTTCCACCGTTGACACCACTCTCGACGTCGAGTTGCGTGCCTCATCCAGGAGATCTGAAGCAAAGCTATATGAGCAAGCCGAGCTCTGGTAGGGAACTCCATGTCAGTAAATAAGCAGTCAGTTTGAGAGCTAAGAAATTACTGTCGATATCCTGGAACATGTCCTTGCTACTGTTGGATGTTTGCTCTTCGGCCACGGCCCGAGACGCTGCAATCTCCGCATCGTGTTGCTCGTTGCTTTCAATTGCGCTCCTGGAATATCCAAGAAAGCAAAGCTAGTTACTTAATTAGACCTCCCAAGGTTTCTGCCCCTAGATGGTGGTATCGAACAGGGTCCTGCCCCCAGATGGCAAATGCCACTTACCTGCAGCATAGTAGTTATTCCATACGAATTCAGAGGTATGTTCTTTTGTTCTGAAATTATGTACTAACATGCCAAATTGTTACAAAAGTTGCCTCAATTCGAGCTGATTTAGTGCAAACTAGCGTGGAAAGAGCTAAACCAGACCTCTTAAACTATTTGTACGAACAAAACCAGCCATAGCTAGCATAGAACAGCGACTTTCAGAATCCTGGAATGGTTTGGCGTGTAACAACATAGATGCAGGTAAAGAGAACAAATGTACTTGCCTTACAAGTGCTTCAACTTCAGCAACTTGTTTTATGCACATATCGCTAACAGCAGCATGTGACGTTTTCCATTGTTGAGCAGCAGAGTCAACAGTGCATGCGCTGGACAGGCCCAATACAGATCATTAATTAGAGGAAGCCAGTCAGATTAAAATGGATTAGTGAATGGAGAAACATTCCATGCAACTGTTCGGGCATACCATTCCTGCAGAATGGTTTCCATGCGACAATGCTTAGCTGCAGAGAAGTTGGAGCCAACTTTGCAGTCATTCTCCGCCTGCTCTGCAAACATTTCCCACTTTCTCTTGGCGTCCTTCGTGACGCCCTCCATAGCAGACGTGTGCTCATCCAAAAATGTCTTGCTTCCACGAGCAGCGTCACCAAGAGAGTTTAATCTAACATCCACCTGCAGGAAACATGCATCAGGTTTCTATCGTCACAAGGAAAAAAACGACGGGCAGCTTAGTACTCGCTCTCAAGAAACCCCATGTGAAGACCTAAAATTATGGTCACCCTCGAAAGGATGCTTCAAAAGGTTAATAAGACTTATTAGCCTTAGAAAAATTGAAAATAGTCTGATTTCATCACTGGGCAATGTTTCTGGTGACAATCATGGAGTATTATGATGCGTGCCTCATGGACTGAACAAAATGGCCGGATGATATCATGGTAGCATGTACATACCAGGTCTCTTTGTCGAATAATGTGTTTAGACACCAAACTGGTGATGTCCGCCAAAAGCTTTTGTTCTTCTGATTTTGATTGCTCCTGCACGAAGTGATGGTATTAGACACACCAGCGAAATTTTGTCAGAGTGGTGAACAAAAGGGGGATGAATCACCTCGTAGGCCTTCTGAAAATCTTCAATGCTCTTGACCTGTGCTTCATGAGTGCGGTTTGAGTGGTTCTGCAACCTGGATGTCTCCTCCACGTACTTCTCAAAGAGCCCAAGAATGAAGGTAGACATGTCTTTCGTCCGATCCAAGCTAATGCGGAAACTCTGCACAAAATCAGGAGCCATTTTAGAGCAGATCGTAGCTAAGACATGCTGAAAATGTGGAGTGGTAAACAGTCAGATCAAGTAACTTACATCCCGCAATTCTTTAGTGAAGTGCGCCATTTCACTTCGGTTGTCAGCTAACAAATTCTGGATATCACTAAAAATCTTCTGCGCCTCTCCCTCGACACAAGCTAGAAGCTGTCAGCAAGGATATTGCCATGAGAATAATTGAAGCAAAGGGTAGGCGTAAAGACGAAAGAGCATCGAATTTTGTGTTCGTTGAACAAGCAGGCAGATTACTTGCCTGATCAAGACTGCAGCAGCTTGCAGCAGACAGGGATGATATATCCTCCAATGTAGAATTTGTGTTTGCTTTGTGTAGGAGCACAACATTTTGAAAAGCTTCCATATGCGACATATATAATGACTTTGCAGCCAAAACCTTCTTCTTTATTTCCAACGTAGCCTTCAAATATTAAACCAAAAGAACTAAATAACAGATGATATGGAGCCACTGAATCCAGATAAATATTGTGCAAAAATAGGCATGCAGATTTATGCATTAGTAATGCGTACCATGTCATGGGAATCAACACAAGATTGGCATAGGTCCTCCACGGACTTTAGGTGTTTATTTTGTTGATCTATTGATGCAGTGAGGGTATTGCAGAGAATGTCCAACTTGGAAGCAAGGTCAGCTTGGAATGAGTTCACCACCGACCTATTTTCAGCATTTAGCTTATCTCCTCTAGCTGTTCCATCGTGGCAATCATCCAGTTACAAATTACAAAGGTGATGATGAGTAATGACACAGCACAATGACAGAATTAAGTCTAAAGTGTTTACCAATTTTTGAATAGAGTGAAGCATTGTCACGACTAGATTTTTCTAGGTCTGATCTCAGAACACAAGCTTGATGCGCTAAAGCATTTTCTGATGCACAAGGATGCATTCAAATACTGTTAGAACTAACAAAAAGTGCTTTGCAGGAATAGAAAATGGGGTACAAAACTTAACCTGCTTTTTTCTGCTCGGAGATTATGAAATCTTTCTCTTTCAGATTATAATGGGCCTGTTTTAAATCTTCTTTTGTCGTGGAAAGTAGATTGCTTGTATGATCCAGATATTTCTATCACAGTGCAAAGCTATATATAAGCCTTACATTGTGAAAGCATAAAGTAGTCAGAACTAACTAGGAAAACACTATTTACCTCTGTTGCTTCAAGTTTTTTGCTCAAATCGGCGGAATGTTGAAGCTCAGAATTGTACTTTTCTTGCAGATCATTAATTTGCTGAAACCAAAAGATTGATTTAAAACAAATAATAAATAAGATATATAGTACTTTTCCTGCATAAAGAGTACTTTTCGAACCTTCTGATTTGCTTCCAAAGAAGAAGTCATTTGCTCAATTTGATCGCCCATGGTCTTCAAAAAGGAAATATAGGAAAAGTTAGTCAGACATGGTGTTCCAAATGAAATATTGAAAAAGTTACACTTTCTACAATCATACCGCTGACAGTTCTAGAACATATTATATTGACACTGACAGTTTAAGAACATATTATTCTTATTCCGCGAACTAATAAAAGAATATCTCCCCAATCAGATGTAATAACTTTGAAAGATCATGTCAAATACTACCTTTCTATCATTTTCCTCCTGCTGATACCTTTCCTTTGGAATGTACACTCCAACTTTTTCGCGAGCAGCATAGACCTCTGTGAAGCAGACAATATTTGTGAGGTTATCATGCAAATCTGCAACCACTCTGAATTACATAGAATTGACTGTGGATTCACTACGGACCTGCTTTAAGCCGGTCGATTTCTCCATAAAGATCTTTGATTAATGTTGATTTCATCATTTTCTGGTTTACCTGCAATAAAGACATATATCAGAAATTAATCTAAGGTGGCAAAGTGGAATTAGTAGTTCCATGTAACTCACCCATAATTGAGTATATGGTGTTCAAATCATTTAGGAGTGCCATTGGCAACCTACTATTTGAATTGCTTCCCTATATTTTTATGATTGCATAGCCCATATGCATACAGGGAATAGAGCCATTAAATATCTCTGTTAGAGGACACACACAATGGCAGTAAAAGGCAAGGTATGGAATGCTATGGAATTATAATTGAATGGTATGGCAATGAGGCAGTACTAAATCATAGGACAGTTTATGAGAAACATTTTTTTTGTCACACGCACCTTATCTATTTCAATGAAGAAATTATGTTCCAAGACATTTGATATGCTATGAATGCAACAGCCTAACTACTATGAAGAAGGGTTAAATGGGTGGCTGGCTGGCTGCAAAATCAAATGATATGAGCGCCTACATGTCTTTCACTTGCACATACCATACTGTTTAGTATCCTAGCAAAAATCATCCAAGCAAATATTTCTACACATTTGTTCAGCCATTTGCCTTTTCATTTAAAGGCTTGGAGAGGAAAACGGTCATCCCAAAATTGCTCTACCAGAATAAGGGAAATAAGGTTACATCATCTACCATCACAAAAATAAAACAAGTCACGAACACATTGACATTGTAAACGTAAGAAATTGAAGCTGAATCACCTCAGGCCTGTTTTTTATGCTCTTTGCCCGGTGCGCGTAATCCAATGTACTTAATGTTTCCTCCAGACAATGAACGGAGGGTGAAACGGTAGCTATAATGCAAGTCTTAGTTCTCCCTCCTAACGAATCACGGAGCAACCTTGTGAGTTTACTATCCCTGAAAGGCAAGAGTTTGAGTCAAGGTAAGAAAGACCAATTACTGTACACATTGAGGGGTCCTTGAACAGCTGATGCCTACCTGTAAGGAACATGCCCAAGGTGCTCAACCAATGCCGTAATGACACGGCCTAAAGTTAGCAAGCTTTTGTTTATTTCACCAGCCTCTCTTGCTCGGCCCTACAATCACGAGAAAATGTCAAACTTAGATAACCACAAAATTGCCACAAGATTTGACGCTTGGTAGATGAAATGGTAACATCAAAGCTAATTGTATAGTACGGTACCTCCCTAGCTCCAGATCGGGAGATGTTCTCAGATCCAGCAAGGTCAACCAGATTTAACTTGCCACATTTTATCAATTCTTCTCCTTCAGGGGTTGCCTCTTTTATATGGATGGTGATTGAGAAAAGGGAATGCGAACGACTGAAATGTTACATATGGTAATAAGCACTAAGTTTGCGTAAGATGAACAGTTTAACATTAACATAGGGAGTAAAATTAACCTGGATTGTTTATTCAACAGTGTCTCTGCAGTGCGGCGCTTCGCAGACCCTCTCTCCAAAAGAGAGAATATTTCATTGGCATTTGTAACTATTTCTTCCTCCAGACCTCTCACAAGCACCCCACCTTTCCCGTCCTCCATAAGAGGCAAGGGCTTTTTCTGCCGTTCTTCAAGAGCGACCTTGGATAATTCCTCTGGAGCAAGAAGATCTGTGATTTCCTCATTGTACAGCTCCAGGAACGTCACCTTAACACTGTACTCGGTATTCTGCCTCTCCAAGGTATCAAAAATTTGCTTGACTGCCCTAGGTATGACCCCAGCATCTGCGGGTAACTGACCCTTTGGTCCACTCTGCAAGCATTTCAACAGAGGACACCAAATACCTGAGTAACCCAACCTGGACATATAAAAGAGTATGTAAGACAGCAGCACAAGTATAGGCTTACCTTAGCTCTCCTGCACCCGCCTTCCATGGTGTACGTCTTCCCCGTGCCCGTCTGTCCATAGGCGAAGATGGTGCAGTTAAATCCCTCCAAGACCTCATTTACAATAGGAATAATCGCTTGGTCATACAAATCTCTCTGCTTTGCTGTTGGCCCAAAAACCTGAAGGGACAAAAATTAAGGGTGGGCTGAATATTACACCTCTGCACTGGGCAAGCAAACCTGAAATGAAATACATGTCCATAGCCCCACCCACAAGCATAAGCATTTAGAACAAACAGCACAGCTAGCACTATTCAAAATTATAGCAGCAAGGATACATCATGAGTGCTCAGATTTGTAACGTCCAGTGCAGTTGTTCTAATTCACAAACTACGCAGGTCCACTGCAGATTCAGCTCGTTTGGATTCTAACAAGAGTTCTTACTAACCCTAGGCACCAAACCTCCCCTAGTTACCACTTAACCACAAGCGCCGCAACAACCACAAAAAAAAAACACAGGTTGGAATTCGCTAAGCGTTCTCAAGTTTTGAATTCGTCGCACTAAAACACCACTAAACACAGCAACATCGCGGCATTTGGAACTCGCGGGCCTCGGAGTGGGAGAGGAGACGAAGCCGACCTTGTCGAAGGTGAAAACTCTGTCGATCTGTTTCCCGGCGATGGTCTGCGTGACGGCGACCTCCCGCTGGTAGTCGTTGCAGGTGATCACCTGCGGCGCGTTGCTCCTGAGCTCCTCGTCACTGAACGGCCTGCGCGAGGAAACACACGACCGAAGAGGGGTTAGGGCGGCGAATCTGGGAGGCTCGCGCGCGCGCGCGTAGGGGGGGCAAGGACGGGACGTACCTGCAACGGAGGAGAACCTGGACGTTCACCGCCTTCTCCTTGTCCTGCCGCGACGACATGGCGGGCGTGGCGGCGCTCGGCGTTGGCTTGGGGATTTCGAAATTTTTGCGGCGAGGGGAGTGGTGCGGTGTGGGGTGGGGGATTTGGAAATTTTCGGGGCGGAGCGGGGGCGGTGCAGGGGAGGGAGAATTCAAATTTTGGGGAGGTTGGGGTTGCTCTTGCGAGTGGCCGCAGCTTTATGCGGCCGCGCCCCGCTGTCCCAGCCGTTGGATGAGGATCCAACGGGTAGCGACGTTCGAGATCTGCTGGGCTTGGGCAGCCAGCCTATGAGGCCCGAGACTCCACTTGTTAATTAGGGGGTGTTTGGCATGGCTCTAGGCCTCAACCTGCGCTAGAATTTGGGTAAAACTAGCCCAAACACCCTAACTCCAAAAAAATTGGGCGAGCTTAACTCCATAGAGTTTTGGAGCTCTAGTTCATTCTCTTGGGCACCTATTTTCCAACTCTACAATCATCCAAATAGATCTAGACATGGAGTTTCAAAGAAATTACCCACCTTTGCCATCGATTACACACTCCATTCAACGAATCGTTTTTTTTTCTATCCTACCCACATAGCAGTCCCACTCCATTCCCCATCGCCCCACGCGTGAGGTCGCCGCCCACGCCACGGCCTTGCCCCCAACCAACCCACCATGCTCCCAACGAGTCAATGAGCGAAACCGTAAGTTTCACGGCGTGGTCGACAAGGTCGCACTTGTTACGCCAGAGTTCCAACCAGACCTTCTCGCCTCCGCTCGCTAGCACACGCCGCAGCGAAGTCGTCGAGGAGGAGGGAGCTAGGAGCGCCGGGGATGGGGCGGGAGGTGGCGGAGGCTGTGTGGACGGGGTGGTGATGGAGATGGTGGCCGCCATCTGCGGCCGCTTCTCGCCGCTGCCGGAGCTCGCCGCTTGCCGCATCGACGCCATCGGATTCCGTGTCGGCCACGGCTCTCAGAGGTAAAGATAGAATCTCTCTTGCTCATCTCTCTTTCTTGGATCTCACGGTGTGTTCCCGATTCGTCATGCGAGCTCTCGATCCGATAATTTAATTCCGATCCATCATGCGGCGACCCTTCATATGGTTCTTGTCCATGCGGTTAAATCTTGAAATGTTGCTTTTAGTAGTATGGATATAAGCGCTAGTTAATCGATTTGGTGCCAAGATCGAGCCTTGACCTCATTGCCCAGCCAGCTTCTTTTTTCGAATCTTACGGAATGAAATTTCCATCTTATTTTTCCAAATTGTCATTGCACTTAGATTTGCGTGTAACAATCGCATAAACGTCCTCATCCAAGTAGGCGGTTTGCCATCGAATTGATGGTTACATAATAGTCGAAGAACAGCATAAAAATGTCGACAAGAGTATGACGGTGAGTTGCAATCTTTTGAGCAAGCGTATAACTCTTTTCCCACAAGGTGTGATGTGTATAGTCACCTATTGAATTCTATATTGAATTCTAGCAAAAGCTTGATTTTGCCCTTCAATAGATTGAACCAATTTGAGCGTGGATGTATCTTCTCAAACAGGATGCTTATTCCACCAATTCTGATTTTTTAATAACTTAATAAGGCTAAATAGTTTGACTCTTCTCATGAATGCTATTGATGTACTTACCGACTATCAATATACACAATTTGACGTGCTCAATGCTTTGTGTGAACAATAGATCCGACAACCGAATGCCATCAACATCAACACTCTATCTGGCGGTGTGACCACTATCAAAAGATCATGCATACCGCCATATGGAGTATTTTAGTTAACAAAACTACTACTCATTTCTTCAGATGCTTGCCATTTAGTCAGTTGAGGACAAAAGAATCTCAAAGATTTTGGATTTCAACAGATCCTTTGAAGCAAGATAGACAGTTCATAAGACCTAGCTTTAGGAACTAGCCAAGATCTTGGAGTTAATTACTCCTGCATTCATCTTAAATTGATGAGACATTTGCTAAACTTGTGGGTTTCCTAGTATGTTTAACTACAAATCCCTTGGTGAGGTGATATAATTAGTAAAGGAAACTTGAGTGATACTTGACGATGCATCATGCCTGTTCACCAAGCCGTGAGAGTTGAGTTGCCCCATCCATGTATGCCACACACGTTTTCTCTTATGAGCAGGTATGACCATGATTGGTGAATTTGCATGTTTATATTTTGTAATAATTGACGCCTTTGTGAAAATAGTTTTGTGCACACTGCACATAGTATGTTGAGGGGAACAAAATTATATACCACTTGCAAATGTTCGGATCCTTGATCCGACATTGTAAAGTGATTTCTTCCACGCATACCACTGCAAACTCGAAACCATACCCTTTTATGCCACTGTTGTCAACTCCATTAGATAATTTTTTAATTTGTTTTGTTGCAACCTTCTGGAAATGATGTCCGGCGACAAAGGAAGAGGTTGATAATGTCATTTGCAATCGCCATTACGCATGATTTAATTTTTGGTGCTCATATTAACCGCATGAGCTTAACATGATAGACGAGGAGTATGTATGAGTTACCTTTCTGAAGTTTGGTTAAAGTGACACCCTCCTTTTTCCACTTTTTTAATTTGTTGCAGGTTTATTTTTGCGTTTATTGGTGTTGGTGTTATACTCTTCATTACATCCATCTTCGGTTGTCTTTGAGCGTCGGCTAGGAGCGGATCTTTGCTTGTCCTTTGTATCCAATTGTAGATACATATTTATGAACACAATATCTTGAGATGCATTATTATGTGCTTTGATGCATGTTACAGTACAAACTGTGTAGTATCTTGGATAATTTGGTTGGACATGATTATCTTGATATATGTTGGTACTTTAATTTATTTACATGCTTGTCGGACTTGTATCTCGGATTCATACAGTTTAGCTAAGCGATACATGAGAACATACGATATTCTTGTTATCTTTCTTTGCGCATCATTGAACTCCACTCATGTCAACCAAGGGCAAAGTGGGCAATCCACACAGACAAACCACAATGCGGAGTGAGAGTACCCTTCTAGCCAAACACTCCATCTGAGACAACTCTAACTCCACTCAGAGCCGGCTCCACTGGAGTTCGGAGTGGAGTGCTCTCAGCGGAGTTAGAGCCATGCCAAATGTGCCCTTAGTGTTAACCAAGGTTTACCCGTTTAGGTACTGCCATGTGAACCAAAAAAAGAAAGATGAGGTATTTTGTGAGCTCACACTTTTGATTTTGTCGTAGGGCACGGTCGTCAAGAATACTGATAGGTTGTAGGGATATTATATATGTGTATAGATCAAATTCATATAGTGTACTTAAACAAATATACCTAAATGTTTCTCTCTACAATGCGAGGGTATTCCTTCTTACCTCCATATATAGAGTCCCTAGGGAATGTAAGAGTGGGAGACTCTCTCTCACTCGTAATGCAACACGCTAACCTTTCTCATATCTTCGGCTCCACCACCTTGTGGTCCACCATGTACTAACTACAAAAAGGTTAATATTGGACGTCTCATCACAAACAGTTGATCAAAACCGTCTGTATCAAATATCTAAATCATTAGCCACGACCCTCACAAATTGATCTGTCTTAAATTTCACCTCTGTTCTCGTTGCTGCTGCTGGAGGTGGGGTTTTGAGGTGATTTGGCGAAAGGAGACCGCGAATTTGGAAAGAGAGATTGTAGATCTAGCTTGATAATTTGTTCTTGACTTAGCTTGGTAATTTGTTCTTGACTATCAACGGTTAGTAATTTATTCCTTGCATTATATTCTAGATCTAGCTTGGTAAAGAGAGCTAAAGATAGTTTGGATCGGTAAAGAGATAATTAAAGATGGTTTATATCTAGTATTTTGTGTTGTTTTGCAACGGTTATCCTTTTGCCATCTGAAGTTGGGCATGTGCCATCTATAATGTGTTTGTGATGAACAACCTGACCCTATGGTTCATTGTTGGTTTTTCAGTTCATTACAAATACATATTTCAAATGACATATCAAAAGTTGCATTTATAGTATATTAATTAATAAATTCAATATTTAACACCAAATTGTTATATGTGTCGCGTAGATGGACCGCAGGTGGATTTACGCTGGCAACTGTGTGAGTAAAGAGTACAGTAATGGTGTGTCTACTTTTACAAGAGCTGTCAAGGAGGATATGTTGAATAAAGGAGTGGAATGTATGTACTGTTCATGCCTTGACTGCGAGAATCTGAAGTTATTTAAGAACCGAGAGCAGATCGAAGCACGCTTCATTCAAAAGGGTTTCAAAAAGGGTTATACACGTTGGACCAGTCACGGTGAAGAGTATATTATACATGAAGGTAGTAATAACGACATCGCCGACAAATTCAATGATATGCTGTCTGGTAATGTCGATTGTGGTTCCGATTCGGATAGGCTGCACTATGACAATCTGGATCAAATGCTTCGCGATGCATAAGGGAACTGTAATGAGAGGGAGTATGTTAAAATCCTGGGTCTTGATGGAGGACTCGGATAAATCTTTGTTCCCGGGCGCGATGCATATTATGGATTGAAGGGGTACAAGTATGGGATGCATACAAACGAGAAAACTTCACTTTACGCTCCTTGTTGTTCTGCACCATAAATGATTATCATGCCCTTGCTAACATGTCGGGCCAGAGTACAAAAAGGGTCAACGCCGGTACTCACTGCTTATATGATACCGAGAGTGTGTGGCAGAAGCACTCGTGAAAAACCGTGTACATACGTCACCATAGGTTCCTTCGGAGGGCTCACTCATGCTTAAATGCCTTGTTGAGACCAAGAGGATGAAGAAATAATTCAACGGAGAGAAGAAGGACAGTTCAGCTCCAAGGCATTTAAAAGGAAAAGAGATCTATGATATGGCTAATGATTTAGATATTCTTCTCGAAAAGGGCGTAAATCGAGGACCCGAGAGAAGAACATCTGGAAGAAGATATCAATATTTTAGGACTTACCTTATTGGGAGCACCTAGAACTTCACCACTACATCGACGTCATGCACGTAGAGAGATATATGTGATAACTTGATTGGTCTCTTACTGAATATTCGCAATAAAACAAAGGATAGTGTCAACGCACGGCTTGACTTGGTTGATATGGACATCAGACCTAAGTTAGCACCGACAAATACCGATAAAGGACGAACGTACCCTCCCCTGCTTGTTACACTCCGTCCAAGGCCAAGAGAACTGAACTGCGCTATTGCTTACATGGTGTGAAAGTTCCATCTGGTTACTCTGTCAACATGAAGAAAGTTGTTTCGATGGAATATTTAAAGTTAATTAGTATGAAGTCTCATGATTGTCATGTGTTGATGACACAGATGCACGCATCACTTCCTCCTCCCCCGAGCCCGCCGTCTCCTCCCCGAGCACGAGCACGCGTCGCCTCCTCCTCCTTCGAGCCCGCCGCCTCCTCCTCCCTCGAGCACGCGCCGTCACCTCCTCCCCAGAGCCCGACGCGCCTCCCCTTCGACGCCGCCCTGCTGCTCCAATACTACTCTCTACTCGTCCTTCTCCTTGATGCCCAAAAGTAACCAATGCTGAGTTGCCAAGTTGCCAACCTCGACGCCCCTTTCCCTCACCCTTTTCTATCAATAATCCGTCATGTTTTCATGGTCCTCATGGACTCATAATAATTGTGCTGGTATCTGGACCCATAATAATTGTGCTGGTATCTAGTTCAAACACTGGATAGTATGATGTGTTGTACTTGTTTTAGGAAATTGTATTTGTTATAGTCAGTGATTCATATGGTATTTTGTTTTGATACTACTACTAGAATATATTGCAATGTGGTGTGGTGGGCTTGATATGAATGCTTTGTGATCATAATAATCTTGTATTGAAATTATTTTGATAATCGGGTTTGAACTTGAGCTCTAATTGGAATGCTTACTAATTTCGATTGATCTTTTGCATTTAGTCTGTTACTTTCGGTTGGTTAATTGGTTGAACCTCCGAGTTATGTGGTCCTTAGCAATTCATAATACATGTTATTCAGTCACTCAATTGAGCTTATTGCTGAACTTGTAAAACTGTGATATTTTATACTGTCAGTAGATCAAGTTTTGTTGGTTGACTAGAGTGTTGTTTTGGTGATCATTTTGCTTTGATATCCTATTGGCTGAAAGTATTATTTGTTGTCTTTTAATTAAAGATCCTATCGGCACATAAGTGAAGCACCATTTTAGAGCTTAAAGTTTGAATTAATATTGCCAAATTCAATTAATGAAGAGTACATACTAAAGTAGCGAGACATCCAAGATTAAATTTTATGCAACTCTACATCTGAGAGCAATATCAAAATGTTGAATCTTAGCTTTATGTCGATTTCATTTGTTCATATGATGTTTGTGTTGAACATATTATTCATTTTAAACAACTTAGAGGATTTACATGTTTATTGTCAATTATGCCATTGTACTGGTCATAATTTCCTCCTTACATATCCCAATTGTTTATTAATTAGTGTGTATACCCATACACATAGAGATCAAATCTTATGATAATATGTCCATGCGTGTCAGAACTTCTATTTCTTGTGAAGATGTCTTCTACTCATTCTTTGTCATCGTCTCTTCATGCGCTTGATCTGCCGTCCTCTGGAATATATCCAAGCACGGTAGAAGAACAGAAATATCGAAAAGGCTCAGGGGCCGATTTACCATTACGGAGGTCGACATGCCTAGGATCCCTATCAATCCTCACCGAGCAGCATTCGCATTCTGGAGAATGGTCGGAATAGTTGCACGGGAATGGGTCAACATCACCTACGATTCATGGAAGGAGTTGACCAAACCTCAGAATGGTGTAATACAGATAAATATTATATATAACACATGTCGTCGCACGGAGTCCTGGTGTTGTTTTGGGATGCAATCACGGTCAATGTTCGTGCAATACAGATAAATATTTTATATAACTCCTTGCTTTTGTGTGTGTGTGTGTATGATTTCCGAATCCGAATTAAGGAATTCACTGGTAAGTTTCCTCGGCTCACACTTGGCCTCCTTGCAAACTATCAAGGAGAATGCAAAATTCATCGAGGATTACATGATGGAGTCATTGCTGGCTCACCGCGACAAGGAATTCATACTTTTTCTCTACAACCAGGAGTAAGTACTACACTAGTGGCTATACTTGTTGATTTGTACTTTATAAGCAGCACGAACTTAGGTTTAATGATCATGGTGACATACCTGTGTAGGTCCACTACATTCTAATTGTAATTATACCTAAATGGAACATGGTAATATACCTATATTCCTAAAGAGGACCGCACACGACTTCACAATTGTCCGACAATTAATCGACGGGTAAACATATTTCCTCCATAGATAATTCTATTGTAGTTTTTCCTTCCTTTGCAATGGCTAAGGCTAACTTCTTGGAATCACGTAGTTTGTTCGCCGTGTACTTTGCTCAAGGAGGGAAATGCAAGGGAAGGATTCTGCGACACGATCTAAATTTCTCGGTATTCGCTAGTACACATTAATTATATATAACACTTCGTAGTAATACCTCTCGAACTATCCAATTTTTTTTGCAGTGCCACCAGCATCCGCCGCCCTGCAACTTCTGTTGATACTATGTTTGCCACAACATGGAACTACTCATTGGTTCTGCGATGACCAATGATCATCAGGTTTGTCAATCTTGCATTAATTATTTCATACTTATCAATTTATATATGCATAAATTTAATCTTCCTAGTGACAGGTTGCGAGCATTGATACAACTGCGTTGGAACAGGGCCAACTCATAAACATTCGAGGACAGTTTTCGGCATTATTAAACTGTGAGGTCATAAATTCAGATGGGAAGTTTCACAATGTAGATTGAACGTGATTAGGATAAGATTGAACTTAATGGTACATGTGTGTAAATGTACATGAATGGTTAATTTTAGTTAATTGATTTGTGAATTGAATGTGCTTTTTTCTGAAATGAATGTGAATTGGATGTGCTTGTTTCTGAAATGAATGTAGATTGGACGTATACATGTACTTGCTGTGTTTGAGCTTGTTAATCCCATATTCACATATTATCATTAATTACCAAAACCATTTTTAGGGGCCTAGATGCTTTCAATCTCCCCCTTTTTGGTAATTGATGACAACACACTTAATATGTGAGAAAAGTTGTTTTGAATATACTAAGAGTGTATATTCTTTTGAAGTCTTTTGACAGGTAAAATAATCTTTGCAATGAGCATAAGTAAATTTTGAGAATTATTTTTCTTGTCAAATCCAATTAAAAGAAGACTCCCCCTAAACAAATGCATATGGATAGTAAATAATTTGCAAGCATATGTAAAGAATTGAAAATTTTGGCGGAGTTTCTTTTGCATTTATGAACTTGAGGAAGCAAAACAAGATAAGATATGTCAAATAATTCAGATTGCATTGCATAAAAGATAATAAGACATAACCACATTCCACAAGTTCAACAAAAGTTACCAACTATTTCGGCACAAAATAGATCAACAATCAACCAGTTTACAAAACACATATAAATCACATAAGCCCATAGCTCCCCTAAAACTAAGTCTTCACATCTTCACAATTTCTCCCCTTTGGCATCAAAGTACCAAAAGCATCAAGCAGGGGTCTGAGAGGAAGAAACTGGGTCTGAGTGGAGCAGAGCAGGAGAAGCAAGAAGTGAGTCTAATCGTGCAGGATCCGGAGAAGGCGACCACAGGGGCGCGGATCTGAGATACCGAGAGGGTGGTAGGAGCCGGAGGAGCCGGAGCCTGAAACTCGAGAGGTGCTTGGTGAGTGAGTGAGGTAGGTGCACTGTCCTAGAAGAAGGACCCTTGGGCGTCGAGGAGGTCGGCGAACATAACGCCGAGGGTCTTGAGAAAATGTTCTAAGTCATTTAGGCCCTCAGACAAAGCTGATAATCTGTTATGAGTCTCATCAAAGAAGTCATTTTGGATAGCTGCCATCTTAGAAAGCCTATGACGAGTCTCATCATGAAAGGCAACTTGTTCAGCCTTCATTGCCTGCAAAGTGCTGATAATAGACTGCTGATTTTGAAGTACTTGCGCTAGAGCACTTGCATCGTGCATAGCGGCGGGAGGAGCATCAACCTCAAATAGGGCATCCTCGAGACTTGTTGAGGAGGAATGGCATCTCGTGGTTTATATGGCTTGTGAGTAGATCCCAAACCACCACGGTACTCGATCTTTCTAACAATCAATGCCATGATGTAAGGAGCATAATAAATCCTTTTAACTCTGTCATTCTTGGAGGAGGCTATGCCTTGAAGAATAACATCCACTACATCAAATTTAACTCCTCCACAATATGATCTATCATGTTCCAAACATGCCCCGTCTTCGCATCGAAATTCCCACTCTTAGGGTAGAAAGTATGATTAATTATCCTGTTAATCATGCTCACTTCTGGCTTCAATCCAGTAATTGTCCCTAACTTGCATTTGGCTGAAGAGTCATAATGCATGGCCCAAGCAGGAACAAGTAGGGTGAACTCTCAAAGATTTTGTCCCAAGAGTCGGATGAATTCTCAACACTCTCATAAATTCCTCTTTGGTGCTTTCCACATTTCGACACCATCGACCATCTAAAAGTCTTCAAGTCATGGGACATATGCGAGGTGGCATAAAGCGTCGAATGATCTTGTCATCATAATTCGCTTTTATGCCCACAAGATCATGAAGACCCACATTGTAGAAAAGCTGATAGACTCCACTGTATTTGTCCAAAGTATTAATATTTGACCAATTAATCCATTTATGATCGGCAAATTTCTTGTGCCTACTATATATTTGCTCATACACTTGCTCTTGAAAGATTGTGTGGAATTTTGGATTTAATGTGTCATTCTTCAGAAGATATTGATTGACATGGCGCTTGATGGCATAGTCATCTGCTGACAGAAGATGTAGGTCAGTAGGAGTCCCCGGAGGATCAATCAAATCATCATCTTCTGCTGTTCTTGGAGGAACTTCCTCTTCTTCTTCTTCTTCTTCGGATTCAGATTCCTCAAAAGATTTACTTCCTGAGCTATTTTACGATTCGGTTTACGGGTGGTCTCTTTCCTTTCCTTTTCCCTGCTGCGGTGGAGGTTGAGGTGCCAAGACCCTTGTCTTGACGATCCTCGAGACTTCTTGGATGTTCCTCGCATTCTAGGCATCTATACGAGATTGGAGTGATTATAAGATGTCAAGGAATGATTTGAATTGAATTGAATTGAAAGAAATGACAATTTACGGTTCTGTCAGATAATCGGATCATCCGCCGTTATGTGGCGGAACGTCCAATCTGCGGTCGTTCAGCCTCAAGAACCGAACGTCCGATTGTCCCGACCAAAACTAGGGTTGAAGAATCTCCAGATTTTGATGGAATCTAAGAGAGTGAGTGCTAGAACCGGATGCGCAAGGGTCATAGGACACCAAGTGAAGCACTTTTGCCCAATTAGATTTCTAGATATCAATCGCATTATCAAAAACCCTAGAAACGCCTGAGTGCTCCAAAAGCGGTAAAACACGAATCAATAGATGTTTTACCTTGAGATTTGAGGAAGGAGAGCACTTGGAAATGCAAGGATCGGCGAGGACTTGGAGATCCACCGAGAGAATCACTCGATTTGAGAGAGGGTTTTGAGAGGCTTCGGCTCGAGAGAGAGGAACCCGAGCGACCGAGATGAAAAAGAAAACGACGAGCATTTGGAGTGATAAGGTCAAAGGAAAACGGACGTTCCGCTATTATAACGCCGGATGATCCATGATCATGGACGCATGCTCGCATAACTCGGATGTCTGATTGTCACGGGATTTTGATAAAGCTCGGATTTCTTTGGGATTTTGAATAATTGCAAATGATCCTTAGATTTACACTCAATAAAACATCATTTAGGGATCATTATGCATATAATATATGAAGATTATATATGAACATAGTTTTATAATTATAGTGAATTTAATATGAGATTTGAGAAATTCTTTTACAAAATATTCAAATAACACCAAATAAAAAGCAATCAGAATAACAAAAATTTAAACAATGTTTGAATAATCTATGACATTTAATTCATTCCTCAATTTGCAAAAGCGGCCTTCTTCTAATGGCTTGGTGAAAATATCCGCTAATTGGTCTTGGTTCTTATGTGGCTAATTTCAATGTCTCCCTTGATCACATGATCTCTCAAGAAATGGTGGTGAATATCTATATGCTTGGTTCTTGAGTGTTGAACAGATTGTTAGCAATTTTACACACTATCATTGTCACACAAAAGAGGCATTTTATCGCTTTAATTCCATAATCCATCAATGTTTGCCTCATCCATAGCAATTGAGCACAACAACTTCCCGCTGAAACATATTCGGCCGGCGGTGGATATGGCTACGAATTTTGTTTCTTGGATGACCATGATACTAAAGATCTTCCTAAAATTGACAACTACCCGAGGTGCTTTTTCTATCCACTTTGCATCCCGCATAATCGAGTCCGAATATCCAATTAAGTCAAATTTAGCACCTTTTGGGAACCAAAGGCCAATGCTAGAGGAATGCTTTAAATATCTTAGAATTCTTTTAACAGCCATTAAATGACATTCTTTTGGATTTGCTTGAAAGCGAGCACACATACAAACACTAAACATGATATCGGGCCTAGATGCGGTAAGATAAAGCAAACTACCAATCATAGATCTATAAAGCTTTAAATCTACCGATTTACCTCCCTCATTTAAGTCAAGATGACCATTTGTTGCCATGGGAGTCTTGATGGGTTTTGCATCCTCCATACCAAACTTCTTGATCAATTCTTTTGCATACTTGGTTTGGCTCACGAAGGTCCCATCTTTGAGTTGCTTGATTTGGAATCCAAGGAAGTAGCTTAATTCTCCAATCATCGACATTTCAAATTCCTAGACATCATATCACCAAACTCTTTGCAAAAATCTTGATTAGTAGACCCAAAATAATATCATCAACATAAATTTGACATACAAAGAAATCATCATCTATAACTTTAGTAAATAAGGTTGAATCAATCTTCCCAATTTTGAATCTTTTGAGACTAGAAAATCTCTAAGTCGTTCATACCATGCTCTAGGAGCTTGTTTAAGGCCATAGAGCGCTTTAGAGAGTTTATAGACTTTATTTGGATTTTTAGGATCTTCAAAACCGGGAGGTTGTTCAACAAATACAAGTTCGGAAATTTTACCATTTAAGAAAGCACTTTTAACATCCATTTGAAATAATTTAATATCAAAGCATGATGCAAAAGCAAGTAATATCCGAATTGATTCTAATCTAGCTACGGAGCAAAAGTTTCACCAAAATCCAAACCTTCAACTTGTGAATACCCTTGAGCTACCAATCTTGCTTTGTTTCAACAACCAAACCATTTTCATCTTGCTTGTTCCTAAAGACCCATTTTGTACCAATGACGTTGTGTTCCTTGGGTCGATCCACCAATGTCCAAACTTCATTCCGGTAAAGTTGTTGAGTTCTTCATGCATAGCATTCACCCAATCCGGATCTTCAAGTGCTTCTTCTACATGCTTTGGCTCAATACAAGAGACAAAGAGTAATATTCACAAAGGAAGCAACACGAGATCGAGTTTGAACACCCTTACTTACATCACCCAATATTTGGTCTATTGGATGATCCTTAGCAATTGCATTGTGGATTCTTGGTGGTAAGTTAGATGGTTGATCATCTTCCTTATTGTCAAATTGAACTTGGTTTGTAGAAGATGTTGGTGGTTCAACTTGTGTGGAGGATGATGAATCATCTTGGGCTTTATGTCACCAATTTGCATATGCTCCATTGCCCTTCTCAAAGCTTCATTGCCTACATCATCCAAATTCTCATGCTCTTCTTGAGAGCCGTTAGTTTCATCAAATTGAACATCATGTTTTTCTTCAACTAAACCGGAGTTTTTGTTGAAGACACGATAACTTTACTATTTGATGAATAACCTAGCAAGAAACCAACATCACATCTACTTTCAAATTTTGATAGCGAACACCCTTCTTTAAAATATAGCATTTACAACCAAAGACACGAAAATAGGAGATGTTCGGTTTCTTCCTACAAGAAGCTCATAGGAAGTCTTTTTCAAAAGACGATGTAAATAAAGACGATTTATGGCATGACAAGCGGTGTTAATTGCTTAGCCCAAAAACTATCTAAGTATTATATTCATCAAGCATTGTCCTAGCCATTTCAATTAATGTACGATTTTCCTTTCTACAACTCCATTTTGTTCCGGGTGTAGGTTGTGGAAAGTTAGTGCTTTATTCAAGTTCATCACAAAAGTCTTCAACTTTAGTATTTTTGAACTCTAACCATTATCACTACTGATTTTCTTTATTTTGAAATCAAATTCATTTTGGGCCCTTTTGTAAAGTTTTTGAAAATTAGGAGGTTTCACTTTTATCATCTAGGAAGAATACCCATGTATATCTAGAGTAATCATCCACAATAACCAAACAATAGCTATTTCCGATACTCTTATAGGTTGTTGGCCCAAACAAATCCATATGTAAGAGTTCCAATGGTCTAGAAGTTGACATGATACTTTTGGAAGGGTGAGAATTAGCGACTTGTTTACCTACTTGACATGCACTACAAAGTCGGTTTTCTCAAACTTCACATCTTTCAAGCCAACAACTAAATCATGTTTGAAAAGCTTTTGAGTTGAATCATTCCTACATGAGCTAGCCTTCTATGCCAAAGCCAACCCAAGGAAGTTTTGCCATCAAACAAGTTTTTAAGCATGAATCATTTGAAGTGAAATCTACCAAATAAAGGTTTCCAAATCTAAATCCTTTAAAAATTAAAGAGTTATCATTTTCATTTGAAATTGTAACACCTTCTTTAGAGAAAGAACAAATTAGTCCTAGATCACATATTTGAGCTACGGATAACAAGTTAAAGTTTAGTGATTCTACTAGAGATACATTTGAAATGGAAAGGTCATTTGAGATAGCAATTTTACCCAATCCAATTACCTTTCCTTTGCTATTGTCACCAAATGTGATTTTGTCCATTCCTTTCCCATTCTCGAATGTGGTGAACATTTTCTATCACCGGTCATGTGTTGAGTGCAACCACTATCAAGCACCCAATGTTTTCCACGGTCTTGTAGTTCACCTACAAAACAAGAATCAAGTTCTTTTAGCGACGACATGGCGGGCGTGGCGGCGCTCGGCGTTGGCTTGGGGATTTCGAAATTTTTGCGGCGAGGGGAGTGGTGCGGTGTGGGGTGGGGGATTTGGAAATTTTCGGGGCGGAGCGGGGGCGGTGCAGGGGAGGGAGAATTCAAATTTTGCGGGGAGGTTGGGGTTGCTCTTGCGAGTGGCCGCAGCTTTATGCAGCCGCGCCCCGCTGTCCCAGCCGTTGGATGAGGATCCAACGGGTAGCGACGTTCGAGATCTGCTGGGCTTGGGCGGCCAGCTTATGAGGCCCGAGACTCCACTTGTTAATTAGTGTTAACCAAGGTTTACCCGTTTAGGTACTGCCATGTGAACCAAAAAAAGAAAGATGAGGTATTTTGTGAGCTCACACTTTTGATTTTGTCGTAGGGCACGGTCGTCAAGAATACTGATAGGTTGTAGGGATATTACATATGTGTATAGATCAAATTCATATAGTGTACTTAAACAAATATACCTAAATGTTTCTCTCTACAATGCGAGGGTATTCCTTCTTACCTCCATATATAGAGTCCCTAGGGAATGTAAGAGTGGGAGACTCTCTCTCACTCGTAATGCAACACGCTAACCTTTCTCATATCTTCGGCTCCACCACCTTGTGGTCCACCATGTACTAACTACAAAAAGGTTAATATTGGACGTCTCATCACAAACAGTTGATCAAAACCGTCTGTATCAAATATCTAAATCATTAGCCACGACCCTCACAAATTGATCTGTCTTAAATTTCACCTCTGTTCTCGTTGTTGCTGCTGGAGGTGGGGTTTTGAGGTGATTTGGCGAAAGGAGACCGCGAATTTGGAAAGAGAGATTGTAGATCTAGCTTGATAATTTGTTCTTGACTTAGCTTGGTAATTTGTTCTTGACTATCAACGGTTAGTAATTTATTCCTTGCATTATATTCTAGATCTAGCTTGGTAAAGAGAGCTAAAGATAGTTTGGATCGGTAAAGAGATAATTAAAGATGGTTTATATCTAGTATTTTGTGTTGTTTTGCAACGGTTATAATTTTGCCATCTGAAGTTGGGCATGTGCCATCTATAATGTGTTTGTGATGAACAACCTGACCCTATGGTTCATTGTTGGTTTTTCAGTTCATTACAAATACATATTTCAAATGACATATCAAAAGTTGCATTTATAGTATATTAATTAATAAATTCAATATTTAACACCAAATTGTTATATGTGTCGCGTAGATGGACCGTAGGTGGATTTACGCTGGCAACTGTGTGAGTAAAGAGTACAGTAATGGTGTGTCTACTTTTACAAGAGCTGTCAAGGAGGATATGTTGAATAAAGGAGTGGAATGTATGTACTGTTCATGCCTTGACTGCGAGAATCTGAAGTTATTTAAGAACCGAGAGCAGATCGAAGCACGCTTCATTCAAAAGGGTTTCAAAAAGGGTTATACACGTTGGACCAGTCACGGTGAAGAGTATATTATACATGAAGGTAGTAATAACGACATCGCCGACAAATTCAATGATATCTTTCAGTAATGTCGATTGTGGTTCCGATTCGGATAAGGCACTATGACAATGGGATCAAATGCTTGCGATGCATAAGGAAGCTGTAATGAGAGGAGTATGTTAAAATCTCGGGGCTTGATGGAGGACTCGGATAAATCTTTGTTCGAGCGCGATGCATATTATGGATTGAAGGGTACAAGTATGGGATGCATACAAGCGAGAAAACTTCACTTTACGCTCCTTGTTGTTCGCACCATAAATGATTATCATGCCCTTGCTAACATGTCGGGCCAGAGTACAAAAAGGGTCAACGCCGGTACTCACTGCTTATATGATACCGAGAGTGTGTGGCAGAAGCACTCGTGAAAAACCGTGTACATACGTCACCATAGGTTCCTTCGGAGGGCTCACCCATGCTTAAATGCCTTGTTGAGACCAAGAGGATGAAGAAATAATTCAACGGAGAGAAGAAGGATAGTTCAGCTCCAAGGCATTTAAAAGGAAAAGAGATCTATGATATGGCTAATGATTTAGATATTCTTCTCGAAAAGGGCGTAAATCGAGGACCCGAGAGAAGAACATCTGGAAGAAGATATCAATATTTTAGGACTTACCTTATTGGGAGCACCTAGAACTTCACCACTACATCGACGCCATGCACGTAGAGAAGATATATGTGATAACTTGATTGGTCTCTTACTGAATATTCGCAATAAAACAAAGGATAGTGTCAACGCACGGCTTGACTTGGTTGATATGGACATCGGACCTAAGTTAGCACCGGCAAATCTAGATAAAGGACGAACGTACCCTCCCTCGCTTGTTACACTCCGTCCAAGGCCAAGAGAACTGAACTGCGCTATTGCTTACATGGTGTGAAAGTTCCATCTGGTTACTCTGTCAACATGAAGAAAGTTGTTTCGATGGAATATTTAAAGTTAATTAGTATGAAGTCTAATGATTGTCATGTGTTGATGACACAGATGCACGCATCACTTCCTCCTCCCAGAGCCCGCCGTCTCCTCCCGAAACACGAGCACGCGTCGCCTCCTCCTCCTTGAGCCCGCCTCCTCCCTCCCTCGAGCACGCCCGTCACCTCCTCCCAGGCCCGACGCCTCCCTTCGACCCGCCCTGTTTGCTCCAATACTACTCTACTCGTCCTTCTCCTTGATGCCCAAAGTAACCAATCTTTGAGTTGCCAAGTTGCCAACCCCGACGCCCCTTTCCCTCACCCTTTTCTATCAATAATCCGTCATGTTTTCATGGTCCTCATGGACTCATAATAATTGTGCTGGTATCTGGACCCATAATAATTGTGCTGGTATCTAGTTCAAACACTGGATAGTATGATGTGTTGTACTTGTTTTAGGAAATTGTATTTGTTATAGTCAGTGATTCATATGGTATTTTGTTTTGATACTACTACTAGAATATATTGCAATGTGGTGTGGTGGGCTTGATATGAATGCTTTGTGATCATAATAATCTTGTATTGAAATTATTTTGATAATCGGGTTTGAACTTGAGCTCTAATTGGAATGCTTACTAATTTCGATTGATCTTTTGCATTTAGTCTGTTACTTTCGGTTGGTTAATTGGTTGAACCTCCGAGTTATGTGGTCCTTAGCAATTCATAATACATGTTATTCTGTCAGTCAATTGAGCTTATTGCTGAACTTGTAAAACTGTGATATTTTATACTGTCAGTAGATCAAGTTTTGTTGGTTGACTAGAGTGTTGTTTTGGTGATCATTTTGCTTTGATATCCTATTGGCTGAAAGTATTATTTGTTGTCTTTTAATTAAAGATCCTATCGGCACATAAGTGAAGCACCATTTTAGAGCTTAAAGTTTGAATTAATATTGCCAAATTCAATTAATGAAGAGTACATACTAAAGTAGCGAGACATCCAAGATTAAATTTTATGCAACTCTACATCTGAGAGCAATATCAAAATGTTGAATCTTAGCTTTATGCCGATTTCATTTGTTCATATGATGTTTGTGTTGAACATATTATTCATTTTAAACAACTTAGAGGATTTACATGTTTATTGTCAATTATGCCATTGTACTGGTCATAATTTCCTCCTTACATATCCCAATTGTTTATTAATTAGTGTGTATACCCATACACATAGAGATCAAATCTTATGATAATATGTCCATGCGTGTCAGAACTTCTATTTCTTGTGAAGATGTCTTCTACTCATTCTTCGTCATCGTCTCTTCATGCGCTTGATCTGCCGTCCTCTGGAATATATCCAAGCACGGTAGAAGAACAGAAATATCGAAAAGGCTCAGGGGCCGATTTACCATTACGGAGGTCGACTGTAACACCCCAGCCCAACACTGAGCCTGGAATGCCACCAAACTACTCTTATCATCTATTATACATCAACACACTATGAAATTTCAGCAAGCATAACAACATTAAAACCCGTCCACGGGTCGCATTAACACAAGCATAACACTATGACAATCATAAATAAATTAGACCTAGGAGCATAGCAAAATAATAAACCAAGATTAACATAAACCAAGCATCTATGGTTATTCAATACCATCATGTCCTAGATATAAATATTCATGTTATTCTAAAAGTTTCTCATGTTCAATGAATCAAATAATTGGGTGAAGTGCATGATTCCAAGTGCGCTAGCCCTTCCCGAGTAAAACGTCATCACCGGTCACCTAAAAACAACAATAGAGCAAGAATGAGTCCAAGACTCAAAAATACATAATAAAGCCATAAACAATAGTTTATTAACCATAATCAAAGTTATCATCATCATCCATTTAGTTAATGCCATTGTCATTCTCAAACAAACAAGTCATATTCCATATAGGTAAAGTTGCACAATTTAACAATTTACTTAGATATGCGAATGCACCAACATGCTCATGCTCATATGCATCTCATCGGTGATATCTGGTATAGCGGAGTGTTCACCCGTCGATGACACACTCTATCCTTCACTCCAGTGAAGTCCCCACCAAAGTAGGATTTTATCTAGAGCTCTCCTGACTAGTCATGTATCTTTCTCACCGACCTCACCGAATAGTTACATGACTTTCTCACCGACTTGGCTCATGCAACCCCTGTCATGATGAATGTAAATGATACGACATCTTTATTTATTCATCAACATAGTCCATCTCATTAACTCAATATCTCCTCCTCATTATCTCAATATCATAATCTCATTCACTCAAGGTCATCAATATCATGTATAAGAATAAGCTAAACGAAAGCATAATAAATAGCATGATAAGTAACAACAATAATCATGGTGAACAACCCATTGTTCACCACTCTACCATGTACTTGCCTTCCGCGCCTGTGACGAGTTAGGAGGCAACGACGGAATTTCTCCACTCCCTACCCCACCGCCTACACAAATATTCATTCGAAATAAGAATAACAAGACAGGACGTGGCTACAAGCGTTTTACCATAACCCTCTATCTAATCAACAAAACCAAAAACTCAAAATGACGAATTAACTAATCACCAATATCAGCCCTTACGAACAGCGATGCGAGAAAAATCGTAATTAAATATATGTAAATCCGAATGACTTGAAACCAGTGCTCAAATACTCTTAACGCATAACAATACGAAACTCTAGTTGATGGATCTTTTGATTCGGCCAAAACAGATGGCCTAAACAACAGATGAAAACACAAACAGATAACTGTCCAGATTACAGAACAGTAGCAAAGAAAATGGTGTAACTTTCAATATACTGATCCAATTGAGGTGATCTTTATCAACTCGGAAATATAATTTCAAGGGCTACAAAAACCTAGTTGGGTGGAAGTTCTGAATCGGACTCTAACTAGATCAAAACCGAGGGGCAAACCAGCAGTTCCAAATTCTCAGGCAGACAGGACAGTGCGCGATTAAAAATTCATATCTCCTAAACCGTAAGGCGGAATCTAGTGATCTCGGTGCCAAAAGAAAGATAAAGACATCAGGAACAAAACTCGAGAAGACGAAAATAACAGATTCGGCCTCTAAGTAAATCATAATGGCCCGACAAGAAAATCTGCCAAATCACGTCAGCTCTCCTGGACAGTCGCGGTAAAACTACCATATCTCCTAAACCGTAACTCCAAATCAGATGATCTCAGTGCCAAAAGAAAGCTAAGACAAAGGGCTACAACTTTCTAAGAGGTGAGAAGATTAGAAAACGTACAGAACTTACCCAAAACTGACGATCAACAGTGGCGCAGGGAAGAGGTCGGGAGAGGCGGCGGCTCAAGTGGGAGGAATGGGGAGAGGAGGAGGGGATTAGGGTTTTGGGTGGTGGGAACCCCCCCCCCCCCCTTTATGGCCGGCCACACTTGGGCCCCTCCTGGACCGCGGCCCAGGCCCAAGTTGTCGAATAAAAGCAGAAATCCCCCTTTATTTTCAGGTATTTTTCTCTTCTTTTATTGCCTTTTCTTCTCCTGGCTAAATTCCTAATTACCTGATTAATTTCTGGGGTATTACATCGACGTGCCTAGGATCCCTATCAATCCTCACCGAGCAGCATTCGCATTCTGGAGAATGGTCGGAATAGTTGCACGGGAATGGGTCAACATCACCTACGATTCATGGAAGGAGTTGACCAAACCTCAGAATGGTGTAATACAGATAAATATTATATATAACACATGTCGCCGCACGGAGTCCTGGTGTTGTTTTGGGATGCAATCACGGTCAATGTTCGTGTAATACAGATAAATATTTTATATAACTCCTTGCTTTTGTGTGTGTGTGTGTATGATTTCCGAATCCGAATTAAGGAATTCCTTTGTAAGTTTCTCGGCTCACACTTGGCCTCCTTGCAAACTATCAAGGAGAATGCAAAATTCATCGAGGATTACATGATGGAGTCATTGCTGGCTCACCGCGACAAGGAATTCATACTTTTTCTCTACAACCAGGAGTAAGTACTACACTAGTGGCTATACTTGTTGATTTGTACTTTATAAGCAGCACGAACTTAGGTTTAATGATCATGGTGACATACCTGTGTAGGTCCACTACATTCTAATTGTAATTATACCTAAATGGAACATGGTAATATACCTATATTCCTAAAGAGGACCGCACACGACTTCACAATTGTCCGACAATTAATCGACGGGTAAACATATTTCCTCCATAGATAATTCTATTGTAGTTTTTCCTTCCTTTGCAATGGCTAAGGCTAACTTATTGGAATCACGTAGTTTGTTCGCCGTGTACTTTGCTCAAGGAGGGAAATGCAAGGGAAGGATTCTGCGACACGATCTAAATTTCTCGGTATTCGCTAGTACACATTAATTATATATAACACTTCGTAGTAATACCTCTCGAACTATCCAATTTTTTTTGCAGTGCCACCAGCAGCCGCCGCCCTGCAACTTCTGTTGATACTATGTTTGCCACAACATGGAACTACTCATTGGTTCTGCGATGACCAATGATCATCAGGTTTGTCAATCTTGCATTAATTATTTCATACTTATCAATTTATATATGCATAAATTTAATCTTCCTAGTGACAGGTTGCGAGCATTGATACAACTGCGTTGGAACAGGGCCAACTCATAAACATTCGAGGACAGTTTTCGGCATTATTAAACTGTGAGGTCATAAATTCAGATGGGAAGTTTCACAATGTAGATTGAACTTGATTAGGATAGGATTGAACTTAATGGTACATGTGTGTAAATGTACATGAATGGTTAATTTTAGTTAATTTATTTGTGAATTGGATGTGCTTTTTTCTGAAATGAATGTGAATTGGATGTGCTTGTTTCTGAAATGAATGTAGATTGGACGTATACATGTACTTGCTGTGTTTGAGCTTGTTTGAGAGGGCATGGCTAGCATTTCCTGAGGCTAGCCAATAAACATAAATAGATTTAACAATACAAAATAATATCACAAATGGTTCCTTATAACATACCGTGTGTGATACATCAGTTTTCACAGATGGTTTCATCTACAACCGTCTGTGATACATCAACTCTCACAGACGATTTCATCTACAAACTGTCTGTGATACATCAGCTATCACAAAATCGTCTGTGATAGTCAACTATCACAGATGATTTTGAGTTATTAATCGTCTGTGATAGTCTGCATCACAGACGGTTAGAAAATCGTCTGTGATGACCTCATATCATTACTGACATATAAACTCAGACGGCCCACGAAACTGTCTGTGATGACGTTTTAAAACCGTATGTGAAGATCCTTTCTGTAGTAGTGATGACAAAAGGGTACCCTCTACCTACTGTCTAGTTCGATGTTGCGACATATGTGGAATGAATCTGAATTCCTCCTCTCTTTTTATGGTGTGGAATTTGGGTGGGTCTAAAAGTGTTTGTTTTAGAAGGGCAACTTATCACATGACAAAATTGATATTTGGGGAAACACGTAGCAATGCCCCCTTGTATGTTAAGTTCACAATAACGTGCGAGCACTCATGTATACCCACGATGACAGTCTTTAGAAGTTTAGAACATATAATATGTTCTTTATTCTATAGCAACGCACAGACATTCAGCTAGTAATTAGAACAATATTTTCGAATCTTGTTTGGCTCGTTTCAGAACATTTGGTCACCCTTCGTCTACTTACATTGGGGAGTTGTGGGTCAATTTGTTCATTGTTTTAGAACATGGCTGTAACGCCCCCATTTTTGGGGCCGTCAAGGATGTGTAATTGTGAAGTAAGAAGTATCTCAATTAAGCTTCTGATTACAATAAAAGCCAAACTTTTATTACGTAAGGTTAAGGCTTGTCGGCATGTTTTAACACTAACACAGGCATCCAAGCCCAATGTTAATATATTACAAGACAAAATATCTTTCAAACCACAGGCACGCTTGAGCGCGGTCGAAACCCAATAACAATAATCATCGTCATCTGGAGGTCCACCAAAATCTTGCTCATTAAGATCCTCATCATTTTCCCAGGCTTCCCCTGTAGTTGATATTGCAAGAATGGGTACACAACCGTACTCAGCAAGCTACATGGAAAAGCTAATTAAATACATGTTAGAAATCAATGGATTATTTAGAATTTACCATATAAGACATATGTTGATGAATTTTGAGTTTAAAGCAGTTTATCTTTAAAACAGTAAAACAATAATAAATATAAAATCAGGGGTTTACTCAACAATTGCACTTACCAGCTTAACAATTCAAAATATCTACTTATGCCTCATGTATTGGAATCACCCATGAACACAACTTCATTACCCAGAAGCACAATGTATTCGAATACTATTGATTTATACTATACATAGTTGCCCAACTTTACCCATAAGATACATCAAGCTCATATTGTCATATTATAAACACGCAACACGTTAGCGTACGACTGAGCTGAGATAACAAAGTTTTTTCACTGCTCAACCTTTCAAGCCTCTACTCGGTATGACCTTGGACCATACAGCACTCGGGGGACCACCATAGAACAGTGGATCTCGCAGCCCGATGTTGACAGCGCCTACCATTGTGTAGACCAGTGAGTGTCCCTTCAGGGCCACTCCTATCCCACACCAATTCTACGACTGGTCTATCACACAAGAGCAGTTAACATCCTGTAGATATTCAATTGGAGGAGCAGTGTACTAAGCCAAGTTAGAATGACCAAACCTGTGGTTGAGTAATTTATATGTCTGTTACTTGACACAAGGTTTTTGTCCTTACATGTCTTATGGTGAGGCGATGGACCAACACCAACACGTGGTTGTCCACCTCCAGGTCTCACCTTCGACTCACTTTTTAACAAGTCTATTGAGTTGTCCATCATCTTGATCTCAGCCCTCAACTCTCCACCGAAACTATTAGCGAATAGCCAATACTCTTTTCCAGATTTTGTAAACACATTGTGTGGCAATGCTAGATATATAGCTATCATTTTATGTAACTTAAACTTGTCAAGATGAATATACCATACAAAGAATAGATGGGCTTGTATGTGGGGTATTAGAATATATCTAATTATCACGGCATTCAAAAGTATTATTTTAGTATTTAAAGTAATTGACATAAATACAGTAATAAAAGTAATAATATAATTACATGAAATATAGACTCGAAATGATCAAAGGAATGCGACTTGCTTCCTTGCACAAAGTCTTCCAATAATTCATCTTGTCCGTCATCTTCCGAAGTTTGGTCGTCGAAGTCGTGACCTAACGTGGAATAAAATAAAATAATCCAAATAACAGTGCGGGCTCAACAAGGAACGAGTTGGGAACAACATGCAAGTAAATACAATTTAGAAAAAATAAAAGAGAAAGATGGTGTGGAGTGGTAGGTATTTTTTTGGTGAATAATTCGGCAAAACGGAGTTTACAAATGGATTCATGGGCTCGAAACGATCGAAATGAGTATATAATATCAAATTAGGGTTTGGGTGAATAGTATTTGGCTCGATGAAGAGTGTTGATTTTACCATCATGGATTTAATAGGGGTTATGAACAGTAAAGGACTTTACTGTTTTTGGATTGTGAACAATATGCATAGTATTTGGGCTGGCTTTTCGGTTTGGTCCTGTAACAGTGTCTGCTTAGCCCAATCCCTTAGGTGGGCTGCCGACCCATTAGGCCACGCCTTAAAGGCCTAGCTCCAGGCAGCCTTGAGCTGTGCTCGGCCTCTAGTCAGAACGCACCCTGGCTTGCCCGAGCCGGCGGCAGTAGCGCCGACGAGGGTCACGGCGACTCCGGTGGGAGATGGCGCCACCGGGTGGTGCGGTGAGCATCATTGCATCGTGCACATCCCATTTTTTGTTGTTTCAATCGCGGTGGGTTAAACAGGTTAATTCTAGATAAGGTAAAGATAAAAGAGAAACCAAGGGATGCACTGGGAATTTGACTTTTGAGATGGTGGTTTTCATTGAAGACTTGAGATGGTGATGAAACTGGGATCCTATGAGAAGCAAAATAAGAGTGAAAATCATGTGCTGAAACTTAGGAGTACTAGTTTAGAAGGCCATTTCATAAATGGGCATAATAAAAGGTTAGCTCATAAATGATGAAGTTTTCGGAGCAGCCAAAATAAGTTTTAAAAAAACAAATAGAAAGCAGCCAAAAAAGAAACTTACAAGAAAAAAACATAAGAGGTTGCCGGGGGGTGTTGCGAGAATCGAACTCGCGACCTCTCGCACCCGAAGCGAGAATCATACCACTAGACCAAACACCCTTAGTATGCTATTTTCCTTTCAGGAATAGTTATTTCGGAGAGGCACATATTCGCTTAGCCTTTGGTCGAACAGAACAAATGATTGAGATAAAATTACGCGTAGAGCCTGGAACGCCTCTCGGTATCCTATTTTACTTTCAGGAATAATTATTTCTGAGAGGCACGTATTCGCTTAGCCATTGTTCGAACAGAACAAATGATTAAGAGAAAATTACACGTAGAGCCTGGAACGCCTCTCGGTATCACATCTTCCATGGAATTAGCAAGAAAGGGAAGGCACAAAATCGTAATATAAAGCTTTGACACTTGGCGCACACAACACACGAGCCATGGCTCACGAGCATTAGCTAGTGTCGTGGCAACGAGGATCCGACCAACGCGAGAGGTCCAAAGTCCAAAATAAGCTTGTACTATTTCAGAATGTACAGATAAGCAAGTCACGCCCCCTTCTTTCACAGAGTCTACACAAGTATTCCAGATCCCTACTATCATATGAATCACGAGAATGGACCACATGGCATTACAGTTCATACACGATAACTGTGCTCAGAAGATACCGAAAACACGATTTGGTGGTCATTATATGCACACGGCACGGTAAACACGTTGAATAAGACTTTGAACGCTCTAGCACTTGAAGCCCCTGCAAACCATCAGCCAGAGGATGAGAATCAACGCCGCAATGCCACCGCCCACCATCAACTTAAACCTCAGGTTCTGAAGCCACATCTTCCGCCTGAGCTCTCTGCCATGCCTGTGGAAGCTGTCAGCCTGAAGCAAATTTACATCCCTCAGTCACAGTTGCTTGTACATTTCACTCAAATAGGATTTTCACACACAGATTACAAGTGTCAAAGATTATATCCATACCTGTGATTGTAAGGTTTCGGTCTTGCCCACCAAAAGTTCAATCTTCTCACCACGATCCAATATCTAAGCAAAGCCCAATACAGTACGTAAACTCACTTAATACGATATATATATATACATATATATATATATATATATATATATATAAACATGAAAAGAAAACGAATTTATTTTATTCAGTTAAATGATATGAAGTTGTGGCTACTGTTAATTGTTTCACAGCTTGATCTCCTGCTAAATTTTTATTGCATAGGGCACTAGACATGGGTGTTCTGCATCTCTACAGCTAATAAGACATGCCACAGGATATCGCAAATAACTTTCCATTCTGGCGGAGTGAAGACTAATGGAATAAAAGCTAAGCAACCATCAAAGAAATACGAATGTCGGGATAAAACAACGAACAGATCAACACTAATAATTTGTCAGCACAACAATAATGGTATGTATGTACTCCCACAAAACAAGGGTATATCTTGATTTATAGAGAACAAGTTCTGAAAGTTACTTGTACAAATTGTACCTAATTACACCACCAGATGTTCACGACCTATTTCCAAATTACTTATTTTTATGTAAAGGTGCATCAGCTCTAGCACACAGTAATAATATTCCACAGAAACTTCAAGACGGCATTGTTTCTACACCAGGCAGAAGGTGCATGCGATGCATCAATGCACTATCGAAAAGTATTTAACATAGCAAACTGATGCTTAAACACCAAAACAACATGCTTATACATCATACCCTTGTAACATGATATACATGACTGCTTTAAAAAACTGTACATGAAAGAACATGTGATAGTCCGTATGTGGCCATACATGTCATTTGAATAGAGCAAGATGATTATAATTATAACCTATAAGTGTATAGAGTGTTAGAATTAAGAGTTTTTGGGAAACCTACTCTACACTACTCGTTTCCTCAGGAGTGAAATGCATGCAACGTGCTCCCTCCCCCCCTCTCTCTCAATGTGGAAAGAGAACATCCATTTGAATACATACCTTCTCAATGTTGTCCATCATAATCCCTTTGACTTCTGTCAGATGTGCTTTCACCTTGGAGAGCTTGTTAATTTCCTCTGGATGATTAATGCAATACTGCATGTGATCCTTCAGCCTCGGCCTATACCGAAAACATAAATAAAAACACTAATCAGACACATTTCCATGGTACCAGAACACCAAAATCAAATATAACCCAACACACCACAACACCATACCCGAATTCCCGGTCGAGATTGTAGGCAATGCTAAACCGATCCTCAAGCAGAAAGTCATCCTCATCTGCGTCATCGGCAAGTGGGTGTTGCCCCTCCTCATCGATACTGGAGCCATAGCGCTGCATGAAGTCTTCCCTAACAATCTCTAGGAACACAAATGGCACGCTCCTTCCCACCGCCTCATCCGCCACCACAAGAAACACTGCACGCAGCATCCAAATACACCAAGTGATCTCACAGCTTTTTCACACCACACCATGCATGCTTCTACAAGTTCACAGCTGGGGAAATTTGAGAGTATACCGAAACCACGGTCTACGAGGAAGTTGAAGGTATGTCCATCGCACGAGTAGGTGGACTTGGTGCTGTTGGGGGGAAGCTTCTGGAGGCACTGGACGGCGATGGTGCTGAAGTTGCCAGAGAAGGCCGTGTGCTCGGCCAGCACCACGGAACCCTTGGCCACGAAGCTGTATATGAGCGCTTGCTTGTTGCCGTTCATGGCTCCTCTACCTCTCGAAATCGCCCACCACAGAAGCCGGTAAGAAACCCTAGCAACTTTCAACGACACTAATCAGCACACAAATTGGCACCTAAAGAGGAACCCTTTTTTAAAAAAAAAAACAGACGAAATAATCTTAAGAGCGTAAAAATTGACACCGCATGGCACCCGGAAACTAACGACGAACGATCCAAATTTGGGGGGTGGATATGATTTAGGAATTGCCACGCACGCTGACGCGGGCTCAGGTGTAGGAATCGGCAAACTGTTGTTCAGGGCGCTGGTAGAAGGAAGATACCAAGCAGCATGAGAATCCGAGCTAGAACTTGGAGATACTAGACGATTCGGTGCTAAAATCGGGAGGTTTAATTGGACCAGATCTCGGGGTCAAACCGGACGGAGGCAGAGAGTGGAGGGAGGGTTCCGGAAGCTTCGAGGGGAAGGGGGCGGAGGGACCGAACCTTGTGGAAGCGCGGGCTCGGGTGGCCTCTGCTTCGTCTTCTTCCCGTGGCGGTGAGGTGAATCGACCAGAGAGAGACTAGAGAGCTTCCTTCACCCGATCTGCCTAGCCTTAGCTGTGATGTGACTGTGAATTAATCTTGGTTCTGACAAGTTACGGGGTTGCAGGGGCGTCCACGGCAAGCGGCGTCTGGCTTTCCTCGTGGTCGTGGAAAGCCCGCAGGTAGGTCCCGTGAGAGACAAGTTGCCTGCCCATTTTTTGTTCTGCCAAACAGAATGCGCATGTAAAATGCTCTCGCAGACTGCCGTGAGATTATATTCCAGTTATGTCTTGTAATATTTTTAAAGTTCTGTTATCAAGATTATAAAATTATTATTTTATTAAATTTCTTGAGTTTTAAAATAATTTTATTACTTTTCTCAATTTCCTATTAAGTTTCGGGGTTTACTTTGGATTTAAAGTTAAAAAGAAAAACTGATGTAATTTTTTGAATCTTCTGGTATTTAAAAATATTTTTTCTATCTTTAAAAATTAAAAATAGTTACGTGCAAAAATAAAAGTCAACTTTAAGTTAGAAAGATTTTTATTAAGTCCAAAATAAGTTAGGAAATTTTCGTGACATTTTTTTCATATTTTTCAACTCTTTTTGCTATTTTATAAAAGCTATTTTGATTATTATTATTTTTTGTATTTTCTGAAATCAAAAAATATCAATTAAACCTCCTTTTCGCTTTCGGCCCGAATCTTTCCCGCTCATTTCCCTTTCCTCTCTCCCAACCCAAGTCCCTTCCCGGGCGGCGGCTTGTTTTCCTCGGCCCGCCCCCGCTCGCCCGGCCTCCTCTCTCTCCCCTCTCCCCTTTGTCTCTCTACCATCGGGCCCACACGTCAGCACTCGTCCCCTTCGTTTCTCTTCCCCATGGGGATGCGCCCATGCCGCCCAGCGCACGCCCGCGTCAGCACTCGCCGCCCCGTCTTCTCCCCAACATGTCCTCTGCTCCGCCCCGTCCCGTCTGCGTCCACACTGCGTCACGGCCGCCAAAAAAATCATCGTCGGCGGCGTGTTTTCCTCCCCATTTTATGCGCGCATTAAAGTCCCGTCCCGACGCTATCGATCCCGCACCTGCACAGACCAGAGCTCGCTCGTGCGCTCATGTCGTCGAACTACTCCCTCTCTCCTCCTCGGCTGCTATAAATGGAAGGCCCCGCGAACCCTCTGCCCTCCTCTTCTCTTTTCTTCCCACAAACTGCAGCCACCACCAGCAACCTCATTTCTTCTCCAGTTCGACCGTGAGCAACTCCCCCTCCATTCTCCCTCTACGACCTTCGCCTTGCTGGAATTCTGGACTATTTTAGCCCCATTGTGCAACAAAAATTCTAAAAATAGCCCTGATAATTTCAAAATTCCAAAAATAACCCCACGTCGTACTAGCTATCAGTCCCTGGCAACACCTTAGTCTTTGCTTGCGTGGGCAAAAAAATTATTTATGTTTTCAAAAAATTAATTAATAATATTTGTTGGACAATTTTTTAAATATACAAAATGAGCTCAAACAATTATGAACTTTTTTGTGAAGCCTCCTAACATAGTTTTTCTACTTGTGTAATTTTTTTGAAATTTTATGCATTTTTTTTCTCCAAAATTCTTTAAAGTCTAATGTTTGTAGGAATTTTCTAATATAGCAAATGAGGTCCAAATATTATGAATTTGTTTTTCCATACTCCCTACACAGTGGACTTGATTGTGTAAATTTTATATGCTCTGAAATTATCTCGACAAATTCAGTGTTTAGGATTCAAAAATTAGGACGAGACGTTTCGAAAATTAGGGTTTCATGATTTCATGTGACTTGAAATGTGCGAAGTTTGGTACGACATGACTACTCTTGGCCGCTGTGATTCTTGATCACATTTCTTCTGTACGAAGCAGAGTACAGACATTCCATTCTTTGGTGTTATTTTAAGGGCATATCTGAATAAGATTTTCTGACATCTCAATTCAACGCTGTTAAAGAACAACAACTAAATAAGCAAGGCAAGTCACATCCTTTGATCATATTTGAATCTCAATATTTTAAATTAATTAATTTTCATTTTAAATTATTATTTTATGTGTATTTATACTCAAATAATTTAAATTATTGTCTTAATCTTTATAGTTATTCTCAATTCCAATGTATAGTCATTTATCGTCAAGATAGACAGTATGGAGAATCTTTCCGAAAGTGTTGTATTTAGGGGTTAGAAATTGAAAGGATTGGACTACAAGAATACATTATTGTTGGATGTTTGACTATAAGAAATACTTTATTGTTGGATTATAGCAATATACAATTGATGGAAGTTGGATTGTAGAAATACATGATTCGTGGATGTTGATTATAGAATCATACAATTGTTGAATGTCAGATTATATGATTGAATAATTATTGGAGATTGAATCATAGAAATGCGATATTGACGGATGTGGATGGTAGAAATAAATGATTGATGGATGTTGGATTATACAAATATATCTTAGTTGAATTATACATGAATATTTTGCTGGATTATTAGAATATATCATTGTTAAGATCGGATTATTGATACCGGATTATAGAAATGGATTATGGTTGGATGTGAGATTATTAGAGATATATGATTATTTGATATTGGATCATAGACACATATTATTATTGGATTGTTGGATATTGGATTAATGGATGTTGAATTATTAGAAATATATGATTATTGGCTATCAAATTCTAGAAGTAGCTTATTGTTGGATGTCAGATTCTAGAAGTAGTTAATTGTTGATATTGGATTATTGAAGATTGGATTATAGAAATAGATAATTATTGGATATCGAATTGTGGAATTAGAGTATTGTTAAATGTTATATTAAGGGAAGTCGGATCACAAAAATAGACTCATATTGGACCAATTGATATGGGATTATAGGGTTATATAATTGCTCGAAATTGGATTATGGGATTATGATTGCAATATCGATGGTTCACTTACTCCTTATAATTGATAATTCTTGGTCATCAAAACCCTCACCCCTTGTCGTCCTAAATAAAATTTTGATTAATACAATAGTATTGCCAAGATGTTTTGCTTAAAAACTTGATGCTTAGACAAACTTAGACTAAAATTATTTAAATCGGGGAACTTTAGCCAAATATTCAACTATGATTTAACTTGATGCTATGGTATTGCTTTTACTATGGAAGTTTTGGAAAGTGATTTAACTTGGAAAAATAAAATAAAAAATAGTTTGGACTTGGACGAAATGGATGTTTGGATGGTGCACGTTGATACACGGGATCGAGTCATTTCTATGATCGAGGCCTAGGGGTTATTTTGGAAAGTCGTCTAAGTCAGTTAAGAACCACGCTGTTGAAGATCTTAACGATTAGTCCGCTACTCCCGTCGATTGCTTGTGGCAGATTAGCTGGGCTCTACAACTGTTCGGTTGTCTTCCACTGTGTTCTTATTTGTTGGCTTGTAAACCTTTTATGGTAATCAACTCTGATATTTATTAATAAAGCTTTGCGATTATAGATATTTTCATATTTATTTACTGTGTGAGCTGGTCACTGATCATAAGATTAGTCCAGAAATACGCAGAGGATTTAAGGTGTTAACCCCGGATCCTAACATATTTGCACATCCATTTTAAAAAAAACATGCCCCATATTTTCCGAGCTCGATGAATGGTTTCGCTGGATCAAACATCCGTGACGATCAACACCCATTCGTTAGTAATTTCTCTTCAAGAAAAACAGCGACAGCATAATTCAGCTACCTCTAAACAAAATAATGGCATATCTGCTTTCGTGGCACACTTGGCCAGCAAGTTAAGTGTATGTTTGGTTCGTGATCACACCTGTAGCAAAATTCATTTTCTATCGGTTAAGTCACACGTGTCAGCGACCCAAAAAAAATGGCAAAATTCATTTTTGCTACCCAAAGTGTGGCACTGGTTTTCATGGATAAACACGCTTCCGAAACCTTTTGGTAGGCCCACGCCCCATAGAAACTGTATACCCGAGGCGAGTTTGGCGAAACAGGGCCTATTGTTCCAAACTTCCGTACTAACAGAAAATTCGGTCATCAGGCACAACAAACCCACCAAACAATTCATAAGCTTGCATATTTGTGCTGCGAGAAAAGGCAGGGTCTTCAAGGCGTCTAATAGCCACAGCATACAACTTGAATTCACACTACATCATCGAGCAAAAGTAGCACTCCCATCATGAAACATGGAAGTAGGGTACAATCATACAGGCACAGTGCTATTATTAATCAGAATCAGAATCATGCCGCCTCTTCTGCTTGTCCTTGCGGTGGCGCTTAGCCCTGTCCTCCGAGTCATGCCTCCTCTCATGCTTGTCTCGCCTTCTCTCCTTTCCCTCAGTGTGCTTTTCTCTCTTCCGCTCTTTCTCCCCTCCTCTCCTCTCATCGTGCCGCCTTTTCCCCCTCCTATCATCCTCAGAATCTTCCTGCTTGGTTGCTGGTGGTGGAGGAGGATCAATCTGCTCAGGCGTCATTTCAGGGGGATCGACCTTAAAAGAGCTAGACTCTTCCTCATTGCGAGGAGCCCTGAAGCCATGAAGACAACACGTGCATTAAATTAGAAAAATGTCCATCGAATATCATATAGAAAACTTTGTTGGATTACAGTGATTAGACGGCCATTTTATAATAAAATACCATACTTCAAGGATGGTTAAAGGGTTTAAAACAGCTACGATGTGAACTTACTTGTATAAACCTAGACCCTGCACTTGTGCTGCTTCAGCATGGCCTGCTCCCAAGTCTTCTGCAGTTGATCCTCTCTTAATGAGCTCCGCGTATTCATGCTTATCTAATCGATTGCCCTTAGGTCGACTACTACGCTTAGGAGCTAAGCCAAGTGCCTCGCGCATGGCCTGTTCCTCCTCTTCCTTCACTCTCCTAATTTCTTCCTTCAGAGCATCTTCTGAGTCAGATTTCTTATCTCTTGTATACCAGAATAGGTCCTTCCCTGGAAAAGATAACCAGTCTCTCATATCAATACGTAGAATTCATAAGGCTATCGATTAAAACATAATCAGAGGCCTTGAGAAAGTAATATAAGGAGAGTTGCCGTTTCAAGCCACTTCAGTACAAGACTGTTGAAACACGTGGCCAAGCCCAACCCTAAGATACAGAGGTTTTGCTACTATCAGAGGCAGTTATAAGGCCAAAGCAAGAGCTCCTAAGGTACAATTACAAAAGCATTGAAGTTGGTAACAAAATCATACATGTCATTATGGGTGTCACACACCACACCTATAATTTATTGCCCACAAGATTAATATGTTTCCTGTCGACAAATAGAAGGTTGAACCGTATAAATGATGAAATATATTTGTAACCGGAATCCATCAAACCAAAAGGGATGTGGTAGCAGTTTTGTTTGGGCATATCAGCATAGGTATGTAGACTAATTTGTTTAGTTTATGTTAGCCCCGATAATTGACTGCTCATGTTGCATCGATGAAGGACTCATCTCAATAAGACAGAAACATATTCTGGTTAAATTTTATATAAGCTCCAAGGTAATATCATGTATGTAAAAGGACCTAGCGTCAACCTGAATGACAGAGAAAGGCACCAATTAGTAACTTCTGATTTCTGGATATGAGTTATTAAGTGCAATGGCCATCTTACAATCTAATAGCACAATTAAATTAGCCATTGGCTAGATGAACACATGTACAACAATCAGTTAGCTATGGCAAATGAAAGCATTTCACAAATGAGAACAAGATCGAGTAGGAAAATATAGTAGGAGATATGATTTTAAGCATTTATATTATTATATAAACCGTGCGACAGCACAGCAACATAAGAAAAGCTAAATTACACCCAGCAGTAAATTCTTGCTTCATTAGGACTTGTCAGTCAGTGCAGTAGTTGGAAATTAAGGGCATGAGTATATTTACCTTTCTGCCATCTACCAACAGGAGCCTTAATGCTATGACCAAGGTAATTCTCCCTGTGCTTGTCAACCTTAACATCATCCCACTTGAATTCTGCAGGAACAAACGGGGCGAAATATTGAGTACTACAGTGCATTTAATATTTTGTGTTGCATGCCATATAATAACAAAGCTATAGCATGTAAAATGCAAGAAAATGGAGATGGCAGTGCAACAAAAGAACATGTAAAAGAGCTTCTAGGAAAAATAAATGATCAAACGGTAAGCTTGTTCATGTTAGCAGGTGTAGTATATGTCCAAAACATAATTTCTAGCATAAGCAAAAGTAAACAAGCTGTGCAATTGTACTTTCAGTTAAAAGTGCATAATGAAGCGATACAGGTTCAATTGGGGAGCTAATAAGCTTGACCTTTCATCATTTGTACTTTGTAGTACGCGAGACACATATTTACGATATTTAAACACTATTCTCGATGCACTTGATTTGAATAGAGCAATTGTCCTGGTACTTACATGCTTAGCATATAATACAACTAGGCAACGATGCCCGGTAAGCGATAGCATTCTCCTGAATTTATTCTAAACAATATAGCAATAGACTAGAAGACTATAACTGAAAAATTGTTCCAAAACGAGACCGGCAGCACAGATGAAATAGTAACTACAAATTAACTAATTTGATTGTTTTCTTGCTTTATTATTTCCTATAGCTATTCAGCAGGATTCGCTCAATTCAAATGATAAGGCAGCTAACTCCTTCAAAGGCCAAAACACAAAGAAACAGAGGGTGTTAGCTGAATGTTTTGTGCTATCCTCCGGCTTGAACAATGGACCACGTTAATAAGTGAGGTAATGGCTGCAAACAAATCTTATGCATACGGTCTGCCCACAAAATTTTAAAGCATCGTACAACTTTTTGGAAAGTTCAGACAATTCTAAATAGACACAGTTGTTTGATACCAAAATGAGAGGAATACTAATTCGTGGGATCCTGTTTAATCGAAACAAACAGGTGCAGTAATGCCACCGTTGTTTCAGGTACTTTGGCATTGGTAGCCCCTCATCCCATTTGTCGTTGTTTCAACGGGACACAACCTTTGGGTGGCATCACCCTCCAAAATACGATATTAAACCTAGAGATCATCATCATCCAACTGCCATAGGATCTGCACGAGCAGCTCGGCTATACATTAAAATCCTAAACTCTAACAAGACTGACACAACATATGCACAATCCAATCCGGTCTCTCGCGGTAATTCCCATCTATACAACGCACTACCGAATGGAGGCAAGAAACAACCAATAAACGCGCAACCAGTGCACGGACCGGCCGAAGCGAGACGGCTACGGTAGATTCCTAGCTACTGCGTCGACACCCTAGCGGACGCCCCGGGGAGGTAGAATTATGCGGCGGAGTTAAGCGCAGCGGTCGAGATCTCAAGGCGAGTGGGTTTGGGGATCGAATCGAGCTAGAGGAGGGCAGGGAGCTTACGATCTCGTCCGCCGCGGACGCCGCCTCTCGTAGGGTGGTACATCTCGACGATATTGGGGGAGAGACCAGAGAGAGAGGGGGAGGACTTGGGGATTTCTGGGAGGAAGACGAGGAGGAGAGGAGGTCGCCTACTCGGTCGGCTGCCGCTGATCAGATCTTATCAGAGAGAGAGAGGGGGGAGGATTTGGGGATTTCTGGGAGGAAGACGAGGAGGAGAGGAGGTCGCCTACTCGGTCGGCTGCCGCTGATCAGATCTTATCAGATGCGATGCGAGCGCGACTGCCGTACTGTATCGGGGAATGGACGGCCAGGATGGAGACCAGAGCGAGAGCATACCCACCCAGTCTTGTAAACCGGTTGGTGTCATTCAAAAGTCTAAACTGATGATGCAATACTTTAGCACACACTCTCTCATATATGGGCTCTACTAGGGCTCAGATGTGGATTTGAAGGGAATCGTGATTATTTTTTTGAAATTTCTTTTTACGTTAGCTAGGTCTTGAACTCATGACTCTCTTAGCTCTGATATCTTATTGAGTTGCAGGCCCATCGACAACGCCTCTAGCATCGACTAAGTCACGAAGGTGTTCCATCTCACCATCTAGCTATATGTCTCTGTTGAGCCATCGTTGGTCACCTCGGTTTTGTTGCAATGTGGTGGTCGGATTCCAACACAACGAAGTCGCATGACGACGATGGTAACAACAACCAAGTTGTCAACAACTGTGAGGAAATGCTCCTCTATGCTTGTTGTTCCCACCCTTGATTGATTTTTGTTCCTATTCATGAAGTACTTTTGTCTGTCATAACTATCGTCAATGGTGCGCTGAGTTTACGTTCCAGCTAATATCACCGATGAGAGGGTCGTAAGTGTTTTTTTGCACGGGTTAACCGAAAAACAACAATGAGGTGACCCAACCGGATATGTAAGAAGTAGGACCAAAATGACCCAAAATTCAAATTTGACTATTCGAGGATGTAATAGGATATCTCTTGGGCAAAATCTGATATATGTCACTCCAAAAGATGGCACTTTGAAAAATGCCACTCCAAAATATGAAATTAGAAATTTGCCACTTCAAAACTTAGCTCTTTGGATTTTTACCACTCTTGATCACTTTTGCCATCCCTTCTCCCTTCTCCCTCCCGGCCGGCCACATCCGGGACCTCCTCCGGCGAGCTCTAGCCGCACCGCCACCATGAACCGCACCACCTCTCTTCTTCTCCCCCTTCTTCCTTGCGAGACCGGTGGTGACTAGTGCAGTGGTATAGCGCGTCCGCCATCATGGAGCCCAAACCATCGCCCTCGCCACAGCCCGATGCCCCCCGCCCCGCCGCCATGGCCAAGCGTAAGGCTGCCGTCGCCGCGTCCTCCTCGCCATCCTCGCCAGAAGAGGCAAGCCCGAGCGCAACCCCTTCGACCTCCCCTCACACACCCACACACCGCCACCATGAACCGCACCACCTCTCTTCTTCTCCCCCTTCTTCCTTGCGAGACCGGTGGTGACTAGTGCAGTGGTATAGCGCGTCCGCCATCATGGAGCCCAAACCATCGCCCTCGCCACAGCCCGATGCCCCCCGCCCCGCCGCCATGGCCAAGCGTAAGGCTGCCGTCGCCGCGTCCTCCTCGCCATCCCTGCCGCCGAAGAGGCAAGCCCGAGAGCGCAACCCCTTCGACCTCCCGCCTCTGTCACACCCACACAACGGATTGCTCACCAACGCCATCTGCCAGTCTCCACTCAAGCCCGTGCGGGAGGACACACCCTAGGTCTCTACCATCCGGCTCAACAGGGAGGGAGAGCCGTCACCTCACTGCAAAGTCGGGAGGAAGAAGGGAGGAGAAGAAGAGAGGTGGTGCGGCTCACGATGGCAGCTCAGTTCGCGGCAAGGAGGAGGCGATGTAGTTAGAGCTCGCCAGAGAAGGTCCTGGATGTGGTCGGCCAGGAGGAAGAAGGGATAAGGGAGGGCAAAAGTGTTCAAGAGTGACAAAATTCCAAAGAACTAAGTTTTGGAGTGATAAAATTACAATTTCATGTTTTGGAGTTGTACTTTTTAAAGTGTCTTCCTTTTAGAGTGATATATATATATATATAACCATCTGCCAGTCTCCACTCAAGCCCGTGCGGGAGGACACACCCTAGGTCTCTACCATCCGGCTCAACAGGGAGGGAGAGCCGTCACCTCGCTGCAAAGTCGGGAGGAAGAAGGGAGGAGAAGAAGAGAGGTGGTGCGGCTCACGGTGGCAGCTCAGTTCGCGGCAAGGAGGAGGCGATGTAGTTAGAGCTCGCCAGAGAAGGTCCTGGATGTGGCCGGCCAGGAGGAAGAAGGGATAAGGGAGGGCAAAAGTGTTCAAGAGTGACAAAATTCCAAAGAACTAAGTTTTGGAGTGATAAAATTACAATTTCATTTTTTGGAGTTGTACTTTTTAAAGTGTCTTCCTTTTAGAGTGATAATATATATATATATATATATATATATATATATATATATATATATATATATCAAAATTTGCCTGTCTCTTGGGATAAAACAAAGTGGTTGTCGACATCTGGAACTCTCGTTACAAAACAGACAAACAAAATTATAAAAAAGAAATAGAGATTGCTATATATTCGCAAAAGGACCTGAAATGATGATGTATATTGCAAAGAGCATACTCTGATTACAGGGAAAATGACTATTAAAACACGTGGATTAGGGCTTGGATCGGGATCTATCTTTACAATGGCACATAGGCCAGGCTTTTATAGCTCTACAAGCGTCAGTAGTTGATTGCAGCAACGCCTCTTCACGTCAATAGTCGCGTCCCTTCATGTGACCGTTGTGTCTCCGGATGTAACAACCAATACCTTCTCTATATAGGTTGCAATTAACCACACATGGGCAACCGCCTTTGAGGACCTCCTCTGTTGGGGATAAGTCCTGAGGTGGTCCAAAGAGACCTCTACAGGAGAGAGGTTCTAGAGTGGTCCAAAGAGACCTCTCCCCTGGAATGGTCTGAAGGGAAGGTTCTTGAGCCCACCTTCTGACTGTGTATTTAATCGTAGGCCATGTAAGCTAATTCGGGCCCAATAGAGGATACAAGTTACTTTCGAATAAAGGTATATCCAGATAATTTAACTAGTCAACAATCTTCGTAGCTAGCCCCTCAACTTCAAGTGAAAATGACATACTTGGAAAGAGGGTCACAAGAAATCTTACGACTACAAGGTGGTCGCAGACAATTTCACGACTATGAGATGGTCGTAGTATAGTGATCGGAAGTAAAACTTTTCCGACTGGTATTTCATTTGACCAGAAAAGGATTTGATCAAGAAGGTAATTTCACTTGAGTTATAAAATTACAACTACTTTTCCTGATAAGATATAAAGGGGAGCGTCAATCGTCTTCATTTGTGAAAACAAATCTTGAAGAAACAATTATACTTCATCTTTCAATAATTTATTAGGAACAGATTATAATAAAATCTTATATGTTGGACTTCTGTCTCCAATTCCGCTTTAAGTTGTTGGTCTATAAATAACCACTATGAGGGGCAGAAGTTAAAAAAAATTCCCTCATAAGCTTTCTACCTTTCCTATCTCCACTTTATCTTTGAATACTCACCTACAAAACTCCTTCAGTTCGAGTAGATGATGTACGTTGTGTTACCTTTATCAAATCAAATTTATTTGTGTTTGAAATGGTTATCATCAATTACCAAAGAGGGAAAGATTGAGGTAACTTGTCCCACCATTATGAGTTAATGGTATAGTGTGGTAATTAATGATAATCATATTGTAGAACTAGCATTTTCCATGAATTGCATGAATAGGTTATGTTCCAGGATGATGAAGACTTGGGATGATCATGAGTTGATCATCAAGTCAAGAGCTTGGTGTAAAGGATGCATCATGAGTTGATGCTTATCAAGAAGAGATGATCATGAGTTGATCATCGAGACAAGAGAAGACCCGTCATGTGTTGATGGAGGTCAAGCAAAGGACCATCATGTGTTGATGATTACCGAGTTAATGACCCGGACTTGAAGTGATGATGTGCGTCATCAAGCTTCAAGAAGATGCAAGGCAAAGGTATGACTAGCTAGGGCTAAGGATGTTCATAGTCTTTTACCGGTCTTGGTGTTTGTATACCTTTTGCAACTAGTTGTTCAACTAGCATCTCCCAGTTATGTATGGATCCCTCGGGCTGGTTGAACAACTAGGTCTTGGCGAAGCCCTTTAGAACCGTTGGCAAATAATTAGCCATTACCTTATCATCACCTCCAGCAGCCTGAATGGCAGTAGTATAGACTTGGAGGAACTCTGACGGGTTTTTTTGTTCCATCAAAATTTTATATATTTCCTAGCTTGAACTTCTCCGACCAGGTAACATCTCTTAGTCCGAGAGAGAAAGCCTTGCAACCTGCATAAGGTCCAACACATTATCGTACATTGAGACGATTATTTTGACCAGCAGGAGATCTAGGACGTCTATCACATCCTAAAAAAAAGATGTCATGCTCACCTTGGCCTTGAACGTAACTGCCAGAAGCACCATAATTTCGGCTTTGCCTTCGGCGTCCAATCGAGGACTCTTCTAGGTGAGTCCGTTTGGGAAAGCATAGTGGCCGATTGGGTGGAAATATTCTCCGCCGCATCCTGTAGATCTTGTGCGATGGCACGCATCACTTGCACTCCTTGCTCCAGAGTTAATCTTTCGAGGGCATGCGATGGCGCTTGCTAAGTAGCGAATGCGCTCTGCAAGAGAATCCTCCTGCATAGGGGTTAGTAAGGCATTTGGATCTCTTACCATCATTGCCCGCGGAGGTGGCGTATGTGTTGCCTGTTGAGGCGCCCTCGCTGAGGAGCCAGTGGCGTCTCGGTAATAGTGGTCACGAACCTGCGAGATGCGCGCTTGTGTGGCGGCACGTATCTCTGCTTGTCGGGCGTCTTTCTCTCGTTGGAGGTGTTCCCGCTGTTCCCGTTCTTGGCATTGCCCTGATGCTTCGCGATTGGGTTGATTGTCACTGACGGCGGTGATGAATCTAGACCTGCTATTATGAGTTAATAGAGTATGTTGGTGATTAATGATAGATCCATATGTGAGACTAACACTTTTATTGATATATCTATTGTGTAGTCTTGTTTGGATGAAAAAATATGAAAATCAAATAGATATGCATTTGACATCTTATTCTTATATCTTGTTGCATTCCCCCGAACCAAAATATAGGTTGAACTATACCAAAAGTCTAACTTGAATACGTGCATATGTTATTATTACACATTCGTGTATTCACACATTTACGGGGCACTCTATGTTTTGTTGTTTCGGTTTCATTAGTATTGATCCATATTTTTTTATCCACATATATTTGGGATCTCTACTTTGAAACTTATCTCTTGAGCATATAAAGTTTGTTTAGTTCATCTATACTCATATTGTTTTATATTAAATTATTTGTAATTTATGATGGTTGTCATCAATTGCGGAAGATGGAAAGATCAAAGTATCTTGACCCACCATTGTAAGTAAATGATATGTCTCAGTAATTAATGATAATCACATTGTGAAAATAACATTTTCCATGAGTTGGGTAAAATGGGTTATGTTCCATGATGATGGTGACTTGGGATGGCATAATGAGTTGAATCCATCAAGTCAAGTTTCAAGAAGAGGATGCATCATCTGTTGATGCACATCAAGATCTTGAAGAGTGGATGATTATGAGTTGATCATAAGGTCAAGGGAAACCCCATCATGTGTTGATGGAGGGCACGTGAGGAAAACCATCATGTGGTGATGGAACTAAAGGATGCGTCACGGGTTAATGCATATCAAGATAATGTCCGGACATGAAGTGAAGATGTGCGTTATCAAGCTTCAAGAGGATGCTCAAGGCAAATGTATGGCTAGTTAGGCATAAGGATATGTTCCTAGTATTTTACTGGTCTCAGTGCTTGGTTGGGAGACATGATTGCTAGTGTAGGTTGTCGTACTATTAAGAGGGGTCTTCTTTAGTAGCTTGAGTCTCATCACGTGTTGATAGCCCAATCTCACTTGTTATAGCTCACCGTGGCATGATGCTAGTATTTGCGAATGTGTTTTACAAATAGTTGAGGCAGATGTGTCTAATCTTTGTAGCATGCGATTATACTTTGCAAATGTATTTTATAAATGGTTAAAGTTAATGTACCTACTCCTTGTGGCATTATCTAAGTTTGCAAATGTATTATGCAAATTGTTGGAGTTCATGCATTGCATTTGTTCTTACCTATGAAAAAATATTCAGTAAATGTGGTATGACCGCAAGTGACGAGTGGTACTACCACAAGTCGGTAATATCGAAATCCAGTTGGCGGTATGAATTTTCCAGATAGTATGTTTTTGTGAGACTTTATTGAAATAAAAAATCCGGTATGACCGCAAGTGATGAGCGGTAGTACCGCAAGTCGGTAATACCGAAATCCAGTTGGCGGTATGCATTTTCAAAGAGTGTGTTTTTGGAAGAATTTCTCGATATCCAAAAAACGGTAGGACCGCAAGTGATGAGCGCTATTACCGCAAGTCGGTAATACCGAAGTTGGGTTGCAGTATGTTTTTTCTAGAGAACATATTTTCGGGAGTTCTTCTTGAAATCTGAAAATGGTTTGACCGTAGATCTTGAGCGGTCGGTAATACCGAATTTTACTTGGCGGTACGATTTTTTCAGAGAGTGTTTTTTCATGATTTTTGATCATCTAGAAATCAGTAATACCGATATTACCAAGCGATATTACCGCAGTGCGGTAATACCAATTTGTAGATGACGGTAGTACCATAATTTTTTCGTAACAACTATATCAGACATATTAAATGCACAACAGTCGACCGTTGATTCTCGATTGCGATAATACCGGTCCTGAATGACGGTATTACAAAAAATCCTGATTTTTTTAGAAAGATTGTTCCAACTGCTATTTTTTGTGGCGGGTGCAGACTCGACGAGCGACGATGCGACAATAATGGCCCCGAAGGAACTATGGTTGTTGCTGGATACGAGGACGGAGTTTTCCTCTATGTCATTATCGTAGTCAGAAACGTCGAGGATGCTTTCTTTTGTCCACGCATGCAAGTTTTGATTTATAAACAAAGCACGAGACACATTGCCAAAACCGAGTCGACGAAAATGATGACGGCGATCCCACGGCCGGTGCCAGCTGTCGACGTCTGGAACTCTCGTTACAGAATGGACAAACAAAATTATAAAAAGAAAATAAAGATTGCTATATATTCGTCAAGGAACTCGAAATGGTGATGTATATTGCAAATGATATGCTCTGATTACATGGAAAATGGCTATGAATACACGTGGAGTAGGTTTTGGATCAGAATCTATCTTTACAATAGCACATAGGCCAAGCTTTTATATCTCTACAAGCGTCGGCAGTTGACTGCAGCAGCGCCTCTTCACGTCAATGATCGCGTCCCTTTATGCCGATCATCGTATCCCTTCATGGTGATCGTTGTGTCTCCGGATGTAATAGATAATATCTTTTCTATGTGAGTTATAATTAACCACACGTGAGCAATCACTTTTGAAAACCTCTTCGGTTGGGGAGAGGGGTAATTCGAGTTCAATAGATGACCCAAATTACTTTCTAATAATCCAATTAATTTAACTCGTCAACGATCTTGTCGGTCGCTTACTTGTTTTTTTTTTCACTCTCTCTCGAATCTTAGCCGGCTCTCGAAGACTCAAGAGTCCCCCGACTCCCTCTTCGCAGGCGCCGCGACCAATCGAATCGACCCCACCCAAGCTCCCAAAACTCGACAGATTCGCGACAAAATGGCGATGCGATCCGCGCTGACCTCCCTCCCCGCGCGCCTCCGCTCCCCGTCGGCGGTGGCTGCCTGCGGCAGCCGGCGCACCATGAGCGACGGGAAGGGGCGCGTGCTCAGCGAGGAGGAGCGCGCCAAGGAGACCGTCTACATCCAGGTCGGTCGCACTCGTATCCCCGTCCAAAACCCTAGCCCCTCTGTATAGTTCTCCTTCCAGCGGATGCTTACATGGTGTTTTGGTTGGATTGGGCGCTGGGAGCAGAAGATGGAGAGGGAGAGGCAGGAGAAGCTCAAGAAGAAGCTCGAGCAGGAGAAGGCCCAGGCCGAAAAGGCCAAGCCCGGCGCTGACGACAAGGTATAACATTGTTTCTCTATGCTTGTCAAAAGATTTGGGCGGGACAAGGTTACGTGATTGTATCTCTACCTGTAAAACCGCCTTGTATTTTACATTTTAGACTCACCAATCTAGGAATTATCAGTTTACACTCAACAGCCAAAGCACCGATAGATTTGAAGTCAACACGGTGTGGGTCATTTCAAGTTACTGCAACTTTCTTCTTGGATCATCACAGTAGAAGACTCATCTTCAAATAGCACACTCTCAACTCTAGCACCAAATTACGGTTTCCATTTTTCTAAAATGATGAAAAACAAGCAATCAATAACATGTTAACAATTTAGCATAAGAACAATCACCATTAGTAACTTCTCCGAGTTCTCTCGGCTCCTGCAGATACGCGGTGCAACACTCCTCTGGCCTCTGCTCCTCGGTCGGCTCAGTGCCGGTGTCGCTCTGCGGCTGTGGCCGGCCACGCTGCTGCCTCTCCCACCTCCAACCCACTCCACGAACCGAGCAAGCTTAGCAGAGGAACCGGCGACCCGGAGGCGCGGCGCTCTGTGCAGCCGTCAGTCACAAAGAGAGGCGAGCAGAGGGATCGGCCGGAGGACGACCAGCAGGAGGTGGGCGACTGGAGGAGGAGCGCGCGACGGGGTCAGCCGGCGGAGAGGAGGAGCAGCGACGGCCAGACGAGACGGGATCGGGAGGAGAGGCGGTGCCCAAGCAGACTGACGGATCGGAGGAGGAGCGGCGCGACGGGGCTCACGGGCTAGAGTGGGAGAGGAGCAGAGGAGCCGCGCCGACGAACAGGGGACCGGGAGGAGGCCAGGCCGACGGCCGAGAGGAGGCGCTACGGGGAGGAGGGAGACGCGGCCGCGGCGTTGCGCGTCGATCCGTGGCCGGCGGCGCATGGAGGACGAGGAGAGGAGGAGGCAAGTGCCGGGCGTGGGATCGATCGCCCGGCCTTGGCACATTTTAGGGACGAGGAGAGGGAGGGAGAAGCAAGTCTTTGTTGTCTTTGGCGTGAGATTTGGGAGAAACAGCTTCCTGTTAGGGTATTAGGGGGGTGGGAGGCGTGGGGCGTGTCTGGGCGGCTTCGGACACGCGGTCATGCCGTGTCCGACACGCGGTCGGATTTTTTGTAATTAAAATTTAATTTTAAAGTTACCGAGCACGTTATCGACACGCGTCGGCGACGTGTCCGACCGCGTGGACACGCGAGATTTGGGCGGGACAAGGTTACGTGATTGTATCTCTACCTGTAAAACCGCCTTGTATTTTACATTTTAGACTCACCAATCTAGGAATTATCAGTTTACACTCAACAGTCAAAGCACCGATAGATTTGAAGTCAACACGGTGTGGGTCATTTCAAGTTACTGCAACCTATGATGCACGGACACGGATACGTCGACACGACACGACACCGACACGGGAATTCACCATTTTCCCAAAAATATCGATACGGTGACACGGCTATATATATTTAAATAATAAGAATAAATTATACATATGTATCATTTTTTATGTTTCTTCATGCTTGCCAAACTGAAATGTTGTAAAGTGTAAATTAAACTCGGAATATGTACCTCTCAAAGATGACCCTTGCCTCTTCATTCTTCTTGCAGAATCATGAATCATGATATGTTCAATTGGTCATATGAATACCATTTTCAGAAATCATAATTCCATAAACCTAGGAAAAGAAATAACTTGATCAGCAAGAGTTGCAACTTGCAAGACTATAAAGATAACATATATAATTGAATACTTGATCCTTGAACAATCAAAGGCTCAAAGCATGAAAGCAATAGAGCAACAACAACTGATAATTGATAAGCGATAAAAATTAACAAGTAACCAAGTTCAAACATAGAAACTTAAATGCATGGTTCAACCAACAGCTCAACATAGGAGTTGTTCAACTTAAGTTACATAATAAAATCAAATTCCAGTGGCAAAGCTAAATAAAAGACAACATGGGACTCTTATTCTTCCACTTCATCCTCATTTTCTTCTTGGATCATCACAGTAGAAGACTCATCTTCAAATAGCACACTCTCCAACTCTAGCACCAGAATTACCGGTTTCCATTTTTCTAAAATGATGAAAAACAAGCAATCAATAACATGTTAACAATTTAGCATAAGAACAATCACCATTAGTAACTTCTCTGAGTTCTCTCGCTCTCATCAGCCCGATGCAACACTCCTCCGCCTCTGCTCCTCGGTCGGCTCAGTGCGCACTGCCTCTGCGGCTGCGGCCACGGCTCTGCCTTGCCTCCTCCCCCTCCCCCTCCAACCACTCCACAGAACCAGAGCAAGCTTAGCAGAGGGAACCGGCGACCGGAGTGGCGCGGCGCTCTGCGCAGGCCGTAGTCACAAAGAGAGGCGAGCCAGAGGGACGGCCAGAGGGACGACCAGAGGAGGTGGCTGACCTGGAGGAGGAGCGGCGCGACGGGGGGCTGCCGGGCTGGAGAGGGAGGAGCCGCGCGACGCCGACGGAGGATCGGGAGGAGGCGGCGCGACGCCGACGGACGGGGATCGGAGGAGGAGCGGCGCGACGGGGATCACGGGCTAGAGACGGAGAGAGTCGTGAGGAGCCGCGCCACGAACGGGGACCGGGAGGAGGAGCGCGCGACGGGGCCGAGAGGAGGAGCGCTACGGGAGGAGGGAGGGCGGCCTTGCCGCAGCGCCGATCGCGCGGCCGTGGCGCATGGAGGACGAGGAGAGGGAGGAGGCAAGTCTTGGGCGTGGGATCGGCGCACGCCGCGCATGGAGGACGAGGAGAGGGAGGAGGCAAGTCTTCTTGTCTTGGGCGTGAGATTTGGGAGGAAACAGCTTCCGGTTAGGGTATTAGGGGGTGGGGAGACGTGGGCTGTGTCCTGGGCCGTGTCGGACACGCGGTCATGCCGTGTCCGACACGTGTCGGGATTTTTTGTAATTAAAATTTAATTTTAAAGTTACCGATACGTTGTCGACACGTGTCGGCGACGTGTCCGACACGTGGACACGTCATCCGACACGGATACGACAGTTTAGGGAAGTGTCCGTGCTTCAGAGACTGCAACTGTGTAGTAACAACTGCCAAACCACTTGTCGTTTGACTACACCGAGTTGATCTGGCTAGAAGAGGTGGGTGGGGGTTCCTCCATCCCTGAGCAAAATGTGTAGGGACACTGCCATCGTTGGGGTCCTTGGGGAAACAGAAAAATGCTTTTTGCGAGGTTTAGTCTTGGAGGGCCTGGAAATGTTTTGATCATGCTTTATGTCCGGAGTGCAGACTATTTTTCATTTTTTCTGGTGGGGATTGAAGATGGTTACATTTTGGGAATGACTTGTTAGATCAACTCAACCGTGTGGCAGGGGAGATGTAAAAGTAAAGGAAGGTGTTTTGAGCTGAGAGACAGCAAGTGTTCAAGTGAAATCTTGATGATTATGACCCACCTTGCTGTATATTATCTGTTTTGGTTCAGAAAATAAGTGCAGTAGGTTCAGTAGTAGTGTTCTGTGGATCCCTGTTAAAACTTCTTTTCAGTTCTGAGTACTGTAGGTCGAGCTTAATGCCCCTTAGCACCAAGTTTTTAGACGGACAGGACACCACCAAACGGTGCCCCAGATCCATTTTATTGAAACTGAGTTCCACTGTTCCAGCTCATTACAATCCAGTTACATCCTCCCCCATCACAGAGTTTTGACGAATACAGAAATGAAATTCAAAAGGCTAAGCATCCATTCACATTTCTTTTCCAGTTCTTCGGTTTATGGTCTTCTTATTATTCTTTCTTCATTTTGCTTTTGCATCCGACCGCATGTTCCACTCTCCTTCCGCTTCTGCTCCACAAAGCTCCAGTCCTCCACCCAAATTCAGTGTCCTCATTGGTATGTCAATTTCATCAGTTCTGTCAGCAAATACTCCAACCTCTCACAACAGAGATCCATCAGATGTAACGCTGAATCCTGGTATAAAGGCTTCCATCTTCTCACCACAGTTATCAGCTCCTTCCAAATTTGCTTCACATTGAACCAACTTTTGTGCTGGAAACACAATATCATTGCGATAATAAAGGTTATTAAGTCGTAAAGTCGAGTCGAGTCACCATAGGACTGACTTGTCGACTTGGGCGACTAGTCGGCCGACTTGTCGCGACTAGTCTGTGACCGGGCAGCAAACATGGTAATATGGCATGGTTGGACTGGGCATTCAATTGACTAGAGTAACCAAACTATATTGGACACATACATAGTATATCATCAATTGAACTTCACATTGTGCACTGGAATAAAGAGGACAATAATAGAAGCAAGAAGACTTACTTTTTTTTCGTGAGCCCTACATCTCTTCCTTGTTGAATATCTTTCTATGAAATTGAGAAACAAGTACCTGGAAATTGAGGAACAAAATAATTAGCAAAAAGACAAGTATGTAATTGTATGTTTGTATTGATATATTCCTTACAGATCATGATTCATGATTCATGATATATACCTTGTAAATTAACAACAAATGGACAGCAAGTAAATTAACAGCAGTGCACAACAAACATATAGGGCAGCAATTAAGCATAATTAAAATAAAGTTCTGAGTCCATGACAATGATAATAAAATAACATAACAATTAATAGCAAGTTCTCAGTCCATGACAATTGACAAGTCATCAACAGGCAACAGCCCATAGTCAGAGTAGTCTAAACTCCAAAAGACCAAAACATCCTCCTGACAGTGGGCCTCAGACCTGCTTGTTGTCCAACTTGAATTCCCAGGTCAACGTCTAGTCGGAGCTAGTCAACGTATAGTCGACAAGTTGCCTGACTTGACAAACTAGCCAAGTCGTTGGTCCCTGTCCGACTGGATGATTAATCGTCGATTAGGTGATGTCTTGAGAACAATGGTGATAATTCCTTAAAGTCCACAGAATGGCAGCAACAGTAATATTTAAAACAGCAAGTTTTTTTTGTTGCTAATCCAAAATTTGGCTATTGATTCATAGTTCCAACATCTTTTTGAAGGGAAATTAGATATCTCAGCCCAAACAAACTTTGAAACCACACAATAAAAAATGGTGTATAGTTTCATTCTCACTGCAGAAAGCACAATTCAAAAGGTTTCACAATGTTCCTTTTTAGCAGATTATCCTTTGACATCAATTTGTTATGAGACACTAACCACAAAAAAAAAATTGAATTCGAGGAGGAACATGAATTGACCAAATAGCAGGAATGTAAATTGGCAACACCCCTCTAAAATTAATGATAGCAAAATGAGATTTAGATGAATAAACCCCACCCCTTAGCACCAAGTGCATGGTACATACTCTTCTGTCTACCAGGTTCTCTTTTCCTTTTGCTAGAGTTCAGCATTAGGTCTTCACTTGGTAGTCGCTCTAGTCTCTTTCCATCTATGTAAAACTATGTTTCTGTTGGCGGTAATGGAAAATGGGGATCACCCCGTTTAAAAAAACGAAAATAGCTGCTGTAAGATTTGACTAAGTACTTGTTGACCAGGTTATGATGCAGATCATTGATCCACCGTAGATACTATAATACGATGAATTCAGCTCTTTTTAATTTTTCTGAGAAATCCTTTCTAATTGATCAGTGCCTGAAATGCTGTGAAATTGTTCCTCATTGTCCGTCTCTTTACATAATTGATAATTCTGAATAGGAAATAAATATATTTATTTGAGAAGGTTGCATTCCAATTACTGAAACAAACTCCAAATTGTGTTCGGGTGTCCTTTGTTTCGTGTTGCAAACCAACTTTTAGAAACTGTGTGGATTCCTTCACAATATGGAGCATTGGTTGCAGCAGACTTCAGGAACCACTTGGCAAATTAGAAGGCAGCTATGAGAAAGTTAAATGCTCTAATAGTAATACATCCTGGGTGCAAAAAGCAATGTCAAACAGCAATTTGGAGTTGCATAGGATTTTGTAGGCAATGTAATAACTTTTGATGTAGAAAACTGTAGCTTTGATTTATCAGACATGTCATGCTTCTTGTAGACATTGCAGTTTCAATCAATTGCTTCCCTCTTTGAGATACAATGTGCTGCTTATCGCATTTCTTTGTCTGTAACATCAGTTTGTGCTACGTACTAATGCTTCTCATCACCTTGCCAGAAACCCGAGGGATCCAACTAGGAGTGATCTGCTGCTGCCTGAAGATGACCTTGTTTCACATGCCTCCTGCGGACATTTGTGTTTATACATGTCTGGAGATGGAAGAATAAATTCTGTAAAACATTGACAGCGCTAGCTTTGCTGCGTTTTCGGTTTTCTCGCATTTGTTCAAGATAGAATCCGCACTCCTATCGTTGTTGGACCATTTTGTCAGTGTACCCTTTCTGCATTTTCTCGCATCTGGTAAATTGGCTGTACGCATTGTAACACCTGGGCTATTCAAAACCAAGATACCACTAAAAAAACTTAACATACAACTATGAAGCGAAATAATTTACACAAAACTCATTTAAAAGAATAACATGGCCGTCTCAAAACCATATTAAGAACAATTACTGAATCCAATTAAGTGAAAAAAACACATTTAATATAGGAGTATAAAGCAATCATGGACAAGTTAATTTATTATAGTTCAGCACTTAACCATTGAATGACATAACTAAATATTATTAATGGAGTTTGGAGTGAGATGAAATGTGTGAATAGTGTGGGTCTACTACCTCCACAAGATAGCCATCATCACCGATCACCTAAATTAGACAACAAAGCAAGAATGAGCTAGATACTCAGCAAGTATAGTAAACAATTGATCATACAAAATTATGAACAAGTCAACCACAATACGAATTATGAACTTATCTCCGAAACTTATGTGTGTGTATGGAATGAATGGATGCATTGAAAAGAATGGATTGCAAACATGCTCATACCAGTATAGCGAGTGACACACCCGTCGGTGTTCACACAAGCCCGTACTTAACAAAGTCCGGGGATCCAATTACCGTATGAATAACATTTCATACAGGTGTTCGAAATTTGCCTACATTGAAATGGTGGGTCTTACGTACCATACTGGAGTTGATGAGTCTTTACAAATCCATTCCCGTGGATGGAACATGAACAACACATGAATGAAATGAAACATATGTAATGAATGTCACCAATTTCTTCCACATGGATTACCAATTAAGAACATAATATATAACATGGAATATGAACATGGATCATAAGATTAACAATACATCAACAATCATTCAACAGAAATCAATATATATTAATCCATTGTACTTGTCTTTCGCGATGTGACGCGCTAGGAGGTAACGAAGGTGCTCCTACACTCACCGCCTACACAATTATATACTCGAAATAAGAACAATATGATACCGAACAAAGCTACCGATGATCTACAATAACTCCCTGACTATCCAATACAACGAATAGACCCAAAACTGAAATCAGACAATCCATCCACCTGAAACGACTTTGGACATCGGCACAAAAAATTCATATCTATTGATCTAGGACTCGGAACGAGATGAGTCTAGTGCCCAACGAAATACAACGAGCAAACCTAAAAAATTCTAGTTGACAAGATTTTCTAATTCAGCCAAAATAATTTACTAAACAGAGGGTGAAAGTGCCTGACAGAAATATGTCCAGATGAACAAAACAGCAGCGAAGAACATAACATAACTTTTAATCTACAAATCCAATTAGAGTGTTCTTTATCAATCTGGAAAGATGATAAAATTATCTACATAAATCATTTTGGGTGACAAGTCTGAATATGATCCTAACCAAATCATATTTTATTAAACAACTTTACTGACAATTCTCGTCAGGTTTTTCAGGATAACAGGAAAGAATCTATCGTAACTTTTGAACCGTATATCGGAATCTGGTGATCTCGGCGGCTCTGGAAAGATAAGAACCATGGATACAAATATCTAGGAGGTGAGAACCTCCAGATCAACCTCTAAGAAGCTTAAACCGGCGCACAACAAATTGGACACAACAGATCTTCTAGGGACAGATTTCGATCCAACCAAATTTATTCGAATTCGCATCTACCAAATTGTCAAACAACCAAAACGACGATTGTTACTCTTGACGATCCCAGGGAGGCGATGAACGAGCGCTTGGTTTAGACGATCCCCCTTCTCCTCTCTTCTCCCTTCTCCTGGCCGGCCACCACCCGTGAGAACCGACTCCCGGGGCAGTAGTAGGAGGGAATCAGCAGGAGCACTCAACATCGGGGAGGAGGAGCACCAGGGGAGGGCGGCAGCAGGGAGGCACCAAGATGGGGAGGGGGCCGACGGCCGGGGTGGAGAGAGGGGGAGAGGGGCGGCTAGGGTTGGGGGAGGCGCCCCCCTTTGGGTCGGCTCCCCCTTGGTCGGTTGGCCCTCATGGGTCTCCTGGGTCGCGGCCGGCGGCCCAGGTTGGCGAGAAAAACCAGAAAACATCCCGCCGAAATAGGAATTTTCGATTCTTTAACTGTCTTTTCCCTCTCCGGCTTAAATTATAATTACTCGATTCGATTCCGGGGTATTACACGTATGGTTCATGTTTCTTGCTAGATCCGAACAGTGCCAGGTTGGTATGTTAGCTCAGATATGGCTTGTCAGCGTTCAGGTTTTTCAGATACTTCTAGTTCTCTGTGTTGAGGAACCGTCACTGGTGAGTCCAATCTAAGCGATTACTTTGTAGATAAACTCATAATCGTAAGAACAATGCAATAACGAAATAGTAGATTGAACACAGAGATATGAGAGAACTTTAGCTTCTCTTATTGTTCTTCTGTAAGTCGTGTACAATATTGAGGGTCATTTCTCCTTTATATATGCAATTGGATAGCTGAGGAGTCCACTTGGGTTAGGACTCTCCGGTTTTAGGCCCGGTTTCTTAACACTCTATTTTGGCACTCATCCGTCAAGTTCATGTCTCATCAAAATTTCATTAAAATCCAGTGGAAAATTTTTTAAAGGAAGAGTACATGACATGCATTCCGCTGTGTTGCATGAATTACCTCGTTAAAAATTTTACTTAGAAATTTCAGAAAAACTTGTCAATGGAGAAATAGTATAATCCACCTAATTTTATTTAATCTCTAGAATTTATTCTTTGGGCACTTGAACTTCGTGATCAAGCTTTAATAATGAATTCATGAAGATTCTCTCCCTAAATCCTACACTTCTCCAAGCCTCATCATTTCAATTCCACGTATGCATCTTTCAAAGCTAGACGCTGGAAGTGATTTAGTGAATAAATATGCAAGATTGTCACATGACTTAATATGCAGTACCTTAATTTCATTCATCTTTTGCAATTCATGAGTATAGAAAAACTTGGGGTTGATATGCTTTGTGAGAGGGCTCTTCACATAACCTATCTGCACTTGTGCAACACAAGTTGCATTATCTTCATAGATAATAGTGGGGGTTTACGCGGTATTCAATCCACATGACTGCGGGATGTGGTGAATCATCCGCCCAAGCCAAGAACATTCCCGTGAGGACTCGTATAGTGCTATGATTTCTGAGTGGTTCGTCGAAATAGATACAAGACTCTGCTTAGATGATTTACATGAAATTGCAGTTCCACCACATAGGAATGCATGGCCTGTTTGCGACTTAGCTGTATGCGGGTCTGACAGGTACCCAACATCTGCATACCCAGTCATAGTTAGGACTTGGTTATTTCCGTAGAACAGACTAAGATCTTTGCTTCCTTGAAGGTATCGAAGATGTCCTTTATTCCATACCAATGTCTTTTGGTAGGTTCTGCACTATTCCTTGTTAGTAGGTTCAAGTTTATTGTCATTTAGATCAAATATCTAAAGGTAATTCCGCCCATGTCCGGGAATAATTTTATTTATAATCGTCTGCTGGTCGCTGAGTGAAACATTGTGCAACAAGTATTGTTTTATGTCTTACAACTTCATTGTTTTCATTTCTCTTTCGAACAAATACACACTTATGCCCTACGGGGTGCACATGGGGATGTGTGCAGTTTGTAGGCCCAAATATCTCTATTTTATTCAAGAACAATAATTCTGATTCTATTGCCTTCTTCTAATCTGATCTTTTCTTACATTCAGCGGGCGATGCAGGCTCTGGATCGAGATCGATGATTGTGATAATTTTTTGCAAAATAAATATCAACATTGGTTGTTGTTCTATTCATAGATTCTTCCATGACCACATAATTTATAGCTATTTTCTTCATGGGGTGATCCTACTAATGCTTCTACTTGCCCACCGGTGCTTCCAATTACGGGGGCATTCCCCTTTACTTTTTCAGCTCCGACGTGTGCGTACACATCCATGCTAATGTCTCCCTCCGTGTGAATATTAAAATTCGGTATGCCTTTTACTGAAAGTTCCGTACGGGTGTCAGGTCTCAACTGGCTCCTTTTCTAATTGTGGGGAACTTCAATGATCGGCTGTGTCAAGTCCTTCTTATCCTTTTCGCCAGGCGTCCCTAGTTATTTGTGATTCGAGGGCCGGAGTTCTCGTCCTTTTATTCTAAGGCATATGGATGGGATTAAGGATGCCTTCAATTTTGTTTGGTATTTCAACCATCTTTGGCGCATTGCATGCAGACACATGCGACTTGATCACGCTCTTCAAATCACTAAAGTGGTCTAACAGTTGATTCACTAATGCTTGCAAATCAATTATGTTCTGGACTTCTCTATTTGTTTCACTAGTGCGTGGGTCATGTGCATGGATTCTCGTGACTTGTCACATCATTTCCCAATATTTTTTATCAAGGGGTTGATTTCGTCCCCCTAATGACGGGAAACTATCATTATCAAATGTATTATCAGCAAAGCGGATTGTATGTAAATCTCTAGTCATGGGGTCCCGATACCTGATTATGGATATTGTCTCATAATCAGTGGGGTTCCAAGTTAGGTAATTGTGGCCACACTGGGCCTCTCTTCGAACTCCCGGTTCGTAATGTTAGTCATCTACATATTCATGCAAAAAATGTATAAGATTACTGCTGGTAATTTGCATAAAATGGATAAAAAATTCTCAAAGTATTTTCCTATTTTTCTATGTATTTATCATGATTTATTGCTATTTTCAGTGATTAAAAGCAATATAAACAATCAAAAAATAATTAATTAATACAATACATAAATTGTATAGAAATAATAATAACAAAGTAAAACATGTTTTAAATACAAAAACTGATTCAAAATTTGAATTCCGAGACCCTTTTCTACTAGAAAAATGATTTTCACGAATTCTGCAATTTTCAGGGGTTAAAACTCAAATTTTAATTCTGATAAAATTTTCGCATAATTTTCATATTTCCCGAGGGTTTTTCGCAAAATATTCTTATTCGCGAAAGAATATCATAATTTACGGAATTCCGAGGGTTCTTTCTTTCTTTCTTTTTTTTTTTTGCAAAATTTGGGTTTTTTTAGTTTTTTTCTTCTTCGGCCCAATTAATAGGCCGTCCTTCGGCGCATTCGGCCGAAGCGGTCGCTTCAAAATCAGTCGATGGGGTAGGGTTTCCCCTACCCTTGTGCATGGCCTGGCGGCGGTAGTGGGGCGGGGGGATGCGGAGGCGGGGCGGTGGCGCGGGCGTCTGTGGTGGCCGGTCATGTGCGCAAGCGCAACGCCATTCGTGGAACGTAGGTCGGCGCGGCGACCCGTGCAGAGGCTCAAGGCGGCGCGCATGCGCGCGACTCCGTCGCGTGGTTCCGGCGGCGGCTCAAGCGGTCGCGGCCGTCGGCGGGCGATGCTCAAGCTCGATCCGTGGCGCGGCGAGCTCGCGTGGGTGGTCGACTTCAGGTGGGCCGAGTGGCGCGCTCAAGTGTGGGTTGGTTGGCTCCGGCGGAGCCATGCGGGTGGCTACCGGCCGGAGGTTTCAAGCCTTCTCCCTCCTTTTTTTCCTATTTGCTTCGTTGTTGTGCGCGCGCGCTCTAAGGCGTTGGAGGTTTCGATGCGCACCGGTGGCGCGGAGGACCCGTACGAGGCCAGTGGCCATGCGTGGCGGTGCTCCGTGTGGTGGCGGCGCTTCGAAGCGCAAGCGATCGCCGAGGCGCGCCGCGCGCGAGGCGGCCGTGGGGCGGCCGAGCGGGAAGGCGTCGCGGCGCGCGGCGCCATCTCTGCGGAGGCGGGCCGGTGGCTTTAAGGGACCGGTGGCGCCGACATCATCTTCTCTTCCTCCTCTCTCCTTTTTTCCTATGATGTTTTGCGCGCGTCGACCGATGATGGCGGTGGTCGCTGGCGGGATGGTCGCGATCTTTGGCGGGGAGGGCCGTCTTGGGCGGCGTCGGCCAGTGGAGGCCGACGACAAGTCGGCAGCGCACGGCTCCAGGTCGTGCGCCGACCGATTTCTTGGTATTACTGTTCATACGAGACACATTGTGCATACGATCACTGTTCATACGGGTATTGTTCATACATCCACCGATCGGCTTGGCCGACGACTTCAAGTCAACTCGCGGTAGATTAAAACAGATGAAATTTCTAATTTACGGTACAATCGACATCATTTTTTTCATGCAATCTACCGATCAATATTGTGCCAGCGACTGCAAGTTGGCTCACAGTAGATTAGGTGGATTTGCACCGTAGAAAAACCAATCTAGAAAGCTAAATTTTGCAGAATTAAAAGTACTCTAGAAAAATGATTCAAACTACGAGTATCATGCTACGACAGTTACCTTTCGATCCGAGGAGAGTCGACCGTGGTGATAATGTGTTGAGGAACCGTTGCTGATGAGTCTAGTCCGAGCGATTACCTCGTAGATAAACTCATAATCGTAAGAACAATGCAAGAATGTAATTACAGAATAGTAGATTGAATATATAGATATGAGAGAACTCCAGTCTTATCTTTATTGCTCTTCTGTAAACCGTGTACAATGTTGAGGGTTCCCCCTCTTTTATATAGTCAACTGGATGGGTGAGCAGTCCATCTGGGCTAGAACTCTCCGATCCTGAGTCCGATTTCTTAACACTCTAGTCTCCACTCGAGGAGAGGTGCCATCGTTTGCAGCATATCTTATCTATGCATAAGGTGTTAATGCAAACGATATTAAGAGACTCGGAAAGAAAACAAACACCAAGTATGGTCATGATCATATGGCCCTCGTCGTTCCCATTACCTGTAGTGTGAAGTGGTGAGTTTTTGGTTACGTTAAAATGATATTGTTTCACAATAAAATAAAATAAAATAAAAGTAAAAATTTTACTGTAAATAAAATAATAAAAATAACACCGCAGGTCACCTATCGCACTCGAAGAAACTGCGTGAGAACAATGAATTTCACGCTGTTGCTGCTACATCATTTTTTTAAACAGTAAAGATGCTATTTTTTTATATCTAGATTTGCTGTTCAAAAAGAAACGAGACAAAAAAAACTCGTCGAGGGGCCTGCTGCTTTGCCTGTAGACTGTAGTGCCCCCCCGAGGTCGCGACCCTCCGATCCGATCGGACGGTCGAAACGGCACAGATATCACTATATAAGCCCGTCCCACCAGGCTCCCCAAAACCCTAGTGCCGCCGCCACAGACTCCTCCTCTGCTCCCTTCTGTCGCGCCGCCGCCGTCGCCTCCGAGATGGTACGTTCTCTCAGCCCTACTCCTCTCGCCAGTGGAGCGGATCGATTCGCAGCGCCGTGCTATTGACTTGTTCCTCGCAGGCCCCAAAGAAGGACAAGGCCCCGCCGCCGTCGTCAAAGCCGGCCAAGTCCGGCGGTGGCAAGCAGAAGAAGAAGGTGACGCTGTCTCTCTCACCTTCCTGTTGGTTTCTGTTCTCTTTCGTTGGTGGTTTCGGATCTGTGGGATTCTCATGGTGGATGTGCGTGCTGTTTATTGGTTGCAGAAGTGGAGCAAGGGTAAGCAAAAGGAGAAGGTGAACAACTCGGTGCTCTTCGACCAGGCCACCTACGACAAGCTTCTGTCCGAGGTGCCCAAGTACAAGCAGATCACCCCCTCCGTCCTCTCCGAGAGACTTCGGGTAATCCATCTCTCCTTCCATATCTACTATACTAGCAGTGTGCACATCCTGTCCGTACCTGCAGGATCATTTAAGTTTCTGCGTTAATTGTCTGATGATGTGCTGTCAATTTGTGATGCGCGGTGAACATAATCGTTGGTGGCTAGTATGTAATTTGTGGATAGGTCATTGCTCATGGCTCGTGTCTGCTTAGTTTATCTGATTGCTGATTGCTGTCATATGTCATTTAGATGAAAACCATGGCAGTAACCTGTCTGTGAATTATTGTTATGTTGGTATGTTGCTTGTGTATGGCATAGCCTGATTTGTCTCACATCTCATTATTGCCACTAGCGTTTAAGTGTTACTACTCGTTTTGGATTGCTCCCGCTAAATGTTTTTAGATGCGTTGTTGACATGTTGCTCATGACATCTTTATCTTATGTGTTTGTCAGATGCTAATCCATTCATCTTCGCTACCTCTGTATCTAGTAGTTGTCCATGCTACCATGTTCTTGTTGATTGTTCATGTAAACAGGCATTTATTGCCCATCCAACCATGTTTTATGGATTGTTCATGGTAACAAGTGTTTGTTCTAGATGATGTTTGCAGCGTTGCATTTGTAATTAAGTTAGCATGATATAGATCAATCCCTTGTGTTTCCTATTTGTACCAATTTCTACATTTTTGTAACTTATTCCTTTTGTCGCCGTGAAATTAAAACTGTTTTGCCCATTGCCTTGCAGATCAATGGGTCCCTGGCTCGGAGGGCTATCAAGGATCTGATGGCACGGGGCCTCATCCGCTTGGTCTCAGTTCACTCAAGCCAGCAGATCTACACCAGGGCAACCAACACCTAAGGGTGGTTGTTGATGCCCTTTGTCTGCGCTCCATGTGTACCTAGGTGCTCCTCTACTTTAGAACAAGTGTTATCTTTGTCGAGTTTGCTATTGTTATGCTAAATGAGGTACTTGAGATGGTCAGCATCTCTATATGGCTGAAACCGTTTAAGAGGTTTTGTGTATTAGTTGAGTACTATGCTGGTTTGTCTTTTTATAAATCATCACTATGTCTCTATGGCTCATTTTGGTTGATGGGTTCATGGTGCGATCCCTCCGAACTATCAAAGTTTCCCCATGATGAATTGATTTACATAGATGATGCTGGGGACAAGTAATTGTGAATCTACTCTTTGTCATGTATGTTTGGTCAAAACCGTGCTGGCTGTTTGTTGCTTATAACTGTAACGGGTTGGATGCAATTGTGCTTAACGAAAGATTAGCTGCTGCAGTTCATACGGGGCTCTTGAGCTACAGTGCCAGTGCCTACCTAATGGCCTGTAATGCCGTGCCCTTGTCCAAGAAGAGAGCTAGCTAGCACCTCATTCAAGCTGTCGCAGCACTTGCATATTCCCGTGCGGCCGGCTACTGCTACCTGTGCTGTGAGGATGTCATAAGCTTATACTGTATCTAGTTGAGGTGGATGATACTAGGATCAACCCCTGGTTGCGCATCCTTAAGCTAACCTGAAATTTGTGACTTGCGTGGTGGATTTCCCAGTAACAACACCACTCAGCAAGTCGGCAGCAACACTACAGCGGAAACCCGTTTGAAACATTACATGAACTGTAGCATTTATTTTTATAACTATTCCTTCTGATACTGTAGCATTCGGTCGGATCAAAACTGTTCATCTTGAATCATACAGTGGAGCAAATGCCCTAGTACATGGCATATAGGCTAATGCAGAGGATCCGTTCCCCTTATATTTGTAGTTAAGCTCTCTTGTTGATTTGGTACACGTCCAATCCTATCATCTCTCCCCTTGAAGTAGTAACAAGGCAGAGGTAGAGAGAAGGTGCACTGGCGATAGGAGGGCAACAACGACGACAGGCTAATTTGGATACCAAGGCGACGACAGCGTCCTCCATATCAAAACAATGCCTACGATGTGTGGATTGTTCTTCTTCCCTAGCCCTCCTGCCCCAGGGCCTCTTTGGCATAGTTGCAGTTTTTTTTTCTTTCTGAAAAGTAGCTTCCAAGTGAATTAAAAGGTTGAGCTGAAAACGTTTGATGTTTGGTAGTTTAACTTTTAGATAGTCTAGCTGATGCTTCTAAATTGGGGAATGTCTTAAATGATCCAAAGACAAATGATGACAATTAACAACAATTGATGACAATAAATCACAACTAACAACAATTGATGCCAATTAATGCCAATTAAAGGGGTGGCAACGCGAGAGGAGGAGATTGAGGCGGCATTAGGTGAGGAGGTCAGGGCGGCGGAGCCGAGGCGACGTCGGGGGAGGAGGTCGAAGCGGCTGGCACGAGGCGGCGCGGGGTGCAAACCCTAGCGTCGTCGCTGCATGCTAAGTAGGAGGGGCATTCGGGCGTGGAATGGATGGGGTGGGGTGGGGGTTTTAAATTTCTCAAACTCTAGGAGCAAATTCATTACAATATCCCGTCAAAGCCATATGAAGCTGCCTCAGATCGGCTCTCTGCTTTGGGCTACCGTATATTAAAAACGACTTTCAATTTTTTAAAAACAGCTACTACGGTGACCGAAAACATCCCAAATATCCCCTAAATGCGTGGGACGGTTCCGAGTCCCCTTTACTTTGTTGCTGTCAGGTTTGTTACACGTTAGACATGGCCTAATCGCGTTTCATAGCTACTACTAGAACAAGGATTGGTTTGCATCTAGAATAAAATCCACGACACATTACATTCAATGTTCAAAAGCAGCAGCAGCAGCAGTAGTAAAGAATACCATGTGAAACCATTTGAGTAGCCGTGGAACGAGTCCAGGCGTACACGACATGAGATTCTCTTACCGTGCAATGCCACCACCATCTATTATTATTTATTATCTGCTTAAATTTACGGATTACCGCGCGCGCACTAGCTCAGCAGCTTTGCCTGTGCTGAAAAAAGGCAAGGAATAAAGCAAAAACCCAAGGGTGGCAGCGAAAAAGAAAGCTGCAGTGCAGAGCGGCAGTCCAGTCCAGTCCAGCCCGGTCGCCGCGATGCACAGTACAAAAGGGAGGAAAATACCGCAAAACCAACAGGCAAAAAGAAAGAAAAGAGGGGGCTAAACGCACAAAAAATAATAATACCAGGGCTACTCCCTCCCCTCCTTCCTCCTCCACCCCGAAACCCTCGCCGCCGCAGCGCCCCTCCCTGCAGCGTGGCGGGGTACGGCGCCGGCCGCAGCGTCATGATATCGCGCCTCCCCGCGCCGGTGGACCGCCCCCTCCAATGTGAGCTCCCCCGCCTCCGCCCCCCTCTTCCTCCACCACCAGGCTCCGGGGCCTGGGTTCGAGCAGGCAAGCACCCTCGCGTGCTCCTGTTGGACTCTGGTGGAGTCGTGAGCTGCCTCTTTTACCTCGTCCCCCCTTTTTCCCTTCGTTTTTTGGGGCGTATTTTTGGATTCTCTGGGGGGTTTTCGACACGGCGGTTTGCGAAAGTTCGGTTTTTTTTTTCGGCCTAGGGTTTTGGAATTCGCCTCCGTGTTCTTTTCCCCCGTGTTTTTGGTAAAAAGCTGCGACTTTTACGCAATTTAGAGTTAGTCCAAAGCGGCGTCCTTTCATAGTCTTTACGCGTCCTTGGCTCCAAAATTGTTCCTTTTTTTGTGTGTGTTGCGTTTGCCCTACGGTAATCTTTGCAACTGAAAATCCTGATAGACATACTAAACCATAGTAATTTGATTGCCGCAATTTTTTCCCACAGAAAAGAGAGAAGTAGGTGTCTCTCTCTTTCATGGGGCGACCGGGTATAGACTCTGCCGAAGAGAGGGGGAGCAATGGCGTAGTTTCTGACCGCAATGGTGGTGCTGCCCCAGCAAAGCAACTGTTGGAAGGGAAGGAAGCAGTGCGGTATGCAAACATCCTCCAGTCTCGCAACAAATTTGCCGATGCGCTCCAGTTGTACAACACTGTGCTTGAGAAGGGTGGCGCCAATGTGGAGGCCCTTATTGGGAAAGGGATTTGCCTCCAGGCACAGAGCCTACCGAGGCAGGCCATCGAGTGCTTCACGGAGGCTGTGAAGATCGACCCAGAGAATGCGTGCGCTCTCACGCATTGTGGGATGATATACAAAGATGAGGGTCACTTGGTCGAGGCTGCAGAGGTATGCATCAAGATTCATTATGTGCCGTATCTGTTCTGTCTGCTGGCTTGCTGGTTTTTGTGAACTGTGACACATGTGGCAGAAAAACAGACATTGTTTTTGACAGTTTTTGTTGTGAACGCCGGAGTCTTAGAGTCCGTGGTATTCTAAAAGCGAAATATACCAATGATTTCGAAGTTAACCCCCCTGTTATAGTATCACACTACTACGAACCCAGTAGTGTCTCTTCATCTTTTTTGCGCCTCAAATCTGATCTGTTCTTTCATGTTTTGCCTGAATGGATGATTTGATATTTGTATGTTGTGGAAAAATATTAAATTCTAGACTTTTCACTTTTTCAGGAGTACAAGTTGAACCTAATCATTAATTTATAAACGTCATTGAAGACTTTTCCTTAACCCTAAATTATTCCTAATGAATCTAACCAACATTGTGTACAATTAGAATCAGGACCAACTAGTTTGTTAGGTTCTTGATCAAGTACACTATTGATTGGTTAATAGAATGATGGATCGTGCAAGTGTTAATCCATTGATGAAGCATCAATTACTAATTTTCCAGCTACAGAGCTGTTATTATCACCACGATGGACTTATTAACACTATAAACTCTTGTGCGATGGAATTAGTATCTTGCAGGTGGAGAGAGAATATATGGGGTATTAGGTGAATTGCGGCTTATGGCAAAAGCGGCAAAAAAATTAGGACATGACTCGGAATTTTCTATGATTACTATTTTGTCCCTCAGAGAATGGCAATCTCTGATATTTGGCGGTAGTATAAAAAACTCATAACCAATCTAATCCATTAGATTAAAAAGATTAGATGGTTCAAAACTACTAGTATGTGCCTAAAAAAGCTCTTAAATTTTGTGGCAGTTATTGTAATTATCGTGCTTTGTATTTTACTTTTTAAATGTTTTAATGGAGAAATAACTGGAACAGGCATATCAAAAAGCTCGAAGGGCGGATCCTTCCTACAAACCTGCTGCAGAATTTCTTGCTATTGTATTGACCGATCTTGGAACCAGCTTGAAGCTTGCGGGTAATACAGAGGAGGGGATTCAAAAATATTGCGAGGCTCTGGAAGTAGACAGCCACTACGCGGTACTATCATCAACTGTAGTTTTATATCTCTGTGGACCATTTAATATTGTGACGATGTCTTTATCTGATTTGTGCAGCCTGCTTATTACAACCTTGGGGTGGTTTATTCGGAGATGATCCAATTTGATTTGGCTCTTACTTGTTACGAGAAAGCTGCATTGGAGAGACCATTGTATGCCGAAGCTTATTGCAACATGGGAGTTATTTACAAGAATCGGGGAGAGCTAGAAGCAGCAACTGCCTGTTACGAGAGGTAAGCTTGCAATTCTTTTATTCATATGAATTATGGATTATGGTGATGTTCCTAAGTAATCTACAACAAGAACATGTTCAAATGCATTTTTTGGCTTTTTTGTGTATCTCAGGTGCTTGACTATTTCCCCAAACTTTGAGATTGCTAAGAACAACATGGCAATAGCGCTAACCGACTTGGGTACAAAGGTGCGCACTTGTCCCTCATTATTTTAACCAGCTTGGCATATTTCTTTTTCTGGTGTCTTTTGTGTAAACTCTACTGGTTGCCTTCAGTTGTCCTCTCTTTTTTCTTTGGGTGCAATTCTCAAGTTCACTGTGATCGTACCTGATAGACTTGAACTGTAACTCCAGCCTTGTTTTAAACTGCAGCTATTATTCTGAAGTGTTGTCCTGATCATGGGTGATAATGGGAAAACACTGTGATAAATTTAATTCTTGTCCATTGCTTGTTCACTCTATCTTCGACTGTCAGCCTAGTAAAGTTGGCAATGTAGAATTAATCTTGACTGACAATGACTTTGAACCTACGCATCATGAACTACACCTATTTCATTGCTTGAATTTTCAAGTACTTCCATCTTTACTAGAAGCTCAGCTGCAATTGGCATTCTTTTGTTATACATATAAGAATTTATAGCATTGGCATTTGGTGGTGATTGATTACAGACAAATATTATATTTTCACCCGTCATTTAAAACATTGGAAATGGGCAGGTAAAAATTGAAGGTGACATCAATCAAGGTGTGGCGTATTACAAGAAAGCTCTGTTCTACAATTGGCATTATGCTGATGCCATGTATAATCTTGGCGTTGCATATGGCGAAATGCTGAATTTTGAGATGGTCAGTTATAAGAAAATCTCATTAATTTTGTTGTACCGTTAACATCCGCTTTTTGCTGACATCTTCTACTTCTGAGTTTTGTGAAGGCTATTGTTTTTTACGAGCTTGCTCTGCACTTTAATCCTCGCTGTGCGGAGGCGTGCAACAACCTGGGAGTAATATACAAGGATAGGGATAATCTTGACAAAGCTGTCGAATGTTATCTAGTAAGTGAAACTAATTATGCACTTCTGTTCAGGTATTTGTAGACTAGTATTTATTTATTTTTTCTATTCTCTCCTGTTGTAGATGGCCTTGTCAATTAAGCCAAGTTTCTCTCAGTCATTGAATAACCTTGGAGTTGTCTATACTGTTCAGGTATGTTCCTCTATTACCACAGTTGTCTTGCACCATTCTTACTGGGATTGGCTCTGATTAGGTTGCTCTTTTAGCTTATCAAAATGTGTTGGTCTTCGTATTTAGGGTAAGATGGATGCTGCTGCAAGCATGATTGAGAAGGCCATACTTGCGAATCCCACGTATGCTGAAGCATATAATAACTTAGGTAATGAGCAACCACCCAATACCATGTGACACACTTAAGTTCTAGTATGTCATTTAAACAATATTTTCCAGCTAAGAATTCATAATGGCTATGTAAGCACTAATTTCATTGTTTCACAGAATTTTCTTTGCCTTAACAAGGAACTAACAGTTCATCATTGCTTTTATCCTAGGTGTTCTTCACAGAGATGCAGGAAGTATTACTTTAGCTGTACAGGCTTATGAGAGATGCCTTAAAATTGATCCTGATTCACGAAATGCCGGTCAGGTACTCTCTTTGGCCTAGAGCTTGCTTATTAAAACTTGTTTTGGGACCCTTGTATGTCGTTAATTTGTTATATACTTATACGAAGAATTAAATTTATCGGGGCAGGTAGCCCTAGTAATTGCTCTTGCCCAATTTAGTGGCAAACTGGCAATCATATGTAAATGTTGCATATTGTATGAGTAGTCATCTATCACATATTAACCATTACGCCGTTACGGAGAAAAAACCATTATTTAAGCCCTGTTGCTGCTTGTCAATTGTATCTGTTGTGTTGCTGCCTTATAATTTTAGTGGAACACTTGTGGTTTATATTTTTGTAACGCCTAACTGTATAGCTTACATTTTCTCCTTTTGTGGTAAACTTACATAATAACTCATTTTGCAGAATCGTTTACTTGCAATGAATTATATTGATGAGGGCTCAGATGACAAACTTTATGAAGCTCACAGGTCATTCTATGCACTGTTTACAATAGACATGCCATATTTATGTTATGATGGTTTTCTATTTCCACGTGTTATAAATGTTGAGAAATATTCACTGTCTTTTATATTTTGCAGGGAGTGGGGGGAGCGCTTTATGAAATTGTATCCACAGTATACTACTTGGGATAACTCAAAAGTCGCTGATCGTCCACTGGTCATCGGCTACGTCTCTCCTGATTACTTTACTCACTCTGTGTCATACTTCATTGAAGCTCCCCTTACACACCATGACTACACAAATTGCAAGGTGGTTGTCTATTCTGGTGTTGTGAAGGTAGATATAATCGTTCCTTTTCTTGTTAGTTATTGTTATGGATTTTGTACATACTGTGGTTCATCAACTTATTTAGACTGCCTTGCCTCAGTAGGAACCAGAATTTGTAAGGAAATAAGTATACAAAATTACCCCTTTATCAAAACAGAAATTGTAATCCGGTGATCAACAGGGTAGGGATCTGCGAATTTATTCATCTAGGAAAGATATGTGAATTCGGAAAATAACATCCAATGCGAGGCAGACAAGTGGGGCGTAGTGCCACTTGTTATTAACATACAAATTTTAATTTCCATCTTGCATGATCTTTTTATAGTGTTACTGAGAAATTAGCCCCCATTTATCTATGGTCTGCTTGAATACCTAGGGCTGCAATCTATTTGAGTATACAAGTTCCTTGGTTCTCCTTGCCCTTCTTTCCTTCTTTTTCCACATACTTTGCTCTTTATTTTGTCTGATCATATTTTTCTTCATTGGCAATTATTTAGGCAGATGCCAAGACCCTTCGATTAAAGGATAAGGTGTTAACAAAGGGTGGATTGTGGAGAGATATATATGGTATTGATGAAAAGAAGGTTGCTAGCTTGGTGAGAGAGGATAAAGTGGACATACTTGTGGAACTTACTGGCCATACGGCAAATAATAAGTTAGGAACAATGGCATGCCGGCCTGCTCCTATTCAGGTATCTTGGTGCTGTATGATGCATATCTGTGTCTTCACTTAATTTTGGGACTGTTTGCACAGGAGCAATATTATGCCTGTTATTATGTTCCGCAAGCTTTTTCAGTAGATCCTATTCCTGCCATCATGATTGTGTCCTCTACAATCCTATTCAACTAAACCATTTAAGTGTCTTTTGATCAATGATTAGCTGATTTTTGTGCTGAAAAGGGCTCCTTTTTAACTTGGATGTGTATGTATGTACAGGTTACCTGGATTGGTTACCCTAATACGACAGGTTTGCCAACAATTGACTACCGAATAACGGATTCATTCGCTGATCCACCTAATACAAACCAGAAGTAAGCCACATGCTTTTCCTGCGGCTATAGTTATTCTGGCATGTAGTTTTTCCCCACACATCTAGAACCTCACAGTAGCAATTGTCTGCAGACATGTTGAAGAGTTGGTGCGTCTTCCCGAGAGCTTTCTTTGCTACACTCCTTCCCCAGAAGCTGGGCCAGTTTGTCCAATGCCAGCAATTTCAAATGGTTTCATCACATTTGGGAGTTTTAACAATCTAGCAAAGGTGACACTAACACTTACAATCTTTAATTTATTTTCACTGAATCGCTCTATTAATTGAGTTTTTCTTTGGCAGATCACACCAAAAGTATTGCAAGTTTGGGCCAGAATTTTATGTGCGATCCCTAACTCGCGGCTTGTGGTTAAGTGTAAGCCATTCTGCTGTGATAGTATCAGACAGAAATTTTTATCAACATTGGAGGAGTTGGGTTTGGAGTCATTACGAGTTGATTTGCTGCCACTCATCCATCTCAACCACGATCACATGCAAGCGTATTCCTTAATGGACATCAGGTGGGAAGTCGTCACATTTGACCTTCTAGGTTATATTTAAATATGTTCTTCAGGGTGTGCATTCATCTGTAAATGGGTAGATCCATGGCTCCATGCTAGTAAATTTCTTACATTCTTCATTGGCAATTCCTTGTTTTTTCCTTCACAAGAATATTCAGAAAATGCATTCTCCATTATTGGTGTTCTTCTGGACAGCTGTCTGAACATTGGTTTGATTCTTTGCAGCCTGGATACGTTTCCGTATGCTGGAACTACCACGACATGTGAATCTCTATACATGGGGGTTCCATGTGTTACTATGGCTGGTTCAGTCCATGGTCATAATGTCGGTGTTAGCCTACTCACTAAAGTTGGTATGTGTTTCTTAACTGTATAGTCTAACGCTAGATTCAATTGCCATACATTTTCAGTTTTACACTGCTTATTCAATCGGTAGGACCTGCATCGAAGGTTCACCTTTTCACTGGCCTTTAAAAATTTTTTAATATTCCATGTTACTTGTATCTACCGTGGAATAGTACCTATCAAAATTATTATCACAACTTAGATAATGTTAACCTGTGCTACCACTTGTAAAATATTTTAGCTACCAAATCAGACATTTTTTTACTGGTGAATCGGGCATACTGTCCATGTGGAATTGTGTTTTGACAATTCGCTGTTACTGTTGCAGGGTTGGGTAGGCTGGTTGCCAAAACGGAGGATGAATACGTTAGCTTAGCATTGGATTTGGCGTCAGACGTCACTGCCTTACTAGAACTGAGAATGAGCCTCCGAGAGCTGATGATCAAATCACCAGTCTGTGATGGAGAGAATTTCACACGTGGCCTGGAATCTGCATACAGAAACATGTGGTGCAGGTACTGTGATGGGGATGTACCAGCTCTGAGGCGCTTAGAACTGTTACAGGAACAGCCAGGCTCCAATAAGCAAGACACGGAAAAGATGGCCGTGAAGCTTGCTGATCTGAAAGCACAGAGAGCGAATGCCATGGTGGATGAAGATAAGCAGGCCCCAATAATGGTGAATGCTACGGTGGATGACGATAAGCAGCCCCCAATAATGGTGAATGGTGTGACTTCAGCCGATTCTTGCACATCTGGGAGATGTGAAGCAAATGGGCATAGCAGCCGATGACCAGTGGGAGGCGGGCATGCTCCATTGGTTCGGCCAAACACTGATCTACTGCAGCTGGAGATACGCCATTGACGTGGGTGATGTCAGGATACCTGTGCTTACAGAACTCGCAGCAGGCTGGGGGCCAACACTAGGTGTCTCATTTATCGACACCGGTAGTGGATAAGAAGAGCACGCACGCATGTGCCATGCGGTTGCGAATCTCCGGTGACCCGTGATTTAGTAGCAGATGTAAGATAGTTCATGGGGGATGCTTACAGAGGTTGATTTGTAGAGCTATATCCGCTCTGTAGGTTTATGAATATGACGACTTGGGTTGCCCTCTTAGCAACAAAGGGGGGAAGAAATTGTTTGTATATGTAGAAACAACTTCTAGGATCAATTAACGGAGGCAATTTCAACAGTCTCTCTCATCCATATCATCGTGCTAATGCATTTTTGTCTGCTCAGCCTGCTGTATCCAAGTCTTGATGCAACCTTGTGATGTTGCTTGCCCGTTCATGACTTGGGGAGAAACTGAAAAAGATTCTGTTTCTACTCGTAGGGTTTTTTTTTTGCACAGTGGATTCATTTAGATCCCCAAGTGCACATTAAGGTCCGTAGTGTGCACCGAGTGTAGGTTGATTGGTGAACATGGTTACCTTCAATGGCATGTTGCAAGCACATTTCTGAACAGAACCTGAAAGTTAGGTGTCTTATGTGACGGCCACACGATGAAGTTGTTGTGAAACGAATATCACCGATACATTCATGACAGCACTTGGATTACATAACATGGTGATAACCCAAAAAAAAACAAAACAAAGAAGGGGTGATCGTTACTACTGCAGTTTTCTACGCATGGAAATGCACAGGGTGACAGTCAATAGTGTGTGCATGCCCACAGCGGGATACATAACGATACCGTTCATGATCTCCAGTAGCTACAGACAGCATGAACTACGTTTTACCATCAGACCCTGAATTTTCATGTTCCTTCCCACGGCCATCCCGACCACATTGGAATATAAGGTCCTTGAAGGGATAGCGGTGATGATTCCAAGGCCTTCTTAATCTGCGTGGCAAACTCGTGGTAACTAGAACGGGAATTGATACCGCGAAGGACGTCCGATACACTATGCACGATTTAGTTCCACCCGCCCTGTTTGTCTTTTGTTACAGACGCTGATGTTGCGTCGGAGTGTACGATGAGAAGATGTTCGAGCGCTGGTTGCATTCTTTATCAGAATACGTAAAATGTACGAGTACTAACGTACTATCACTATCAATGGTGAAGTACCTTGAGGCAAAACAGTAAGCTAGTGAAACATCCACAACTATGATGACCGCTAGCATTCCTCGAAACTGAAGCTACGTTGAGGATTCAAACAAGCAAGAAAGAAGTCCGGAAAAATGAAAATGGTTCAGTACTCTTTACTGCAAGAAAGAGGACGTTAAGCACCATACGAGCTTAGTAGTAGGGAGCGCCCACAGCACCTCCCTTTTACTCATGTCTGCACAGTGCAGGTTCAGTACTCTTTACAGATGGTTTCATGTTAACCCAACTGGCAATATGAATATGGCAATACGACAACAGAAATAACAATTCAATGGCGTGCAGTGTTTCGGGCTTGTTTTCCTTTGGGCCTATTTCCGAGGCCAAGTGTTGTACTTGTTAGAGTAAATGCACTTGTACGGTGAGATTATTAAAGATCTAATAAAATCCGGTTAGGATCTGTGTCCGATATGGTTCATTCCATATCTTTGGCGGACGCTGCGCCCTCCCTCCTCGTGTCAGGCACGTGACGATCACCTTCCGCCGTCTTAACAACTTTCTCTGTTTTGTCTTCTGGGAGGTTTTTTTTTTTTTTTGGTGAACTAACCTCGCCATTAATGTGGTCCTTCAGACGGCGTTGCATGAATCGACTACTACATCGAGGCAACGGCCGATCGGGTCTACAAATGGGAGACCTCGAGCAAGGGAAGAGAGCCTATGAGCATATTTCGACTTGGTCATTGAGTCGAGCGTCTTTGGGTAACTCTCAAACGATCGCGTCAATGGGTGGACGTGTTTCGGGCTACTTGCGCTGATCCTGATGCCGACGAAGTCGCCTACCTAGTTTTGAAGACAGAGATAACAGGCTACTTGGGCCGCTTAGTTTTGAAGACAGAGATAACATGCTACTTGGGCCGCTTAGTTTTGAAGACAGATATAACAGGCTACTTGGGCCGCTAGAAACTTGATCTTTTTTATTTGTACTTTTTTTGTAAAAAAATCTTTTGTAAGAAGTGATTGCCCATACTGTTTGGCCATATATAAATACAAAAATGAAAAAAAAAATCCAGTTTGTAGTTGAAGTTACTGTTATATGTTGAACATGTTTATTGAATAACGTATTTACCTTACTGTCTTCTATGTAAAAGGTCTCGGTATAACAACATGACGACATTACTGACTGGTGAAAAACAACTCATACATATTTACTCCTGAGGCTAGCCGAAAAATATAATATTTTTTAGCTATAGAAGGAATTATCACAGACGGTTTAGTGGAACAAATCGTATGTGATATGGTCGCATATCACAGACTGTTTTGGAATAGAACCGTATGTGATATAGAAGGCTATACTGGACGTCTCATCATTGACGGTTCCCTAGAATCCGTAAGTGTTGTAATTATCACAGATGGTTTTACAAGCGTGACCGTCTATGTTACTAACGATGGCTAGAATCGTCTGTGATACATAATTATCACAAATGAATTTTAATAAGAACCATCTGTGATAATGCACAGACGGCTCTTAACAAGCACCGTTTGTGATAATTTTGTATCACAGATGATTTGTGGTTGGAAGTGTCTGTGATATGTACTCTATTATTAAATATCCAGCCCATCCCGACAGATCTGTTTGCAGTGAGCGATACATCCCGAGCAACGCTATTTCTTTCTCCTCCCCCTCTATTAGATTTGGGGTGTTTGGTGAAAGTATACCGCAGAATTGCAAGTGTGCTTGTAGATTTATTTGTTCTTGGTGATCTAAGGTTAATATTTGCTTCTAATTATATGCATTATAATCAAGAGAGATAATAGCTACGTTTAGATCTAGATTTAGATCTAGTTTGGTTGTTTGCTCCAATTTAAGAATGAGTCTCACTACTCCTAGTCCACTTCAATATATTCTTGCTTGATATATATATTGCTTCATGAATAGTATGTAGCTAGTGTTGGTGATATGCCCTAGAGGCAATTAAAGAAATGATTGTATCACATCTATTTTATAAGTTATTGAATAAGTGTTATTATGTTCCTTGAATGAATCATCAGTTATAAAGATTAACGAGTGGACACCGTAGATATGCTATTTTGGTCGCTGTTGCGCTTGAGGACGATCCACGACCTTAGAGAGGAACTCGATTGGTTGTTGACGAGGACGATCGACTACGACCGCTACATCGACGCGCTGTTCGTTGGACCAGGCTGCTCCAATTCTTCTTCCGCTGCACTGTGGTCTGGTGGTAACGATCTATGATCTCTTGCTTGCATGATATCGTGGTTTATGTGGTAGAATTTTTGAATTACCAGCTAGTGTAGTGTACTTGTATCCCTTCAGTGGTATCAGAGCCATCCTGCATAGTTTTTATCTAGATCGGTCGCATATACTTGATATGTGGCAGTAGTAGATCGGATCTATTACTGGTCAGGTCTGGTAATCTAGATTGGTTCATATAGATAGAACGATCTAGGCACTGGTCTATAAGAGCAATCGGTGTTCAGCGATAGTAGATGGGTTTACGAGGAGGTACGAGCTAAAAGAACCAGATGATTTAGGCGATCGGGGGGGAGGGTGGCATGGGCGAAGGGGGGATTAGCCGGAGCTGACAACGGGGAGGAGGCGGGTGGCGGGGCAACGCGGGCGAAAGGCACGAGAGGGAGGAAGCCATCGTGGAGGCGCTGCAGCTAGACGACAGCGGGGAGGAGTTGGGGGAGGGGGATCCGGTGTCACGGACGCAGCCGAAGAGAGAGTCGAGGGAGGGGAAGGGATGGGAGCAACCGGAGGCTTTGATCCCGCGCAAGAGGGCTGTCGGTGTGATAGGGAACGTATATCGAGGCAAGGGCATGCAGACCGACGCAGCGCCACACGACTCGAAACCGGCTAGCGGCCCACCGACCACGCCTATGACGAACCAAGGCTTAATCGACGCGTGTGCGTCACAGAGCGATAGCGAAGCGTCATTTACACCGCCTAGGAGCCCCATTTTCACAAGGGTTAGTAGAAGGTAAGATTCATTTGGATAGGTGAAGATTTTAATTTATTTTTTCTGCCCCATTCCAAGGGATTGGATCTTATCTTCACGTATCTAAATAAGTTCCGAAGGATACCACACCAGACTACCATTCATCTGAAATCAGACGATCGTGGTTCTCTAAGAGCATGACAGTGGTTGCCTGTAATACCTTCTATGTCATCTATAGATAAAACTAAACACAACTAATACAATGAGTTATCTCTAAATTGTCTATATATAGCCCCCCCTCCAAAATAAGGTCACAAAATATGTGGGTTACAGACGGTATGGATACAATAGTAAAAATGATGTCTATAAGAGCCTTATAGACTGTTTGTTGCTTGTCAGACGGCTTCTACTTCTCTCCTCCTTCTCTCTCATCTATATCATAAAAAATCTTACATGGCAAAGATTTATAGACGACTGATATCACCCCACTGTACATGCCCTAAGGGGTTTACCGCTAACTTAGCTTGTGGCTGGAACTCTCAAGACATGGCCCCTCCGTTCACGGATGGACGGTCAAGATCAACAAACAATTACAATCGTGAATCTTATTCGCGATCATATCTCTGAGCGGCCTCGTCGCCCGTTTGAGAATTGACTAGTTAGATCTAGACGCCGAGCTTGACTTGGACATCGAAAGGCCGCCACGGGCAACATGGCCATGAGTGTCACCACCGCCTCCCCACCCAACAACCATAGCAACGACGGCAATGGTGGTGCACGTGGGAGAACCTAGCACTCCTCTCCACCGCCTCTATCTCTTCAATCGTGCCACGCCTCCCTCTCCGCCGCATCCCCCTCTTCCCCACCTCAACATTGAGCTTGCAACAACTCTGCATTTTAATTCGCCAATGTTCTATTTGTCACGGTCTCATAAAGATATCGTAAGTTCGGTGTTTTTTTACAGATTAAGTCTATTTTACACCACTCATCAGCTATTTTCTGAGTACAAAAAAAACAACCTTCAACTTCAAAACAATTCATTTTCACCGTATTCACATTTTTCACCCAATACGCCGCCATTTTACAGCACACTAAGTCACTGTAAACCTAAACCATTTGGGACGAGTGATCAGCAGGCAGAAATGGTCACAAATTAATATATCGAAATATTGTAATGTGATGAGATGATAATGGGTTCAATTTACGGATAAGCAATTATACTACTAAGATCATATGCTCGTACTTTCTATACCATTCAATCCTTCCTCAAGATTTGTGCCGAGAGATACCGAGTGCTATTTAGAAAGCAATAATGCCCGATCATCAAATTTAATTCTCTAATCATTCCTCGTAAGCTTCTCTTGCCTGGTGGGGTTTGGAGATTGCCGTGAAAACAACAGGAATTTTTAGTGAATTTAGACAATATTTTTATGTAGTTATTTTCTCTTTCATTTTGTAGTTATTTCTTTGGGAATGCTAAACACCACCTCACCATTCAAGCAGTTGAGCGAGAGGGGATCGAAAAGTTTAAGAAATGTAATAAACCTTTCTATTACAGCTAAGTGGTACATTTTGTTTCCTCGTGAGAACAAGGTAAAGGCTTACATTACTAGACCATTCTGGCTTATAAATATTCTCCTTTAGTACGACAAGCAGAAACAATTTTCATTAGATTACATCACAGGAGGCTTGAGTTTTTTTATGGCCATGTTGGATCTCAGACCTCCAACAAATGAGCCTTCTCGTTTAGAATTGGCTTGGATCCTTCCCACAGCTCCCACAGCTCGTTCCTCAACCATGACAGGTACATGACAGGCCCCAGTGTTGATGGCACCTGAAGTCACAAACTCTTTCAGAAAGCAGATTATGCATACCATCAACGTGATACTGTAGCTATACTGAAGCTGACTTAACCGTGACTCAATGCTAGGCAATGTGTGTGGCCAAGACAGGAAAGCATAACTCAGTAAGACGAAATGATAGTAATGTCTGAAAACCTGACTGTATCACCAGACGACACCTACCAGGTAGAGAAGAGCAGGCTGGGGAGACTGAGACAAGATCCCAGCTGCCAATGCAGTTACCAAGCCAACGCCATACCCTGTTAGCGCATACCATACATATTTCTGCCGTTTTAAGGGAGACATGTCTGATGGAGCAGCCACGTCTTTGCTCTTCCGGTGATCGAAAGAGAGTACAAGAGCCAGAAGCATCCCTGGAATGGCCTACAGATGTCACAGCAACCAAACATAGAACTGATTAAATTTAAATCGTCATTAAAGGCATGGGCAAAGTTGATGAGTAATGCAGAAATTCAGGAAGAGATTCAATATGCTGAGCTGTTCCACATCAAGAACATATCTGTGACTTGAGTCATGCAGCTTCATGTGAAGGTAAATACGCAAATAAATGATAACGCAACCTACAACAATGTAATACATTTACTATATGATGACAGTAATGCGGTTCGAGACATTTTTAGGCTACCAAAATTGTTAGATCAGACATAGTTTTGCTAATCAAATAACATCAGAAGCCATGCAGATGCAAGCTATATGTTACTTTGCCTGATTCTAACTCTGGGCTAAGAACTTTCAAGCAGAACAGTCAACAATCAAACATTTAGGAGCAAAACAGATTTTGCCAGCAAGTTATGGGATTTGTACAGTGAATGCATGTGCACCGATACTACTTAATTTTGTATCAAGCAGATCAATGAGTGCCTATGTTTAGTTTGTTGCCTTATCAACTACGACTCAAGAGAGAGAAGCCAAAAAAGCAAGTGAGCGAAACTCAAGTTCACACTGAACAAATTCTTGGATTGCTGTAAGAACAGTATCAACATTCACTGTCTCATCCCTACATTGTCAATTCCATCTAGGCTAAACAATGTGTACAGAGTCAATAATCCACATGGATCTGGCAATTAACTTAAGATGGAAAACAAAAGCTGAGTTCATACAGTGAAGCAAGACAGATAGTGTGTACCACAACACAAGTTTTGAGACATTGTAAGTACAGTCGCCAAGAGTTCTATTCTTGAGTAGGCTTAAAGGATAAGTATAAAAAAAACATATTTGGACCAATGACAACAGAATCACAACACCAAGTCAGCAAGACAAGAAAATCGCAACATAACTTACCATGTCTCCGAGGCCAAGCATCATGTAGTCCCCAGGACTGCTTCCAGGAACAATCCCGCCCAACAAATTCCTGGGGAAGACAAGCTTGACCGGAAGCTCCAGCTTCTTCGTAATAAACTGCAGCCCAGGCAGGCTGAGCTTGTTTGCTACTGTGTGGACTGGGTTAGATGCCTTCTGAGTGGCAACAGAGACCATGACATTTGCTCCAAAAAACCTCTCTGAGAAGAAGACCCAGAAAACATCGTACACAAACAGGCAGACAAGAAGTAATGCACAAATCTTTATGTTGGGCAGCCTCACATGGCTGACAAATGCTATGCATATGGAAATCCCCAGTAAGTTATTTAGCAACCAATGCCCTGTTACCAGCCAGGCTACCACCGTGGCTATGCAGAACAGCATCAGCAACCCTTGCAACCGGGTAAATGACTTGGAACAGCACCTTGACACGAAAGGATCCATTAGATTGAATTGTGATTTGACGTAGGTGATGTATGGAGACAGGCAGAAGAAGAGCGCCATTGCTGAGGCCACAGCGGTAAAGGCGGTTACGAGGTGCGATACAGATGAGAACAGGTAGAACATCAGCAACAGGCTGCATGAGCTTGCGAAGGGGATCATGAGAGCTTGCGACCGATCCAATGTGATGGAAGCCTCCGAGAAGTCCAAGTTCCTCTCCATCTCCTTGCCATGGTCCAGGGCGCGCGATGCTGATGCATAGGCGACGGAAATGGCCGTCGCGATGAGAGCAAGTGATGCCGGCTCAAGCAAGTAGGACAGATTCCACAAGGATTCCATTCCTTCTATGAAATATTACCAGCACCCCACCTTTATTTTTATACTCTCTGTCTTACCAAAGTTTCTTCCACCTGCTATGCCCAAACAGTAGACAGTAGTAAACATTAAGCAGGAGAGCCAAAACATATAAATGTGCAATCTGTTCTTCCAATTCTTACTCTATCTATAAAATTTTGTTTGCGCTTGCACAGGTTCCCTCAAGTTTGCAGAACAGTTGCCCACAACAGAAATTTGACAGATATCAGCCAGAGGCGGAGTTAACGCTCAATTTTGTTTATGAAAATAAATTGTTGTTAGTAGTATTAGTTGAGGGTAATAAACCCTGGATAGTCCTATCAATGGGATGGGGTCAACCAGTGGCGGAGCCAGAAATTTGGGAGACCCGGGGAAAACTTTTAGAGTAAAGAATAGGGAGCAGCAATTTTCGTCTGGATTAAAACCCAGAGCTCTCTTTGCACTGTTGTTTGCATTAGATGTTTCGACCGCTGGCGCTTCGGACTCACCATCTACCGTTGTGGTTCTGAAATAAGTTTGTATCGATTTAATTCTTCTTGTGGGTTGTGAAGTTCGCACAACATAATAAAAAATTGACTAAGGCTAAGAGTAATACTCTAAGAGACTAGGAGTCTATGTCTCGGAGACTAGAACATTGAGTTTTGAGGATTACGAGTTGCGATTGAGGGGGCAAACCTGCTCGCCGCCGCGCCGGCCGCAGTCGCACAGTTTGTAGCGGCTCTGGGACTGGGTGGCCTGGTCAACCGAGCTGAGATCGATCGATCTTGAAGAAGAAGAAAGATCTGGTTGGATTCGATTGTTCACAGAAAAGAAAATACCAGAGCAATACGAACAATAATCCAAGAAAGCGTGGGATTTCTTACCAAGAAAAGGAATCACGTCCGGATGGATCTTCACTCCACGCCAGTCCAGTAGGGTATCGAGGAGGAGGACGGCCACGATAGAAGGGGGTTCCTTCTCTTCGCGTGCGTCAGTGGAAGGAGGACGACTCACTAGAGGCTGGCTGGCGAATGGGTTTCGTCGGCGCTGGCGGCGAAGATGGAGAGTTCCCCCGATCTCCGCTGGCGGGGGAGGAACAGGAGAGGTCTCGGGCTGCTCGAACCCCTCGTCGTCAGGCCACCTCTCCGGCGAGGAGCGGGCAAGGGGAGTCGCCGGCGGCGGGCCGAGGAGAGGAGTCGCCGAGTGTGCACTCTTTTCTTCTCTTCCCCACGCGGCGCGAGCTCATCATCATCATCAGGGTGAGGTGGGGGTAGCATAGTAATTTCGCGGGGGGAGAGCAACTCTGTGGCTGGGCGCTTCACTGACTAGTGGCCCCCACTCTGCTCGGTGGAAAGGCGCCAACAAACCATCGTTAGGCTGGGCTGGCAAGCGTTTCGTTCCCAAGACAGAATCCTCGACCGCTCGCCGGTTGGGACTTGCAACCCCGACCCCGACAACGGATGAGATGCTACAGGGTTTATAAACAGTGTTGATGCTACAGTAATATTACTACGGTGTTTATACTGTCGTGACAGACATTCGCCGTGATATTACTTCTTAAAATCAGTGAATACGCATCCCACAAGTTGATATGACACAATTATTACCGGTTAAGAGTCTAGCCAGTAAATCTCCTACATGTTTCAATCTCTATCAACGCTCTGTGCTATTATATAAACAATGATTGTAATCATCTGCATCAAAGGAGTTAATATAGAGGATCTACGATGCACCGCATTAGGAGCGATCTCTACCGTCCGATGAAAAATAAAAGACTGAGATAAATACTATAGTATCTTCGCTACACTCAAATCGTTATATACTTTTGCACGGGTGTTATAGTATTTTACTACAGTACTTCAACGGGTGCTCATGAAAAATCTATTTGTACAGTGAACCCTCTGTAGTACTACTTAGGATCCAAATCCTATAAACAAGGACAGTTTTATATATATATATATATATATAAGCGTTGCCATTCAGCGTCACATCTTAACTTGAAACACAGTTTACCTTAAGCTTGTGTTTAACAAGGCAGGCTCGATTGAATAACACTAATCATTTAGTGAAGTAGTTAAGAACAGAAAATAGACTATACAGAAGCAAACAGCAAAATCAACCTTTGTGAGCGCTAGTTAACTTATCCGACCGAGGCAAGGGAGGCACTAGTGGGACGCTGGCATGTGGCTGGCTAGATGTGCAGTATACACCTACTCTATCTAACAGGTTCAAATTCTAAAGTACACATTGACGTACACCGATTTTAAAGAGTATATGCACGTGCGTGGTTATTGGGAAAAAAATTACATACATGCGTTTCGTGAGACCTCCGTACTTCCAACGAAATTTTAAGCGTATACAGGAGACATACGTGTGTGGGTGAGTGACACGAGTGTGGTGTATGTTGAGTCTGTCGATTGTATTGTACTCTCTAACTAGTAAAGTATTTGTGTGTTGCGGCAGAATCTGATATTCTGAATAAAATAATTTTTATATTGTATGAAGCGTGCGTACAAAGCTAAAGCTTTCTGAATCGGCTCTCACTGGAAAATTTCAATAGTCAGGAATACAAAACAATTCCGCATTGCATTCTAGGGAGCAAAATCTCATATGGTTGTTCAAAGCAAGCAAGAAACACATATTTATATTGGAAATTTGTAGAGACACATTTGAAGTTAGATCAAACAGTTCTAATAGCTTAAGTTATGTATACATTTGCGGGTCAGAATTCAGAAACAATGATGTTTTTAGGTAAATCAATCATTACATGTACATGAATGAATTGATTCCCTGTATCATCTTGTTCTAGTCAATACTTTTGCATTGTAACGGATAAAAAGAATCGTATATGAGATGAGACACACTCCACCGAGCGGCGAAGTGGGAGGAGCCGAGAGCAGGGGGCATGCGCACAAAAGAGCGATTACGGTGGGAGACGAGGAACAACAGCCACGTTGTCGTCGATGAGGAGGATCGAGAGGTCCGAGTGCGTCTTCCGTGTGAGGCAGAGTTGGCCCTTGTGGATCTCTCCAGACGTGAGCAGCATGGATTCCATGTGCCGACGAGCCGCTCCCAGTGACACACCTGGTCGACACCATTGTGGATAGCGTTGCAAACGTCGCAGAGTTTTATTCAATAGTTTTCTCCTGTATTTTTAGCGATTTTTTAGGACGGGAGGGTGTAGGGCGCGTACGAGAGGGATGGAAAGAGTCGGCGTGAGTTTTTTTTAGAGTGAGACTTTAATTTCACTGCGCAAAAGTAAACTCATTCTTTTATTAATTAAGATAAGATAAGAAAGGATGTAGAAGTGACCTCGCCTCGTACATAGAGCTGGCCAAATGGGCTGGGTCTCTGCGGCCGCACAAGACACGACATCTTGTAGGCTCGGCCAGTACGACACAACCCACACTACTCATGGCTCGTGCTTACTTGCACGAGCCCGGGTTGTGCTCGGCCACCACCTCGGCCGCAGTGGGCGGCCCGGCATGCCCTGCGCAGCACGACACGCCACGAGCGGCCTGGAGAGCCAGCGGCGCCGCCCACCTGCGCCAGCGTGGAGGAAGAAGGACGGGGCCGTGGGGGTCAGTGCGGATCGGGAGGAAGAATGGCGGCGCCCGCGCGGGAGGAGGCCGAGAGAGAGAGGGATCGGGTGGCGTGGGCGAGGAGGTGAGGAGCTGACGGGCGACGTTGACGTGGTCAACGACGCCTGAGGCGACGGCGTGGCGAGGAGGCGAGGCAAGGAGGCGAGGAGCAAGGAGGCGAGGCGGCGGGGCGCGGGCCAGGTGGCGTGGACGAGGACACACGCGGGCGACGGCCGCGAGGCAGTCGGCAGGGGGGAGAAGAAGGCACAGGGCGCAGGCAGGCTTGGCAGGGGAGGGCACGACACGCCCCGAAAAATTAGGCCGTTGGGGATTTTTAGCTGTTTTTTTGACCGTCGGGGTCTTAAAAAATAGCAACAAATTTCAAAAAAATCTGATTTTTTTTCTATAAATATCCACCATACCCTCCCCTCATTCAGCACCCCTTCATTCTCTATTCTCTCTTTAAAATTATGTTGTGCAAATTCAAATATGTGTTGAGCTAATTTGGAAAAATTCAAAAATTATGCCAAATTTTAAAATTTTCAATTTTCGACAGCAAGTCAGCGAAAGATGTACAATACTTTTTTATAATACTAAGATGAAAGTACTAATAGTATTAGTTTCGATTTTGCAGTTTTCGTTATGGACAGTCCTTACGACAGCTTTGCTCTTGGTGATTATGGACTTTCACCAGAGAAAATTGTGTCCATGGAGGCGGCTGTGGCTGCCTCAAACCAACTGGGGGTTTCACTGGAGGAGCAAGGCTCCGCGGTAACCGGAGCAAAGAGGTCGAGACCGTCTACATCGGGAGTATGAGATAATTTCGACAGGACAACCAAACAAAATGCAGCGGGAAATGAGGTACCATATGCTATTTGTAAAATTTATCACCATAAATTGTCTACAAAGTCTACAGGTGGAACGAGACACTTGCGTAGACATGCTACAAAATGTCGAACCAAGCAAGGTTTGGTGATGAGGCAGACGCAACTGCAATACAACCCCGACGGTACGGTATCTAACTGGGACTACGATCCTCAGATAGCCCGCCAATCTCTCAGTCGTTTAATTGCTTATGAGGATTTACCGTTAGGCTTTAACGGTCTGTTTCTTTCCAAAATTACATTAGGACTGCGCATAATCCTAGATAGACAAATATGTAGGGCGCAATTTTCGGTGCCTCTTCCTCCAGATCCAGGTCCAAGTCTTCTTCTTCTTCTTCTACACCAACGCCTGCCCAGTCAAGAACACAAGGAGCGGAGAACTATCCCCCTATCTAGACAGTGATACGATGGATTTTAACTTAGAAGACTTTGACATCTTGCAATGGTGGCAAGCCCATAAGCTAACATATCTCGTGTTATCCATACTTGCTCGTGATGTGTTAATTGTTCATGTCTCTACGGTTTCCTCCGAGTCTGCTTTCAGTCTTTCTGAAAGAATATTAGAGGAGAGAAGAACAAGTCTCACAAGATGGTGAAAATACTTCTAACTGTGAAGGACTGAGGTACAAACTGATTCATGAACACAACACTATGTGAAAAATGCAGAGTTGTCGTAGGTGTTCGAAAATCTGTACTTAGACAATGACATCAACACATATAACAAAGATGTATCATGTATGTACAATTGTAGAACTATAGCTTGTACTCTCTTTTCTTTGTTAAGGTTTTCTCATTTTGAGTTTTTACTTGGCGAAGGTTTTAACGAGGCAGTCAGTTGGACATTAATAAAGCTCTTTATTACATTCTCAACATGATTATCTTATTTTTTCAATTGTTATGTCTACTTTTGAATTCTACACATTTTTTCTTTAATTTTTTTGATTTTTTTCCATTTTAACGGGCTAAAAGAGCCACACTTGCCCGATAAGTCAAACAGAATCGGACCGATCCGACACAACACGAATGCCCGATGAGCCGAGCCTAGACCGTCACACCGACTTGTGGATCAGCCTAATCCAACCCGAATAGTAGGTAGACCGGAATAGACCACGCCTAACTGGCACGGATCGGACCGCCCGTTTGGCCGGATCTGCCCGTACCCGCGCCCTCGTCGGCTTCCTCCTCCCGCCGCACGCCTCCTCCACTTGGTCTTCGTCTATGCCCATCTCCATCTCCTTCACTGCCCATCGCCACCCCAAAACCCTAAACCTTACATTTCAAACCTCGCCGCCGCCGCCGCCGCCATGCAGTCCCTCGCGCTCACCTCCCCCTCCCTCCCCGCCGCGCCCCCCACCTCCGGCGGCGGCCGTCGCTGCCTCGCGCGCGTCCGCGCCACCGCCGTCTCTGACGAGCCCAAGCTCAACAAGTACAGCGCGCGCATCACCGAGCCCAAGTCTCAGGGGGCGTCGCAGGCCGTGCTCTACGGCGTCGGCCTCACCGACGCCGACCTCCGCAAGCCGCAGGTGGGCGTCTCCTCCGTATGGTACGAGGGGAACACCTGCAACATGCACCTGCTCCGCCTCGCCGAGGCCGTCCGCGACGGCGTCCGCGAGGCCGGCATGGTCGGCTTCCGCTTCAACACCGTCGGGGTCAGCGACGCCATCTCCATGGGCACCCGGGGCATGTGCTACAGCCTCCAGTCGCGCGATCTCATCGCAGACAGCATCGAGACCGTCATGGGCGCGCAGCACTACGACGCCAACATCTCCATCCCTGGATGCGACAAGAATGTGAGCTCCATTCTGTTAGCATTACTATTATTATACCTGCAGCAAGCGATTGGGCATTCTGAAATATGTTCTTATCTTACATCAGTACTTGACTAGTTGTGGCAGTAGAGATTAAAACTGCAGCTTTCATTGTCGCGGCATTAAAGTGCTCACTAGACACCTAAACGCCATTGAACTCTACATTACATTCTGATGAATTTCAGCTCGGTGCTAGAAATAAGAACAACAGTAAAAACTGGATATTTGTTCTATTGTGCCAACCATCCTACTGTTCTGGTTCCTAGATGTAGGGAAAAAAAAGCAAGCTTTGCTGAAAAATTAGATCTCACTATTAGGATTTTGTTTCTGGATTGGGTATATTGGCCCGGCGCTTGAAAGTAGCCAAAGATATTGGATCTTTTCTCACTGGTCCATGTTTGTTTGGTCTCTATGTGGTTAAAAAAGTTGGAAATTCTATCTCGGTTGTAGTTGATATTTTTAGCCCGTCATGAACAAAAGCAGTTATAAAAAATTTCCAGCTTTCGTATGTGTTTGTGAAATGTGTAGTTCTGTTATTGTTGGAGATGGGTGCTGAGGTGATTGGAGATTGTGTTTTTACTGCAATGTTTAGGAATAAGAAAATACTCAAGTTTTGTAGCTTTATGGGACTTCAATTTATCTGATGTCTTCCTTTTGCATGAGGAGAGTTTGCAGGATAACTTTGTACGTTTAGATTTTTGTTGCTTTTGAACTCAACGCCCGTTGCATTGCAGATGCCGGGTACTATAATGGCAATGGGACGGCTTAATCGACCAAGTATCATGATATATGGTGGAACTATAAAGGTAACACTGTCCTTGTTCACTTGCTGTTGAAGTAGAACTACTGATGCTGAAATGCTCTTCAGTTCAATAAAATGTTTGATTAGTTTGAAGATGTGACTGAGAGCTATCTTTCTGGGACTTATAACTGGTTCTATGCATAATAAATAATTAAATCTGGAGCTATTTATGCTGGAAACACAGGTCAATTTGGTTGGTACCATGTGTGTACTGGCTTGTTCATATAAATATATAATTGTGGGATTGTGGTCGTTAACCAGTGATAAAGTCTGTTAACATGGTTATTAAGGCGTCGCCTAATTATCACCTAATCGTTGATCAGGCGTCGAGGCGCTCGAGAGTTGTCGCTAGACCTGTTCAAGCGCCGGGTCGGGCCTGAAAAGCCCGGTCTCGAACGGCTTGGCCCAAAAATGTATTTTCCATTTTAAAAATATCATTTTAATTCTTTTTTGGAATAAAAATTAATGTTTAATTCATTTTGAGAATATTTTTTATTATTTTAATTGCATTTCATCGGGCTTTCAGGTTGGAATTAAAGTCTCGGGCTCGGGCCGGCCCACTGGGCCACCCGTGAACAGGTCTAGCTGTCGCTTCGCCTTATGAGTGAGAGAGCGGGGAAGAAGCCATAAAAGGTGATCAGAGGCGGCGGCGCATCGATCTTGGATCGGGGGCAGAAGATCTAATGCCAAAAACACCTATTCGTCGTCGCTGTCGGCTTGCCGTCACGGAGCCCACGCCGCTGCCGCTGAATCTCGGCTCATCGCCACCGGATCTGGTTGCAGATTGCCACAATCTGTGCCGTTCACCGCCACCCCTTCAGATCGCTGGTGTCGAGCTCCGCCGGATGGGGACAGAGGGATGTAGAGGTAGGGGGAGAGAGAGACATGGGAGATGGGGAGAGGAGAGGTGGCTAGGGTTAGATTGAGAGAAGACCGGGAGATGGATATACGGTGTTGGGCAGTTGGGGGCGAGCTGGGCCGGCATGATGGGTTGGGCCAAGCCACTTTCTCTTTTACCTTTCTTCTCCTCCTTTTATTTTTTATTTTTCCTTTCTTTCCTCTGTCTGTAACGTTTTCAGCCCTTTCTTCCTGCTAGTATGGCGTCACTTCAGGCGTCTAAGGAGTCCAGGCGGTGCCTTGGCACCTCGCCTCGCCTTAATAACCATGCTGTTAAATATATGTCGGTTCTGAATTGTTTTTACTTTTTACCGATAATTTTCTGACTGACTTTTTGTTAATGCAGCCTGGTCACTTTCAGGGCAATTCTTATGACATAATATCTGCTTTCCAGGTATGTGTATCACCTTTGAGCTGTTCATCGACTCTGCTTCTTATTTACATGTACCTTCTTATACAGGAATGCACAGCTTATGCTTACTTATCTTGATATGGTATGCAGTGCTATGGAGAATTCGTTAGTGGATCAATCAGCGATGAGCAAAGAAAGAATGTGCTCCACAACTCATGCCCAGGGGCAGGTGCATGTGGCGGTATGTACACGGCAAACACGATGGCATCCGCTATTGAGACTATGGGCATGAGCCTTCCTTACAGGTGCAAATAACATCTTGAAACTTTTCCTTGTGGTTTCCTAGGCAATGAAGTGTGTTTCCTTTTAAATCAATTCACTTTGAGTTCATGGATTGACTAAAAATTCTTATCAACCTGTGCCCTTATTTTTTTTTACCAAAGTTCTTCAACTCCTGCTGAAGACCCACTAAAGCTAGAGGAATGCCGTCTTGTTGGGAAGTATCTCTTAGAATTGTTAAAGATGGATTTGAAGCCTAGAGACATTATCACTGAGAAGTCACTGCAGAACGCAATGGTTATTGTCATGGCACTTGGTGGGTCTACCAACGCTGTACTACATTTGATTGCTATTGCCCGGTGGGTTATCTTGTTCTTGTTCGTGCCCAGTTGCTTAGATAGACGAATGCTCATTGCTTTCTTCTTTCAGGTCTGTAGGTTTGCAATTAACTCTTGATGATTTTCAGAAGGTTAGCGACCAAGTACCTTTCCTTGCGGACCTTAAGCCTAGTGGCAAATATGTCATGGAGGATCTGCATAAGGTAAATACTTGGTGCTACAAAGATTTACTTGGTTTCACTTCGTTCTGATTTGACCACACATTTTAAGTGAGTTGGCTTTTGGCTTTCTATTCGGTGGTTTGACTTGCTTACACATTTGTGCTTTTGTGAAGTTCCAAGAAACCAACAAAGAGAAGAAATCCAAATGCTAACATTAATACTAAAACAAGTTAGTCTTTAAGAAAACATGTTTGCTATACACTCTTGTTGGAATCATGTCCATACTCAACCATGCATATAATCTTTTTCTGTATTGACATTGCAGATTGGTGGGACACCTGCAGTAATTCATTATCTTTTGGAGCAAGGTCTTCTTGATGGGGATTGTATGACTGGTGAGTACAGTCAATAACCATTCATCATGTAGCGTAGGAGCTCCCCTTTTTTGGGGGGTAATAACATGATCTTTCTTCTTTCCCTTTAGTCACTGGGAAAACTCTAGCCGAAAATTCTAAAATCTTCCCGCCTTTATCTGAAGGACAGGTATGGCTCAATTCTGAGTTCTTCAGCCTTATCCAACTCCTTGAATACTAACATTTACATATGTTATTTGACACTCAGCAAATAATACGACCACTGGACAATCCTATCAAATCAACTGGCCATATACAGATACTTTATGGCAATCTTGCACCAGAAGGTTCTGTAGCAAAAATAACTGGCAAAGAGGGGTTGTTTTTCTCAGGTACTTTTTGTTCCTCATTTTCGATCTTTCAAAGGCTTCATATAATGTGCAGCTTTTAACTATTATTTGTCAAATGATAGGCCCTGCACTAGTTTTTGAAGGGGAAGAATCGATGATTACGGCTATATCAGAAAACCCAGCGAGTTTCAAGGTAATGTGTACGATTAACTTTCAAGTTCATAATTCAGAAGATGTAATTTGGACACCTTTTCACAATTCAGAAGCCTGAAATTCAAATTTTAGTCAGTAAAGCATCCGACTGTATTCGATATCAAAACTTTTGCTTAATATACAAGTCATGGCACTGAACAAAAACAGAAAATTGTAAAGCAAATTACCTTAGGCAACTATGGTATTCAAATTACCTTAGGCAACTATGGTATTCAAATTTGTTAGTGCCATTGGAAATTTCATCTGATAATTATCTGGCCTAGGCTCCAATATATCATTTGCTTTTTCTTCTATTTCAATGCAGTAGCTGGTTTGATTTATTCAGTTGCGCTAATATGTCAGTCTGCTTTTTCAACATATTGATAATGGAGTATACTAGTTCACTAGGGTAGGTCTTGTACATCTTCTGATGAACTATTACTAGTTCACTAGGGTAGGTCTTGTACATCTTCTGATGTTATTCTATTGCCATGATGGTTACAACAGGGGAAGGTAGTAGTGATCCGAGGAGAAGGACCAAAAGGAGGGCCAGGGATGCCTGAAATGTTGACTCCAACAAGTGCAATAATGGGTGCTGGTCTTGGGAAGGTAACTCGTAACTCATGGCATGACATTTGTCAGACATTGCACTTTAGTTTTTACCTTCTTTTAAATGTAATGAAATAAGAACACTCCCATCTTATTTCTAACTGTCACCTAGTTAGTGCATACATTATGAATGCTTTACAAGTACTTGGCAATACGATAATGCGTACATCAGGACAGCTCCATATGTTATTTCTGATATTCTTCTTCACAGCTTGAGAAACTGTTGAAATTTCAAAGCAAAAAAAAAAATCCTTGAACTTTCTTAAAGACAACACAGAGGAACATATCACGTTTGGTCTTCAAAATCTCGACATTGACTTGTTCTTTACATTTGAACTTTCTAGTGCTTTCTGTAACTTTTTTTTCCTCTCTGGCGAATCCTAGCAGCACACATGCCATGCAGTTATATTTATTTCTTCAGATAAGCAGATTAGTTGTTCTTTGTGGCAGTTGATCAATATTTAACTATTATTATGCAATCTTCATTACAGGATTGTGCCCTGCTGACCGATGGTAGATTTTCTGGAGGATCACACGGATTTGTTGTAGGCCACATATGTCCTGAAGCACAGGTGCTGTGTTCTAGTACTGTTACCATTGGCTACAGATTAATATATGCTGTGTAATTTTATGCTAGATTCTCTTGTAGCAGTTAAAGTTTTTTTTAACTACAGTGCAAGCTAGGGGGAAAATAATTGCAGAAAAGCTTTTTTTTGGTTTGTATTATTCACAAAGTAACTATTTGTCAGGAAGGAGGCCCAATTGGTCTGGTTCAGAATGGTGATATAATCACGATTGATGTTGTTAAGAGAGTAATTGATGTTGACTTGACTGAAGAGCAGCTGGAAGAAAGACGGAGGAAATGGAGCCCGCCACAGTACAAGGTCGCCCGTGGAGCACTTTGGAAGGTACCATACATATAGCTTAAATACTAACATTCCTGATTGCGTAATGTTGGTGTTCTCTGAAGATCTCTCTTTTTCTTTTTATTCTGGCAGTACATGAAGCTCGTGTCTCCAGCCTCAAGAGGATGCGTAACTGATGAGTAGGGGTCTTCCATCGTGTTTGGTTGACTCGAGCAAAAAATGATTCTCTAGGAGCAATTTTATCGTAAGAGTGACTTTATGGTAGCGTGGCTGGTGGTGCAATAAAATGTCAGTTTGTAGTAGGCTTAGGATTTGGCAAGGGAATTGCTGAATAATCAAGTGGTGTTTGACTGTTGGTGTGTTGGACAATTAGACACTTTGAGTTTCTTCTCTGTAGTCTGCTTGGCACACATAAATAGACACTCATGCATGCATGTGAAGTGTTATCGTTTGGTGCACTCACTACTGGAATGGAATCATCGTCTATGTGGCCGGACCAGAAATTTTTAAATCTACAAGGCCGTATGGTGAGAACTAATATTTTACTATTCTATATGAACAAACTAAAATGTATATAGGGAACTTTAATTAACTATCACTACTACAAAATAGGCTATAGAAGAGGTCTTATCATAAATGATTCTCTTGAAATCGTCTGTGATATGAACCTATCACAAACGGTTCTTAAGAAGAATCTAAGAACCGCTTGTGATAATCTAAGTTATCATAGACAATTTGTATTAAGAATTGTCTGTGATACCATGACAGAGGATTGTGTGTCGCGGCAGAAGATTGGTTGCCACGACAGAGGATTGTGTGCTGCGGCAGAGGATTGGTTGCTATGGCCGAGGATTGTTTGCGCAAATTCTACCGTGGTAGAGGATTGGTTGCACAAATTCTACTACGGCAGAGAATTGGCTGTCATGGTAAAATCACAGACGGTTCTTAATACAAACCGTCTGTGATGAGATACTTATCACATATGATTTTTCTTAAGAACCGTCTGTGATGAGATGCTTATCACAGATGATTCATAATACGAACAGTCTGTGATGAGATGCTTATAATAGACAGTTTATGATGAACCGTCTGTGATGAGTCATCACAGACGGTTTTCGTATGAAACTGTCTGTAATTCGCAGCGCGGGAGTTCAAAAATTTTTAAATGCGTGCACGGGAGGTAAATTTTTTGGTGCTATCCTTATAAATAATAGCTGTGTCAAGGCGGGATGTGCTAGGAGAGGGTGTTAAACTTGCGGGACGCCGGCGTGCTATCGGATTTCGTCTCTGTCGACGTGCTTGGTTCAAGTTCGTCGCCGTAAGCCTCGACGACAAGGACCTCAACCTCCTTAGATGTAAGCAAACAAACTTCTTCTTCCCCGATGACTCAATTGATCATGGTAGCTAACCTATGAGTGCACGTATGTAAATGAGTGTAGCGGCTCATATCCGCAATGGCTTCGCCGTCACCACCTCCGACGCCGTGCTCTACAACGACACCTCCACCGTCGATGTCGTTGACTCCTACTCGGGCTTCTTCGGCACCCTCCACACCGACGTCATGGTCAAGATGAGCAGCATCGGGGTACTCACAGGCTGCAAGGGGAGATTAGGAAGGTTTTTGTATGTGAGTGATACATTTTTCATGTATTTTCAAGAGTCTTTGAAGATGAAAAGCTCACATAAACTGTGATGGTATCAACTATGAAACATTCAAAATCTAATTTTTTTGTAATAGAAAAAACTATCGTAGATGGTTCTGAACTGTGATAGTCTATGTTATCACAGATACATAAATCCAGATGGTTCAAAAAACCGTCTATGATGATAATTTAGAACCGTCTGTGATGAAGTTTTGTGCATAAAGCGACGAGAGCTCTTACTAGTCCGTCCTTATCATCTACAGTGTGGCTGCTGGACTGAAACCTCCCTCTTAAAATCTGTCTTTGTAGATGTTCTGTTCTGGGGCGCGGTTGCATTTTTCTTGCAAGATTGGAATTTCAACATTACGGAGATCTGTCTTTGTTGCAACCTGCATCGGTGTGTTGCTGTGGATCCATGTATTTCTTCCTCGGAGCAGCAATTATGGCAGGACCGGGAGGTTCTGCATATCTTGATACTTCGTGCAGCAATACGCCTTCAAGGAAGCGTAGCGTATTTTTTGGATACCTGTTCGCTGTGGAGAAAAGTATTTGGGCCGAGGGATGCCTGAAATTAGCACCAGCCTCTCCCTCGCGCGAACTCCTCGCCGCCGCCGATCCTCCGCGCCGAGCCGCCACCTCAGCGCCGCTTCAGCGATGGCAGCCGAGCAGCCATCGGAGAAGAAGGCCCCGCCCCCCAAGGTGGTCACGCTCAACAAGGCCCTCAAGCTGGTGAGCTCCGCCTCCACGTTTCCTACTGTTTGCAGTTGTACCTTGTAGATTGGAATTGTGTGAGCCAGGGACAGTGGATCCTAAATCCGATCAACTGCCACTGCTTTGTTTTGTCATATGACGATGACGCCCCATGCGGCCCTCCCTAAACACCTCTCCGATTGCTCTTCGCTGTTGCCTGTGTGAGTCCTCTCCGTGCTTAGAAATTCCAACTTACAATGCTGCGCCCTGGCGCATCAAATTGAGGTCTTCAAACTAAAACAGCAGCGCGCTTGGAGTAAGTAAGGGTTGACATCAGGGGCGGAGCCGGCCATGAACCATGTCTCGGGCTGGATTTGTTGTTAACTTGTTATTGAGCCGAACTCGAATGTTGGTGATTTTTCAAGAGATTTTTATGAACTTTAACATTGGTAAGATTTTCGGGCCGCGCTAGTTGTATGGATGCTGTTTGTTCTGACAAGAAACCATGAGCTGAGCTGTGCCATCGGGAAGTGACGCCTTCCCCCATTTATTTCACATGAATCACCGTCAATACTTACCCATGCCCTGAATCATTCGTTCTCAGGCTCAGACATGGGTGGACAAAATGAGTGCGTCAGAGCCAGATGAACCCAACGATAAGGATTTTGAGGGTCGGCCGTCAAGGTATATATAATTCCTTATTTCTCCTTTTTTTAGCATTCCAAATAACCGATTACGAGACTGACAAATCGTTCGTAGGTTGGGCCTTGGTGCTAAAGTGGCACCTAATGCAAAACGCATGGCCCCCACTGATCCGGTTGAGAGGAGGCTGCTCGGGAAGGTGAACGCACAAAAGAGAAAGTCTATGGAAGAGGAGAATAAAACTGCTCAGGAGGTGAATGAGGCCAGCGATGATGATAGCTCTGAGCCTGAAAGCAGAACCAGTGCCTTTAACAAGAAGAGGGCATTGCCTTCGGTTACTGCCATGCCATTAGGGAAGAAGGCTAAGTGACGAGTAGTTCGCACGAACCATCTGGATGTTCATAGTTATGTCTGCCTGTTTTGATCGATGTTCTTGCAAGCTCCTGGACTGATTCAATTAACATGGGCCTACTATATCCTGTAATGTGCAATTGCTAAATGTAAGGGATAGCTGTGCTGGACATTGGTAATGCTTATTGCCTATTCAATTCGAGAAGTTCAATGTTCTTCTTCCGAAGTTGAATAGCCTGTGAACTTCCTGTTGGAATTAGAATTTACTATATATCTTTTGGAATTTTATTTCAGCTACTAAATTGGTTTAAATGTTACCTTATTTTATAGAAAAATTTATGCAGCCTCATTTCTCAAGAATGGCTGTTCAAAGGTGCAGCCAATACAGTTCAGTTAAACTTTTGTTCTGAATGTTCATATTTATGCATCATGTGATACCATCATGCTCCTTCCTCAAGATAAACTGTGGCACAGGGTTTGTTTTCCTTTTGGAATGGAAAATAACTAAAATTTTGGTTTTCTGTTTTCTTTCTTTATTTTCCTTCCAGGGAAACCCATGCAGAAATGAATGATCGTCCTACATGCTGGTAGTTTCTGCACCATCTTGGTACAGGAGTGCTGCAGCTGGGGTGCGGAGGATGGAAGAGGAGTAGAGGACCAAGAGGAGTATATGTATCATATGACGTTTCTACGGCTAGGAATGCAAGGTTTCTTATGTTTGTGAAGTAATCAGTGAGCAAGGCTTCAGATTGATGAATGAGCCCATGCTGCTGCATCGCACAGAGCAAACCCTGTAAGCATCGAATGATACATACATGTATAGTATTCCCTTGAATATTTTCTTTTTGTTGGCCATTTCATAAGGTGCCTAACATTTCCATTTTCTTTCACTGTTTCATTAGTGTATATTTGGTTGTTTTCTGAAATATTCACATGCAAAAGAGCTGGAACTTGGATGACTTGTCCAGGTGACTACATAGAACTTACTACAAACACCTTAGATGTGCGCATACATAGGTGAAAGATCTAGATCCGTCATTATGAGTTAATGTAGTGTTTTGATGATTAATGATAAATCTAATTGTGAGACTAACTCTCTTGTCAAGTATTATCTTGTGTAGTCTCATTTGGATATAAAGGTGAAATTTAAACGAGGTATGCATTCAACTTACACTCTTATATAATGTTGCATTCCTCGGATCCAAAATATAGGTTGAACATCACCATAAGTATATCTTGAATATGTGCATATGTTTTCTTTACACATATGTGTATGCACACATTTAGGGGAGCTCATTCTATATTTTGTGGTTTCAATAGTATTGATCCATATTCAGTTTACCACATATATTTGGGATCTTTACTTTGAAACATATCCGTATTAGTATACAAAACTTGTGTAGTCTTTGTATACTTATGTTTTGAGTATACAAAACTTGTGTAGTTTTGTATATTCATGTTTTGAGTATATAGAACTTGTGTAGTTCTTGTATACTCATGTTTCGAATATATAAAACTTGTGTAGTTTTGTATATTCATGATTTGAGTATAAAGAACTTATGTAGTTCTCGTCTACTCAAGTTTAGAGTATGTAGAACTTGTGTAGTTCTCGCATACTCATGTTGTGAGTATATATATGACTTGTGTAGTTTATATATATACTCAAACATGTTACTATTATCTAAATCAATTTATGTGTGACTGAAATGGTTATCATCAATTACCAAAAAGGGAAAGATAGAGGTATCTTGTCCCATCATTATGTGTTAATGATATGTTGTGGTAATTAATGATAATCATATTGTGGAACTAACATTTTTCATGAGATGGATGAATAGGTTAGGTTCCAGGGTGATGAAGACTTGGGATGATCATGAGTTAATTATCAAGTCAAGATTCAAGTGAAGGAATGCATCATGTGTTGATGCATGGCAAGACTTGGGATGAAGAAATCATCATGTGTTGATGATGTTCAAGACAAGATCTCGAAGTGAAGAGATCATCACGTGTTGATGATTGTCAAGTCAAGGACCCGGTTTTGAAGTGTTGATGTGCGTCATCAAACTTCAAGAAGATGCAAGGCAAAGGTATGACTAGTTAGGGCTAAGGATGTGTTCCTAGTCTTTTACCGGTCTTGGTGTTTGGTTGGAAGACCGGATTGCTAGTATAGGATTGCCGTACTATTAAGAGGGGTCTTGACTAGTAGCATGAGTTAGTCATGTGTTGATAGCTCATTGTGTTTGCTTTAGCTCATCTATGTATGGTACTATTATTTGCGAATGTGTTCTGCGAATAATTGATGCTCATGCATTTAATCTTTGTAGCATGGGACTATAGTTTGCAAATGTGTTTTGCAAAAGGTTGAAGTCCATGCACCTTAGCCTTGTGGCATGATGCTGTTATTTGCGAATGTGTTTTGCAAATAGTTGAAGCTCATGTTGGATTTCTTGTAGCATGTGACTTAAGTTTGCAAATGTGTTTTGCAAATGGTGCAAGTCCATGTACCTTATTCCTTGTGGTATGATTCTAAAAGTTGGCAAATGTGTTTCGCAACTTGTTGGGAATCTTGCTTGTGATCCTTGTTGGCATGGCTTATCAATTGACAAATGTGTTTTGCAATTAGAGTTGTTGAAAAAACCATTTGCTGCTTTGTCAAGATAATCGGAAGTTCCAGAGTTTTAACTGCGGAACTACCGCATGTCGGAAGCTCCGAAATCCCGCAGAATGTTTTTTCCAGAGAAGCACCCGTTTTGGGAGTTAGCCGATTTTCGGAAGCGCGGAAGTACCGCCATGTTGGGAGCGGAACTACCGCATAGCTGAAGTTCCGATTTGGCGTGGTACGTTTTTTCCAGAAGGTGCCATGTGTTGGACCTGAGTGGAAGCGGAAGTACCGCCTATAAGAATCGGAACGTCCGATAATCGGAAGTACCGCGTGTTGAACGGCGGAAGTTCCGGATTATATTTCCAACGGATAGTTTCTCGTCTGATATAGCCGTTACTGTGCTTGTCGCTGAGGTGCGGAAGTTCCAGACTTTGTACGACGGAAGTTCCGCATTTGCTGATTTTTCAGTAGAATTTCTCCCAACGGCTAGTTTTTGTGTGTGGGCTATATATAGCCACCTTGGCCGGTTGGGAAAGGTTGTTGAAGTTATTGTTGAGTTCCATACTCATTCTTTGAGCTAAGAGCAAGCCTCTATTCTCTTTTGTGCATGTGTTGCACTTGGTTTGATTAGAGAGCAAACTCTAAGTGCATGTGTTGCCTTAGGTAGTGGGTTGTGTATCTACTTGAGCGTCGACACTTGATTAGTTCAAGTGAACGTCGAGTTTTGTTACTCTTGGTGTTTGCCGACACCTAGATGGCGTGGAGGCGTCGTGCGCGGTGATCTTCTCAAGAAGCTTGTGAGAAGGCCTGGCGTGTTGTGAGTGGTTTGGTGCTCGCCATCTCCGGAGTGGAGGAAGAGCAGCCCTAGTGGAGTGAGGTGTTGGTTCGGTTTGGAACCGGTCCAAGTGTTTGGACTTACCTCGGAAGTGTTGGCTTAATTAGTGGAGCCGGTCCAACGTGGTTGGGCTTACCTCAACGTGGATTAGGGGAGACCGGCAAGTCTCCGAACACCACGGTAAAACATCATTGTATCATCTTGATTTATCTTGTGCTTTACTTTGAACAATTTACATTACATACTTTAATTGTTTATATATCATTGTGTGATTGCTCTCTTGTATTGTTGGTGCACTTAGTTGAGCTTAGTTGATTTAGGTTTTAATTGTGCAAAACCATTTCGTTATTAGCTTCCGCATTTTATATTGGTTTTAGCGCGAAAGATTTTTAAAACCGCCTATTTATCTCTCTCTAGTCGGCCAGCTCGATCTTACAATAGGAAACACAGGGAGCCAGGGAAGGATGACTGTTGTCTAGGGAAATTGTGAGAAATTAGCCGGATCCTTATTTGTAGTAGTGCTTCTGTTCCAGGTAGCAATCTACCGTTCTGATCGATAAACCATGTCCTAGCACGAGAGGATTCTGGTATGACTCGAAGTCGCTGCCAAGGCCAACAGACAAATCTTATTCTTCTGCGAGCATTCTCTTGCTCCTTTTTCCATGTGCATCTTCTTGCTCTATCCGCCTTGTCAACTCTTCTATCCTCTGTTGTAGCGCAGATCTACTGTCATTACACTGTCCGCTAATGTCATGTGGGGCAACGTCTACACTAGGCGTCGGCAACAATCAGGCAATGGCAATGTTTAGAATAGCAAGTCAGGTTTATTAGGTATTTTAATTCGGTTTAGGAAAGGTCTGATAAACATGCAAGTTGAGTTGGTTTTGGATGAAGAGTTTGTATCCGAGTATTGTAATAGCTGAGTCTATATAAAAGAGATACGTATGTACTCTGGAAAGTAACCAGAGCCTATTACTCAATTCTTCCTTTGCCTTCTCTTCTAGTTCTCCTTCCTGCTTGCTGTTATCATTGTTCATGATCCGGCTATTGCCACTGCGGCTTCTCCGAAAGCAACGTCCAGGGCCTAAGCCTCCAGTGTGCCACGGATACTCGCTGCGATCTGGGTCTGGGCGTGACAGCTAATTTCTCTTTTAGCTATAGCTTACTGTTTGCAGCCTCCAAGTCTGCTTTTAACCTGAAAAGGTACCTTATTAGAACATGTATCACTCCTCTGGTAAACGGGAATGATCTTTCTTCAAAAAATAAACGAGAATGATAATATACTTTTGATATCGTGCATTATTAAAGGTATCATCAGAAATGTTTTTCCCCTATTGGTGTGGCTGCGAACTCAAGGATTAAAACTTATGATTTTTCTATATTTATTAAAATTGAACATGTTTTATCCTTTAAAACTTTGTAGTATAATTACTCTGAAGAAACATTATATCAATTCTCAAGCGAAGTTCTGTTCGATTGTCATTTGTTAGTCTGAGAAGCACATATCGTGAGTCATGACCTCAAGAAGATGAGGATCATCTCGAGGAAGATTTGTCAGTCTGAGAAGCACACATCATGAGTCATGACCTCAAGAGGATGACCATCTTGAGGAAGCATAAGTCAAACTCATTTCTGTTGGATTACCTCCTGGTTGAGTTCTCTGATGGCAGCTTTTCCAGCTTCTACCTCCAACTCACATGCTTCCCTCCATCTTGCAGCTTCCTGTTGCACTTCTTTTATCTCTACAGTAAGCTCTTCCACCTTGCGCATTGAAAAAAAAAACTTTAGGTCCTTCTCAATTACCTGGCAAGAAAATAAAAGATACTACATAAATAAGTAAATTTCTTTATACACTGTGAACTAGGAAGCTTTCTCTTTCTTCCAAATCCTTTATGTGCGACTCATGTTTGATTATCCTCTGAGCCTGTCAGCAGAAAGAAGTTGCAAATGATCACAATCTGACCTGTTGGAGCAATTTGATATTGTCAATTAGTGCAGATCACAGGAAGGCCCTCGAGCAGTCCATCAAAAGTTTTTTTAAAAAAATTATATCCATCTTTGGTCATTTACTTCCTTAGTTTCTTAGTTTACCTGGACTCATCTAAGGCCTGACATAGATCATTGATCTCATGATGCAGGTTTTTCATTGTCTTTCCAATTATTGAAGTCTGAAAGGAAACAACTCGAAGGATTTTATTAGTTGACAAATTTCCAATGAGGGATGATTTCAGTTGACAATCTATAAACATAACAGGATCATGATGGTTCTAGACTTCTAGTTGCGCGCAGGGTAAGTTCAAAGGATTATGATCTAAGCAACATAAGTACGTAACTATTCCCCGCCGCCTCCTTCTCAGTTATAGCAATCTTCAACATGCTACCAATACCCTGGTCCTCCTTCATTAAGCTTGATATCTTACTCTCCGTGCTACTTTTCTCCTTTCTTTGCATTTCCATGCACCCTGAGAGCTTGAATTCTACCTCCTTCGCCAGCTCATGAATGTTATGAGCCTCCAGTGCCAGAAATTTCAGCCCATCATCCTCCAGATCAAGATTTAAGCGCACATAAATTCCGTCTACTTTGTCATCAAAAGCTCTGTCCAAGATATTCTCTAGGATTTCATGGAGCGAGCCAATAATCTTTTGTAAGGCAACCATGGGTTGATCATCCTTGACTGATGTCTGCAGAGTGCAGATATTGGTGCAAGGGGGGAGAAGGGAAAAGTTTCTGGAGGAAAGTATAGTCCTCTAATCGCAGCGCGCGGCGTTAGCGCGAGAAGCAGCATGCACGGGGCGTCCACCCGGTCAGGCGGTCTTTGCCAAGCCATGGGATCGCGGGATTACAAAAATAACGGTCTAGATGCGCCTGTCCACTCGACCAAAACCTCTTCTTTCCTCCCAGCCTCCTCGCTTGTCTTCGTCTCTGTCGCCGCTGGCGCCGATGGTGAACCGCTCTCGCGCCCTCCTACTCCACTTCCTCCCTCGCTGCCGACGAGCCATCCGTATCCTCGGTATGGGATGCGGTGGCCAGTGATGGAGCGGAAGGGGATGGTGGTACTGGTGGAGAAAAAGGGTGTTGGCGAGCCTCGCATCGTCCTCGCCCTAGTCTCCTCTATTTCCTCCCCAGTGACTTTGCCGCCACCGTTGAGCTTCTTCCGCACCATGCCATCCGCAACGACGCTTCCACCCCTCTTTCCTCTCCCCTTGTCTTCTCCGCCATCTCTGTCGCCCCATCTCACCACTGTAGATCTGTTTTAGGGCGACCAGTGGCCAGATCGGCGAGGAGAAGGGCAGGAGGTAGTGGCAAGGCAAGGGCGATGGATGGCGCTGGCAACGATGGGGAGGAGGCCAGCGCATGGGCAACGACTTGGGGCTATCTTGCCCTAACCTCTCTGTCCCTACCGATTTGACGTGCTGCATCTCTGATCTGGCAGCCGGTCGCTACGGACCACCATTAAGTTCCCTCCCCCTCCCCCTCCCCCCTCTGTTTTCTCATTTTTTTGTCAATATTATTTTTATGCAGGGATTGAGGATAAGAGGCAACCACTAAAAAAAATGACTTGTGCCTTACAATGCATTTTTTCCCCTAGTCCTTTTGTTCTTGATTCCACTTCATTTCTCCTGCGGTTAAGGTAAGTTCTCTATATTTGTACTTTCCCATTCTTTTTTTCTTTTAGTTTAGTTTTCTATACATTGTTTCTCATTATGGAGCATAGTATAATCGTTTTCTACTCTGGATGTCAGGTTTTAAGAGAGATACTAATTGTTATCTGCTGCTACCGTCGCAAGCCCATCTATGCAGAGTTTGAGGGAGGCAATATTAAGCTTTGGAGGCATGCAAAGCCAACAAGTATGATTGTAGTATTTGTCTGCTATGAAGAGCTCCTAATTTCCTTTGGATTTATATAATAGAATTCACCATTCTCTGTTTTTAATTTCTGTTTCCCTTACATTTCCACCAACTATCCTTTTATTCATTCACAGGCTATACCGCTACGACGGGAAGATGTTCTCTGGAGGAGCTTGAGGCAGGAATTTTAGATCATCCTTCCCCTACATGGTTCGGCACTTCGAATCAGAAAAAAATGTAGGCAAACATCAGAGGTTTTCCATTGGTTGTGAAATTATGATTACTGCACTATTTCCACCGACTACATTCGCCTTATAACTAGAAGTGGCTTGATCCATCGCTGGGTGCATCAATTTTGTTGTTAATTAACACAGGAAAATACTATCAGACTGTGCGACTACATGTGGCTCTATTAGCATAGCAGATGCAAATATTGTGTAGGTTATTTTTACGAGGCCAATAACTCTTGGCGAAGTTTGTATCCTCTAAACTAATACTCCAGGTTATTTACGAGAAACAGAGATCCATTTTTTATATCTGGATTTGTAAGTAGCTTCAAGGATGCTCCTATCTTCACATACATAACCAGGCAAAGGAACTTCATTCTTGAATCTTTCATAGGGGCCTGTAGAGTTGTTTCTGAAGGGAGTTTATAATCAGCATGCCTACAATGTGTGTTTGCTCTACCATGTTTTTGTTCTACATGCACTTTCTCAATGAGCTGTATTAACATGCATGAAACTAATGAATTTCAGCATAATAGATTGGCGGTTTCTGCAAGCGCATTGTTGAAATTGGAAGGTAATTTGCCGGCTGTTTTGTATTCCAATATCTTAGCGCAATTGATATTTTCTGAAGCTGTACAGGTGTATAGATGTAGATAATACAAGTAGTATATGCTATACATATGGTACTGGCATAAATCAACAACAATGTTTATATTTTCTTTTAAGGTTCAAAAGCATTTATTCTTGGTCCATCTTTTCTATCCGTCATAATTTGCATTCCAGTCATTTATAGTTTGAATGTAAACGTTTAGGTATTTCTTTGTTTTCATTCTTAATTAGGTTCTTTCGTGTACTTTTTCCCCATAATTTTATGTAGTTGCTTCCTGTACATAATTTGTTTTTTGTTTCTCTTACGCATTATCTTTCTTGTTTGTTTTTAGCTAATAAATTGCTCTTGATTTCCGATTATGCTTTGAGGCTTAGAGAGTTAGGCTGCGGCTATGGGAAGCCACGAGACATGTGGTAGGCTCAAGGTAATGTTGGAAGTAACCAAAGCATGTGCTTCCTTTTTGTCTAGTTATGTATTGATATATCTTCCCTGTATTTAGTGTTGGCTGCAACGCCACGAGCTAACTGTTGAGTACATTTGGTTGCATGCTTGTGCTTTGCCTGCAATAATGTGTTATGACTGGGTATTACAGTCAACTTTCCTTTTCAGTTGTTCACGCTTACTAAAGTGACTGTCTTAATGATAGTGGAATAGAATATTAATCATGTATACTGCCTACTGGGTGATACGCTGAAAATGTTGATCATTCAAAGAAGCATAATGCATACTTGTGATATATTATCGTATCAGCGTCCTCACTGTGGTAGAAAAGATATTTGTCCTTTATTATTGACATCGCATTTGGTTGGCCATGTTGCATCAAATTTTTTTGTTACTTAGGTGCAAGGATCCAAAAAACAGAACCAGAACAAAAACCGCTCGGAGGCTGTTATCCTGTTACCGATCGGTAATTGGAAATCTCGAAAAAAAAATCGCTCAAAATTTGACTACTGATATTTGAATTTGGGATTTAACCGTCGGGATTTTGATTTTGAATGTGAAGAATTTCAGCCTTTTTTTGGATCCCGGTTCCCACCAGGAATTCTAGTAACCGCCGGTTACCGACCGGTAATCGGTGGGATTTCGATCCTTGCTTAGGTGTCTTATTTGCATAGTGCAGTAGTTTTAGTGTGTCCTAATCGACTTGTAGAAATGAAGAAGTTTGAGGTTAATGCTATTCAGCCCAAAATCCCTAGGTGGCCGGTCATATGTGTTAAATCAGCCCATTCATTACAAAGCCTATGAGCCAACAGTTGGTGATGCAGCATCATGTTATGTAGATGTAGCACCATGGTATGTCGTCGTAGTTCGGTTCGTAGGAGTAGAAGTAGCTCGGCCCAATTGGGGAATATGATAGTGTAGTAGCCGAAAGTCCCATCGAAGAAGATATGGTTGAAGTAGAGGATGCAGTGCAGCAGGTCGATGTAGTGGTTGCATCCTTAGGGTTGATATCCTCATCAGTCTATTCTTTTGTGGGCTTCCTCATTCAGCCTATAAAACCCTATTGTATAAGTAGGAATACTACTAAGACAGCTGTTAACCAACACCAATCTCCCTCTGAAGACAAAAGTTTACTTTTCCAATTGCCTAGTCTATTTTCTATTTTACTAATCATTTTCTCAGTAGCCTTCCTCTTAACATCTAATTTGAGAATTACCTCTCTTTCTTTAGTCTCAACTCATATAAGATCTCATGGAGAGACACCACTCCATCTAAAATGTGTCTTCATTTAATAAAAAGCAGTTTGACTCTCACTAATGACTTTATGAGCCACCTCCCCCAATCTAGCAGCCAACAGTTTTGTAATAATTTTGAAACTAACATTTAGCAAATAAATTGGCATAAATTGATTAATAGTACTAGCTTTCTTAATTTTTGGCACCAAAGTAATCACTTCAAAATTTAACCTTTTCAGGTCAAGATTCTCTTCAAAGAAATCCCAGATAAGCTCCATGAAAGAATGCTTAATACCTTCCCAAAAGGACTTGTAGGAGCGTGCAGGGAAACCATCAGACCAGGAGCTGAATCATCACTAAGATCTTTAATAATCTTCTAAACATCCTCCTCTGTAAATTTATGAACCAAATACTCGTTATCCTTTTCGGAGATCAATTCCAGAACCCTTTAGAAATATTAGCACTAAGATCACTGTCCTTCCCAAATAGATTTTTATAAAAATTATAGATATGATCTCTAATAGCATGTTCATCAGAAACACTACCTCCCTCGTGCTCTAAACTAAAAATAAGATTTTTCCTTCTTTTCCTATTGGCACAGCTATGAAAAAAAGCCTTGTGTTGATATTCCCTTGAGTGATCCACTTGACAACCCTTTTTACTGCCAATACTTCTCCATATCATACAGATGTTTCATAGCTACCTCAGCTCTATGTCTATTTATCCAATCTTCAGCATTAAGACCTATCTTATCAACCTTATCATCCAATCTAGTAATACAATTGCTTGCCTGGCTCCTTGATCTCTGCCCAGTTTACTATATGTAAATATGGAGAAACATTTAGCCAATTTCAGAGGTAATCTCTAATATATTTTAGCATATTCAATACTATTGAGGTGTGTTTGGCTAGGCCCGCATATATTAGGCCAGATACAGATTCAGTATTACTGACATCACTCTTACAGATTCAGTATTGCTGACATCACTCTTACACGCTCTGCACGGGCGTAGCACATGTTGTGTACCTTGTTCAATAGTAAAAGGAGAAAGAACAGGGTAGCGTGCTCCTCCTATGCCGCACCCCCTCTGATCTTATACTCGCCGAGGGGTCGCAGCTGCTCTCCCTGAAGAGAGGCGGACGGTTTCGACTTTGGATTTTCGTTAGAAAAAGTTGAAAGTCGTTCCAAACGGACGACTTTTTCTAACTGTTTTTGAAAAAATCGGAAGCTGTCTTCAATGTAGGGAAGCTGAAAGCACGAAGCAGGTCTGGGCAGCTTCCCACGGCTTCGGCGGATTGATTTTGGGACTTTGCCATTGAAGTTGTGATGAAATTACTCATCCATACCATGTATATAAGCTCTAGAATCACCAACCACTCATATCTCCCGATCTCTTCGGGCCAAACCAGCTCCTCCTCCCTTACCGCCACCCTGACCTCCTCCTACCACACTGCCTCCGCCTCAGATTCCCTCCTTCCTCACCGCCGCCCTGACCTCCTCCAGCGTCGCTGCCGCTCCGGTTTCCCTCCTCCTGTAGCCGTTAATTATCGTTAATTAACGTTAATTATCATCATTTTCCTTATAGGTATTTAATACATTTTCTAACTTAAAAGCTCCGGCTAGCTGACTTAAAAATCAGACTGTAAAAACCAAACGCCTTCAACTCAATAGTTAAGCTTAGTCAAAAACTGCTTTTCACACAGCCATGCAAAGACGCCCTAATCAACCCGCCGGCTCGGCTCGTTTGTATCGCTGTTCGTAGTGGGCTGTGCAGGGGAGTAGGGTTGGACTGGGCTGTGCGTTGATCGGCCGTGTGGGAGCCTCATCTCTCTCGCGAAAAAGAAACGGAGGCTGTTTCGGTTTCCGTCGCGGGGTCCAAGCGTCAGCGACGCCGGCCGGCCGGCCGGCCTATACATAGATTGACCTTTTCACGAGTGGCCTTACCTTCTCCATGGCGGCGGCCGCTTCGCCTTCCTCCGCTCTCAAACCCGAGCCTTCAGCTCGTCCCGACCACCTCCCCAGGTTCGTTCGTTATGCGCCTCTCTCGCTCGCCCTCTCGGGGCGCTGCTCCCACCCCTTACAACTGTGCGATTGCTTTTCCTTTTGTTTTTGGGGAATTTCGGAGACACTATGACAGTCGACACTAAATTCTGTTCAGATTTTTACTTGTATCGTCCTATTAGGGAAAAAAGAGAGGATTTTTGCTGTTTGCACTTGTGTAGATGCTACGATACGCTTTCTCCTTCCTGTGAGAAATTGCTGTCATCTGTTGCTGTATGCGCTATGGCGAGGCCGAAATTTTCCTTTCTTGTGATGTGGTGTGACGTTAACTTTCTTTTCTGTGGCATCCTGCAGGCCCAGCGTGGCGATATCATGGGATTCCCAAGGTACTGTCTATCTCTCTGGTTACTCATGATCCATATCACTTGTTTGTATATGTTACTCCCGCCTCAGTGCTGCTCTTCAACTCAAACATAGCAAACGGATTTTTCTATTCAATGTTCATTCCCGATGTCCTATATATTTATGGAGTATACCATGGTGGAAAAGAATGTAATCGTGTGATTCAATGTGCGAAATTATTATACAGAATTGTATAATCTGCCATGCAGTTCGAAAAGAGCCCTCCTCATCTCAGGAAAAAAAGAACCTTTCTTTCACCAAATTTTGGTGAAATTTTCATTGGAGGGTCGGTCACAAAGCCCCAATTCTATCCAATTTTTGTCTTGACCGCACAATCTCCTACTGGATGGTCAAGACAGGCAGACAGTATGCTATAGCTTTTGCATTAAAAAGTGGATACAATAGCATATACTGTTGTGGACACGATTGTCGGGAAGACGTATCAGAGAAACGGCGTCGAGACGCCTTGGCTGGTTCGGCCGAAAGGCCTGTTGCTGATTTGGCTTCTTTAGCTGTGCTGGGTTCGGATACAGCAGAAGTACCAGACTCGGTACTGTTCATGGAACTGTAACAGTAACGGACCCGATTACTGTTCATGGTGTGGCAGCCGAATAGTACAGATGGGTTGATCTATATAGTTAGTAAGAGATAGGATATAGTTAGGTATTAAGTTGGAGATTGAGTTCGGGTTTGAGTTAGTTACTTTCCAAATCAGTTTTTGGCTTCGCCTAGACTATAAAGGCATGCCGACAATAGTGTCGACGTGTGTGAGGGTGATCCTCATCTTCGCCAATTACCGATCCGTTAGATCTTTTCTCTTGTTCACCCACGTCATATCAATTTGGTATCAAAGCCATCACCACCACCCTTTGCCATGGAAAACAAAACTCGAGACGATGTGTTCCAGCAGCTTGCAATCATGATGACGGAGATCAGCGACATCAAGGCTCATCAAGTCGCACATGATCAAGTGATCACTAGGTGGAAGACAAGCGGCGCGGCAGCGTTGCCCACGGCGTCCAGCAGAGGTGGCGGCGGCTTCCACGGCTGAGGTAGGCCACTAGAGCCAGGGTTCCACGACGAGGAAGATCGGCGCACGGTTCTTCGCTTCCACAAGCTCTCCTTTCCGACGTACGATGGTGAGGAAGATCCTCTTCCTTGGCTCAACCGATTTGAGCAATTTTTTGGGGGCAAAGAACCATGGATGAAGAACGAGTTTGGTTGGCATCCTACCACTTGACCGGCGCCGCCCAACAGTGGTACTACCAACTCGAATGCGAGAAGGCATTATTTCATGGGTTCGCTTCTCGGAGTTCGTCAACGTGCGGTTTGGGCTTCCCATCCGCAACTACCCTCTTGGCGAATTGGCTCAACTTCGACGAACGACGATAGTTGACACGTACCAAAAGAAGTTTTTGGCGCTCTTATGCCTTGTCGAACCACTCTCACTTCTACAAGAAGTGCAACTTTTCACCGCTGGGTTCGGCAAGTCGTTGCAAACCGACTTCGAGCTTCAACATCCAATGCATCTTCAGACGACCATGAGCTTGGCTAGGGCATATGAGTAGCGTCTCGAGGAGACGTTAGGGGATCCGAAGCCTCCACCGAAAACCCCTGCTAGTCCGCGCTTCACGTCCGGGACATTGGCGCCACGATCTAGCATGCCGATTTCGCCATTGTGGCGGTGGCCACACCAGCTTCCGCCGTACCTTCGGCGACCACCGGTGCCATGACCAACCCCGTCTCCCTATTTCGACGCCTCCGTGGAGATGTCCGATCGACACGCGAAGGGTCTTTGACACGCTCTGCCGCAGGCGTAGCACATGTTGTGTACCTTGTTCAATAGTAAAAGGAGAAAGAACAGGGTAGCGTGCTCCTCCTATGCCGCACCCCCTCTGATCTTATACTCGCCGAGGGGTCGCATCTGCTCTCCCTGAAGAGAGGCGGACGGTTTCGACTTTGGATTTTCGTTAGAAAAAGTTGAAAGTCGTTCCAAACGGACGACTTTTTCTAACTGTTTTTGAAAAATCTAAGTCGTCTTCAATGTAGGGAAGTGAAAGCACGGGCAGTGCAGGCGACTTCCACGGCCTCTATGGATTGGTTTTGGGACTTTGCCATTGAAGTTGTGATGAAATTACTCATCCATACCATGTATATAAGCTCTAGAATCACCAACCACTCATATCTCCCGATCTCTTGGGCCAAACCACTCCTCCTCCCTTACACCCACGACCTCCTCCTACCACACCGCCTCCGCCTCAGATTCCTCCTTCCTCACCGCCACTGACCTCCTCCGGTGTCATTCCTGCGCTCGGTTTCCTCCTCCTGTAGCCGTTAATTATCGTTAATTAACGTTAATTATCATCATTTTCCTCATAGGTATTTAATACATTTTCTAACTTAAAAGCTCCGGCTAGCTGACTTAAAAATCAGACTGTAAAAACCAAACGCCTTCAACTCAATACTTAAGCTTAGTCAAAAACTGCTTTTCACACAGCCATGCAAAGACGCCCTAATCAACCCGCCGGCTCGGCTCGTTTGTATCGCTGTTCGTAGTGGGCCGTGCAGGGGAGTAGGGTTGGACTGGGCTGTGCGTTGATCGGCCGTGTGGGAGCCTCATCTCTCTCGCGAAAAAGAAACGGAGGCTGTTTCGGTTTCCGTCGCGGGGTCCAAGCGTCAGCGACGCCGGCCGGCCGGCCGGCCTATACATAGATTGACCTTTTCACGAGTGGCCTTACCTTCTCCATGGCGGCGGCCGCTTCGCCTTCCTCCGCTCTCAAACCCGAGCCTTCAGCTCGTCCCGACCACCTCCCCAGGTTCGTTCGTTATGCGCCTCTCTCGCTCGCCCTCTCGGGGCGCTGCTCCCACCCCTTACAACTGTGCGATTGCTTTTCCTTTTGTTTTTGGGGAATTTCGGAGACACTATGACAGTCGACACTAAATTCTGTTCAGATTTTTACTTGTATCGTCCTATTAGGGAAAAAGAGAGGATTTTGCTGTTTGCACTTGTGTAGATGCTACGATACGCTTTCTCCTTCCTGTGAGAAATTGCTGTCATCTGTTGCTGTATGCGCTATGGCGAGGCCGAAATTTTCCTTTCTTGTGATGTGGTGTGACGTTAACTTTCTTTTCTGTGGCATCCTGCAGGCCCAGCGTGGCGATATCATGGGATTCCCAAGGTACTGTCTATCTCTCTGGTTACTCATGATCCATATCACTTGTTTGTATATGTTACTCCCGCCTCAGTGCTGCTCTTCAACTCAAACATAGCAAACGGATTTTTCTATTCAATGTTCATTCCCGATGTCCTATATATTTATGGAGTATACCATGGTGGAAAAGAATGTAATCGTGTGATTCAATGTGCGAAATTATTATACAGAATTGTATAATCTGCCATGCAGTTCGAAAAGAGCCCTCCTCATCTCAGGAAAAAAAGAACCTTTCTTTCACCAAATTTTGGTGAAATTTTCATTGGAGGTCGGTCACAAAGCCCCAATTCTATCCAATTTTTGTCTTGACCGCACAATCTCCTACTGGATGGTCAAGACAGGCAGACAGTATGCTATAGCTTTTGCATTAAAAAGTGGATACAATAGCATATACTGTTGTGGACACGATTGTCGGGAAGACGTATCAGAGAAACGGCGTCGAGACGCCTTGGCTGGTTCGGCCGAAAGGCCTGTTGCTGATTTGGCTTCTTTAGCTGTGCTGGGTTCGGATACAGCAGAAGTACCAGACTCGGTACTGTTCATGGAACTGTAACAGTAACGGACCCGATTACTGTTCATGGTGTGGCAGCCGAATAGTACAGATGGGTTGATCTATATAGTTAGTAAGAGATAGGATATAGTTAGGTATTAAGTTGGAGATTGAGTTCGGGTTTGAGTTAGTTACTTTCCAAATCAGTTTTTGGCTTCGCCTAGACTATAAAGGCATGCCGACAATAGTGTCGACGTGTGTGAGGGTGATCCTCATCTTCGCCAATTACCGATCCGTTAGATCTTTTCTCTTGTTCACCCACGTCATATCAATTTGGTATCAAAGCCATCACCACCACCCTTTGCCATGGAAAACAAAACTCGAGACGATGTGTTCCAGCAGCTTGCAATCATGATGACGGAGATCAGCGACATCAAGGCTCATCAAGTCGCACATGATCAAGTGATCACTAGGTGGAAGACAAGCGGCGGCGTTGCTGCGTCACGGCGAAAGAGGTGGCGGCTTCCGGTACCGAGTAGGCCACTAGAGCGGGGTTCCACGACGAGGAAGATCGGCGCGGTTCTTCGCTTCCACAAGCTCTCCTTTCCGACGTCGATGGTGAGAAGATCCTCTTCCTTGGCTCAACCGATTTGAGCAATTTTTGGGGCAAAGAACCATGGATGAAGAACGAGTTTGGTTGGCATCCTACCACTTGACCGCCGCCGCCCAACAGGTGGTACTACCAACTCGAATGCGAGAAGGCATTATTTCATGGGTTCGCTTCTCGGAGTTCGTCAACGTGCGGTTTGGGCTTCCCATCCGCAACTACCCTCTTGGCGAATTGGCTCAACTTCGACGAACGACGATAGTTGACACGTACCAAAAGAAGTTTTTGGCGCTCTTATGCCTTGTCGAACCACTCTCACTTCTACAAGAAGTGCAACTTTTCACCGCTGGGTTGGGCAAGTCGTTGCAAACCGACGTCGAGCTTCAACATCCAATGCATCTTCAGACGACCATGAGCTTGGCTAGGGCATATGAGTAGCGTCTCGAGGAGACATTAGGGGATCCGAAGGCTCCACCGAAAACCCCTGCTAGTCCGCGCTTCACGTCCGGGACATTGGCGCCACGGTCTAGCATGCCGATTTCGCCATTGTGGCGGTGGCCACACCAGCTTCCGCCGTACCTTCGGCGACCACCGGTGCCATGACCAACCCCGTCTCCCTATTTCGACGCCTCTCCGTGGAGATGTCCGATCGACACGCGAAGGGTCTTTGCTACAATTGCCCCGAGAAATTCTCTCGGAACCATCGTTGTTTCATGAATGGAATTTTTCTCCTCGAGCTTGACGACGACGACTATCCAGCCGACGACAGTGATCATGTTGATATTTCACTTCACGCTCTCACCGACATCCGCACGGGCCGTACAATGCAGTTGAAGATTGCAATTCAAGGACAAGAACTGCTCGCACTCGTGGACTCCGGCTCCATCCATACGTTTATGCCGAAGCCGTCGCACAAATCCTCGGCCTATCTCCACTTCCACGGTCGGGCATGCGAGTTGTGGTGGCGAATGGTGACCGAGTGACCAGCGTCGGTGTTTGTGCTAATACTCGCGTCACGATTGCTCATGAAGACTTCTTTGCCGACTGCTACGTTATTCCACTCGATTGGTTTGACGTGGTTCTTGGCGTACAGTGGCTCCGTACTTTGGGGCCTATTCTTTGGGACTTCACAAAGCTCACCATGTCATTTTGGCGGGATAACCATTGCGTGACTTGGACCGAGCTGGATTCTGCATCGATCGGTGGATAGACCTGCGCCATCACTGGTCACGAGTTGATGACTGATCTTTTGGCCGAGTTTTCTACTCTCTTTGAGGAACCGCACAGCTTGCCACCACCTCAACAACACGATCACCATATTCTCCTATTGCCGGGTACCGTTCTAGTGGCCGTTTGACCATATTGTTATCCGCAATTATTGAAGGACGAAATTGAGAAGCAATGCGATATAATGTTGGCACAATGTATTATCCGTGAAGTACTTTGGCTTTTTAATCACCTATTTTGCTTGTCAAAAAGCATGACATATCCTGGCACTTTTGCGTGGATTATCGTGCCCTCAACGACATGACCATAAAGGACAAATTTCCTATACCTGTCGTCGAAGAGCTTTAGGATGAACTCAATGGTGCCCGTTTCTTCCCCAAGCTCGATTTGCACAACGGCTACCATCAGGTTTTGATGCATGGTTCCGATATTGAGAAGACAATGTTTCATACGCATCGTGGTCACTTTGAGTTCTTGGTCATGCCGTTTGGTCTAACGAACGCTCCGGCGACATTTCAGGTGCTTATGAATGATATCCTCAAGCCTTTTATTCGCCACTTTGTCCTCGTTTTCTTCGATGATATTATGGTTTACAGTTCCTCCTGGGCAAAACATCTTCAACAAGTGCACACTGTGCTCCAGCTCATGCGCCATCATTAGTTATTTCTCAAGAAGTCCAAGTGCCTATTTGGTGAGGAATCAGTGGCGTATCTCGGGCACATTATTTCTGGTCAGGGCGTGGTGATGGATTTTGAAAAAGTAGAAGCCGTTCAAGCATGACCGAAACCGCGGACCCTTCGCGCACTTTGTGGTTTCCTCGGTCTTACAGGGTATTATCGCAGGTTCATCAAATAATATGGCTCAGTGGTCGCTCCCTTCACCAAATTACTCAAGAAGGAAGCTTTCTCATGGACTGCCGACGCTGATTCCGCATTTGCGGCTTTGAAGGCAGCATTGGTGACGGCTCCTGTACTTCATCTTCTTGATTTCTCCAAACGTTTTACGGTGGATTGTGATGCTTCGGTGCAGGGTTTGGTGCGGTCTTGCATCAAGATGGTGGACCTTTTGCGTTTTTCAGTCGGGCGGTTGCTCCTCACCGTGCCAAGTTGGCCGCGTATGAGCGCGAATTGATCGGATTAGTCAAAGTCATCCGTCATGGGCGTCCATACCTTTTGGGGCGTGTTTTTCTTGTTCAGACGGATCATTATAGCCTCAATTTTTTGCTTGATCAGCGTCTCTCTACTATTCCAAGTTATTTGGTTACGATTGTTCGGTGGAGTTTCGCCCTGGCAGCCAGAATGCGGCCGCTGATGCTTTGTCATGGCGAGACGAGAAGACCATGGCAGTTCAGTCCTTGTCCAGTCCTGGTTTCACCCTATTTGAAGCACTTACTGGAGGTTTCCTTGATTCCCGAGTTGGTAGTGCTCCGGGATAAGTTGTTGGCTGACACAGTCGATTCCGGTTGGACCTTCGTCGACGGGTTACTCTTGTACAAGGGGAGTATTGTTGTGGCTTATTCATCGCTCCTTTGGGCTGATTTACTTGTAGATGCTCACGGTATTGGTCATGAAGGTGTCCATAAAACTTTACATCGCTCTCGGGCGACTTTCTTTAACTCTGGCGCTCACAAAAAGGTACGGGATTGTGTCAAAGGTTGTGTGATCTGTCAGAAAAATAAAACGGAACATTTGCATCCAGTGGGGCTTCTACAACCTTTGACCGTACCATCGGCTGTTTGGGAGGATATATCTATGGACTTTATTGAAGGCTTTCTGAAGGTGAGAGGTAAGACGGTTATTCTCACAGTTGTTGATTGTTTTTCAAAGTACAATCATTTTATTCCGGTCGGCCATCCATACATTGCGAACAATGTCGCTTGTGCGTTCTTTGATGACATTGTTCGCCTACATGGGATTCCCTGTTCTATCGTCAGCGATCGTGATCCCGTCTTCGTCAGCAATTTTTGGACCGAACTCTTTCGTCTTGCCAGTGTCAAGCTTCACATGAGTTTCGCCTTTCATCCACAATCTGATGGTCAATCAGAAGTGGTCAACCGCCCATTGCTATGTATTTGCGGTGTTTGTCTAGCGATTGTCCTAAACATTGGCTTCAGTGGCTTCCTTGGGCGGAGTTTTGTTACAATACATTGTATCACTCTCTCCGTACCACGCCTTTCTGTGTTGTTTATAGACATGATCCGCCAACGTTGTTGACTTACCAACTGGGTACAGCCAAAGTGGTTGCAGTCGACCAACAGTGGCGCGACCGAGATGAGTTTCTTGCTGAAATTCGCGAATGTCTCCGTCAAGCCCATGATTACATGAAGCAAAATTATGACAAACGTCATCGCGCGGTTCAATTTGAGGTGGGTGAATGGGCCTGGTTTTGTCTTCACCACCGTATGACTATTTTCATCACAAATCAACAACGTTCCAAGTTGGCACCACGTTTTTATGGACCTTTTTTTGGTTGAGGAACACATTGGAATAGTTGTTTATCGTCTTCGTCTTCCTTGCAAAGCGCACATCCATAATATCTTCCATGTCGCTTTACTCAAGAAGTACGAAGGACCGCTACCTCTTGTTTCGGGCCAACTACCAAAAATTATTCATAGTCGTGTGGTGCCTTCGCCTTTATCTATTGTCCGGTCTCGGCTTAATCGTGGTACTTGGGAACTTCTAGTGCAATGGATGGGTTGTTCGCCAGCCGACGCTACTTGGGAGAAATTCGATGATTTTCAGCAGCGTTATCCTCTATTTCAGCTCGAGGAGGAGCTGTTTCGTGGTGAGGGAGGTAATGTTGTGGACGTGTTTGTCGGGAAGACGTATCAGAAAAGACGGCGTCAAGACGCCTTGGCTGGTTCAGCCGGAAGTCCTGCTGCTGATTCGGCTTCCGTAACCGTGTCGGACTTGGGTACTGTAGCAGTGCCGGGCTCAGGACTGTTCATGGCACTGTAACAATGCCGGACTCTGTTACTGTTCATGTTATGGCAGCCGAATAGTATTGAGGAAGGTGATCTATTTAGTTAGTAAGAGATAAGATAGAGTTAGATATTAAGTTGAATTTGAGTTAGTTACTTTCCAAATCACTTTGTGCCTTCGCCTAGACTATAAAGGCAACCCATGTAATTGAGAAAAGGCAATCAAGAAATAATCTAGTCTTTTGCCTCCATCTAGTTCGGCAGATTAGAACCTCTCGCACGCCGGCAACAGTGCCGACGTGTGTGAGGGCGATCCTCGCCTTCACCAATTACCGATCCGTTAGATCTTTTCTCTCGTTCACCCATGCCATATCATATACAAATGTAGCTCGTTACATTTCTTAGGAGCCAGTGAGCCACAGTAGGTTCGCTGTGTACTTATTTCTCTATTTTCCTTTGGTTTGTCGCTTCTTTAGACTTCCAGAGTACGTACAAATGTTAGCTTCTTTTAATCTTTTTTGAAAGAGCACAAGTGTAACATCTCCCTGAGCATGCAAATGCCCAAACAGTTGGGAAAATGTTTCTTACCATACTTGCCACCTGGGATTGGGGTTTCAGCTCCATGATTTGTAACTTCCATGTATGTTGTAAATGATATTGTGTGATTTAAATTTTTGATTACATGCAGTGCTATGCAAGCGTGCAGAAAGTTGCGAGTTGGAGTCGGAGGTGTTCTTGATTGATCCTGATCTGCTTCCAACTCTAGAGGTTTTACTTCTAGAAATGTATGCGATGTTGCGCCCAAAGCCTGTCGACTATGAGCAACGACATATTCTGGTCAGCGTCTTCAATAAAATTGCTAAAGAGAGTTTTGGTAAGAGATGTTTTTCATCTGCTATCATTTGGGTCAAGGAATTATGCTATCAAAATGTGCTATTGTGATCATTGTTGATGATGATGCCAGATGGTTATTTAAAGTTTTATGTTGTATAAACATATACACAAGTTGAAATTATCTCATTTATAAATGGTTGCAGAACAACACCTATTATCTTGTAAATTGTACGCACATGTGCAATCAGGTGTGTTCACCAGCAGTCCAACAATAATGCAAATTTTACTTAGTAACATGTGCACCTCATTCTTTTAAACATTTGTCACTGTCAGTCAAGATGAATATGTGCCAGCAGAATAGGGTTTCACCATGTACCTCATTTATGGATAGCTTATACCTTGCTGTAGTAGGAAAATGCATATGCTTTTAATGGTAGAAAATCACATAAAGCAAATATTGTATTGTACACTATAAACACATCAAGGAAAAAGAAAGTACATCCTGAAATCTGAACAAAGTTATGGACTGTTTGGATTAGGGGTATTTGGTTGGAATTTTGTTTAATTTGTATCAAATTCCAACCCAATCAAAATTGCATATCTATCACTCATTTGCTCTCTCTATCCATTATAGAGTAAATAGCTATTTTCACAATAAGAGTTATCCATACAGTGACGGCATTTAATTATGAAAGTTGGCTAAGTAGCTGACCCTGTTAGTCCGTTCTTTTAAGATAAAGGAGCATAAGCCTTTTTCTTTTTATTACTATTTCCTCCGCTTAATGGATAACCATTTTCTACCAATGGGGGAATTGCTTCTTAATTTCCAATTTAGATGATTGGATTTGCACCAAAGGAAACCAGAAATTCCATATACGGATATACCATAGAAATGCCAGATACTAGTACCACTTTCACTCGGAAGGCTTTGTTTTCCCATCTGAATATTTTGAATTTGCGTGATGGTGTAATTTGTTTATCGATTGATGGCTCCTTTCAGGTAAAAAGAATGGGTTTCCAATTGTGGAAGCATTTGGATCATTCACAATGGATCTATTTACTCCTAAAAGTGACCTTGACCTCTCTGTCAACTTTAACACTGATATGAAGGGCCAATTTGCTCGCAAGGACAAGATTTCTGCTATTAGGAAGCTTGCAAAGTTCTGCTTTCTCATCAGAGTAATTATTCTCTGAAGCAGATTTTCTTGACATCTTTCCTAGCATTTGTTTGTCCGTTCATCTTTGATTGTACACTCAAGTTTGTTAAATTTGCATTCTCTCAAGTTTGTTAAATTTGCATTCTTAATTTGTGTTTCATCTTACTTGCAAAATTAAGGATTGGAACTAATAGATTTGAACAAGGGAAAATTAATGATTTGAACTAATAGACTGACCGAGCAACTGCAAACAATGTGTATTAATTAACCTCGAAGTGGCCATAAAATTTTGTCTGAGAAAACATAACTGCAGAAGTAGTTCAAGAGAAGCTGGTCATGCAGTTAAGGAATCTGATCTGCTACGTAGCTTGCACTATCATGTGCTGGCAACAGTGGTATCGCACAATATGGACACTGCGATAAATCATTTTTCCAAAAATACTGTCAGAAAAACACTGCTATGAGCATATAAAATTTGTTTTGGAGGGACGTTAAAAGTGTAATGTATATGCTTTATTTACCTTAGATTGACATCTACACTTAGTTCATATTTACCCCTGTAACAACCCTTAATCTGGATTTACCCATACGAAAGCCAAAATGTTAGACATCAAATACCCTACAAAGTGGTGATATGTACTAAGCTTACCCCTGAAATGTTTAATAGATTCGTGTCAGCAAATTGTTCATGTGCCTTACGTGGACTTGTGACAAACTGCTCAGCAGAAGCTCCTTTCAATGCTAATGTTGATGTCATGATGTTTCCTTGTCTATTATATCTCTTATATTGTCAATTTCAGGGAATGGTCTTTGTTATGGGGTTTTACCTGTTGTTACCGCTAGAGTTCCTGTACTGAAGGTTATTGATAAGGGAACTGGGGTTGAATGTGATATTTCAGTCGAAAACAAAGATGGAATGTCAAGATCAATGATATTTAAACTTATTTCATCAATTGATGAAAGATTTCAGATACTGTGTTATCTGGTATTGCAATTCTCTTTCTTGATTTATTGGTTTTGATGGAAAAACCTAACTGACATGAAACTCCCCATAAAGTGATCTATCTAAAAGATATGACAACTTTATTATTTATTACGCAGATGAAGTTCTGGGCTAAGGTGCATGATGTTAATTGCCCCAAAGATCGAACAATGAGCTCAATGGCAATTATCTCTTTAGTTGCTTTCCATTTACAGGTAAAATGAGTTTGTTGTGTTGGTTCGATTTTCTGTTGAACTTTATAATCCTGAGTAGTTTGAACAGTAGCTTCACTGTACTTATGTAATTTCCATTAGAGGCTCACAGCCTGCACATGAGTAGTTTGAATAGTAGCTTCACTATTTTAGCTGGAATTTTCGTGAGAGATTCACAGCCTGAATGTACAGGCTGGCAGTTAACTTCTATTTGAACAAAGAGAAAATAAATGCACTTACTAATAGTACAATGTGGAGTGCAGACCCGGCGTCCTCCAATTTTACCTGCGTTTTCTGCGTTATTGAAAGGTAGTCCCTCTATTGAAGTACATGTCATTCTCTTCTGTACTACCTTTCTGGGATCTTTCTGCTATCATCTCACTGTAACTAATAGTAAGTTTCTGTCCTCTTGCAGATGGTTCACATTTTGCAAGTATTCAGAGGAACGTCTCTCTATTTGAGGGGTTTGGGAGCAGAAATAAAGAATCTGTTGCTGAACTTTTTGTGTCACTAATGAGTAAAGTGAGTTACAGTTCACCTTCTATGTATAGTTTCGGTTATAATCATCATCCTTTTGGATAATTTTTGTACTAATTAACAAGAGCTAGCTCCCTCCAGCACACGTATAGACTCAAGTCTGAACTACAGCACACATCTACTGTCTGTTTGGTTGTGGGATCAGTGGGTTGGAGTGGCTCCAACCCACGTTTTGGGGACGGCTCCAACCCTTGATTTGTTTGGTTGTGAGAATGGGTTCGATCCGTCTTACATTTGGTTGGAGGACTGAGAATGGGTTAGCGTGAATTTCTCAACAGCGGAGCTCATCCGATTTCGCGAACAACGAACCCATATTGGAGAATATTCTCACGGGTCGAACAACCCATCCCAAACCTCCATCAAACAACGAAAATGGGTCGAACCCATTCGGGTTGGCTCCAGCACTCCAACCAAACAGACGGCTAAACTCTAAACTCAATCTGACCCTGCTGGAATGGGATTTCCTGTTCACTTGAGCTATGACATTGTTCTCTTGTACCCATTAAAACATTGTTCCCTTTTTTATATGATGAAATGATTCAGTGACTTTACTCTTTAATAAAGGGATCTTGTTTTCACTGAGAACTAGGTTTATAACCTGATTCTATTCATCTAATGTATAGCTAGTTAAACTCGTAGTTAAGTTTTTAGTTCTTTCATTTTACTTTTTGGCACTGTGGCTGTGGCTACATATGAACAGCTTGTGAAAAATACAACTATTCACCGATGTGGCTTAGTTCGCACGCTAATTCCATAACAGCATCAGCCTCACTCTAAAAAATCCATACGGCGTCATCTTGACTTCTAATGGCAATGTGTAGCTCATTATGCTTACTGATACACTTGGCCTTTCTCGTGCAGTTACTATCAGTAGAGGGTTCATTATGCTCACTGATACACTTGGCCTTTCTCGTGCAGTTACTATCAGTAGAGGGTTCATGGGAGCAAGGTCTCTGTGCCAGCAATTTTGAAGGATTGTGGATCTCAAAGACCGGGGAAAATGGAATCGGTAACCTGAGTGTGAGTTCTCTATGAATTTGAGGTGTGACTTGTCGATAAATTCTGCAGAGCATTGTTTATTCACACACAGCAATTTATGCAGGTTGAAGACTTCTTGGACCGATCTCAGAATTTTGCCAGATCCGTAGGGAAGGTGGAGATGCAGAAAATCTGTGAATGCCTAAGGGTTACTGTTTTTAATTTGACTGATTTCTTTAGGGGTAAAATTGATGCGCCAAAGCTGAAGACACTTTTGTTTGGGCCGCTAAATCCAGATGAGCCGGTCAGCTATCCTATTCCGAAATGTGCTAAGAGGAAGAGCTACTCGAGACATGACCCGGAAAACAGCCAGAAGCCGCAAAAGAGAGTGAAGCAGAAGCATAGTGTACACACTGTCCGTGCCGCTTTACCAACTCCCTGTCAGAAGCAGCAAAAGAGAGTGAACCATACTGTACACCCTGACCGTGCTGCTAATGTGACTGCCGCCGCGTTACCACCTCCCACTGTATCTGTGCCTCCTCGTATGCATCACCTAGGTCCCACCCACCCAAGTACTCAGTTTGCGCACACATATCAGCATCTGCTTACCCCTACAAGGCTTGCCTATGGGTTACCACCACCGTATTTGCATTCAGCTCCTCATCATTCCAGTCAGGGGTTGCTAGGTCAACCACAGGGTAATTTGATTCACCTGAATCCTGGGATTCAACTGCAGCAGCAAGCCCAACATATGTTTGTTCCTTCACTAGTTCACCAACCGGTGATTAATATGTTTCACCCGTATGTTTTGAATGGGGCTCAGCAGATCCAGCTGCATAATGAGAATAGGACGATGCAGAGTATACCCTATGGAATCAATCCAAATTACTGGAGATGACAGGTGCAGTTTGTGAGCCAAAAGTTTTACATTGTCGTGGTGTATCTGGTGCAAATCGATTTGTTGATCTGTTTGTAAAAATGAAATGTGCATTAGCATGTAAGGGTTGGCCAATTGAAGGAGCCTGTAACATGATTTAATTTTGTTTCAACAAACACCAAAAGAAAACAGAAAGCGCCAGAGGTTCTATTTTCACCACCGTGCACATTGTGAGCTTAATTGAGACCGAGTTGTTGATCAATATATTTGTTGGATGCTAACTGTCTCAAATGTTAGCCACCCATAATGGTGCCCTGCTGAAGCCTTGCAGGCATCATTGTTTGAGCTCAAGTTTGTCCTGTTTGGAACGGATGAATTCTGGATGGGCATTGTTGTGTCCGTTCGTAAAACGTAGCTTCTCATGCCAAACTGCTAAAAATAGCAGCGCGATCATGTGTCCTTCACTGCTCGTAGCCTAGCCAAAACTGGATGTTTTTAGCGCTTGACATGTGGCTGCTTTGCACTCCTGCGCTCGGACAAGGCCACCTCTGTGCACCCTTTGCTGGATGTCTTGCTGCCTCGCGCCCAACGCGTTGTCCGCGTTACGCGTTGCTGGCGCGCACACCCATGGCTCGGACATAGCCCAGCTACCCGCGTGTCACTGGACAACGGCCTCGCCCTGTGCCCGGATGCGCCGCATGGCCCTCGTCGCTCCTCCACCTCGGACGCACCTCCACGTCAGCATTTCTGTGCCTGGATGCGCTTTATTCCATGTTGCCCGTCCATCACTGTCTTGGCTGTGCATGCATGCAAGTCGCATGCGGGAGGGAATCCGATTCCTCCGGTCGCTTCGTGATCGGCCGCGGTTTGTGTTGGGCGGCTATAAATTCGGAGGCGGCAATGAGGCGCATAAAATCTCATCCTTCATCGATCGCTCGACGCTAATAGTACAATGTGGAGTGCAGACCCGGCGTCCTCCAATTTTACCTGCGTTTTCTGCGTTATTGAAAGGTAGTCCCTCTATTGAAGTACATGTCATTCTCTTCTGTACTACCTTTCTGGGATCTTTCTGCTATCATCTCACTGTAACTAATAGTAAGTTTCTGTCCTCTTGCAGATGGTTCACATTTTGCAAGTATTCAGAGGAACGTCTCTCTATTTGAGGGGTTTGGGAGCACAAATAAAGAATCTGTTGCTGAACTTTTTGTGTCACTAATGAGTAAAGTGAGTTACAGTTCACCTTCTATGTATAGTTTCGGTTATAATCATCATCCTTTTGGATAATTTTTGTACTAATTAACAACAGAGCTAGCTCCCTCCAGCACACGTATAGACTCAAGTCTGAACTACAGCACACATCTAAACTCTAAACTCAATCTGACCCTGCTGGAATGGGATTTCCTGTTCACTTGAGCTATGACATTGTTCTCTTGTACCCATTAAAACATTGTTCCCTTTTTTATATGATGAAATGATTCAGTGACTTTACTCTTTAATAAAGGGATCTTGTTTTCACTGAGAACTAGGTTTATAACCTGATTCTATTCATCTAATGTATAGCTAGTTAAACTCGTAGTTAAGTTTTTAGTTCTTTCATTTTACTTTTTGGCACTGTGGCTGTGGCTACATATGAACAGCTTGTGAAAAATACAACTATTCACCGATGTGGCTTAGTTCGCACGCTAATTCCATAACAGCATCAGCCTCACTCTAAAAAATCCATACGGCGTCATCTTGACTTCTAATGGCAATGTGTAGCTCATTATGCTTACTGATACACTTGGCCTTTCTCGTGCAGTTACTATCAGTAGAGGGTTCATTATGCTCACTGATACACTTGGCCTTTCTCGTGCAGTTACTATCAGTAGAGGGTTCATGGGAGCAAGGTCTCTGTGCCAGCAATTTTGAAGGATTGTGGATCTCAAAGACCGGGGAAAATGGAATCGGTAACCTGAGTGTGAGTTCTCTATGAATTTGAGGTGTGACTTGTCGATAAATTCTGCAGAGCATTGTTTATTCACACACAGCAATTTATGCAGGTTGAAGACTTCTTGGACCGATCTCAGAATTTTGCCAGATCCGTAGGGAAGGTGGAGATGCAGAAAATCTGTGAATGCCTAAGGGTTACTGTTTTTAATTTGACTGATTTCTTTAGGGGTAAAATTGATGCGCCAAAGCTGAAGACACTTTTGTTTGGGCCGCTAAATCCAGATGAGCCGGTCAGCTATCCTATTCCGAAATGTGCTAAGAGGAAGAGCTACTCGAGACATGACCCGGAAAACAGCCAGAAGCCGCAAAAGAGAGTGAAGCAGAAGCATAGTGTACACACTGTCCGTGCCGCTTTACCAACTCCCTGTCAGAAGCAGCAAAAGAGAGTGAACCATACTGTACACCCTGACCGTGCTGCTAATGTGACTGCCGCCGCGTTACCACCTCCCACTGTATCTGTGCCTCCTCGTATGCATCACCTAGGTCCCACCCACCCAAGTACTCAGTTTGCGCACACATATCAGCATCTGCTTACCCCTACAAGGTTTGCCTATGGGTTACCACCACCGTATTTGCATTCAGCTCCTTATCATTCCAGTCAGGGGTTGCTAGGTCAACCACAGGGTAATTTGATTCACCTGAATCCTGGGATTCAACTGCAGCAGCAAGCCCAACATATGTTTGTTCCTTCACTAGTTCACCAACCGGTGATTAATATGTTTCACCCGTATGTTTTGAATGGGGCTCAGCAGATCCAGCTGCATAATGAGAATAGGACGATGCAGAGTATACCCTATGGAATCAATCCAAATTACTGGAGATGACAGGTGCAGTTTGTGAGCCAAAAGTTTTACATTGTCGTGGTGTATCTGGTGCAAATCGATTTGTTGATCTGTTGTAAAAATGAAATGTGCATTAGCATGTAAGGGTTGGCCAATTGAAGGAGCCTGTAACATGATTTAATTTTGTTTCAACAAACACCAAAAGAAAACAGAAAGCGCCAGAGGTTCTATTTTCACCACTGTGCACATTGTGAGCTTAATTGAGACCGAGTTGTTGATCAATATATTTGTTGGATGCTAACTGTCTCAAATGTTAGCCACCCATAATGGTGCCCTGCTGAAGCCTTGCAGGCATCATTGTTTGAGCTCAAGTTTGTCCTGTTTGGAACGGATGAATTCTGGATGGGCATTGTTGTGTCCGTTCGTAAAACGTAGCTTCTCATGCCAAACTGCTAAAAATAGCAGCGCGGATCATGTGTCCTTCACTGCTCGTCCCTAGCCTGGATGTTTTTGCGCTTGACATGTGGCTGCTTTGCACTCCCTGCGCTCGGACAAGGCCACCTCTGTGCACCCTTTGCCTGGATGTGCTGCTGCCTCGCGCCCGAACGCGCGTTGTCCGCACACGTGTTGCCTGGGCGCGCACACCCATGGCTCGGACATAGCCCAGCTACCCGCGTGTCACCTGGACAACGGCCTCTGCCCCTTGTGCCCGGATGCGCCGCATGGCCCTCGTCCGCTCCTCCCTGCCTCGGACGCACCTCCACGTCAGCATTTCCGTGCCTGGATGCGCTTTATTCCATGTCGCCCGTCCATCACTGTCTTGGCTGTGCATGCATGCAAGTCGCATGCGGGAGGGAATCCGATTCCTCCGGTCGCTTCGTGATCGGCCGCGGTTTGTGTTGGGCGGCTATAAATTCGGAGGCGACAGCGAGACGCTTCGCAAAATCTCATCCTTCATCGATCGCTCGATCGCTCTCTTGTTCTTGCTTGCTCTATCGATTTTGTTTTCGCAAACGATTCATGATTATTTAGAGCCACCATTAGCGGCCATATTAGCAGGTAAATTTTTTTCTTCTACGTATTTTCTTCATTAATTGCGTAGTTAGTTAATTAGTTGTGCTTATTTAGGCGTAATGAATTTAGTACTTTTCATTTTTTTTAATTAAATTTGTGTTAGTTAATTAGTTGCAATTAATTCGGTCGTAATTAATTAGTCATAGGTAAATTAATCTTACGTAATTATTCGTAGTATAGTTAATTAGTTGTAATTAGTTAGTGTTAGTTAATTAATTAGTCATAATTAATTAGTTGGAATTAATTAGTCATATTTAATTAAGTGTTAATTAATCAGTCATAATTAATTTAGTCATAGTTAATCAGTAGTAATTAATTTAGTGCCCTTATTAAGTTGTACTTAATTTAGTGACCTTATTAAGTTGTAATTATTTTATGGTAATTAATTAGTCGTAATTAATTTAGTGATATTTAATTCATCGTAGAGAATTTAGTTTTGAATAATCTTGTTGTCATTAATAAGTCATAATTATTTACTTATAATTCATTTGTGATAATTAATTAGTCCTAATTAATTTAGTGGTATTTAATTACTCGGATTAATTTAGTCATAAATAATTTAGTCGTACTTAATTAGTCATAATTATTTTATCGTATTTAATTAAGTATTAATTAATTGATCGTGCTTAATTATTTGCAATTAACTTGGTCGTAGTTAATTAGTGTATATTAATTTGTTGTCTGTATTTAGTCATAATTTTTAATAGTAATTCATCGTAATTATTAATTTATTCACTAATAATCTGTGTCTTTTATCTCTTGCAAGCCATGCCTCTACCGGAGCTATTGGGACCTTTCTACGATGAGCATCACTGGTGCAAGTTGTGGATCACCGGGGGTGCGGATGACCCTCCACCCCTCGTGCTTCGGTCCGAGAGGTATTACTGGCAGCTTGGCGCTCACTATGTCCAAATCATTCGGGACACGGGCTTTTTGCCCTTTGCGAGGCTGCTCTCGGTCGGACGCGTCTTCACCCTGGATGGCAATCTGATGTCGGCACTTATTGACCGGTGGAGACTCGAGACGCACACCTTCCACTTTCGTGGGAGAGATGACAGTCACTCTCTAGGACGTCTCATTCTTGATCGGTCTCCCGGTCAGAGGTGAGCCACTTGTTCCAGGATGTCCGCCGGCAGACTGGAAGGCCCGGTTGGGGCATCAGTTCGGCATTCCTGCCCTGGACAACGCCCGTGGTGTCCCTCAGACTTGGTTGAGGAATTTTAGTGAATGCCCGGCGGATGCACCTGACGATGTTGTTAGGACGCACCTCGTCGCCTACCTTCTTCATCTCTTGGGTTCAACCCTGTTTCCCACCACCCAGGTTGATTGGGTGTACCATAGCTTTGTCCGCATCGCCGAGTCTTTGGCAAACGTGGAGGCTAGGCGATGCCTCAGTACAGTTAGGGATCAGTCGCCTTTTGCACCACATACATGGGGTTGTGTGCCGCTTTGCGGAGTGACACCGGTGTGAAATCGGTCCTTGCCGTCTGCTACATGCTCCTACAGCTGTGGAGTTGGGAACACTTCCCTATTGGGCGGTTGGTCTCAGTAGCAGGAGCCTTTCCCTTGTCATACTCATCTTCCTGTTCAGAGGCCGTCCACTACCACCCTGATGTTATGGGCTCCTCTGATGCCTTTTCAATAGGGTCTGGTACGTAAGGTTTCAATCGTTGGAAGGTCTTGGCTCGCATCGCATAGTTCAATATGTACTTCTGCTGGATGATTGTCCTATCTTACATTTCCGGGCAGTCGATCCATTGGAAGAGGTTGCAACACATCTCGGGCTGCCATTACGCGCAAATGAAGTTAGAAATTTGTGAAAATCAACGTAGGGTGTGAAAAATTTATGTGTTAATAAGATTCTCTTACGATGACGTTCCTGTACGTGTAGTACGCCTGGGCAGTAGTGGCCGGGTGTGTGAACTAAATGATCTTCACCGGCTGTTCACACACACACTGCAGGCGTGAAAACTCTGGTGGTATCTGCATATGTTTCATAGAAAAATCTAGATAGGGTTTAGCCCTCTTCGTAAGCTACTTGCGCTTCTGCAGTATCTTTGCATAAAAGTTCGACGACAAATACGACATATTCAAGGCCGACCTAATGTTTTGTTGTTGTGCACAAAACAAGGCTGAGTTAGTTTAGAACAAATATAATATCAACATACGTACGTGTTAAGAAAGAATGACGTAAAGATATCATAAATATGAGCACGACGGTCCCCGTACAAGAAGACAATATAATAAATTACGACATTGAATGATGGCTAAACTAGCTCGGTCTGTTAAGGCAATCCTTCATGGAGTGCTCAAGGGTCTTGCATATCCTGCACTTCATCGTGCGGCTCAGACCCCCACGCTGGCTGTTATCCATGTCGTTCTGGAAGCGCCGCGTCCTGCCATCGTCCCTTTCCAGTTGACTTCGAGGCCTTGTTTAGGCCCCATTTCACCCTATCCAGCCAAAGATACCCATAGTTCATGTCCACACCGTACGAGTGAAACTCTGCCCTCTATGTACCAAAAAGATGCTACATGTCATAGTACTCGGAGATATACGGCGTAGACATCTGCCTCAGTTGCGCACACGCCTTATACACATGCGAGCATGGCTTATGCAGGAGCTTCGGCTTGTTGCAGGTGCATGCATCCACATCACCCAGGGTGTATGCATGTTTCTTTCCCCCTGGCATGACTGTTGACATATTTTTGCCTCAGCTTAATCTCGTACTTCCTCCTAAGGCCATCGATCACCCGAATATCGCCATAAAACACTACCAAGTCTTGCATTTTCAAAATTACCTGAATCCACAACAACCGGATTTACTGTATACAATATAACAAACATGCTATGTAATTAGCATCAATTAATTAACTGTACACAACTATTTACATGAGATTATTTCATCAATTACCATTAATTAAATAGGACTACACTAATTAATACTAATTAAATACGAGTAATTTATTTGCCAGTAATTACCCATGACACAAATAATTATGATATATTACATACAAGTCAACAATTAAATACGAAAAAATAATTAATTAGCAACAATTGATTACTTGTCAATAAATTACTTACGAGCAATTCATTACATCCAAGTAACTCTCACTGAATTAATTACGATTAATTAATTAAGACTGATTAACTATGCACAAACTAATTAATTGTAATTAATTATGTTTATTTAGTTACCACAAATTAACTACGAGTAATTAGTTACCAACAAATTAATTATGACCCTGTAAATTTGACCACTTCATTTGCACTAATGTAATTACTAGTAATAAACTACGACTCAAATAATTATGATTTATTAATTATGACTAATTCATTGCTACTAAATTAATTACAACTAATTAATTATGACTAGTTAATTATCACTAAATTAATTATGTCTAACTAATTACCACTAAATTAATCACAGCTTATTAATTACCACTCATTTGTTTACCGCTAACTAATTTATACTTAAATAATAAAGACTAATTAATTACCACTAATTACTAAGCACTACTTAATTACTGATACATTAATTATGACTAATTCATTACCCCTTAATAATAAGTAGGAATAAACCACGACTAAATTATTTACGACTATTTAATTACAACTACAAACTACAATAGTTACGACTAGTTGATTTAGACTAATTAACTACGACTATAGTCATAACGACATATGCGGTGGAGAAAATTTTACCTTCCCTTCAGGGGGCTGTTCTATATTGATACGGTCCTAAGAACTGCTCTAAATGCTTTTAACCTCTAAAAAAAATTCTATTCTCCGTGTTCTCAGCGACAATCGTGAGAACGAGATCGAAATTGAGAATGACCAAGAGTGAGAGCGACTTCGGTATTTATAGCCGCGAAGGCAATTCCCGCAAACTGCGCAGCATGATGGTGGTGGAAAATCCGAAGGCGCTGCCGAGCGCAGGGCGTGTGGGAGCGGGCCACATGGCACAGCTGGGCGAGGGGGCCGGCAGAGACGCATGTCTGCGCTCGACGTGTGGGGGAAAGGGGGCGTCCGGGGCAGGGAGGAGCGACGAGGCCACGCGCATCGGGGGCAGAGGTCCGTTGTCGGGCGACACGGGCGACGAGTTGCGTCCGGACCATGGGCGTGCGGTAGCGCGCGCGTCTAGACGACACACATGCCAACAGTGCGAGTCCGGGCGCGGGGTGTCGCAGCAGTGCATCTGGGCTAGGGCCGCGCGGAGGTGGCCCTGTTCGGCGCGGTGAGTGCGGAGCAGCGACATGTCGAGCGCAAAAACATCTGGGTGAGGAGCGCACAGATTTTGGCGTGTCCAAACTAGGTGTGAGAAGTGGAGGACATGTGGCGGGAGTAGGCATGTCCGTGCAACCATTTTTTGCAATATGGTCTACGTTTGTAAAAAACGGACGCAACAGATTGGAGCACCAACTCACCACGCTCCCCTTTATCTCCCAGGAATAATCAACTACCAGAAAGAAAATCAACCGCCAGATATCACAGAAGGGGGAACATAAATTTTCATTTAGTGATACAGATCGAGGTAAGCAACAAAATCCCCACCCGACCTACTCTGTTTTGCTCTTCTACAAAAGAAATTACCAACAAAAAAATATTCTATTCTCCGTGTTCTCAGCGACAATGGTGAGAACGAGAACAAAACTGAGAATGACCAAGAGTGAGAGCGACTTGGTTTTATAGCCGCGCGAAGGCAATTCCCGCAAACTGCGCAACATGATGGTGGTGGAAAATCCAGAGGCGCTGCTGGGTGCAGGGCGTGCGGGAGCGGGCCACATGGCGCAGCTGGGTGAGGGAGCCAGCAGAGACGCATGTCCGTCTTTGGGCGTGTGGGGAAAGGGGCGCCCGAGGCGGGAGGAGCGACGAGGCCACGCGGCACCGGGGGCAGAGGTCGCCCTCTGCAGGCGACACGCGCGACAGTGCGTCCGGACCATGGGCGTCTGCGGTAGCTCATGCGTCCGGCGACACGCGTGCGAATAACGTGTGTCCGGGCGCGGGGTGTGCGGCAGTGGTGCATCTGGGCTAGGGCCGCGAAGGTGGCCTTGTTCGGGCGCGGTGAGTGCGGAGCAGCCACGTGTCGAGCGCAAAAACATATGGGTGAGGGGCGCACGGATTTTGGCACGTCCAAACTAGGGGTGGGAAGTGGAGGACATGTGGCGGGAGTAGGCACGTCCGTGCGACAATTTTTTACAGTACAGTCTACGTTTGTAAAAAACGGACGCAACAGATTGGACACCAACTCACCACGCTCCCCTTTATCTCCCAGGAAGAATCAACTACCAGAAAGAAAATCAACCACCAGGTATCACAGAAGGGGGAACAAAAAATTTCATTTAGTAATACAGATCGAGGTCAGCAACATAATCGCCACCCGCCCTACTCTGTTTTGCTCTTCTACAAAAGAAATTACCAACAAAAAAACAACAACAAATTGATTAAAATGGAACCACATGATGAACACGTGAAACAGATTACTCTCAAGGTATACTACTAAGATTGCTAAGATCGAAAAGGAATTTGAAACCCAAACAAAAAAAACACAACACAGCTATCGCCTCCACGGATTCAAAACAAAAGACTAGGTTAGACCTACTCCAAACCTTTCAGGATTCGAGACCCCTTTCTCCTCTTCTAGAAATGAATTGTAGATCGGTGACTGAGTGGGGAGCTTTAGTAGCCTCCTCTCTGCTCTATCCCGCTTTCTCTCCCCCCTACTCCTCTCTATTTGAAAATGCATCCTCTGACATTGTGTAGCAATGTCATGTGCTACAGTACAATGACGTTGTGGTCGTTGGGTTGGCACTATTCATGTACACTATAGCATCACTGCATCGTTTGATCTAAACCGTTCTTCCCGGGTCGAACAGCTTAGATGCGCCGAATGTCACGGCACTGTGCCATCCTCTCTGTTCCCCTGAATGCGTGTGATAGAAACGATGAGTGCATGTGAGAGATAAAAAGGCACAATTACTGGGAGCTGGACAATCACTACGTCTCAATCCTCCGGGGCACGGGCTTGTTGCCCCTTGCGAGGCTGGTGTCCGTCGGACGCCGGTTCACCCTAGATGCTAGTCTGCTGTTGGCACTTGTCAACAAGTGGAGGTCCAAGACACACACCTTCTACTTTCGGTGGGATAAGATTACGTCACTCTGCAGGATGTCTTGTTCTTGACCGGTCTCCCGAACCGAGGTGAGCCACTTGTTCCGGGTCCTCCGGCGAACTGGAAGGCCATGCTGGAGCAGCGGTTCGGCGTACCTGTCCCAGAGCGTGTACGTGGTCTCCCTAGGACTTGGCTGAGGTAGTTCGATCATTGCTCGCAGGGCTAACGAGGTCGTTAGGACGCACCCCGTTGCTTACATTTTTCAGCTCTTTGGTTGGGTCCTGTTTACAATCACACATGGCAAATCATGCTACCCCAGCTTCGTCCATGTCGTTGATGGGCCGATGCCTCAGTATAGCTAGGGATCAGCCATCGTTTGCGCCACATACCGGGGGTTGTGTAGTATGTGGGTTGTGTGACGCTTCGCGGTGCGGCACCGGTGGTACCCCTAACCTGGCCGTCTGGTACGTGCTCCTGCTGCTGTGAAGTTGGATGCACTTCCCTGTTGGGCGGTCGGCCATCGAGAGATCGGTGCACCCGTACGCCGTTCTGGACGACTAGATAGACGAGCACCAAGTGGGGGGCATGCTCACCCGCTAGGTCACTATGACCTAGCAAGTCTGGTCGGTGTCACAGCTTCCCATCAGTCAGTCATCCGCGGGCCAGATCGGCTGGGAGGCAACTTATGTACAAATCTACATTATATTTTTTGGTTATGTCTTACGTTCCGCTAACATCATGCCGTTCTCCGCTGTAGGTCCGTCGGGATGAATCACTTCTACCGTTTGCGTTCGGTACACAGACTAGCGCTCCCTTCACATCATCTGTGACCGCACACCGGGAGGTACGAGATTCTCGATTTCGTTCGTGAGTGATGACTCAGACTAGAATTGTTCCGCCTTGCGACCTTGATTGGCTGTGGGTCACGACCGATTCACGCCGACCGTGATGACGATCTGAGCCTCCCAGCTCCTACCAAGGAGCAGTACACGCCGTTAGGGTTTGGACCATGGTAGGGATTTGGAGCGTACGCAGGGTAGAGCTCCTCCGGGTGGGATGACACTCCGTATATCCAAGGCCAGAGCTCATCCGGGTTGGATGGCACACCGTATGTCCATGGCCTGAGCTCATCCGCACAACCGGAGTTGTAGGCATCGTACATTGGGGACGGACAACCCGGGAGTGAATTTCTAGAGTCCGTCGTTCATGAATTCTTCAGGTGGCCCCCATGTCGACATGCCTTATCAGGACGACATGTATGTTTACCAGACTTTGCTAGGCCAAACTCAGCCTACTGGTGCACCTCCGCCCACTCAACGGTCTCCGTATCCCCTCCGATCCGACACGTGCTCTCCGGACCGACCCACGTATCCCACGGGACATGCTCGATGCAAAACATCCAGGCGCACGCGGAGGCAGCCACAACGAGCAGATAGTAGTGGCTGAGACGAGTGAGTCATATTGAATCCCGTATTATGCTATTATATTTTGGTATATTTGTATTTATATTTTATTTTGCTATATTTGTACGCGTATTTTGGTTGTTATGTGTGTGACCAATGGTTGAGTGATAAATGTCCAAGTCGTTCAACTGTTGAGTGACTTAGGCTAACCGTCCAACAGGAGTTAGACAAGCTCTCCGAGTCGTTCAACTATTGAGTGACTTAGACTAACCGCCCAACACGAGTTAGACAATCTCTCAAACTCAGCCCACGTATGTACGTACCTACTACCACTGCTGCCACTGGAAGAAGTCGATGCATGACTTGGGAGCAAACCAGTAGCAGCTGAGAAATGACAAAAGAATAAATGTAGTGGGGGTACTGTTGCAGATCTACTCCGTGATGCACCGTCACAGAGGTCTTTTTTTAAGGGGGGTGGGTAAGTGAGTGACCTAATTAAAAATAAATAATAAAAATAATCTAAAATGCCTTTCCCTCTCAAGTCTCAAGTCTCAGCCAATGGGCCCAACTCTTGCAAGTCGTCCATCATCCATGTGGTGGGTTTGGCCCTCGGCCCTACCGGCCTGTTCATTATTCGCTAGCTAGCTCAATGTTATTGTTATATATATATATATATATATATATATATATATATATATATATATATATATATATATATATGCCACATTCAATCTAGTCCTAACACATATAGCTATTAATTTTTTGTGTGTGTGTGTGTATATATAAAGCGACTAGCACCAGACGTCGTTTTATATCCCTTGGATGTTCATAACTCAGGCCAATATCAATCTCCAATGCCATTGCTTGCCGGAGCTCCGACAGCACACCATTCCATCTCCGTCGACCCTTCAACAACAGAGCGGTAGAGAGGACATGCAAGTTGTCGAGCCCAAACGACGGCGGCACCATGTAAATATATATAGCTAGAATCAACAATGGGGCTAGAGTGGTGGTCCCGGCCGACAGCGTTCATCGGAGCAGCCGGGGTGGGAGAAGAAGCAGAAAAAGGCTGTGAAGGCACTCTCGAGTGGCTCGACGGCGGCTTAGCGGCATCGGAGCATAGCACCGGATCTGGTGGATCGACAGAAGAGCAGGTCGTTTACTTGCTTATATTCAGAGAGAGAGAGAGAGAGAGAGAGAGAGAGAGAGAGAGAGGAATCGGAGAAGGAAGAATAGTACTCAGCATGGGCTGCGGGGTTGCGTGACGCGTTTGATTTGTCGCTTCCTTTGGTACGCACGCGTGTTAGCATTGTCGTATACACACACATCAGTATATCTATCTATCTACTAATTGAAACTTGTTTTAGAAACTTCCACGTTAATCTTAAGATATAAAAAGATAAAAATTATCACGTTAATCTTACTAATTTGAGGCTCTCCTATGAACCTCCATGTTAATCTTAGAATATGAAAATAATAGAAATTACCATGTTAATCGAATAAATAGAAAAAACACATAGAAATTCCCACGTTAATCTAAAAAAGAAAACATCTTGATCATCTAATCTTTCCTACTACTTAAATATACGGCTTGGATTACACGTACTCAATGCCTTCGGATGGAAAGGAAGAGTTTGGTTTTGATATTATAATACACCTATATACGCTTGATGTATATAGCTGCCGCTTGCCCTATCCGAAACAAAGAAGTACAACATAATAACTAGCAGCATTTGTTAAGGACTCGAATTCAAACCATAGCAAGGAGCCTATACGTACATACCCAGGAATCAAAGAAGAAAAATATCATTCGGAAGGAAAAAATATCATATTTTTAATATATTTTACCTCTTGACGTGTGTTAATGCCTAGAGTAGATTCGTGTATGCTTTTCAATTCCTAATTGCTCAAGATTTATAATTGTTCACAGGTAACTCATGTGTATGCGTAGACATTCATGTCCGATTACAAGTGGAAACATGATTTCGGTAAGCAATGCAACAACCCTGAAAAAAGATTCATATAGAAAAAGGCAAAATAGAGCGTGAAGCGATATATGCTGATTAATTCAAGCTTGACGTAGTTAAGGAAACACTTTTTTTTTCTATTCAAGTATATCTAAATTCAGAATTCAAAGTAAAGAAAAAAACTTATTTTCAAACGTAAAAACATTGATAATTCTAAATTGAAAATCCAAACCTAAAAATCTCTATTAGTATTTACATAATATTGTAATAAAGTTTTAGAAATTATATTATGTGTTAAGTTGAATGTACAGATATTAATTTAGGCTTACTATCCGAATCATATAAATATCTTAAATTTAGAAATTAAACTTACAAAAAATAATTTCTATTTGAACTTTTTAGTTTTAAATTACATATATTGTTTACAGTGTTGTATCGGAAGCACATCTTGCAAAAATAACTAATACAATTTGATCCATTTCAAAAATAATAATAATAAGTCATGGTCCTAAATGTATCCTAATCAATTTAGGGTTGGAGCATGCTTTCTGATAGAAAAGATTTATTAGTTAAGACCGTGTGATATGCTAGATATTCCAGAGAAAGTGAAATTGGGGCATGCAGATCGAACTACAGCAGATAGATATTTCACTACCGGAGACTGTGTATTTACCGAGTGCCCCGACAATTACCGAGTGTCAAAAGTCGGGGCACTCGGAAAACAGTACTTACCGAGTGCCAACACTCGAAAAACATAAACACCCGGTAGTAGACCGATTTACCGAGTCACCACACTCGGTAAATTAAGACACTCGTTAAAACTACAAGTTTACCGAAGGGGCGCACTCGGTAAAAACAGACACTCGGTATTGAGGTGCCACGTCACCTAGGATAGCAACCGTGCGCCAAACGGCGTCACGGCATGTCATGTTTACCGAGTGTCACACTCGGTAATAATAAAGTTTTACCGAGTGTAAGTTCACAACACTCGGTAAACACTATCGTTTACCGAGTGTATTGTCGCAACACTCGGTAAAATTCAACCAAATTTCTTATTTTTCCCTTCATTCTTTTTCCTCTATCCACATATGATATTTAGTACTCCATTCCAAAATATGGTGTTTATTTCGATTTATTTACTATATTTCACAAAATTTTCATTCTTTATGAAAATTAGGTACATATCGTGTAAATTTAATTGTAATAATTAAAATCGAACTCGATAAATCACGAGATTGGAAGAATTAACATTGAAGCATACATCTATATTATAGAAAAATTTTCATAACGTTTCGGAAGTATATTTACATTCGTCGCTGCCGAACCGGTACATCTTCCAAAGAGACACTAAACATTAACAATGACGAGTAGGATTTCTATTAAGAGTGAAATTCAACATTATGATTTGAACTTGGAATTTTTTAGATAGTAAATAGATGACATGAAATAGTTCATGTGAAAGTTTGGTGAATTTTATGATTAAATTGGCATTTTTTCTTTTTAGTTTTGCATGAAATGATGGATACTTTTATCGAAAGACGTTATTATCACGTCGATGCTCACAAACCAGAGATCTCCTACGCTTCGAGCATCGTGCGTGAAATATGCCAAATGCAATGAAAATATCCCAAATTTAAACATGTTGTTTGTGGTAGTGTACTAAAGCTTCAAAAAAATATTGGTGGCAAAAAACCAAAAAAAAAAAGTTTGCCGAGTGCCTAGGGTTGGCACTCGGCAAACTAATAACTTTGCCGAGTGCCGCCATAGGGCACTCGGCAAAGTAATAACTTTAGAGTGTCACGATCCGCACTCGGCAAAGTTCTCTTATCCCTCACTTGTGGCGCTCTCTCTTTCTCTCATTTCCCTTTCTTTCTCTTTATCCTCGCCCCGGCCGCTCGGCTTCGCCCAGCGCCGCCCCGCCCTTCGCTTCTTTCTCCTCCCCAGCCGCCCCTCGCCCATGCATCCTTGCCACGCCTCGCCCGCCTTTCACCTCGGCGCATCATCTCCCCCTCTCCTTCTCCTTTCCATCGCCACGGCCGCGTCTTCTCCCCCCCCGGCCGACCTTCTTCTCCGCCACGGCCTCCATCTCCTTCCCCGCTCGTGACCCTCTTCTCCCCTCCGCCAAGATCCGCTCTCACCTCATTTCACCACCCGTGCCGTCCCCTCGGTCGAAGCTCCTTCCGCCACCGGTCGTCCTCGTCGTCGCCCGGCCCAATCACTGCACCAGAGCACCCCTCGGCGCCTCTCTCCCTCCCCACGGCCGACGCCTCCCGCCGCCAAGGACCCCTACCGCGTGCTCCCCCGTCTTGCCCTCGGCTCCGTCACGGCTTTCTCCGTGCTTCCCCGTCGCCACTCCGTACCAGTGCCGCACCACTATTGCCACCTCCTCGGCCTCCTCTCCGGCCACCACTGTAAGTATTGTGGCATACTTTGTTCCGTCCCTTTGCATTTGTGCTATGCTAGTGATTCATTCATTCTGTGATTGTCAATCTCTAGTACCGGAGAAATTGCAAAGTAGTAATGGTGGGTTCATTGAATTGCTCTGTGATGATTGTCAAATCAAATCAAATTGATAATAGGAAACGATCTTGAGCTAAATCCTTTTGTTTTCGTGGTCGATTATAATCGTAGCTTTGTTAATTACTTTACGGTTTTCTGCTCTATCCGAATATAGATTATCCTTGTATACTAATAGAGCTAGTTGATCTTCTATGAGATATTTGCATTGTTATCGATCAATTTGTAGATTAGGCTTATTCTGATATATTCTTGTGAATTATCTTGAGATCACTTGCTCTGTTGTTCTGCTTTTGATAATAGAGTGTATCTTGCTTTCTTTGTGAATTTATTCACTCGATGGCCATTTGATAATCAGAGACAGGAAGTTTAATCTACTACTTTGTGATAAAGTTGACATTTTAAATAGGAAAGTCAGTAGTTTAAGCTCAAGATCTGCTTTGTAATTATCAAATTTGTTTGGTGAAGATATATTGACCGATATCTTTGTGATGGTCAAGATTTTATCTCGTGCAACTAGCATTACGAGAGCAATATTCAGTTTTTAAATCTGAGCTTTGTGCTGATTTCTTCTGTACATATGGTATTTGTTGAGCATATTTTTCATTTTAAATGATATGCACGAAATTACTCTCCACGGGATGTTCCATAAATTTTGCAGCTATGTGTCATCCTCATTTCCATATGCATCTGAATCCAAATTTTTCTTATGTCTATTTGGCTTTGACCTTTTGTACCTTTGCACTATATGTCTTTGAAGAATCCAAGTGCAACTTTTTGAATCATGCAAACCAAAGCTTTTATCTGCACTCCAAAACTTCTAGACACATTAAGGAAGTCATTGCTCCTATGTTGATTGATGGCGAATCCTCATCATCTTTGCATGGAAACTTTATCATGCTCGAGTTCATGTTATTCCCTATTGCGAGTTCTTGATTTGTCGATGAACTTGCTCCAAAATGTACCGAATCAACATTTATAGTATGGACGTTGCATAGTAGATTTACACGTGGTAGTCCAATACTGGAATAGATGTGTTTTATCTCAAACATATTTTATTTGCAAATATTCAAACCCCTCTACCGATTACTTGCAAGTTATAGGTGTGTCAATAAGCCTATATTTATCTCGCTTCGATTTGGAGCCTCCATTCATATGTCCGTGCCATGACTTATTTTGATAATTTTCCTTGATAACTTGTCTGTATCTAGTCTAAAGCTCCTAACACATGAGGTCAGAAGTGTCTCATAGCAACATCAATGGGTTTGAAAACCAATGAAAACTTTCAAGGTGTATTAGACAAACAAGATAACTTTCCACCTTTTTAAATGAAAGAATTAGGTACTTTCAGAGGCGTTGAAAGCCGCACTTGTTGATGAGAAATTGAGAATGTATGTCTACTGTTTATCCACAGCAACTATGGAACCGCTTGTCTATTTCAACCTATAAAAGAAAAGTAGTTTGTCGGGGAAAAAGGAAATAGACTACAATGTAGAGCTACAAGCATGTGACACTTAGAACTAATGATAACTCCAAACAGATCAAGAATTATTCACTTTCTTTGATTCATCGCTTTGATATCCTTGGCCATAGCCATAAGTAGAGTTTCGAGAATCTGACTAGTTTATGGTGGTAAGGATTCTCGTAATTTAAAGAAATACATTTATTCTTTTAAATATTTAAAGAATACATCACCATCAAGCACCATATCATTTATGGCAAATCAATTATCCTACTTAGCTAAATAAACACTTAAATCGTGCAATCGGTGAGACCCTAAGTTTGCTCAAGATAGAATTGATTAAACAAGATAAAAGCATTGACGGACATCATCAACTAAAAATATGTATGAGACCTCGATTTGGATCTTTTATTTGATAGAGTTCCACATGTGCATGTCGGCCATCGTGCGTTGGTTGGTTTTCTTGCGAGTTTTGGAAACCTCACGTGCGGGGAGGTCTTTGTCAAATTTTGTATTGACGCTTTTATGTTTCTTTTTTGCGAGAAGAGCGGTCGGGGCGGCCGAGTACCTCGGCGACCGATCGCCTTCCTCGCCTGGCATGGCGTCCGCACGCACTGCGTCGCCTCGCACCGACCCGCCACGCCCCCGCCTTAGCTTCGACTCCACCGCCACCCTAGGTATAACCCTCTTCCGTATCATGGTCGTAGATCACGTAACCCGATTAAGCGTCTCCTGTTCGAAAGAGATACGGTTGGAAATATGCGATCTTTGCATATCTATAACAATATCTGCTTGAATTGTCCACTTTTGATAGCTGAGGATGCGTAGATGGGGTTAGTTTCAGTGGTCTACTCCGATCCGTGATGAGTTTGGCGACATCTCCTGTTGTTCTCCGGATACACAATCTCCTGCCAGGCGTGTATTTGGAGAACAATGGGAGGTGTCGCTTGCCTCTGGATAGGAGTAGATATGGAAACATGAAACTAACCTCATCTACGCATCCTCGGGTGGGATTAGGACCTATCTTCACCTATTAGATAGGAGAAAGATCGTGTAGATGCATTTGATTCTTATATTACTCCCTGATATGTTAGAGGATGGATGACCGTGAGTGGATGTACACGGGCCGCTCAAGTCAGGGTTCGTTGTCCGATGAATGGATTGAGAAGACCGATGCTTTCTTGGAACTAGCATTTGCTCTACTACTCTATTGCTCTAAACTGCAATATCGTCTATATGTTAGGATGGATGACCGTCAGTGGATGTACACGGGCTATCAGAAGAGGGGTCAATACACAAATGAATGGATTGAGAAGGCCAATGATTTCATGACGAAGGCATTTGCAAATGGACGGCGACATGCCTGGTGTCCCTGTAGGAAGTGTAAGAACAAGGCAATGAAAACATATGAGGAGATGACTAAAGATCTTGTCAACAATGGATTTGTAGAGAACTATACCCGGTGGACCATGCATGGTGAACGCCATCGTGCGAGAGAAGAGGTCGTGAGACAACGGATCGAGGAGTTTGATTCTGAAGCCGGGGTGGCAGAAATGTTAAATGACCATGACATGGCTTTCGATGAAGGAAGTGCGAGCGCGAGGCGAGCAAAATCGCAAAGGCGTTTCGCCATGTTGGATGCGGCACAACAACCCCTTCACGGCGCACAATGTTTCTAAACCGGATGCCATTGCACGTCTAATGGTCGTGAAGTCCCGTTTAGCCGAGTAGAGAATCCTTCGATCAATCAAGATGATGGTTGGCACCCTACTTCCGGATGATCACGTTACGCCAAAGAACACGTATGAGTCAAATAAAATCCTTCGTGCACTCAAGATGTCGACGGCGGATACATGCTTGTCCGAACGGATGCATCTTATTCGAGGAGAACATGCCGACGATAAGTCTTGTCCAAGTGTAAGGCATCTAGGTACATTGAGTTAGAATCGGTGATGGTCGGAAGACGCAAACAAAAGTTGGCGCAAAGATCACGAGGTACCTTCCTTTCATACCGAGGATCCAGCGGCTTTTCATGAGCGAGGAATCCGCAAAGCGGATGACGTGGCACAAAATCGACGCCGATACAGCGACAAGATGATACATCCGTCCGATGGTGAATCATGGAAAAGCTTCGATCGGAAGCATACCGACAAAGCTGACGAGGCTCGTAATGTACGCATTGCACTGGCAACTGATGGGTTCAATCCTTATGGAATGGGTTCTTCACCATACACATGTTGGCCCGTATTCGTCATCCCTCTCAACCTCCCACTGGCGTCGCCTTTCAGCGGCAAAATATTTTATTATCACTTATAATTCCGGGACACCGGGGCTAATATGAGTGTGTACATGGAGCCTTTGATAGACGATTTGGTCCGTGCATGGGACGAAGGGGTAGTGACATACGACCGATTCACAAAGACAAACTTGAATGCATATTTGGTACCATTATTCCATGCATGACTTCATGGCTTATGGGTTATTTTGTGGCTGGTGTGTTCACACGAAGATGCCATGCCCGATATGCAAGTCAGCTGTGGAGTTCTTTCGGTTGGAGAAGGGGGGCAAGTTTTCTTCGTTTGACAAACATCGACAATTCCTCCCTCTTGACCACCCATTCAGGAGAGACAAGAAGAACTTTCAAAAGGTGTCACAAAGTGGAAGACTCTGACCGAAATGATGACAGTGCCTGTGTTCTTGAGATGTTAGATGGTCTTGTGGTCGACAATGAAAAGGGGGCTTCGTGGGATACGGAAAAGAGCATGCTGGACACACAAGTCGTGCTTGTGCAAGCTTCCTTACTTTAAGGACCTCCTTCTTCCACATAACATTGATGTAATGCACATCGAAAAGAATTTCACGAGGCGGTCCTTCACACAATCATGGGTAGGAAAAGTCAAAGGACAATGTCAAGGCTAGATTGGATCAAGCAACGCTGTGCGATAGACCAAAGCTAAACATGTTGCCTCCCTTACGGGAAGTCATGGAAGAAGCCTAAGGCCGACTTCGTCCTAACGAGGGCCCAAAAGAAAGAAGTTCTTCAATGGTTCCAATCATTGATGTTCCACAGCGGGTATCACGTGAATTGGAGGAGGGTGTGAACTTAAGTACCATGCGAATCACGGGGCTCAAGAGTCATGATTACCACATATGGATTGAACGCCTTCTTAGGTGATGGTTCGTGGTTATTTTCCGATCACATCCGCGAGTGATGACAGAGTTGAGCATGTTCTTCCATAAGCTATGTGCTAAAGAGATATCTCGGACCGAGATTGAAGAAATGGAAAGAATAGCCCGGTGTTGCTCTGCAAGTTGGAGAAGATCTTTCCCCGGCTTCTTCAATCCGATGCAACATTTGCTCTTGCACCTACCATATGAGGCAAAAATGGGGGCCTGTGCATGCCCGTTGGTGCTATCCAATTGAGCGATGCCTAAAGGTTCTTAGAACAAAATGCAAAAATAAATGCAAAATTGAAGCTTCACGTGCGAGGCATCCATTGTGGAGGAGGTGTCATACTTCACAACAAGATACTATGCCGACAACCTTCCTAACGTGCATAATCCACCCCTCGTTACAATCTTTGTCGACAATCGACGACCCTCACCTTTTCGAGGGCAACTCGGAAGTGCAAGTGAACCTACCTTGAAGATGTTGAGCCTAGAAGAGTGGCGCCTATCCAAATTGTATGTGTTGCGGAACCTTGAAGAGGTTGGCCTACATTCATGTAAGTTTTACACAAACTTGTTTCTTTTCTTGTCAATATTTTGCATGCACCCATCCAACCCTCTTGTTAACGGCCGTTCTGACAAATTTGTTCTCCTCTACCATCGTCCTTCACGGAGGAACCCACCGGCGGAAGTTGAAACCCTTCTAAGACATGGCGCGGAGAACGAAATCCCACTTTTATTTGTTGGTTCAAGGAGGAGGTACTGCTCAATTTCATTTGTTGTTTGTACTTAACTCTCAACTCGACAAATATATAACGAATCATCCTACTTGAACTAGCGAGCCAAAGCCGACGTGTCTATGAGTGCCGAGTTGAGGCAAGTTGCCAATGGATTTGAATTTAGGGTCAAGTCATTCTCGTATGCGATGTCAATGGATATCGCTTTCACACAACTCTCACGGCCTGAGCAGTAGTCGGCGAATCGAAGAACCACAAATACCGTGTTTTCACGCCAGCACGTATGGGTTGGACTACTATGGAATAATTGAAGAAATATACAAACTCAAGTTTCTGGTTGTGTACCTCTTCGTCTGTCATATTCAAATGCCATTGGTTTGATCCCAAAGAAGTGATAAAGACCCCGAGCTTGGGTTAGTCGAGTTCTAAAGTCATCCGTCTTGCTAGGAGGCAGCGTGTACATTGTGGCCCAACAGCCACGCAAGTTTATTATCTCTCATACCGTGCCAAACCAAAGACCGTCTTAAGGCGTATGATGTGGTGTACAAGGTATCGCCGCATGGTAAAGTACCGTCCCAAACGATGATGATTATAACATCGATGCAAACACATATGACGGAGAGTTCTTTCAAGAAGAAGGATTAGATGGGAGTTTTGAGATTGTCTTAGATGTAGATCTCGAATGGAAGTAGACAATGATACGGTCATTGTTGGCGGGGATGATGGAGAGGAGGTTCTAGCGAAGGACTTGTTATTACTTGAGCAACACCATTCGAGCGATGTCGCTAGTGATGAGACTTTGAGAGACGATCATAATTACGTCGACAATAGCGATGATGAGATTTTTGGCCCACCTATCAATGATCTTGATGATTATTTCTAGTACATGTAAGATCTGTAGTACTTATGGCAATTTCATACATGTATGATACATTTACTTATTTTGCATCTCTTTTATACATGTATGATACATTTACTTATTTTGCATCTCTTTTATACATATACGATACATTTACTTATTTTGCATCTCTTTTATACATGTATGATACATTTACTTTTGTATATGCGTCTTGATAGTTTATTCCTTTTGTTGCGGTGATTGATGGTGGGCGGTGGAATCGGGAAGATTAGGTCGGTTATGACCTTCTTGGTGAGTGGCGAGGGGTCGGCCGAGGTGGAGGAGGAGGCGTGCATGGTCGAGGTGGAGGCGTGCCCGGGGAGGAGGAGGACGACGACGCGAGGGCGTGCCCAGGAGGTGGAGCCTGTGGTGGAGGAGGAGGGCGGCGGCGACGAGGCGTCGAGAGCGACACCTCCTCCACGGGGCGGCGGCAGCGAGTTCGTGGCGGCCACGGAGGAGGATGAGGAGGAGGAGGAGACCAGGAGGAGATAGCGGAGGCGGTGGAGGAGGCACGGAGGAGGATGAGGCCGAGCGGGCCGAGCGAGGAGGATGCCGACTTGTCGGGCAGAGGAAAATGGGGTGCCTACGGTTTGGTCGCGAGGGTCGTCGCGCCCCGCACTTACCCATCTGAGACGGCGGTGATTCGACCCTCCGAACTAAGTAAGTAATTTTGCATGTTAACACTACTTCACGGTTTTTAAGTTATAACGAAACTAATATTCAATCTCAATAACTTTGTGCGAGGATTGGGAAATGGTGATCTCAGTCAGTCACTCGCCGAGTAAACGGGATCCCGGGTCTTCATGCGCAGGCAAACTACCCCGGATGGTGAGGATCGATGGTGTTGTGCAGCCCGCCATGAAGTGGTCCCAGCACGCCGCTAGCGATCGGTGATCGGTGGCGGTGTTATAACAAAAGGCCGACCGGGTGATGAAAGAGGCGTAGGTGCGTGTTCATCGCACTATGCTGATAATAACATCACATTAATTGTATATTACTGACTTTATTTGCTTGTAGGATTACTACACCTTGGCGGAGGGAGTACGTAGGGAGGACGCGGATGACGTGGTGAACAGAGTCTGTGTTCACCGAGTGCAGGACCTCTTCTACGAGACAAAGCTCTGCGTAAGAATTTACCATGCCCGCAGAGGACACGAGTCACGAGAGCGCAGCGGTGCACCCCACGACTAAGGAGCAATACTTGACGGTAAACATGAGATTACATCGTCTGCGATTAATTGCACTGAAATTGATTTATGATTTGTCATGTGCTCGTGTACGTGCAGGTGCCTCCTGCTTGGTGTGCGGGGATGGACAACTGCTGGGAGGCCATTGTGGACAAGTGGTTGAGTGAGGAGTACGAGCAATATCACACCGTACGCTCACGTTGCCGTGCGATGATGCAGGGTTCCTCGCACAAACAAGGCCCCACTACCCTTAAGGAATATGCAGCCAGATATGTACGCAGATTTCATTTCGTTGTTGCTATGCAAACTTCTGAATGCATAATATCTTATTGTTGTGCTTCTTCCTGCAGACGCGGTTCCACCCCGGCCAGGAGTGCGCCTCGTTCAAGGCATATGCCTTGGCACACAAGGGCAAGGCAAAGGACCTCGACCTCGTCTACAGCGGAGGACCCGCCGAGGCATCTGACAACCCGGCGTGCACAGCGCCTCAGCGAGTACACGGCGATGGCGAGAGATCCATGGGTCGAATTTGATCCGAGCACCGGCCCGACCTCGAGGGTGACATCGTCATGAGGTTGGGACCAGGTAAGCCACACGGGCGGTACTATATGGGCAACAACACCATAGACACGGCCAACACTCAGACACTCGCCCAGATTAGAGCCCGGAGCACGAGTTCGAGTCCGGCCATACGCCCACTCCACGGCCCGGTGGTAGCACTCTGTGTTAGTTCTGTTGCATTCGTTGTCCATTCATTTTCTACTCGTTCTTTATTTGCATTCTAACTATGTGATAAATAATTGTAGGCCCAGTTGAAGCCTGCGAGAGTCACAAAGAAGCCTCACAGAGCCGGCTTGAGCCCTCGAGTGTCGCACCAGCCGAGTTAGCACGGAGAGAGCGCGAGTGCAGCCCAGCTTGAGGCCTTCCAAAGAAGCGCTGACGACGAATGCAGTACATGGCCCGTTTTCTCGGAGCATGGGCGGCCTCCACCGCCTCCGCCGCCCGATGATACCGGTTGGTGCCTCCACCTCCGTGGCAAGCACTCCTGTGAGTCACTTAGATGCACTCTTCACTTTTGTGTCATATAGAGCTACCTTCGACTTATACCTTAGTTTGACCTACCATAGCTTAGACCTTAGAATTTGCTTTGATCCAGATAACTCACATGTGCAATCTCATTCTAGGGACCTTCTACAATTTGGATCGAACAACGATATGCGAGGTGATCAAGACATGGACTTGACTCCTTTCTCCGCAGAGCCTCCGACCATGTGACAGGCCATCCGACCTTGTTTGATGGGTTTGTATGTTGAACTGTGGACTTGGTTGAACTTTGTGGACTTTGGATATATGTTGATGGTGTTTGTGGACTTTGCATGGTGCTTGTCGACATATGTTGGTTATTGTGAGTGGATGTGACATTTGTGGACATATATGTGATATATATTGCCTATCTGTCATGTTATTATAATTTCTGTGATTTTGTTGCTCATTGTATTTGGATATGCAATCAAACAAACAAAAAAAATTCGTGGACATATTTTGCGAGTGTAGCACTCGGTAAAGCAGTTTTACTGAGTGTAGCACTTTCGGTAAAACAACAATGTAACCAATTTGGTTACGATTACGTGCATTTTGCCGAGTGTGCCATTTTTACCGAGTGCGGAGTCCCCACTGGAAATATTTGACTACTTTTTACCGAGGGAACACTCGGTAAACATTATTCTGAAGTTTATTTGCGGAATTGTTTTAATCACGAAAATGGTTATTCTTTTACGAGTGTTAGGGCGACACTGGTAAATATTATTCAAACAATTTATTTCGAATTGTTTTAATCACGAAATGCTAATTTATTTACCGAGTCTTGCTAGTGACACTCGGTAAACCTCGCCGATTAACGGTTAGTTTGGAGGTGACGACCGTCAAGTCATAATTGTTTACCGAGTGTCATTGTAGCACTCGGTAACTCTATGCTCCGAGTGCGCCGATATTAGACACTCGGTAAAATAACTTCACCGAGTCGTTGTTTGCCGAGTCCACTTTATCGAGTGTGGCACTTTCAAAGCGATTGTCGAGTGTGTAGCACTATTTGCCGAGTGTTACTCACACTCGGTAAATAGCCAGTATCCCGTAGTGTTTGGAGTAAGAAAAAAATATTTGGAGTAGTGGTTAACTTTACTTTAGCTTGCATGTAACAAACCAACCATGTCAACCATAACATAATCTGAATTGAAAACATGCAAGTGTCAATCAGAGTAAACCATAACATAATCTGAATTGAAAACATGCAAGTGTCAATCAGAGTAAAGTACGTAATGAATTTTACTAATGTAGATCGGATAAACACTGACTCCATTGTCCAGCTCAGTTAAAAGGGAGAAAGCATGTATAACAATAGATGTACTTACCGATGGCACCGATCATACATTAATCTGGAATCTATGTTCCAGTATAAAAAGAAATCCATGATGCAGTTAAAAAAAAAGTTGATACATATAGAGTCGGTTGCCTCACATGCAAAACACAAAGACGAAGACGAAAGAAATTAATTCCCCAAATCTGTCGAGTGCTAATACATGGTTGAAGAGCTCCATTGAAAAGTAAGAGCTATATTCTGCCGACTCCATTAAAGCTCTGTTTCTGAGTGCATAGATCGGATATTTCGTCAAAGCTCTATTCCTTTTATTCCGCCGATCCGTCAAAGTTCTTTTCTGTCGATTTTGTCAAAGCTCTGTTCCGCCGAGAGCATAGATCACTTGCAAAAATCCAGGTTTGCACAGAAAGACATCATCTGCCATGAAAAAATATCAAGCAAGTAGATTTTCCTTCTCACAGTATGATTTTTAGTCAAAATATTAATAAACATCTCAAAAAAATTTACTTAAAATATGTGTTATCATGCTAATTGAACAAATGTTGCTTGATCTAGGTGAAAGTTGCCAAGATTTATCCTACATTGATCATCTTTCGTACATGTTCCCCATTTGAGTGTAGTAATTTTTTTTTTAATTCATGTAGAATTCCTGGCTTCCAAACTCAGGTACCCAAATATAAGTAAATTGAGATTCCAAGTTAGAAAAATATAAATCTAAATATGTGGGAACTTAACATTCTAAACCAAGATTTGCATACTTAACATTATTTTAAATTTGGAGTGAAAATTATATTAAAAAATGAAGTATATTTAAAGATTGCATATGTATACACGTATGCAGACAATGTATTTCACTTAATAGCTAGACCGTGCAGGGGCACGAGTTGATGACCAGTGAGTTTAATTATACGTAACATTCTGCTGGTAGTAGCATTTGAATTAATTACCCCGACAGTTCACAAAAATAAGTCATTTTGGACATCGACTCGGTCATCAAAAAAACAATTTTGAGCACTAATTACTATTGTAATATATTTGTAAAACCCAATAAAATTATAATATTACGAAAGCACTTTTCGAGACGAATCTATATAAGTGATTTTCATATATCTAATATAAATATTTAAAAATATCCCAATAAATCAAAATTTAAAAATTTGACGGCACCTATCCCAAAACAACTTATTTTTTGTGAACTGGGTAGCATGTGCTCCATGCATATACTAACGATTTGATCATATATAATTCAGAAAGAAGGAATTAACACCAGAGTAGAGTCCACTCCGAGTACAGAGAGAGAGCAATAATGCCACGCGCCCCCACACATATCATCGACGACTCCTCCATCCAGAAAGGCACACTATATTCGCTCCAAAGTTGGCGCATCATAAGAAATGCAGTCAGGCCAGCAACGACATATATAATGGCACATAAACAAACTGGCTAGCCCAGACGAGACGAGCGTAAAGACAATCAATCATTTTCCTTCCTTTCCTGCGCGCTATTGTATACTCTAGCTGCATGTGCGTGCCGGTATTCTTTCTTTTCTTCTTCTCTAATTCTCCCCAAGGAGGAGTGGTGGAGTGAGAGTGAGTACAGTTAGCTTGTAACAATGCGAGTGCTCCAGTACTGTGAAACAATGACAACGCATGAATGATCAGTGTAAAGATTACTCGTACCAATCTTGTTTAAAAGAATAGAATTCATTCATCCATCCAAAAAAAATGCATCTTGGACTAGCCAGGACCTGTTCATGCCATGTACTCTACCAAATGGTAAGGTATGGCATGGTACTATGGTGTGACTTGTGACTGTGAGAGAGACAGAGACGGAGGGAGAGAGGAGGCAGGAATAGGAGGAATATAGGATAGAAGGAAGCTCGGAAGGGGAGAGATGGACGGACGGACATGTTGCTTACTCCTCCAGGCCTATCCAGGGTGGTTGGGGGTGCCTTGCTTGCTTTTCTAGTTGGGGGGCGGTATCTTTTTTTCTTTCTTTCTTTCTTTCTTTTGGTAAGTAAGTACAGGCGGATTGGGCTCTGCGGCTAGCTACTCCCCTTCCCTTCCCTTCCCTTGTTGGCATTGCCGTTTCTTGATTCCTCCTCTTCCTCCACCCCGGTCAGCTCAGCTCCGGCGGCCGGTGCTGTTGCATCGCATCGCATCGCATTGCATTGCTCACGAACCCAACGGCGCGCGGTGGGGGATCCCCTTCCGCCGCCGACCCTGAGGCCGCGCGCCGTGGTACCCGGGCGCCGCGTTCTTGCTCCCGCCGGCCTCCTCATTGCCGCCGGCCTCGCCGTCGCCGTCATTGCCGGCCGCCGCGTGCCCATTCCTCTTGGTGTCCACCAGCTGCATGCGCGCAGGCGGACAAGAAACAGATTAAACGTGACCGAACAGAACCGAACAGCATTGGCAATTTGGCATTGAAATTAGGTCGAGAGACAAAAGAAAGAGAGACGCAACTAAATTAAAGGCGCAATATTTAGTACGCAATATTCAAGAAGGAAGGTAGGTAGGTACGTACCTTGCATCCGAGGGAGCAGAAGCGGAATGGGTCGAGCAGCGCGCGGCCGCAGATCTCGCAGTTGTACGGCGAGGCGGCCGCCTTCCCCGCGGCGGCGCCGGCGCCGCGCGGCTGGGGGCGCTCGTTGAGGAAGAGGACCCTGGCGCTGTTGATGACGTAGGTCTGGACGCCGGTGATGTCGAGGACGTCCTCCACGTCCGAGACGCGCACCACGTCGTGGTAGGACGAACGCCGTATCTTACATTGTGCGAGCCAATAACGAAGCCCAATCAAAACCGGAACTATATTTTTTTTCTTGAATAAAAACGCAATCTTTCTCTTCAGTCAGGAAATGGGAGGAATCAACAAGAGCATTGCAATCAATCGCAATGGACGATGCGCATCTGCAGGTAGAAAGGTGTACCTGGATGACTCTGTGGGAGGCGTGGCGGGGGGAGCGGCAGTAGTAGCAGAAAGCGGGGGGCGGGGCGCGGCAGTCGAGGCAGAACATGTTGCACTCGTTGCGGGGGGAGCCCGGGTGGGCGGCGCAGGCGAGGAAGAAGCGGGTGGTGAGGAGCGTGTCGAGCCAGGCGGCCGCGGGCGCTCCGGCGGCCTCGTCCTGCCCCGACGCCGGCGGGGCCACCCGCCGCATCATCATAGTCCGCGCGCAATATCGATCGATCTGCAATGCCGGCCGCGACGGCTCCCAAGGAATGCAATCAATCAGCAAATGCGACAGAAGAGGGGAGGGGAAGAAGTAGGGTAGGGGAGCGGCCGCCTGGAGGGGAGGGGAAGGGAAGGGAAGGGAGGTAGTGTGTGCTTCCCTCCCCCTCTCCCTCTCTCTCTCTCCGGTTGGTGACTTGGTTGTGGTCTGGTGGAAGATGTTGGTGTGCGATGCGTTTTCGAGACTCGTTTACTATCGCAATTCGCATCTCCCTCCTCTTCTCTCTCTGTGTGTTGGGGTGGGGTGTCGATCAAGCAGCGGAAGTTTGCGGCTCCATCGATATCACATCACATTCACCGATGTGGATTCGATTCGCAGCGCAGTAGAGTCTCCTAGTATCCTCTCATCTGGACTGGAGGACATGACAGCCGTCCGATCAGGCGATCATTGGGCGCGTCCTCCTAACCTGATCGATCATACACAGAGAGAGAGAGAGAGAGAGAGAGAGAGAGGAGGCAGCACCTGAATTCCATTCCATGTTTTTCTCGTCTCTGACGACAAAACACGCATGCACTTCCAACTTCGGCCGCGACTCTGCTGGCCTGATTTAGTTGCTTTTTTCTCCTTAAAGCTAGCGGGTTTAACTAAACTAACATATATAGGCCCGAAGCCTCCCCCAACAAGGACAAAATTCAGTAAGAAAGTATCTCTCTTTCAGGTCGAAAGGCACAGCATGCAGATTTTTGTGTTAGCTAGCACTGCGAACTCACAGGGATATATAATTCTTGTTTCTTTCTAACCGGCCACACGAATTCGTCCTTGACGCATGCATCTGAATCCATCCTGATACACCAAAAGTCGATGCTTCCAAGCAAGCAAATCAACTGAAACTGAATTGCATTCATGCCAGCTGGTTTGCTTTGCTACTTTTTATTTGCTGCTCGCTCCTTCTCCTTCCCTCGCTTTCTCTCTCCGACAACCTGTACACTTGCATGCTCCAAGCAATGCATTTCTTTCCCTTTTTCTTTTCTTTTCTTTTGGTACACATAATATGGTGGCATTCTTTCTGGCCGCAAATAAATTACTACTGCAATGTTGACATTAAACAACACGACAACATAAATAAATAATCTTGATTAATTCCCTCTCATTTTTTATTCAGGGAAATTAAAATAAATAAACGGGCATTTCCTTGGCCAGTCGATCGTTTTGATTCAGGGCGTTAACAAAGTTGATTAAAGAGGCGTATATAATGTCACCATATAATCCCCGGAAGATATGAAGATGAAGTCCATTACTATTTAGACAGAGGGGCACTAATTAACAACATGCATGCATCCAAACGTCATTGCATGGTTCACACAAATTAAAATGATAGAGAGCTAGCGCGCACAATTAAGGACCACATCGACCGATTCGATTCGATCACCGGCCGGCTTCATGCTAAATCCGAACTGTCAGTGCAGGGAACCAAGGAAGCTTCACTTGTCTTCAGGCTTTTCGTCGATCCTTCCTTCCACCCAGCCCAAAAGTACGTAGCTGCTACTCCTCTTCTAAAAGCTGAAACAAATGGAGTATTAGTTTATCACAAATCACCGCATTACAAACCTGCCGGCTACTAGTACTTAATTGACATATGCCCTATGGTATAGTTACACTTTGTAATTAATGCACACATTTTTTTAACCAGAAATACTACAAAATGCTGTAGCATTTCGCTCCAAAACAATGACATGGAAAACGTCTGTTCGATCTGGTCGCTGTCTCACGCATCCTAAGCGCTCCCTCCTTCCGGTCCCGACTCAATCCTCACTCGCACACACCACTTCTCTCGCTCTCTCTGTCGTCTCCTATTAGATTTCCAGCGTGCGAGCGTGGCGACTAGGGCCGGCGCGTGGGGCACAGCGAGCGAACACAACAACGACCCCATCATCCCCGGCAATCCCCATCCTTTTTGTTGTATCTCCACATTGCTCCAACACCGGTGACCCCATCTCTGCTGTCGTATCTTTCTCATCCCCACATCCGGTGAGCCGGCGAGCTCAGTTGGCCGAATCTGGCCGCGACGCGACCGGACGCGGCTCAGGGCCCCAAGATCCGACGACGGCGTGCAAAGCTTAGACCGGTAGGGTGGAGCTTGGGCGGCGGCGGCGGCGGCTCGGGAGGCAGCGGTGGCTCCATGTTGGCGGTGTTGTTAGGCCGGAGTAGAAGGGCTACTGGGCTGGAGCCAGGAAAGAGCCGACAGTGAAGAGAGAGAGAGATGTTTTTTAAATTTGTAAATGCGGAAATAGTAAAAACAAGGAATAAACCACAAAAGAAACAATAATGTTTTTCTTGTGATATCGAAGACTTGATCAGTCTTCACTAGTCCACGTTGAGGTAAGTCTAAATGAATTGGACCAGCTCCACGAATTAAGTCTTAACTCCTCGATTCCACTACGGAAGTTCTTCCTCTACTCCAGAGATGGTAAGCTCCAAACCAATCACAACCGTTGCTGGGCCTCTTCGAACTCTTCTTGAAGAGATCACCACTCAAATCTTCTTCAAGCCGTCTAGGTGCCAGCAAGCACCAAGAGTAACAAATCGCAGCGCTTGCTTGAAGATTATCAAGTGCCAAAGTAATTAACTAATGATGTAATGCACTTTAAACCTCTCAACTACCTCAAAATGTGAAATAAATGCAATTGAGTATAGGAGAGTACACTAAAGGCTCAAGAGTATTCAATATGGCCAAAGGTTCTCAGCTAAAGGCAGATTGGGGGGTATTTATAACGCTCATCAACAAAACTAGCCGTTTGAGGCCCTTCTCGAAAAAAAAAAGCATTTACGGTAGTACCACTGAACAAAACCGATTACTACCGCTCTTCATGATCAACGGTCGGAACTATTGCATTTAATGCGCTCTGAACTAGTTGTTACGAAAAAGTTGAGGTACTGCCGCCAACTAGAATCCAGTACTACCGCAGAGCGGTAATACCGCTCGGCTAGAACGGGACTACCGATTTCTAGAGGTTAAAGGAACAACCAAAAACACCCTTGACGAGGATCTAATAATCCTCATTTTATCTTTTATCTATAATTCTTATTATGGGTAAATATGATGTCACATAGTCCCCAGAAGTACCCCTTATATTTATAAGGGGGAGACCTACCAAGTGATTGTAAGATCTTCTACCATCACCCTCATAGTCGTAAGTCGACTACGACTATGTCATGATAAATAAGTCCTTCTCGACCACTACACGTCGTAAGTCTTTCTCGACCACTACCTAGTCGTAAGTCCTTCTCGACTCTTGCCCGCGCGACTATTGCGTAAGCTCTACTACGACTTATACCCAATCGTAAGTCATACTACGACCAAGTAAACCACGACCACCTTACAATCAAACCTACAAGCGAGTGGGTCCAATTGATTAAGGAATCGAGCGGTCCATCGCACTACTATTACTGCGTAGTAATAGTGCTTAAATACCCCATTACCTCGAATGATAAGCGCGGACGGCGTGAAGAAGCCAATGTGCGGTAATTCTGCCATCATCGCCCATTCTTGGCTCAATTAAGGCGCCTCTTCCGCGAGGACAAAGCGGCTACTTCTTCACGACTATATAAAGACATCAATCGGAGGGTGAAGGGAGGCGAAGCAGAGCGAGTCAGGAGAAACACAAGTCTTGTACTCTGTAATAGTCTTAGTTTCTTGCTTGATCATCGAGAATCTGATCAATACCATACACACACGGAGTAGGGTTGTTATTCTCCCGGAGAAGGCTGAACTGTCTAAACATCCGTGTCAACCACTCTGCGTGATTTCATCTTTAGGAGACCCCGAATCAAATAATCTTTACGTAAGATCGGTTCTAATACACCAACAATTGGCGCCGACCGTGGGGCTCTTAGGTAATCTCTTGTCAACATACTCTCTTTTTCCAATCTCATGCAATCATGGCGGGAGAATGGAGCGAGGAGAACTGGTTTGACTTGGCGGTCTGTGACGTCGACATGGATGCGGTTTCGACTACTGGCCGAGTGATGCATCCGTGATGGTGATGTTGCCTCGGAGATCATTCTCGAAGCGATCCCATCAATGGAGTTGAGGAGGATCCTTATCCCCACAACGATCGTCCAACGGAGGAGCCAATTCCCTCAAAGGACAAGGGTCAATCGACCGAACCGCACCAGGGAGGACTCACGACACGACGAGTTTTTTCTCCAAGTGTCCAAGTCCCCTCAGCGGTCCGACACAGTGAGACAAGTTACGAGAGCCACCATTCCGTAACTCCACCAACATCTGGTGATCCTCTCTCGGGGGTAACTCCAGAGAGGGTGGGATCAAGCATGCTTTCTGCAAATTCGGCCGTCTCTCGCGAGATCTCATTTGCGGACGGAGACGATTATAACCCGAGTTCCCCTACGGAGGATTGCTCCAAGTCGCGGATGGTGTCTCTCGAGCACTCCTCAAGCGGGAGGCCTCGGCGCAAGTGAGAATCATCAGCAGGAGGTCTTCGTCCTTCCCTCAAATCGAGTCGACCTCATGGAGGCCGAGATAGGAACACTCCCGAAGATCACACACTGCGCCCCTCGTGGTAATGGCAAGGGCACCACCGGTGACAGACGTAACCAACACTCGATGAACACGAGGAAATCCTCGACATTCTCGCACTCCAGAGAAGGCCTCAAAGATCGATGAGGGAATTTTGAGGCCATCCAACGGAAGAAAATTGCGACCCGGAAGAATCTGTAGGCGCATTCAACATCGATCGAAGGAGGTACAAGAACTCCGGGATATCAAAGACTTGCTCGAAACTCCTAATCAAGAGCTTGCTCGAGCGCGATCGATCTCTTTCTTTGAAGAGATTGCGCAAAGGCTTGAACCGTGATGACAAGGCTGGAAGTACCTCGTCGACATCATTCGGTAGTCGTAGCAATCGACTTCCTCATTACCGATCAATCAAATATTTCACCGTAGAAATCGACACGGCCATAAGTCGCATCGATCCCTACTCGGAGAAATACATTTCGATTGGTGATGATCAAAGCCCCTCGGAGAGGTGACCATTCACCACTTCGACAAGAAATCATAGCGGATGGGATACGAGGAGTATTCCCTCGTGAAGTGAGACCTACTACGGGGCGAGTCGACTGTTCTTTGGGTATCGTCGTATCGATCACCTAGTGACATTAACCCTTCTTTCACGCAAAGAAGGCGTCAAGAAATAATTACTGGGATCTGGGCATTTTACGCGACCTTGAGCGATTCGGGCCACCTCATTTCGACCGGTGAACATGGAAGTTTGATGGATCTCAAAATCCCATCAATTTCTTCAAATCTATACAACGGTGTCCGGCGGCGGGGAGGAGAGCATGTAATGGCGAATTACCTTCCGATTGTGCTTGAAGGATCCGCTCGATCGTGGTTATTAAACCAACCACTCGAGTCGATCTACTCTTGGCAACACCTCTGCGATCTTCTGGCGAATTTCCAAGGCACATACAACATACAGGAAGGAAGGCGACTTGCCGGATAAAGCAGAACAACAACGAGACTCTGCGTCAATTCATCAAGCGCTTTAGTCGGGTTCGTAACTCAATTCGAAATTTCGACTCATCGTGATCGGGGCTTTTAAGCAAGGAGTCCATAGTAGAAGGATAACGAGAGGATATTGCTTTGAATCCTCCCAATCATTCTTGAGCTCTTGAGATGGTCGATCGATATCTGCTTTGCTACGAGGCGGTCGAGTGGAACAACACTATTGATCGAAAGCGTACACTCCTCGAGCGCAGTGAAATTGGTAAGGATAAGAAAGCAAAAAAGTCCAAGAAGAAAATAAAAGTCAAAACCACAAACCGGTGGTTTCAAGGAGGTCTTAGCCGTGAAAGATAAAGAGCCCGAACCACCAAGTCGTACTGATCAAGGCAAAGGTAAGCGCCACGATCGTAGGAGCGACAAGCCAAGGTGGTGTCCTTTTCATAAAAGGAAGGACATGACCTCATGGCTAGAGTTTTCAAAAGAAAGCTCGAGGACTACTACAGCGACAAGGGTCACTCCCACTCTCGAGCAAGTAGGGAATACGGTGGCCAAAAGTCATCGGAGGATGATGAAGAGATCTGTTCAAGATCCGCAACATCAGTAAAGCATATCTACGGAGGATCATCGACATACAGTCGAAGCGACAACTCAAATCTGTCGGACGAGAGGTAAACTCTATAGATGCTCCTCTTGTCAATAATCTACCAAAGTGGTGGAAGTTACCATTTCTTTGAGAAGGGTGATTGCCCGATCACTTCGAATCGATCAGTCGTTATCCGATTGTGGTCGAACCCACCATCAACAAGCTGTCGGGTCAATCGAGTGTTGGTTGATGGTGGCGATTCCTTGAACATACTATTTACTAATGCCACGGGCGAGATGCAAGTACCGGGACAAAGGTAAGACCGATGCGATACTCTTTTCATGGAATCGTGCGGGGTCTTGCCAAACCCATTGGCCAAGTTTCTCTTCCTTTAACATTTGGCTCACCAAATAATTTGGGATGAGAAAGTTTCCTTTGATGTGGTCGATTTCGATCGGCATATAACGCCATACTCGGACGACCAACTTTGGCAAAATTCTTAATGGCTACTCATTATGAGTATCAATGTCTTAAGATGCGGGTCCCAAAGGGTGATCACAATTCATTGTGATAAAAGATGGCGTATAAGCTGCGACCGTCGATCCCTCGAGATGGTTGGCCAAATACCAACTCGAGATGAAAGTCGACCGACTAGCAAGTCGAAGCCTAAACTGCACCAAAGCGAGCGACCAAGTCAAAGAGGTTCCTCACGGGCCTGCGAGAGAAACCCTCGAAGGCTGCTCGCATTGGGAGACTTCCGACCCCAAATAGGAAGGCGCCCTCATTACCTTCCTCAGAGCTAACGCAGATGTCTTGGCGTGGCAAGCATCCGACATGCCGGAGTCCCGGGGAGGTGATCGAGCACGAGGCTAGCTTTACGGCGATAAAGTACCGTAAAATAGAAATTACGGAGATTTGCCTGATCGGCGAGATGCTATTAAATCGAATTGGATAAGCTACTTAAGCGGGCTTTATAAGAGAAGTCAACCACCCGCAGTGGTTGGCTAACCTGTAATGGTCAAAAAGTCAAGCGGCAAATGGCGTATGTGCGTGAACTTTCTTGATCTTAATAAAGCTTGTCCAAAAGATGATTTTCTTTTACCTCGTGTCGATCGGTTGGTTGATTCTCTGCGGGTTGTGAAATATTAAGTTTTTAGATGCATATTCGGATATCACGGATCAATATGTGTCTAAGCGATGAAGAAAAGACCGCATTCATTACACCATTTGGTACCTTTTGCTATGTCAAAATGCCATTTGGTCTAAAGAATCTTGGGGCTTCTTTTCAGCGCTTAATGCAATCGACTTTTCATCTCAATTAGGCGAATCTGGAAGCCTATGTTGATGATCTAGTCGTAAAAAGCATTAAGAAATTTAATCATATCAGCGACCTGCAAGAAACATTCGACAACCTCGAAAGCACCGCTTAAAACTTAATCCAGAAGTGTGTGTTTGGAATTTCTTGGAAAAATTGCTTGGATTCCTAGTATCGAGCGAGAAATCGAAGCAAATCTGAGAAAATAAAGGCCATCCTCGGATCGCTCTCTCAGACCACAAAAAGGAAGTCGAAAACTCACTTGGGTGCATGGCGGCTTTAAGTCGTTTCATCGCACGACTAGGAGAAAAGGACTACCTTTCTTTAAACTTCTCGGGAGACATGAAGGTTTTGAGTGGTCGAGCGAGGCAAGCAGCGCCTTCGAGGATGTCAAGAGGTACCTTTCGAGTGCTCTGTTACGGTTTCTCCAAAGCGGAAGAGGCGCTCTTAATTTACCTAGGCGCCACGCCACGAGCGGCAAGCGCGATCTTGGTCGTAGAGCGTGGCGTACAACGACCGGTTTACTCGTCGTGAAGTTTTACGGGCCTAAGGGCGTTACCCTCGGTCCAAAAACTTCTATATGCCCTCCTCATGTCTTGAGAAGCTGCGGCATTATTTTGAGCGCACAAAATAGTTTATTCGTCGAGTTTCCTTTGGGAGCAATCCTACATAATAAGGAAACAACGGGCGCATGGCAAAATGGTCGATCGAACTTGGGAGTTCGACCTCCATTCGTGTCGACGGCCATAAAATCCCAAATCTTGGCGGACTTTGTCGCCGAATGGACAAATCTGAACTGTTCGGGATCCCGATCTGATTCCCACGACCGGTGGATGATGTACTGACGGGTCACTTACTCTAAGTGGCTCGAAATTTGGTGGTCTGGTATCTCCTCTGGAGAAACCTTAAAGTATGCCATACAATTAAACTTTCGGGCCACTAACAATGTGGCGAGTACGAAGGTTTGCTAGGCGGCATACAGTGCGAAAGCACTCTCGATTAAATCGACTACTCGTGAGAGGAGACTCTCAACTAGTCGTGAATCAAATCGGGAAAGAGTACGGTGCTCTAGCTCGACAATGGCTCGGTACTTATCGAATCGTAAGCTAGAAAAGCATTTTTAGGTTTGAGTACAATTCATCCCTCGAAAGGATAATTTCCTCATGAGACCAACTTGCTCGGATGGCTTCTTCCGATCAGCGATACCAAAGGAGTTTTCTTGGAGCAACTCCAAAAGCCGTCTCAGTCGAAGAACCGAGACACCTCCTATTGAGATGGCCTCACTAGATTACGAGGATACTGGATGAATCCCATCTACAAGTATCTTCACAAGGGTTACATGCAGAGGATGATCTTGAGGCGGTCGTTTATCGAAAAGCCAAAATGTATACTTTGGTGAAGGAGTCCTCTATAAGCGAGGAACCCAAGGGATACTCATGCGATGCATTCATAAAGCGAAGGAATAACACTCCTTCATGATATACGAGTGGCATCTGTGGGGCGCATGCTTCCTCTGAACATTAGTTGGTAAGGCCTTTCGACAAGGTTTCTCTTGGCCTCTGACTCATCACGATGCCAAAGAGGTGGTTAAAAAGTGTCAATGCGGTTTCATGGTAGAGCGGATACACCAACCGGCTCAAGCATTAGAGACAATACCTCTTTCTGGCCTTTTGCGACACAGGGTCTTGATATCCTAGGACCGTTTCCCAAAGCACCGGGAGGTTTGAATTCCTTTTGTGGCCATTGACACGTTCACAAAGTGGATCGAAGCCGAACACATGCTAGGGATAACAGCAGGCGACAAAAGGTTCATGATGAGATGCGTAATTAGCGATTTGGAGTTAAGTCGGATAATTACGAACAATAATAAACAATTCGCAAGTGCAAAATTTGAGAATTTTGCGGCGAGTTGGTACCAAGTTATGCTATGCTTCATTGCACATCCCCAAAGCAGCGGGCGGTCGAGCGTGCAAGCGGCCAAATAATGCGAGGAATTAAAACCGAGTCTTGACCCGACTTGTTAGCGCTCGGGGCTTGGGTACAAGAATTACCTTACGTATTATGGGCGGTTAAATGCGACCACTAGTCGGCGGCAGGAGAAACACCTTTCTTTTTAGTGTTGGGCGAAGCCATGCTTCCTCGGAGCTAAAATGCGGTCGACACGAGTTGAAACCTTCAACAACTCCGACCGGGAACAACCGGCGGATGATATTAACCTACTCGAAGAAAGGAGAAACATGGCCTAATCCGTTCTGCGGTCTACCAACAAGCCCTACGCGGATACTACGATCGTAAGGTCGACCTCGCGACCTTCTTTGTAGGTGACTTGGTATTGAGGCTCTGCCAATCCAAGTCTAATCGGAATAAACTTTCTCCCAAGTGGGAAGGTCCTTACGATGGTCGAAGTCACTCGGCGAGTCGATCGACTTGCAATGGAAGATGGGCGAGTTCTCTCAAATTCTTGGAACATTGACGATTCACGCAAATTCTATGTGTGACCAACCTCTCGAGCAATAAAGGTCGAGTTCCTTCTACCTCTTTTGTCTTATTTTTGAGTAGTGCTTTTATAATCTTTCGACTATGATCCAAAAACACCCAGTTTTCTCTACACTGGTCGAAAGGCAAGTAACATCATCTAGTCAAAGTCTCTCCTCTCTGCATGTGGTCATCCACTAGAAGGAACTTCCTAGCATCGACTCGTTATTCACTTTTGTTGCCAATCTGAGAGCTCGGGTTCTATCTAGTCGAAATGTTCTCAAAGCCAACTCTTTTAACCTTAGTTTATTTTTTGATAATTTGAAAAATATTCTAAGTAGAGTGCACTTTCTTATGTTTATTCGACCACCTTTGGTGTACTCGATTCGTTTTAAGCGGTGAAGGAAGAGACACACCTAGTCGAAGTCTTTCCTCTCTGCACGTGGTCACGCCCACTAGAAGGAACTTCCTAGCGTTGCTCGGTCTCCTACTTTTGCTCTTTGAAAAGACTTATCGAGTCCACCAAAAAGGCGAGCGAATTATTAAAGTCCTCTAAGGCGTTTGCTTAACTCAAGTTCTTTGTTTTTGGTTCGATTAAACCGATCGGAGATGGTAACATCACCTAGTCGAAGCCTTTCCTCTCTGCGTGGTCACGCCCACTAGAAGGAACTTCCTAGTGTCGAGTCGTTTCTACTCTTTCGACCGATGCTTGACAACCATAACAAAGACTATAAGTTAAATAAACCTCTCTTTGTTTTCAGAAACCCCATTTCACACACTATTTACTTAGATTGTCCAAACAAACTAAGCAAATAGTCGGGGGCTAGGATAAAGTTATTAATTTGACTTCAATTCTTAGTCTTTCATTCGTTTATTATCTTTTGAGTTACTAATTACTCGACAAGATGATTTGCAAGAAACAAGATGGCCTAGGATAAAGTTATTAATTTAACTTCAATTCTTAGTCTTTCATTCGTTTATCATCTTTTGGGTTGCTAACCGCTCGACAAGATGATTTGCGAAAACAAGATGGATCATATATTACTCGTCAATGAAATGCGCCTTACAAAGTAGTTACAAGATTACTCAAGAAGGGAGTGCCTAGTTGCATTTCCTCAGCTACCTTTTTGCCAACCGATTGCATTTCCTCGATCAATCGACTTGCCTCTCATTCAGGGCAGTCGAAGTCGGCTTCAATTGGTTGCACATTAAGGCGGGGGTTTTGAGCTTTAAGTTTCGCCAAAGCGTAACTTACTGCAGCTTTGACTGCCTCCTTATTGATTGACAGATTAGCCTTGAGTGGTCACCATTTCTTGCAAGTTTCGACTTGTTCCCCAATGGTACTTATGTGGCGACTACTGATATCTTCTCGAGGAGTTTTCCCTCGAATGTAGCTCACCAAGTACATTGTTCAGGAGTGTGATGTTGCCTTGAAGACTAGTCTTCATCGACTCCATCTCCTGTTGGATACAAGTCGAAGCCTCGCGAAGATTCTTGTTTTCGACCACTTGTTCTGAAAAGAATAAAACCGGTCAAACAAAATAAACTTCTAGAGGAAGCTAACACAAAGATAATTGTAGGTAAAAGCATTTCTTACCTACTAGTTGAGAATCAATTTCTTGACCTCTTCTTCATGGGAAGCAATGGTTTGACGTGCTTTTTCTCCCATGCTCGATGTCCTCTGCATTCATCTTAGCAATGCGGACGGACTCATTGTAGATCAAGGTCTTCTCTTGGATTTGACCTCGAGACTTCTCAACTCGTGACAATTTACGAACAAGAAATTAGCATAAGAAAAGGAAAGTACTCGAAAGGACAACGGTAAAGATTTGCTTACATCAATCGAGTTCTCGAGGCCCTCGAGTTCTGATCCTTATTCTTGGTAATGCGGAAAACTCTGAATGACCAAAGCTTTATCTCAACCGGTCAGGAGCTTCCTCATCTCATCTTCTTTTACGGAAAAGAAATGAGAGTTGGGTAAAGTTAAAGATAAGCGGTTTTAAGTTCAACACTTCTTGTTTATTCTTTCTGCAATCTTCTAGATGCGAGAGATGGCTTCTCGGAGTCTATCAGGAGGACTAATACTTCGTTCCTTAGCTTTCTCGACTCCTCTTTTTCATAATCGGTGAGTCGGCTAAGGTCTTCGTGTCGCTTTTAGCCTCTGAGGGACAAAAATGAAGATAAACATCGGTAGATTGGTTGCAAGTCCTTCTCGACCACCGACCTAGTCGTAAGTTTTCTCGACTATGTCATGGTCGTAAGTCTTTCTCGACCACTTCTTGGTCGTAAGTAGCGATAAGCTCTTTGTGACCAATACTTTGTCATGAGTTTTCCATGACAACTCTCGTAAACACTATCTGAGTAGTCAAGTCGAAAAGACTATGAACAACGGTGACTTACCATCTCTCTGCTGTATCGAGTTCTTCCCTCTCTTGTCGTAGCTCTAAAAGTTGTCGATGATACTCACCGACAACGGCAATTTGCTCTAGAGCTTTACGCAAGAAGAAGGCAGTGAGAAGAAAGGAAAGCCACTTATATATGTATTCGCAAAAATACTCACATTCATGGTCGACCTAGCGAAGGTCAGTACACCGACTCAGGTTCTGCGGCTTATCTATCCTCGCGACTTTATCCCACCACACCTCCTCAAGGCGCTCATTATCGAAGGTATCTCCTCTATTTGGAATGTCCTTGGGATGGGGACTCGGTCGCGAGATCGATGGCGGCAGACCCTATGACGAAGCGAGTCCAAAGAAGTCGGCCGAAGTTGAAATATTCTTCATCCTCTGATTCTGTAATTGTACTTGCTCTTTGGACACCGGAAGGAATGTCTACCACGACCTCCTTTCCGGCACGGCGTACAGAGTCATCCTCACCTTGACCAGAGGCTTTTGCAGTTGCCTCTGTGGTCTCTACAACCATTTCAGAGGTCATAGCTACCCTTTCGGTGGTCATAGCTACGACCTCAGTAGTCGTAGCTGCCCTCTCAGTGGTCGTAGCTACGACCTCAGCAGTCGTAGCTACAACCTCAGCAGCTGAAGAAACCACTTCGGGAGCCACCTCGGTCAAGGGAGATCCTTCAACCACTTCCATTATTACCTCTCCAGCTACTGAAGAGGTGACAATGGGCTTCTCAACGGAAGCATTCACGAAATTTGAAGAGTTGGTTTGAAATAAAGAAAAGCAAATCAGGTTGTGAAAAGGAAAAAGGTAAATGTTCTTCTTACACTTTAGTATATTTCACATACCTCTGTACCCTGGTCTTAACCAGGAATTTAGGAGCAATCCTCCCAACGGAGGATTTCTTCTTCTCCACGACCACGTCTGGTCGAGGTTCAACAATGGGCCCAGCTACGACCACGTCTGGTCGTAGAGTTTGAACAGGAACCAGGGCTCTGGTCTCCTGGTTCTCTGGATGGCCGAGATCAGTCTCGACCATTCCGATAGCAGCACTACCCTCATTGCGAGTTGTCTTTGGGCGACATCGTCCTTCACAAAAGACATAAAATCTTTCCAGATCTCCTTTTCCAGTTGCTTAACAAAACTAGGAGTGGCAGCAACTACGAAAGATTCCTTGTCATAATAGAAGGGTACCTTAGCCTTGCGAGGTTTGCGCTTAAGAGATTTAGCTGTATCAACCTCCTCGGCCCGATAGGCTGCGGCCTCGGCTTGATTATAGCTATGGCTACGCGGGCTTTGTAGAAAGTGCAGTCGAAAGACGAGCTCGAACTTGCTCCTCCCTTGTCGGCCGATTTTACAAGTCGGCGTCTCTTAGATGGAGGCCGAGTCTTTGTCTTCGACAACCCGGCGCCAATAGTCATCGATGCGACTTCTTCATCGTCTGGCGATTTTCCATGCCTACTTTACGTAAAGCAAAGCGAGAAAAGAAGAATCACTAATCGATCGTAAGTTTTCTCGACCCGATGCCAAGTCGTAAGCTTTTCTCGACACTTTCTTGATCGTAAGATATTTTACGATCACCATTAGTCGTAAGTATCTTCTCGACTATAAAGTCCTAAAGAAAGAATCAACTTTTTGATTACCTTTAGGCGCTCTATCTTTTCATCTGCGGACAAAGCCGCAATGATTTGAGAACCGCCACTCGAGGTGGCGGAGATTTCTCACGAGATGAGTCGACTCTAGAGTCAACCTCGGCTGTGAAAGATGCGTAATAAGCAGATAAGAATATTAGACAATGTTGAGAAGGACCAAGCCGAGAGCTAAGTCGGCGATTACTTACCCTCATCGTAGTCTCTGGTTGGGTCTCCTCTCCCGAGTATCTCCACATAGGAGATGCCCGCTTCTTCAAGGACTAATTGGCGTGTGATGAAATCTTTCACCACATGCCATCCGGTCGACCCTCTTCTTTCAAGTCCTTGATGGCTTGAATATAGGGGCCAATCAAACTAATATCTTGAGTCGAGTCCCATGAAGATTTCTTCTCGGCCCTTCCCATAAAGAGAGGTGTCTTGAGGTGACTTTCGGTAAAACCACCTCTTCCTCCATCCGACCACGAAGGCCGGGTAAAACTCTGAATATACTCCTTCGACTTGAGTCGTGGAGCTTGAGACCACGACTTAGGCGATTCGGTTTGTGAGCCATCCCATAATAATATTGGAATAGCTCGAGGTCCGCCGGAATCCCAGTGCGCCTCGCCTGCAGTACGAAGACACTCAACATGGTAATGGAATTAGGACCTAAGTTCACCAATTCCACCCCAAAGTGCTCAGTACCATCAGTAAGAAAGGGGTGGCGACGATCGGAGGCCGCACTCTGTCACGCTTGGAAGGCGAGGATTTGCCCATTTTCCCAGACGGCGATCTTGCCCAATAGCGGAATCCACTTCACGAGCCTTCTCGGAATCTTCGGCGTCGACCAAGATTTTGATCTTGGCGCATCCATCTCGATTCTTCCCATTCGGAAACTCTCTTGGCCATTTCGCTCGAAACAAGAAGTTTTTGATTGGGTTGGCGGCGAGAAGATGAAACCTAGTCGAAGGCGGAGAAAGCAAGAACTCGAAGAATAGCGGGCGATTTGAGAAAAGGTAAAAATCCAAGTCTAACTCTGGTGAGTTTTATAACATACGATTGCCACGCCGGAAGCCGTCTCGTCTATAGGTCTATGGAAGTTGGTTGCACCGCTTGGGAACCGCCTCATCGGACAGTGCTGTGAGAATCGTTTGCAATTCCCGGATAGTCAGTTCGAGAAAATTAGGTGCGTATTGTCACCCCAATGAAATTACTTTCTTGACCAAGTCTTTACGGTGAAGGAAGTATCAATCGGAAGGGTTTTTCTCCGATCCCCTACTACGACCACTTCATGGTCGTAGGGGTTTTACGACTTTTGATAGTCGTAAGCAATCTTCACGATTGCAACCGCCGAACCGTCTCATCAACGGATCTGGGGAGTCGTTTGCAATTCCCAGACGATGCATTCGGGAAAATTAAGTTCGTTTGTCACCTCCAAGCGAAATTACTTTCTTGACCAAGTCTTTACGGTGAAGGAAGTATCAATCGGAAGGTTTTTCTCCGATCATCCTACTACGACCACTTCACGATCGTAGGGGTTTTTATGACTTTTTGATAGTCGTAAGCAACCTTCTTGACCAAGTAAATTCTGGTCAAAGTAGCACTCAAATGTCGAAGAGTTTTCCTTCGACCATTATTCTCGACATTTTCATAGTCGTAAGTCCATTTGCAAATCCTTCACCAAGTAAGTTACTTTCACTTGAAGGTGGGGGCTAGATGGCGAGGATCTAATAATCCTCATTTTATCTTTTATCTATAATTCTTATTATGGGTAAATATGATGTCACATAGTCCCAGTACCCTTATATTTATAAGGGAGACCTACCAAGTGATTGTAAGATCTTCTACAATCACCCCCATAGTCGTAAGTCTTACTACGACTATGTCATGATAAATAAGTCCTTCTCGACCACTACACGGTCGTAAGTCTTTCTCGACCACTACCTAGTCGTAAGTCCTTCTCGACTCTTGCGCGATCGTAAGCTCTACTCGACTTATACCCAATCGTAAGTCATACTACGACCAAGTAAACCACGACCACCTTACAATCAAACCTACAAGCGAGTGGGTCCAATTGATTAAGGAATCGAGCGGTCCATCGCACTACTATTACTGCGTAGTAATAGTGCTTAAATACCCCATTACCTCGAATGATAAGCGCGGACGGCGTGAAGAAGCCAATGCGCGGTAATTCTGCCATCATCGCCCATTCTTGGCTCAATTAAGGCGCCTCTTCCGCGAGGACAAAGCGGCTACTTCTTCACGACTATATAAAGACATCAATCAGAGGGTGAAGGGGAGGGCGAAACAGAGCGAGTCAAGGAGAAACACAAGTACTGTACTCTGTAATAGTCTTAGTTTCTTGCTTGATCATCGAGAATACAGTCAATACCATACACACACAGGAGTAGGGTTGTTATTCTCCCAGGAGAAGGCCTGAACCTGTCTAAACATCCCGTGTCAACCACTCTGCGTGATTTCATCTTTAGGAGACCCCCCGAATCAAATAATCTTTACGTAAGATCGGTTCTAATACACCGACAACCCTCTTTGGAAATAATGTACCGCTATGTAAAATCCGGTACTTCCGACCTGCGGTGATACCACTCAAGAAATGCGGTCATATCATTTTTAGGTAAACGAGAAACTCACAAAAACACACTATTTGGAAAATACATACTGCCAAGTAAGGATTGGTACTACCGCCTTCTAGTAGTACCGCTTAAAAATACGATCATACTGATTTCCAAGAGAGAACAAAAAAAACTTCCAAAAACACTTTTTGGACATTACATACCGACATGTAGATTTCGGTACTACCGACCCGCAGTAGTACTGCTGTTCAAATGCGATCGTACCGATTGTCTCTGAAGATCTTCCAAAAGCTATTCTAAGTGCAATACATAAACCCTAGTTGATCAAGATGACACAGATATAGATCCTCAAGCTACTAGCCATTATCCCTCTTTATAGTACGATATTTATCCTATAAATCCAGTCTTATCTCCAATCACCGTGACTAGTAAAGACTATAAAGGATTCTTAGACTATACAATACATTTGCTTATGAGCCATGTCGATCTTGTAACATCATTGCATTGCTAACATGTTGTCATCAATCAAACTCCGGAACTAAACTTTTAAAACATCTTAGCACACATGTTAATCTCTTAATACATTATTACCATTAATTACTAAAACACCTTTAAGGCCTAGATACTTTCTTCCGCGTCGGCCATGGCCTATGGATGGAGGGCTCCCTCTCGTGCGCACGTGTATCTGGCGGCCGTGTAGTCAATCACACGAACTCCGCTCCTATTTACTAGCATCTTCCATATCTGCGGTTTGTAGTCTCTCTCTCTCTCTCTCCATATTCTGATGAATCAAGCTAGGCATTACCTGTTGAATGGGTGCGTGAATTTTGAGTGAAATGCATTTGCTGCCATGAAAATAAATTGCTAGCAGCGGCAACTAGCATGAAGCAGGGCATCACCATGACAGCGACAGCAGCATGCTCAACTGGGAGGCGGGGGGTGAAGTCCGTGTGATTCGTGCAGACGGCTGCGGTGGTGGACTGGACGCAGCCACAGAGGAATTTGGGATAAATCGAGTGAGTGCGTAGGTGGTGGATTGAGGGTACGTCCGTGGTTTTACCGTCGGCTGCGTCGTGTTTATACGATGCAAATTGATTGATGTTAGATATAGTAAATTTGAATTTTTTTATGTAGTATTTTTTTTACAATATTAAAACATACTCGTCGTGAATCTCTTTCTTGTTAAGCACTTTTTTATTATCAAAACACTTTAAACGGATTGTAAATAAGATAAATAATTTAGGAGATATTTATCGTTTGCAATTTACAATTAACCCACACTTCTCTCTCCACCCGCGCCCAATGGACTCAGCGTGGTAGTAAATCTCTTATAGCGATGCAGTAAACAACACGTGTGGCGCGCGGGTTTTACTGTCAGTTTTGAGGGGAGCACGGGGATCGTGAGCTTTAGTGTAGCAGTAAATCTTTTATAGTGATGTAGTAAAAGACATGTACAACATGCGAGTTTTATTATCGAAAGGACGTGAGAGGTTGTAGGCTGGTGCGTTGCGTGGTCTATGCTGCAGCCTACACGTATAATAAGCTATTCAGCACTATAAAACAAGTGTTTCATTCATCATGGTGTCTAGGCATCCAAATCAATACCCGTTGTGTGTGTATGTGTGGGTTTGTGTAGGTTGGCCCAGCTAGCTTATTGGTACCGGTCGGCCGGCCGCTTCCGGCGCATTGAACTGAATTGATTTGATTGATTGCAGGTTGGTTAGGACGTCTCCCTCCCTCCGAGATGACCAGTCGAAGGCTAGCTAGCTCTCACAACACACTCAACTGGAGTATTCAATCAAGTGAACGTATGCACTCCAGAGAGGTAGGCGCCCTAGCTATGGAATTAAGCACGATTTCTGAACCTCTTATTCGTCCCTCTACAAGATGGAAGTGGCTAATAAATGGATAAACAAGCCTGAAAGTGAGAGAGAGAGAGAGTAGGGTAGCAAGTAAAGAACAGAATCCTATCGTTGAGCATTCAGGACATTATGTTGTTAGAAGCTAGCTACCTGTGCCCTTCTCCAGATTAGTAGCAGAAGTGATGCACAGGACATGTCTGAACAGGACAGGATGCATCTCCATCCAACACAAGCCTGAAAGCCCACTAATTAGCCAGAATGCATCAGCAATGTGAATAAGTGGGCTCTGCATCGGAGGCCAGTTAATTAGCCAGAAGTTTGGCCCTGGTTAGTCTGTGACGACGACGAGGATCTACTACTTACACAAAGGAGAAGAAACATCGATGGATGATGTGATGGCGCATTCATCCATCTGCATCGATTCACGCTTTGGACTTTTGGTCTTTACCAACTAATTCAGAGAGTCCTCGTGGAAACGCAACGGCGGACGATAGATAGTAAAGCAACAACAAATTAAGCAAAGATGCCCTGCCTTTCAAACCATACTTGATTGCACGTAGTATTAATTACCATCGATATCATCCATCAATCGACGGTTTTCAATGACGATGTTGCTGACTCGATCGCTTGCTAATCTATCTTAAAGCAAGGTACTTAATATGAGGTGAGGTGAACCTACTGAAATAAATCAAACTGAACATTGGATATAGATATAGAATTGGATATTATACTTGGGCAAATCTTTCATTTGATTTAATTCCTATGCCATGTACATCTCCTCTGATATTAACTACTTTTGCTTTAAGATTCATATAATAATAATAATGTCTTCCCTCGCTATCTTGTCTGCAAAAATGGACAGAATCTTAGAAAAGAATTTTTTTAGCGATGTTGGAGGAGGGTCGAGCGAGCCGATAGAGACCTCGTGAAAGCATTACGCCCCGGACGGGTCCGAAGACCGGCCTCCGAGCTGGTCATGTGTTGGACCAAGTCCACCGTGGACCGGCCTCACTTCCAGTTGTGACCATGCACACCCAAGTAAAAACCACCAGTGGAAGTGTGGCTGCTGCTAGCTAGTAGCCACTCACTCCCACCAATCCAATCCAGAGGAGACGGCGCCATCGCCGTGGGCCATCCTGGCCTCCTGGTGCAGTCCAACCGGGAGGCTCCACTGCAGGCAGAGACGCAAATGCTATGTGTATGGGACAGATTTAATTTAGTAGATTATGAAATCTTGTTATTGACAACTCAGGTTGTAGGTTAAGTTGTGTGATGGGCTGGAGGTGTGTTTATCATATCGCGGGACGGTTCGCTGCATCCCTGTCCAACGGTGTGTGTCGTACCCAAACGTTGTGCGTCCGCGGTCATAGACATGCTCGGGGATTTCACACGAGGGGTAGATTTTCATAAAAATATTTGGGAAGGGAGTTGTGCGATCTAAATCATATGGTTGTGTGAATAACTTGTTTAGACTGTGTGCCCTTTGTGAAAATAAACATCAACTTAATATTGTTTATTTGTTTTGAATTATGTTTTCAATCTATTATTTGTATTCAATTGCAAATGTTGCATTTCTGCAAAATAACCACAGAAACCATTCCTTTGGAATAAGCCATCATCTATAAACTGCATTCTGTGGTATGACTTGCGAGTATGGTTGTGTACTCATACTTGCTATAACCAATCAACAGAAGTGGAGGAGTCATCGCCTGCTTTTGAAGAGGAGTTCTACAAAGGTTGATCGTTAGTGTCTTGATCGATCGGTTGCATGTGGTGAATTGATGGGATTCATTGAAGTTTATTTATATTCATTCTTTGCTATTTTATTTATTATCGATACTGTGTGGCTTAATAAATGTAAACTCAACCATAAGGTCAAAACCATTATTTTGCTATTCAAATTAGTCGTTTATTCTATTAATCGTCTTGTGTGGATCGATATTAATCTATGTTGATACTGTGTGCACTAGCGTGATCCTGTACTAGTGCAGAATACACAGAGAGTCCAGAATTGCATCTTTGGGTCCCAACAGCATCCATGACGGGGAACGGTTTGAGCTTACCACCTTTGGTAAGCTTTGTGGTGGACCTAGCTTGATTCGACGGATTTTTGATCATATGTTGAGCCTTATCATCTTCACCTGGCGCCAGGTGTCGATAATCAAGTCGCTGATCTTACGAAATGAAATAGGAAAAAATGCTGAGAATTTTTGGAGAAGAATATGGTTACTCTTTATTGCAATGAACTGGTTTTTATAATGATGTCTTTGGCAAGGCAACAGACTAACCCTAACTACCCTGAGTATATGACTTGAAAAAAGTGAGTTGTCTATAGTGATCTTGATCACTTAACCTCTCTTTCGTCTTGCTTGTTGTACAGCTTCGGTTGTCCTCTTATTATTCGGATGTTGTCCTTTTCGTCCTCCACCCTTAAATACAGTGAAGATGCGCCAGTTGCTTCGAGAGAAGACACCTTATACCAAACAACGAACCTGATCGGGGAGGCAGTTGTTGTTAGTTGAAGAATACCTGATCGCCGGTTTGTGTCAGTGAGAAACAAACATGGACAAAAATTGTATAGTAGTTATTTGTCAATGAATTAAGACTGAAAAGCATCACGTGGTTTGGAGTAGATAGGACACATACCTCATTCATCGCACGCGGGGGGGTTACTTGGAATTAGCTCCAAGTACCAGTTCAAGTATTCTACGAACAATTATCTGGTCGAATAAGAGGTACAATGTCTCTCCGACCAGGTTACTTGTAGAGCAATATCTGGAATTGTTACGATCACAGGGGGTCTTTAACCGTAGGGTGTTACGATCATAAAGGCCGTGTGGTGTTTAATTAAATGTTAAAACAGTATTTGATGTTGTGTTTCTTCTGCAGGCCTGTCTCTTTCGATAAAATATTGATTCCAAGGATTTCTGTTTCATCTGTCTATCTCTTTCAATATAACAAATAAATATTCCAAGGATTTCTGCTTCTTCTGTGCCTATCTCTTTCAATAATAAATATAAATATTCAAAAAGTTTCCACCTCGTAGCTTTCTTACGGCGTGCTGTTCCGTTCAACTTAAGGTTACTAGCGACGATTAAGCTGAGTAACGATTAAGCTGAGAGAGAGAGAGAGACCCTATCTAGGTTCCGTTCGAAACTTTTTTGCGTTTGTCCAAAAGCAAGCCTCCAAGTCCAACTCGGCTGTTGGATTCTTCTTGTGTGCAAGACTAATTTCGTATTCCCTTGTTTACCCGTCGTCATCAATGCAGAAGAGAACACAAGCAAGCAAGCACGCGCATCCATCCATCGATCCTTGCTCGCATCAAACATCAAGCATGCACAATGGAGTACCAACATACGGCCGGCCCATATATATCATCGCTTTTGCATCTTGACCCTTGAGAGCCTCTCGCATATCCTTGTCACTCCGCGATCGCAATGGCGACGAGGTCTATCGGGCTGCTCTTGCTGTGCTGCGCCGCCCTCTTCCTCCTGCCGGCCGTCACGTCCTCCGACGCCGCCGGCACGCCGGACGGGTCGGAGGAGTGGGGGTATGTCCAAGTCCGGCCGAGTAAGCGCTACTGCTAGATCATCGTCATTGGATCGTTGTCGATTACGTGCTTGCTGCATCATCTTCTTCTCCTTGTCGCTGCTGCTCGCTCACGCACGGTGATGTATGTCATGGCAGAGGCGCACATGTTCTGGTGGCTGTACCGCAGCCCGCAGCGCGTGGACAACGGCATCACGCCATGGCCGACCGTGCTCTGGCTGCAGGGAGGGCCGGTCAGTAGGCAGTAGCTCGTGTCGTCTCAACTTTAGTTTCACACCGCCATTAAAAGGCAATCTCATATCAAGAGCTAGCTAGCTTGTTTATATTCGGTCGATTGCATGCAGGGCGCGTCCGGAGTCGGGTACGGCAACTTCATGGAGATCGGGCCGCTGGACACGGACCTCAAGCCCCGCGCCTCCACCTGGCTCGCCAAGGCCGACCTCCTCTTCGTGGTAACTACTAGTACTTGTTGGTGAATGCAAAAAATGGCAATGCCAACGCCAATGGCGAATTGTGCGCGCATGCATGCATGCAGGACAACCCCGTGGGCACGGGGTACAGCTTCGTGGAGGGCGGCAACAAGAGCCTGATGGCGCGCACGGACGGCGAGGCGGCGCGCGACCTGACGACGCTGCTGTGCAAGCTCTACCGGAGCAAGAAGCGCCTCCGGGGGAGCCCGCTCTACATCGTCGCCGAGTCCTACGGCGGCAAGTTCGCCGTCACCACCGCCCTCGCCGCGCTCAAGGCCATCGACCGCGGACACCTCGCCGCCAAGCTCGGAGGTCAGGCGGCATGCAGCTCGTTCACTACTCCATCCATTCCATTTATTATGTATCTCTGTTGATTCTCTATAGGCATGTATGTATTCATGAATCTACGTACGTGACGTATACACGCAGGAGTGGCTCTTGGAGATAGCTGGATTTCACCGGAGGACTTCGTGGTCAGTGTAGTCAACCTTAATCTGAGTGCTGTTTTGATTTGGATTATGTTGGATTCTGGATTCGGTTCTGCTGTGTTTGCAAATTAAAAGTGATTATATGATTTGTTTATTAGTGACATGAAGCTTTTCATTTGATTTTGAATTGAATTGAATTGAATTGAATTGAATGGATGGTACGTTGCGTGTGCAGTTGTCGTGGGGGCCGTTGCTGTACCAACTGTCCCGCCTCGACGAGAACGGCTTGCGGCATTGCAACAGGTAGGAAAGCTAGCATCGTTTCATCTCGTCTCATGGCTTCTGACGCCTCCGTACGGTGTTGTGTTAATGGCTATGGCCACCGCAGAATCAGCCTTGTTTGCTTAATTTCCCAACTGATGATGAGCAGGCTGGCGAAGCAGATCACGGAGCAGCTCAAGGCGAAGCAGTACGCCGACGCCGAGAAGTCGTGGCGTGACCTCGAGTCCGCCGTCCTTGAAAACAGCGACTCCGTCGTACGTTGCTTGCTCCATCTTCTCTTAATGCTGCTGCTGCTGCTGCTGATGCTACTAGCCATCTTCTTCTCCATGTGGTGGTTGCTGCTGCTGCTGTTTGGAATCTTAACAACTAGGTGGTGATGTAATTGTGATGCTGTGACACTGCAGAACTTCTACAATTTCCTCAAGGACGAGTCGTCAGAGGACGCAGCCACCACGCAGCGCAAGAGAGCGCTTGCGTCCTTCAGTAAGAACGGCTACTCCAAATACCTGAGCTCCAAGGTCACAAGAGAAGGGGGCCTCGACGGCCTCATGGACACTGTCATCAAGAACAAGCTCCGCATCATCCCCAAAAATTTCAGGTACCCTTCAGAATGCGAAACCTTGGGCAATAAATTAAAACATTCAGTGCTAGCTATAGTGTAAACTTAATCTGTTCTGGTGTGCAGCTGGGGAGAACAGTCAAATGATGTGTTTGAAGCTCTTACAGGAGACTTCATGAAACCAAGAATACATGAGGTAATTCAATAATTGTACGATTGTAGCTGCTAGTATTTTCCTTTAATTTCAACTGCAGCTAAAAGAGATTACTCTGCGTTATTAGTAGCAACTTTGACTTAACCTGCATGCAGGTTGACGAGCTCCTGAAGCTTGGTGTGGATGTTACAATTTACAGCGGACAGGTATAAAAACGTCCTCACGATTGGCAGGCACAAGCACAGCTTGCTCCGCCCAAGTACTTGATGTCTGCATGTTCTTGGACAGATAGATTCATAAAATCGCTAGCTCTCACTTGCAGCCAAAGACCCAAGCTTACACTTATATCTGACAGATGAATGGCACAGTGCTGTGTGTTATGAAACTATTGTGTGTATTGAAGAGAGGCGAAAGGCGATATATATAAGTCTGAGATATATCACCGTATATATAGATAAGGCATATAAGAGTCTATTCTAACTCCTATTCTAACATATCTCGCGAGGATCTAATAATCCTCATTTTATCTTTTATCTATAATTCTTATTATGGGTAAATATGATGTCACATAGTCCCAGAAGTACCCTTATATCTATAAGGAGAGGCCTAACAAGTGATTGTAAGTTCTTCTACAATCACCCCCATAATCGTAAGCCTTGCTACGACTATATCATGATCGTAAGTCCTTCTCGACCACTACATAGTCGTAAGTCCTTCTCGACCACTACATAGTCGTAAGTTCTTCTCACATTGCTACACGTCGTAAGTCCTCTCGACCGGAAAACTCGACCACCTTATAATCAAACCTACGGACGAGTAGGTCCAATTGATTAAGGAATCGAGCGGTCTACGCACTATTATTCCGCGTATTAATGGTGTGTAAATACCCCATTATCTACGGAAGATAATTGCGGATAGGCGTGAAGAAGTCAAAGCGCGGTAATTCTGCCATCATCGCCCGTTACTACATTAATTAGGCACATCTCCTTGAGACAAAGCGGCTACTTCTTCACGACTATATAAGGGCATCAAGCGAGAGAGACAAAGGGGACGAGAGAAGAACAACGGCAAACAAGGGCTAGTCAAGTAGAAACACAAGCACTATTCTACGTAATAGTTTTAGTCCTTTGCTAGATCATCAACAATACCATACACACGGATTAGGGTTATTATTCTCTCGGAGAAGGCTGAACTGTCTAAACATCCGTGTCAATCCACTCTGCGTGATCTCATCCTTAGGAGACCCCGAATCAAATAATCTTTACGTAAGATCGGTTCTAATACAAAGCGGTTGGCGCCGACCGTGGGGATCTTAGGTAATCTCTTGTCAACATACTCTCTTTTTCCAATCTCATGCAAGCATGGCGGGAGAATGGAGCGAGGAAAGCTGGTTCGACTTGGCGGTCTGTGACGTCGACATGGATGCGGTTTCGACTCTGGCCAGAGTGATGCATCCGTGATGGTGATGTTGCCTCGGAGATTATTCTCGAAACCATCCCATCAATGGAGTTGAGGAGGATCCTTATCCCCACAACGTCGTCCAACGAGAGAGCCAATTCCTCCAAGGACAAGGGTCAATCCGACCGAACCGCACCGGGAGGACTCACGACACAATGAGAGTTTTCCTCTAAGTGTCCAAGTTCCCTTAAGGCGGTCAGGCACAGTGAGACAAGTCACGGAAGCCACCATTCGAGGACTCCACGGCATCTTGTGATCCTATCTCTCGGGGTAACTCCGGAGATAGTGGGATCAAGCATGCTTTTCCTCTGAATCTGACCGTCTCTCATGAGATCTCATTTGCGGATGGAGCGATTATAACCGGAGTTCCCCTACGGAGGATTACTCCAAGTCGCGAATGGTGTCTCTCGAGCACTCCTCAAGCGGGAGGCCTCAAGCGCAAGTGAGAATCATCAGCGGGAGGTCTTCGTCCTTCCCTCAAATCGAGTCAACCTCATGGAGGGCGAAATGAGAACCCTCCCGAAGATCACGCCTGCGCCTCCTCGTAGTAATGGCAAGGAACCACCGTGACAGAGAGAACCAACACTCGATGAGCGAGAGAAATCCTCGACATTCGCGCTCCGAGAAGGCCTCAAAGATCGGCGGGGAGGATTTTGAGGTCATCAGAAGAAAGAAAATTGCGCCGGAAGAACACGCTGGCGCATTCAATATCGATCCACGGGAGGTACAAGAACTCCGGGACATCAACGACTTGCTTGAGAATCCCAATCAAGAGCTTGCTCGAGCGCGAGATCGATCTCTTTCTTTGAGAGATTGCGCAAAGGCTTGACTGTGATGACAAGGCTGGAAGTACCTCGTCAACAACATTCGGTGAGTCGTAGCAATCGACTTCTTGACTACCGATCAATCGAATATTTCTGCGTAGGAATCGACACGGTCATAAGTCACATCGATCTCCTATTGGAGAAATACTTTTCGATCGGTGATGATCAAGTAGCCCTCAGGAGGTGATCAATCACTACTCGGCAAAGAAATTCTAGCGGGTGGATTACGAGGTATTCCCCTCGGCCGAGACCTACAGCGAGCAGTCGACTGTTGCGGGTATCGTCGTATCGATCACTGGCGACATTAACCCTTCTTTCCTACAAAGAAGGCGTCAAAAATAATTCTGGATCTGGGCATTTTAGCGACCTTGAGCGATTATTTGGCCACCTCATTTCGACCGGTGAACATGGAGAAATTTGATGGATCTCAAAATCCCATCGAGTTTCTTGAGATCTATACAACATTGTCCGGCGGCGGGAGGAGGAGAACGCGTAATGGCGAATTACCTTCCAAGCGTGCTCGAAGGATCCGCTCGATCGTGGTTATTAAACCAACCACTCGAGTCGATCTACTCTTGGCAACACCTCTGTGATCTTCTACGAGCAAATTTCCAAGGCACATACAACATACGGAAAGGAAGGCGACTTGCCGGATCAAGCGAACAACAACGAGACTTTGCGTCAATTCATCAAGCGCTTTAGTCGGGTTCGTAACTCAATTAGGAAATTTCGACTCCTCTGTGATCGGGGCTTTTAAGCAAGAGTCCGTAGTAGAAGAATAACGAGAGGATATTGCTAAATCCTCCCAACACCGTTCTTAGAACTCTTTGAGATGGCGATCGATATGCAAGCTATACGAGGCGGTCGGTGGAATAACACTATCGATCGAGAAACACACGCTCTTGAGAGCGGTGAGGTTAGTAAGGACAAAAAAGCAAAAAGTCCAAGAAGAAAATAAAAGTCAAAAGCCACAAACTAGTGGTTTCAAGGAGGTTTTAGTAGTAAAGATAGAGAGCCCCAAACCACCAAGTCGAACCACGATCAAGGCAAAGGTAAGCGCCACGATCGTAGGAGCGACAAACCAAGATGGTGTCCTTTTCATAAAAGGAAGGACATGACCTCATAGCTGAGTTTTCCAAAGAAAGCTCGAGGACTACTACAGCGGCAAAGCACGCTCCCTACTCTCGGCGGGTGGGACATACAGTGGTCGAAGTCGTCGGATGATGAGGAGATGCCATTCCAAGATCCGCACCATACCGTTGAGCATATCTATGGAGGATCATCGGCATCGACTCAAGCGACAACAAAAGGCTGCGGACGAGAGGTAAATTCCATACATACTCCTCTTGTCAATAAATTACGAAGTGGTGGAAGTTACCATCTCTTTTGAGAAGGACATTGCCCGATCACTATGAGTCGATCAGTCGATTTCCGATTGTGGTCGAACCCACCATCAACAAGCTGTCGGGTAAATCAGTGTTGGTTGATGGTGGCGATTCTTTGAACATATTATTTACCAAAGCCACGGATGAGATGCAAGTACCGGGACAAAGGTAAGGCGATGCGATATTCCTTCCATGGAATCGTCATGCAGGGTCTTCGACCAAACCCATTGGCCAAGTTTCTCTTCCTTTAACATTTGGCTCGCCAAGTAATTTGGGAGACGAGAAAGTCTCCTTTGATGTGGTCGATTCGATCGGCATATAACGCCATACTCGGACGACCAACTTTGGCAAAATTCTTAATGGCTACTCATTATGGGTATCAATGTCTTAAGATGCGAGTCCCAAAGGTGATCACAATTCAATGTGACAAAAGATGGCGTATAGGCTGCGACCGCCGATCCTCGAGATGGTTGGTCAAATACCAACTCGAGATGAAAGTCGACCTTCGACTAGCAAGTGAAGCCTAAAAACTACACCAAAGCGAGCGACCAAGTCAAAGAGGTTCCTCGGGCCGAGAGAAACCCTCGAAGGCTGTTCGCATTGGGAGACTTCGATCCCAAATAGGAAGGCGCCCTCATTACCTTCCTCAGAGCTACTTGGATGTCTTGGCGTGGCAAGCATCAGACATGCGGAGTCCCGGGGAGGTGATCGAGCACGAGGCTAGCTTTACGGCGATAAAGTACCGTAAAACAAAAATTACGGAGATTTGCCTGATCGGCGAGATGCTATTAAATCGAGTTGGATAAGCTACTTAAAGCGGGCTTTATAAGAGAAGTCAATCACCCAGTGGTTGGCTAACCTGTAATGGTCAAAAAGTCAAGCGGCAAATGGCGTATGTGCGTGAACTTTCTTGATCTTAATAAAGCTTGTCAAAAGATGATTTCCCTTTACCTCGTATTGATCGGTTTGGTTGATTCTCTGCGGGTTGTGAAATATTAAGTTTTTAGATGCATATTACGGATATCACGGATCAATATGTGTCTAAGCGATGAAGAAAAGACGCATTCATTACTCCATTTGGTACCTTTTGTTATATCAAAATGCCATTTGGTCTAAAGAATCGGTGCTTCTTTTCAGCGCTTAATGCAATCGACTTTTCATCTCAATTAGGTAGAATTTGGAAGCCTATGTTGATGACCTAGTCGTAAAAGCATTAAGAGACTTAATCATATCAGCGACCTACAAGAAACATTCGACAACCTCGAAAGCACCATTTAAAACTTAATCCGGAGAAGTGTGTGTTTGGAATTTCTTGGGAAAATTGCTTGGATTCCTAGTATCGAGCGAGGAATCGAAGCAAATCTGAAAAAATAAAGCCATCCTCGGATCGACCTCCAAACACAAAAAGAAATCGAAACTCCTTTGGGTGCATGGCGGCTTTAAGTCGTTTCATCATGCGACTAGGAGAAAAGGACTACCTTTCTTTAAACTTCTCGGGAGACATGAAGGTTTTGAGTGGTCGAGCGAGGCAAACATTGCCTTTGAGGATGTCAAGAGGTATCTTCAGTGCTCTGTTACGGTTTCTCCAAAGCGGAAGAGGCGCTCTTAATTTACCTAGGCGCCACGCCACGAGCGACAAGCGCGATCTTGGTCGTAGAGCGTGGCGTACAGCGGCCGGTTTACTCGTGCGAAGTTTTACGGGCCTAGGGCGTTACCCTCGGGTCAAAAACTTACGTATGCCCTCCTCATGTCTTGAGAAGCTGCGGCATTATTTTGAGCGCACAAAATAGGCTGTCTTGTCGAGTTTCCTTTAGGAGCAATCCTCCATAATAAGGAAGCAATGGGGCGCATGGCAAAATGGTCGGTCGAACTTGGGAGTTCGACCTCCATTCGTGTCGACGGCCATAAAATCGGATCTTGGCGGACTTTGTCGCGAATGGACAAATCTGAACACATTCGGGATCCCGATCTGATTCCCGACCGATGGATGATGTACTGACGGGTCACTCACTTTAAGTGGCTCGAAATTGAGGTGGTCTGGTATCTCCTCTGGAGAAACCTTAAAGTATGCCATACAATTAAACTTTGGGCCACTAACAATGTGGCGAGAATCGAAGGTTTGCTAGGCGGCATACAGTGCAAAGCACTCTCGATTAAATCGACTACTCGTGAGAGAGACTCTCAACTAGTCGTGAATCAAATTGGGAAAGAGTACGGTGCTCTAACTCAACAATGGCTCGGTACTTATCAATCGTAAGCTAGAAAAACATTTTTAGGTTTGAGGTACAATTTATCCCTCGAAAGGATAATTTCCTCATGAGACCAACTTGCTCGGATGGCTTCTTCGATCCATAGTACCAAAGGAGTTTTCTTGGAGCAACTCCAAAAGCCGTCTCAGTCGAAGAACGAGGCACCTCCTCTTGAGATGGCCTCATTAGATTACGAGGATACGGATGACTCCCATCTCGAGTATCTTTGCAAGGGTTCCGTGCGAAGATGATCTTGAGGCGGTCGATTATCGAAAAGCCAAAATGTATACTTTGGTTGAAGGAGTCCTCTATAAGCGAGGAACCCAAGGGATACTCATGCGATGCATTCCATAAAATGAAGGAATAACACTCCTTCACGATATACGATGGCATCGTGGGGCGCATGCTTCCTCTGAGACATTAGTTGGTAAAGCCTTTCGACAAGGTTTTCTTGGCCTCTGACCACATGCGATGCTAAAGAGGTGGTTAAAAAGTGTGTCGATGCCAATTTCATGGTGAGCGGATACACCAACCGGCTCAAGCATTACAAACAATACCTCTTTCTTGGCCTTTTGCGACACAGGGGCTTGATATCCTAGGACCGTTTCCCAAAGCTCCGGGAGGTTTGAATTCCTTTTGTGGCTATTGACACGTTCACAAAATGGATCGAAGTGAACACATGCTTGGGATAACAGCGAGCGACAAAAGGTTCATGATGAGAAGCGTAATTAGTCGATTTGGAGTACCAAGTCGGATAATTACGAACAATAATAAACAATTCGCAAGTGCAAAATTTGAGGAATTTTGCGGCGAGTTAGTACCAAGTTATGCTATGTACATTGCACATCCCCAAAGTAATGGGGCGGTTGAGCGTGCAAGCGGCCAAATAATGCGAGAATTAAAACTCGAGTCTTGACCCGACTTGTTAGCGCTCGGGGCTTGGGTACAAAATTACCTTCCATATTATGGGCGATTCGTACAACCACGATCGAACAACGGGAGAAACACCATTTTCTAGTGTTGGGCGAAGCCATGCTTCCTCGGAGCTAAAATGCGGTCGACACGAGTTGAAACCTTCAACAACTCGGACCGGGAACAACCGGCGGATGACATTAACCTACTCGAAGAGAGGAGAAACCTAGCCTTAATTAGTTCGGCGGTCTACCAACAAGCCTGCGCGAATACTATGATCGTAGGTCAACCTCGCGACCTTCTTTGTAGGTGACTTAGTATTGAGGCTCTGCCAATCCAAGTCTACTTGGAATAAACTTTCCCTAAATGGGAAGGTCCTTACGATGGTCGAAGTAACTTCGGCGGAGTCGATCGACTAGCAATGGAAGATGGGCGAGTTCTCTCAAACTCTTGGAACATCGACCGATTCACATAAATTCTATGTGTGACCGATTTCTCAAGCAATAAAAGTCGAGTTCTTTCTACCTCTTTTTGCCTTATTTTGAGTAGTGCTTTTTAATCTTTCGACTATGATATGAGAACACCCGATTTTCTTTACCTTTGGCGGCGAAAGCGTCATCGGGCGAAACTTCTCCTCTCTGCATGTGGTTACGCCCACTAGAAGGAATTTCAAGCATTGACTCGTTACTCATTTTCTTTGCCCGTACAAAGAGCAGGGTTCTATCGATCGAAATGTTCTCAAAGCCAACTCTCTCAATCTTAGTCTATTTTTGATCAATTCAAAAAATATTCTAAGTAGAGTACACTTTCTTACATTTGTTCGACCACCTTTGATGTACTCGATTTGTTTTAGCGGTGAAGGAAGAGACACACCTAGTCGAAGTCTTTCCTCTCTGCATGTGGTCACCCCACTAGAAGGAAACTTCCTAAGCATTTGCTCGATCTCCTACTTTTGCTCTTTGGAAAAGACTTATCGAAGTCCACCAAAAAGGGCGAGCAATTACTAAAGTCCTCTAAGGCGTCTGTTTAACTCAAGTTCTTTGTTCTTGGTTCAATTAAACTAGTCGGAAATGAAAACATCACCTAGTCGAAGCCTTTCCTTTACGCACGTGGTCACCCCACTAGAAGGAACTTCCTAGTGATGAGTCGTTTTAACTCTTTAGACCGATGCTTGACACGTAACAAAAGCTATAAGTTAAATAAACCTCTCTTTGTTTTGAAAACCCATTTCAAACACTATTTATTTAGATTGTCTAAACAATCTAAACAAATAGTCGAGGGCTAGGATAAAGTTATTAATTTGACTTCAATTCTTAGTCTTTCATTAGTCTTTCATTCGTTTATTATCTTTTGAGTTACTAACTACTCGACAAGATGATTTTGAGAAATAAAGCGGATCATATATTACTCATCAACAAAATTATGCGCCTTACAAAGTAGTTACAAGATTACTACGAAGGGAGAGCCTAGTTGCATTTCCTCATACCTTTTTATGCCATTGCATTTCCACAATCAGACGACTTGCCTCGATTCGGGACGATCGAAGTCGGCTTCGATTGGTTTAACATTAAGGCGGGGATCTTGAGCTTTAAGTTTAGCCAAGCGTAACTTCTGCGACTTATTGCCTCCTTATTGATTGACAGATTAGCCTTGAGTGGTCACCATTTCTTGCAATTTTCGACTTGTTCTCCAATAGTACTTGTGTGGCGGCTATAGTATCTTCTCGAGGAGTTTTCCCTCGAATGTAGCTCACTAAGCACATTGTTCGGAGAGTGATGTTGCCTTGAAGACTAGTCTTCATCGACTCCATCTCTGTTGGGTACAAGTCGAAGCCTCATGAAGCTTTTGTTCTCGACCACTTGTTACGAAAAGAATAATCTCGGTCAAACAAAAATACTTCTAGAGGAACATAACACAAAGATATTTGTAGGTAAAGCATTTCTTACCTACTAATTGAGAATCAATTTCTTGACCTCTTCGCGATGGAAAGCAATGGTTTGACATGCTTTTGCTCCCACGCTCGATGTCCTCTGCATTCATCTTAGCAATGCGGACGGACTCATTGCGAATCAAGGTCTTTGCTTGGATTTGACCTCAAGGATTCTCAATTGGGCGACAATTTACGAACAAGGAATTGACATTAAAAAGGAAAACACTCAAAAGGACAACGGTAAAGAGTTACTTACACGTGACTTGAGTTCTCGAACCTCAAGTTCTTGATCCTTATTCTTGGTAATGCGGAAAACTCTGAATGACCAAGATTTGTCTCAACTTGATCAGGAGCTTCTTCATCTCATTTTCTTTATCTGAAGAAGAAATGAGAGTTAGGTAAAGTTAAAACTCAAAAGCAGTCTTAAGTTCGGCACTTCTTTGTTTATTTTTTCTGCAATTTCTTAGATCGAGACAACCTCTCGAAGTCTTTCAGAGAGGTTAATACTTCATTCCTTAGCCTCCTCGACTCCTCTTTTTCATAGTCGGCGAGTCGGCTAAGGTCTTTGAATCCTTTGTTTAACCTACAAAGGGCGAGAGATGGAGATAAAAATCAGTAGAATGGTTATAAATACTTCTACAACCAGCGACCTAGTCGTAAGTTTTTACTGCGACTACGAATGGTTGTAAGTCTTTCTGCGACCACTATCAGTGCGTAAGTAGTAAATAAGCTTTTTACGACTAATACTTTGTCATGAGTTTCTTCCATGACTATTCTCGTAAAGCATTATCACAGTATTTAAGTCGAAAACAACTATGAATGATAAGTGACTTACCACCTCTGCGCCTCTGCTTGAGTAGTTCTTTCTCTGTCTTAGCTCTAAAAGTTGTCGATGATACTCACAAACAACGACAATTTGCTCGAGCTTTACGCAAAAAAAGCGATGAGAAGGAAGAAAAGCCACATATATAAGTATTACGAAGATACTTACATTCATAGTCGTCTAGCAAGCGTTGAATATACAAAGTCAGGGTCTTTGCGACTTATCTATCCTCGCAACTTTGTCCCACCACACCTTCTCAAGGCGCTCGTTATCAAAAGTATTCTCCATATTGGGAATATCTTTGGGATGGGGACTCGGTCACGAGATTTATGTGAAGACCCTCGACGGAGCGGGACCAAAGAAGTCACCACGAAGTTGAAATTTTCTCATACATTTACGTAACTTCTCTTTGGGTAGGGAAGGCGCCTCCTACATTTCCTTCCCAGTGGTCTGTGGTGTTCACCACCTTGACGAGAGGCTTCCACAGTGCCTCTGTTGTCTCTCGACCTCGGCGATCGTGCGACCACCTCAACGATGTGGCCGCTACCTCAAGAGTCGTAGCTACAATTTCGGCGGTGTGGGAGTCACTCAGGAGTCTCGACTTCATCGACCACAGGGCCAAGGTGATGCTTGACCACCTCCATTGCTACCTCCCGATGGCGAAGGGATGGCAATGGACTTCTCGATGGAAGCATTCGGAAATTTGAAGAGTCGGTGAAATAAAGAAAAGCAAATCGGGTTGTGAAAAGAAAAAGGTAAATGTCGTTCTTACACTTTAGTACATTTCACATACCTCTGCACTCTGGTCTTAACCGGGAATTTTGGAGCAATCCTCCCAGCGGAGGACCTCTTCTTCTCCACGACCACGTGCAGTGAGGTTCAACAATTGGCTCGGCTACGACCACGTGCAGTGCGTAGAGTTGGAAACGAGGACGAGGGCTCGGTTTCTGATCTTCTGGATGGGCGAGATCGGTCTCGACCATTCGAGCGACCTTGCCCCTCGATTGCGAGTTGTCTTGATCTTGCATCCTCCTTCATAAAGACATAAAATCTTTCGGTTCTCCCTTTCCGGTTGCTTAATAAAACTAGGAGTGGCACCAGCTGCGAAAGATTAGTGTCATAATAGAAGGTACCTTAGCCTTGCGAGTTTGCGCTTAAGAGGTTCATTGCTTCAACCTCCTCGGCCGGCCAGGCTGCGACCTCGGCGGATACAACTACGGTGCCGCGGTCTGTAGAAGTTTGGTCGAAAGACGAGCTCGAACTTGCTCCCCCTTGTCGGCGATTTTACAAGTCGGCGTCTCTTGAGGAGGCCGAGTCTTTGTCTTCGACAACCCGGCGCCAATAGTCATCGAGCGACTTCTTCGTCGTCTGGCGATTTTCCATGCCTACTTTACGTAAAGCAAAGCGAGAAAAGAAGAATCACTAATTAGTCGTAAGTTTTTCTCGACTAGTACCAAATCGTAAGTTTTTCTCGACTTTTTATTGATCGTAAGATATTCTCGATCACCATTAGTCGTAAGTATCTTCTCGACTATAAAGTCCTAAAGAAAGAATCAGATTTTGATTACCTTTAGGCGCTCTATCCTTTCATCTGCGGACAAAACCGCAATGACTTGAGAACCACCCCTCGGGTGGCGGGGACTTCTCACAAATGAGTCGACTCTGGAGTCAACCTCGGCTGTGAAAGATGCGTAATAAGCAGATAAAAATATTAGACAAAGTTGAGAAAGACCAAGCGGAGAGCTAAGTCGACAATTGCTTACCCTCCTCGTAGTCTCGGTGGGGTCTCCTCTTCCAGTACCTCCACATAGGAGATGCTCGTTTCTTGAGAGGACTAATTGGCGTGTGATGAAATCTTTCACCACATGCCATCCGGTCGACCCTTCTTCCTTCAAGTCCTTAATGGCTTGAATATAAGGGCTAATCCGGTAATATCTTGAGGTTGAATCCATGAAGATTTCTTTTCAATGACTTTCCCCTCGAAAGAAAGTGTCTTGAGTGACCTTCGGTAGAACCACCTCTTCCTCGGCCCGACCACGAAGGCCGGGTAAAGCTCTGAATGTACTCCTTGACTTGAGTCGTGGAGCTTGAGCCATGACTTAAGCAATTCGGTTTGTCGAGCCATCCCATAATAATATTGGAGCAGCTCGAGATCATGGAATCCCAGGTATGCCTCGCCTGAGATACGAACACACTCAACATGGTAATGGAATTGGGACCTAAGTTCACGGTTCCACCCCAAAGTGTTAAGTACTCTTTGTAAGAAAGGGGTGGGCGGTGTCGAAGGCGCACTCTGTCGCTTGGAAGGCGAGGATTTGCCCATTTTCCCCGATGGCGATCTTTGCCCGATGGCGGAATCCACTTCACGAGCCTTCTGCAGGATCTTCCGACATCGACCAAGATCTTGATCTTAGCGCATCCATCTCGATTCCTCCCATTCGAAACTCTCTTGGCCATTTAAACTCGAAGCAAGAAGTTTTTGATTGGGTTGGCGGCGGAGAAGATGAAACCTAGTCGAGGGCGAAGAAAGCAAGAGCTCGAAGAACGGTGGAGTGATTTGGGGAAAAGTAAAACCCAAGTCTACCTCTGGTAAGTTTTATAACCGCGATCTCGCCGCCGGAAGCCGTCTCGTCTATAGAGTGCAGTAGGAGTTGGTTGTGCAGCCGGGACCGCTTCATCGGACAAGTGCTGTGAGGCGGTTGCAATTCCCAGATAGTGCATTCGAGAAAAATTAGGTGCGTATTGTCACCCCAAGCGAAATTACATTCTTGACCAAGTATTTACGGTGAAGGAAATATCAATCGGAAGGCTTTTCTCGATTCCCTACTCGACCACGGGCGGTCGTAGGGGTTTCTGACTTTTGATAGTCGTAAGCAATCTTCACGATTGCAATCGCCGAGAACCGTCTCATCAACAGTCTGTAGAGATTGTTTGCAATTCCCAGATGGCTGTTCGGAAAGTTAGGTTCGTTTCATCACCTCCAAGTAAAATTACTTTCTTGACCAAATCTTTACGGTCAAAGGAAGTATCAATCGGAAGAGTTTTCCTTGACTATCTTTCTCGACATGTTCATGGTCGTAAGTCCATTCTGAAACCTTTACCAAGTAAGTTACTTTCACTTAAAGTGGGGGCTAGATGGCGAGGATCTAATAATCCTCATTTTATCTTTTATCTATAATTCTTATTATGGGTAAATATGATGTCACATAGTCCCAGAAGTACCCTTATATCTATAAGGAGAGGCCTAACAAGTGATTGTAAGTTCTTCTACAATCACCCCCATAGTCGTAAGCCTTGCTACGACTATATCATGATCGTAAGTCCTTCTCGACCACTACATAAGTCCTTCTCGACCACTACATAGTCGTAAGTCCTTCTCGACCACTACATAGTCGTAAGTTCTTCTCATTGCTACAGTCGTAAGTCCCTCTCGACCGGAAAACTCGACCACCTTATAATCAAACCTACGAGGCGAGTAGGTCCAATTGATTAAGGAATCGAGCGGTCTACGCACTATTATTCCGCGTATTAATGGTGTGTAAATACCCCATTATCTACGGAAGATAATTGCGGATAGCGTGAAGAAGTCAAAGCGCGGTAATTCTGCCATCATCGCCGTTACTACATTAATTAGGCACATCTCCATGAGAACAAAGCGGCTACTTCTTCACGACTATATAAGGGCATCAAGCGAGAGAGACAAAGGGACGAGAGAAGAACAACGGCAAACAAGGGCTAGTCAAGTAGAAACACAAGCACTATTCTCTGTAATAGTTTTAGTCCTTTGCTAGATCATCAACAATACCATACACACGGGATTAGGGTTATTATTCTCTCGGAGAAGGCTGAACTGTCTAAACATCCGTGTCAATCCACTCTGCGTGATCTCATCCTTAGGAGACCCCGAATCAAATAATCTTTACGTAAGATCGGTTCTAATACATGGAGGCCAAGCGACACAATCCAGAAGGCGAGTCGAATCCAGCGGTGGAGGAGGCGGTGCCCAGGCAGGCGGCCAAGATGTAGAGCTAACGAGCTTTAAAGGGCCGGGCGATTGGTGGCCCAAATAAAACGGCTTCGATGGGAGAGGAACTAGGGTTCCTCCCTGCATCCTGGCCGGCGGCGAAGTCAGCTTCGGGCGGAGGAACTGCGAGAAAACCAAAGCAAGGCTCGGCGAGCACCTAAAGCGGCGGACTTCCTGCGTGCGCGCGACAAGTGCGGCAGCGGCGTCGGCATATCCCGTCTTCCACGTCTGCGATTCTGCGGTGGGTTTCGAGTCCCGGTGGCGGCGGCGTGGCGGCAGCGAAGCGGAGTCGGAGGCGAGGATCGCCACGGCCGGCGAGCGTTGCGGAGGCGCGGCTTCGGCGATGGAATCGGTCACGAAGCAGGCTCGGGCTTGGCGGCGAGCGAGCGTCGGGAAACGGCCGCGAGAGAAAGCGTCGGGAAGCGCCGTAAACGACCATCGTCGGCGTCGTTAGAAGCGAAGCGAGTCCACAGCCAGTCGGGCGCGCACTGAAGCGGCTCGGTCGGCTCGAAGCGAGATCCGGCGCGGCCGAATCTGGAAGCGAAGCGGATCCGGAGAAGAGCGTCGAATCGGCGATGGGAAGCTGAATCCGTGGCGTAGAGTGGATCCGGCGAGCGATGGGCGGAGCGGCCGTCGTCCTCGAGAACTCCACCTTCGCCCGCGGCTGACTCTGCGAACATGAAGCATGGCCGCGGCGGAACATGGCGGCGAACTCCTCTTCCGTGCACCCGCGCGAGCATCCGGCCACCTTCTTGGCGGAAGGCTCGTCTGCGGCGTTGTCTGGCGAAGCTCGAATGTACATCCGGTGGCGGATCCGCGATGCCTCGGCAGCGGTCGGCGAGCACGAAACTTGCGGCGCTGCATGATGAGTGTCGGTGCGGCCGCGCCGGCGGTGATCTGGTGTCCGGGCCGCGCGTGGCCGGCGGTTATGAAACTGTGTTGTGCTCAACACATGTCTGTCAGGATGGGCCGGCAAATATTGGCTTTTGTTTGTCCGTCCTAGTGTTGTCTAGTATCACATTCACACAAGCTGCCAAATCAAGTGGCACGTGCTCTGGGACCTCAATAGGAATATTGCACATGACAAAACAAGCACTTGGCTATGCAAGTAGTGAACAGTGACAAAAAAAAAGGTTCAGTATTTTGAGTACAGTACATGTTGCACGGCTGGATAAACATACAAGTACATATATGGTCCGTGAATTGAAGGTATCATGAGCCTGATCTCTAGGTGCAAGATGTGACGATGTGATATCCTTCCTAGGCTTATCATGGGCATCTGGACTGGAATGTTTGCTCGATGCTGTCTTGTTAATTATAACTTTTGTTTTTAGTAAACTGCAAAAGATAATTCTATTGTAAAAGACACAAGTTAGAGCAGCAAACAAGCACCTGAGTCCTGACATGTGACGACCCGCCGGTTTGTCTTAGGTTCTGAACTGTTCTCTGAAAGTGTGGATAATTATATTAGTAAACCAAATGCATTTTTTAGAAAACTCTGCAGATAACTAGCTAAATATGAAATCATGCATTGCATAATGAGGTTTACTTTGGTTCTTGCAGCTTGATCTGATCTGCGCAACCAAGGGAACACTGGATTGGGTTCAGAAACTAAAGTAAGTGTTGCAACTTGTGCAGAATCCACTTCTCTGATCACTATGTAAATTGTAAAGACAATCGGTTTTAAATGCTCATGCATGTGTGTTGTTCTGTCAGATGGGGCGACCTGAAGAACTTCACAAGCTCACCCAGAGTGCCATTCTACTGCAATGGGGATGAAGCAGCTGGCACCCAAGCCTTCGTCAAATCCTACAAGAACTTGAAATTCTACTGGATACTCGGAGCTGGACACATGGTAATTGATCAACCTCTTCTTCCATTAACATATCAGATAAGCACGTCATTGTTGCAAATTGTGGTGAGCTGTATCTTCAGTGTGTGACATGCAAATGCAATAATTTTGTCCAGACCTAGCAATTAGGATTTTGGACAGGCTCGATTCTGTGTGTGAGCTGGAAAGAGTGTGCATTCATGTAGTTGTTGGTGAGAGAGAGTTTTCAAGGATGACTAGCACATGCACAAGAAATGCAGCAATGCCTGCCTGTGACTGTGTGAGAGAGAAGGAGCAGGCAGGCACACATGCAGAAACAGTTATAGATAGGGAGGGAGCTAGGACAGGCAGGTGAACTGCTGCAGTGGCTTCTTCAATGTTTGAGGGATTCATGCTACTAATGCCCACTTTTCTTCTCTTGCTGACAGGTACCAATAGACAAGCCTTGCCCTGCATTGAAGATGCTGGGTGACATTACACAGTCTCCTGCTCGGTACAAAGAAGATGACACTACAGGCTGACGCCAACTGAAGATACTTTTCTCTTTATTTTTTCTCCTTGCGTTTATTATTTTCACAGAAAAAAACGGTGATGATAGCATTGATGAGACAAGAAAGACACTGCTCAGTTATCTTATAGTACTGGTGCAGCTGTGTTTTCGGTGACAGGGTACAATCAAAAATAAAAAAATTATTGCATCCAGGCCGCACTGTTATGTTCACTGAGTGACCTGACCTGCTTCTTAATACTAGTCTACTTGTCACCAGCACGATTTCGTGAACGCAGACAGTAACCGTGTTACCGTGAATGGTTGATGGGCGAGAACCGGCGCCCTGACCTGAACCGGATGATCCTGTAATGGATACAGAGATAGACGCAAAAGACGGGCGTCGAAATCAGGAAGCAAAGTTGAGAACGTAGATCTTTCTTACTTGCAAAACATAGTGTCTCTCTTTAAATAGAGAGACTAACAAACTGGAATACGACAGGCATTCGAAATATACAAAGCAAACTAATAAAGAGTTCCTAATTGATACTACGAACGGAGACGGAAAACACATTACGTAGACTACAGCTAATCCGACACATCCGGAAGCTGCGCCATCGTGACCGAGTCAGATGCTGAGGGCACGCCGGCCAGGATCTTCCTTTTGCACCATCCATAGGTGATGCCCCACATGACATCTCTTCCCTCCTCAAGAAATAGCTCACCCTCGAGCGGAAAGGAAGGATAGCCCTGCTTGAATTGATCCAAATCTTCCCAAGAAGCCTCAACAGCCGACATATCACACCATTGGACAAGCACTTGCCACTTTCCACAAGCTTTGCGAGCACAAACAACCTTATCAGGAAGGTGGGATACCCGACCGTGATACACATTTGGGAGTGATGGCGGAGCATTAGGAAAATCACCCAGAAAGAGCTTGAGAAGGCTAACATGAAACACATCATGAATTTTTGCTTTCGCTGGGAGGTGAAGCTGATAAGCCATTGAATCACCGAACCAATATTCTAACTGACTTGATATGGTCCATAAAAATGAGGTGCTAATTTGCCCTGATTGTGCAAGGCAAGAGATACTGCTTGTCTCTTGCCTTGCGATGATGGATGTGTAACCAAGCCCACTGACCTACTTCAAACTGTACTTCCTGATGATGAACATCATAAGCTTTCTTGTACTTCTGCGGCGCTTGAAGTAGGCGATCATGTATATCAGCAATGAGTTCATCTCTATCTTGAAGGAGATTATCGACTGCTGCTGCGCGCGCAGAACCTTGATCATAAGTACGCAATGAAGGAGGATTGCGTCCATACACAACTTTGAAAGGTGTTTCTCGAAGTGACGACTGATAAGAAGTGTTGTAACAATATTCAGCCCACGACAACCATTGTAACCATTGGCATGGTCGATCTCCTGTGAGACATCTTAAGTACATCGTAATAATATTGTTGACTACCTCGGTTTGGCCATCTGATTGTGGATGAAGTGCCAAACTTTTGTGAAGCTGAATCCCTGCCAGCCCAAAGAGTTCTTCCCAGAAACGACCAATAAAAATAGGATCACGATCGCTCACGATCGAACTAGGAATCCCATGCAAATGAACTACTTCATCAAAGAATACCCATGCTACTGAACTTGTCGTGTAAGGGTGCGCAAGAGCAATGAAATGCGCATATTTAGAAAAGCGATCAACCACAGTCAATATAACCGATTTACCACTAACTTTTGGAAGACCCTCAATACAATCCATCGAAATATGAAATATCGTCCCATATGTGCGTTGGCACTGTCAACGGTTGTAATAGCCCGGCTAGATGGAGTTGGTTGCTCTTATTACGTTGACAAATTTGATTGGCCTGAACAAACTCTTGAACCAATCTACGAGCTTGTGGCACATGGAAATAAGCACGCAAGCAATGAAGAGTTTTTTTTAATCCCTTCATGTCCAATTGTGTGAGCTGTTGCTAGGATAGCCGGCAATGTTAGTGAAGAACCCAAAACATATACCCGGCCTTTTGTAAGTGATGAGATCATCAACAAAACCCCAATTGGGACCCGCTGTTCCAGCTAGAATTTGAGTTTTAAGTGCTTGTAATTCGGCCGAAGCATGTACCCCACGTCTAATGTCATCAAAGATATCAAATTGAGGACCAGAGAGCGCCAAAAGCGACAATTCAGTTGAATCACGCCTAGAGAGAGCATCTGCCACTGTGTTTTGTCGCCCCGGACGATACTCCACTCAGAAATCAAAACCGAGAAGTTTACTAACCCAATGATGTTGGGGTATAGTGGCCAATCACCGATCAAGCCAAAAAAATTAGGCTATAGTGATCAGTTCGTACCAGAAACGCATGGTGCCACAAATACGACCGCCAATGCCATATTGTTTGAACCAAACCAATGAGTTCTTGCTCATATGCTGCCAAATTCTTATGACATAGAGCCATCGGTCGACTAAAGAAAGCAACCGGACCTTCTGTTTGATGTAAAACAACCCCAATGTCAGATCTAGACGCATCATGCTCCACAATGAAATTACGAGTAAAATCAAGAAGTTGTAGCATAGGAGACGAAGATATGGTGTGTTTCAATATTTCAAAGGCCCTGGAAGAAGCATCTGTCCAAACAAAATTTTCCTTTTTCAATAGCTTTGTGAGTGGAGCGGTCATGAGACCATAATCCTTAATAAAACGTCTGTAATAGCCAGTCAATCCTAAGAAACCACACAATGCACATACGGAGCGAGGAATCGGCTAGCCAACAATTGCTTGAGCCTTTTGTTTATCCATGGCAACTCCATAGCCACTGATAACATGGCCTAAATAAGTGACTGATGAGGTTCCAAAGAGACATTTGGATTTCTTGAGGAAAAGATGATATTCCTGCAGCAGGCTCAAAATTGTGCGAACATGACGGAGATGTTCTGACCATGATGAACTATAAATGACAATATCATCAAAGAAAACCAACATGAATCGACGAAGATAAACCCACAATATTGTATTCATTAAATCTTGAAATGTCGTCGGCGTATTAGTCAATCCAAACGGCATAACAAAAAATTCGAACAAGCCTTTAGGAGTACGAAAAGTTGTTTTCTCCACATCATCAGGATGCATGCACACCTGATGATATCCAGAACGCAAATCTAATTTAGTAAAATACCTTGCATCTTTGAGTTCATCCAAAAGTTCTTCCACCACTGGAATTGGAAACTTATCTTTGATAGTTTTGTCATTGAGAGCTCTATAGTCTAGACAAAATCTCCAAGACTCATCCTATTTTTTAACAAGTAACACAGGCGCTGAAAATGCAGATGTACTTGGCCGAATAGTATCTTGTCGAAGCATCTCTTCGCATTGGTGCTCAAGTTCATTTTTCTGAATATGCGGGTAATGGTATGACCTGACTGCAATGGGAGTCGTCTCTAGAGCGAGACAAATGCGATGGTCGTGAGAACGCTTCGGTGGTAACCCATGAGGTTCAGCAAACAATCCTTCTAATTCATCTAATAGTTTTGACATGAGATCCGTTGAGGAACATGTGATAGAGTGTAGTGAGCTAGCTGACAATTTCAACCCTCTACATGTCACCTGATGACCCCTGTGATGGAAGGCCAGTGTCATCAGTTTGAAATCCCATAAGATCGGTCTAAGAGAACTCAACCATTGTACGCCTAGTATAATGTCAAACCCTGTCAAAGGAATAGATTAACAATCCAATAGGAATGTTTCATTAGCAATTTGTAACACCATGCCACCGCAAACACCATTGTTAGAGACATGTTCGCCATTAGCCACTGCTACCCACAACCCCTGTTGTGGTTGTAGTTGCACGCCTGCTCGGTTCACAGCGTCATCTGCTATAAAATTATGCGTAGAACCAGAGTCTACAAGGGCGGCTATGAGCTTGGCCAAACCCACCCAGACCGGAAGTTTCATTGTCTGCATGGAGTGTGGTTGAATACCGGTCAGCGCATGGAGTGAAATAGCAAGTTCTTCCATGCTGAGCTGCTCTGTCGGGTCGACAACTTCATCAGGTCCGCCAGGAATAATCTCAAGAAATAGACGTTTGCAGCGATGTCCAGGAGAACTTTTCTTCACAATTGAAACAGAGCCCAGACTTGCGGCGTTCAACCATTTGGGAAGCCGTTAATTGTCATCGTGGTAAAGGGGTAGCGGCTGGAATTAAAGTACCATCACTTGGTGGTTTTGAAACTGCAGGTGCGGCAACAGAGCCGGTTGGGGAGCTCTGCACATGGCATGGCTGATTGGGCAAGCGGAAACCGGCTTTGAAAGGGATGAAGTCAGAAGATGACGTTTCTCATATGCACGAGCCAAGGCCATTGCGAGTTGGAGACTGACTGGATTCTGAAGTTCGACGTCTGTTCGAACCGGTTACATCAAACCAGAGGTGAAGAGTTGAACTTGGTTTGAAGCGGACAGTGAATCGACGCGACAAAGAAACACCAATAATTTTTCTTGATATTCCTCAACTGTACCCATGGCTTGCAACTTGGCTAGTTCATCCAAAAAATTGTTATGGATTGGTGGTTCAAAACGCAAATTGCAATAGTCTTTGAAAAGCTGCCACAGAGGTTCGCCTTCATCACGCTCAAGCTGATAATATCATTGTTGAGCCGACGCAATCAAGTGATACGAGGCTAACAACACTTTGTCACTCTCTGGTGTTTGTTGGCATCGAAAAAACTACTCACAACGATTGAGCCAACCTAGAGGATCTTCTTTAAACGAAAGCTTGCGCATAGGACGCGCATGGGAACTACTAGACTGCAGAGTATGTGGCAAATTGGAAGCGGGAGGGAGGGAGGGAGGACAATAAAGCTGGTGGAACCTGTAGCAAGCCACCTCCTGAGTTTGCCGGACGTTTTTCCAGTGACTCGACGCGTTCTTTGAAGCTAATTCGACACATCCGGAAGCTACGCCGTCGTGACCGAGCCAGATGCTGAGGGCTCGCCGGCCAGGACCTTCCTTTTGCCCCGTCCATAGGTGATGCCACACTACTACTACTGTAATCTCTTCGTTTTGTTTGTTACCTGTTCACTGCTCAACATATAGTGCATCTGTGCATGCTTCATTGAGCTTATAAAAATGGCAGTAGCCCATATCCTAAAATTGACCGGTAATGGAATGACCGAATGATAACAAACATGAAAAAATAAATCATTCTTAACTCACATATCATAGCACACAATTTCAGCTTTTTTTTAATTAATTAACCCATTAATGAGAGATTAGTAATAAAAATAAATTTAAAAATGGGTTAATTAATTTAAAAAAGTTCTCCGTATTCAGATCTATTGCAGAAAGAAAAATAAGCTTTGGTTTTGCATGTTACACCCATTGCGTTCGATTCGCATTGCTTTATCGGCTATGAAAACTACATCCATGAACATATATTGCATAAAAATATACGTGCATATAACCATACTATCATGATCGTTTATTCAAGAATCTCCTACTCGACGTTCTTACTTGTGAATACAACAAAATCTAGTGCAAAGCCTCTGAAACTGCATCCTGGTAGCCTAGTGCTTCTTTTCTTACTTCAATTTCAATTTGTCCAACTCCTTGTCCCAGTTAAGACCAAACATTTGGCGACCAAAGGGTACTATCAGATTGTATCGGAAAACCTGCAATTTTCCAGCAAAACAATAATCCAGATCGATCCATTTTGATGTATTCACTATACTTATTGGAGCTGGTTAGGGTTAGCACCTTGTCGTTTAATTGGCGAACTTGTTCTTGGAGAATCCTGCAATCATCATGCCAGGTCGACCCATCGTCTTCAGAGCGGTTTGCCCAAGCCTTCCTTAATGCTGACCTCCAGCCCGCAATCATGCCACGGATTTCCTTGTTCAGCTCAACCCATTCGGGTGCACAACCGTTCCTTGAAAGTATCCTGTAAAGGGTGTCTTCCGCAGGATCTGCGTGAGGGTTCGAATTGAGGTTCAGGGGTTTGCCCTTCCCAGGCAGGTTTTCGAAATGCCCTTCCTCCATTGAATGCCATATTCTTTGTTCAACAACATTCACTATGTCAGTCTCGGATCTGCAATATAGCACGAAAGTTACAAATTTGGACAACCGCCTTTGACACAATCAGTAATGCACAGCTATCAGATATATCAATACGAAACAAGCCTGAACATTTGTCCAGTCGCAATTTGGTAAATTAGCATAAGCATCAACTGACATAGAAGCCAAGAGATCCGAATGCAGTACTCCACGGATTGTCAGCTAGGTTGATTGTGATGTGCTTCGTACAATACAAATAATTGAAAGGAGAGATTGAGAAGTAGCTAAGAGCAGCATGCTGGGTGCATGTGTCTCAACTAAGCCCAGAAGTACATCTTCTTTGACACAAAAAAATTGTCTAGGAACATCCTCCATTTTCTTGGTTGATGCCAACGACAATTCAACACAATTGTAAGACCTTAACTATATTACCAACGGCAGGAGATTTCTAATCGATGTTGCACACCATCTTAAAGTTGGATAGGTTTTGAACAAATGCATCATCGAAAATAGTGACCAGCAATTTGGCCATCATCGCCCAGAACCCAGAGGTAGCTTTGAGCAATAACATCGCTCAGGGCGGCACAGCGTATGGAATCACAATGTTATGAGTAGAACACCATGCTTTTGACTAGAACATGGGGTTGCTCCCCAGGTACTCCAAATTTGGATGGTTCATGAGTTTGACATGGTGACTTTAGAATTGCATGTTGACTTAACTCACGTGACAAGATGTCGGGGCTAGTTAAGTTTCCACAAAATAAGGTAATGGTGGTCGTTGTCATTGTGAATCTGAAAGCAAAAGTATTAAGATATCATAGTACAACACAGATTTACGCGTTTGGCATGGTAGTTATGTTTTCCAGTTGCATGGTAGTACCCTTTGCTCAAAGTGATTTATATTTGGGGGGCCAAATGCTTCGAGCAAATAATTACCTGAGCAATCAAACCCTACGTCTCGCGCTAGGCATTTGGTTTCTTGCTCTATCTTCTTTATTAATACAATAGGTAGCCCTCCTGCCTGTTTCTTTAAAAAACCATTTGTTCTTGTTACAAGATTTAAGAGGACCGTAGCCGTGCAAGGTGTGTGATTGCGTAAATGTCTACATATCCCCGGGAAAGGTATTAAATTTATAGCATAATTAACATGTAGTGATCTGATTGCACGAAATAACCAAACCTTCGGGCCTCGTAAGGTCGCGGTACATATCAGGTTGGGCCAAGATTGTAGAGATACGTACACATCCAACAACAATAAAGCTGCAAGTTTTTTTTCCTTGCGAGTGTGGTGGAGGCTGGTGCGGAGAGGAGGAGGAGGAGGGATGGGGAAACCTGACGGCGTTGGAGCGGCCGCGGAGCTCGGGGGGGAGCTTGCGGTCGTTGACGGCGTCCATGACGGCGGCGAGGCGGTGCTGGGACGACGGCTCCTTCTTTTTGTCTGGCGACGGCGAGGGGGAGGCTGCGGCGGCCGCTGGGTCGGCGCTCCACGAGGCCGACCAGAACGCCTGGCGGCGGGTGGGCGAGAGGAGGCGGCGAGCTGCGACCGCGACCGCCACCGCCACCGCCATTGGAGAAACGAGGGAGGGCCCGAATTGGTCGGAGTTCCCGTGCCGTGACTGCAACCGCAGGCTATTTGGTTTTGAGAAATTTGGCTGGGCTGCTTGTTATTGAGTGGGCATAAAGGCGATGGGCCTCTGAACTGAATGTTTGCCATCCTACTACTCACTTGGGCTATAAAATCTAAATCTGTTGCCTTCTTCTTCGTGTATACATTTTAAGCATTCGTGCAGTAGCCCTTGGACCTAGTATGAACATAAACAAAAGTAGAAAACCAAGGATATCTGCAAAAGCAATCCTAAAACGAAGAATGTGAACACCAGTATCTGCAAAACAACAGCCGAAAGAAAAACGACAAGAGAAGAGCAAAACAACAGCCGGGTCAACTAACCGCGAACACCAACATAATAGTGGAAAAGTCGAAGCGAACAACGCATCCAAGGTCCTGTAAGAATAGAGGACGCACCAAAAGAAATCGAAGAGAAAGAAGACAGCTGGCGCAGACGCAGGTGAACGGGAAAAGGGAGACGACGCTGGCGAGAGGAAAGCACAAAACAGGGAACCAAATGGATCATGCGCAACCATAGATCCAGAGAGGAAGAATACTTCCTTTCCCTAACCAAAACCACAGACGAATCAACCATAGGGCGAGTAAAAACCAACGACAAGAAGAAGCCGAACGAAAAAGGCAAAACCTACAACAAGTGTAACATCCCAAAAAATCTCATTTTTTTAGGGAAATATAGTGAAAATAAATGGGAAAATACTCTTGAGCTTATTCCATATGGAAAATTTGCTTTTCATGATTTTTGAACTTTTGTATAAAACAAATAATTGAATTTCATACAAGCAGCAACTTGTACGAATTTTAGGGAAAATAACATAGCACGTAAAATCCTAAAAACATTACATAAATAATTATACTGTGTCAGGAATCCACCCAAAAAATTTCATAAATTTTCGACTCCATTTACTCACTACAAAAATTCAACAAACACTTAGCCAGAAAATTTAAATTCAAGCAAGATCGTTCAACCTTTCCGCCGGGAATTGGAAGCACGATGATTTCACTTGGTGGTCGGTAAAATCAGTATGTGTAATTTGGCGAATTAAAGAGTGCTAACTCTTACATTGACAACGGGAGATCACTACGATTCATCAATTCCATGTAAGTATTCATTCCTACGTCGAGATGATCGGACGACCCCGTATCACACACCCTCCTGGACATCACAAAAAACGCACAAACAAAGCGCAAATCAGCATATGACAGTCCCCAATAGGAAGCCAACAACAAACAGTCCAGAAAATTCAATAGAACCCAAAAGGACGAGGTAGAACGGGCGGGCCTAGATCTGGTGCACCGAGGATCCGAGAAAGAGGAGAAGACAAAAATAAATTGACCCTGCAAGGCAAGCGTAGAAACGACAAAGGAAATGAGGGGAAGAAAGCGCCGCATGTGGGCTGTGACATCCCATTTTCGGACGGTAAATAGTGTCGCTTATTTAATTTCGATTTTCGTTGTTTTTCAATTCACCGCTTGAATTTTTAAAAACTCCAAGCTTCCCCTAAGCATGAGTTTGTGTTTCAAACCTGTCCTCAAATCCCAAATTCAAAATTCAAACTCAATTAATCCTTTTTCGGATTTTGAACCCCTCTCAAAATCTTGTCCCTGATTTCTGGGCCAGCCTCTCAATTTCGGCCCACTTGTTTTTCTCCCCCATCTCCTTTTTCCCTCCCGGGCCGAATCTTCTTCCTGACCTGGCCCGCATTTCTACCTCCTCCCGAACCGGCCTGGCCTGCTCCCTTCTCTCTCTCTCCAGCTCCCGTCGCCTTATCTCTTTCTCTCGATCGCTCCACCCAACCGCTTCGTCTTCCCCGTCTCCCTCTCCCGTGCACGCCACCGGCTCTTTGCCTCCCCTCCGCCGCTCTTCCCCGGCTGCGCAGCCTCCGCCGGCCCCTTCTTCCCTCCCTCTCCTCCGTCCGGCCCACCAGCGCCGCTCGGCCCACTACAGCACCGATTCCGCCTCCACCTACCACACTGCCCCATCCCCTACGCTCGCCCCCACCGCGCGTCGCATCTCCACCGACTCCGCCATGCTCTGCCGCATCCACCTCGCCGCCCACCTCCCACCTGCCCCGGTCCGCGCCGTCCTCTCCGTCCTCGCAGCACGACTCCGACCGGTCCAAGGGCAAAGCACACCTGTCCAAATCCTGCACAAACAGACCATAAAAATCAATAGAACCCAAAAGGACGAGGTAGAACGGGCGGGCCGGGATCTGGTGCACCGAGGATCCGAGAGAGGAGAAGAGAAAAATAAAGGTGCGTTTGGTTGGTGGAATGAGGTTGAATGAGATAGGATGGTATAGGTAAGATGTGATCGTTCTAGATAAAATGATACAAGTATGGTATTTGGTTGGTGGGATATGATGATACATGATTTTGTTTGGTTGGTGGAATATGATGGTCCTAGATGGTTTAAGATGGTGTTTGGTTGGTGGGATAGGATGATCCGTATGATATTTTTTGCACTAAAATATGCCAAGAGTGGTCTTGTTTTGTTGATTAAATGACAAGGAACACAACGGTTCAATCGGATCGCAAATCGGATACTCGGTTTAGGAAATATGATCATTTGAAGCTCGTAAATCAAGCCATCACGTCACCAAACGCCTTGGAATTCGAGTGAACGGTGTGGTTCTGAATTTTTTCCCGAACGGGGTGATACAGTATAAATATGGAATATTCTTTTTTTTCTTAACCATCTCACCCCGAATGGTTTGGTTCTATTCAAACAACCAAACACCTGAACGAGTTTATTTTCCGTACAGGATGGTTCAAAACCACTCCATTCAACGAACCAAACACACTCTAAATCAACCCTGCAAGGCAAACGAAAAAGAGCAAGCGAGAAAGGAAGACGACAACAATCAACTGTAGGAAAGACGATGCGAGATAGAGGATCAAAAAAGAACATGAAAAAAAAGACGAGAAGAGCGAAGAGGCGGCAACCGAGAAGGAGGTGCTCTATGAACGCGAGAAGGAAGAAGAACAAACCGATGGAAGCGATAAGAACGACAGAGAAGAGGCGTCGTGTGCAGTGTAAAGGGAGAGCAGACAAACGGCAGAAGCAGTTGCATGCGAGGTGCAGAGATTTTTGGCGTAGATGCATGCCTGGTGATCTGATCCGAGTCTGACCACTGCTAGCTATTCGTGGTCTGGTTGAGCGATTCTATCGGCGGCGCGAAAGCTGTTGGTTTCATACGGAGACGGACGGATGGTTGTGAATGCATGCAATTGCATAGCCTCCGCAAAGTCAGCTGCAACAATGGCGACCTAACCGTTCTTTGATTACACCGCTCTCATCGACTTTTAAGAGTAATCTGCTCTGTTGACCTGACAGGTCCCTGTGTGTATATATAGAGATATAGCTAGCGATCGACAGAAACACAGAGACGAGAGCGGTAGCTGACTGAGATCGATCAGATCTAGAGACCTCAAAACGCCAGCAACATTGTACGCGTGTCACTGTTATTCATCCGTTCGGCTAGCTAAAGAAGAAGAAGAAGTAGAAGAAGAAGAAGCAACAGAAGCAGAAAACCGGACGCTAGCAGGATCCATGGCGGTGTCTTTGGCTGACATGGAGAGGATCTTCAAGAGGTTCGACACCGACGGCGACGGCAAGATCTCGCTGTCGGAGCTGACTGACGCGCTGCGGACGCTGGGGTCGACGTCGGTGGACGAGGTGCAGCGCATGATGGCCGAGATCGACACCGACGGTGATGGCTTCATCGACTTCAACGAGTTCATCTCCTTCTGCAACGCCAACCCAGGCCTCACGAAGGACATTGCAAAGGTCTTCTGATCCATCATCAATTCCCATCCCATCCCATCCGTCACTTCACTTCTCATCCATCCAGATCCACTCGACCCAACTGCGCATTAATTCTTGATCACCTCACCATTTTTCTTGTATTTTCCGGTATTTATATCTACTCCTTTTAGATCTTTTGCTTTCGATTCATACGGGTGCCGTGCTGTTGCTGCCTGCGGATAAGAAATCAACTTACTGTGGCTGTGTTGGCTTCTAATTGGAGCTGGCATCGATCGAATCAGCTGCTGATTTTGCATTTTCGATGCCCTAGTTACCTGTCTCTGTCATGTGAACGTTTGTAATCTAAACTGTTTATAACTTTTGCTGGCTGGTGGCCTGGTGAAACTTCGGCATGCTGGTTATGGGCCCTGCCAGCCTAGTGTCCGTGCGGCCTTGAAAATGAAGATGACGAGTGACCATCTTCACACATGGCTCAGTACGGCCCGTCCAAAGGCGGTGGTCGTTCCTGTTTCATGTGACAAGAATTGAAATTTGCATGAAATTCATGCGCTCTAAACCGGGGTTTCCTCTCTTTGGAAAAAAACTAAACTAAACGGGGGCTAATGGGATACTAAAAATAAAGTTGAGCTACTGGAGCATCCACAGCGCAGGTACTGACCAGGCGCTAAGACCAGACTTGCCACATCACACAAGTGCTAAGCTTGCCTTTCTCTCTCCAGTGTATAATACCTCCTACCATCTTCAAAGGTGGGACCCACACTGATTAAATTCAAAAAGAGATTCCCTCGGTCACTCTCCTCACCCTACCGGCACCATCCCCTAGCTTTGGTTTTCTCTCTCACGCGCACGCACCAACTTCGCCTCTAAGGTTGTTAAAATCACGATTCTAATCGTAGAATCGTCCGACTCTACGAACCCACCAAGGCCAAATGATCCAAGTCATATCATGAGTTGTACCCAGTGGGATTGAGGTAGAATCACACTTCAAATCGTAGAATTGGGTGGAATCAAGCTACAAATCATAGTATGAATAGGAGGGAGAGATGGGAGATGGACGAGGAAGAGTGGGGATGGAGCTAATCTAACCGTTGTTGTCGCCACCGCAGAGGTCGCTGCTTGTAGCCATCGCCACTCGCTGCTACCACCTAGCCGCCGTCACTGCTCGCCATTGTCGCATAGCTGCCGCCTTCACTGACAACGCCTGATGCTCTAGGGTTAGAAGTGGTGAAGAGATAGAGAGAGGGGTAGTCTGTGGGCTGGGTGAGATATGGAGAGAGGAGAGTTGGATAGCTTGCTTGCCTGGGGTGGGTTGCCTTTGCTGGGCTGGTGGTGGGTTGCTTCCTTCCTTCCCCTCCTTTTCTTTTCTTTTTCTTCCTTCCTCTCTTCCATGAAAATTCAGAGATGGTCACCATGGTTGGTGAATAAGATAGATAATTATTAATCAGATTAGGTGCCAAACGACTAAATAAACACTCATATCACTCTTGGGATACTTGGTAAATTGAGAAAATGTATTTTTGGTAGAATCAAGTAGAATCTTAGATTATACGATTCGATCATAAAATGTGATCCCACCGGAGCACCTCTAATCTAATGCTGGATCATGATTCTGATAACCTTGCTTGTCGCCGCCACCGATTCTATTGGCTCCGGCGACCAACCTCCCTCCTCCACCTCCGCGCACTCCCTCGCCTACCCCTTTCTCTCTCCCACCAGATTTCATTACCGCGGTTCCCCATTTTCTCACCTGCTGAATCCGGTGGCGACCGTCAGATCCAGCCGATGCGCATCTTTTCTCCGGTGGCCATGGCGATGGATCTAGCCTCCGTGTCCCCATGATGCTCAACTCCGCCGCCCGCACAACCTTCCCCTTCCTCTTCTCCTACGGCGGCCATAGCGATAGGTGTGGTGGAGGTGGCCATGGCGACTGGTGGTGGAGGCGGCGACTGCTAGGGCTGGAGGAACGACAGATCTGGAGGCGGCGAAGAGCATGAAGATTCAGCTACCTCCACCAAGATTCGGCTTCCTTGTCGTCTACGTCGGCCGGCACCGACGCGACACACGTGGTTTCCTCAACCCGACTAGTTGGCGGCATGGTGCAGCACGGCGACGTGGGGCGGGTAACGGGGACCACCTCCGAGATATCAGAGGCAACGCCCACTACGCGCCCTGATCAGGGGCAAAACCAATGTGTTGGTTTCGGTCCCGTCCACCAGCGCCATATAAACATGTTGGACTCGGCAAGCCAGTGATTATCGCTCTAGGCTATTCAAGTCCAAAAACAGATCCGATCTAAAAGAGCGTTTTGATGGGCGAAGATCGAAAACCGTTCGGCATCACCGTGACACCGCCGGTCGATCTCCGTCGCCACTTTCGACTACACACCGCCTCAGGCCGACGCATCTGTGCACCCCCACATCTTCACCGACCCCGGCCAACTATCAGTCACGATGGCATCTTCAGGATCGGGTAAGAGTTTTCATTTCTGCACTAATGTTTTGTGTTGCGTGTTCAATGATTGAGCTAGAGTTGATGTTGTTAGATCATGTTAAGCCTCAGTTTCATTCTAATATTTGGTATCAGAGCCAACCCTAGTTCATCTTTGAACCCTCTTAGTCCCGACCGACCTGGATCTTAGTTTCTTTGGCTCGGGTTAGCACTTTAGAAGGAGAGGACTTAAGCTCTTTTGTGAAACCCTAACGTAATCCCGAAAAGCCCCAAATCAGAAAGTTATAAGAAATTTTGGTTTTAAGGAAAATAAAGTTGATAACTGCATATATGTTAAGTTTAAGGGGAGTAAATTCACCATCTTAGTGCTTTATGTGGATGACATCTTATTGACTAGCAGCGATAAGGATATGCTGTTTGAGATCAAAAGATTTCTTTCATCCAATTTTGATATGAAGGATCTCGGTGATGCCTCTTACGTTCTTGGTATTGAAATTCACCGAGACAGGTCCAAAGGAGTATTAGGTTTATCTCAAAAGGTATACGTTGACAGAGTACTAAAGAGATATAATATGCATAAGTGCTCTGGCTCGCCTGCTCCTATCGTTAAGGGTGATAAGTTTGGGACATTTCAATGTCCAAGGAACCAATATAAAACTGATCAGATGAAGTCGGTTCCTTATGCTTCAGCTGTCGGAAGCATTATGTATGCTCAAGTAAGCACACGCCTTGATTTAGCTTTTGTAACCGGAATGCTTGGCAGATATCAGTCAAATCTAGGATCGGACCACTGGAGGGCCGTTAAGAAAGTCTTGCGTTATATGCAAGCTACTAAGCATCTCATGCTCACATATAAGAATTCTGATAACCTTGAAGTTATTGGTTATTCAGATTCAGATTTTGCGGGATGTGTTGATACTAAGAAATCCACGTCAGGTTATATCTTCACACTCGCTGGAGGAGCTATCTCGTGGAAAAGCTCCAAACAAACCCTTACGGCATCTTCAACGATGCAAGCTGAGTTTGTGGCATGTTATGAGGCTATCGGGCAGGCTGTATAGCTTAAGAACTTTATTCCGGGTCTTAGAGTGGTAGACAACATCTCTAAACCACTCACCTTATACTGCGATAACGAACCCACAGTTTTTTATGCGAGTAACAACAAGTCAAGTGGTGCTGCCAAACACATTGACATTAAGTATCATGTTGTGAAAGATAGAATCCAGGATCAAACTATTAGTATCAAGCATATTAGTACTAAGTCAATGCTTGTGGATCTGCTTACTAAAGGCTTACCACCCAATATATTTCGTGATCATGTTGCCGGCATAGGTTTATTGGAAAGCCTCTGATTCTGGATAAAATGACCTTAAGAGAAACCAACTCCCATTAAGTACAATGTACATCCATTTCAAAATGTAATAATACACTATAGGTACTGGGGTTGTATGGCCCTTCATTGGCCATGCCACTCATTACCTTTGTATGTTGTTTTATTGAGGATGGACTTATGATGATTAGTCTTTCGATCAAAGGGGAGAATGTTGGGTTGATCTCGGTAACCATCTCCGAGATATCAGGGGCAACGCCCACTACGCGCCCTGATCGGGGGCAAAACCAACGTGTTGGTTTCGGTCCCGTCCACCAGCGCCATATAAACATGTTGGACTCGGCAAGCCAGTGATTATCGCTCTAGGCTATTCAAGTCCAAAAACAGATCCGATCCAAAAAAGCATTTTGGTGGGCGAAGATCGAAGACCGTTCGGCATCACCGTGACACCGCCGGTCGATCTCCGTAGCCACTTTCGACTGCACACCGCCTCAGGCCGACGCATCTGTGCACCCCCACATCTTCACCGACTCCGGCCAACTATCACCACGATGGCATCTTCAGAATCGGGTAAGAGTTTTTATTTCTGCACTAATGTTTTGTGTTGCGTGTTCGATGATTGAGCTAGAATTGATGTTATTAGATCATGTTAAGCCTCGGTTTCTTTCTAATACTGACAGGTAGCCCGTCAAATTGTTTATTCTCCTGGTTCTGGTACCAACTAAGGTACCAGACATCTGCTTGATTCCGGTTCAAAAGTTTGCTTCAGTGTGAAGCACCGGTAAAAAGAGCACATTGGAGATGCTCTTAGCTGATTAGATAGTTACTAGACGCGATGCGATTCCAATGTAACGATGAGATTGGATGATCGATAATATATACGGCTACCCTGTCTTTCGTTGAAATAAATCCAATCCAATCCAATCCAATCCAATCCAGATAGATAGATACCCCAATTTCGTTGTAATCTTCTTCTTCTTCTTTCAACCCTAGCCCGCACACTGCAGCACTGGCGCTGCAAAGCAAAAGCCAAGCAATGAAGCATGCGCTCCGATCCTCCTTCCCGCCGCGCCATCATTACATTTCCTGGATTTCCTCTAGCTGCTTAGCTACATCTCTCTCTCTCTCTCTCTCTCTCTCTCTCTCTCTCTCTCTCGGAATCTGCCGCCTGTAGCTAGCTAAAGCCTAATTAATAAAGGATCGATTAATTCTCTCAGCCATTAATTGCTAATTAATTATTCCCCTCCAGATCTTCTTCTACCTACGAATACGACAGATAGATCGATCGTGCCTTCTTGTCAGCAGCAACCTTGTGTTTGCAGCACCAGCATATGCTGAACGTACAGCGTATATGCTGCAGCACCAGCACCAGCATGCATGCATGGCTAGCTGCTTTCAGTGGATACAGAAAGAGAGACAGAGAGAGCCCAGCTAGCTGCATGTGTTTGCAGAGGATGTACCACTGGGTTTTCACCATCAATTACATTGATTGGATCAACCAAATTAATCAACTTTCAGGTGATTCATTAATTGATGCGATCTAGTAAGGTATGCACTAGCCCGGCAGTTCGACATACGATCGAGCACTACAGCATGCACGCCTACAAGCTTTGCAAATTAAGCGAGAGGAGTATAATTAACAAAGAAAGAACACTATTAAGGTATGCACTAGCTAGTGGATACTATTAAGCTTATGGTCTAGCTACTATGCACTGGCAATTATTTTACCATGTATGCAATTGACTAATTGAAGTGTTGTCGGACCCGGATTTCTTAATCCAGAATCCTCTGTGAAAACACCGTGATATTGTCTGGATCAGTAGATAGCACTCACAGATACATCACTGAATCATTTCATACATGGCGTAAATCATACCATTCGTTAATTTAACACTTGAGTTTACATAGACCGCATCGGGTCCGATTTTACAATAAAGGCCAAACATGCCAAAAGATTACATTTCAAAAATAGCGGAAGCGACAATAGAAGCAAAAAGGCTGAGAGCATATATCTCCATAGGCAAGCGACTGGGGAAACCCATATGCGTCCGATATTACCCGAAAAACTCAGATAACACGGGATGCACGCGAGTACCGACGGAGTCAGCTAGACTGGGGTGAGACTAGAACAGCTAAGGACTAAACTACGCTTCAAAAGTTCTCGGGTTTTCAGACGTCTGGATCCTCGTAGCAGTCGAGAGCTCCAAGATTTCCTGCTTCTGAGGGTTAGGGGAAAGAGCGATGGTGAGCACAACTTTCGTGCTCGAGAGCCAACACAACAGATGCAATAATATACATGCAAAGCTTAACAAGGATGGTCCAGGTTCTTTTATTTGTGCAAAGCAACGTTTATAAATACATATACTTAGAAAGACCTAGCAATTAGTGTTTCAACTGAATCACATTTTTATTAAAGAGATTATTGGTGCAATATCAGTATCAACAGAGGTTACTTCCACCTCATGCTTATTTTTAATGATGGTTACATCCACATATCTCAACGCAGGGTAAGACTACCCAGGAAAAAATCCAAAATAAGGGTTAGATAAGTCCGTCATATTTTTCAACCCACCCACAAAGGTTTTTGAACTAGAACTAACTCAAGTTAAGTTCTCATGTCTACCTTTGACCGTAGGCGCGGCTGTTTAAACAGTTTAGACTCTACAGATGTTGTACACTGTACCCACAAGAGACAATCATAGTCGTTACCCCGCATGATTCTGTAGTCATGTAGTTGAGCGATCGTCACAGTAACTTTTTAATTTACCTCACCCCTTCCGTCATTTCACCCATATAGGGGTTACGCCCATACGTTGTGCGAGATGTTCACCACAGTTGCTAACGTAGATGGACCACGGCTTTCCACAACATCTAGCACAGCTGGCAACTTCACCATCGGTGTCCCATTCAAGACTACGCTTGCACGACTTTGCTCCTCCACTAGTGAAATGTCTTTCGGGGTCCAATAAATTTACTAGGCCAAGTTGCACTTTGCAGACTTGTGGTTGTACTTGTTTTACACGGAGGTCATGACAAAATCAAGTCATTAATTCATCCAGATGGTTCATACCACATACCAACCATTCTCGTGCTCGACAGCACCCACCACCATTCCATCCGCCCAGATAGGGTATTAGCAAGTTTTTAGGGTTTTGAGAAGTGTAAAATAAATTAACTCAACCATTTCAGTCATTTACCCCAATGACTGCCCAAAACAATCTTTATGTTTAAAGGATGATGACTTGGTGGTTAATACCCCAGTACTCAAGCTGTTGGAAATATGCCCTAGAGGCAATCATAGAGATGATGATATTTCATTATGTTCATGATTTTGATAATATGTTATCATGTTCCTTGAATGAATCATTTGTTATAGATCAATAAGTACGTGACTTGTTGGTGGAACTCTTTAACTTATATGATGTCATTCTAAATGTATCTTTGGTTGGAGGTCACTGGTCGGAACACCTGTGACTATGTGACTAGCACATGTATTGATTGATGACCTGGTTTCACCAGTCATAGATATGGAGATATCGAATCAATAATGTGAACACATGTTAGAGAACATGGTGTTGGATAGACCCATCATTGAGACACTATTGAGATTATTATGAATCTTTGTGTCATTAGTTGGTCTCAGGTAATGATGATGTATAATCCTTAGACCTAAGATCAGCATGGTTTCCTACATGTGTAATAGCACTCTTAGGGGTTGCCAAACGCTACTCAAATCGCAGGTAGTTATAAAGGTAGCTTTGGGTATGCTATGAAACATGCGGAGGAATATGGTAGTCGAGATGGGATTTGCCCTCCTAACATAACAGAGAGATGTCTCGGCCCCTCGTGGTGATCGGATAAAGAAAGTGCATGGCCATGCCACTAGTGGTCGAAGTGTCGACCACATGATGTTATCCGACACTCGATCGAGAAAGTATTGAACAGTCCATGGATGACACATCATCTCAACTCGAGTTCAACCAGACATCGTGAGGCAAAGGGAGGATGCATGAGTAGGTCGCTTAGTTCGATCAGTTACGAACCAGTCGTATGGAGATACATGCTGGTCGTAGACAGGTCGAACGTAATCATATAATGGTAAGAACCTGGTCATAAGGAGTTACGAACTGGTCGTGATCAATTACAACCTAGTTGTATAGAGATACGAACTGGTCGTAAGTGATGAGGACATGATCATAGATCATAGATCATATTACATCAAGGTTCGTCCGATTTATTCTATGTGTCTTTGGGAATCGTCATGTGCTGCTAGGTACCGCTAACGACTAGTGATCGAAAAAGAGTTCCCGAGTCATAACCGATTACACATGAACCAGTGGGGTCGCACACTTAAAGGGCAATGATCTGTTTTGGATGGTGATCCAAATTCGTATAGGCCACGAGTTCCTAATGGGCCTCAGGTACGAGACCCATCATGGATGCCTATATAAAGAGGGGCGATGGCATGGGGTGAAAGGGGATGAGGATGATCTTTGGAAGAACTCCTAAAACCCTAATATCCACGTCTTCTTAACCACGCTGCCGGAGCTAGCACTCTAGTGCGTGGTGATCCTACCCCGTACGTGTGGATATCTCGGAGGTGTTGTTGCGAAGCATCAGCACTAGGACGATCCGCGACTAGTGTTGATCACCGGAGTCGGGAAAGAAGTCGCGTGGTGGGTACGACCACTCGAAGAAGCAGACGCGCTCCGAGTACGACTACTCGAAGGAGGAGACGCGTCGTGAGTACGACTACGACTGTATCAACTCGCTACAACGACTCTACTTCCGCTACGAGTCGGCGCGTCTAGCGATAATCTCATGATCTATTACTTGCGGTGGTTCCTTGGTTGCACGGTAAAATTTTGTTTGTGCTATCGTAGCATTGCCGCGTTGCCCTTCACAAGCAAGGCTAACATGGCGCTCAAGTACTACTATAACTAGTAGGTTACCATATAATTACTAGGGTGATAAGGATTAGGGAATTCAATTATCAAGGAAATGGTATAATAATTATTTAATAATCAAGTTGGCATTTTACTACCTTAGGGTATTTGACATACATTTGCATAAGAAACTAAAGCATGCAATTTGCTATTTTAAAAGAACATAATTTGCATAAAATGTAGGTTCAACATGATCAAAGTATTGACTCGCCTGGATTAGGTTATCACGGCCTTGATCTTACTCAGGGACTTCTCGCCGGGGTCTTGAATCCTTGGTCTGCGTCTTTATCCGAATCTTGATCCCACTCGAGTCGTTGCTTCTTCTGGACTCCGACTTCTAATTACGCGATAATGGTTGAGAAACCAAATAAATCCCAAAGAACAACAAAAGACCAAATAAAACAAAAGAGATTTAAAAGAAAAGACTTAGCGAAGCGGGGATGTTTGACAAAGTCAAATGACCCAAAGAGCGAAGGAGGTATGGCGAAGAAACTCTGCCGGGAGGGAAAAACCGAGGAGGGCCAATGGCGAAGAAGCTTATACAGGGATACTCCACCTCGGAGTTGAAAGATGGCAAGGTATTGCCGATCGGAGAAAGACACAGCTTGACATAAAGCTCCTTTAATTACTGGATATTACATGCATAGATGATGTAGAGGTTCTTGCAATTTATCTGCATGAGCTTAAATTTTCAGAGATTTTTGCAAATTCAAAATCATAATCCACAACTTTTAAATATTAGCGAATAAATATTTTAGTGAACTTTTGATAATTGGACAATTATTAAAATACATAGGTTATCAAACATTACAAGATTTAGCACCCAAATTCTAGTTGCCAGATCAACTACTCACTGTCACTGCTGCTGTTGCTAAAGGGGCCCACAACCAGAGATAGAGGGCAAAGGGGGAGGGCTCGGCGACAGGAAGCAGGGGAGCAGGGGGAGAAGTACGGCGGCGGCCGGAGGGACGGGGAGGATGGCCAAAACGGAACGCCGGGAGGAGGGAAGGCCGAGGGAGGTGGCGGCGTGGCCGGGTCGGCACCGAGCAAGGAGAAGTGGTGACCATAGCGATCGGGTACAGAGGCAAATGGTCTGGTTGAGGCCTCGGCTCTCGGCGGCCTCGGCTCTCGGCGGTAGCAGAGAGAGGGGGGAAGAAGAGGCGCGGAGGGGAAAGAGGCAGAGGAGGACTCGACTTTTATAGCCGGGGGAGGGAGAGGGAGGCGCGGAGGAGACCGGCGGCCGAAGCCCTCGGCTCAGCGGCAGCGTGGAGCGTGGGCGACCAAGCTCGGCTCGACCGGACCGGGCGGCCAGGCGTGGCGAGTGGATCCGGTGGAGGTGGAACAGGCGAGTGGATCCGGTGGAGGGGGAACGGGCGGAGCGGGCCGGGCGGGCGGGCGTGAGACCAAGAGACGCAGGCAGGCAGTGAGGCCGAGAGAGAGAGGAGGGGAGGTCGGCGGAAGAACCGGGGTAGGGGAGGAAAAAAGAGAGGACGAGGGGGCGAAACGACCGGGAAGACGGGAAAAACGATGAGAGGAAAAAGGTGGGCGGGAAAAATGCAAATGGCCGGGTGGAGAAGGGTGGGCCGGGGAAAATGGGCCGTCCGGGAGAAGGAGGGAGGGAAGAGAGAGATCGGTTTTTGAAATTTTTGCCAATTTTTTTATATTTTAAAACAAGGCAAAGACTGAGTTTTAAATTTTGGGGAGATTTTGAAGTTAAAAACTATATTATGAAATTATTGTTTATTTTTCCGAAAACGAATGTTACACGTAGGGATGAAAACGGATCGGATAGTTTTCGACCGATCCGGACGGAAACGGATTCAGATTGTCTCGGATCGGATTTTTCTCGGATAATTTTTGGATCAGAAACGGATTCGGATTTTTTTTATCAGAAACGGAAACGAATACGGTAGTCATGCTATCCGACGGATACAGATATGGATTATCCGGATAAGACCAAGTCCGGATATCCGGATTTTGGCCCAAAAAAGAGGATTTCGGCACAAAAGAGAAAATAAGATTTTAATTGATTTTTGAATTTCATAAAATGTAATAAATCAAACAGCCTGTTAGAAAATAGCAAATAGAGTTTAAAAAATCAGAAAAAAATTCCTTGAATTATTTTGAACTTAATAAAATTAATTCCAAGTTAAATTTGGTTTTCGTTTTTGCATATAAATTATTTTTAATTCGTAAAAAAAATAGGAAACCCCTTTTTAAAATCCAGAAAATTCAAGAAATTAATTATTTTTTCCATTTTCACTTTAAATCCAATAAAATACCAAAATTTTTAATAAATTTTATTTTTGACATTGAAAACTATTAAATTAAATAATTGACTTTATTTTATTTTATTTAACCAAGAAAACTCTTTTAAATATCAGAAAATCCAATAAAATAATAACACTATTAATTTTATTTTTGGTAACATACTTTGGGATGTTACAGTCATTTGCGTATAGATGAATAATCTAGCCTGATTAATGTTAGTGTGAACTAAGTTTTATGTATGTGATGAACTAAGTGTGAATGTGTGATAACTTGTGACTTTGTGAGTTATAACTTATTAGCTAAATATGGTAAATTAAGTGTTATATTTGTGATGAACTAGTTAATACAACTTGCTAGTGTCAATGCTATGTGTGGTTGCTGAAAATATGAACAATTCATGAATGTTTGCTTCAAATAAACTAGTTATATGTTTTTGTTAATTTCTGGTATACAATTTAAGTGGTTTTCATGTTCCGAAAAATATCTGCGACTGTATTCGTTTCAATTCATATTTGCTCCGTATTCATATTCGATATTATTCGTATCCGGATCTGAAAAAAATATGAAAATAAATATAGCAGAATCATTATCCGTCCGTATCCGATCTGTTTTCACCCCTAATTACGTGTGTGTGCGCGCTCCGCACATGAGTCTATCTGACGGAGGACATGTCACTCACACTGTGTGGGTATAGTGGTAAGCTTAGGTCGTCTACATTAATTTGAGGGCGTCAGTTGGGATACATGTCTATCATCAGAGAGTTGCATATTGCATGCCTAGCTTGCGTTTGCCTTGCTGGTGCCGTAGACTGTGTACCACACTGCTGCGAGCTGCCTGCTCCATCCATCCCACTCAAATGGGTTTACATGTATATGTTGGTTTTCTATCATGTCATCTATAGATATGAGATGTCGATTTACGCACTACCGGCCACCATATAACATATCATGCCGTGTCTATCTACTATTGGCGGTCTTAATCTGAATTCTCTGTACCGGAACTCATCATCTCGACTTAAAAAACATTATCTACAAAGATTACTGGATGCATGCTTTACAGCTAGATCAGGTGGTCATTAGCTAGCTAGGGGAATTAATGGAAGTAAATTTGCATGAAACACTACTTTGGAGATCATGGTAAATGATGCTAATCTTAGCGTGTTGAACACTTAACAATAGTGCCAAGACGTTCGGAGAAACTCTTGTTTTTATAAAGTTCAGTTGATTATCAGGTCAGAGATGGTCTGACCAGCCATGTGAGTGGTTGGACCGGCCGGTGACCGACCTTGGGATAGCAGTAAGACCGGCCATAAATGAAAGTTGTGAATTTTTTGAATCGGACAAAAATCATGTGTGTAGTAAGGTGAGAGGACGTGTTTGCACTTCCAGAGATAGTACACTTTTCAAAATTGTGAAATTTTCCTAAGTCCCAAGCGGTCTGACCGGTGGCCTAGCAGTCAGACTGGCCGTGGGCAGGTCTGACCGGTCAGAGTGTGTTCATGCGCCGTGAAGACAGTGAATTTCGTGGGATTGGTCAAAGTCATGAGTTTCAGTGCATAGGTATTGCATGATACATGTGTTTGACTAACATGAGTCAAGTTACGAAAATTGAGATCTAGAACGATCAAAGATATCAGGTGAGGTGATTAGAGTCTATCCAAGTTGCATCAAATGGGCCTGTTTATTTGTTATTGGAAATCGCTATTATGCAATACTAGTATATAAACATGCGCATGCATCAAAGAGAGATGCAGACTTAGGACTCTCCAGACTGCAAAGTCCAGGCTCTGGTAGCACTACCAGTAGCAGAATACAATCAGTGCATGCATCTGCATATGGATTGACCTAGTTTCTCTAGTTTTTTGTCAGGTGCATGGTATGTAGTGAAATGGGGTATAGCCACATTTAATAAATGTGTGTGTGTGTGTATATATATATATAGACACACACACACACACCACCCTAGCTAGTAGAGTGTACATACCCCGGGCCTGCAGTACGTACGTATCAAGCATCGATGATGATTTTTTTAACAGTGAACAGTAGGGGAAACCCCTACGATATAAATATATAAGAATATAAATATATAATGAAAAAATATTTATATAAAAAATATGTTACAACCCCTTAGGAGAGAACCAATTAACCTAATGAGTCTAGCCAATCAGAGATTAAATTTCTATGTTGTTCTCTAACTCCATACACATGCAAAGTTAGCTCGTTCCTGAAAAGGATCTTCCTATTTGAAACACTTGACATGATACTCTTAGAGATTTGGTTATTTCTTTGCTTCCAAATATGCCATGCCGCAATTATGAAAAATTCCGTATAGAATATTGAGTTGGAAGTCCCTAATGATCTTTCCACCTTTAGCTGGATGTCATATATACTACCCCAATTTATTCCAATTATGTTACAATCCCAATTTATTCCAATTATGTTGCAACACAAGGCGCTAGCTAGAACTACAGTAAAAGAATATGTGGTTTTTATTGTTTGCTCTTCTCTATCTTGGTAAAGAACACAATATTGATCATAATGCACAGTATAATGTCTTGGTTGTAGCATGTCCTTGGTATTAAGCCTATCCATAAGGAGCAGCCATGCAAATATTTTTTGATTTTGATCGCATATATACTTGCTTGGCCAAATCCATTTTAAAGGGCTTCGGTGGATCATGAGCCTTGAAGGAACACCTGTAAAAGGATCGATGATCGATGATGACGCAACGCAAGAAGGAATCTTGGGACGGTACGATCGATCGACGGAGAAGGCGATCGAGGTGCACGCGCGATGATGCTGCCGGCCGTAAACAGCAGCCAGCTGACATGAGATGTATATAATGTAGCCTTGAAGCAGCTAGTTAGTACTGCATCTGCATCTGCATGCATGATTAAGTTAGCTAGCAGCAAATCTGACCGCCGGCACACAGTCGTCGCAGCAGATGTTTGGCGCCATCGAGTTAACCGTACGTCCAAGCTCAAGCAGCCGCAGGGGAATTAAGCAAGCAAGCCCATGCCGATGCAATGCATGCTAGCTAGCTGCTTGATTTACTTGTTGGCCCGGTCAGTTTGTTGGGATGCAGTCTGTCTCTGTCTGTCTGTCTGTGTCGCTCTCCTGCTCGACAGCGCCGGCCCGTGCGTACGTACTTGCTTATTGCTCCTCCATCTTTCTCGGCCGGCTAGCTAGCTAGCAGCTGCATCGATCTGCTTGCTGCTGGATTCGTTGGTGTACTAGCTCTGTCTTCTGGCCAAGCATACGAATGAATCCAAGTTGTGTGAGACACTGCAGCATGCATATATATATAATACTAGCTAGCACGCATCTCTCCTTCTTTCTTCCTTGGACTTTGCTTCCTGCATGCATGATGGCATATATGTTGTTGCGTAGTGATGCTAGCTAGGTGCCTAGCTAGCTAGATACTTCCATCCGCATCCTTGCTCAGCTCAGCAAGGCTTTTACTTAACATCGCTAGCTAGTCTCCTTCGAACATGACTGCAACGTACTCAAGCTATTTTGTCTGAAACTAGCCAGCTGCTCATGCATGCATAATGGATCGATCGGAGATTTAGTTCCCAGCAAATCGATCTTGACTTTTGAGTGCGTGCGTAAGGCAGTACAGATCATGTGTAACACAGTAAAGCATGTCATTAAGGATTGGATGTACTTAATCAGTGGAGCAATGGGGCCGGCCGGGAGGTGTTTGTCAATTTAATTAGGTCTAAAATATACATACAGTTGTGAATGATATATATAATGGCAGGCATGGATCATTGCATATGCAAAGTTCCATACATAATCAAGAGCAGCACCCCACCCCACCCCACCCCTTGTCTCAACACACATATTTATTTTTAGTTGCCTAAAATTAGGGAATGGGCAGTAGTACTGGCTAGGACGCACAGCACAGACCGGAAAGATCAGAGGGGATTGACGATGTGACGCAACCGATCGAGTGGCGATGTTGGTGCATCGATCAATGGCGCTGGCTCTCGATCGAATTCGTGCATGCTAGCTAGCCCGGCCGGGCAGGCAACATATGCCTGCTAGTGCTGGCACATCGATCCATGCCTTGTCGGCTTCAACCTGCTACAGGTACTGATCAGGATTAGATTTTGCTGCCTCTGCAGCAGATTTAATTCCCACCCATCATACGTCTTTTGAACCATACAAAAGAGTATCTCTTTTGATTCTCATCTTCTCTCGAAAAGCTCAACATTACAGCAGTGCTAGCTCTGATCAACTGCTGCTAGCTGCTGATTCAAGTTTATTTGCTGCAGGCCGGCCGGTGGACAAGGATCACATGCGAGGCTTCTTGCTGTGAGTGGTTCTCCTATCACCGTGGGATGGTGAGACGGATCATATACGCAGATGCTTCCACGACGCGAGGTTACTAACCAAGACGATCGATCTATTATATATGTGCATGCTGCAGACTGCTGCATATTCCAGCTGCAGGTGTTCATTCGGGACCACGTACTAGCTGATGAAACCAGATCGATCGATCAATGGGATCGCACTGCGACACTTGTCCATGTGGGCCTCCCACTATTCAAACATCGCCGGAGCCACCATTAATCTGTTTAAGCTTCTCCTGTTAACTCGATTAAAAGGAATGATGGGGAACAGGCAACGAACATGAGGGGGACCATTTCATTAGCAGGTTAAGCTAGCTCGCTAGCTAACTTCTGTTTATGTTGGACTGTGTTAGCGATCGACTAGATTGGTGAATAGGAGTCTACTATTTCTTTTCTAGCGATCCTACTTCGTTTTCACTTCAATAGCTATGTTGATCAATATCTCAAAATCATACCGGAAGAATATAACTAAAACCAAGAAAAACAAACTTCTGTCGTCGCAAGCTAGCACCTAGACACACGGGCGCTATCACCTCAAACGCACGCACACGAACTACACGAAGGGAAGCAACCGCGCAGGAGAGACAACTAAAGGCCTGTTTGGTACAGCTTCCACTCCCAGCTTCTCAACCGATTCTCGTGGAACCGTACCAAACACTCTGATTCTCAAAACCACTAGATTCTGCTTCTCGCGAGGAGCTGTCTCGAAAATAAACTAGCAACGAGAAGCAGCCTCTCAGCAGATTCTCGTGAAAATACAACCTTCAGAAACGAAAATACCCTTTGAAGTTGAAGGTTTTTACCCGCAAATGCCACTGAGTTACACAAATACAATTGAAGTATTACACCCAGGGGTGACATGGCCTATTTGCCTCTAATCCTCCCTCATATGATTTTTGAAGCCAACCTAGCTACCAGCCAAACGGCTTCAATAAACAACTCCAGATTATTAGAGAATCAGGAGCAGAATTTGGAGCTGTACCAAATAGGGCCTAAGAGTTTTACCGCTGCAACTACTTCTGTGGTTTTTTGTTTCTGTCTTTATATCTCGGGTTACAACCGGAGCTAATAGCTAACTAACAACATCACATGCAAACAAACTAAAAAACAACACTCACGTACGCGGGATTCACGCCAACGTCTCAACATGCTAACAACACTCACGCGAGATTAACGTGACACCTACAAGGTTGAACTAAACATGCGACTTAATTAATCCTAACAACTTTAACACCTCTAGGTCAGTCTAAGCACCGGGCGGTTTGACCGCTCCTTCAGCGCTGACAGAAAAATAATACAATTTTGGATCCACAAAATAACAAAGCTTTTGATCTAGAGATACAAAACACTTGAGATTTCATACATACCTCAATAAGAAGGTCAAGAACATATTCAAATCGAATGTCAAGATGATCATAGCCAGAGCTCCATGAATTTCTTGATTGAGTGAAATAGGGCTCAAAACCGGGTGAAAACCTAAACTTGATCCAAAGGTCTGCTCGTGGATGAAAGATGGTCAATATGATCTTAGATCAACTTCCCCAAGTCCTAGAAAGCGAGATCATAGTAAAAGACCAATGCAAAACTCGTAGAACATAAGAACACAAAATCATAAAAAAGAGAACAAGAACAAGAGAAACTCGTCTTTGTACAAAACTTGATTGAATTGATAATGAAGAATTAAAGGTTTACAACCACTTCACCATGGAGGACAAAGCCTCAATCATGAGCACCTAATTTTACAATTTTTTACTCTCAATACAACTCTCAAACCTTAGCCTCCTCTATTCTCTTCACGTTCCCCAAATAACATATTACAGTTTCTAGGCTTGGCTTGGTAGTAATGCAAATCCTGCACCACCCCTTATATAGTAGAGGCTAGGCCTAGAGAGAACCCTAACGCACACTCGTGAAGCCCACATACAAACGGGTCTCACACTCACGCATGTTTCTCAAAGCGGATGACGATCTGGCACTCCCGAATCTGTCTCTTTGTAGCCTTATCTTCCTCATGACCTAAACCGTTTCTCCTTTGTGCCACGATTTCTTCAAGATCACCAACCCGGTATTTTAGTGAAGATACCAAAATACCCCTTTTCGATTATTCCATCCTTGACCGAGTCGAATCTGGGGAAACCACCCCATGCTTCGCCACGCATATGTTGGCTTCCCTCATGCTAGCAAGTCTATCCCATCCAGCTTCCACCGGACCGACTCAACACTTACATAGGCTCAGGCCACTTGATGCAACTCGTTGCACCAAACTTTATGTTCTTATCCATCTTGAGCCTTGCTTGAAACTAACCACTTGACCTGGCACTTCGATCGTTTTGGACCTTGGTTTCACCAAACTAAGTTCTGATCATCCTCGTCGTTGATCGTAGTTGACTTCAAGCGTCCTTGCACAACAATAGACCAAGAAATCGATTTTAGACACAAGTTCTTCGCAACTGGACCCATATTAGCCAAAACATGCATCACGTAAGCATCAATCCCACGACCCTAGCTAGCTCAAATCTAAAAATTCAACACACCTCACTGTGCACCGAACCAACATGGCTAGTCAAACCGTCAGCCCTTGGCCGATCATACTGCAAACCTCTGGACGGTCTCACTGTGCTCCCCAGTAGCAGGGGATCGGTTTGACCGCCGCTGGTCTGACCGCCATGTAGTGGTCGGTCAGACCGCTTCCAAAACCAGAAAACAACTCTCTTTGGACTTTTCAGTTAATCTCTATCTAATTGGGTGTTCAGTCTCTATTTTCAATAGCATCTAGTGCAAATGCATTCCTAAACACTCCCACACAAGTGTTTGGTGTCCATTTGGACAGCTTTTGCACCGTCGATTCGGTTAGACCGCCTGATGCCTGACAACAATCTAACAATTTGCAAAACTGATAGTTTACTCCCGAAACTCCTCGACGACGATACCAATTGTGCGTCACCTAGACTAAGACCAAACCACATGCGATTAATTACTAGCTATAAGCAGTTAGTACCTACTTAGATGATGTGAATATCATGTGGATATGCTCATGATCTTAGGATAATGATATAATTGGCATTAGTGTTGAGGGTTTATCGAAACACTCGTTTTCAGCAAAATTCAAGCTCTGTCAGGCAGTAGGCGGTCAGACCGGCCTTGGTGGCGGTTTGACGGCCACCTCTGGCGGTCAAACCGGCCGTTGGGCAGGTCAAGTGGCTCGCTGTCAGACCGGTCATGGGCGGCGGTCTGACCGGCCACGAAGGTGACTTTCGAGTTTGGAGTTGGGCCAAAAAAATAGAGGGTATAGGTAAGAGAGAGGATTCTTCTACACTTGCTCTCATGATTTTGGGAGTTTCGAGCCAAAAGTCCTGTTCATTTTAAATTTTCAAAGAGGTTTCAGATTTTTAGAGAGAAAATTTGGCTAAGTCCCCATGCTGGGTAGTCGGATTCGACGAGGCGATCGGGCCGCCACGGGTGGTTGTCGACCGCTTTACTGTCATTTGGTGGCTTGACGGCAATGTTCGTAGGTTAGGTTAATTTCATGTATTTCAGTGCATATGTGGTGCATGATGCATGTTTTGACTAACAAGGGTCAAATTGCGAAGAACTTATTCCCGGAATCGATTTCTTAGTCTATTGTTGTGCAGGAGACTTGGAGATCAACGACGGTCCATGGTGATGATGATCGGGATTATATTTGGAGAGCTGAGGTCCATAACGATCGAGGATGTCGGGTGAAGTCAGTGAACTCAAGTATGGCGCAAAATGGACAAGGATGACCGAACTAGAAGTTTGGTGCGATGCGTTGGATCAAGCGGTGCGGGGTCGGTACAAGTTCCACTGTTTTTCGGTGGGAGCCGGATGAGAGAGACTTACCGACATGAAGAGAGTCGTTGATCAAACTACACGTGGCAAAGCATGGGATTGCTTCATAAAGATTGGACTCGGTCTTTTGGAGAAGGAGTATTTTGATAACTTCACTAAAATACCCCCTTTGTGACCTTTGGCTAAACCGCGGCTCAATACGGCACAAGAAGAGACGGTTTAGGTCAAATGAAGATAAAGATCACAAAAAAACAGATTCGGGAAGCCCAGTTCGTCATCCACTTTGAGAAGCGTGCATGAATGTAGACCTGTTCGTGTGTAGGCTTACTAGGTGCTCGTTAGGGCCTTCTCTCTCAGCCTAGCCTCTACTATAAAAAAGAATATCCAGATGTGGAGCTCTCAAGTCCTTCCCATAGAAAAACTCTAATCTGTGTTTTGGGGATTTTGGAATAGTTGATGCTAGGGTTTGTGATATGTGAATTTATTGTTTGCTCAAGTGTTGAACTTTTGTCCTTCATGGTGGAGTAGTTGTAAACCAACATCTATCTCAAATCAACTTAACCAAGATTCCTTCAAGATGAGTCTCTTCTTGTTCTTATTCTCTCTTTGATGACTTTGGTTTTTCGATGATCCTTTGATTTTCCTTTGGTTTTTTGTGGTGATCTTGCTTGCTGTGACGTGTGATAATGCATCTAGGATTATCATGATCATCTTTTACTTACGAGCAAATTTTGGGATCAAAGTTTGATTTTTCTAGGTTCTTGTGCCCTCCTTCCCTCATCTATGAAATTAATGGAATCTTGGCTTTGATCTTCCCGATCGTCTATTGGAATAAGTTCCTGACCTTCTTTACGAGCTATGGTTAAAATTTGTGGGGATTTGGATCACCGTATCAAAAAATTGAGTCGATTTGTGATTTTGATTTTGTGTTGATTTCACTGTTTATCGAGCTGGATGTCAGACCGCCCCTGGCGAGAGGTCTGGCCGCTAAGCCAACGGTTATACCGCCCGACTCACTCTGATTTGAGTTTTTGGTGTTTTTGGTTGTTGTGCTTTAGGGGTTTCGATTGTATTTAATACAAGACTTTCGCGGTACTTGTTCGTTGATCGTCATAGCTATTGGAGAGAAGATTGAGTCGAATCTGATCATAGTGAAAAAAAGAGACGGTGCTCCTATTTACCCCCTGGTCGGTCCAAACAGATGCAACTAATTATTTTCCTAGGTATGACTAGTGACCATCAGATGCAGATGGAGATGCTTCACCTCGCGCGCGCACCCGTGGAATGAGCGGAATCATCGAATGCATTGGGCTTCTTCGTTTTAGAGGAAATGGAATCAGTAATACAAGGAAGAAAATGATGATGGTGTGTCGCGGCAGAGGCGAGCAGCATGTCCCTGGAAAGCAGGAAAAACCCGGACCGATGGAATATATGTGCACATAGGGCTTGTGCAAACCCGTAAAAGTTAACTTAGTCGTACGTGGGGCTTGCATTGCAGTAGTGAACAAAAGGACACGAATGATTCGGTGATGCTCTGAAAAGACTCCAAGGCCATGTACATGGCTGAAGCATTTCTTCTCCTCGTCTGTTGCAACTTTTCTTTTTGTTTCCCCTGCTTTTCTGAAGCAGTTTTATCTAGTGGAGGAGGGGCACATTAATTATTTCCTTGCCGCTTTGTTGGATTATATATATATATAAATATATATTCCCCTCTTTTCAGCCCATGGAATTAAGTGCGGTTGGGTGCACTATAATGCAAGTATACACTAGAGAAAATAGTTGTACTCGATCATTTTGCCTTCAGAGATTCGGCTTCAGAGCTTTCAGATACTATATAACTCCGCTTGCACCAACGCTTTCAGAGCTTCAGACCCCTCCACACACACAACACACTTTTGCCTATCCTTGTATTACAACAGCATCGGTCCGCCTTGATCAAAATTACCGATTAATTCACACAGGAGAGGACCTAAATTAAACCATCAAAGCTTGCACATAGAGAAGAAAAGCGATCGAATTTTGATCATACATCACACATGAATCGATCTCTGTTAGCAAATTCGACGACACTAGAATTGAATTAAGGACCACCAATCGATCGAGTTAAGGTGTTTCAACCAACTTTTTCTCTTGAGACACATTCTCAGGACCTACCTGCACTGCATCATGCGGTATCCTGCGGAGAAAACACGTGAACAAACCAAGGCGCAAATGCAGACTTGCTTTAGTCTCAATTACTTTCCATTATTCCACGCTTGCCATCCTCAACTATTTCGATCGCTCTCTTTCCATCAATATGCAGTGTCCCCGGCCGGTTAGTGGAGTGGCGCCAAACGGGATGCGATCAAACAGACGAGTCCACAAGGAGGGATGGAGGGAGTAGCTGCTCTCTCTTCACTTCACTCCTGCAAAAGCCACGCCACACTACTGAAAAAGCAAGCAGCGCGCATCATGTACACATCAACATATCACTTCACATATAGTAGTACTACAGTCCAAATGCCGCACTTTATATATATGTTGATTAATCAACACTAGCAAGTGTCAGCTAGCATGTGTCGTATTAACTTGGCAACTAACGATTTCTTGGTGCTGAAATTGACTGCTTCTATTTAAGTTAAAGTTAGTTTACTGCATGTGGAAACGGTAACAGCCCTAAAATCAGGGGCCGTTAAAACTCTTCACAACCGCATAGGATGTGCAGTTGCGAAGTAAGCAGTGTCTCAAGCAAGCTTCTGATTACAACAAAATCAAGCTTTAATTACATAAGATTAAGGTTTAACAACCAGTTTTGACACAGACACGGGCTTCCAATCCCAAAGCTAACATAATACAAGACAAAAGAAAAATACACCACAGGCACGCTTGAGCACGATCGAGACCTAAAAACAGTAGTAACTGCCTTTTGGGGGCACACCAAAATCATGCTCATTGGGGTTCTTAGCATTTTTCCAATCTTCTGTGGAGGGGTTGCAGATTTTGCAAAAATGAGTACTACTACCGTACTCAACAAGCCACATGGAAAAGCTAAATAATTACATGCAAGAAGTTCAACGGATGGTTAGGGTTTACCTTAACAGACATCTGTGGATGCAATTTGCAGTTTAAAGCAGTTTAACTTTAAAACAGAAAAATAATAATAAATAATAACAACAGGGGTTTCTCAACAAATGCTCCAACTAGATTTACAACTCAAAAACTCTACTTATGCCTCATGTATTGGAATCACCCAAGAACACAACGTCATTAACCGGAAGCACGGCGTATTCGAATACCATTTGATACACTCTGCAGAGTTGCTCATCTTTACCCACAAGATACCTCATGCTCGTACTGTCATATCATAGACACGCAACATGTTAGCGTGCGACTGAGCTGAGATAACAAAGCTTTTTCACTGCTCGACCTTTCTAGTCTCTACCCGGTAGGTCCTTACTCCATACAACCCTCGGGAGACTCCACCGGCCGCAGCTATGGATCTCTCACCCCGATGGTGATGGGCCCATACCGTTATGAAGACCAGCGAGTGTCCCTGCAGGCCCACTCCTGTCTCACTCTAGATGCTGTAGATATTCAATTGGAAGAGCAGTGTACTAGGCTAGGGAGTAATGACCACACCTGTGGTTGAGCGGTTTTCTGTGTTTGTTACTTTGGCACAAGGTTTTTGTCCTTACTAGTCACACAGTGAAGCGATAGACCAACACCAACACGTGGCTGTCTATCCTCCGAGCCTCACTTGCGACTTACTTTTTCCAACACAAGTCTATTGGGTTGCCTAACTTCCTGGACACAACCCTCAACTTCACATCAAAACCATTGGCGAACCGCCAATACTCTCTTTTGATTGATAACCACAATTTTGGTGATAAAGCTATTTGCAAAAATAACATTTTATGTGGACTTGTCAAGGTGAATATGGTTTACAAGAAATCTTAACCTTGTCAAGGTGAATATGGCCTACAAGTGTTAGGTGGGTTTGTATGTGGGGTAATAGGAATTATCTAAACATCATGGCATTCCAAAGTATTATTTCAATATTTGAAATAATTGGCACAAATAATAATGAAAGTAATATTAAATATATTAACTATAGGTTCAAAATGATCAAAGAATGTGGCTTGCCTTCTGGCACAAAGTCCTGAAGATCCTCTTCTTGTCTGACGTCTTCTGCAGTCTGGTTTTCAAGATCGTGACCTAACGAGAAGCAAAACAATAAGACAACCAAGTAAAATTCGGCTCGACAAGGAATGAGTTGGAAATAACATGCAAGTAAAAACAAATAGAAAAGAAACAGAAAGAAGGTGGTGTGGGAGTGTGAAAATTTATCTGGAGTTTAAATGGACTAAACGGAGTGGAGAAATGAGTTTCTGGGCTCAAAACAGACAAAATGGATATAAAATGCTGAATTAGGGTTTTGCGGATGAATAGTATCAGATGATGAATATTAATATTTTACTATTCTTGGGTGAAAAAGTAGTGACAAACAGTAACTAATACCACTGTTCATGACAGTGAACAGTTAAAATCAGATTTTTGGTTGAATAGTGATTTTTCGAATGAACAGTAAAAATTGAATTTGAAATGAACAGTAAATGGCAGAAAATTAGATGAACAAAGAAAAGGCCGACCAGCATCAGAGCGCCCAAGGCCCGATTTGCATTTGGCCGAGCAGGCAAATCTGTAGCAGGCCTTTTAAGGCTCTGCCACCACGCTTCGCTCGAGCCGCGACCGAAAGGCCAGCGCTTCCCCGAGCCGATGGAGACGGCAACTGCAGCGGCGGCGATGGCCGGCGACGGCGATGGCCAGCACCAGGAGCATCACCGAAGCGAGTTGAACCCGTTTTGGGGCTTTGTGGGGGCGGAGGAGGTGCGGGAATAGGGTGGCGACGGCGACCGAGAGGTGGCGGCGGAGGAGCACGGTGCCGGCGAGCTCCGTGAGGAAGAGGGTAGGCGAGGTGGGGAATGGTTGGCGGCGGTGCGGGGTGCTACACCGGAGGTGGGAGGAGAGGGGAGGAAGGAAGGCGGCGGATTTTACCAAGCTTTGCTTGAGCGGAGAGAGGAGCCCGGCCGAATTCTTGATTCTTGTGCCACGGGAAGGAGGAGGCTGGGGAAGGAACTGGAGGTGGGGATGAGGAGATGAGCCGGTCCGAGGTGGCTTTTTATAGGCTAGGGAGGCGATGGGAGCGGTGAGGCGGTCGCGGTAGTGGAGGTGAGGTGGCGGCGGGAAGAACCTTCGTGCGGCGCCGAGAGGGAAGAGCCGGTGAGGGATGGAGGGAGTAGCTGCTCTCTCTTCACTTCACTCCTGCAAAAGCCACGCCACACTACTGAAAAAGCAAGCAACGCGCATCATGTACACATCAACATATCACTTCACATATAGTAGTACTACAGTCCAAATACCGCACTTTATACATATGTTGAATAATCAACACTAGCAAGTGTCAGCTAGCATGCGTCGTATTAACTTGGCAACTAACGATTTCTTGGTGCTGAAATTGATTGCTCCTATTTAAATTAAAGTTAGTTTACTGCATGTGAAAACTGTAACAGCCCCAAAATCCAAAGCCGTTAAAACTCTTCACAACCGCTCGGATGTGCAGTTGCAAAGTGAGCAGTGTCTCAAGCAAGCTTCCGATTACAACAAAATCAAGCTTTTATTACATAACATTAATGTTTAACAACCAATTTTGACACAGACACGGGCTTCCAAGCCCAAAGCTAACATAATACAAGACAAAAGAAAAACACACCACAGGCACGCTTGAGCACGATCGAGACCTAAAAATAGTAGTCACTGCCTTCTGGGGGCCCACCAAAATCCTGCTCATTGGGGTTTTCAGCATTTTCCCAATTTTTTTCTGTGGAGGGGTTGCAGATTTTACAAGAATGAGTACTACTACCGTACTCAACAAGCCATATGGAAAAGCTAAATAATTACATGCAAGAAGTTCAACGGATGGTTAGGGTTTACCTTAACATGCATCTATGGATGCATTTTGCAGTTTAAAACAGTTTAACTTTAAAATAGCAAAACAATAATAAATAATAACAACAGGGGTTTCTCAACAAATGCTCTAACCAAATTTACAACTCAAAAACTCTACTTATGCCTCATGTATTGGAATCACCCAAGAACACAACTTCATTAACCGGAAGCACGGCGTATTCGAATACCATTTGATACACTCTGCAGAGTTGCTCAGTTTTACCCACAAGATACATCATGCTTGTACTGTCAGATCATAGACACGCAACATGTTAGCGTGCGACTGAGCTGAGATAATAAAGCTTTTTCACTGCTCGACCTTTCTAGTCTCTACCCGGTAGGTCCTTACTCCATACAACCCTCGGGAGACTCCACCGGCCGCAGCTATGGATCTCTCACCCCGATGCTGACGGTCTCATAGCGTTATGAAGACCAGCGAGTGTCCCTGTAGGCCCACTCCTGTCTCACTCTATATGTTGTAGATATTCAATTGGAAGAGCAGTGTACTAGGCTAGGGAGTAATGACCACACCTGTGGTTGAGCGGTTTTCTGTGTTTGTTACTTTGGCACAAGATTTTTGTCCTTACTAGTCTCACAGTGAAGCGATAGACCAACACCAACACGTGGCTGTCTATCCTTCGAGCCTCACTTGCGACTTACTTTTTCCAACACAAGTCTATTGGGTTGCACAACTTCCTGAACACAACCCTCAACTTCACATCAAAACCATTGGCGAACCGCCAATACTCTCTTTTGATTGATAACCATAATTTTGGTGACAAAACTATTTGCATAGATAATATTTTATGTGGACTTGTCAAGGTGAATATGGTTTACAAGAAATCTTAACCTTGTCAAGGTGAATATGGCCGACAAGTGTTAGGTGGGTTTGTATGTGGGGCAATAGGAATTATCTAAACATCATGGTATTCCAAAGTATTATTTCAATATTTGAAATAATTGGCACAAATAATAATGAAAGTAATATTAAATATATGAACTATAGGTTCAAAATGATCAAAGAATGTGGCTTGCCTTCTGGCACAAAGTCCTGTAGATCCTCTTCTTGTCTGACGTCTTCTGCAGTCTGGTTTTCAAGATCGTGACCTAACGAGAAGCAAAACAATAAGACAACCACGTAAAATCTGGATCGACAAGGAATGAGCTGGGAACAACATGGAAGTAAAAACAAATGGAAAAGAAACACAAAGAAGGTGGTGTGGGAGGGTGAAAATTTATCTGGGGTTTAAATGGACTGAACGGAGTGGAGAAATGGGTTTCTGGGCCCAAAATGGATATAAAATACTGAATTAGGGTTTTGCGGATGAATAGTGTCAGATGATGAATAGTAATATTTTACCATTCTTGGGTGAAAAAGTAGTGATGAACAGTAACTAATACCACTGTTCATGACAGTGAGCAGTGAAAAATTAGATTTTCGGTTGAATAGTGATTTTTGAATGAACAGTAAAAACCGAATTTGAAATGAACGGTAAATGGCAGAAATTAGATGAGCAGTAAAAGATCGGCCCGGCTACTATAGCGGCCCAAGGCCTGATTTGGCCGGGCCGAACCGGCCCGTTCGGCCGAGCCAAGCGGCACCTTAGCGAACCTTTTAAGGCACAGCCAACCGCGCTGGGCTCGAGCCGCGGCCGAAAGGCAGCAGCTCACTCTCGCCCGATGGCGGCAACAAGCTGCGGCAGCGGTGGTGGCCGGCGACGGCGATGGCCAGCAACAGGAGCATCACCGAAGCGAGTTGAACCCATTTTGGGGTTTTGTAGGGGCGGAGGAGGTGCGGGAATAGGGTGGCGACGGCGACCGAGAGGTGGCGGCGGAGGAGCACGGTGCCGGCGAGCTCTGGCGGGGAAGAGGGTAGGGCGAGGTGGGGGAATGGTTGGCGGCGGTGCGGGGGTGCTACCGCCGTAGGTGGGAGGGGAGGGGAGGAAGGAAGGCGGCGGATTTTACCGAAGCTTTGCTTCGGGCGGAGAGAGGAGGCGGCGAATTCTTCGATTGCGTCGGCGCCGGGGAAGGAGGAGGCTGGGAAGGAACTGGAGGTGGGGATGAGGAGATGAGCTGGCCCGAGGTGGATTTTTATAGGCTGGGGAGGCGGTGGGAGCGGTGAGGCGGTCGCGGTAGTGGAGGTGAGGTGGCGGCGGGAAGAACCTTCGTGCGGCGCCGAGAGGGAAGAGGTGGCGGCGAGGCGGGGCCAGGTGGAGGTGGTGAAGGCGGGGGAAGGCTTTGGAGAGGAGAGGTGGCGCGGGAGGTGGCGGTGACAGCAGCAGCGGGGCGGTGATGGCGTCGGTGTGTGACGCAGGGGAGAAGAAGAACGGGGGAGGAAGAAGGAAGAAGAAAGCGCCGGGGAAGGAGGCGCCTCCGGCTAAGAGAAGCGCATTTCTGAAAATGGAAAGCGGGAAATCGGCTGGAGTTTCCAAAAATGAAAGGTTTTCAAAATTTGAACAAAAGTTTCAGAAATTTTCAAATTTCAAAATTTCGGACTGTTTCAAAAACTCACAGATTTAATCAGTAACCACGTAACAGTATTGACGAGGATCTAATAATCCTCATTTTTATCTTTTATCTATAATTCTTATTATGGGTAAATATGATGTCACACAGTCCCAGGTACCCTTATCTAAAGGGAGAAGTCAATGAGTGGTTGTAAGTCTTGCTACGACTATATCATGGTCGTAAGTCCTTCTCGACCACTACATAGTCGTAAGTCCTTCTCGACTACTACCTAGTCGTAAGTCCTTCTCATTGCTACACGTCGTAAGTTCTTCTACGACCGGGTAAACTCGACCACCTTATAATCAAACCTACGGTGAGTGGGTCCAATTGATTAAGGAATCAGAGTGCGCACGCACTATTATTCCGCTTATTAATGGTGCGTAATTACCCCATTATCTCGGAAGATAATTGCGGACGGCGTGAAGCCGCGGCGCCGGTATTCATCGACATCATGCGCGTTCTTGAATTAATCAGCGCATTTCCGCAGACAAACGGCTACTTCTTCACGACTATATAAGGGCATCGATCGAGAGAGATAAGAGGAAAAAAAAAACAAGAGCGATCAAGTAGGAACACAAGCGCTATTCTCTGTAATAGTCTTAGTCTTTTACTTGATCATCAAGAATACCATACACGGGATTAGGGTTATTATTCTCTCGGAGAAGGCTGAACTGTCTAAACATCCGTGTCAATCCACTCTGCGTGATCTTATCTCTAGGAGACCCCCCGAATCAAACAATCTTTACGTAAGATCGGTTCTAATACACCGACAATTGGCGCCGTCCGTGGGGATCTTCCGGTAATCTCTTGTCAACATATTCTCTTTTTCCAATCTCATGCAATCATGGCGGGAGAATGGAGCGAGGAGAAGCTGGTTTGACTTGGCGGTCTGTGAGCGTCGACATGGATGCGGTTTCGACTATGAGCCGAGTGATGCATCGGCGATGGTGATGTTGCCTTGGAGATTATTCTCGAAACCATCCCATTAATAGAGTTGAGGAGGGATCCTTATCCCCCACAACAATACGTCCAACAGAGGAGCCATTTCCCTCAAAGGACAAGGGTCAATCCGACCAGGACCGCCCCCAGGAGGACTCACAGCGACGAGAGTTTCTTCTCCAGTGTTCAAGTCCCCTTAAGGCGGTCCGACTTGGTAAGTCAAGTTACGGAGCCACCATTCGAGGACTCCACGGCATCTAGTGATTCTCTCTCGGGGTAACTCCAGAGAGGTGGGATCAAGCATGCTTTTCTGCAAATTCGGCCGTCTCCCAGATCTCATTTGCGAGCGAGGCGATTATAACCGGATTTCCCTACGGAGGATTACTCCAAGTCGCGGATGGTGTCCTCGAGCACTCCTCAAGCGGGAGGCCTCGGCGCAAGTGAGAATCATCAGCGGAGGTCTTCGTCCTTCCCCAAATCGAGTCGACCTCATGGAGGCCGAGATAAGGACACTCCCGAAGATCACACACTGCGCCCCTCGTGGTAATGGCAAGGGCACCACCGTTGGCGAGAGAGGACCAACACTACGATGAGCGAGAAATCCTCGACATTCTCGCACTCCACTAAGAAGGCCTCAAAGACACGAGGAGGAGGATTTTGATGTCGTTAGAAGAAAGAAAATTGCGATCGAGAAGAACTTGCAGGCGCATTCAACATCGATCGGAGGAGGTACAAGAACTCCGAACATCAGCGACTTGCTCGAGAATCGATCAAGAGCTTGCTCGAGCGCGAGTCACGATCTCTTTCTTTGAAGAGATTACGCAAAGACTTATTTGTGATGACAAGGCGGAGGTACCTCATCGACAACACTCGGTAGTCGTAGCAATCGACTTCCTCATTCTGATCAATCGAATATTTCTCGTAGGAATCGACCACGACCATAAGTCGAATCGATTCCCTATTCGAAAATACCGTTCGATCGGTGAAGATCAAGCCCCTCGAAGAGGTGATCATTCACCACTTCGACAAAGAAATTCTAGCGAGTGGAATACGAGGAGTATTCTCCTCGTAGGCGAGGCCTACTACGAGCAGTCGACTGTTCAGGGTATCGTCGTATCGATCACTGGTGACATTAACCCTTCTTTTCTACAAAGAAGGCGTCAAGAAGTGATTCTGGATGCGGGCATTTTCGCGACCTTGAGCGGTTCGTGGCCACCTCATTTTCGACCGATGAACATGGAGAAATTTGATGGATCTCAAAATCCCATCAATTTCTTGAGATCTATCTAACAATTGTCCGAGCGGCGGGAGGAGGAGAGCATGTAATGGCGAATTACCTTAGTGTGCTCGAAGGATCCGCTCGATCGTGGTTATTAAACCAACCACTCGAGTCGATCTACTCTTAGCAACACCTCTGTGATCTTCTCAGCGAATTTCCAAGGCACATACAACCGCCGAAAAGAAGGCGACTTGCCGGATAAAGCAGAACAACAACGAAACTTTGCGTCAATTCATCAAACGCTTTAGTCAGGTTCGTAACTCAATTCCGGAAATTTCTGATTCCTCTGTGATCAGGGCTTTTAAGCAAGGAGTCCGCAGTAGAAGAATAACGGAGGACATTGCTCTGAATCCTCCCAACAACATTGTTCTTAGAACTCTTGAGATGGCGATCGATATGCAAGCGCTTACGAGGCGGTCGAGTGGAACAACACTATCGATCGAGAAACATATACTCCTCGAGAGCGGTGAAGTTGGTAAGGATAAAAAGCAAAAAGTCCAAGAAGAAAATAAAAAATCAAAAACCACAAGCCAGTGGTTCCAAGGAGGTTCTAGCCGTGAAAGATGGAGAGCCCCAAACCACCAAGTCGTACCCTGATCAAGGCAAAGGTAAGCGCCCTGATCGTAGGAACGACAAATCAAGGTGGTGCCCTTTTCACAAAAGGAAGGACATGACCTCCATAGCTGAGGTTTTCCAAAGAAAGCTCGAGGACTACTACAACGGCAAAGCACCACTCCCTACTCTCGGCGGGTGGGACATACGAGTGGCCAAAAGTCGTCGGATGATGAGGAGATGCCGTTCAAGATCCGCAACATACCGTTGAGCACATCTACGGAGGATCATCGGCATCGACTCCAAGCGACAACAAAGGCTGCGGACGAGAGGTAAATTCTCTACATACTCCTCTCGTCAATAAATTACCGAAGTGGTCGGAAGTTACCATCTCTTTTGAGAAAGATGACTGTCCGATCACTACGAGTCGATCAGGTCGATATCCGATTGTGGTCGAACCCACCATCAACAACTGTCGGGTCAATCGAGTGTTGGTTGATGGTGGCAGTTCTTTAAACATATTATTTACTAATGCCTGGGCGAGATGCAAGTACCGGGACAAAGGTAAGGCGATGCGATACTCCTTTCATGGAATTGTGCAGGGGTCTTGACCAAACCTATTGGCCAAGTTTCTCTTCCTTTAACATTTGGCTCACCAAGTAATTTCAGGACAGAGAAAGTCTCCTTTGATGTGGTCGATTTCGATACGGCATATAATGCCATACTCGGACGACCAACTTTGGCAAAATTCTTAATGGCTACTCATTACGGGTATCAATGTCTTAAGATGCGAGTCCCAAAGGAGTGATCACCATTCGGTGTGACAAAAGATGGCGTATAGTTGCGATCCGTCGATCCTCGAGATGGTTGGTCAAATACCAACTCGAGATGAAAGTCGACCTTCGACTAGCAAGTCGAAGTCTAAAGTCGCACCAAAGCCGAGCGACCAAGTCAAAGAGGTTCCTCTGGACGCAGAAGAACCCTCGAAGACTGTTCGCATCGGGGAGACTTCCGACCCCAAATAGGAAGACGCCCTCATTACCTTCCTCCGAGCTAACGCAGATGTCTTTGCGTGGCAAGCATCCGACATGCCCGAGTCCCGGGAGGTGATCGAGCACGAGGCTTGCTTTACGGCACGATAAAGTACCGTAAAACAAAAATTACGGAGATTTGCCCACGATCGGCGAGATGCTATTAAATCGAGTTGGATAAGCTACTTAAAGCGGGCTTTATAAGAGAAGTCAACCACCCGGTGGTTGGCTAACCTGTAATGGTCAAAAGTCAAATGGCAAATGGCGTATGTGCGTGGACTTTCTTGATCTTAATAAAGCTTGTCAAAAGATGATTTCCCTTTACCTCGTATCGATCACCGGTTGATTCAAGCTGCGAGTTGTGAGATATTAAGTTTTTAGATGCATATTCGGATACCACGGATCAATATGTGTTTAAGCGATGAAGAAAAGACCGCATTCATTACTCCATTTGGTACCTTTTGCTATGTCAAAATGCCATTTGGTCTAAAGAATGTCGGTGCTTCTTTCAACGCTTAATGCAATCGACTTTTCATCTCAATTAGGCCGAATTTGGAAGCCTATGTTGATGATCTAGTCGTAAAAGCATTAAGAGACTTAATCATATCACCGACCTACAAGAAACATTCGACAACCTCGAAAGCACGCTTAAAACTCAATCCAGAGAAGTGTGTGTTTGGAATTTCTTGGAAAATTGCTTGGATTCCTAGTATCCGAGCGAGGAATCGAAGCAAATCTGAAAAATAAAAGCCATCCTCGGATCGTCCTCCAAACACAAAAAGGAAGTCAAAAACTCACTTTGGGTGCATGGCGGCTTTAAGTCGTTTCATCGCACGACTAGGAGAAAAGGACTACCTTTCTTTAAACTTCTCGGGAGACATGAAGGTTTTGAGTGGTCGAGCGAGGCAAGCGTTGCCTTTGAGGATGTCAAGAGGTATCTTTCGAGTGCTCTGTTACGGTTTCTCCAAAGCCGGAAGAGGCGCTCTTAATTTACCTAGTCGCCACGCCACAGGCGACAAGCGCGATACTAGTCGTAGAACGTGAAAGCGTACAACGACCGGTTTACTCGTCGGTGAAGTTTTACGGGCCTAAGGGCGTTACCCTCAAGTCCAAAAACTTCTATATGCCCTCCTCATGTCTTGAGGAAATGCGGCATTATTTTGGCGCACAAAATAGGTGTGCGTCGAGTTTCCTTTAGGAGCAATCCTCCATAATAAGGAAGCAATGGGGCGCATGGCAAAATGGTCGATCGAACTTGGGAGTTCGACCTCCATTCGTGTCGACGGCCATAAAATCGGATCTTGGCGGACTTTGTCGCCGAATGGACAAATCTGAACTGTTCAGGATCCCGATCTGATTCCACGACCGATGGATGATGTACTGACGGGTCACTTACTTTAAGTGGCTCGAAATTTGAGGTGAGTCTGGTATCTCCTCTAGGAGAAACCTTAAAGTATGCCATACAATTAAACTTTCGGGCTACTAACAATGTAGCAGTACGAAGGTTTGCTAGGCGGCATACAGTGCGAAAGCACTCTCGATTAAATCGACTACTCGTGAGAGGAGACTCTCAACTAGTCGTGAATCAAATCGGAAAGAGTACCAATGCTCTAGCTCAACAATGGCTCGGTACTTATCAAATCGTAAGCTAGAAAAACATTTTTAGGTTTGAGGTACAATTTATCCATCGAAAGGATAATTTCCTCATGAGACCAACTGGCTCGGATGGCTTCTTCCCGATCCACGAGTACCAAAGGAGTTTTCTTGGAGCAACTCCAAAACCGTCTACAGTCGAAGAACCGAAACACCTCCTCTTGAGATGGCCTCATTAGATTACGAGGATACGGATGATTCCCATCTACGAGTATCTTTACAAGGGTTCCGTGCAAAGATGATCTTGAAGCGGATCGATTATCCCGAAAAGCCAAAATGTATACTTTGGTTGAAGGAGTCCTCTATAAGCGAGGAACCCAAGGAATACTCATGCGATGCATTCCATAAAACGAAGGAATAACACTCCTTCACGATATACACAAGTGGCATCCGTGGGACGCATGCCTCCTCTGAGAACATTGGTTGGTAAAGCCTTTCGACAAGGTTTTTCTTGGCCTCTGACTCTGTCGATGCTATGGAGGTGGTTAAAAGTGTGTCGAGTACAATTCCATGGTAGACAGATACACCAACCACTCAAGCATTACAAACAATACCTCTTTCTTGGCCTTTTGCGACACAGGGGCTTGATATCCTAGGACCGTTTCCCAAAGCTCCGGGAGGTTTGAATTCCTTTTGTGGCTATTGACACGTTCACAAAATGGATCGAAGTGAACTCATGTAGCGGGATAACAACAGGCGACAAAAAGGTTCATGATGAGAAGCGTAATTAGTCGATTTGGAGTTAAGTCGGATAATTACGCACAATGGTAAACAATTATGCAAGTGCAAAATTTGAGGAATTTTGCGGCGAGTTAGGTACCAAGCTATGCTATGCTTCATTGCACATCCCCAAAGCAATGGGGCGGTCGAGCGTGCAAGCGGCCAAATAATGCGAGGAATTAAAACTCGAGTCTTCGACCCGACTTGTTAGCGCTCGGGGCTTGGGTACAAGAATTACCTTCCATATTATGGGCGGTTAAATGCGACCACCAATCGAGCAACAGGAGAAACACTATTTTTCTAGTTTTGGGCGAAGCCATGCTTCCTCGGAGCTAAAATTGCGGTCGACACGAGTTGAAACCTTCAACAACTCGGACCGAGGAACAACTTCGAGCGGATGACATTAACCTACTCGAAGAGAGGAGAAACCTAGCCTTAATCCGTTCGGCGGTCTACCAACAAGCCTGCGCGAATACTATAATCGTAAGGTCCAACCTCGCGACCTTCTTGTAGGTGATTTGGTATTGAGGCTCGCCAATCCAAGTCTAATCGGAATAAACTTTCCCTAAATGGGAAGGTCCTTACGATGGTCGAAGTAACTTCGGCGAGTCGATCACGACTAGCAATGGAAGATGGACAGGTTCTCTCAAACTCTTGGAACATCGACCGATTCATAAATTCTATGTGTGACCAGTTTCTCAGGCAATAAAAGTCCAGGTTCTTTCTACCTCTTTTTGCCTTAATTTTTGAGTAGTGCTTTTTTAATCTTTCGACTATGATATGAAAACACGCAGTTTTCTTTACTTTGGCGGCGAAAGCGTCATCCGGTGAAACTTCTCCTCTCTGCATGTGGCTCTGCCCACTAGAAGGAATTTCCTAGCATCGACTCGTTACTCACTTTTTCAGTCAATACAAAGAGCTCGGGTTTTATCTAGTCATAATGTTATCAAAGCCAACTCTCTCAATCTTAGTCTATTTTTTCCAGTAAATTCAAAAAAATATTCTAAGTAGAGTGCACTTTCTTACATTTGTTCGACCACATTTGGTGTACTCGATTTGTTTTAACTGGTCGAAGGAAGAGACACACCTAGTCGAAGTCTTTCCTCTCTGCATGTGGTCACCGCCACTAGAAGGAAACTTCCTAGTGTCGCTCGATCTCCTACTTTTGCTCTTGGAAAAGACTTATCAAGTCCACCAAAAAGGACGAGCGAATGACTAAAGTACTCTTAGGCGTTTGTTTAACTCAAGTTCTTTGTTCTTAGGTTTGATTAAACTAGTCGGAGATGGGAACATCACCTAGTCGAAGTCTTTCCTCTCTGCACGTGGTCCTGCCCACTAGAAGGAACTTCCTAGTGTCAAGTCGTTTCTACTCTTTTCGACCAGTGCTTAACAACCACAACAAAAGCTATAAGTTAAATAAACCTCTCTTTGTTTTCAGAAACCCCATTTTTAAACACTATTTATTTAGATTGTCTAAACAATCTAAGCAAATAGTCGGGGGCTAGGATAAAGTTATTAATTTGACTTCAATTCTTAGTCTTTCGTTCGTTTATTATCTTTTGAGTTACTAACTACTCGACAAGATGATTTTCGGAAATGAAGCGGATCATATATTACTCATTAACAAAATTATGCGCCTTACAAGGTAGTTACAAGATTACTCGAAGGGAGAGCCTAGTGCATTTCCTCCGCCACCTTTTACTGTGTTGCATTTCCTCAATCGCACGACTTGCCTCGATTCGGAGACGGTCAAGTCGGCTTCAATTGGTTTAACATTAAGGCGGGGTCTTGAGCTTTAAGTTTCGCCAAAGCGTAACTTACTGCGACTTCATTGCTTCCCTTATTGATTCAACAGATTAGTCTTGAGTGGTCACCATTTCTTGCAATTTTCCGACTTGTTCCCCAATGGTACTTATGTGGCAGCTATGGTATCTTCTCGAGGAGTTTTCCCTCGAATGTAGCTCACTAAGCACATTGTTCAGAGAGTGATGTCGCCTTGAAGACTAGTCTTCATCGACTCCATCTCTGTTGGGTACAAGTCGAAGCCTCATGAAGCTTCTTGTTTTCGACCACTTGTTACGAAAAGAATAATATCGGTCAAACAAAATATACTTCTAGAGGAAGATAACACAAAGATAATTATAGGTAAAGCTTTTTCTTACCTACTAATTGAGAATCCAATTTCTTGACCTCTTCTCGATGGGAAGCAGCGGTTTGACATGCTTTTGCCCCATACTTTGATGTCCTCTGCATTCATCTTAGTAATGCGGACGGACTCATTGCAAATTAAGGTCTTTGCTTGGATTTCAGCCTCAAGGCTTCTCAATTGGGCGATAATTTACGAACAAGAAATTGTCATTAGAAAAGGAAAATACTCAAAAGGACAACAGTAAAGAGTTACTTACATGTTACTTGAGTTCTCAGAACTTCGAGTTCTTGATCCTTATTCTTGGTAATACGGGAAAACTCCTGAATTACCAAAGCTTTGTCTCCAACTTCAGTCCTGAGCTTTCGCATCTCATTTTCTTTATCTAAAGAAGAAATGAGAGTTAAGTAAAGGTTAAAACTCAAAAGCAGTCTTAAGTTCAGCACTTACTGTTTATTTTTTCCTGCAATTTCTTAGATGCAGAGACAGTCTCTCGAAGTCTATCCGAGAGAACTAATACTTCATTCCTTAGCCTCCTCGACTCCTCTTTTTCATAGTCGAGTGAGTCAGCTAAGGTCTTCGTATCACTGTTTAACCTACAAAAAAACAGGAACGAAGATAAACATCAGCTGAATGGTTGTGAGTACTTCTACAACCACCAACCTAGTCGTAAGTTTTTCTGCGACTAGGATATGGTTGTAAGTCTTTCTATGACCACTACCTAGTTGAAAGTAGTCGTAAGCTTTTTCGACTAATACTTAAATCATGAGTTTCTTCCATGACTTTTCTCGTGAAACATTTTACAGTATTTAAGTCAAAAACAACTATGAATGATAAGTGACTTACCACCTCTCGCCTCTGCAGAGTAATTCTTTCTCTTGTCTTAGCTCTAAAAGTTGTCGATGATACTCACCGACAACAGCAATTTGCTCCAGAGCTTTCTGCAAGAAGAAAACAGTGAGAAGGGAAGGAAAGCCACATATATAAGTATTCTGAAGATACTTACATTCATAGTCGTTCTAGCAAAAATCGAATATACAAGGTCAAGGTCTTTGCGCAGCTTATCTATCCTCGCGACTTTATCCCACCACACCTTCTCGAGGCGCTCGTTGTCAAAAGTATTCTCCGTATTGGGAATATCTTTGGGATGGGGACTCACACACGAGATCTGTGTGGCGCAGACCCTCGACGGAGGCGAGGCCCAAAGAAGTCACCACGAAGTTGAAATTTTCTCCTTCAGTTCGTGATTTCTCTTTGGGTAGGGAAGGAACGCCTCCTCGATTTCCTTCCCAGGCGGTGCATAGGTGGTCACCACCTTGACGAGAGGTTTCCACACCGCCTCTGTTGTTTCTACGACTTGATGGTCGTGGCGGCCACCTCAACGATAATACCGCTACCTCAAGAGTCGTGAATTCGACTTGATAGATGTGGGAGACACTGCAGGAGTCTCGACTTCATCGGCCACAGGGCCAAGGGTGATGCTTGACCACCTCCGTTGCTACCTCTCCAACGGTGAAGGGATAGCAATGGACTTCTCAGCAGAAGCATTCGGGAAATTTGAAGAGTCGGACTAAAATAAAGAAAAGCAAATCAGGTTGTGAAAAGAAAAAGGTAAATGTCGTTCTTACACTTGATACATTTCACATACCTCGCACTCGGTCTTAACCAGGAATTTTGGAGCAATCCTCCCAGCGGAGGACCTCTTCTTCTCCACGACCACGTCAGTCGAGGTTCAACAATTGGCTCGGCTCGACCACGTGCGGTCGTAAAGTTTGAACAGAACGAGCTCGGTTTCTGATCTTTTGGATGGGCGAGATCGGTCTCGACCATTCCGAAGCGACAACGCCCTCGATTGCGAGTTGTCTTGATGCGACATCGTCCTTCATAAAGACACAAAATCCTTCCAGTTCTCCTTTCAAGTTTCTTAATAAAACTAGGAGTGGCACCAATCTGCGAAAGATTAGTGTCATAATAGAAGGTACCTTAGCCTTGCGAGGTTTGCGCTGAGAGGTTCAAGCGCTTCAACCTCTTCGGCCGACCAGTGCGGCCTCGGCTTGGATACAACTACATTGCCGCGGTCTCCGTAGAGGTTTGGTCGAAAGACCGAACTCGAACTTGCTCCCCCTTGTCGGCAGATTTTACAAGTCGGCGTCTCTTGAGGAGGAGCCGAGTCTTTGTCTTCGACAACCCGGCGCCAATAGTCATCAAGGCGACTTCTTCGTCGTCTGGCGATTTTCCATGCCTACTTTACGTAAAGCAAAGCGAGAAAAGAAGAATCACTAATTTGTCGTAAGTTTTTCTACGACTAGTACCAAGTCGTAAGTTTTTCTCGACTTTTCTTGATTGTAAGATATTCTCGATCACCATTAGTCGTAAGTATCTTCTACGACTATAAAGTCCTAAAGAGAGAACCAGATTTACGATTACCTTTAGGCGCTCTATCCTTTCATCTGCGGACAAAACCGCAATGACTTGAGGAACCGCCCTCGGTGGCGGGGACTTCTCACGAGATGAGTCGACTGCGAGTCAACCTCGGCTGTGAAAGATCGTAAACAGATAAAAATATTAGACAAGGTTGAGAAAGACCAAGCGGAGAGTTAAGTCGACAATTGCTTACCCTCCTCGTAGTCTCGGTGGGGTCTCCTCTCCCGAGTACCTCCACATAGGAGATGCTCGTTTCTTGAGAGGACTAATTGGCGTGTGATGAAATCTTTCACCACATGCCATCCGTCGACCCTTCTTCCTTCAAGTCCTTAATGGCTTGAATATAAGGGCTAATCCGGTTGATATCTTGAGGTTGAGTCCCATGAAGATTTCTTTTCATGACCTTCCCCACGAAAGAAAGGTGTCTTGAGAGGTGACCTTCGGTAGAACCACCTCTTCCTCGGCTCGACCCACGAAGGCCGGGTGAAACTCGAATGTACTCCTTCGACTTGAGTCGTGGAGCTTGAGACCGCGACTTCCGGCGATTCGGTTTGTCGAGCCATCCCATAATAATATTGGAACACTCGAGATCCGCGGAATCCCAGTGCGCCTCGCACGATATACGAACACACTCAACATGGTAATGGAATTGGGACCTAAGTTCACGGTTCCACCCCAAAGTGTTCGAGTACTCTATGAAGAAAGGGGTGGCGAGCAATCGAAGGCCGCACTCACAATACGCTTGGAAGGCGGTTTGCCCATTTTCCCCGATGGCGATCTTGCCCAATAGCGGAATCCACTTCACGAGCCTTCTCTGGAATCTTCCGGCATCGACCAAGATCTTGATCTTAGCGCATCCATCTCCGATTCCTCCCATTCGAAACTCTCTTGGCCATTTCGCCGAAGCAAGTTTTTGATTGGGTTGACAATGAGAAGATGAAACCTAGTCGAAGACGGAGAAAGCAAAGCTCGAAGAACGGCGAGTGATTTGGGAAGAGTAAAAATCCAAGTCTACCTCTGGTAAGTTTTATAACATACGATCTCCGCCGCTTGAAACCGTCCGGCTATAGGTCTATGATAGATGGTTGTACCGCCGGGAACCGCTTCATCGGACAAGTCTATGAGAGGCGGTTGCAATTCTCCGGATGGTCCGTTCGAGAAAAAGTAGGTACGTATTATCACCTCAAAGCAAAATTACATTCTTGACCAAGTCTTTCTAGTCGAAGGAAGTATCAATCGGAAGAGCTTTTCTCCGATTCCCTACCACGACCATCGAGACGGTCATAGGGGTTTTATGACTTTTTAATAGTCGTAAGCAACCTTCTGATAAAGCAAATTCTGGTCAAAGCAACACTCAAATGTCGAAGAGTTTTTCCTTCGACTATCGTTCTCGACATTCTCATGGTCGTAAGTCCATTTACTGAAACCTTTATCAAGTAAGTTACTTTCACTTGAAGTCGGGGCTAGATGGCGAGGATCTAATAATCCTCATTTTTATCTTTTATCTATAATTCTTATTATGGGTAAATATGATGTCACACAGTCCCAGAGGTACCCTTATCTAAAGGAGAAGTCCAATGAGTGGTTGTAAGTCTTGCTACGACTATATCATGGTCGTAAGTCCTTCTCGACCACTACATAGTCGTAAGTCCTTCTCGACTACTACCTAGTCGTAAGTCCTTCTCATCGCTACACGGTCGTAAGTTCTTCTACGACCGGGTAAACTCGACCACCTTATAATCAAACCTACAGCGAGTGGATCCAATTGATTAAGGAATCCGAGCAGTGCGCGCACTATTATTCCGCTTATTAATGGTGCGTAATTACCCCATTATCTCGGAAGATAATTGCGGACGGCGTGAAGAAGCCGAGCGCGGTAATTCTTGCCATCATGCGCCTTCTTCGAATTAATCAGCGCATTTCCGCGAACAAAGCGGCTACTTCTTCACGACTATATAAGGGCATCGATCAGAGAGATAAGAGGAAAAAAAACAAGAGCCAGTCAAGTAGGAACACAAGCGCTATTCTCTGTAATAGTCTTAGTCTTTTACTTGATCATCAAGAATACCATACACACATGATTAGGGTTATTATTCTCTCCGGAGAAGGCCTGAACCTGTCTAAACATCCCGTGTCAATCCACTCTGCGTGATCTTATCTCTAGGAGACCCCCCGAATCAAACAATCTTTACGTAAGATCGGTTCTAATACACCGACAAGTATAGATAACCGCGATCTATATAGTCCTTCACGTCATCGTATGCTTAAAAATATATATAGAGACAATACAAATAGGTGACTATTGTTTCTACTTCGGTGAGCCCACAATGGGCATGACGCCGTCTATAAGTGAGTGCATTGGTTCACCCTAATAGATCACTTGATCAGCAACAAACGACCCTCTCTATATCTCTCCTCCAAATCAGCACGCATCTAGTATTCTTGTGTGACATCGTTTATAGGCAGCTGATGTGGTGGGCATGATCTAAGTGCAGTATTTTTTGCTGTCAAAATCAAGTGAAGAGACGATCATTGCCAACATGCAGGGAAAACAAATTCGTTTTGAAAAAATATTCGGAGGGGAACGAATTCGACGAAATTCAGCGGATTTTCAAACTGGACAAAATTTGAACTTGAAATTCGAACAAAATTTAACCAAAATTTGGACGAAATTAGACCGAATTTTGTTTAAAATCAAATTTAGGATGTAATTTGTCCAAATTCAAATATTTCTAATTTTTTTGAATGATTTGAAAATATTTTGGAGGACAAAATCACTGAAATTTCTAGAGTTTCGCCGAAATTAATTTCCCTGCCAATATGTGCATCGGTGCATGGCAAAGAAAGTAGTGGCATCCATTCACTCTTTTTCAAACGGTCTTTGCAGCATGGTGAAGTTAGGGTGAACAGCTCAAGTGCATATACTTTCCCTTGGGAGGTAGAGATGGAAGTGGGCGTACGACAAGCATAAAGACAGTTACAGTTACAGTGCCACGTCGATCCTTAATTCTCTCTAGCTCACTGAGTCGACACAACTGTTGGGAAATTATAGGCTCAGCCCAGTAGCTCGGCCATGTATGAGCATCCCATTCTAAACTCTAGTGGAATCAATAGACTATAAATATGGAGTACTAGTCATTGTAAAACACTGATTTTGTAAAGAAAATTATCACAATCATTGATCTTGATCCAGAGCCTACATTACTCACTAAATGAAAGAAAAGAACAGATTGTGAAGATTAGAAGAAGGCAATAGAAGTAGAATTATTATCTTTGAATAAAAAAAGTTTTTGAGTCTGTAAGCCGCACGCCTTCCCATGTGCACCCCGTATGGCATAAATAAGTATTTATTCGAAAGACAAATGAAAATAATGAAGTAAAGCAAGGCTTATTGCACAAGATTTCACTCAACGTCCAGGAGTTGTTTATGAAGAAACCTATTCTCCAGTTATTGACAGAACCACCCTTTAGATATTTAATAGCAATATTAGTCAACTTGAAATTTTGAAATGATATAGATGGATGTGGTAACTGCACATCTTTATAGAAATTTGGATTCCGATATTTATATGAAGGTACCTGAATGTATCCCTGTCCCGAACCAAGACAGAGCAAATAAAAATCTGTACAGCGTGGAACTCAGAAAGTCATTGTACGAACTTAAGCAATCAGATAGGATGTAGTATAATCGCTTGAAGCGACTTTCTATGCAAGAAAGGCTACACGAACAATAAGGATTGTATATGTGTATTTACACGACGATCCAGGGATGGATTTTGTATAATTTCAGTGTATGAAGATGATCTTAACATCATTGAAATCCTGAAAGGTATTAGGAAAGCAAGCACTTATCTGGAGTCGAAGTTCGAAAAAAAAGATTTGGGTAAAATCAAATATTGCCCAGGCTTGCAGCTTAAGCATGCCCCTGAAGGGATTTTAGTACATCAGTCAACCTACACTCAGAAGGTGTTAGAAATGTTTGATTTTGAAAAGGAATACCCTTCGAAAGTGCCGATGGTCGGGAGATCCTTGCAGTAAGAAAAGGACTCGTTCAGACCTAAAGAAGAGGGGGAGGAAGTCCTAGGACCAGGATTCTCATACTTAAGTACAATAGAAACACTCATGTATTTAGCAAACTGTATTAAATCGGAGATTGCATTTGTCGTGAATCTATTAGCAAGGTATAGTGCAGAACCTAACAAAAGGCATTAACAGGGAATGAAGAACATCTTCCGATACCTCAAAGGAAGCAAAGACATTGTTCTGTTCTACAGAAAGAACCAAGACATGTCTATAAACGGCTATGCGTATGTCGGGTACCTGTCGGAGCCGCATACAACCAAGTCGCAAACAGGCTATATATTCCTACGTTGTGGAACGGCAATTCCATTAAAATTGTTTAAGCAAAGCCTTGTATTTACTTCGAGAAACCACTCAAAAATCATAGCACTATACGAGGCCTCACGAGAATGTTTTTGGCTTCAGCGGATGATTCACCACATCCAGCAGTTGTGTGGATTGAATACCGCATAAATTCCCACTATTATCTATGAAGATAATGCAGCTTGTGTTACATAAGTGCAGATGGGTTATGCGAAGAGCCATCTCACAAAGTATATCAACCCCAAGTTCTTCTATGCTCATGAATTGTAAAAGATGGACGGAATTAAAGTAATGTATACTAATTCATGTGAAAATCTTGCAGGTTTATTCACTAAGTCACTTCCAGTATCTAGTTTTGAAAGGTGCATACGTGTAATTGGAATGATAAGACTTAGAGAAGGGAGAATTTTCACGAACTCATTATTAAAATTTGATCACGAAGATCGAGTACCTAAAGAGTAAGTCCTATATATTAAATAAAATTGGGTGGATTATACCATTTTTCCCTTAGCGAATTTTCCTGAAGTTTATCGGCTAAGGTTTTTAACGAGGGAATTCGTGCAACGCAGCAGAATGTGTGGCATACACTCTTTCTCTAAATTTTTTCCACTGGGTTTTTATAGAGTTTTAACGAGGTATGAATATGTGAGGATGGGTGCCTAAGGTTGAGTGTTGGGAAACTATGGGCTCGACCCAACAGTCGGCCCATGTGTGGACGCCCCATTCTAAACCCTGGTAGTGTATGTAGACTATAAATAAGGGGTACTAACCATTGTAAAAGACTGATTGTATAAAAAGCAATAATAAGAAACAAGAAGCTCTCCATATCTATGTGTTCAATCTATTTTTCTGTTCTTATATTCTTATATTATACTTGCAATTCTAATTTTATCTACGAGATAATCGCTCGAATTAAATCTCAACAGCAAAAGGATTTGCTGATTTGCTGGTCGCGCGGTGGGACCTCCTCACTGTCACTGGCTGGCCTCTCACTCTCGGTCAGCCTCAGCCTCAGCCTCGTGCATGTAGATGTACATGTAGCTGGTGTCTATATAGATCGAGATTCGAGAGTAGAGACCCCCTCACACTCCACCTTACTTCCATTCCCGGCGAGCAGCTCGCTAGCTCCCCCGCCCTCTTTATTTCTCGGTCGATCCCGGCGAGGCGGCCCGCAGAGAGCTAGAGGCGGCGGCGGGCGCAATGGCGGACACGGAGGGTGGAAAGGTATGCGGCTTGCCGGAGCGGGTGCAGCTCCATGTGGCGATGCTGGCGCTGCAGTTCGGCTACGCGGGGTTCCACGTCGTGTCGCGGCTGGCGCTCAACATGGGCATCAGCATGCTCGTCTTCCCCGTCTACCGCAACATCATCGCCCTCATCCTCCTCGTCCCATTCGCCTACTTCCTCGAGAAGTACGTTCTCGTGCATGCTTCGATTAATCAACACTCGTGGACAATTAGTATGAAATGCTGGATATTATATTACGTACTGGATTATATTGATGTCAATTCTTAACCTACAATTAATAAGCATGCATGCATGCTGAATAGAGAAGAGTACATTTAATTAATTTCGTCCGTGCTTGCAGGAAGGACAGGCCGCAGCTCACGCTCAACCTCGTTGTCCAGTTCTTCTTCCTCGCCCTATGCGGGTAACTAAGACGTGATATCCACCACAGCCCTCGGTTGCATATGCACCATGCTCAGGTCGATCTTAATTCGTGTACATGTCAATGGCCAGAATAACGGCGAACCAAGGGTTCTACCTTCTGGGCTTGGACAACACGTCGCCGACGTTCGCCTCCGCCATCCAGAACTCCGTCCCGGCCATCACCTTCGCCATGGCCGCCGCGCTCCGGTACGTGCGTGCGTGCGTGCGTGCTACTATACTCCTTAACTCCATCGGCATGTACTAACCCAAATCACGGAATTGCTGCACGCGCGCGCGCAGGATCGAGAAGGTTCGGCTGGACCGGCGGGACGGCGTGGCGAAGGTGGTGGGCACGCTGGCATGCGTGGCGGGGGCGTCGGTGATCACGCTGTACAAGGGCCCCACCATCTTCGGGCCGGGGGACGACAAGACCAATATGCAGGTGTCGTGGTCGGCGGCGATGGCCGGCGAGGGCAAGAGCTGGACGCTGGGGTGCGTGTACCTGATCGGGCACTGCCTGTCGTGGTCGGGTTGGCTGGTGCTGCAGGCGCCGGTGCTCAAGAAGTACCCGGCGCGCCTCTCCGTCACCTCCTACACCTGCTTCTTCGGCGTCATCCAGTTCCTCATCATCGCCGCCTTCATGGAGAGGGACGCCGACGCGTGGCTCTTCCACTCCGGCTCCGAGCTCTTCACCATCCTCTACGCCGTAAGTAAACATACCTACGTACGCCATGTATCTTGCACACGTACGCGCGTATATACGTGCCCTGCCTGTCAGCCTCTCTTGTGAACCTAGCTCTGCCTGCCTAGCTAGCTAGCTAGCTCACTAGTGCTACCTACCCCTAGCTCGTTTTGATTATATCTGTATATATATCAGTCCACTTTAATCACTCCACACACAAACATACATACATACATACAGGTGCAACAAGCTAGCTGTACAAATGATCACTTTTTCCGTTATATATATATAAAAGCTGGGTATACCAGGCCATATATATATATATATATAAAAGCTGGGTATACCAGGCCCTTAAAGCTGCCATTGGCCTGTTGTTTATGGACACTAGCATCACCCACGCATGTAGAGTAGTCTTTTATGATAGCGTATCATTTTATTTAGTCCATAGAGTCAGTGGAGGGCATGATGTCAGAGAAGCCCACTATAGTATATCTCAGATCTTTAAGCTGCACAGCACTACTTACTACTCATTAACCTAACTAAACCATGCATCTGAGTGCTTTTGATCAAATTAAAGGACGTGTGAGAAAAGAGAAGGCAGTTTGAAGACCAGGTATGTAATTAGTAAATCAAAATAATACCGATGCTCTCAATAGTTAGTACTATATATACAAGTAGCATCCAAGATGTTTTTTGTTGGCCGAATTATACCATTTCGGACCAGTGTGCATATGCAGTTGCAAATAAGCTTGCCCCCTTTGAGGCTCGAGCTCATGACAAATCATTTAATTTTGTCCGTCCGTGTGCGCGTGCATGGATACATAATATGCAGGGTTTCATCGCCTCCGGCGTGGCGTTCGCCGTTCAGATATGGTGCATTGACCGCGGCGGTCCGGTGTTCGTGGCCGTGTACCAGCCCGTCCAGACGCTCGTCGTCGCCATCACGGCCTCCCTCACCCTAGGCGAGAAGTTCTACCTCGGAGGGTAATTAATCATATACCTACGTACTCCGTGATCGATGCATTATCTAATTAATCAGATTAATTCGATTCTAAATAAGCAAAAGTCTAGCTGGTGGCTAGCAGTGATGTTTTTCTACTCTCGTATACGTACGTAGGATCATTGGCGCCGCTCTGATCATCGTCGGTCTGTACCTGGTGCTGTGGGGCAAGAACGAGGAGAGGACGCAAGTCGCCATGGAGGCGGCGGCCATGGCACCAGCCACCTCCGCCGAGCGCGACGGCGGCGTCCGGAGCGCCAAGGCCTCCTCCGTCACCCAGCCCCTCCTCCTGCTGCCTTCCTCCTCCTCCGACAACGTCGTCTGAAGAAACGGCCGGCCGGGCCTTCACCTTACTCTCAACATGCTGCAAGCACGCATGGCCCGATCGAGAGTATTTTACGTACGCCAAGATCATGAAAACGCGCGTGCTATATATAGCTTGATGTATTACTATTACCTACCACTACCTACTACTGCCCGGGTTTATTATTTGCTAATTTAATTTGCCTTATTCTAATTGTACTACTGCGTTTGCAATCAGTTAATTAGTTGCTTGTGATCAGCACAATTACAGAGTGTTCTTTCATGGGAGGGACCTTAGCTAGCTACAAATTAACAAATTTCTAAGAAAATTCAGCCTTGCGGATGGGATCCGCCGTGGAGCGGGGGCCTCTCTGTCGTCGATTCGCTGAGTACTTGTGCATATATCTGCCAGCTTTGGCGTCCTTGTTTGCATTGCTTCTCCGTTTGCAATCCTCTAGTTGTTTAGTTGTGAGATCTACTGAGATTAATGCTACTCGATCATGCATGCATTCTTCTCTCGTAGCTAACCGGCGCGCGCCTGCCTCTGCTGGATAATTAGGTAAATAGAAAGCGAGACGCATGCGATAATACAGGGAGCCAGGTAAACAGGCATTTTGGTTTTCTTACATTAGATTATTACAGCGACAGACGAGAGGCGCTTTAAATCAACTTTCATTTACCTTTTCTCCTATTTGAAACAACTCCTTTCTTTTAACCGTTGGAGTTTGATTTCTATATATGCGATTTGTACAGTTTCAAAAACCATTAATTTGAAATACTTTTCTAAATTGCAATTTTGCGATGGATAAGTCCCTTAGCTCTGCATGCTATCGTGTTGCCGTTGGACGTGAACAACTTTGTAATTTTTTCTCCTTCTGGAACAAAACTGTGCCAATAAACACTTAGTATCTCGGGTGGTAGCAATACATATGTCGTCGATACGAGATCGGATAGTAAACCTGTAGACACCTTCGGTCGGATGCGGCGACAGCCAAGGATGCGGCGGAGACCTCAGCGAGAGTCAAGTACCACAATCCGTACAAGTTACAAAATAGTATCCCCTCCCAATTTACAAGGGGTCTTATTTATAGAGGAGGGGGAGCTCTGTGAAGTTGCTGCCCTCGGGGTTAGCTTCCTCCATGGATACTTCCGTCCATCACGTCAAGTAGGTCCCGCCACGTCAGAGATACATGACATTGTCGGCCTTCCATCAATACGGGTGGATAGGACCTCACCGTGTGGCTACCCCGTACCAGGTCCGAGGTGGGATCGTCGATGTGTCGCGTCTCGCTGAGGTCGGATCTTGTTTGCTAAATTTTAAAATTCGTACAGACATCATCCTAATTTTTCGGTTAAACCCTAGTTGCAACCTAGCGGACACGTGGCGGGCGTAGAATGTCACCGCACGGCGGTCATGTGGCAACACCGCGGCGCGGCGGCGTGCGGGGAGGGCGACATGGCGGCTAAAGGTTTGCTGCCGCACGGTGGGTGTGTGGTATGTGTCTAAATTTGTAAAATAATAATAATAAAAAAAGGTCATTCTCGTAATTATGCTTCCAAAACTGGCCAATACAGCCAAGACTTCCATATGTGATTGTGCATACTTGTCCGGGAACCTGGGCCGACGTAAGGCATGATGCCATCCAAGGCGAAGCAACCTCCCACGTTTCTGTTTCTTATCTTTTGTTCTGAAATCTTATTTCTTATCTCTAATTTTAAAGAGCTCTTTGAATTTATAACATCCGGTGGCTGTAATTTAACTATAATTAGGGTCCACTGAATTAAGAGCAGGATGTTTTAGATTTTTTCCCAGAATTTCTAGGTTATTTCTCGTTTTTCCTGGTAACTCTGAAAGAACTGTCATCGACTTTTTATTATATAGTGGATTCGTTCGTTGTATGTATCACAAGAGAAACTTTAGGTTAGTGTTTGACCAAAGGAAGAGGTAAGAGGAAGAGCTAGCTACTTGGTAACAGGGAACACTATTTCGTTTTGAAAGAAAAAAAAATCGGAGGGGGTGAAATTGATCACCGAAATTTCAGAATTTCAGTTCAAAATTTCGGTGATTTTCAAACTGAACGAAATTTGGACTTGAATTCAAATTTTATCCAAATTCAAATTTAAGATGTAATTTGTTCAAATTCAAATATTCCCTTTTTTTGAACGAATCATGGGAATTTTGGAGGGAGACGAAATCATCGAAATCTAGATGAAATTTCGGCGAAATTGTTTTCCAATGTAATAGTCGCCTCGCCTGTGTCCAAATGCAGAGCAGCCCTGGACTTTTGCACATGCATTCTGGCATAGGCCTGTACGTGCTAATATAATGTAATGGGCCACCGCTTCGTGAAAGTTGCGCCATACAATCACATGGCCCTGTCCATTATTGCCCTTGCTCCTGTTTCTTTTCTTCTTCTTTTTTTTTTTCTCCTTGTTAGAAAATTCACACCATACCATACCCACTGAATAACTGAATATCATTTGTCGGCTGGACACTAGTAGCTATACTCAGAAGCATGCCTCTGCCTAGGTCTGTTGTGTCGAGGACCGGAGAGGAGAGGTCCCCACATACTGACATACAGATACAGTAGTACATTGCAAGGGAAAAGATAACTAGTTATAAAACCCGCTCGAGGTCTCGAGTCACTAATCCGGTGGTCATATCGGTCAATAGTCAGACCGTATGTTTTTAAATTATATACACACACCACAAAAATAGGAGCATGTTTAGCTTAATATATGAATTGCCAACTTACATCTTACTATATTTAGATCTAACTATATATTACTATGATTAAAAAATAGAACGGTTAAAATCTAACGTTTACATCTTAACAAAGACTAGAGAGTAGAGATAACCAAAGCAAGTAAGTAGGGAAATACATAATATCTTTCTGATGGGGGCGAAGCTGAGCAGATAATGGAGAGGAGCTCACGACCGGAGTGAGAGAATGAGAAAGATGAAAATTATTTATGTGTAGCCGCCAATTTCACAAGGGGATTCGTACGAAAACCTAGAAGCAGCCAAAGTATGGATACGACATTCAGCTTTGTCTTGAAAAACTCTTTCATCTGAGGGCTTTTGAAAATTAGTCATCCAGATCAAGCAAAACTGGCTGGGTCGACCGGGTTTTTTTCGGATCAATTGCATCTCCGGTCTTGTGAGTGTGCCTAGCCCGGCAAAGCCTCTGAGTCCAGATTTTTCCGATTGGTCTGGTCCGGGTTTTATAACTACAAAAAGAGGAAGAAAATGGTCCAAGGTCCGTTTCTTGTTACGGTTGCTGTCGGGCTACAGTTATGGGTTAGTATTGACCAGCAGCAACCTCTTGTTCCGCTCTGTCTGCAGCTTGGGTTGCTTCTGTCAGGTGAACACAAGAACACAAAGACAAAGCTAAGCTAAGCTAGTGGCCTGTGCTTCTGATCTGCTTAGCCTCTGGATAGGATAGGCCGCTCGGGATTTCCATGGACCCAGCTGCAAGTGGCACAGTGAGCGACTCTCTGACTTGACACGCCACACTAGTAGACCAGACACTAGGCATCTCATCTGAATCCACAAAAGCCATCACTGCCAGCTTAGATGTAAGCCCTTACAGATAGATAACCAGAGCTGGACCGCTGCCTGAGCCTGGACCCCTCCAATGCAATTATGCAGCGCAGGCCCAACACGCATGGAGATGCAGTTTCACTGACATTGCCATATGACATGCATCAACCAATGCAATGCTGCTACCTCAGACAGTTACTCTCCTCATTTCTACTCCCCTCTATACTGGAAGGATGGCTCCAGCAGAAAAGGGAACACCTACACAAGATAAGGTTACCTGTTTCTGCACTGGTTGGTACACATGGAACCGTTCAACATACTCCAAAAAATCCAAACACAAGCAAGCAATGGCTTTCTGTTCATGAGTTACCTCGCCTGACACTGACATTTTGCGTCCAGAATCGTACTAGTAATCGTCAACAACTGCAGAGTCAAACACAACTCCAGTCTTGTGCTTCACTTCATGCAATGAATTGTAATGTCCGGTGCTGAACAAGGACACGTCGCTGCACGGCAAGACAGTATGATCATACAGACATACAAACACGCCACACGACCCGAATGATTCATCGCAAGGACAAACCACTGATTGCCCAGCTGATATAAGTAAGGGGGTATTGTACATCCAGAACTCGACAAAAAGGTCCTAGAAAAAGCTCAAAAACTCGCTATATATCCAACATGATGGACTGGAGCAGCATTCTTTGCCTCCATGGCTACATCCAAACGGCTTCGGTTCGATTTAATGCAGCTAGTTGAACTGAAGAACAGGCTAAGCCTTCACATAAGAACAAAAGCAAAAGCATTGCCAGCTCCCAGTGAGTTCATTGAATTTTATATGTCTATTGGCTAATAAAAACTCAACTTTAAATGCGGTCCAGTATATATTATCAAGATTTTGCCAAGCTGGCACAAGGCTACTTGTCCATGTTCCTTCTTAGATCTAGGCTTAAAAAATCAAGCCATCGAGTGATGCATTTATTGGGGAATGATGCTGAGGATTGTAAAAGAATAGTGTAACACTAGGTCTATAAATGTCTCAATTTTGTTTTTTGATTGCTTGAAATTTGAAAATAATACTACCTCCGACTCCACATGTAAGTTTTAGAATATGTCAGTCAAACATTTTTAATTTTGACCAGCAATATATAAAGAATTACTAAGATTGACAACATGATTACTAGATCCATCGTGGAATATACATTCATAATGTATAATTACTTTTATTTGAACGAACATATTTTCATAAAAAATTGATGATCAAAGTATTTTCATATAATTACTTTAGGTATAAGGGTAGCCATTGTCAAATTGTTACCGTGTCAATGTCCAAAACGACTTATATTTGGAATTAGAAAGACTATAGGGGTAGCCATTGTCAGGTACACTCTTTCATGGTTATTTATTCAAAGAAAAATGACGTAAACTGATTGGAGAAAGATACAGTAGCTAAACTGAACGGAGAAAGATACATTACGGACAATTTGAAGCAATAAATTCTTCCTGAAGGTGTATCAAAACAATGACTGATTATCACATTCACACTGGTCACAAAATGAATAAAATTGCACTTTCAAGCTACTCCAAGAACTACGAGACACAGGAAATTCCAAAGAAGGTAGTACACAACAAAATGAAAAAAGAAAAAGATATGTAACACAGCCCCTTACAGTGATTCGGTGCTGTCATCACTTTCTTCACACAACGGTGCAGACTGGATTATAACCCGAGCGCCAGAAGCAAGCCTGCAGTTATGATTTTTTTTTTGTCAATCTTTAGAAATAAAAAAAAACTACTAGGTCAACGAATAAAAGTAATGATGAATTTTTGTGTCAATCTTTATATTTTTTTTAAAAAAAACTACTAGGTCAACGAATAAAAAAAAAGAGGCAACTCAACTTTCTTCGATCTTGATCACTTTGTCCTTTTCCTCGTGGAATGACTCTACCCTTGAAGAAGATAGTTTACCCAATGATGGGTCAGTCATCCGATTGCTAGCACTTTTCGATGAACCCAGTGGTGAGGATCTAGTACTACATTCTTGTCGACTAGAGCTGTTTCTGACATCAGAGTTGGGGGAGAATATTGTTCCACTTCTGGATTGCTTACATGATATCATTTTGATAGTCTGTGGGAGACATCTGAAAGTGCCCGACTCAACCAAGGTTTCCATATCCCTCTTGGAGTCTGATGCTCTATAGACTCTGCAACATGTTCGCAGGAGATGCTGGGTCAAACAGACGATATACCCAGAGCTCACGAGACGAAGAAAAAAAAACCATATTTCAAGAAGCAGACTGTAGAGCAAAGTAACATAGCACTTAACAAGGTGATAGTCTAGTGAATTTCTAGTTAGGACAAAATTCAGTGACACACTGCAGTTACAAAGTCAAATGCAGATATTACCTACATGTAACTATATTTTTCAAGCATCTTATTGTTGGATTCTCTTATCTTCTTTTCTATCTCCAATCTTGGACACTATACATAAGACAGAAAGAAGAAGAAAGAAAGAAATCGACTTAGACTGTACAACTGATCATAAGTGTCCAACAATTAATGCAAGTAACCAATGTGAGCCACAACCAGAGTTAAAAAACCCGGCCGGTAACCGGTTTACCGGTCGGAGCCGGGAAAAAAAATACCGGCAGAAATTTTTTAAATTCAAATTTGAATTTTTGACTCCATAATGTCCTTCCCTAGTTGGTTTAGGCATTGTTATGCTAGATTATGTATTGAAACATAAGTTTTTAGTATATTTAGCACTATTTCTTAACTACTGTAATTCTGAGTTTACCCCTCCCACTCCACGGCAAACCGCCGCATACATGTAAAAAGAACTGTCGCCTCGCTTGTCTTCCCCTCCCCTTCCACCCCACGTCAAACCGCCGCCCGCATGGAAAAAGAACCGTCGGTTGGTAGTGACGGGGGGCGGAGGCTTGGTTCTGAATTATAAATTATGAGGTGTTTAACATGATTTTCTTTGCTATGTGTTATTTGGACTTCTTTTTTGAGGTTCCGTTGCAACACACGTGCACCCTACTAGTAAAACATAAAGGAGGATTTTTTTATGTACAACTTGAAACACTTTCCCATTAATAGTTGCATTATTCCAAATTTAAATTTGCTAATTACCATTTTCCGGTTTTTCCCGATTTTTTAGCCGGTTTTTCCGGTTACCGGTCGCCGGTAACCGGTCCGGAGAAAATCCAGATTTAAAATTTGAAATTCAAATTCGGCCTGGTTTTTTTTGAATTTCCCGGTAACCGGCTGGTACTGGTACCGGTTGTCGGCCGGGATCTTCCCCGGTACCGAGATTTCGATCCCTGGCCACAACTATTCAATGAGAAAGGAGACAGCAATCAGAAGATATGGCAGCATAAACTACACTATCAAGGTATAATCATGCATTGAAGTCCATATTGCCAGCACCATAGTCCACAATCAGAACGAACTGCGCTGTGGCATACCTATCCTCATCATAGGATGATGAGCGTTTCAGTGTGGGCATTCCTCCTTTTCCTAACTCTTCCTGCTTCTTCATCTCGACCAAGCTTCCACTGAAATATTCTGACTCTGGAACTCTTACTCCAATTGTTCTTGCATTACAAGGAATGTTGTCGAGGTGTCGCAATGCCATAGGAGTAGAGAATACTGGAGAAGGGAACTCAACTTGAGTAAACCGAGGCCTGTACGTTGGGATGAGCCCAAAACTACGGTGATCTTTCACAGAAATAGACCCACAAGTGATCAGCTGCATGAGCAAATTGGCCGGCTTCAGCTTCACACCCATTGGGCCAAAGAGATGTTCCTCCTCTAGTACCCTAAAACTGCTCCTCCTACTGGCTTCCGCCCTCATTAGGGACTCCAAGGTCTCAATTCTGCCACCTGGAGAAGCATCAGACGAACACACAGGTGGTGATTCTTGAACAATTCCAGGACCTTTTGGCGACACTCGCGCGCTCCTTTGATGGCACTCTCGAATCTCAGCATCTGATGTACCATCCTCTGTACACACCACCGCCATGCGAGTATGCTTCTCAGGAACATCCCTCTCACTATCATCGGTCTGTGTGGACGCATCCTGTGCTCCGATGGGCTTGCAAACTCTGTACTCTAAAGGTCCCGGGGAGCTTGCCTCTGACAATGGAGCATTTCTTCCTGCCGGTTCAGGGGACAGGTTTCCAGATGAGACAGAATGCGGGGTCCGGCATTGCTCATCCTCGCGGTTGGTGGAAGCAGATGACGATGGCAGTAACGCTGACTGTGCCTGTTGCCGTGGCTGTTGATTAGGAGATGGAGGTGAGGCATCTTTGACAACGGCAGATGGAGAAGACGACGACGAGCATCCTTCTTGCGATCCCCGCGACTGAGGGAACTCATCTTGAGGGTGCTTGAGGCTCTCAACCTTGGGGTTGCCAACGCCATTCTGCTGCCGATCTAAAACAAGACAAGGACAAGACAAATTGGACCAAGATCTGTTGAACAATTTACAGAACACTCAAAAGGCAGCATCAATTCGCTCCCCCTGTGACTGTGACTGTGACTGTGACTGTGACTGTGACTGTGACTGTGACTGTGACTGTGAGGCAATTCGTCGAACACCTACCAGGTGGTGAGTGGTCAAGGAGCTCGGAGCCCTTGAGGATGTATTCGTTGCCTTGTGCGGGGAGCACCAGATCGTCCTCGGACAGGTCGTGCCAGACGAAGCCGTTCTTGTAGCTCCTGCTGATATTACACATATCAAACCAACTAACAAGGAAAAAGGTAAGATTTTTATTCCCCAACAACGAATGTATGTACCTCTTGCACGACCACGAGTACATGGCCGCCATGCCCTTTCCTCGCAGCACGTTGAGCCGGTTAATCACATCTGCAGCAACGTCATTAACGCGAATCCTATGAACTCAAGGTCTCAGACAGCAATTTGAACCCGAAAGGCGGCGCCTTTATTGGAGTGGAGTGGACTGACCTCGCAAGTAGAGTCCTTCCGGGGAGGCGGGCGGCACCTCGATGAAGTGGGGATGCTCCAGATGGCGGTTGCGGCAGAGGTAGTAGACCACGGCCACCCTCTTGGCCGGGGGCGGCGGAGGTTGGTGGAGGCTCTTGCCCGGCGGCTCGACCCAGACCTTGTGTCGGCCAGGGCTCGTTCCGATGCCGCGCCGCCGTGTCCTCCCGTCCATTCCCTTGGGTTGTTGCGCCGGTTCGTGGTTCCTATCTAGGCAAGCAACCGGATCAAATGAAACTGTGGCATTTCTTGGACATGGCAAGAAGCTGGTACCTTGGGCGAATGGGATCAGAGTGCAGGTTTCTTGGAAATGGCAACGCAAATGAGAGAGAGAGAGACCGAGAGAGAATGGGGGGGAGAGAGAGAGAGAGAGAGAGAGGGTTCAATCAAAGAGAAGAGAAGAGGTGCTGGGGTATGTATGAATGATTGATCCCAGAGGACAAAGTAAGTAGTAGTGATTAGGAGATGGGGGTGAGGAGGTTCAATAATGCAGGCAGCATGTAGGAGGAGGGGGGCAGGCAAGCTGCAAGCACGAGCCGCCGCTGTTCCGCCGTTCGGTTAACCAGGTGGGGCTCCTCTTCTTGTCGGCCTTGCCTGCAATGCAACGACTAATACTAACTAAGCCATTCCATTACAGGTAGGATTAGCAAACTAAACTAGAGAGAGTGAGAGAGAGAGAGGGGGGAGAGAGAGGAACCTTGTGCCTGCGTGGAAGAGAGATTTGGTAGGAGAGCGTGTGAGAAATCGATGAGAGTGTGTGAGAGAGACCGGTTCATGCGCTGCGCAGGCAAGATTCAGATGAACTGGGGCATGCCGCTCGGCTCGGTTCACCTGCCGAGTGCCGGGGCAAGACAGGTAAGAGTAGTAAAATGTTGATGCGGAGAAGCAACTAGCAAGATCCTCCTCACTCACCCACGGGCCACGGCCGGCCGGAGCCGGACTTGTTAGTTTGTTTGATTCTCGTCTGCTTGATTTCTGGCCACGTGAAGAAGTAAAAAAACAAATTAAGTCGGCGATAGTGGAGTATCAGCTTTCGGTTGTTGTTACTAGCACTAGTTGTCCATGCAGCTGCCGATGCCACTGCCAGTGCCAGCCACATAGCACTAGTAAGTATCTTGCTTTTCTTTGTGTTTAATCTCTTTACCAATGTTGGGGAGATGGATTGTTCTTTAGCTTTATTCCCTCAGCCTTTTCCCCTTCCATGTCCTGCATGCTTAACATCTCATAACAACATTGCTCCCTTTATTTTAAACTCTAATGGAATGGACCCCTATTGCAGTTGCAGGTATTCATGGACATGTTTTGCAAGTAACTTTAACTCTCCTGCGCCTAATTTCTCGACATACCTTCCTCTTTTTCTCTCTTCTGATTTGTTCTGCTACAAAGACTAACATGGCCGGCCGGCCGGACGATATACATGATCTTTATATATTGTTCCTATTTTCATGCGTTGTGCCACTGTTGAGTTGAGTAGTACACTAGCACTTGAGCTCAGTCAAAAGGAAGCATTAATATTCAATTTGACAAACACATGTCTCCAACTCTAATCCACCCATGCCAACTATGGAACATGCAAACAAAAAAGAAGAAGCAACAGGATAATGCGATTTTCCCTTTTGAGGTCGAGATAATGCGATAGTATGTATATATAGATGGATGTACACATATGCATTGTCCATTGTGATATACTCCCATCCGGTGATAAAAGAATGTCGTTTTAGATATCGACATTGTCTCTAAAATGCAACTTCGATCATTAATTTTTATTATAATTTGTTATGAAACCCAATAAAATTGTAGTATTATGAAAGTTCTTTTGAGACAAATCTACACGTACGTACGATTTTCACGTATCCAAACAAAAATATTTGAAAGAGATGTCGATAGCCAAAGACATTCTCTGGTGACTGATGTGAGTATATGATCTTTTTTATTAAGAAAAAATAAAAAAAAATGGGAGTACATGTTTCTAGATGCAACTTATGTGCAAGGATACTTCACATGCATGCTAGACTCTTGTGTGTGATTGATCCATGCACGTTTAGCCTAGCAAATTAATTGTCTGATGATTTAATTATATATATTTTTGCGGTTGGTTCTGCTGGAAGAATCCAATAGAACAGAAACATATATAATTGGGGATGGCGCAGACCATTCGAGCTACCAATCATATATTATCAAATGCACAGGTCAACTTTGGTTTGGGATCGATTATTGACATACATCTTCAACTTGAGATTGAGAACATGCATAAACTAATCATATACTATCAATGCACAAGTCAACTTTGGTTGTGCTGCGCATTAACAGATGAAAAATAAAAATAACACCACAAGTTTAATCTTCGTATGCAACGCCTCACTAGCACGCCCTCGCAAAAGGTGGTCATCTTTAGTGCGGTTCATACAACACTCTTACGCAATCAACACTCATGTGCAATCGATCTGTTAGAAATCGATACACAAATAACAAAGTAGATCAAGAATATGGAGACAATGATTTTTATGTGAAAAACCTTTTCGAGGAGAAAAAAAAAACAATGACACATGACGGCGATCTTCACTATATCGAAAAAAGTATTTATAAAACGCATGATTTTTCATAAGTCGTCGACTTTTCCCGTGTGGTTTAAAAGGGGTATATATGGTGGTATAAAACTGACTCGAGTCGAAGATGGAAACAAATTCGATAAAGTAAAAGAATCCACCTTGACTTTTTTAGAATTCGAACCACGATCCATGCACTCAAATTCGAATCTCACTTTTACCTTAAATTTGAAGGGTAAGGGAATAAGCCTCGTCCCGCCGCACCTAAGAACATACAAGCAATTCACAAATTGGCGTTACTGAATGGTGAAATTGCTCACGGGACAGATAATCGATCCACACGAGATTTCAACAAACGCATGACGGGAGAAAGGACACGTTGCATGAGACATTAGCTTCAGTATAGTACTTGTGCTCTCTGGACACACATGCTCTCCGATCCTAGCTCTTTTCCCTTGTTTAGAATTAACATATCTCTATCGTATTCCCTAAGCAACTGACAGGCCGGTAAGATTGGTTTGCTAGGTTGTCCTAGCAGCTAGCTACTAGTGTCAGTCTCCTTTCTCTGGCTTACTGACTACTTTAATTTACTTTGCCCAAGTGCAGCTAGCACTGCCTCACATTGTAGGGCATACGATCTAGCTAGGCCCAAAAACGAAGCTTGTGAGGCAAGGTAGCAAGAAGAGAGTTAACATTGTTTGTTTTCTTTTTTTTTCCAACAAAAAAGGGAGTGATTGCTAGTCTGCTAATTGCTACAGACAAAATGAGAGGAAGAACCTCTCCAAGAGAGAGAGAGAGAGAGAGAGAAGAAGCGACTATTTGCGACCTATTGCTCTTTGATGGGCCTAACTGGGCAATTGGGCCTCCGGCTGATAAAAATGGGCCTAGCCGTTAGTTGAGATTTTGACCTATTCTAATCGGTTGATCTTTCGCGATAATATATCTAGCAATTTTTTAACGAGCAGAAAGTGAGTTGTATACCCAAATTCTTATAGAGCCATCGGCCTCGAAGTTTAGTTGTGCTTGTACTCCTCCCCCTCAGCTCTGCGCCCCAATCTTGCGCAAGCATACTTTATAGTACCGGTTCAAGTGCTCTGTCCCTACAGCTGTACGAGCAGATAATTTAGCTTGACAATAATTACAGGTTGCGATATCTATCGTTTGGCCGTTTTGGATTTCCTGGCTATAGGTCATGTGCTTCCAGTAATTCGTCATTCGTTCAGACCAGCCAATGTTGCCGTTTGTCGACGCGAGAAAGAACTCTGGAGTCCCCATTGGCTCCGAACTGCCCTGGTACTCCATGTAGCCCTCCGTACCGTCCATATGACGGTCATTCATGTCGTAGTCTCCCATACTTAGCGAGAACTGGCGAGTATCAGCGGAGTCATAGGCGGAGCCAGAGGAGGACTAGGGGAGCGGCGAAGTTTACACTAAGTCGCTCTGTTGCCCTTTTCGTGCGGAGACGCGGGAGGCGAGGAGGCACGGCAAAGCGGCTAGGCGGCGGGAGGCGCGAAGAGGCGTACCGGGTTGCCGACTGTGGGAGGCTCGTCGAGCCCTGGTGCTCGCGCCTCTCCGACTCTCCCTGGCGAAGCTTCCTGAGGAGGCCGTGGGAGGCGTGCTGGTCGTGCCGTGCCGGCTCGAGTACGGCACAATTTGCCGTGTCGCTCGACGGACCAGCTTTTTAGGCCCAATTCGACCCACTGTTCGAGTCCTGCAGCCCAGCTTGTCACGTGTCGAGCTGGGTCATGCTTGGGTCATGCTGGGCCTCGAGTTGGTTCGGAAATGCAGGGTGCGGCTCTCTGCAGCGTCGTCGAAGCGAATTCGGAGAGAACGTGGCATGCTACGACCGGGAGGACCGTGCATTCGGAGAGAACGTACAGAATGGCTTGGTGAGCTGTTGTGCTAACGATACTTGTTTTCATTCTAGGGCTCTCAGGGTCAGGGCCGTGCATTCCTTCCACTATAAGAGGAATAATTATACAATATATATTCTCTAGAAGCTATCTCTTTTCCTTTCTTCTCTCCCTCTTTTTTTAAAAAATGGTTGAGGAGCAGAACTAGTTGCCTCCTCACAATGTAAAAGCTGTCGTCTTTACCTGACCAGACAAATTAGACCAAACGGAAAGCAAAAAGAAAAGAAAAGAAAGAAAGAAGAAGAGGCTTCCAGTTTCATGACGGATTTCAAGAGAGGCTTCTGGACAAGTGCAGTGCCAGACAAAGGGACGTATGAAGAAGAAGAGTGACGTGAGCGAGCTGAGCCACATGCGGCACATCACCAACAAGCAAGGAAGACCGGGCTCCAATCCGATCGATAATACGCCTGACGGCCCGAGTCGAGCCCACCTTATCGCCAGCCACCTCACCACCAACCCACCCGAAGGCGTAGGCCGCACCTTTCCGCCGCCGCATGCAAGCCGTGGTCGCCGCAGCCATGGCCGCGCAGACCCTCCTCTTCGCCGCCGCCGCGGTCCCGCCCGCCGCCCACTTCCCCTCTCCTTCCTCTGCTCGTCCTTTCCACTCGCTCCGCCTCGTTGAGGGCCCCGGTGGCGCCGCCGCCGCCAGGGCGCTCGTCGTCGCCGACGCCACCAAGAAGGCCGTCGCCGTGCTCAAGGGCAACTCCGAGGTTGAGGGCGTCGTCACGCTCACCCAGGATGACGACGGTGCGTCCGCCCCACTCCCTTCTTTCTTTCTCTGCCTCTCTCATCACTAATACTACTCTCTTCTTTTGACCCTCTAGAAGCTTCCTCAATTGGCTAAAATTTTCCTCTTTATCGGCACATTTCTCAGGGCTTGTCTTAGCGATTTCTCAAATTATTTTTTTCCTGATGAGTAGCTAAAATTTGGTTCTACGTTGATGATATAAAAACAAATCGGAGTGAACCGGAAGGTGCAGCATTTTTTTTGGGCGATCTTCAAGACCTGCACGAATTCGCCATTCGCCACAAAACGTGCCATCAGTGACGTTCTTGCAACAGCTTATTGCTTGCAAACTCAATCTGAATACTGCTTTAGTTACGAGCATTGTCCCTGATGTAGATGTACAATGCATCTGACTAAATCTTGCCGCTAGTGTCTTACTAACTCGACTAGATGTAATGCCTCAAGTTTTATTAAGTTTTCACATGCCAAAAATAGCTTCGAGCTTAGTTGATGCATAGCTGAAACCGTTACTTATGTCAATTTCCGACTTCCTGTTAAAATCTGAAGTCTCAGCATCAGTGTACTAACATTAACGTTTCCAAAAGGTAACTATGATTGTACCTGACTCCTCTAATTGCTCTTGTATAACAGGTCCTACAACAGTGAACGCCCGTCTCACTGGACTTACTCCTGGACTTCACGGCTTCCACCTCGTGAGTTTTATTCTTTGAGTAGCTCTGAATTTTACGCTTCTTGACTCATAACTTCATAAGAATGACACGATTGTTCATTTTGCAGCATGAGTATGGTGATACTACTAATGGGTGCATATCAACAGGTTGATTGCCCATTGAACTCAACTATGCAAGTGTCAATGATTCATAGTTGCACACAATCAAGTTTTGCTTTCCTTTTATAAACATTATGAAATCCCCATGTAGATATGTTTCTCAACTTGTGCTACTCTTTCTTTTTTGCTTCTTCAACCTACGAATATAATGAATCTTCTACGATGCTTACAAAAAAAATTGAATCATCTAGTCGTTCAACATACCAATGTCCCCTTACAAAGCAAAATTTTATCCTGCAGGAGCACATTTTAACCCAAATAGCATGACACATGGTGCACCAGAAGATGAAGTTCGACATGCGGGTGACCTGGGAAACATTGTTGCCAATGCTGAAGGTATATCCATTAACAGTAGCACACTTCTGATGTTTGTTTCCAAATTTATCTTTTTGGATCTTGACTTATTTTATGGTGTGCCTGTTTTAATGGTGTTGATATAGGTGTAGCCGAGGCAACCATTGTTGATAACCAGGTAAAGTTAAAAGATCATATTTTTACTGTTAGCATAAGTTGCACCATGGTAGTTTTAAATTCCAACATTCAGTTTACTAAGTTTTGATGATTTCTCCTACATAGATTCCTTTGAGCGGCCCAAATTCAGTTGTTGGGAGAGCATTTGTTGTTCATGAGCTTGAAGATGATTTGGGGAAAGGTATGCCTAGTTCTACGTGTGTTCCACATTTTGTTCCCTTCAGTTTACACATGCTTCATTCTTTGTCCTTTGCTTTTAGGGGGCCATGAGCTTAGCCTCACTACTGGAAATGCTGGTGGAAGACTTGCATGCGGTATGTTCTCTGTAACATATTTCCTATTCCATGAATGCGCTAGTAACGTTACATGAAAAGGGATATCGGAACAAACCGGTCTCAGTAATGAACAGCATGAGAAACCTTTTATTTCAAATAGCAGAACATCACATAGCACGTTATTTGGAATAGATTCCTCCTGCTGATAATAAGAATTAAGAAGACTAAAACAGTAGTAGTAAAATGTTTCCATTATCATCTTACTACTATCTGTATGAGGCATCAAATATTCGAATTGCTACAAGGTAAACAAACGGCATATGGATAAGTAGAAAATTAAGGTTATTTGGCGTAAATGTCCATTCAATTGCTTTACATGATTACATAAGTAAGCCATTGCAACTGTTTTACATAAAATGGTCATGTGGATTGTGAAGTGTTTGTAATTCTTCGGTCTTTGTTTATGAATGAAGCCACTCCTTAATAGTTGCTCTGTTTAGTGTTTCAAGTGCATAATTGGTGTGAAAGTGCATCTGTTTCATCGCTATGTTTGTTGTGCAGGTGTTGTTGGCCTGACTCCATTGTAGGTCGCTGGTGTGCAGTTCAAGTGTCACTGCCGCATGGATGTTAGCCTTTTGTTTTCAGTCGTGCCTGGGACAGCGTCTTTCTTGTATTACTTGGATTTTGCACCATGGATGCTTAATAGCTTTTGCTGATTGTTTGTGTCACAGCAATAAAGTAAAGTTCAGAAAATAAGTGTTGTCCGTTGTTGCGCTATGCAGTTTGAACGTCGACTGTACCCGGCTATACTTGAGTTTTCTGTACCTGAGTTTGTGATAAAATGATTAAAAGAAGTATCTGTTACTGTTTTGCTGGTTGTCCTTTTTATCTGATCTGTTGTCAGTTACTTAATGGCAGTTCGATGCACGGTAAAAGGGCAAGCATGTATCTTTCTATTGGTTAATGGCTTGCTATGTGCTCCTTTTTTTTAGCATGGACCATCTTAATTAGCCTCTTCTCAACTAGTGCTCTGATTGATAATTAGAAAATGACTTCTTTTTTGTTGCCCAAAGAGGAGAGGCCGAGGTAGACGTTCTTCGTTGTGGAGAGGATCAAATTACTAGTTACATGCTCTGATCCACGAGGAGAAGAATATACATAGCATGCAGTGTACATTAATTGTTTTCGCAGCACGCGCGCACGTACAAATGAGATGCATTAATTTGACATCTGTTTTCATACAAAGCGAAGCTTAGGATGAAGTGCATGCCAGCTTCATGGTGAACAGTGCGCCTATAATTGATTCTTTGTGATACAACCAAACGGTGTTGACATGCACCGGTTCTTCCAGTCGACGTGACGTTGCCTGACCTGACCTGATCATTTTTCCCACTTGATCAGCGTATGGAAAGTCGGATACGCTCAACCTTATGCATTGCCTGCTTGTATTAAACTTTCCATGCATCCTCCCGTCTAACGGAACGCATGCACGATGACAAGACAAAGTCTTGGAAGAGCTTAGTGAATGTTGCTGTGTCAGGTGCAGCCGGGATGATATCAAATCATCTGCTTTTCAAGGTAAGTCGCACCAAGTAACAAAATGTTTTGTTCGTTCAATTTATCCAAATGCCGTCTATGTAGAGGTGTATACCCTGTCAAAATATCATCCCCCTTTTTAATGGAAATGCATAGACTGGAATGCTGCTAGTAATTATCCCAAGATAGTCATTTACCAGATGCAAGTGCAGTAATACATTAATAATACTACCTGTATATGATATCAATTCTACTGTTGCCTCTAGGAGCACCATCGTGTCAGTATTTTGGCCAACAAGACAAATGAAGTTACATGTTACTCCCCCGTACTTTTTCTTTCTTTCTTTTTTACTTGACCTGCTAGAATCTGTGTCGTCAAACTTTCTAAAGTTTCACCGCCAATAGGTTTAAAACTATCTAGATTGACTATATAAAAATTATATCATTAGATTTGCTGTTAAAAATACATTCGTAATATTATAATTTTTTTAGTACATCTTAACGTGAAGTTATAAAAAAGTAGCGGTCAAAGTCATATCTCCGGAGATTGTGAAAAGTCAAAAACGTCAAGTAAAAAAGAGCGGGGAGGAGTATACACCAAAATTGGTTCTTATTTTACTTTTGCCCTTTCTAATAATGTATTATCTTTGTGCTTATTACAATGTCAATAATCACATCCATTTATCTTGTCTTAACAAATAGTGCCTACCGCATCTAGAAACATACAGCAATGTTGACCATTTATTTGACTAAATTCTTGCAGCTCGCCTCTGGTGAGGTTTTTGGACCGGACCATCCAATAGCAATTAAGTTGTTGGGCTCGGAAAGATCACTACAACTACAAGCAGGGGCGGAACTAGAACGAAAATGACCGGGGTTCACCACTTCACTATACATATAACAGTATATATAATTTTCAAATAACATTATACTAAATATTAATTTATGCGGCAAAAGACTACAAGAGACTAGAGATTGAGCTGAACCGGGGTGCACAGTTTTTAGGTTAGGGGGTGCACGCATAGTATATATATAATAATATTTCCTATTTTTTTAAAAGCACCCGGTGTCCTGTGACACCGGGTGGAAGAGGCTACTTCCGCCCATGACTACAAGCACTAGAAGGTAGCTTCATTAATTTTTTGCCTTGACATTTCGGAAACAACATCAAATTATATTTGCTGCATAATCTAAATTCCAACTACTTTTCCAAACTCCAATGTTTTACTCCCAGATATGGATGAAATGCTGAGGCAGCGCATATAATCTCCCTTGTTACTAATTTGATCTTATAATTACAACTGCAGGTGTAGCTATGGAACTGGAGGATTCACTGTATCCATTGCTAAGGGAAGTCAGCATTGGTATAGATCCTTATGTGGTCTTCGAAGATGAAGAGTGGGCCCTTCTAATTGGGGCTAACCCCAGAGGCCCTGGAATGGAGCGAGCTGGCCTACTAGATATCAACGGACAAATCTTTGCTGAACATGTTTCCTTTTGCATTCTCATCCTCATTTCTTGTCAAGTAATACTGACATGAGATTGTGAGAAACCCTCTCAGAAAAGATTTTTTTTTTGCTAATTATCATTTCCGAAATTTTAACCTCTATGGGAAATCCTTAGCATAGGACCTGCTAACAACCTCAACCAGCAACCTAATATTAATATATATTTGAGTATAGAAATGATTATGGGGTAGTTGTATTCTTGTTATGTTCTGAAATTTTGAATTGTATCAGGGGAAAGCACTTAACGCTGTGGCATCTCGGAATGTGAAAGTCATAGTTGTTGGAAACCCCTGTAACACTAAGTATGGACACTTTTAAATTTTCTAAGTGTGGTGTCGATTTATACCATTGTCATGTCTGACTTGAGGTGTATACTGCATGTAGTGCATTGATTTGCTTGAAAAATGCTCCCAACCTACCAGCAAAAAGTTTCCATGCATTGACAAGGCTGGATGAAAATAGAGCCAAGTGCCAGGTACTTGATGTTGAATCTTAAGCATTTCTGATGTCTTTTGTTATTTTATCTCAACAAAACAACAGATTAAGCTATCATTCACAATTTTTTTTTTGTAGCTAGCACTAAGAGCCGGTGTGTTTTATGACAGAGTATCAAATGTGACTATTTGACAGAGTATCAAATGTGTACATTAATTCCTACGTTCATAGATCTTCAGCTGCATCAACCGCTGTTTCCATAGTCGATGCTATTAGGTCCCTCGTAACTGCTACCCCAGAAGGCGATTGGTTCTCTACTGGGGTAAATTTTGAGACTTTTGGATTGTTCATTGTTTCTTTTGTTTTGCTACGCCTCTGAAGCAAAGAGCAATGACAAAACATAGGTTTATACGGCTGGGAATCCTTATGGCATAGCAGAGGACATCGTGTTCAGCATGCCATGTAGGTCGAAGGTAGGATTTCATACACAAATCCCCCCTTGCTTTTCTTCCTAAGGTTAGACACCATTGTAATAAGCACAAGACATCTGGTACAGGGGGATGGTGACTATGAACTAGTTAAAGATGTTATGACATACGAGTTCCTCTGGGATAGGATAAAAATGGCGCGAGTTGTAGGAATTGCCGTCGATAATATGCTGATGGACTGCAAACAATGTAAGGCTCTGTTTGGTACAGCTTCAGATTCTCATTTTTCAGATTCTACTCCCGATTCTCTGAGAATCAGGAGTTGTCTGTTTAAGCCGTTTAGCTGGTAGGTTGGCTCCTAAAAACATATGAGAGAGGATTAGAGGCAAATAGACCATGTCACCCCTGAGTGTAATACTTCAATTGTATTTGTGTAACTCAGTGATATTTACGGATAAAAACCTTCAACTTCAAAGGGTATTTTCGTTTCTGAAGGTTGGATTCTCACGAGAATCTGTTGGGAGTTGCTTCTCGTTGCTAGTTCATTTTTGAGACAGCTCATCGCGAGAAGCAGAATCTAATGGTTTTGAGAATCAGGGTGTTTAATACGGCTTCACGAGAATCGATTGAGAAGTTGAGAGTGGAAGCTGTACCAAACAGGACTTAAGTGTTTTAATTATTGACCCTGTAATTCTTCCAGAGTGAAGCTGAATTGGTTGCTGAGAAAAGATGTGTTGCCCATCTTACAGGAGAGGCAAGTGATCACGAAAAATAGTTGGGCGAGACAACAGGCAAATGCTCCAGGAATGATTCAACTTTGCGTCCGTTTCGCAATGCAGGGTAATGCATTTAGTGATCTTTCAGAAGATACCATGCTTCCTGGACGGATCTAGTGTGTCACAGTAGCTCTACCTTGTGTATGTTAGTAGATTGGATCGAAGCGCTTCCGACGGGGACACAGAATTCCAGAGCAGTTACTTATCTGGTGTTAAACATAACACAGAAATTTTGACTGTGCCGCAGACTTTGTACGCTAATAGTAATTTAGCCGAATGGAATGCTGGATTGTTTAGCATGCTTGTTCCTTGGCTAGTAATAGGCATCTATCTCAAGCTTTATTCACGGCGATGGCGAAAACACAAGTGTCCCAAAGAATAGCAAAAATTTCTTCAGCGCGTACGTGATTAACAGAATCTAGCACTAGACATTATTATCACCCTCATCTGCTGCTCCAACCATTGAGCACAAGGCGCCCTGATTCACTTCATTGCAAATTTGGTGAATATTTACAGCATTCTACACTAAAACACAACCAGAAACGTGAATAACAGCGCCATCATGAACTGATAATAAGCAATTCGCGCATACTAGCACTAATAGCACTGGAGGAATTCATACATAGACCGCCACTAGGCACTAGTTATCGAGCTGCAAAACGGCACTGCTAATGCTAATTTAACAGCCTCAGCTTCAACACGGAGGAGGCCATGTCAGGCAGCGCGACACATGTATTTAGGCCAGCAGGTTTGTCTCAATACACAATTACACATAAGATTACCTAACGTCATAATCTTACTCCAATACCAGGCTACTTGCCATAGATGCACATGCCAACCTCGCAGCTCACCAGGAGCATTATTGCTGAAAAGAAGAAGAGGCAGAAGCCGCCACGCAGTACTGCGGTTATCGTGTTGCAGCCGCAGCAGTGTATACGGGTATCAGGCTCAAAACCTGCCGAGAAGAGCAGCTCCATGCCTTGATCCTTCTCAAGGGACCACTTATCTGGACGAGAAGCGACAGTTAAACCTCCTATGCTGATTACTTCAGCAGACACACAGATGGCGTTGGGGTGCGCTCCAGAAATTGGAGCCAAGGATTTGCCAAGGTTAGCCGGGAACTCCGCTGCAAAAGCAGGGGGAGCGGAGATCGAATCCAAAATCTTTACAAAACGCTTTCCGACAGTACTCTTAGCCTGTCCATCTGTGGAACACGATACAAAAACTTGTCAATAATGTTCATTTACAGGTACAAGTTAATGATCAGGAAATTGCACACCAGCTATGTGTAACACTGCCCTGATTAAGCAAGACTAAGCTAGATTTTCTTGACAAGGACACAAAATGGTCTAATACTTCGATCTTGCTTAATCAGGTTAAGTTACTTAATACAACTATGAACATCCCCTCGGAGTAACAAAGGTGCAAGTTACTGGTGCAAGAGGTACCAAAAAAATGCTCATTTTTCCACTAATGGATCAACGCTAAAGAGCAAAGCATAGTAAGGACATAGCTGAACTATTGTACTTTTCCATAGTACCATTACCTGGTAAAACAACACAATTTAACTGACTACCAGCTTCAGGTAACCTAGCAGATGATGGGGCACCAACTACAAAATTAGGTTCTAAAACCTTTTGAGTTGGACTATATGTATAGGTGGTATTGTTGACCTGTAAAAGTAGAAAATTGTGGGTGATCTCCAGTAAACACATCAATGATCTGCGAAAAATGCAGCAAGTTCCATCTCTTCGTGCAAATGATTGCATACCTCTTGAGTAAGGACTGGCCTGTTAAAAGCATGGGAACTGCTACCAGCTGACTGCTGTGCGGAGCCCAGAATATCATTAAATAAGTTATCATCGATTGCATCATAGTATGCCATACCATCATCCACCATGTCAATACCAGATAGATAGGTTGCTTGGGAGCCAAGAAATCCATTCTGCTGTCTAAAACCATCATCAAACATTGTGGAATCGAAGGGTGCATCATAGAACATCAGAGAATCGTCCTCTGGCTTAAATGAATTTGTTATAGAACAATGTGGGGGATCAGTGATAGTTGAGCCCAAAGGTGAGTCTTCTTGCAGTGACTGCAACAACTGCTCCAACTCCTCTTGCTGGAAAGTCTGTTCACCAGTGAGGGGGGGAAACACATTGTTAGCCCCATTTACGGCCTCCAAAGAGTCAGGTGTTTTCCAGGGACAACCATCAGAAGGCCAGATAGTGGAATCATTGCCTAAAGGATACTCCAAATTTGCAGCATCTGCAAAATCCTTCAGCTCCAGGAATCCATCATTGGGGCTAGAACTATGAAAAAAATCTCCAGCATTGGCATTAGATAACATATTTTCATTAAGCATTAAGCTATTTTGCTCTCCGGGCTCAACATACTGAAGAAAATTAGAACCAAGGTTTGTGTCACTTAAAATGTCCCCTGAATTTCCATCTACAACTCTAGAATGGTTGCTATTGTTTGAAATGTCAGAGACTGGCAAAGTGACACTACCATTCCCATTTTGAACACCCAAGTCCTGGAAAGGGTAATAACAGCATAATTAGAACAGCAAACATACCAGTGGGTAAATTAGGTAAAGAAATGAACAGAGTAAAACAAAGAGAGAAAAAAACAGCCATAAAGCATAACTTACACACGAACAAAAAAATTTGATACAGTCCTGCAAGGATGAATAGTATGCTCCTATTTAGCTAGAACAAATGATTTCCCACCAAACGCCATTACATGCAGTCCTGTACAGATGAATTACCTGCTCCTATTTAGCTAGAACAAATTATTACCTACCAAACACCGCTATGTTCAAGGAATTATAGTCAAGAATGTATGTTTGATCATATGTGACACGAGGGTTTTGTGAAGTTCATAACATACAATTTAAGACAAAAAAAAATGACAACACAAAAATTCCAACCTTTTAATGCTCACAGACATGAATACTATGACATCATGACTCTTGTGGATCGTGATCTCATATGACTTGCTACCTAATCCTGACAGAAATACGAATATGTATGTCAAAAGGCCAATACATGTCTGCATTTTTGCTAGACAGCATGGCGTAGAAATTCATCAACACAAGTTACAAGCAGCTAAAAGCCAATGCTGAAGGAAATCCAGCATCCCTGTTAAGAGAAAGATGCACAAACAATTCAGAAATGAAAGGTGCCACAAAACCCATGCTCAGTAATAATCTGATCCTGACAAAAGGTGCTTCCCACAGCTACCAACCCCTTTTCTCAACAAGCATACCAAGAATAATTGTGGAGCATTCATACGGAAGATTTATCTGAATAATTTATACATATAGGGGCACTCCTCTTAACTAAAAGAGATGTGCAGCATCGTTTACTGTAGCAACGCGCTTCTTACTCACTCCTTCGTGTGTGTTAATCAATTTAACTGACACAAGGGCATACTTGGAGAAGTGTAAGCAATTTCAACTTCATGTGTTATAATCTTCAGATACAGAAGGCTAACAAGTCACAAGTACAACTCAAACCGTAAACATGCAACTGAAATTGATTTCTATGCATTATAGCATTTTATATTCAACTACAGGCACTTTCTACTAATACAAGCAGCAAATAGAAAAGCATGCAAGTTGCAGGTATACCTGAGTGAGATCATTCATTTGAAGATAGCCTCTCTCCATAGCACCAGGAACCTCACGGTCAGCAATGTCATTTCTCTCCACCGGCAGCAGACCAACAACATCCTCCTCCTCCCACTCCTCCTCGACAAAGGGTGCTCCGTACTGCGCCCCATTCTGTGGACCAGGGCCGGCTTTCTGGAAGATGCGGCACACCACGAACGAATCCTGTGCCCACAAGTTTCAAAATCAGCGTCAGTATATTTCATTTAGGCATAATTAGTAACAAAGACCCCTAGTCGCAGAAAAATAGCCCGGAAACTAGCAAAATGACATTAAAATCCGCACAAATGTCTGGCACAATTACAGCATAATCCCCGCAGGTCTCACTGGGATCAGGTAGAAGGTTGTTAGCTTGAAAAAAGGGCAACCCAGTGACCTGCAGTTATCAAACACTTGTGTTTCCCTCCCGAAACAGAGTTATCAAACATCGATCTAAATCTAACATCAAATCAACAAGTACGGTGAGGAAACAAATCCTCGTACTGGGGGGAAAAAAACAGCACCACAAATTAACACTACCATACAAAACAATGTCATAAAAATGTCACGCTTAACGACCTCACATAACAGCAATCTAGCACCATACACATGGAAGCAGAATTCAGACAATCCGATCGAGCAGGCGAACAATCACAATAATAATAATAATAACAGGCGCACCACATCGCATCGAGCAAGCAAACATGATATAATAAGAGATTGTGGGATCCGAAGGCACGATACCTGTGGGATCCCGGCGGCGTCATCTCCCTCGAGGCGGTACTCGTGCATGACCCAGTTGGTGCGCTCCCCCTTGGGGGCGCGGCCGGCGTGGAAGACGAGCGTCTTCTTCATACCGACGACCCTGGCGCCGTGGCGCACCTCCCTGTCCTTGCCGGTGGTCTTCCAGTAGCCCCCGGCGGTGGCGCGGTTGGTGCGGGCGCGGTTGGCGTGCTTGCGGTCGAGGCGGCTGAAGAAGTACCACTGGGAGTCGCGGCTGCGGAGGCGCGACCTGGCGGGGAGGTCACATGGTTCGATCTTGTAGAGGTCGACCTCGGCGATGGCGTCGACCTTGAGGGGGCGGCCGAGGACCTTGCGCTTGAGGTAGTAGGAGACGAGCTCCTCGTCCGTGGGGTGGAAGCGGAACCCCGGGGCAAGGGAGGTGGTCTCCGCCGCCGGAGCGGGGGAGGAGGACGAGGAGGGGTGGGTCATGTACCCGGGGGCTAGGGTTTGGCCTGGGAGGAGAGGAGAGGAGATTGGGTTGGATCGGGGATAGTAAGTTTCATCGGAGAAGAAGGGGGGGATGGATGGCTTGGGCTATAAGAAAGGAGAGGGGCCTTTTCGGAACATCCAAATGAAAAGATGCAATCAATCTCTACTCGAGGTGCGAGGACCGCGACACGATTTTTTTGAGTTGAAATAATACATATCGATATGAATTTAATATAATTGTGATCTTAAGGTGGAATCGTATAGAATTATGTATGATTAAGGTAGGATCGTGCTTTTTAAAATTATATATATATATATCAGCATATAAAATCTGATATCATCTGTGATTTAAGTTGTAATAGTTTATTTTGCTTGATTTACGCTGTTTAATTGTTGCTGTGAGGTAAAAAATATAAATATTTTTTTATTATTTTACATAGTAATGAAGTTGTTCACCACGGAGAGTGGCGAGGGAGTCGAGGGGAAGTTTCCCGTTAGCAGCTGCTGGCGTTGACCGTGGACTTATTCTTTTTGGCAGTGACCAGCTGCTGGGGTGTGGGAAGAAGCCTCTCGGGCGCCTCATGGGGCCCACCGGCCAGTCTCTGTGGCCAGATCATCATCTCGCCTGTGAGGCTGTGACCTGATCTGACTTTTCTTGAAGAGTCAAATCTCTCTCTCTCTCTCTCTCTCTCGAGGAGTCCAATTACTTACTCTTGCAGCAGATACTAGGCTAATTCTGCGTGTACTGCTAGCTCCACAGAGGTCGCAAATCTCGGTTTAATTTTAACACGACCTCTTACTAGTAAACATGCGTGCGTGCGTGCGAGTTCATGCTCCGTAAAGGTTGCCTACTTGCTTTTGATGTTTGCCTTAATTTCTTTTGGGCTAAAATTATCAGGTTTAATTCATAATAACGCCATGATGTTTGCTTTAACAGTTGCGTATCTGGTGTCACCGCCGAGCCCGCGACGCACCAGCGTCACGTAACCTTGTTTGCTGCTTCCGTACTTCACCGCTACACGATTAAAGTCGTTGTCTTGCTAAGTAGTATCGTAACTAGTAGCAGGCAACAACAATGAGACTTCTAGATGGATTTAACCTAACCAAATTGGATCAGTTGTAGACCGGAATAAATACGGCGGGGACACGGCTAGTTTGGTTGTTGCCCATCCTCCATCCTTACCCTCCCTCTGCCTCTATTTACCTATATTAGAGGCCCGCGCGCGCATGGCACGTCGAAGAAGGAGCTGCGCTCGGTTGTTGAGCTAATCCTGCCAAAGCTGGTGTTTCAGAGTTTGTAATGAATTCCGGATTCGAGTCAGAGTCGGAGTCTATTCAGTAAAGATAGAGTAGAAATCTTTTCATATCCGAGTTGTATTATTTGAGTCAATGTATGAGTCGGTTTCTGCAAATCTTTATAAGGTGTGGTTGTGTCTTGTAAGTTGAAAGAAGATAAGCAATACACAAACAGAGAAAAAAAGACTGCAGTTGTAGCACCACACAAAAGAGCCTTGTTTTCGTTCGGTGTTTTTCCAAGTACTGTTCGGAAGGAGGTTTCGACTTCACGTGGTAGAAAGGAGGTTTCTACAACCTGGTCGTAATGAGGTTTCGACTACCTAGTCATAATGAGGTTTGACTACACGATTTGTTTCGGCTATCTGGTCGGAAGGAGCTTCGACTACACGACTGGTTTCGATTACCTGGTCGACAGGAGGTTCGACTACACCAGTAGGCTAGGGAGGAGGTGCCTACGGCGTTGCGCCAGGCGAGGTGGTGGGCCACACGCCAGGCAAGGAGGCGCCCGGGACAGACGATGCGAAGTATCGCGGCATGCAAAGCAAAAATAAAATCGGACGCGCAGGATCCGGCGGACAAGACGATTCGGGGCAACGTGGCCACCATGCCCTTGCCTCAAAACTCCATCCCTTGACCCTTCGAACAATGTTCATCGTTTCGACTTCACGTGATCGGAATGAAGTTTTGACTACCTAGTCGTAAGAAGGTTTTGACTACCTGACCGTAAAGAGGTTTCGACTAACTAGTCGGAAGGAGGTTCGACTACACGACTAGTTTCGACTACCTAGTCGAAAGGATGTTCGACTACACCGGTGGCCTAGGGAGGAGGCACCTACAGCGTCACGCCAGGTGAGGAGGCGCTGGTGCGTCTAGCTACTAGCTAGCTAGGAGTATGAATTAATGGATGCGTATATCTACGTTGGCGGAGCTAGGAATCGGAAATGAGGGGAGCCGAACAAGTTATATAGTAAAATTATATTTTATGAGGAGAGCAAAATAGCAAGAATATAGATAAAATTATATGAATCACAAATGAATGCAGTGAAAAATTTGGATCATAAGGGGAGCCAGGTCTTGGCTCCCCTCCCTTAGCGACGGAGCTTGAACAAAATATCAAGAGGGTTCAAATATCAAAGCAAATTCGAAGCACACCGCTCACTACTGGCGGCATGCTCCGCGCGATGCACATACTTGGCTCTCCGATCGTCATTTGCGCATCTGTTGTCACCGCCGAGCCCGCGACGCACCAGTGCCTCGTCGCCTTGTCTACGGCTTCCGTGCTTCACCGTTACACAATTAAGTCGTTGTCTCGGTAAGTAGTATCGTAACTAGTAGCAGACAGCAACAATAAAACTTCTAGATAAATTTCTCTGTCAACCTATATATTCATCCTTTGCTAGCTAGCTATTTGCTGCCGACTACTTCGTTTAGAGCACGAGCTTGCATGTTAGCATATAGATAGCAATGAGCAAAACTAGAGAAACGAGGAACCATTACTATTGCATTGGGTTGATGTCTCTCCGTAACATATTTTATTCATGCAAAAATTGTAATAATATGATGTCACACAGGGACAATCCAACAGACAACACATTGTACAATTTGTCTTTGAAACTTTTAGTATCGTCTCAGTATCCTTCGGCTTCCTTTGCTTAAAAGTAAGTACGTACGTACGTGGTGGTTAGCAACTTGGAGCAGCAATCATGCATATTAGTTAATTGCACTATCAAATCATTCGTCGATCTAATTAAACTCAATCACGCAACACGGTAGGATCAGTAGCCTAGGCTTAACATAACCCTTTTTCGAGTAAGATATTAAGATTAACATGTTAATCCTGAATAGCTTTCCAAAATTATTTTAAAAAATTATAAATTAATTTCCAATACCACAAAGCCTTTTACACAAAAACGAAAAACTTGAATAAATTAGTTTTTTTTAACAAAAACTAACGCGATTGCGGAGACGATTACGAAGGTCATTTGCATAACTTCGATTTCCTGAGATTTTACAAATTACTTTCCTAATGGATAATTTTGTTAACACTTGTCAATCGGTGAATTAACCATTAACAACGATTAATCGAATCATCGCAATTCACCACACAGTCATTAGAGAATAAATATTTTGAAAATGTATTCGCCAATAGGAAAGCTACTAGACGACCGAGTATTACAAAATAATGCAAGATCACCACCAACTTCAATTACACCAATTTCAATACACAAAACTTTCTTTGCAAAAAAACTCAACTTCGCCTATCGATGCTCCAAGACCACACTGCACAAGGTTAACAAAGTATGCATGTGATCAATACACCAAAACTTCAATACACAGACTAGTTGCCCCGATCAACACAAATTTTCAAAAATAACAGATTAAACACAAAGGTTCAATTGCCGGATTAGACACAGATTTCATCAATTTCTAGATGAATTGATTAACACACAATTGCAAGATCGCTACACAAAACAAACTCCAAACAAGCTGACAACACTGCTGCTACTGATCTATTGCACAACATTGCACAGGGATAAAAAAATATTGCAAGATTAATACTCAAACCTCATATTTGCAAAATCCAGAAGGATTCAACTACTACTATTGCTGCTGCTTCTGTACTGCTGCACAAGGGCTCACGGTACGATGAGAGAGAGAGAGAGAGAGAGAGAGAGCGACAGCAGCAGCAATAGAGGAGCAGGGGAGGCGCTCGGCGGCGGTTGCCGGCGGCAGGCGGCGGCCGGAGGGGCACCGGAGATACCCAAATGGGTCGTCGGAGGAGGGATGCCGAGGAGGCGCGGCGCGGCGGCGGCACTGAGAGGAGGCGGCGGCGACTGGAGTGCACGGCGCAGAGCCGAGCGGCGATGGCGGCGACGGAGGAGGAAAGAGGAGGGGAAGGAGAGCATGGGCACCGGGGTCACGCGAGGAAGCTCACCGAGTTGACGGCGGGGGCGTGGAAGCAGCGAGGCGGCCGGCGTCGGGAGTGGAGGCGACGCAAGGGAGGCACATGGGGGCAGCGACTTATGGCGGTGGGGAGGCTCGGCTGACGGGCCGGGATGGCCGAGGGCGGTGGGGCGGAGCTCCCGATGGTGGCGATTCGGCGGAGGGGCTCCGGAGGGAAGGGAGAAGGGTGGCGGCGGCGCCGTGCTTCGCAGAGAGCGGGGAGAAGAGCCGAGAAGGGGGAGAAGGCAGGGGGAGCGGCTTTTATAGCCGGGAGAGAGGGGAAGCCGGTGGAGGCGGAGGGGGAGGAAAAAGCCGAGCAAGACGGGCGCAGAGGCTGACAGCGGCGCTGATTCTGATCCGGAGGAGGCGGGAGAGGATCGGGTGACCGTGCGGGCAGCGCTGAGCGCGGAAGACCAGGACCGGGCGCGGGGAACACGGGCGGCGGCGGTGTTGACGAAAAGGGGGAGGAGGGGAGGCGGAAAAACCGGAGGAGAAAGGGGAAGAGAAGAGCCTGGTCGAGCGGAGAAACGGGAGAGAGGGGGAAGAGAAGAGAGAGAGCCGGGGAGGGGGGCGGTGGGCCGGGCCGGGAGCAAAGGGGAGGGAGGGAGAGGAAAAGATTTGTTTTTTTTTGAAAAAGGATGCTACATTATTTTCCGAGTCAAGGGTCAAGAGGCTAGCTAGCTGCATGTCATGCTGCCAGTAGCAAGCAACTCACCTCCCAGTTAAGTCCTACCTACCCTCAAATTAATCAAGTAATTAGTAATAAACAATTGAGACCAGGTCAGCACAAAACGTGCATAAATGCCATGCCTCCTGCAATGCGACATCTAATGCATCTATACTATTTAAAAATTGAAATAGGTTGTGGTCCATTCTCTCTACTCTCTTTGGTATCCGTTGGATTAACGAGCGGTACACGACAGTTTAGATTGCGTTACTGAGTACAATGGTGGTTGATAACCCGATATGATATGATGGAAATGCGATTTTTTTTAATCCGTAGCAAAACCGGTCATTGAACTGGTATATAATATATCCGTCTCGATACGTGCCGTCGTACTGAAACAAGACAAGTATAGTACTATAGTGTGCTATCTTACATGTGATGGAATGGAATATTAATTAGCCTTTCCTGCTTCTGTACATAGATTAATCAACTAGGGGTCTTCGGAATGCAGAAACAAAAAAAAAACACGGGAATATAAGAAAAAAAACGCAGAAACGGAAACGAAAAAAGGTGTGAAAAGGTGGATTGGACAAACCACAGGAAATTTGCAGAACACAGGTGTTTGGATGTGTAGCAGGGAAAAGACAAGGATGCTAGGTGCACATTATACTATATCTATAAGTGGACTGGACTCGTACTGATATGATTTAGGGTTTATTTGGAATGCAGAAAAAAAAAACATAATAATTGTGTAGGAATGGTGGTGTAATACTATAGGAACACAAAATACAGGGATGGTTCAAAACCGGCGTTTGGATGCTTCACACCTCGCTACGGTAATAATCAGTAAAATCGATACAACATTTTTTTGTAAGCAGTAAAATCACCGCACTTTTACTATGCCAGATTACTGTAGCACGGAGACTCGAGATGTGTACCTACGCTGCTTCTCTTAGAGGATTTCTCTTCCATACGTGGCACGCACTCCTACTGTTCATGCACCAGAAATTATCGTTGACATGTCAGCTTCGTCTTCTTCCAAACTGAGGAGCTAAGCTAACCCAACCCGTTTACCTGATTAATTATTGTTAATCTCGCCTAGCTTGCTTGCTTGCAAGCTAGTTATGTGCGTGACGCCACGCGATTGGAAGATTTTGATCCACAACTTTGACCCGGTAACGAACTGCGTGATATTGATATGCTCTACGTACGTGCGTATTATACATCGATTTAATAGTAATGTGCTGAATTGTTCTTTCCAAGCCTACTCTGATTCTGCTTAAAGCTAATTTAATCCGAGATTGGGAACAAGCTAGGAAGTCAACAGTTTGAGGAACAAAAATCGAACGAGCAAGTTAATGGTTTCCAAGGAAGTAGGATCAAAGATGCAGATGTCTCCATGCCTGTCCTAATCTGTTTTTTTTTGTTCAAATTAGTCGAATTTTCATTTGTCCGATATATTTTGAGATTTGTATTTCTTCTTATATGATCAATTTGATCCGAATTTATTGTAAATTTTTCTTCAGAACATAATAGGTTCACCATATTGCCGTATTTTATTAGTATAGAATTTTATTTTATTTTCTCTTTGTTTTTGCTCAATCTCTCAAAGTATATGTTAGATTTTGAATTATGTGATGGAAATATGAGTTATTAAAACTTTCGAGAGGAAATATGAGTTATTAAAACTTTCGAGAGTAATTACAGTGACCCAAAACAAAAAAAAATACATAAATAATTTACTATAATTTATGTATAATAAAGTTATGAAAACAATTGAATCTTGTATAGACAGATCTTTTTTTTTTACTTTGATTTCCTCGTCCTTGTCCTCTTCTTCTTCTTCATCAATCTGCTGCTGCTGCAAGCTGCACGCACGCACACAAACACAGCGTGCCAGTGTCATACTACATGTAGTAATTTGTATTTATTTCCAGAGGATAACTAATGTTCTAGCCTCCTAAATCTAATCCTTTATGTGTTTTTTAGACAAGGGAAGAGAAAACCTCTCTCAGACTCTGTATACGAGGATAAATGCAGCCCAAAGTTTATTACAATACCCAAAATGTTCTTAACCAGGCAAAGCACTCGCCTCCATAAAACTATAATGAAGCGACAAAACAAACGCCGCCAAAACATAAGCCAACAGCAAAACAAAAACCTAAAAAAAAGTAAATAACCTTATGAAAATAAACAAAGACATAGAAGTGCATCAAATATCTTGAAGCCTATTAAATAGCTTCCACCCATGCTTGTTAAAGATATCTCTTATAATAACCTCCAATGCTCTGCTCCCAGCTACCAAGGTCTCCCTCCTTCCTTGGCTCTGTAGAGATGATAAAGAGTGGATTCAATGGATACATCTGAATATAACCTGCAGAGGATGGTCAACAACTTTCTTGCCGAAAACGACATCATTGCGGCATAACCAGATAGACCAACAAAGTGCAGCTGCCCCCACCAAAATATTTGCTTTTAAATCCCAAGTAAGACCTACTGACTAGTCCCCAAAGATATTCGGAACAGTATTAGGTCGGTTAAGATTAAAAGTAATTTGAACTATACGCTAAGCAAAACAGGCGAAGTGACAATAAAAAAGTGTGGTATAGTCTCCTTGTGATCACAAAAACGACAGTTTGTGTTACCCATCCAGTCCCGTTTTAATAAATTATCCATAGTCAAAGTAACACCTATGTAAATTCCATCGAACCGTATCTTTACCATGGTAAGATGAGCATTTGCTATTTTCCCCATAAGATTATTGAAAATAAGTAAATTTGGCCAATAATCGCTCCCCTGAAATTCAAATTTTAAGGCACAGTCCCTAAAACATATGTAACAAAAGCATTTTTATTCTGGATTAACTCAAACATAGTTTGATAAAGTTCAGAAAGAGATCGATGTACAACCCAAATGTCCTTGTAAAAATCTGATTTCTTTCCCATTCCTAAGATTAAAAGAGCAATATTGAATAAAATCTTGCTTTATCTTCATCAACCCCTTCCAAAAATAGGAATCCCTAGGTTTACTCTCAACTTGAGAGACAAACTTATCATTCAAATACTTATTTTCAAGCAATTGCTGCCAAACCCCTTCCTCATTCAACAGTTTAAACAACCATTTAGCCAAAAAGGTACTTATTTTTTTATCTCGAGGTTCTAAATTCATAGACCACCTTGGTCCTTAGGCCTAAAAAGAATATTTCATTTTGCCAACCTATACTTTTGTTTATAGTTATCACTCTGCAATAAAAATGTCCTTAGGCATACAAAGAATATTTCAGTTAACCAACCTATATTTCTATTTATGGTTATCACTATACCAATAAAATCCGGACCTAAAAAATCCAAGCTTTTAAGGAACCCCTTTGGTACCTCAAAGAAAAAAAGTATAAACGTAGGAAGGCTTTTCAAAACTGAATTTATAAGTATCAGTCTACCACCAATAGATAGATTGTTCCCTTTCCAATTATTCAACCTTTTTTTGAAGCGATCTTCCAAAGTTGTCCATTCATTATTCTGCAGCCTTCTAAAATGGATCAGAATACCCAAATATTTAAAGATAAAACAACCCCTTTCACATTCAAATATGTGTAAGTAATGGGATTCAAAAAAAATTTCTGCTCCAAAGCAAAAGAGCTTGTTTTTATGAAAATTTATCTTTAAACCAGAAAGTAGCTCAAACACACAAAGAATAAGTTTCAAATTTTTTGCTTGATCAAAATTGTGATCCATGAAAAGAACAGTGCCATCAGCATATTGAAGAATAGAAGGACCATCGTCAACCAAATACGGTATTATCCCACTGACATGACCCTCATTATTAGCCCTTCCAATAACAATTGTTCTTGTCTTTTCTTCCATATCAAGGGCAGCAATGAGATCCTCCATAGATATCTCTTCCCTCTTGTACTTTAAGCCAGTGGCAAAACCCCGCCATGAAGCAGGAAGTTTGGCAACAATGTCCATAGCCACAAACTTAGGAGGCAAAACACAACACAAATGTGCAATCTCTCCGACCAGTAACTGTAGCTCGTGAGCCCGTGCAACTATCGACCTAGCATGTTCCATGTTGTAGTCGAAGAATTGCTCGCACATATAGAGCCAACGAACAGCCTCAGGTTTGGCATATTTGTGCTCGAGTGCATCCTACAACTAGATGTCTCCATGCCTGTCCTAATCTGTTTTTTTTTGGTTCAAATTAGTCGAATTTTTATTTATCCGATATGTTTTGAGATTTGTATTTCTTCTTATATGATCAATTTGATCCGAATTTATTATAAATTTTTCTTCAGAACATAATAGGTTCACCATATTGCTGTATTTTATTAGTATAGAATTTTATTTTATTTTCTCTTTGTTTTTGCTCAATCTCTCAAAATATATGTTAGATTTTGAATTATGTGATGGAAATATGAGTTATTAAAACTTTTAAGAGTAATTACAGTGACCCAAAACAAAAAAATACATAAATAATTTTCTATAATTTATTTATAATAAAGTTATGAAAACAATTGAATCTTGTATAGACAGACCTTTTTTTTACTTTGATTTCATCGTCCTTGTCCTCTTCTTCTTCTTCAATCCTGCTGCTGCTTTCAAAAGCTGCATACCTTACACAAACACAAAAGTGCAGTGTCATACCACATGTAGTAATTTGTATTTATTTCCAGAGGATAACTAATGTTCTAGCCTCCTAAATCTAATCCTTTATGTGTTTTTTAGACAAGGGAAGAGAAAACCTCTCTCATACTCTGTATACGAGGATAAATGCAGCCCAAAGTTTATTACAATACCCAAAATGTTCTTAACCAAGCGAATCACTCGCCTCCATAAAACTATAATAAAGCGACAAAACAAACGCCGCCAAAACATAAGCCAACAGCAAAACAAAAACCTAAAAAAAGTAAATAACCTTATGAAAATTAACAAAGATATATAAGTGCATCAAATATCTTGAAGCCTATTAAATAGCTTCCACCCATGCTTGTTAAAGATATCTCTTATAATAACCTCCAATGCTCTGCTCCCAGCTACCAAGGTTTCCCTCCTTCCTTGGCACTGTAGAGATGATAAAGAGTGGATTCAATGGATACATCTGAATATAACCTGCAGAGGATGGTCAAGAACTTTCTTGCCGAAAACGACATCATTGCGGCATAACCAGATAGACCAACAAAGTGCAGCTGCCCCCACCAAAATATTTGCTTTTAAATCCCAAGTAAGGCCTACTAACTAGTCACCAAAGATATTCCGAACAGTATTAGGTCGGTTAAGATTAAAAGTAATTTGAACTATGCGCTAAGCAAAACGGGCGAAGTGACAATAAAAAAAATGTGGTATAGTCTCCCTGTGATCACAAAAACTACAGTTTGTGTTACCCCTCCAGTTCCGTTTTAATAAATTATCCTTAGTCAAAGTAACTCCTATGTAAATTCCATCGAACCGTATCCTTACCATGGTAAGATGAGCATTTGCTATTTTCCCCATAAGATTATTGAAAATAAGTAAATTTGGCCAATAATTGCTCCCCTGAAATTCAAATTTTAAGGCATAGTCCCTAAAACATATGTAACAAAAGCATTTTTATTCTGGATTACCTCAAACAAAGTTTGATAAAGTTCAGAAAGAGACCGATGTACAACCCAAATGTCCTTGTAAAATCTGATTTCTTTCCCATTCCTAAGATTAAAAGAGCAATATTGAATAAAATCTTGCTTTATCTTCATCAACCCCTTCCAAAAATGGGAATCCCTAGGTTTACTCTCAACTTGAGAGACAAACTTATCATTCAAATACTTATTTTTAAGCAATTGCTGCCAAACCCCTTCCTCATTCAACAGTTTAAACAACCATTTAGCCAAAAAGGTACTTATTTTTTTATCTCGAGGTTCTAAATTCATAGACCACCTTGGTCCTTAGGCCTAAAAAGAATATTTCATTTCGCCAACCTATACTTTTGTTTATAGTTATCACTCTGCAATAAAAAATATCCTTAGGCCTACAAAGAATATTTCAGTTAACCAACCTATATTTCTATTTATGGTTATCACTATACCAATAAAATCCAGACCTAAAAAATCCAAGCTTTTAAGGAACCCCTTTGGTACCTCAAAGAAAAAAAGTATAAACATAGGAAGGCTTTTCAAAACTGAATTTATAAGTATCAGTCTACCACCAATAGATAGATTGTTCCCTTTCCAATTATTCAACCTTTTTTTTGAAGCGATCTTCCAAACTCGTCCATTCATTATTCTGCAGCCTTCTAAAATGAATCAGAATACCCAAATATTTAAAGATAAAACAACCCCTTTCACATTCAAATATGTGTAAGTAATGGGATTCAAAAAATTTTGCTGCTCCAAAGCAAAAGAGCTTGTTTTTATGAAAATTTATCTTTAAACTAGAAAGTAGCTCAAACACACAAAGAATAAGTTTTAAATTTTTTGCTTGATCAAAATTGTGATCCATGAAAAGAACAGTGCCATCAGCATATTGAAGGATAGAAGGACCATCTTCAACCAAATACGGTATTATCCCACTGACATGACCCTCATTATTAGCCCTTCCAATAACAATTGCTCTTGTCTTTTCTTCCATATCAAGGGCAGCAATGAGATCTTCCATAGATATCTCTTCCCTCTTGTACTTTAAGCCAGTGGCAAAACCCCGCCATGAAGTAGGAAGTTTGGCAACAATGTCCATAGCCACAAACTTAGGAGGCAAAACACAACACAAATGTGCAATCTCTCCGACCAGTAACTGTAGCTCGTGAGCCCGTGCAACTATCGACCTAGCATGTTCCATGTTGTAGTCGAAGAATTGCTCGCACATATAGAGCCAACGAACAGCCTCAGGTTTGGCATATTTGTGCTCGAGTGCATCCTACAACTCTATGGCGGACTTAAAGTAAATGTATACATCATAAAGCTGGTCGGCAAGTATTTGTCACTATGCATCCAAGGGTGGTGTTGTTATCGTGTCGAACTTCATGGTTTGTTCAATCGTAAATGAATATTGTGGTCAGATCACCCACCATAGCCCCAAAGACATGAGCCAAAATTTGACCCTTGTTTACCATCCACGGAAGTTTTGATCAGAAAACCTCTCATGTTTCATAGAATCAGAAGCACCAATCATTGCTGAATCAAATAACTATCCACAATAAGGTTTCTAGATTGTTGGAAATGTGGACAATATTTTAATTCCATATTTGATTATGAGGTAAAGATCATAAATAACTAGAGATGCGTAAAGCAATATCAATAGAAGGCAACTCATTGCACTTCTAAACATACTCAACAATATGATTATAGCAGAAAAAACTGGTCGTATGATTAACTTACAGTCAGTCTTGATGAAGAATACGAAACAGTGCAGATTCAAGCAGTGCAGATCGTAGATGTCATAGTGAAGCGAGTAGTCATAGGATGCAGTATAGAGAGTTTCGACCACTGAGTTTCGACAACTAAGTTTCTACCACTCAGTTTCGACCATATTGGTCTATGCATTCGACCACAATGGTCTAAGGCTTCGACCAATCTGGTCTAAGACCCCTGGTCTGAGACTTCGACTACCATTGTCTAAGACTTTGACCACACCGGTCACACTGGTCTAGGACTTCTGTTTAAGACTTTGACCACCTTGGTCTAAGACTTTGCATGCTTTGGAATTTTAGAAATGAATGTGTCTTTACACATATGTGCTCAATTCTAACATCATCTTCATTCTTGGTCCCTAAATTTTGAAAACAATTTGAGAAATTAACGTGTTCCAAAATATGCCCTAATTGGCTAAGTTAGGGGAACCAAGCTAGCCAAATCACAGGAAATTCACATGAATTTGGCAGGAATATGCCCTAAGAGGCATTCTCTCTTTTTGGAGTGCATGCATTTCACAGGAAATTCTCAAGAAACTTTTTAATTATTGCAGGAATCGAGAAAAATCCCCGCATTCTAAATTGAGCTCAAACTATTTCCAGTAAAAATATTGGGAAATTCATGGGTTCCAAAATATGCCCTAAGTGGCTAAGTTAGGGGACACAAGCTAACCAGATCACATTTACCACACATATATATGTTCATCTTATTGGAGTATCTGTTACTACCATTTAGTCATTAACCCTAAACCAAAGCAACTCATCTACTAATTAGCTAGCAGTAATGCCCTAATATCCATCCGCATTTCATGCATTCTGTAATATCATTATTGCGCTATATCTACAGTCAGCAGCAAACCAATTGATGCATTGCATTTTGCATGGACATACAGATTGCAATGTCAAGTCATGCCAATGCCGATATCGCCGCCGCCGTTTCCGAGCTCCGAGGACGACAACGACGATCTCTTGCCGTGCTTGCCGCCGAGGCCCTCGAGTGGCACGGCGGGCTCGTGGCCGGCGAAGAGGGCGACGTGGCCGATGAGCTTGTCCTTGCGGGAGAAGGTGCTGCCGCAGGAGCAGAGCCAGCGGTGGTCGCCGCAGTGCTTCTCGTGGGTGCGGAGGTCGGATAGGACGGAGAAGTGCTTGCGGTTGCAGCGGTTGCAGACGTACATCTTGGGGCAGTGGCTGCGCTTGTAGTGGTTCTTCACGCAGATCGCCGACTTGAGCGGCTGGAACTTGGGGTGCTTCCGGTTCCACCGGCACCCCTCCTGCGGGCAAGAGTACTTCCTCCCAGGTGCCGCCGCCACCGCCTCCTCGCCGCCGCTCGCCTTGGTCGGGTTCGCGAGTGCCGCGTTGCTCTTGTACTCGTCGCCGTGGGCGCGCATGTGCATGCGCAGGTTGGCGTCGCGTTTGAAGCCCTTGCCACACACTTGGCAGTAGTGCGTGTACTTGGCCAGCAGCTCGGCCGCGTCCAGCTCTATGATCGTGCCCGTCGTCCCCGTCGCCTGCGATGGTGACACCGCCTCCGTCATGATGTGGGCCATATGGTTGTAATTACCTCCATGGTGGTGCTGCCACTGTTGCATGACATGGTCCATGACCTGGTCGCTGCAGCCTGTACTATCCGCCGCCGTGCCGTTCTTGGCATGGCCGCCGCCGTGGTGGTCCTGGTGGACATCGACGGTGACGCTGCGCTCCTGCGCGGCGTCATTAACGGATGATGCGCCGAGGCCGCACACATGCTGGAAGGCGTACATCATCGAGGACGCGGCGGCGATGATCTCCTGGATGATGGCGCCCGCGCCGGACACGGCGACGGGGCCGCCGTGGCCGTTGTGAGCTACGGCGAGGCCGACGAGCTGCTGCAGCTGCTGCACCTTGTCCTTGAGCAGGGACAGGTTATACAGCAGCGCGTGGCAGTGCGTGTCGGACTCGGACACCGCCGGCTCGGCGCCCATGCCATGGAGGGCATGGAACAGCTGCTGGTTCTGCAGGAAGTACGGGCTTGCACCGGCGGCACCTCCTCCTCCTGGGATCATATTCATAGTAGCTAAGCTAACACGGCCTCTTGATCAGTGTTTGCTAGCAATTATACGCATGTGATGTGCACAAGTAGCTCATTCAAGGCGGATTTCTGCGAGGGGCAAGAAGAGGAGAGAAGAGACGGAGAATGGGATTGAGATTAGAGTAGAGGAGAGGAGATGGAGAGGGAGATGGAGATGGAGGAGAGGAGGGGAATAAAGTCAACTGGGTCTGGGTGGCCGGGCACTTGGCAACATCCCTACTTGGAGCCTCCCTCAAATGCCACCCAGCCCGAAAGGTGACACTCGTAGCTGCATGAGATGTCAGAACTAATTTAAGTATTTTATATACTAGTAGCTAGTATCTTACTTACTTGTGTTCATATATATATATACATATACCTCTTTCTTCTTCCCTTGATTAATTCGCAGTTTCTTTTTATAATCTGTGGCCGTGCTATTAGTTTATGGCCAAGCACGCGAATTGTTGGTATGTTTTGCTCCAATCGGTGCCTTTTTGAGGGAAGGGAATTCGAATAGAAAATGTGGCACTGTGGGAGCAGCTCAGCGAGAATCTGCTGGCTCAAGCATGCTCTGTCAAAGCCGGGTCTCTGGTCTGTGGGGTCCGGCCGCCTTCTTCTAGATCTACCGATAGATTATGTATGATGTGCTCAAACGCAAAGCAACTAGTTACTCATTGTAGGAAATGCCATGCATGAGCATGAGCTCTCTCTGTCTCTCGTCTTGTTTCCTTCGCCATGAAACAAAAGATCTGCCTAATTCATCGAGGAAGGAAGGAAGGAAGGGGGAAAAGGTTTCCAAATACAGAGTGAAGTTGGAATGGGGAAAAAAAGGCAGCAGCAAAACAACAGACGGAGTAATGTCGGTATGAATTAGAAGATAAATTTAAAGCAGAGTAGGTATGTAGCAGTAGCAGTACGTGAAGTACGTACGTACAGTAGCATACAGTAGGTTTGGCGAGCTTACACAAACTAATAATCCTTATTTAACCGGAACAAATACAAATCCATGCATAGGCGCATACATAATAATAGCGAGATCGATCGATCAGGCGGCTCCGGTTTGCTGCAGGAACTCGTCGTCCTTCTCGAGCCTCTGCATGGGCTCCGGCTGCAGCGCCAGCTCGACGTCGATTCCGCCGTCGCCTCCGCGGCCGGGGTACAGGTACACCATCCCGTCGAACTTGTTGTTGCCGCCGCTGCGGACACGCTCCGGCCGGCCAAAGCCCAAGTCAACGTCGTAGACCCGGAAGCGCGGGGAGCTGCCCACGGCCACGCAGTTGGGCCCGGCGTCGCTGTAGTGGAACAGCTTGGGCGCCGCCTCGTACTCCTCCAGCCTCCTCGTGACGGCGGCGGCGTCGTGCTCTTCGATGGCCTTCTGCAGGAGTCCCGCGGCCAGCTCGGGCGGGCCGCCCAGGAGCATGCCCGCGGGCACGCCGGTGAAGACGGCCTGGATGAGGTTGCCGAAGTAGGCGGAGGGGACGGGCGGGTCCAGGCGGGAGCGGCAGTCGGCGAAGACGGCGAAGACGGTGATGTCGGAGGGTCCGAGGCCGCGCGCGCGGGAGATGGCGCGCCAGATGTGGGCGCCGAGGGACTGGAAGGAGGAGAAGGGCTTGGCGCCGGGGGGGAGGGCGGCGTTGGCGGCTGACTTGACGCGGGCGACGGCGGGCTCCGGGAAGGAGAAGACGCGGGCGACGAGCGGCTTCTTGGGGCCGTTGGGGTCGGCCTTCTCGTGGGCCTCGGCGGATGGCGGCAGGGAGAGGCGGACGCGGACGGAGCGCGCCATGGCGCGGTTGTGGACGGGGAGGAGCGAGGGGGCGGCGGCGCCGCGGCAGAGCTCGGCCCAGGAGGACATGAAGTGCCACGTGGAGGTGCCGTCCAGCACGGCGTGGTTGAAGGCGCACCCCAGGGCGAGGCCGTCCTTGAGCTTGGTGAACTGCATGCATGCATTTTTCATTTCCAAATTAAACTCAAAAACAATTTAATTTGGGTTAAGAAACCAGCAGTAGGACAAGATTAACTGAGAGGAGGATATATTTCTCGATTCAAAAAGACCGAGGGACATATATCAGCACGACTGGACAAAATTGGTTTCGTGTTTACAATTAATTGGTCTGTCGACTCTATATACCCCTTTCGTTAAAAAAAAAACAACTCATTTTGGAATACATGTAGTTAAATTTTGCAAACTTTGGCTATCGATATCTTTTTTAATAGGAATAAGTTTATACAACACCGTAAATTTTGCTCAAAAGTACATCCAATACCCGAATTATGAAACCAAACATTTGCCCCCCTCACCGAACTTTACAACCCGGTTCAAATAACACCCTTGCCTCATTCCGCAGGATGGTACTGTCCATGTGGCATGATGAGCGGGCGGTTTTCATAGGTTTATCCCCCTGTCGAGCTACGACCACACGAAACCGAGTCAGGGTGTTATTTAAACTGAATTGCAAAGTGGCGGGGGGGGGGGTGTGGTGTGTTTCAAATGTTAGGCTTCATTGTCTGTGGTGTTCGACGGAGTTTCAAACAAAGTTTGAGAGTGTTATACGAATTTTTTCTTTTAAATATTTAGATTAAATACATAAAAATCATATGTGTACATTCATCTTGAAAAATACTTTCATAATATAATAATTTTATTGGATTTTACAAAATATTATAATAGTAATAAGTGATTAAAGTTGTATTTTACAAAATATTATAATAGTAATAAGTGATTAAAGTTGTATTTTAAGGACCATATCGATGTCTAAAACTATTTTTTTTAATGAAATGCAGGGAGTAACTAAACGAAGAGCTAGCATTACCATAAATCAAAAATTACTTTCAAGATAACTGCATGGTTTTTCTTTATCTCTAAGTCACATTTATATCCATTGATCTAGACGTCACACCAATATCTATGCAAATTCATTCAACTCGGGGATCGGTGGGCGGGGGTGGTGCATGAATTCATTCAACTTGGTGGGGCGGGGGGGGGGGGGGATCTGGTCGGGCGGGTCGTACGTACGTGCATGCAATGTTTTTGAAGACTGGATTCAATTCCATCCATTTTCATAGGGATCAAACGGATCGGATAGTTTTCGACTGATCCGGACGGAAACGGATTCAGATTGTCTTGGATCGGATTTTTCTTATATAATTTTCGAATCGGAAACAGATTCATTTTTTTTGTCCGAAATGGAAGCGAATACGGTAGGCATGCTATCCGGCGGATACGGATGCAGATACGAATTATCCGGATAAGACCAAGTTCGGATATCCGGATTTCGGCCCAAAAGAAGAGGATTTCAGCCCAAAAAGACAATAAGATTTTAATTGATTTCTAAATTTTAGAAAATGCAACAAATCAAATAGCCTTTTAGAAAATAGCAAATAGAGTTAAAAAAATTCTAGAAAAAATCACAAAAATTCCTTAAATTATTTTGAACTTAATAAAATTAATTCCAAGTTAAAGTTGGTTTTTATTTTTGCACATAAATTATTTTTAATTCCTGAAAATATTAACAACCTTTTTAAAATCCAGAAAATTCAAGAAATTAATTATTATTTTTTATTTTCACTTTAAATACAATAAAATCCCAGAAATCTTAATAAATTTTATTTTTGACATTGAAAACTAGGAAATTAAATAATTGACTTTATATTATTATTATTATTATTATTATTATTTCTTTTTAACCAAGAAAACTCTTTTAAATCTCAGAAAATCTAATAAAATAATAACTTTATTAATTTTATTTTTGGTAACATACTTTGGGATGTTACAATCATTTATGTATAGATTAACTATCTAGCCTGCTCAATGTTAGTGTGAACTAAGTTTTATGTATGTGATGAACTAAGTGTGAATGTGGGATGACTTGTGACTTTGTGAGTTATGACTTATAAGCTAAATATGGTAAACTAAATGTTATATTTATGATAAACTAGTTAATGCAACTTGCTAGTGCCAATTTTATGTTACTGAAAATATGAACAATTCATGAATATTTGCATTAAATAAATTAGTTATATGTTTTCTTTAATTTCTGGTATACAATTTAAGAGATTTTCATGTTTCAAAAAATACGCACGATCGTATTCGTTTCATTTTGTATTCTCTCTGTATTTGTATTCGATATTATTCGTATCCGTATCCGAAGTATTTGTTTCCGTATCCAGATTCAAAAAATAATAATATAAAAACAAATATAATAAAATCATTATACGTCCGTATCCGTCCGTTTTCAATCCTACATTTTCACGCTGGGGATCGACGGTAGTTGGACATTAAAAGCGTGAGATATGTGCTGGCCAGTAGTACATTAGCATTAACCAACGTACGTACCTTGCTCTTCATATATGCACTGCACGTACGCATGTCTGTTGATTAGTAGCAGCTTTTTAGGGATGGTTTTGTCGATGAAGTTACCTGTATTACATCTTTTACGCTAGTTAATTTGTGCATATATGATACATCTGATCATCTTTTTGCGTGTGCGCGTATAGATAGATATGTATACCGAAATTTCGGCCTATGACTCGCTCGAACTAATTAATGGACCTACGGTCACGCATACACGGGTACAGGACTCCACAAATTAAATAACGTGACAGGATTATTTCTAACAAATTACCTGGACGGCGAGCAGCGGGCGGTGGAGCCCCTCGAGGTTCATGACGCCGGTGTAGGGCACCAGGTGCTTCATCACCCTCTCCGCCTCCTCGCCGCACTCCTCGCCGGCGAGCTCGTCCACGGACACGCCCTCGGCGGCGGCCTCGACGACCTCGGCGCCCTCCTCGCCCTCGACGGCGAGCGCGCCGTCGTCCCCCCCCTGGCGGATCCGGCCGGCGAGCGGGTAGAAGTAGGCGAGCGCGTCCCCGAGGGCGGCGGACATGCGGCCGACGGCGTCGTGGAAGTGGGCGTCGCCGGGGGCCAGGCGGTAGAGGAGCAGCTTCTGGTTGTAGTAGAAGGTGATGTAGGGGAGGTCGAAGGTGGCGAGGGTGACCTTGCTCTTGGCCGGAGCCACGGTGCGGGTGGCGGTGACGGTGACCGTGGACGGCGGCGGCGCCTCCAGCTCCTTGCAGTTCTCCACGGCCATTTTCACGCAATCGGGTATCGCAGCAGCAGTCTACTCTAGCTAGAGGGGTGTCTTGTGGAGCTAGCTAAGCTAAGCAAGGCACGCTGGTGGTGGTGGGAGTGAGTGAGAGACAGTGAGGGTCCGATCGGAGCATATAAGGAGGGAGGAGGTGGATCGGAGGTAGATCGATGTGAACATGTGGAGGAGGAGGAGGAGGAGGTGGTGGCATTAATTGACGAGGAGGCAGGCCTTGAATACTCTCTCTCTCTCTCTCATGGCGAGCGGTTGAATTACGGTGCACATTTATGGCCGCCTTCATGGGTTCTCCATTGTCTTACCTGTGCACCTCACCTAGCAGCTCCGTTTAGACGCGAGACGGCGAGAGAGAGACAGGGAGCCGGCTCCGCTGCTACTGGCCAGATGATTGTCGAGTGTCTGGAGAATTCTGTGTGTGTGTGTGTGCACGCACGCGCGCATATTATTGTTATAATTTATAGTATATTTGTGGAGTAACTAATTTTCTGTAGTTGTATACAAAATAGACGGTTTCAATAACAAGTCGTCTGTGATAAGTATATATCACAGACCGCTATTTTTAATTATATCACAGACCGTTATTTTTAATTATATCACAGACGGTTTGTTCTACTAAACTGTATATGATAGTTCGTTCTATATCTCAAAAATATTCTACTTTTTGGCTGTTAGCATCAGAAGTATCACTAAAAAACCACTACAAATAGTTCAACACCTGTGCAAAGAACTTGGCATATTCATGTCTAATCCTACGGTCGCCGCTGCAGAAGACAACATAGTCGTCCCACCCTTTCGTCACGCCGCAGCTGGTGCTGGTGCATCGGTGGCCGTCCTCCGACAGCGCCCACACCCGATCCGGCGGCCTGGCCATCTTCCACATCGCCGCCTGGACCGCGACCGCAGCGAGCCTTCGGCATCGCTTGCACTCTCGGTTGGTCCTCTTGGCCGTCTCACATCCGCCGACCGGCTCGCCCCCGACCTGGATGATGTATTACTTCCATACGTTGCGTGCCTCACTGGTCGTGTAGAGGAAGAGGCTGAACACGTAGGCCGCGGCCTTGTGGCTGGCGACACCCCCCGTTCAAGGATCACGAGGCCGCGTTGCATGTCTTGGTGCGCGAAGCCGAGAGTGAGCCTGATGATGAAGCAGGCCTTCGGGTTGCCAGCGCCAGCCAGTTGGTTGACAACCCACGGCGCGCTCCTTGGACGCCTTGTACATGGTCTTGCAACTCCAATATACGTACGCAATTCAAGGCGTCAGAATGACTCCGTAATAGAAAAATTAACATTAAGACCAAATTAAGAGTGTTGTTGCTAGTCATATTAGTGGCATGTTTCTCTTGTCAAATTAAAAGGCTAACATGTATGCATGCATAGATTGGTTGCCACAACAAACAGTAGTACGTGGCTCGTAAGCTGCAGAGGTCAACCATGAGTTGAGGAGAGCTCGCGGCCACGAGGCTGATGATGTTGACGACGACATTGTGAGAAAGAGCTACGGCGATCGTCAACCTCCTCGCCTTGGTCCTCGCCGTCATGCTCCTTGTGCTCACCATGGCGCGCGACGTACGGTCTGTGAGTTTTTAATACCGTAGTGGATTGAGTTTTTTTAAACTCTAATGGTTGTTGCTGGAGGGTGCGAAAGACATGATCATTCTTTTAAAATGTATCACAAACCGAGACGAATCGTAACGTCGGCGCGCGAGACGAAGAGACGGTTCCAACCACAAATCGTCTATGATACAAAATTATCACAGACGGTTCATGTTGAAATCACAGACGATTCTTAACAATCACAGACGATTCTTAACAATAACTGTATGTGATTTCAACATGAACCAACTGTGATATTACATCTTCACAGACAGTTTTTACCGCAGCTAGTAACACAGACGTGCGCTAAACTAAAATCGTCTGTAATTATATTTAATACTGACGGTTCCGGAGAATCGTCTGTGATGAGGCGTTCAGTATAGCCTTTTTTTTGTAGTAGTGAATAGTGCTAACTTACGACCTGAGGGTATTTGCACATCAATTAACCTTATGAGGGGCAAATTGAACAAGCAAATGACTTATGGGGGTGTTTGTGGTTTTTTCCTTTATAAAATATAATAAAACTATACTTTTTCGAGTCAAATATATACATATCATTTTCATGTGTCAATCTAGATACTGAAAAAGATATTAATAGCTAAACTTTAGAAAGTTTGATTGCACGTACCCTAAAATAATATTTATTTTTTTGTTATACTCCCTCCGTTCTTTTTTAACACCCCATAATCCGTGCCGTCGTACTTTCACTAATATGCTTAAAAATATTTAGATTAACTACATAAAAACTATATATTAGATTGGTTGTTAAACATAATATTATAATATTATTAGTATATAATAAGATAAAGTTACAAAAAGTAACGGCCAAAGTCACATCTCGTAGACCGTGAAAAAATAATAATAAAAGGCAAGAGAAAGTGTTGAGTGGTGCCTCTAAAGTCTAAATAACTACCTATATATATGCTATCTCCCCCCTTATTTTCATATTTTCTATAAACAAACCCTTCAATAAACACTTCACAGTCTTGCACATATAAATTCATGATCAAGTTAGCCTGCAAATAATAACCTTTCTTTTATATGAACAAAGTTGAGTTACAGCCACCATTCAGTATTAGGATCGACCTGAAGTTTCTTCGCTGGTTCAGGTCATCAATGTTATTTTATTTTCTTTTTTATAGACTAACAACAATGTTAATTTGTAGCTAGTGCGTACTCGTGTAGTATATGTACTCGATCGGGGTCTCAACTGCTTGGGACGATAAATTTCGTACCTAGATAAGCCAATTAAAATCTTACTATGACATGCTCAAACCGGAATGGAACGGAATGGAATGAAATGTCTGGATCGATTCGATGCGATGATGTGATTGAGCAGTACGGGAGAAGAAATGATGGAGGCATCCAGAGAGAGATGCAAGCTAAGGCAGGATGATCCGGCCACCCCAACAACCGCGCCGAGAAACCAACTTGGCCGGCAATTCATTCCCCCCACTGCACCTCCGTCCTTCAGTCGTACGTCCTCCTTCATTTGCCTTATCTCCCCATATATATATATATATATATACACACACACACAAGTAGCAACGTAATACATACATACATACATAGTAGTACTTGTAAACTACCGATTCTGTATTTGTATTGTACTTACAAAATTTTTGACACAGAAATATAAGTTTACTCGAAATTGCATTTTATAACTCTAGCAATATCAATACATTTACATTCTAAAAGAAAAATATTCAGGTGTATTTTGACAAACATGAGTTATCTCCATGACGTACGTATGAGCTCCGTGAAACAGCCCTGAAATTTGGAATTTTTTGAATCTTTTTTGTTCAAATTTGAATTCCTTCCGTTTTTGGAAACTTCAGCCGATTTTCCACTTTCTGATTTCGGAAACCCGCCTTCTCCTTTCCGAAGACGTCTTTTTTCCGGGCGCCTTCGTTCCTTCCTTCTCCTTCCCCGTCTTCCTCCCTGCGTCAGCGGCCGACGCCATCGCCGCTTCCACGCTGCCGTCACCGCCACCTCCCGCGCCACCTTGCCACCTCTTCCTTCCGCGCCACCTGCCCACCTCCAGAGCCTTCTTCCTCCTTTCCCAGCCTCCTCGCCTCCACTGCCCCGCCCTCCACCACCTCTCTTCCTCTAAAGCCCACCCAAGGTTCCTCACCACCACCAACCCTCCATTGCCGCCTCCCGTGCCAAATTCACTCCGCCACCGCTCTTCTCTCGCTGAGCTATAAAGCCCACCCCTCCTTCATCGCTTTCCTCTTCACCACCACCTCCAAACCCTCCATTGCCCCTTCCTCCCCCGGCGCCGGCCAAATTCGAAGAAACCGCCACCGCCTCTTCTTCTCCTCGCCACCCCACCACTTCCAAGCTCCACTCATAAATCCACCGCCCTCCTTCATCCCCTCCCACCTCCGGCCGGCCGTCAGGCCAGTGCACCCCGTCGTTGCCCATCTCCTCCTCTCTCCCAAAATGGAACCACCTCGCCGAACGCTCCGTGCCTTCCACGCAGCGCGCAGCAAGCGCCCCCTTCTCGCTCGGACGAAATCAAGCCCGAACCGTCTGATGAGCGGCCGGGCCCAACATCGTTCTTTGCACCCAAATTATCACACGATCACATTCACAAGACAAGATATTTCATTCACTGTTCATCTACCGAAAATTATTGTTCATCATCCGAAAATTGCATTTTGTTGTTCATTATCATGAACAGTACCTACCATATTTTCACCTATGAATAGTAAAATGTTACTATTCATTATCTAGCACTATTCATCTGCAAAACCCTAATTCGACATATTATATATCCATTTCGTCCATTTCGAGCCCAGAAATCCATTTCTCCACTCCGATCAATTCAGTTAAACCCCCGATAAATTCCCATCCTCCCGCACCACCTTCTTTGTGTTTCTTTTCCATTTCGTTTTTACTTGCATGTTGTTCACAGCTCATTCCTTGTCGAGCCGAATTTTACTTGGTTGTTTTATTGTTTTGCTTCTCGTTAGGTCACGATATTGAAGACCAGACTGCACAAGACATCAGACAAGAAACAAGATCTACAGGACTTTGTGCAAGAAGGCAAGCCACATTCTTTGATCATTTTGAACCTATGCCTGTTAAGGTAAACCCTAACCATCCATTGAACTTCTTGTATGCAATTATTTAGCTTTTCCATGTGGCTTGTTGAGTACGGTAGTAGTACTCATTCTTGCAAAATTTGCAACCCCTCCACAGAAGAAGATTGGGAAAATGCTGAGAACTCCAATGAGCAGGATTTTGGTGGCCCCCTGAAGGCAGCGACTACTGTTATTAGGTCTCAATCGTGCTCAAGCATGCCTGTGGTGTGAAGTTCTTTTTTCTTGTATTATATTGGTTTTGGGCTTGGAAGCCCGTGTCTGCGTCAAAACTGGTTGATAAAACTTAATCTTATGTAATAAAAGTTTAATTTTATTATAATCGAAAGCTTGCTTGAGACACTGCTTACTTCGCAACTGCACATCCTGAGCGGTTGTGAAGAGTTTGATGGCCCCCAGATTTTGGGGTTGTTACACTCCGCATGACATCTCATATTTTATTGAGTCAAAACATAGTCAATATTAGTCTCTTTGTTTGATCTTGTCGCCTAGAACATGATGGTTTAGACGGATTTCTAACTGGATGTTTGTTTCAAAAGATAAATTCATTTGAATCTTTGAAATGAAAAAGCAACTAAAAGCTAACTGCAATAGACCAAACGGCTTGGAAGAGCGCGAGTAGAAAAGTACTTGTCCAAGATTATATATTAGATTAGTAGTATACTAGTTGGAAGCGAATCCCGTACACATGAATTGAGAGTTTCAAATGCAAATGAAATAGCATCCTGTATACAATGTAAAATAGATTAAACATTCAATTGTAGGATACTTTTCTAGCTGACTTCAAGGGTACAAAAACATTCTAGATGGGCAAAATGGAGGAACATAGCAAAGGGTACATCAACAAGCACTCGAAGATAGAAAGTCTTTAGAAAGAAGTAGATGAAATCTTAGCATTGCTTGAAGCCGAAGGACTCCAGAGCCATGCACTTCATGTGTACTGAGTTGTTGCTTCCTGATCTAGCCTAGCTAGGATCCTTTTTATGAAGCAGCACCTTGCAGAATAAAAAAAGACACAATCATTATGGAAACTATTTTAGGTGGTTGTCGTGGACTCCAATGTAGTCGTTCAGAACCTGCCAGTTGCTACTGAAGCAACTGTTTTGGAGATCGACGAGACCGCACCCTCTGACCCAATGGTTAGGGATCTCATTCTCGGCCAATTGGTCGAAAACATTTCTTTTAACCTTTGGTTAGAGGACGTAGCGGGTCTAACCAGCCCTACTGGACCAGAACCGGTGAAGTCGGTTGAAAAGAAGAGGAAGAAAAGCACGGCGGATTTTGCGTCGGCACGCTTCAAACTTAAGATCAAGAAAACGACCAAGTATGTATACACGAAATAAAGACTTATGTAAGTAATTACCTCTAGTGTCTTTTTGAGTCTTGAACCTCTTTTTCTTCTTGTCGTTTGTAGATCATCTGGTATTCCGGGCTCCGACCACACCTGTAGAGGTGGTGGTTTCGACCACACCTATAGAGGTGGTGGTCCTTGAGGAATCTCAGCAGGTTCCGACCCCAGCTGAGAGTTCTTCTCGCAAAGTCTCCTTCCTCATCGTCTGCGGATCTTCAAGGATGAAGATCTTAATGAGGCATGGGGAAGAATTCCGGACCGTCAAGCAAAGACGATTCCAGACTCCATTTTTCCGAATATAATGACGTAGCAATTGAGGTAATATTCCACAACCGCGTTTAATAGCCTTTCCCTTAGAAGATACTTAAAGGAGTTTGCTATTGTTTATAGCATTTTGTGGAGAATTTCACTGTTGTCGGAGGACTGGCCCAACGAATAAATATCTTGGAGAAAAAGAACTTTGAATTAGAAAGTAAGCACCCTTTTAGAGTCTACTTCTCTTCTTCTTTACCATTTGGCTCTTTTTCTTTTAACTAATTCTCCAGTTTACCATGTTTGATAGATTCGGAGAAGCTTAAAAAAGAAGTTATGGCTAAAAAGCCATAATTACCAAGCTTAAAAAAGAATATCAGAATAAGGACCGGTCGATCGAATATCTGACAATCAGACATAAGGAAGTCATTGCGACTATCGAGAAGAAGTGCCAAGGTAACGATCGTAAGCACGACTAGTATGCTTTCTTTCGCTAGTCGTATGTACTTATATTTTGACTTACTCGACCAGAGCAAACCCAAGCATTGAGGCGAGTAGAGAAGGCGCTCGAGTTCGAGCACGGCTAGGAGGTAGCCTTTGGGCAAAATCTTGAAGAAAAAGTCAAGGCCTTCAATAAGATGCTCTTCGATATAGGATCAGGAACGCGAATGCCCAATTTAGGAGATCCCATGGAGAAGATCAACTACCTTGGCCAACGCCAACAGCTCGAAGACCTCAGGAATGTCCTCAAGACAACTCGGGAGAACTATGCACAGACCATGTTTGACACTATCAAGAATGGAGTTAGTTTTGGTTTAGCAAAACTGAAAGTCTCCGATCCTTCCATAAATCTTCAAACTGTTGAGGAAGACTTCAACTGCTCGGGAGAGGAAGCAACCAAAGAGTTCGAGGAAATGGCAACTCTCGAACATAAGGTTGCGGAGCAAATGGAGGTTGGGTCTCCACACAACGACCAGTCTGGTAGCTCCGAGAAGTAGAAGAATGTAATATTTTGACAGTTAAATAAAACCTACCTTTTATCATCAATGAAGTCTTTGTTTTATCTTCCTAAATTCGCTAAATACTCATATATTTTCTAGCCCCCGACTGCTTATGTTAGTAGAGGAACTTTACTAAAGAAGTAGTAAACCAAGAAATGGAGTCCGAGTCGCCGATCTTACAAAATAAAAAGAGAAAAATAGCAGATAGTTCTTGGGAGAGAATGAGACTTCTCTTCTATTGTTATGAATTGGCTATTACAGGGGGTGCCTCGACAAGGCAAATGACTAATCCTAATTACACTGAGCGTGTTGCTCGCTATATTGCAGAATCAATGTTGAAACATGAATCTAATGTCGATTGATATGCTTCAATCCGATGTCGTCTGTCTTCTGCGCTCCATCTTTAAGTAATCGTTGAAGAGGTGACAGTTGTTTCTGGAAGAGACGCGTGTTGGGAAGTGACGCGACTGGTCGGAGTGAGGCAACAGTTGATAAAGTATTAACCGTTCGGCGGTTATGCATCTGTGAGACACACAATCATTGGGTGGTTGTTGTTAGTGTCTGAGGATTATGAAACGTCGCGTGGTATGAAACAAATATAACATGTGTTCCATTAATCACACGGTAAGGAATATACCCGGAGTCAGATCCGTATGCCAGTTCATTGTTTCTACGAGTGGTCATCTGGTCGGGGACTAGGCATAGGACCTCATCCAACCAGGTTTCCCATGACATAACCTCTAAAATCCTTACGACCACGGGGTCTTGAGCCTTAGGGGTTACGACTAGGGGTGGATAACGAGCAGGCTCGGCTCGGCTCGTTAAGGCTCGTTAAGAAAACGAGCTCGGCTCGGCTTGTTAAGCTAACGAACAAAATACCAGGCTCGGCTCGTTAAAACTCGAACTCGACTCGTTAGGCTCGTTATCAATAAAAATTCATGTAGTCCATCTCTGTTAATCAATGATCATACTACCATCACTATGCATCATCTCTGTTATGCAATTAACTCGCTTATAACATGTGAAAGTGGATACAGAGGCTGAGCCCGGACCGGAGCCGAGGCGGGAGGTGGCGGAAGCGGGAGGCCGGGACCGGAGTAGGAGGCCATGGGCGGAGTAGGGCCTGGAGCCAACAGGGGTGGGCGGGCGGCCGTGTGGCGGTCGCATAGGGTACTGGGGTTGCGGAAGCGGGAGGCCAGTGCAGGCCGAGCTGCCGTCGGCGCGGCCGCGTGGGGTACTGGGGTGGCGGAGCAGGGCCTGGAGCAGTGGAGCCAGTGGGGGCAGGCGGTCGGTGGTCTGCAGGGGTAGGTGAATCAGGGAATGAACTGGAAGGCCAAGCACATGAGCCCAGAGCTGCCGAGCATTAGGGATGAGGGACTTAGAGAGTTAGGGTTGCGCCGAGCACAAGATGTGCGATGGTGGGTGCAATCGCGCGATGGGTGCTGGCGGTCAACCGAGATGTCTGGAACTCGGACGACCATTTCGGCTCGGCTCGTTCTGGCGAAGCTAAATTGTTGGCTCGACTCGGCTCGTTAAGGGACCGAGTTCGAGCCGAGTGGAACCGAGCCCTTAATGAGCCGAGCTGCCTCGCGAGTTTTGAGCTTTTTTTCCACCCCTAGTTACGACTATGAAGACATATGGTCTTTTATTGTGTATTAAAGTAATACATATATATTTTAATCCTCGTCAGTCGGATTCTAAAATTACCGGGTGATGAGACCCACTGGATTGAGACGGGGCTGATCGACTTAGGTTGATCTGGGGACCGTGATGATCCTTATGGTTATCTAACGACAATCCCTTCCACTCTAACCCTATTTTAACATTATCGGTTTGCTAAATGTTTTCTGAGTTTTTGTCGAGCGATGGAATGTGGCTCGGGGAAAGGTGGATGGGTATTGGATTGGCCGCGAAATGGGTTTGACTGGATGGCAATGGATAGACGAAGATTCAAGGAAGGCCTCGGCGATATGCAATGCAATGCAATATTTTTATTTTATTCTTTTGCAATGGATTCAAAGTTGTAATAGATGTATTGATCTGTTGTAGAAATCCATGTAATTAATTCATTTTTATTTCTGCTTGTAAGAATTTTTGTAAATAAATCCAAGTTCGTAATATTTTATTTTTGCTTGCAACGAATTTTTGTAGATGATTATGAGGTTATATGGATTATTTATTATTGCAGCAAACAATTCGATTGTAAATTTTGTTGTTGATTTCTGAATGTATTATTTTATATGAGATTGCTTCGCGATGTGTTTGTTATCAACTGAGTTCATGTTTTATCTTTGTTTATAAAATTTTATTTTACTGCTAATTACATATTAGCATTGTTTTAAATTAGTTTAATTTCCTGGGTTCTCACAGGCGGTCACTCCACCCCAACCAATAGGCGAGCGAGACTGTGAGATCCACCTCGTCCGGCTGCGGTACGGTGAAGATAAAGGCAACTCCAAATCTGGTGACGGCGAGGATCGAAGGAGTCGCGGTGCGGTGGATGTGAGTAGGTAATGGAGATCCGGCGATGGCGAGGACCGAAGGAGGAGGACGATGGTCCGTCTGTTGCGATGGAAACTCACCGCCTCCGCCTTCGAGCAGAGAGACCACCGTCGGGCTCGAAGACTAAGTCCCCACCTATGCACTCAAAATCCCCAGTTATTCTTGTTTGGAAAAGCTCTAGATTGCTAGTTCAGTATGTATATACCGACGACAACATGCACCGTATCCCATTTGCCTCCACTCCTCCCCCTCCGCCGCCGCCGCCTCCTCCTCGCCTCGGCCTTCGTTTGAAGCCAGTGGCGTAGCTGGCCCCTGAAGCCTATTGATGCCCCTGGCGAACTACTGAGTGGATGCCAGCTTGTGTGTATTCGATAAACCAAAATTATTTCAGTTTCTTATTTTTGGTTGGTTAATACGGTGGCCACTTATCAGATTCATATTGATCGCCCACCCCTAGGTAGAAGTGGGAGTCGGGCTGGGTCATTCCGTGCCCGCCCGAGGCCCGGTCGCCTCGACACGACCCAAGCACGGCCCAGACATGCCACATGGCGGGCCGGGCTAGCACAGCACGAACGGCGGGTCGAGCTGGGCCTCGGAAGACGGCACGACGGGTGGCACGGAACGACCCAGTGTGGCGTGTCGTGCTCGGGCCGCCCGAAGACGCCTAGCACGCCGAGCAACCCCGACACGCTGGCACACGGTGTCGGAGGCCGCTCGCCTCCGCTCCGCCATCGTGCGCCCCACCGCCACCATGTGCCATGCGCGGAGAAGAGGAGAGCCATGGAGGAGGTGAGGTGCGGGCACCGCCATGTGCCATGCGCGGAGGATCGAGGCGGCGGCGGCCGGAGGCTGCCGGGCACATAGGGCCGAGGCGAGGTCCGCGCCGAAGGCGCGACAAGAACCAGCCGTAGTAGGCCGCCCTCCTCGTCGCCTCCGCCGCCGCCTCGTCGCCTCCTCCTCCTCCTCGCGCCTCCGCCACCGCCTCCTGCCTTAGCCTCGTTGCCTCCCGTCGCTGCCTCCTCGCGCCTCCCGCCACGGCCCCGTCGCCTCCCGCAGCCTCCTCGTGACTCACACCTCGGCCTCGTCACCTCCCGCGGGACGGCGGGAGGGAGGAGCCGCGGGACGAACAGACCGAGAGAGAGGGAGTGCGTCTGGGGAGATAAGGGGGGGAGAGAGAGCTGGGGGAGAAACCGAGAAGAGATAAGGGGAGAGAGAGAGAGCCGGGGGGATAAGATGGGGGAGAGGAGAGTGTGTGTGTTTGGCTTTCGTTTCAATCGAGGGACTGAGCAACGTTCGGGAGACTGGTGAGTGACCGTTGTGAGCAACGTTTGGGAGCAACTCACCGTGTCTATAAAATTGAACTCACCATGCCTCATTTCTTCACCATACGCACACTCATTTCTTCATCATTCACCCATTCTCATTTCTTCATCATCCATTTAATCTCCTTATTTATTCAACATCCATATACTCTTCCCATTTATTTACCATCCGTCCATTATGCTACCAATGAGTCGGAGCACAAAGGAGCTCCCGAGGAGTATGCTACCGAGGAGTCAGAGCACAAAAAGAGCAGCAGGGCGACTTAGTGTAAGCTCTCGCCGCCGCTCCCCTAGTCCTCCTCCGGTTCCGACTCCCGTTGATGCTCGCCATTTCTCGCCAAGCATGGGAGACAAAGGTATGGATGACCGTCATATGGACGGTACGAAGGGCTACGAGGAATACCAGGGTGGTCCGGAGCCAATTGGGGCTCCAGAGTTCTCTCCCGCGTCCACGGACGGCAACATTGGCGGGTCTGGACGAAGGGCGAATTGCTAGAAGCATATGACCTGGAGCTAGGAAATCCAAGACGGCCAAACGGTAGATATTGCAACATTTAATTATTACCAAGCTAAATTAACTACTTGTACAGCTGCAGGGACAATGAAAGCATCTAGCCCTCCTAAAAATGTGTTTTGGTAATTAATGACATTATATGAATATGTGACTAATATGTTTGTTGAAGTGATTACAAGGCATAGTCCTAGATGACAAAGTCAAATCAAGGAGATGCATGTCAAAGAATGTCAAGAAGATGGAGTTTGTCTCAAGGGCAAGGTACAAATAGACTAGGACCCCTTTTGAACTTTACCGGTTTTTGGAGTATGGTGGAAGACCGAATTTTAGGATAAATGCCGTACTATTAAGGGGGAGCTTGTCTAGTAGCTTGAAAGCACTTCATTATGCCTTTGGATCAACTTAGGATCATGCATGCTCTCTTGGTCTGGTTTTAAAATCAAAATCATCTTTTGATGCGTGTCGGAAGTTCCGCGTTATAATGCGGAACTTCATTGGCGATCTTAGAAAAATTCGCGGAACGTTTTTTTCCAGAGACTACCCTTTTTGGGGACTTAGCCATTTTTCACAAGTGCGGTAGTTCCGCCTTGATATGAGCGGAAGTTCCGATTATCGGTTGCTCTGAAATTCTCGCGAATATTTTTTTCAGAGAGTACCCTTTTTGGGGACTTAGCCATTTTTCACAAGTGCGGTAGTTCCGCCATGATATGAGCGGATCTTTCGATTATCGGACGAATCGAACTTTAGTTGGCGGAAGTTCTGCACATAAATCCAATGGCTATAATAAGAGCATTTAATGCCACTGTAATGACCGTTGCAGTACACTCGATGCAAGGGCGGAAGTTCCGCACATTACATGGCGGAAGTTCCGATTTTCCTGAATTTTTCTGGATTCTTTGTGTAACGGTCATATTTGGTTGTGGGGGGTATAAATGCACCCCTACCAGCTCAAGGTTAAGTTGCTAAGCATTCATTCAATGCATTTGAGCTTTGAGCACTCCCCTCACTCCTCATTTACTCTCTTTGCACAAATTTATAAGGTTGTGAGCAAAACCGAGAGCATTGCGTTCTAGTTGATCTTTTGGCTCTTAGTTGCCGCCAAGCAAAGGTCAAGGTCTATTCTCTTGGTGCTTGTCGGCACCTAGACGGCTTGGCGGAGGTTGCGCGGTGATCTCTTCAAGAAGTTTGTGAAGAGACCCGACGCCGGTTGTGATTGGTCGGTGTTCACCAACTCCGGAGATGAGAAAGAACAACCAAGTGATTACGAGGGAATGCTTAATTTGTGGAGCCGGCTTGATCGAGTCAAGCTTCCTCAACGTGGACTAGTGAACATCGACAAATCTTCGATACCACAAGGGGTTATTTCTTGTCTTTACTTATTACAATTAATTTTGTACCATATATCTTGTGATAGATAGATTTGCTTAGTTATCTTGCTAAATTATTTAATTTGATCTAAAATCTTTAGAAATCTCCTATTCACCCCCTCTAGTCGGTTATCCTTGATCCTACAAACAGAGCACTTGAACTGACACTACAAAGCATGCTTGCGCAAGATCGGGGTGCAGAGCGAGGGAGAGGAGTTCAAACGCAGCTAAACTTCGAGGCCGATGGCTCTGTAAGTACTTGGATATACAACCCGCTTTCTTCCTGTGAGGAAATTGCTAATATATTGTTGCGAAAGATCAACCGATTATGATGGGTGAAAGTTGCGCGTTCAAAAGAATGATCCAACACGGATTTTGTCCACAGTACCAACATGTTAGTAGGAGAACCACTACATATGATATTTTACGGATGTATCACAAGGAACTAGTAGAGCTAAAAGAACTATTCATACAAGTTCAGTTCTATTTTGCTATAATTTCAGACATTTGGATATCATTACACCAAAGGAGTGACTACCTTAGTGTTGTAGCTCATTATTTAGATGACAATTACAAGCTAAACAAGAGAGTCGTAGGGTTTAAGGTAATTAATGAATCACACATGGGAGAGGCTATTGCCGAGCGTATACTACACGTACTTGATGATTTTAAGATAGATAATAAGATTACTTCTATAACTCTTGATAACGCATCAGCGAACATGACTGCTATGAACATCCTCACCCCAAGATTGTAGCCGTATATTGGTGATTATGTTCTCCACCAGAGATGCGTATGCCATATCTTGAACCTTGTTGTTCAAGATGATATACAAGTGATTGGCGGATTTTTGAACAGTGTCCGCAACGCCGTTCGCTACCTCACAAATTCCCCACAAGTGGCAGCCAAATTCGCAGAGTACTGCGCGGCCAATGGGAAGGAGTGAAGAAAATCCGGTCTTGACATGAAGGTGAGGTGGAACTCGACCTATATCATGTTAAAGAAGTTACAAAGGTACGAACATGTCATATCCGTTTTTGTCAATGCTAACTCTCAAGACAATGAATTGGTAGTTACTAATTCAGATTGACAGATTGCTAGTCATTTTTGAGAGTTTTTAAAATCTTTTTTATAAAGCAACAAAGATGTTATCTGATATTTATTACCCTACCTTTCCCTTAGTTATATAATTTATTTGGTTAATTACAGATAAGATTGCCAAATCTAGGAAGGATCCCCTTTTAGGTCATGCTGTCGCACTAATGGAGGAAAATTTTAGTAAATATTTTGGTTCTATTTCACATGTATATTGCTTTGCAGATCGGTATGGAGGGAATATGTGAATACCTCGATCTTGATTACTCGAAAGCTTTCACACATGTCAAAGAGGAGCTTTTTCGTATTTTTCGAATGTATCATGACAAGTTCATCAGCAGCGTGAGATCGGAGGCCTCACAGCAGATGCAACAAGAAAAGGAAAGTTTAACATTCCACTTGTGCAAGAAACTAAAGGGCAAGTCCAGTTCTTCGTCCTCTCAGTCTCGGACAACCCCCTTGTGTAATTCTGTCTCAGAGCTAAACCACTACCTAGAGCATAATTTTGCAAACATCGATCCTGATATTTCCGGTGGAAAGATAGACTTGCTCGAGTGGTGGAAGAACAATAAGCGGATATTTCCTGTGTTGTCACATTTTGCACGGGATGTTCTGCTGGTGCCGGTGTCCACTGTCTCTTCATAAGCGACGTTCAACATGACAGGAAGAATAATTGAAGAAAGAAGATCATCCCTCACGCCTAGGATGGTGGGGGCAATCACATCAGCCAAGGAATGGGAATTGGCTAAAGAGCGGCAACAACATCAACTGGAGGATCTTGAGATCGTGCAGACGTACGCTGACCTCGAACGCATGAACAATATCGACATTGATGAGTAATTAGTATGTACGTATGTTGTTACTGTACTCTTTTCCTTACTCGGGGAACCCCACTTTAAGGCGTAAGGTTTTTAACGAGGCAGTAACATTGTATCTGTAAAATATCAAGAAAAAAATTAATTTTCCCCCGAAATATTTATGTGCCCATGTTTTTACCAATTAATTCAATTTTAACTATATTTTTAATGAGACATGTACGAGAGGAATGAAAATGGCGGTCGCCGCCGCCATTACTGCCTCCGCTGTCTATAGTTATTTAGGGCTAGGTTTGGGCTGACACGACACGACCCAGGCACGACGGCCTTTGGGCCATGCCTGGACCTAGCAGGAGGCGAGATGGGGCAACACAGCACGACACAGCGGGGTGACGGACCGAGCAAACATGACACGACGCGGTCCGATGCACGATAAACCCGGCGCGGGCAGCAATGCCCACCTCTGCCCCTAGGTATTGAAACGAAAATTTGTTTCTGACGTGGCTGCGCGAGTGAAGGCTCTTCTCCGTCCTTGCTCGTCCACTGTATCGAACCGATTCCAACTAGCCGAAACCATCTCCTTGCTTGGACTGCAGTCTGCAGGCGCTAGCTACTCGATCAGCCATTGCGGATGGCCTGAGCAGTAGCAAGCAGAATATCACTGAATAAATGGAGTATTTATTATTGACTTCCTTCTCCCGACGCCGACGCCGGCGTGTAGCAAGCAGAATATCACTGAATAAATGGAGTATTTATTATTGACTTCCTTCTCCCGACGCCGACGCCGGCGCCGGCGTCGGCGGAAAGGAGTTTGTTATTCAATTCCGGCTACAGTAATGATTACTGGTAAAACAGAGAGGGGTGCATGCTCCGCTTCTCTCGCTAACGACTAGTAGTCGTCGTCGAACCCGCCGCTGCCGCCGTATGAGTCCCTGCCCAGGTCCTCCTCCACCTTCTCTGCCACTCCCTCCTCGACCTTGTTCTCCACGTAGCTCGCCCCTCCCGCCAGCGCCAGCCCGCCCAGCACTCCCGCCGCCGCTCCCACCGCCAGCCCTGTCCCCATCCCCATCTTGCTCTTCTTCTTCGGATCCTCCGCCACCGATCCGTACGCCGCAGGAGGAGCAGCAGCAGCGCCGTAGGCCGCCGGCTGCGGCGGGGGCGCGGCCCCGTAGGCGGCCGGGTACCCAGTCGTCGGCGCAGCGTACCCGCCCGAGCCGTAGGCGGGCGGGGCCGCGTACGGGTCGCGGGAGCCGGCGGATTGGCCGTAGGCAGCTGGGTAAGGGGATGGGTCGTAATAGCGGGCAGCCTCACGGACGGCGACGCGGACCTCAAGGCGGCCCTGGGGGCGGCCGGAGGGGCGCTTCAGGCGGAGGGAGCGGGAGGCTCGGCCGCCGATCCCGGCGTCGTCGAGGACGTCGCGGAGCGGGAGGCGGGCGGAGCCGACGAGCGGCTTGACGCCGTCGGCGGCGTTGGCGTGGACGACGTCGATGTAGAGGACGGCGTCCTCGACGCGGCTGGAGGGCGGGAGCGGGACGAGGAGCTTCTCGTCCCAGACGGGGTTCTCAGCGTTGTCGAGGTCGACGCGGGTGGAGCACTTGGCGCCGTCGTCGAGCCAGAGCACGGCGTAGGACTTGAGGTCGGCGTTGCGCCAGTTGACGTTCTTGAGGTCGCGCGCGGAGCCCACCGTCACCTCCACCTCGTACCGAGAACCCATCCTAGCTAGCTTTCTCCTCCTCCTCCTTGTGAGCCTTTCTTGCTCTGTCTGCACTGCAACTGCACTGCTTGTTGGGAGACGCGAGGTGTATAAATAGGATCTCATCTCATGGCGGTCATGGCCATCGCCATCGCCGTCGGTGTGTGTGACGTTACGGGACGACGGACGGAAACTGAAACGCGCCTTGGTTGGGTTTCTTCCCCCCACCGGACCGGTGATGCATTCTCTTCTTCCTATTTTTCTACGCGCTGATTTTGATTTCTTAGGAGCTAAGGACTCTCAACATGACACACTCCTAGTGAATAACTAACTAGTAAATGCTAGTATTCCAAAACTTTTGGTTTCCTTCGTTGCCAAGGAATGATGGTTGGGGAATGGTCAACGAGGCAGTAGAAACGGCAGGAATTAACCGGTTTTTTTGTTTATCTAAGCTGTGGGTCGGTAGATGACAGAACGAGTTTAAGAGTCCGCCCGTATAAGCTTCTACTTTCCACTAATACAATGCTAGAATATGTGCCTCTAGAACCGGATGCCCAAGCTACTGGCAGCTTAAGAATCAAATCACCACAGCAAATGTTCAGCTGCATAACATGCACAACACATTCCACCTCCTAACAGAGATGGCAAAATACCAAATTATGTGTCTAATTGCGCACGAAAAGTAAACAAAGCGGTGATAGTACCAAACTCGACTTCAGTCGAGATGAATCATCCACTACTCACCAGAACTCGTGCCAACATCTCAGTAAAGAAGCGAAACCTTAATCCCGAACTACAAAACCACGGCAGATTCCTAAGCTTGCGAGGGCAAACAAGCCAATAAGCTGCAACAGTACTAGCAGTCCAGTTATCTGAAACCTTTCTAATATATAGCCATCGACCAACATCACTTTGGAGTCGCTTATGCTCTAAACGTGACCAACAACATGTTACCAGCTAATGGATTAATTCAAGGAAACTTGATTTATAACCCCAACAACATGCTTTATTCGTTTAGCACGTAAAGCAGAAGCTAACCTGAGGATTTATCTTATCGAGCTGTAAAACAACTTCACCCAAGAACTTGTACCCAGAACCATCTTTCGCATGGAAATTCACAGGTGACCCACAAAATCCTCCAATTAACGAGTATACCTGTATATCAAGCAAATCTTCACTAAGGTTCTCAGTCTCTATACACAAAATATAAAGGGCAAGGAGGTTACGAGTTACGACTAACAGCACCATGTACCGCGTGTCAAAGGCAGGGTGAGCCGGTAACTTTTGAGCGTTAGCAACGTTTCCAGGAATGTCCGAGGTAGCTTGAAGAGCAAACCACTTGCTTACATCCTATTGGAGCAGGAAAAAATAAGTATGAACTCCCATGTAACAAATCTTAGTGTGCTACTTTGGTGGTGCATACGCAGATTATTTTGTAAGAAATGTCACTTGTATAAGCAGCAACAAACATTACCAAATAGTCATGCTGCCACTTGTTATAGAAATCTAAAAGGGCATCATCACGAACTTGGCCTGGATTTTGAGACAACGCTGCTAGGGCAGCAAACTGCTCTGTCATGTTAGTAGCAGAGCTGTACTCATGCAATGCAAGTTCAGTGACATCTGGCTCATTCAGAGATGCGAGATAAGCTGCACGCATCACCAGAAAATATATTTAGGTCAGATTGTCTGGAACATAATTCCCACATTGGGGGCATAAGTTTGAAAAAGAAAAACATACCAAGACATGTATTTTTCAATGCACGGCGAGCCATACTATCATGGTTAAATGTATAAGCTTCAGAACTTCTGTTGTTCGTCACCTAAAACGAACAAGCATAAGTAAAAAACCAAGGTGATAACAAAAAGGGGGAATAAGGATAAGAAATCATGACAGCATACTAGTTGGTAATGGAAACAAGATAAAAGTCAGTCTATCGCTGCCTGTTTTGAGGCTTCATGCAAAACCGATTCACCCAATGTTCGTTGTTGATTCTCAGTTTTCTACATGAAGTGCCCAACTGCCCACCCTCGATATAACTCGCTCACCTCCAATCATAGCAGTTTATTCAACACTAGAGCTCCAAACTCAATATAACAGTGGTAGTTTAAATCTCCCCAAAAAACGATTACTAAACTAGAGCACATTGGCCGCATTTTCAGACAATTTTGGTGGTCGACTGATGCCACTTACAGCTGCAAGAAGATCATCTTTGAGTTGAAAGGCGAGTTCACTCTTAATAAAGGTACGGACAGCATCGGGATCAGCAACCGGCATCATGTCCATAATCTCCCCTTGACCAGGCAATGTTATTGCTTTTGTAATAAATTCCTGTACAAGCTCAGGTTAGCGTTTTATAATTGAAATTTGCGTCATAATCGTAACAGGATTAGAAAAATAATTACTTTATCCAAGCTTGTGTTGCGCAGGATTGTTCTAAGTCCATCAACAAATTTTGGAATTAGGGCCAGCGTTTTCTGTTGCTGGAAGTCAGCTACAAGACTGAGCATCAGTTTACGTGCCAATACTTGACCAGCTTCCCATCTAAGGCATAGAAGAATTGTCAGATTGAACTGTCTAATAAAAGGGCAGATATCTTTAACGGGGCAACGAGAGGAAACCTGTTAAATTCATCTGAATCATTGGCAAGTAAGAAAAATAAGTCGCTCTCAGTCAGATCAGAATCAAGACGGACGGGAGCACTGTATCCCCTCAACAAGGAAGGCACTGGCCTCTCAGGTACATTGATAAATATGAACTCCTTCTGAAAAAATAAAATCATGTCTCATTCAGCCATTTTAAAGATCAGAAGGATGTGAATAAACAATTGAATATCTAATGCAACTAGAAAATTATGCATATGCATTGTTCTTCTAGGCGCTGGCGCAACCCAGCCGACGCACTTCGCGGCAAATTGGCGCCCAGGCGCTCGCCCAGCCTAGGCAGTCATCGCCGGTACATGGTGGACCTAGGCGAGCTAGGCGCGGCGGCTGCAAGGTGGTCCAAGGCGGCACTGGGCAGTCTGGGGCGGCGCTGGGCGGTTCAGGCGAAGCTGGGTGGCAACATGTGGGAGAAAGGAGGGGGTATGAAGTGAGGAGGCTCACCCGTGTCGGCCAAATCCTCCTCCCCGCGCACTGCCTCCTCCAACCCCTAACCACCACCGTTGCAGCCGAATCCAACTCGTCGTCGCCGAATCGGCCTCCGCCGTCCTCATGCTCGTCGCAGGCCGTCCTCCTCTTACTACCGCCGCCCCACGTCCAGCTCCAGCTCCGTGACCAAGTAGCTAGGAGGTGAGCGAGGAAGAGGAGGTGAGGAGAGGAGGCGATGGAGCCCTACAGATGGCGTCGGCGACAGCGAGGTGATGGGGCGACGAGGAAGAGGTAACCAAGTAGGGTTTGAGTGGAGGCAGGGAGAGGGAGTTTATATCGAGGGCTCGAGGCGATGGGCCTTCATCCCCCCTTGCGGCCTGGCCTCCTTCTCCTTCTTCCCCTCGACGGCTCGACCACCCCGTGCTCCCTCCGCACCTCGCTCCCCCGGTCCCCCCTCGCCACCGCGCCTCGCTGCCCCCTCGCCTCCGCGTCGCGCTCTCCCATCACTACCTGAGTCGGCCGCCTAGGCGCTAGACCCTCACCTGATTAGTGCCTAGGGTAAATATGTATGTCAACCATAGGTAAATTACTTGACTAGGGGAAAACAGAAATTCAATCAAAAGCGGTATCCAAGCTAAGCCAGGCCTCATAAATCAAAGCATAGAAAGAGGCTGGGCTGGCTACTTAAATGAAAGGATTTCAAAGCAAAATCCTTGCTAATTCAATAAGGATTGTATTCTTTAATTATTTCTCTATTTTTATTACTTAATTTAATAATTTTTTATTCGAATGGATTTTATTCTTCTTCTTCGGATTCAAAATAGAAGAATAACAGAATAAGTAGAAGAATTAAGTTAAGTCAATCCAAAAAAGAAAGGAGGTTCATAGCCAAGGGGAAAGGTGTTACTAAATTAGAGTTCGATCCTTTACGTTTGTGTTGTCTTAGTATTCTAAGTAAAGCATTTGATTCTCCGGTTTTGATTTCACTACTACAAAACATGCTATACTAGACTAATCACTAATGTGTAACGATCTGTAACCCTTTATATTTGCGGCACCTCTGCTGCCTCCTCCTCCCCATTGCGGCACCTCTGCTGCCTCCTCCCACATTGCGCCACCTTAGAGAGAAGGGTAACGATCTGTAACCCTTTATTTTTACTCTAGACTAATCACTAATGTGTAACGATCTGTAACCCTTTATATTTACTCTAGACTAATCACTAATGTGTTTGGTCATTATGAAGGGTACTTGCGGTTTATTAATATAATTTAACACTAATTAATTTGTTACGTGCGTATACGTGTAGATGGACCGAAATTGGATGTACATTGAGAACCGTGTGAGTGAAGAGTATATTAATGGTGTGTTTGCTTTTAGAAGAGCCACGAAAGCGTGATATGTTGAAGAAGGGATAAAATTTATGTCTTTGTCCATGCATTGATTGCGGTAATATGAAAATATTTAACAACCCGGTGCGGATCGAAGCTCACTTAATCTGAAGGGTTTCAAAAAGGATATACATATTGGGCGATCACGGTGAAGAGCGATTATACCGAAGTCGATGAATGACGACATCACCGAGGAAATCAATGATATGCAGGGTATGGAATGTGCTTTTGATGAGGATAGGTCGCATGATGACAATATGGATCAGATGCTACGCGATGCAGAAGGGAACTACGGTGAGAGAGAGTTTTGTAGATTCGAGGGCTTAATGGAGGACTCGGAAACCTTTGTTCCTGGCCGCAAGCCGAATACACAAGGTTGTCAACCGTGCTTGAACTGCTAAATTGAAGGCAAGCAATGGTTGGTCCGACAAGTGTTTTACTGGCGTTGTTAGGTCTCTTAGTGACATCCTTAGGAGAAACGTGTTTCCCAGCACGACCTAGCAAGCTAAGAAGGTTCTTTGTCCATTGGGAATGGAAGTAGAAAGAATACATGCATGTCCGAACGATTGTATTCTCTACCGTAAAGAGTATGCAGACATGCATGTATGTCCTGTGTGAAAAGCATCCCGGTACAAGCGTAAGAATCTTGCTAAGGCGAAGCAAGGACCTCTGCTAAGATGTTGTGGTATCGCACCTGATCCCACGTTTGAGCGTTTATTTGCGAACCGAAAGGAGGCAAGATTGATGCGTTGGCACTTTGAGGAGCGTAAGAAAGATGAGAAGCTCGGACACCTGCGATTACGCCCGGTGGAGATACTTGATCGAAGCTTGAAGAGTTTGGTGCGAACCGAGGAACATAAGATTAGGGTTGAGTACGGACGGAATGAATCCTTTCGGTAACATGAGCGTGACATAGCATCGGCCCGTGAATCTATGTATGTACAACCTTCCTCCTTGGTACGTATGAAGCGGAAATACATTTTGATGTCACTACTTATCCAAGGGCCGAAGCAACTTTGGAACGATATTGATGTGTACCTAGCACCATTGCTGGAAGATCTTGTGACAATTTGGAACGAAGGGGTACAAGTATGGGATGCGTACAAATGAGAGAACTTCACTTTACGCGCCATGTTATTCTGCACCATCAACGATTTTCCTGCCCTTGGTAACCTATCGGGGTTCGGTACAAAAGGAGTCAAAGCATGTCCGCACTGCTTAGATGGTACCGAGAGTGTATGGCTGAACAACTTGCGTAAAACTGTGTATATGCGTCACCGTAGGTTCCTTCCTAGGATTTACCCATACCGCAAGATGAAGAAATAATTCGACGGAAATAAGGAGGACGGTTCAGTTCCAAGGGCTTTTAGAGGGAAAGAGGTCTATGATATGGTTAAGGATATCGATGTTGTGCTTGGAAAGGGACGTAAATTAAGGACCCCTCAGAAAAACATATGGAAGAAGTGGTCAAATTTTTTGGAACTTGCCTTATTGGGAGCACTTAGAAGTTCGCAACTGCATCGACGTCATGCACGTGGAGAAGAATGTATGTGATAGCTTGATTGGTCTCTTACTGAACATTAGTGGTAAAATAAAAGACGGTGTTAACGCACGGCGTGACTTGGTTGATATGAACATAAGAACCGAGTTAGCACCGAAAGAGACCGATAAAGGACAAACGTACCATCTCCCAGCTTGCTACACTTTGCCCAAGACCGAGAGAAATGAACTGTGTCAAAGCTTACATGGTGTGAAAGTTCCGTCCGGTTACTCCGCCAATATTAAGAAACTTGTTTCCATTAAAGATTTGAAATTAATTGGTATGAAGTCTCATGATTGTCATGTGCTGATGACACAGATGCTTCTGTTGCAATTAGGAGTATCTTGCCAAACAAGGTCCGAGTGGCAATCTTTAGGCTGTGTTATTTCTTTAACTCAATTGCTCAGAAGGTCATCGATCCCGAAGGACTCGACGCTCTGCAGGCCGAGGTGGTGATGACTCTATGTCATCTTGAGATGTATTTCCCTCTGTCATTTTTTGATATCATGGTCCATCTCATTGTTCACCTTGTGAAAGAGATAAAAATATGCGGTCCTGTGTTCCTACGTCATATGTACCCTTTCGAGAGATACATGAGAATTCAAGTCCTACGTGCGGAATCGATCTCGGCGGGGCGATATCATCGAAGGTTATGCAACCGAAAAGGTCATTGAGTTCTGCGTCGACTACATGGCTCAGGTGGAACCGACAGGTGTGCCTCTATCTCGTCACGAGGGGAAACTGGAGGGTATCGGGACCATCGGGAGGAAAGCAAGCACTCCCGATCTAGATACATACGCGCAGACCTATTTCACAGTCTTGCAACACATGACCCAAGTGTCCCCATACATCGACGAGCACAAAGACATGGTACGCCAACAGAATCCAGACCAGTCGAAAGTTTGGATAATGAGAGAGCACAACCGTCGGTTCAACGAATGGTTAAAGATGTGATTCACTTGGAGGTCATCAAGTGATGAAACGCTGCTATGGTTGTCCAAATGACCAAAATTTACAATTGTGACATGGGAAGGATACGACATAAATGGGTACACGTTTTATACGGCAGCTCAGGATAGGAAGAGCACAGTCCAGAACAGCGGTGTCCGCATAGATGCATTTCACGAGGGGTTCAATACCGCGGGGGCACGCGGGTTGAACTCGTACTATGGGTTCGTAGATGAGATTTGGGAGCTTGACTATGTACTTTTCAAGATCCCCCTGTTTCGATGTCACTGGGTTAAACTTCCGCAGGGCGTGAAGGTCGACAAGTACGGCGTCACTACTGTGGACCTCAAACGTGTCGGAAACAAGGACGAACCATTCGTACTCGCTAAGCAAGTTGTTCAAGTTTTTTATGTAACGGACCCAGCAAATAAGAACCGCCACGTAGTTCTTCATGGGAAAAGAAGGATTGTCGGAGTTGAGAATGTCGTGGATGAGGAAGAGTACAATCAATTTGACGAGTTGCCTCCTTTCGAAGATGGCATCAGACTGGAGGAAGAACCCAGTGAGGAAGCTAGCTATATGCGCGTCGATCATCATGAAGGACTATATTTCAATTAAGCATGTATTCCATTATAATTTGATGTTAACATGTGTTATGGACTTGTCATCTCTAATGTTGATGTTAATGCGGACTTGTTAGAGTTATCAACTTGTTGAGAATATCATCTTTAAAACCTGGTTGGAACTGGACACAAATGGGCAAATGTGTTTTGTCATTTGATCAAAGTTAAAAGTGCATTGCTTCTGTGGCCTGGCGGTCTGACCGGTGCTAAATCGGTCAGACTGCCATGTGTCGGGCGGTCGGACCGGCCACCCTTGGCGGTCTGACCGATTTGGCAGCGATCAGACCGACAATTAGTTGGTGGTCCATCTATGCACAGCACAGACGGTTCTTTAATAGAACCGTCTGTGATGATTTATCACAGATGGTTCTATTAAAGAACCGTCTGTGATGTTAGTCTATATAAGTGCTCTGCTCGAATGGTTGTGCAGTTGCCCTAGTTCTTAACACTTCTCAGAATCGCCCAACGCCGCCTCCCCCGATCCGGCGCCACCCAACGCCGCCTCCCCCGTTCCGGCCAACGGTGCTCCTCTGGCCGATTCGGTGCCGCCGGAAGCTTCACCCCACCGCCCTCGGCCATCCCAGCAAGCCGGTCGACGCTCCCCACCACTGTGGGCCTCCACCGCCGTGCGCCTCCCCTCCGACAAGGAGCTCGGCGTCCTCACCGACTGGGAGACCAAGTTCCAGGCAAAGTACCCCATCGTTGCCCGCCTCGCCGACTCCGCCTGAACTCAACCCCAACCCCAACCCCCCGCCCACCAGTCCCACCATCACCGTCCTCTTCCGCGGGCTAAGTACGTATTGTTGTATCATCCTGTGTGCTCTACCATATCTCCGTATGTATCCTGAGACTCGCTGCATAGACTGGTGTCAGGGTGTGTGCTTAATTGCTTACTGGCTGCTTAACTATAAGTACTCAATAATCTGAATGGAAAGACTCTCGGGTTGTTTTTGGGTTATTTTAAGTATTGATCTGGGTGGTCTTTATAATTGCCACTTTGTTTCAGATGCAATAGGTTGTTCTAAGGTTTGATTTAAGTTTTTCATGCGGAAGCAATGTCTTTGAATGTCCAACCATAGGTTCAGTTGATTGTGTTTTTCTTGACATGTTAAGACATTAGTTGTCAGCATCACATAGGCACATCAAAATAGTTTCCAGACTGGTGATTTAGGGGAAAGCAGTTTCTTTTCTTGAGGTTTTCTATGGTAGTCAATGGATGGATGGCAATAGCGGGATTGTTTATGGTGGATGGTTGGAGTGTTCTAACTTTAACAAGTTCTTGTTGTGTCAGTCTTTGGATAATTCATTGTAACCATGAACATGGACATCCATTCAGTTGTTACACTTTGCAGTTTCTGAAGTTGCCTTGGGCAATTGATTCTTGGAACACAGATACATAGGTAGCCATTTTTGACCACTGAATTGATATGATATGCTATCGTTGATATGTTCGATGATTATTACTTGTGTGACTTCTTTACTTTGAAAGATTGTGAGGATTCTTGTATGCGTCTTAGCTGTGTAATATCTGACTACGATACACAGATATGAACGGCATCATATTATTATATTTACAAGGCATATTATTATATTTACAACGTCGAGAAGTAGATAGAGAAATGAGTTTAGTTGTTGAACGTTCTTTTGGATGTTTTGATTAGGGGTAAAATTTGTTAGTGTGGTTTGGGGGTTGTGTTTCCTTTTGTTTTAGTGTGTAGGGCTGATATCCCCAGGAGTTTCATGTATCCCTTTTTCTGCAAGAACTGTGCTTCTAATGAAAGATTGGAAATGTTTCCTTTTGTCTAAAAGAAGATGAAGAGTTGAATTTGGATCTTATATTGTACAATAGAGGCCGCATCATTTGCCAGTGATGAGAATAGTTCATCCTTGTTTATAAATTCAATCCCTTAAATTGCATTTAGTCCAAAATAAAAAAAGTTACCGTTACATCCCTGTATGTGTGTTTGTTTGTTTGCAATATCTCATTCTCCTTTGCAGATTTTTTTGTGCAATTTCATATATTTTATTTACTACGTATCATATATTTAGGTTCAATGGGTAACTTATATTTGATTATGTAATCATTGCGTACGTAACTTATATAGATGGTAGAGGCACCGTCTTCGCCGCCGTCAGTGACGTTGCCAAATGTGTCTGGATCTCCGATCAAGGTGGTACGCAGGCGAGAAGGCAGAGGAATCTCCAAATTGCCCTCGGGCCGCATGACGATCACGGAGGTCAGTGACGTCGGGATCCCGCTGAGTCCCAAGAAAGCAGCTGCGAGATTCTGGACCGTCTGCGGGGTACTTGCAAGGGAACGGGTCCCCATCACCACCCCAACTTGGAAGTCTCTGACGGATGTACAGAGAGACCAGTTGTGGACTGAACGTTCTACCTCGTTCACTTTCCCTGAAGCAGACCAGGCACGTGTGCGATGGCACACGCTGCTGGCGATGTCCCACGCGTGGAGGACCTTCAAGAGTCTGCTTGTCACGCAGTACGTGAACACGGGTCGGACGCCCTTCACGACGTATCAATTTTTGTCGCAGGATACATGGGACGCCTTCGTGTAGATGAAGACGACGGCCAAATTTCAGGAGCAAAGTGCGGCGCATGAGCTATCGAGCACAAAACACTCACCCCACGGACTTCGGCCGACTGGTACGCAGGTAAAGCCACGCAGATGGCGGGGGGGCGAGACATTGCCGCACGACCGTTCTTGAGATCTCGACGAGCGCGCAAGCACAGTTAAGAGCGAGGGCATCAGCCACATCTTCGGGCGGCATCTCTTTCACAAACCACGTAGAAGAGGCAGTGTCTCAACGCCTGGTAAATTTTTCGAACCACTTGGTTGTTAATAAGTCCATAACTTCATGGTGTCTACAATAACACGATGTCCTCTTGCAGGAAGCATTGACTTCCGCATCTTCCTAAGGTTCCTTCGAAGTAGATAGGGAGAAGGATGTACTGTCTACGGCCCTGGGAAACAAGGAGCACCCGGGTCGCACGCGAGGCGTTGAGGTTTACGTACCTTGGAGGGATGGATTCCCACACAACTCCGCCATGTATAGGAGTATGAAGAGATCCAAGGACCAGTACGATGCTCGGTTGGAACATATGATTGTTGAAAAATTTCAAGAACAAATAACAAACTTGCAGAACCAAGTAAATCAACTCATGCAGGTGCAAGCCGCCCTGTTAATTTGAGAGCAAGTCCTCCTCGACATCGGAGTAGCATCGCGTCCACACATAATTATGGACATAACAACGTGCAATTACCGATCGACGACATCGAGGTAATGTACATCTCTGGAGTGCTCCAAAGATAGACCTATAGGATGCCTTAGCTAATTGTGTACCATTTTGTAGGAGCCGACGCCTGCAAGCTCCAAGTGAGGATGGTTGGGTCGATTCCTATTGAGACTGGGCGGGGTATGGTGTATCCATACCAGGAAGGGACAGTATAGCACGGTGCCCAGCTGGCGCAGGGTTACACCAGGGTGCAGGTGGACATGGTACATGATAATTTCATGACCATCCCGCTGGAGATTCCCCCGAACGAAAAATCAGAACACTAGGGGATGCCACGCACACTTTTATCCAGTGGCCCAAGAAGGATATCACACTGGACCCTTCAGTGACGCGATATCGACAGGACCCTGCCTCTCCAATAGTACCCTCGATGAGTCCGCCTCAACCAAAGCTTCAGAAGGCCGCCACATCGCTTCCCGTCGAGAAGACGACGAAGGGACAAGACAAGCGTGTCACCATATCGGTCCCTGAGGCGTCTCATGGGAAGACGTCCCTCAGCCGCCTTGTTAAGGAGATATCAAAATCGAAGAATATTAAGGCACCTCCCAAACCCGTGAAATACTCAATCGGAAGTCCGTTGGTCTCCGGTGCAGAAATAAAGAGCTTAGGAGTAGCTTGTCAAGCTTTGCATGATTGATACTTGCGCAAGACCCGAGAGAAGGAGGGTCATACTGGAATCACCGTCAGATACGGGAGGGAGCATTTTCTCCACGAGCCTAGCCACTTCGTCGTGGGCTTCGAAGACTTATTTGACCTATACAACCTAACTACCCTCGACGCCTCACTTTTACGATGCTGGACACTGTAAGTGTGTACAATCAATTTTTACACTCACGTGATACCAATAAATATCATAACTCATTGCTTATGTACAGATACATTATGAAATGTGCCCGTCGAATCAAAAATCCGGTGGGTTTCCTCGACCCACACGTGGTCTCTGAGCAAACAATCAACTAAGACGCATCCTACGTCGAGAATTACATAAAAATGGGATTGCTTGCTCTGGACGATAAGGACTACATAATGGTGCCCTACAACCAGAAGTAAGTGCTTCAATATTTGCTATACAAATTACGTTTCAACATAGGTTTATGACTATAGCGATATATACGAGTAGGTTCCACTGGATTCTTCTGATTCTTGTGCCAAAGAGGAACATGGTATTGTACCTTGATTCTCTACTCAACAAAAATCACGACTTCACCATTCTTAAAGGAATACTCGACAGGTATGTTCATTTCCTCCGCACATAACTCTATTGTAGTCTTTCTTCGTTTGAAATGGATAAGGATAACTTTTTTGAATCATGTAGGGCGTTCATCGGCTATGTTGCCGAGGGAGGTTTATACAAGGGAACGAGCGCCACACTGACTCACAGGATGCGATTTTCGGTACACACTACAACACAATAATCATATATCATACTCTGTAATATTGCGTCTCGAACTGACTGTACATATCTATGTAATTCTATTTTTGCAATCTTTGCCAAAAAAAACGAGATCACCTATGCGCATTCTACGTATGCCATCATATGCAGCTATTGATTGCTTCTAGGACGCACGATCCCCATGTTTTTCAATCTCGTAATAATTATTTCCTAATTATAAATTTAAATATATATGCTTACTACTTTACTCCTGCTAGCGACAGGGCTTGAACATAGAGTTAAATGCATTCGAGATGGACCAGGTCACGCACGTTCGAGGGGAGCTCTGCGGCTTCATCAAGGCAGATATAGTTAACACCACCGGAGAGTTTCCAACCACGAAGCGTCTGTGATTCTGTAGTATCACAGACGGTTCGTGGTTAGAACCGTCTGTGATTCTGTAGTATCATAGACGGTTCATGGTTGGAACCGTCTGTGATAAGACTTATCACAGACGGTTTTTCAACCGTCTGTGATAACCGCCTGTTATCACAGACATAAAATTTCAGACGGTTCAAAAACCATCTGTGATGACTGTTACGAACCGTCTGTGATGAGCTTTTCTGTAGTAGTGTTTCTTTCTCTTTTGTGACGTTATATGTATTTTTATGTAGGCAACGAAGTTGACTGATGGAAGGAATACCAGCCAGTCTCAGTAACAGTATTGCCACTACTTTCTTGTGATTTCGAGAAAGCCATTCCACTAAGTAGAAGTAGGCTAGACGCTCTCTTCGATCCTCTCCAATGAAGTCTTTCACTTAAAGATGATATATCTGAGTGAGCAGTCTAGTGATGAGCTGTCAAGTAAAGGGCGCAGCAAGCCTAATTGGTAGAATGCGATCGCTACTCCTTTCCTCCATCGTCGGGGAGATCTGTGTTCTCAACAAGTTTATTACAACATATTACATACATGTAAGCAATTAAATATGAATAACTAATTAATTAGCAACAAGTTATTACTTGTCAATAAATTACTTACGAGTAATTCATTACATCATAATTAATTAAGACTAATTAAGTATGCACAAACGTAATTAATCATAATTAATTATGTTTATTTAGTTACCACTAATTAACTACAAGTCATTACTTACCAACAAATTAATTATGGGTATGTAATTTCGACAACTTCATTTGCACTAATGTAATTACCACTAATAAACTACGACTCAAACAATTACGATTTATTAATTACCACTAATTAATTAGCACTAAATTAATTACAACTAATTAATTATGAATAGTTAATTACCCGTAAATTAATTATGACTAATTAATTACCGTTAAATTAATTACAACTAATTAATTACCACTAACTAATTCAGACTTAAATACTAAAGACTAATTAATTATGACTAGTTATTAAGCACTAATTACTTACTGATACATTAATTATGAATAATTTGTTACCTCTTGCTAATAAGCAGTAATAAACTATGGCTACATTATTTACGGCTATGTAATTACGACTACAAACTATATTAATTACGACTAGTTGGTTAAAACTAAATAACTACTACTACAATAATAACGACAAATGTAGTGGAGAAAAAAATTACTTTCCCTTCAGGGGACTATTCTATACTGGTACAGTCCTGAGAACTACTCTAAACACTCTTTAATTTCCAATTTTTTTATTCTATTCTATGTGTTCTCAATGACAAACGCGAGAACGAGAACGAAAGTAAGAATGACTGTGAGCGAGAGCGACTCTGGTATTTATAATCGTGCGAATGCAATTCCCGCAGACAGCACGGCGTGCGTGATGATGGCGAAATCTGGGCGTTGCGGGCATGGGGCATCGCGGGAGCGGGTGATCACGTGGTGCACGCACGATCGGGTGAGGTGCCCGAGAGACCCGCTTGTTCAAGCACGAATTTTCTTTAGCGTGTGGCGCCCTAGAGGCGGTCGGGTCCGGGCGACCAAAGGAGGCCACATGTCGGCGCGAGGGAAGACTGGGCTATGGGGTGCGGCGGAGATTAAATCCGGGCGCGGTAGGCATGGTATATATTACACACGTGTCCAGCGCCGGCAAGCCATATATGTAGCTTATGAATTAATTAATCCCATTTGAATTGGAAGACGGTTCTTAGATAGTATCGCTACATATCTACATACCTGCATATGGTGATATATATCGAATCAATTAGCTTCCCCATACAAGAGAAGAGCAATGCAATGCAGCAATCACCGAATTTATGGAGCTGGCCAGTAGCTCATGAGCTCGATCGATCGTGTCAGTTATCTCCTCGATCTGTAATGATCGATGCTCTTGCAATGAGTCTAATATTATCAAATAAAGCATGCATGCATTGGGCCGCATGCCACTGTTCCATTGTTTTCTGAAGAATGAAACTGAGCTCTCTTCGTTAGCTTTCAGCATGTGCATGCTTCCATGGTTTCATCATACAAGATATATCTGCGTTATTTCCAACCAACTATCGATCGGTTGTACTTCTAGTTTGAAGGATCGGCTGAACTTTTAGCAAGATGTGCGTGCAGAAACTATATCAAGTGCTGTATAACTGTAGTTGAATAGCTTCATGAATTGCAATTAAAGTTGAAAATGATTAGTTTAGCTCCCGATCGAGGTAGCTACAAATTTGCTTTAATTCATTTGCAGAGGTTTACTCACTTTCGTAATTAATAAAGCAGGGTTTTTTGAACTTACGGCAGGATCTTATAATACTCGTCATGATCAGTAGTGATCACCAATTCATCACACAAACGAATATATATGGAGATTCAGAAACTATACGCACGCCTGCGCCTAAATGTACTAATGTTTCTGATGGTCCAAACAAATACTCGACCAGCGCCTAAAAGTTCACGTTCAGAGGCATACATGATCGATCACTGTGTGTATATAGGCATGCAACAACATATATGTATATATACACACACACACAGGAAATTTACATTCATTGTACAGTACTTTGTGTGTGATTATTTTGCACAAGCTAGCTAGGAACTAGAAACCCCTCGTCAGTAGTCACAGGATTTTGCACAAGTAGTATTACAAACCAAAACCACATTGCTATTATTAATTTCCACGGCAACTATACTGAATTTGATCTTTCATCAAATTAACTAGGATATATGTGGCAAGGCAAATTGATTAGCAATGCACAAAGCAAAACTCTGTTGAGAAAGGAACGTGAACCCTAAATAGTATCAGCTAGTGACATTAATCAATGCATGAAATCAGAACAACAATTAACATAATACACCTCAAGAAAGAGAGGTCAAGAATCTAAACAACAACAAACGAAGTCCACCAGTTAAAACACATAAATAGCTCCATGCGTCAAAAGAGAACTAGTGCAAAAATAACGAATAGTACACGCACAAGTATAGAGATCGATGAGCAGTTCCCTATCGATCGAGCTAGTGTGTGACTTCATTTTATACCGGATTAAAATATGGCATACACATTATCTACGAGACAGAACTGTCTGTGATAACATAATCACATACAGTTCTCTTGGAACCATCTGTGATATAGACCTGTCACAAACGGTTCTATTTACAAACCATCTGTGATAGTGGTCTTTCACAGATGGTTCTTGGTTGAAATCGTCTGTGATAGTGGTCATTCACAGACGGTTTTAAATAAAAATCGTCTGTATTGAGGCTTATCACATACGGTTATCACAGACATAAAAATTCAGATAATTCAAAAACTATATGTAATGTACTTTTGTGTAGTAGTGAATCTAATTAAAGGGCTTCATTTTGTGCAGGATTAGCCGTGTGTGTGTGTGTGCGTGTATATAGCCATGAAACAAGGCAAATAAATAAGCAGTTACCCCTGGAATTATAATTAAGATCAACTGAGTAATTAAAACCTTGCATGCATGAATGTATAGATCGAGCTGCGTTTAGGGCAAGAGGTAGAGCTACACTTTTTAATCAGGAAGGATACGAACAAACCAGAGAGAGAGAGAGAGAGAGAGATCTAAACGAAACACAACACTGCTACATACTACTACGGAGGACCCAATTAAGTTCTTGAACATATGGCACAAGCAAAATGCACTACTAATTTACCTTCCTGGACACTTGCATGCCTTTTATTAGCTCTTGATGTATGCTTAGTTCTTCAGTGATTCCTGCTTCCATATGAATCAAGCATAATTAATCCTTGTATGCACGGATCCTACATACATATATAGGCCATGCAACTGCTAGCTTGATCGCGCGCGCGGTTGATCCTCCGTCCTTGCCTAGTACGGCGGCCGCGCATGAGCCCATGCAAACCCCTCGCGGCCGAGCTGCAGACCCCCACCGCCGACACCGCCGCCCCCAGGCATGAGGTTTGGCGGCACGCCACCGAACATTGGCATCGCCGAGGGATCCGCGGCCATCCCGCCCATCAGAGGCGGCCCGCCGCCGGGCGGCATCTGCCCCGGCCCAGCCCGGGCGTTTTCCTCCTCCTCGGCCTCGTCCAGCGGCAGCCTCTCGTAGGTGGCATTCGCAAACGTCGACGCGATCACCATGACCGGCCCCGCCGCGGTAAGCGTGCCAACCACGCTGCCGCCCACGACCTGCCCCTGCCCGCCCGCCAGGTACACGGTCAGCCCGGTGGAGCCGGGCGGCGCGGGGCCCGGCAGGAACGTGCCGGTGAGGGAGAGTATCTCGAAGCGGCCACGGAGGGCGATGACCGCGCCGGGCGCGGCTGGCTGGCGCAGGGCGACGTCGGTGACGGTGCCCGCCCCGCTGAGCACGCAGACGCCGCGCTGCCTGCGGCGCGCGAAGTGGGCGATGGACTCGGCTACGTCGGCGCCGCCGGCCACCTCCATGACGTGGCTGCGCAGCGCGTTTGGGCTGTCCCTCGTCACGAAGATGGGCGGCTTGGGCTTGTTCTTGGAGCCCGCTGGCCGGCCGCGGGGGCGCCGGTTGCCAGTCACCACCGCGCCTTCCTTGGGCTCGCCGGTTCCGTTCTCGCGGTCGTCGGCGTCGCCACTCCCGCCGCTCGGCTCAGTGCAGTCGTGCTGCTTGGACGCCATGTCCTGGCTGCCCGGGCTCTTGCTGATGCCCGAGGAACCGAGGGATGGCTCGGCGGTGACCGGCAGGCCGAGCAGCCCCTCGTCCCACCACCTATTCGCCAGCTTCTAGGGTTTCTTGGCACCGGCGATTAATTTCTTCCTCTCTAGCTTGAAGACAATTAAGACAGCGCTGCAGCTTGACTTTCTTGCTTCTTGCTCTACGCCTTAATTTGCAGTAGGTGTGACATGGAACTAGCAGATGATCAATAAGGGAAACGAATAATATCAATTTAGCTTCATGCCAAAGATCCAAGCATATTTTGCTCAAATTAAAGATCCGAACTCCGAAGTGCGCATATATGAATCTGAGGGAGTAGTAATTATATATCGAGGAGCTAGCGTCTGCGACGAGTGTTTGATGGAAGATGGAGTTGGGGAAATTAAGCAAAGAGCAAAGATTGATTTGTACCGTGAGTTTAATTTTGTGGATCAGTTGCAGTAGCTGATCGATCGATCGATCCAGGAGCTGACCCGAGAGAGAAGCGTAGGCAAGAAAAACTTGCCCCCCCTCTCCCCTCTTGCAATTTTGCTTCTCCTTTTTCTTCTGGTTTGATGGTTTCCCTGCGCTTTATAAGGGGGAGAAGAGTTATAAGCTGGAGGGTGATGTCAGAAGTGGATTATATTTGCACTTGTTCTATCCAAGTTGGTATACATGTAATATGTGTACAAGCATGAAATATAAAAAGAAAATGAGCATGAGAAGGATATAAAAGGCTACGCGCACCAGTTGGAGGCTACAACTAAGTTTACAACAGTAACATGATGGGTGAACCCCCGAGAAAACAAAAGTTGTCCATATAATTGTATGGACCACACAGATGATGTGGTTTCAGCAACAACAACAACAACAAAAAAAAAAAAAAAATACTCGATGCCCGATATGTATATCCAATAGGTAAGTTACGCTAAAACGGAGGCAAAGACGATGAAATTTTACCTGCCTAGCCATCCAGTGACGTATATTTTGTATAAATAATCGACTTATTTTGGCATCATAGTTTTGTATGCATACATAGTTACATGCCACCTAACCCAGTTAGGAAATATAATTTCTAGGCCATACTTATCCAAACTTCTGCCCAATCGTTGTTATTTCGAGCCGATGATCCGCGAATGCTCACAATTTAGATACATAGAAAAGAGGTATATTTTTTTAAATATAATCTTGATGGAATTATAAAACAAACCTAACCATCTAATTAACTTGATGCATGGCATTCTTTCGATAGCATATAGAAATGCTGCATGATTAATAGGTACTGTGTAGGAGTGAAGTAGTAACAATATTGTTGCTTTCTGTCTTGCCTAATGTCCGCACTTCAGAATAAGGTTTTTCGGTGTGTTGTTGGTGAGGCATGCTTTAGTTTAGCTTGCTAGTTGCAGGTGTCGCATGGGGACGGGTGGGCAGCAGGTGAGTGACCATGGATATATATATATACCTTTCTCACGATCCGGCCGATCGATACCAAGCCACAAGCCGACCGAGAGAGAGATATGATGGAACCACGTAATCAATTTTGAAGATGCAACATTAATTTGCAACTTTCGACTCAACTTTCAGATGAAAAATGCCGAATTTCAACGAAAAATTCCGGGAGAGTAACTACCCCTGGGCAGCCAGCAATAATCAATAGCAATTAAAAAAAATTAAGACAATTAACGCAAAGGGAGGAGGAGGCTGGCTGGGGCAGCGACGCGGGCAGACAGAGGCCGGTGGGGATTTGAAACTATATACGTGGTAGGAGGGTAGGGTAATTTTTTCAACTCTAGGGTAAACTCGAAACCACATCCCATCAAAACCGTGGGAAGCCGTCTCTTCTGGCATCTGGTTTCCCCACGTTAAAAATGGCTGGCTTTTCCAAAAGCGGCCAGAGAAAGCCGTCCGTTTGGGACAATTCTAGCTTTTCACAACCCTAATTATGGTCCAAGTGCTTCTGAGAATCTTAATTTCTTTATAATTAAACATTTTTTAGTTGAACTTCGAAAGCTAAAGTGAATTATTTTTCTACCTAACAAAATTTGGTAAGGACGAGCCATTTAGAGAATTAATACGTACATCTGTAGGTACACTGATTAACTACGTACAGAGGTTGAGGAGGACAAAATCGTGCAGAAGAGCTCACAATGACTACTGTGCAAGAACGCTCATGTGGGCCCACTTGTCCGCACGCTCACTAACGCCGACGTCGCTCGCCATTCTCCCCTCGCCGTCACACTCCAGACCCGCCGCCCCTCGGCGTCACCATGGCCGCTTGCCGTCGCCGTTCTCCCCTCAACGTCGTTTGTTCTTCGTCGCTGTGGGCCCGTTGCTGCTCACCGTCACCCTCAACATCTGCCAACTCACTGTCGCAGCCTTTCGCGGTTGGGCCTCCGCGTTGGAATCGTCACTGCCACCCACAGGAGGCCTCCACGCCCCCCCAATAGTTTAGTTTGTATCTTTAATTAGCTTGTTATTAAAACTTATTAGTAAAGGGGAGAGAAAGATAACCTTGTAATTTCTTAGTCTTGTAAAAAGTTTGATACTTGCATTAAAAATTAAAAAAACTACTGACATGGTATTTGCTTGTTGGGAGCCCCCTAACAACACTTAATTAGGTTGTCGTGTACCGAGCAAACACCTAGCTAAGTCCAGCCGACGGTTACTAGTTTTATTGGCAAGGACCATACAAAGCTCCTAATGATGCGTGAAAGGAGATGAAAAATGTCTTAATTAGCTTTAATGACAGCTCCTAGTAATACTAATATAAAAAAAAAGGGGGCACAGATTCCTGTGCTGTGGCTGGCTAATGGTGGTCCTGTCCTGGCCGGGCAGAACCAATGTCACGCACGCCTCACTTTAATTGTTTAATTAGATGGATCGGCCGGGTTAGATTAATTAATATAAGCTCGTTTAGCGCGACACGTACGTACGTCAAAAGAAGCACAATTTAGACTAGAGCTGAACTACAACCGGCGTACGTAGTGTGTTTGTTACTGCTGTGCCTAGACTAGAGCCACCCAAATGCTGCGCTAGCTCATTTTATAAAATTAGTTTTTGAGTAGTAAATGTATCTTTTCATTAATTGCCCCGTTTTCTGCATGCGTGCTATATATATATGCTAGCTATTTTGGGTTGGAGATAGTAATTAATTAATTGTAATTAGATACCCGGCCATGGTTAGCTGCTGCTTGGTTTTGTTAATTGTGTGGTGGCTGCTGTTGTCCTCTAGCTAGCAGCGGCAGTGATATCCGATGGATCAGCATCCCATGATGAAGCCCTCTTTGAACCTGCAGTATGCTTCTTTTGGTGCGTGCAGTGCAGTGCAGTGCAGTGCTTCGCTTTAGGGCTTTTGGATGAGGGGTTAATTATCAATTAGTAAGTAATTACCTCCCTGCAGTACTTGCGAATGCCGGTGAGGAGGCAAGGAAAGATTAACAAGTGGTTAGCTCTAAGCGCAACCACATTAATTGGATAACCTTAGCACCATCGAATTAATTCTATTTAATTGTGTTTCGTGTACGGGTAGGAAGGAGTACGTACGTACACGCCATGCATGAAATTCCTAAGCTTTTATATGGAGTACGTGCAAAGTACAAACAATATATACCAGGCATGAGCTAGCTTGCATAGTTAAGGCTAATGGTCTTGGCACGCAACCTGTTGATTGCATTTGCCTGCCTGCCTACCTATCTATCACAGTACGCACTATCATCAGGTCACCACACACAGTAAAAACTTGGAGGTTTTCGTTTTCGTTCTCGTTCTGTTTGGAGTCGACGTCGTCGGGTTAGGTACAGCTACAGCTACAGCTACAGCTACTGCTTCTTTCTTGGACGTCGACAGTAAACGCAAAGCAACAGAATCAGAATCAGATGGATGCATTCACCGCGACACGGGTGGAGAAAGTCACCATTTGACACCTGCAGCGCCGTCAGACAGCACTGAGCCGAGCCGATCCGATCGTTTCGACAGTGGAGCATAGATAGCATCTCTAACAAATCCCGACTGAATCAAATCCCGGAGAATTCACGCCTCCTCACCGAATCTGACTACTGTTTACCCTCTCCCGGCGGTCCCAGATCACTCCTCGGCGCACCGAAAACCCTAACCCCGTCGGCCTCACTCTTGGCAGGCCGGTGACGTCGACCAACCTTTCAGTTCGGTTGTGCCACTGGGAATTCGATGAGCCCGACCGGTACCCGGAGCCGCCACTTCCCTCCGATCTCTTCTTTTCCAGGCAAAAGATTGGGGAAAAAGATCTCGCCACCAAATTGAACAGGATTCATTTTCTTGGCTGCAATTGTCTGAGGAGGAAGAGGATGTTGGCGTCCAAAGATTTTGGCACAAGTGGTTCTTGACCTCTTGGGAGCTCCAACTGTCTAATTTGCTTCTTGCTTCTTGCTTCTTGGATTGGCGAGTCTGTTTGTGGGAGATGCTTGCGAGCTGCCCAAGACTATCTACTGCTACGTTTGGATCAAAAGTTACTTCCGATGATTACTATCCGACGACTAGAGGAGTGGATAGTCACCTCTTTTTCACCTCTGGCGGTCAGACCGGCCAGGCCTTGGGTCTAGAGGCTGGCGATCTTTCTTACTGTGATATGTGGGAATACATATAGAATTATCTTGATCATCTTTAACTCACGAGCAAGTTTTTGAATTATATTTTAGTTTTGACTCAGTTTTGTAGCAACCTTCACTCAAACGGAAAAAGGTCAGAACTTTGCTAAAGATCTTCGCGATCCTTGATTGGAATAGGTTACTGACATCCTAGAGAAGGTGTGTTCCAAGTTTCGTGAAGTTTGGAGTTGTGGATCAAAAGTTAGACCAATTTGTGATTTCTTTTTTGGACTGATTTTACCGTTTATCGTGCTGGAGGTCAGATCACCCATGTTGAGAGGTATGACCGCCCCCTTGGAGAGGTCAGACCGCCCATGTTGAGAGGTCTGATCGTCCAACTCATTGTGAATTGAGTTTTTTTGTGTTTTTGTTGTTTTGTTTCGGGGTTTCGATTGGATTCAATACAAATTTTCCGCTATGCTTGTACTTTGATCTTCATAACTCTCATAGCTATTGGAGTAAAAACGTGTTGAATCCGATCAAGGTGAAAAAGAGATCGTACTCCTATTCACCCCCTTCTAGTCACCGTTTCGGTCCAACACTCCAATAGCTATTAAAGCTATGATCATAAAAGTCTCAATATTACAGCGGAAATCTTGAGTTGAAACCAAGAAAACCCAAGCTCAAACACCCTTAGCCGGTCTAACCATCAACACCAGGCTGACCGTGCCGGTCTGAGTGCTGATTGAAAATCAGCATGGCGAAGGATCCAAAAACTCACCTAACTTTTGATATATCGATCCAAGTCGACTGATATTTCAAGCATAGCTCAACAAGAAGGTTAGGAACATATTCCAATCGAAAATCGAGAGGATCATGGCCAAGGTTCTACGAATTTCTTGATTGAGGGCAAGAAGGCTTAAAACTGGAGGAAAACCTAAACTTGATTTAAAAGCTTGCTCATAGATGAAAGATGATCAAGACGATATTAGACCAGATCTCACAAGTCCAAGCAATCTAGATCATAACAAGATTTAGCAAAAACCCCGAGAACACAAAAAAAACCCAAAATCACCAAAGAGAGGGCAAGAATAAAAAAAAAACTCATCCCTGTGACAAACTTGATTGGATTGGTTAGAGAGATTGTAGGTTTACAACCACTCCACCAAGGAGAACAAAATCTCACTCATGAGCACACAATCGCTCGATACATCTGTAAATCCTGCACTAACCCTTATATAGTGGAGGCTAGGTCTAGAGACAAAATCCTAACGGGCATCCGTTAAGCCTACGCACAAATATGTTAACACTAACATACGCTTATCAAAGCGGATGACGATTCGGGTCTCCCGAATCAGTCTATTCGTGATCCTCTCCTTTTATTAATCTAATCACTTCTCCTTTGTGCCGCTTTACGCCATTGTTTCTTCAAGGTCACCAACCCGGTATTTGGGGCAGATACCAAAATACTATTATCGGTTCTTCTCCATGACCGAGTCCAATCATCGTGAAGCAATCCATGCTTCGCCACGCGTAAGTTCATCAATAACTCCTCACGCCGGCAAGTCTCTCCAATCCGGCTCCCATCGGACTGCCTTGGCACTTGCATCGGCCTCAAACCATTTGATGCAACCCGTTGCATTGAACTTTCCGTTCGATCATTTTTGTCCATCTTACACCATACTTGAGTCTAACCACTTCACCCAACATCCTTAATTGTTATGGACCTCATCTCTTCTAGTCTAGTCCTGGTCAATCTCGCCGTTGATCGTAGTTGACTCCAAGCGTCCCTGCACAACAATAGACTAATAAATCGATTCTGGACATAATTTCTTCACAATTTGACTCACGTTAGCCAAAACATGCATCATGCAACACCCATGCACTGAATCCTATGACTTTGACCAATTATCAAAGTTCAACACAACCCTCTGCGCATGAACTCTCCCTGGTCGGTCTAACCGCCAGCCTCCGGTAATAGGGGGCCAGTCAGACCGCCAACCAACAACCAGTCAGACTGCTTCCTAGTTCCTGAAACACCCTCTCTGGACTTTTCAACTAAACTCTATCCATTTCCGCATCCAGTTTCTATTTTAATGGTACAGAGTGCAAACTTACCCCCAAACACTCACACACAAGTGTTTGGTGTACAATCATTAAAAGCTCACACTACCGGTCAGACCGTCCTCCAGTGCTAGTCAAACTGATGACAAATCCAACAATTTGCTAAACAGTGAGTTCGCTCCCCAAACTCCTTGACACTGATGACAATTGTTCAACACTAATATTACGACCATACCACATGGTCTCCATGGTTACATAAGTTATATAGAAGAAATTGGTGATTTCACTGTAATGGCTCCTGTTCTCGCGCTTTGTACAATTCAACATTCTTACAGACTAGCTAGTATTGTATCTTGTGGATCACGTCATATTAATGGCACGAGTTTTATTTATTTATTTGGGTACAAAGCCATTTGATAAAAGTTAACTGATGAAATTGAAAGAAAAGGATTCATGTGGTAAACTGAGAAAAGAAGGAAGAGAAGAGCAAAGGCGAAAGTTAGTGAAAAAAGGGCATGCTGGATGCACTTGCTAGTTGGTACTCTGGTGAGTTGCTTGGGATAGATTTTGAACCTAGTTCACTAACAAACATGAATGAGCACTCAACGACAATTTTCAATAGGGACCTTAAATACTAGTAGACCAAAAATAAAATAAAATGTGGGTGTCAGCTTGACGAGTCTGTGACGAGGATTAAAACCACGATGTATTATTTTAATACATAAGGGAAGACCACACGATTTCGTGGTCGTAACCCCTAAGGCTAACGACCTCACTGGTCGTAAGGATTCCAGATGTTACACAATAAATACCCTAGTCGAACAAGGTCCTGAACCTAGTCCCTGACCAGTTGGTCGCGCGTAAGGCTACAAACTGGTATCATCTGGATCAGAATCCAGATATATCCTTACTGTGTGATGAATGGAACATATGTTGTATATTCCATACCACGCGACGTTACATAATTCTAAGACACTGGACTACGGTTGAATGTCTCACAGACATATAACCGCACAACAGTTGATACCCTATCAACTGACATCTCTATCCGACCAGACGCATCACTTCCTAACAGGCGTCTCTCTAGAAGATAACTGCCACCACTTCATTAACTACTTAAGGAGTGTCGCGAAAGATGGAGAGAGGGGCGAGATTGAAGGCAATTGAGAAGATTAGCAGTCGATTCCCTTAGCAAGTATTGCATTCTAGTGTAACTAGGATTAGCCTTATGTCTGAAGACACGCATTCCTTGTAATAGCCAGTTCATAGCAATAAAGAGTGATCTCATTCAATTCCAGGAGATACGCTCCATTTTCCTCTGTTTTTTATATATTCATAAGATCGGCGATTTGATCGTCGACAGCTGGCGCCATCCGTGAGAAAGAAGGCGCAAATTTCCTGAAGAAGTTCTTCGCTCGAGCAAATCCTCGCCCGTCCTTCATAATCATATATACAACTATGGCAGGAACTTAGGACGAGGAGAACTTGTTCGATTTGGATTACTACTCCCATCTCGACATGGACGAATGTATCCATGCCATGCAAGAGAACGAGATGTCATCATCTTCCTCCTCTGCTGGTTCGCACGTTGCTGATAACAGTGAAATCGAACGGATGGATGAAGATACACCGCTACGACAAGTGGCACTTCCGGAGGGACATGTTACTTCGACCAGCTCGGAATGTCCAAAAACGTCTCCAAGCCTGGTCCTTCCGACCGGTGAAAAAGGTGACAGAACTTCAGCCCTGCTATTTGAGAATCAATATACTATCGATACAATCATGGCTGACAGGTACTCACCAACGGCTTCTGGAAATTCCAAGAGCCAACCGACATCTGGTAACGGTGTCGATGAAACTCCCACCGGTTATAGGCCGAGTGGGAATGATAAGGCTCAGCATACGATCGGCAATCCGCCGGGTAAGGCTGAGTCCGCCCTGAAGGCCTCAGGAGGTGCTTATCTCCGACCGGTCTCCATCGTGAAAGCATCTGGTAGAAGCACTGAAAGACTCTCCACTGGTTACAGTGGAAGCATTTCGAGAACATCAATGATTCACATCAGGTCATACAAATTGATTCTGATGACATAGATGCTCCACAGATCGGTGATGATCAGGATAGAGATTAGATGACATCGATCTACAATTATCTTCAGCATGACCTAATTCCAGAAGATGATGTAGAGACTGATCGTATAGCATGAAAAGACAAATCATGCACTCTAATTGAACGTACCTTGTATAAATGAGGATCTCATGGAGTGTTGATGAGATGCATATCTCAATCGGATGGCATTAAGTTGCTAACCGTATTCGGCCAGTGTCCGACATGCAAATTCATGGAGGAGTCTCAGTATTGACTTCACGATCTTAATAAAGAGCACATCATTCCTAAAACTTCCTTCATTACTCCATATGGCACTTACTGGAACATTGGTCTTTCAATAATTTGAGAAGTAAAGCCTTTAGGCAAGGATACTATTAAAGCTTAAAGAGTATCTTAATCGCCATCGGGTCGTAGAACGTGAAAACGCCAAACGACAAAGATATTACATGATGCAAACTTCAAAGAGCTCATGACGGATATCCCTTGGTCAAGTCCTTGGAAATATGAAATCATCGGATAGAAAATGGGCGGTTGAACTAGGGACGTGAACAACAATAAAGTCGATAGAAAAATTCATACAAACCACGAACTCAAGCAAGAACCAGAGTATGATAATGTACTTTGACGGTTCTTTAATGCTCAAAGGATCGAGGTGGAGTCGTATATCTCCTCTTGGCGAACACCTCAGTAATCCATTCAACTTTCTGCTAAAAATAATGTAGCGAATACAAAGATTTCTTGGCGGGACTTCAAGCAGCTCATTCGCCCGGGATTCGTAAATTACTAGTTAAAGGTGATTATTAACTAGTAGCGAATCAAGTGGGGAAAGAGTATCAATGCTCAAGTACCAAGATGTCATCTTATCTGGCGGAAGTACGAAAATTCAAAAAGCACTTCTTTGGTTTTCAGATCCAAAATATTCCTAGAAAGGAAAACTTTCTGCGCACAGGTTAGCGCAGATGGCCTCAACCAAGTCCACCATCCCGCCCGGAGTTTTTCTCGAGCAACTCGATTCACCCTCGGTGGTCGAGCATTTCGAGAACATCAATGATAAATTCATGGAGGAGTCATGGAGCACATCATTCCTACAGAACATTGGTCGGTAAAGCCTTTAGGCAAGGATACTATTGGCCAACTGCCCTTCATGATGCAAAAGAGCTCGTGACGAAGTGCGTACAATGTCAGTTTTATAGCCGACAAGTACATCAGCCGGCACAAGCTTTGCCTACAATTCATCTTTGGCCTTTCGCAACTTAGGGACTAGACATTCTGTGACCTTTCCCAAGAGCAGTTGGGGGCTTAGAATTACTTTTGGTCATGATTGACACGTTTACAAAATAGATCAAAGCCGAGCCAGTTGACAAAACTACAACTGAGGCCGCTAAAAGATTTCTCATAAAAAATGTGATCACGCGATTTGGTGTACCCAGTCGTATAATCACAGATAATGGTACTCAGTTTTCAAGTGTCACTTTTCAGGAATTCTGCGATGAGCTTGGAAGCAATGTCCATTTTGCTTCTGTTGCCCATCCACAGAGCAACAGAGCAGTTGAGCGTGCTAATGGTATCATAATGCAGGGGGTAAACGCCGAGTGTTCGACCAATTGATAAAACGGTCAGGAGCTTGGGTTCAGGAACTTCCCTCTGTTTTATGGGCCGTTCGAACCACGACCAATCATGCGACCGGCGAAACACCATTCTTTTTAGTTTATGGTGCTGAAGCCATGCTTCCTCCAGAACTGAAAATTGGCTCTGCTCGAACCGATTGTTTTAATGTAAACGATCAAGAGGAACGACGACTCGACGATATCAATTTTCTTGAAGAACGACGAAACTAAGCCTTAATACGTCTACAATCTATCAACAAGCCATGAGAAGATACCATAGTCGTAAGGTGCAACCTCACAGCTTAGCTGTAGATGATATGGTTCTTAGAAAAATTCAGAGCCAAGCAAATCACAATAAGCTTTCTCTCAAGTGGGAAGGTCTATATACTGTGGTCGAAGTCACCCGACCAGGCTCGGTACGATTAGCTATGTCAGATGGGAATGTTTTGTCTAATTCTTGGAATATTGATCAGCTGCGTAAGTTCTTTGTTTAATTTCCTTTTTTCATTTCTGTTAAATTTAAAGGGTCATTTAATCCATTTAATTCTCTTGGCGAGTGATGTTATTTATATGTTTTTACCCAAATCTGGTTGACTACTGGTTCAAATGCAAAAGATTATGGAGATTATATTTTTATTTTAAAATTCTGTTCTATTCTCGTTTGGCTACTGGTCGGGACACGGAAAACCTCCTAGTCGGAGTCTCTCCTTTTTCGCACGTAGTCCCGCCCACTGGAAGGTGCTTCCTAGCGACGGACATTTTCCTACGATCCTCGCTGCCAGTCGGACCAGAGTATGAGGACGTATTGCGAAATATATTTTATATCTTCGTTTCTTAGCAGTTCCTTCCGACCAGCATTGAGTATTATATATAAATAAAACCACTTATCGTTTATTTTTGTGCATCCTTGCATTAAATTTTTCTTATCAAGGAAAGTCATTTCTTCTGACCATACATTGTCCTAGTAAGTACTTCAATTATGAGGAAAGTATCAACGCAGGTGATCATATTCTTGACTTACAATAAACTTTTAACAATTTGAGAAAATATAACCTCAAGTTAAATCCGGAGAAATGTGTGTTCGGAGTTTCCGCTGGAAAGCTTCTCGGTTTTCTAGTTTGGCTAGAGGTATCGAAGCAAATCCTGCGAAGATATCGGCCATCAACCAAATGCGCCCTCCGACCACAAAGAAAGAGGTCCAAAAGCTAACTGGTTGTATGGCAGCGCTAAGCCGTTTCATAGCCAGGTTAGGTGACAAAGGGTTGCCTTTCTTTAAGCTTCTTCGAAAAAAAAAAAGTTTCGAGTGGACAAAAGAGGCCAATGATGTCTTTGAAAAGCTCAAAGAGTACCTTACGAGTGCCCCGGTCTTAGTCTCTCCGAGACTGGAAGAAACATTGCTGATTTATGTGGCTGCAACGCCGCAAACTGTCAGCGGTGTGCTTGTAGTGGAACGTGAGAGCGTCCAACGACCATTATATTACGTAAGCGAAGTCTTACTTGGTCCGAAAGAAAGATACCCACAGGTACAAAGATTGCTTTATGGTCTCCTTATGGTTTCAAGAAAACTAAGGCATTACTTTCAAGACCACAAAGTGGTCGTACCTATCGGTATCCCCTCGGTCAAGTCCTTGGAAATAGGGAATCATCAGGACGAATAGCAAAATGGGCGGTTGAATTAGGGACGTTCGATCTCCATTTCATCTCACGAACAACAATAAACTCCCAGGCAATAGCAGAATTCATTACCGAATGGACAAACCCTGAATCTAAGCAGGAACCAGAGTACGAGCGCCATGATGAATGGACAATGTACTTTGATGCTTAAAGGATCGGGGGCTGGAGTTGTCTTGATATCCCCTTCTGGCGAACACATTAAGTACGCCATCCAGTTCAACTTTCCCGCTACAAATAATGTGGCAGAATATGAAGGTTTACTAGCAGGACTTCGAGCAGCTCATTCGCTCGGGATTTGCAAATTACTAGTGAAAGGCGATTCTCAACTAGTAGTGAATCAAGTAGGGAAAGAGTATCAATGCTCGAGTACCAAGATGTCGTCTTATCTGGCAGAAGTATGGAAACCCGAAAAGCATTTCTTCGATTTACAGATCCAACACATTCCTAGAAAAGAAAACTTTCTAGCAGATCAGTTGGCACGAATGGCCTCCACAAGGTCGACCGTCCTGTCCAGAGTTTTTTTCGAGCAACTCGATTCACCCTCGGTGGTCGAGCATTCCGAGAACATCAATGATAAACATCAGGTCATGCCTATTGATTCTGATAACATAGATGCTCCACAGATCGGTGACGATCAGGGTAGAGATTGGATGACATCGATCTACAATTATCTTCAGCATGACCTAATTCCAGAAGATGATGTAGAGGCCGATCGTATAGCACGAAAAGCCAAATCATACACTATAATCGAACGTACTTTGTACAAACGAGGATCTCATGGAGTGTTGATGAGATGCATATCTCGCTCGGATGGCATCAAGTTGCTAACCGAAATTCATGGAGGAGTCTGTAGAGCACATCATTCCTACAGAACATTGGACGGTAAAGCCTTCAGGCAAGGATACTATTGACCAACTACCATTCATGATGCAAAAGAGCTTATGACGAAGTGTGTACAATGTCAGTTTCATAGCCGACAAGTACATCAGCCGGCACAAGCTTTGCAAACAATTCCTCTTTCCTAGCCTTTTGCAACCTGGTGACTAGACATTCTGGGACCACTCCCAAGAGCACCCAGGGGCTTTGAATTCCTTTTCGTCATGATTGACACATTCACAAAATGGATTGAAGCCGAGCCAGTAGTTAAAACTACAACTGAGGCTGCGAAGAGATTCTTGACAAAAAATGTGATTACACGATTTGGTGTCCCCAGTCGTATAATCACGGACAATGGTACTCAATTTTCAAGCGGCAGTTTCTAGGAATTATACGAAGAGCTTGGAATAAAAGTCCATTTTGCCTCCGTTGCTCATCCACAGAGTAATGGAGCAGTTAAGCATGCCAATGGTATCATAATGCAGGGGGTCAAACGCCGAGTATTCGACCAGCTAATAAAGCGATCAGGAGCTTGGGTTCAAGAACTTCCTTCTGTCCTATGGGCTGTTCGAACCACGACCAGTCGTGCGACCAGCGAAACACCATTCTTTTTAGTTTATCGAGCCGAAGCCATGCTTCCTCCAGAATTAAAAATTGGCTCTGCTCGTACTGGTTGTTTTAGTGTAAACAATCAGGAGGAACGACGGCTCGACGACGTCAATTTCCTTGAAGAACGACGAAACCAAGCCTTGATACGTTCGGTAATTTATCAACAAGCCATACGAAGGTACCACAATCGTAAGGTGCAACCTCGCAGCCTAGCTGCAGGTGATCTGGTTCTCAAAAAATTTAGAGCCAAGTAAATCGCAATAAGCTTTCTCCCAAGTGGGAAGGTCCTTACACTGTGGTCGAAGTCACCCGACCAGGCTCGGTACGATTAGCTATACCCGACGGCAGAGTTTTGTCCAATTCCTGGAATATTGATCAATTGCATAAGTTTTTCATTTAATTCATTTCATTTCCATTAAATTTCATAAATGTTAATCAAATTCAAAGGAGTAAGTGATGTTATTTATATGATGGCACCCAAATCTAGTCGACGCGGTTCATATGCTCAAGATTATGAAGATCATATTTTTTATTTTTAAAGTTCTGTTCTACTCTTGTTTGGCTACTGGTTGGGACACAGAAAACCTCCTAGTCTAAGTCTCTCCTTTTTTCGCACGTGGTTCTGCCCACTGGAAGGAGCTTCCTAGCGACGGTTTTTTTCTTACGATCCTCGCTGCCAGTCGGACTAGAGCACGAGCACGTATTGTGAGATATACATTATATCTTCATATCTTAGCGGTTCATTCCGACCAGCGTTGAGTACTACATAGAAATAAATCCACTTATCATTTATTATATATGTCTTTGCATATATTTTTTTCTCTTATCAAGGAAAATCTTCTTTTTTCTTCCGACCATATATTGTCTTAGTAAGTACTTTGATTACGAAAAACAGATTTACAACTAGTCGAAACTTAGCACTGGTTCCGACCAAAAAATGTTTTCTAGTATTATCACGATCAATTTTTTTCAACAATCAGTACAAACTTTCAAACGATGGTTAAGACTTAAGTTCATTTTCTTGGCATACTGCTTCTATAGTAAGGTTCTTCTACTATAAAACAGTCGGGGGCTAGGTAATATATGAATATCCATAAGTCGATCGGATGAATAAAAGATTTCATTGACAGGCGAGAGGTAAGTTTTTTACACATTTTTTGCATACTCTCTTTTTGCAGATTTTTTACTACTAGAGATTGCCCATCTAATGCTGCTTGATGGAGATCCGACCTCTATTTCTTCTGCAACCTTGTCTCCAAGAGGTTTAACTTCCTTGAGAAACTTGGTCGCCTCCTCAGGCAAGCAGTTGAAATCTTCTTCAATAGCTTGAAGATTAGTAGAGGGGTCGGACGCCTTCAGTTTTGCCAAAGCAAGACTAACACCACTGGCAATAGATTCTTTTACGGATCGAGCGTAATTCTCTCTTGTAGTCTTCAGCAAGCCTTTAAAGTCCTCCAAAAGATGGCCAAGGTAATTTACCTTTTCTATTGGATCACACAAAGAGGGCAACGCCGATCCTGATCCCATATCAAAGATCATTTTGTTGAGTACAATAATCTTTTCATCAAGACTACGCGTGATAGCTGCCACCTTGTCCTGCTTAAATTCCAGAGCTTTCTTTGCTCTGATTAATGATTGGTTTTGCTCTGCATAAACAGAAACAAGTATTAGGCAAGAGTAATTAGAAGAGATACTAAGTCTAGTTTACAAATAGTTACCTTCAATTTTCTTTTCAGAAGTTTCAAGAATTTCTTTATTTATGGTCGTCAAGTATTCGATCGACCGTTTCTTAGCTTGGTTGTCTTCCTCAAGCCTGCTTATTTTGGCCTTATTGGCCATAGCTTCTTCTTTTATTTTCTCCAAATCTATCAAATATGATAAAGGAGAATAATTCAAGAGAAAAAATAGAGTCATGAGGAAGAAAGAGTTAAGAAGGGAGTTCTTACTTTCTAATTCGGAGTGTTTTTGCTCCAAGATCTTTATTCGCTGGGTCAGTCCTCCGACCACAACAAAGTTCTCGACCATATGCTACATAGATAGCATTTTTTTATATGCTACATAGATAGCATTTTTTCTTTAAGTCTCCTATAAAACTTTCAAAAGAAGCTATAGAAATGGTTGTAGACATTTACCCAAATTGCCACGTCATTATAATCGGCAAAAAATTTATCAGGACTCGTCACGGCTTGACGATCCGATATTCTCCCCCAAACTTCATCAAGCTCCTTATCCACGATAAATCGAGGAGAAAAAGGAAACTTGTTAGTTTGGGAAGGATTGCTCGCAGAAGCCGGAACCTGTTGGATATCTGCAGGAATTCCTACGTCCGCTGATGGAGTAATAATCACCACGGGATCCAAATCAGGTTCCGGCACTGAAGCTTGCTCGGGGGCTCTCTTAACTACTTCCTCCTTAAGGATTCTAAACTGAGAAAAGCCTTGATCGGAGGTGCCCTCGATCACCCGATCTTTTGGAATAGGCTGGTCGGAAACAACCGGAACTCCAGAAGATCTACATAAAAGAAAGAAAAGAAGTTCAGGAGCTCAAGTTTACCAAAGAAAGAATTCAGGTATGCATTTATATAGCTAATTCATTTATACATACCTGGTTGCTTTCTTGGTCTTGATTTTGAAGCGCACCGGCTTGAAGTCCGTAGCGCTCGCCTTCCTTTTCTTTTCAACTGATTTTACCAGTTCTGAACTGGTAGGGTTGGTTACACCTTCTCAACCCTCCAGCAAAGGTTAAGAAGTAATATTCTCGACCAGCTTGGTCGAGAATAATATCCTCGATCATTGGATCGGAAGGTGTAGATTCGTTGATTTCAAAACAGTTGCTTCAATCACAATCGTAAGTCTTGAGCATTGCATGAGACTCAACAATTACCACCTAGATTAACAAGCAAAGTTAGTCGGTGATGAACTTGCTCCATCTAATAATAATATCTACTCAATTACCTACCTCTACGCGGTCACTATTTGTAGAGATTGCATGACAAGTCGGATCATTAATTGGCTCACATGTTTGGTGAACTCATCAATTCTAAGTCCGACCGACAAGATGTCAAAGAAGATTTTGGGTAAAACCTATCGAAATTATTAGAAAGATGAAAAGTGATTGATATACTTACAAAGTCTCTCACTCTTTCTTGTGGTAACAACCGCTAAGATCAAGGGAAGCCAACCTTGTCACTTGGCTCTCCATGCAGATCATTTTGATCCTACCTCGATCTCATGAGAAGATAAGGTCAGAGCAAAAGAGGGTTTTAGAGTTATAAAAAATCAATCAATTTAATCAAACTGGTCGGATTCCTTTGGGATTTACATTCCTCGAGTCTTTGGTCGCATCGTCACGACCAATGTACCAAGCATCGAATGAGCTCGGCCTTCAAGGGACTAATTTCCGCATGGAAAAATCCTTACCACATGCCAAGAGGTTAAACCCCTAACATTAAGGAGATGGATAGTTTCAACCCATATCCTTATTTTCTCCTCCTTCTTCGAGGAGGAGCGACATCGTGGATTCTCAACCGCCTTTTACCGCTATAGTAAAGGTCATCTTGTTGAGTAATTTTCATATAAAACCAACTCTTCTTCCATGATGACCATGAAGATTTTGAGTACATGGGAATGTACTCATCGATCTTCCCGTCATGGAGACGCAAAGTACACTCTCCGTGTGTCTTTGGTCGTTTTCTTTGCATTTGCCATTCTCAGTAGTAGTACTTGAAGAGATCCGAGTTCTTGGAATTCCCAAATGCACGCTTCACAAAGGTAAACAAAGATCTTGAGATTGGCTATGGCGTTGGGGACCGATTGATCAGTTCTACTCATAATACTCCAAAACTTGGGAAAGAAAGAAGTGAATCGAGTCCGAAACCGCATTCAATATATGCAATAAAACCATAATCTCTCCATCCTCATTTGCTTGGAAAATGCTCCCGATAGGTGATCTCCAAGGATCGACTTTTGTCGGATAGTAGTCCAACCTTATCCAAACTCTCTAATTTTTTCTCATTCAAATCGGAGATCGACCAGTTGGTAATGAGATCCGACATAATGATTTCTTTTGGATGAAGAAGACAAAAATGATCGAGATGGTTTCTTGGAAGATGAAGAGGAAAGCAAAGGTGTAAAAGCCATAACACCCAGTGCTAAGAGGTTTTTATAGCCACGATCCTCAGAATCGCTTCGGAAGAAGTCCAATGGACAAAAATCATTTTTAACTAGCGGACAAAGAAGCTTTTTTCAACTTCCAAGGCAAATCCTTAACTTTAAAAATGAATACAGATCATTTCGAGTACTCACGACATTTAATGAGGTCTCGCCTGATACAATTTTCATCGGGAGAAAGTGTTTTCATACGACCAATTCATTTAAAAGTTCGAGGGCTAGCTGACGAGGATTAAAACCTCTATTTATTATTTAGAATATAGAAGACCATACGTCTTCATGGTCGTAACCCCTAAAGCTAACGACCTCACTAGTCGTAAGGATTCTGGAGGTTACATAATACATAACCTGCTAGGACAAGGTTCCTAACTAGTCCCCGAGGCCAGTTGGTCGCTCATAAAGCTTTGAACTGGTATCTGGATCTGAGTCCAGGTATATGCTTTACCGTGTGACGAATGGAACATGTGCTGTATAATTCCATACCACGCGACGTTACGCAACTCTAAGACATTGGAATGCGGTTAAATGGCTCACCGACATATAACCGCACAACAGTTGATACATTGTCAACTGACGCCTCTCTCCGACCAGACGCGCCACTTCTCAACAAGCATCTCTCCTAGGGACAACTGCCAACGCTTCATCAACTACATAAGGAGGACCGTGGAAGGAGGAGGCAGAGACAAAGGGATACATCGATTGGAATCACTCTCAGAAGATAACCAGTCGATTAGATTGTAAAGTCATAGCAAGCATTGTGCTCCAGTGTTAGGAGAGTTAGCCTTTAGTTCAGATTGTAGACATATTCTGTAATAGCCAGTTCATCTCAATAAAGAGCAGCCCCTTTACTTTGTCTTTTTATATTTGTAAGTTCAGTGATTTGATCATCGACAGCTCGCAATCGATTCTTTCATAGACTAGGCATAATTCTCTCTAGTGGTCTTGACCAAGCACTTAAGATCCTCCAGAAGATGACCCAGGTAAGTCACCTTTTCTATTGGATCTCTTAGGGAGGGCAAGCTCGATCCTGATTCTATATCAAAAATTATTTTATTGAGTGAAGTGATTTTCTCATCGAGATTAAGCATAAGAGCCGCCTCCTTGTCTTGCTCAAATTCTAGAGCTTTCTTTGCTCTGGTTAGCGCTTGGTTTTGTTCTGCGTAAGCAAAATGAGCGTTAGGAAAGGATGATTAGAAGAGATACTAAGTTACCTTCGATCTTCTTTCCGGAAATCTCCAAAATCTCTTTATTTCTGGTCATCAAGTATGCGATCGACCGGTCCTTAGCTTGCATTCCTCCTCAAGCTTTGTTATTTTGGCTTCTTTGGCCATAACTTCTTCTTTTATTTTTGTCCAAATCTATCAAATATGATAAGGGAGAATAATTAAAAGAGAATAACAGAGTCATAAGGAAGAAAAACAAGTTAAGAAGAAAGTTCTTGCTTTCTAAATCAGAGTGTTTTTGCTCTAAAATCTTTATCCGCTGGGTCAGTCCTCCGACCACAGCGAAGTTCTCGACCATATGCTACATAGATAGCATTTTTTCTTTAAGTCTCCTATAAACAAAAGGAGCCATAGAAATGGTTGTAGACACTTACCCGAATTGCCATGTCATTATAATCGGCAAAAAATTTATCAGGGCTCGTCTCGGCTTGACGATCCGATGTTCTCCCCCAAACTTCATCAAGCTCTTATCCTCGATAAATCGAGGAGAAAAAGGAAACTTGTCAGTTTGGGAAGGGTTGCTTGCAGAAGTCAGAACCTGTTGGGTGTCTACAGGGATTCCTACCTCCGCTGATGGAGTAATAATCACCACGGGATCCAAATCAGGTTCCAGCACTGAAGCTTGCTCGGGGGCTCTCTTAACTACTTCCTCCTTAAGGATTCTAACCTGAAGAAAGCTCTGGTCGGAGGTGCCCTCGATCACCCGATCTTCCGAAATGGACTGGTCGGAAATGACTGGAACTCCAGAAGATCTGCACAAAGGAAAGAAAAGAAGTTCAAGAGTTCAAGTTTACCAAAGACGCAATTCAGGTATGCATTTATATAGCTAATTCATTTATACATACTTGGTTGCTTTCTTGGTCTTGACTTTGAAGCGCCCGGCTTATAGTCCGTAACGCTCGTCTTCCTTTTCTTTTCAACCGATTTTACTAGTTCTGAACTAGTAGGGTTGGTTGCACCTTCTACATTCTCCAGTAAAGGTTCAGAAGTAATATTCTCGACCAACTAGTCGAGAATAATATCCCTGATCACTGGATCAGAAGGTGTAGATTCGTTGATTTCCAAAACAATTGCTTCATTCGCAACTGGTAAGTCTTGAGCGATTGCATGAGACTCAACAATTACCGCCTAGATTAACAAGCAAAGTTAGTCAGGTGATGAACTTGCTTCATCTAATAATAATATTTCTGTTCGGTTACCCACCTCTACGCGGTCACTATCTCTAGAGATTGCATGACAAGTCGGATCGTCAATTGGCTCACATGTTTCAGTGGCCTCATCAATCCTAAGTCCGACTGACAGCATGTCAAAGAAGATTTTGGGTAAAAACCTATCAGAAATTATTAGAAAGATGAAAAGTGATTGATATACTTACCCGAAGTCTCTCAGCTCTTTCTTGTACGGTAACAACTGCTAGGATCAAAGGGAAGCCAACCTTGTCGTTGGGCTCTCCAGCGCAGATCATTCTGATCCTACCTCTGACCTCATGAGAAGATAAGGCTGCAGCAAAAGAGGGGTCTTAGAGTTATAAAAGTAAACAAACTGGTCGGATTCCTTTGGGATTTACATTCCCTGGAGTCTTTGGTCGTGTCGTCACGACCAATGTACCAAAGCATCGCACGAGCTCTGGCCTTCAAGGGACTAATTCTCCGCATGGATAAATCCCTTACCACATGCCAAGAGGTTAAACCCCTAACATTAAGGAGACGGGTGGTTTCAACCAATCTCCTTACATTTCCCTTCTTCTTCGAGGAGGAGCGCCATCATGGATTCTCGACCGCCTTTTTACCGCTATAGTAAAGGTCATCTTGTTGAGTAATCTTCATATAAAACCAGCTCTTCTTCCACGATGACCATGAAGATTTTGAGTACATGGGAATGTACTCATCAGCCTTTCCGTCGTGGAGACGCAAAGTACACTCTCCAGGTGTGCTGGTCGTTTTCTTCGTGTTTGCCATTCTGTAGTAGTACTTGAAAAGGTCCAGAGTTACTGGAATTCCCAAGTACGCTTCGCAGATGTAGACGAAGATGCTGAGATTGGCGATGGCGTTGGGGGCCAGATTGATCAGTTCCACCCCATAATACTCCAAAACTTGGGAAAGAAAGGAGTGAACTGGGAGTCTGAAACCGCATTCGATGTATGCAATAAAAACCATAATCTCTCCATCTTCGCTGCTTGGAGAATGCTCCTCGATAGGTGATCTCCAAGGGATCAGACTTTTGTCGGATAGTAGTCCAACCTTATCCAAACTCTCTAATTTTTTCTTACTCAAATCGGAGATCGATCAGTTGGTAATGAGATCCGACATGGCGATTTCTTTTTGGATGAGGAAGACAAAAGTGGTCGGAGGCGATTTCTCTTCACACAATTAGAAGAGGAAAACAGAAGGCGTAAAAACCCTAACACCCAGTGCGAAGGGGTTTTATAGCCACGATCCTGTAACCGCATTCGGGAGAAGTCCAATGGACAAAAACTTTTTTGACCAACGAACAGAAAAGCTTCTCAAGTCCCAAGGCAGTTTCTTAACTTTAAAATGAATACAGATCATTTCGAATGTCACGACATTTAATGGGGTCTGCCCGATACGATTTTCATCGGAAGAAAGTGTTTTCACACGACCCATTCATTTAAAGTTCAGGGGCTAGTTGACGAGGATTAAAACCTCGATGTATTATTTTAATACATAAGAGAAGAAGACCACACGACTTCGTGGTCGTAACTCCTAAGGCTAACGACCTCACTGGTCGTAAGAATTTCAGATGTTACACAATAAATACCCTGGTCGGACAAGGTCATGTACCTAGTCCCCGACCAGTTGGTCGCTCGTAAGGCTACGAACTGGTATCATCTGGATCAGAATCCAGATATATCCTTACCGTGTGATGAATGGAACATGTGCTGTATATTCCATACCACGCGATGTTATATAATTCTAAGACACTAGACTACGGTTGAATGTCTCACAGACATATAACCGCACAACAGTTGATACCCTGTCAACTGACACCTCTCTCCGACCAGACGCGTAACTTCCTAACAGCGCTCTAGAAGATAACTGACACCGCTTCATTAACTACTTAAGGAGGGCCGTGGAAGATGGAGAGAGGGGCGAGATTGAAGGCAATTTAGAAGATTAGCGGTCGATTCCCATTGCAAGTATTGCATTCCAGTGTAAGTAGGATTAGCCTTCTGTCTAAAGACAGATATTTCTTGTAGCAGCCAGTTCATAGTAATAAAGAGTGGTCCCATTCCATTCCAAGAGATACACTATTTTTTTTCTGTTTTTTATATATTCATAAGATCGGCGATTCGATAGTCGACAGTCTGCCTCTGCCATTAGTTGGTTTTATTGTTGAGGTGAACCACTTCATGTTGGAAAGAATGTGAAACTAACGGGAGACAGTTAGAAATAGGACACTGACAGGACTCTAATGCTTCCACACATCCATATTCAAGAATATATCCTCTCTAAACAAGACAAAGCAAAGCATCAGGAACACAAAGGCTTTGCCAAGCAAGAGGATCAAATCCCATATAACTGTCGGTACTGCCCAAAGGACATGGAGAAGCAGCATTTAGTTTCTATGCTTGTCAGTCGTCACACAAACATCAATGATTCAAATTGACCCATAAAAACGAATGCAAGCACTAAAGAAAACTCGACAGTCGACTCCCAGAGAAGGAGCAGATGAAAATGTGGTGAGAAGACACGGCAAATGATTTATTGTAACACTGATCACTAGACAAATCCATTTCTAACAATGGGCGTAAAGAGGAAAAGAGCTATTGCCTCCAACAGCTGAAATAAAGTCTCGAGTTATTCGATGCCCAATTACCAAAGTAATCGATCAGCTTCCCTGTGTGTGTGTGTGGGGGGTGCAAACAATACATCATCAGCCACATACAGTCCCAAGCACACTAAGCGAGCATTTTTCAGCTGAAAGTAAGCAAGATCGAGCTAGGTTAGGTAGGTAGATGGGATCTCGCTCGCCAGTAACCCCCAGCAGAAAATAACGACGCTTGACCGAATGAGAGATCGCTTCTGCTGAGGTAAAAGAATGATCCCGACCTGCTGGAGTTCATCGGGAAGAAACGCGAATTCCCAACCCAACCGAACGGAGGAGGAGACTCTGATTATGTGGCAATTAACCTGAGGAAGGAAGGGAAGAATCGAATCAAGCTCAGAGCCACAGACGCAGAAGGATTCTCACAAGTGAAAGTGAGAAGATGACGATGATGATGTACCTACCTCGCTCGCCTCGTCTGTGCCGAGAGCTTCGCCGGAGGCGGAGGCGAAACCACCTGACTCGATCGATCGAGAGTTTCTCCTCTTCCGGGCTTCCGGCTCGGGCTTGTCATTTTTTGCCGGCCCGTTTAGATGTCCTAGGCCCATCACCTCACCTGTAACTGTTACAGCCCATTTCTTCTCTTCCTTCCTATTCATTCGGTCGCCCTCAACTCCCCGTCCGCCCCCGGTGAGGAGCTTGGTGGTCGACGGCGCCGGAGAACCCCGGCCCCGATGAGAGGCCAGGCAGCCTGCACTGCAGCCCCGACGACCCTTGCAGGTCAGCTAGGTAACCTCCCTTGCACGCGGCTGTCTTATCCTATGCATAACGCCATGCACAACACCTGCTCGACGCTATGCGTAAGAGAAGCACTATCAACTTGGGTGGCTAAACATACGTTTCTTTCCATCACATTCCGGTTATGTTTCTCATTGCCATTGCCCCTTTGTGTTCTCCTTCAACTCTCTAGGCTGTTGAGCGACCCGTGCGTTCCTGCCAAAGAATGTCGCGGCCTCCTCTCCTGGGAATTTCGAGTATTACATCATCTAATAAACGTTTCAGCGTCATTAAGCTTTACCCGCTTTCTCGTGATGGATTCTGTTCTGCAAAGAGGAACTGCTAATCCTTAGCGGCACTTCATATGCACTCTTTGTAAGTGCATATCACTTTCTCCAAGCTAAAACTAGCTTCTTCTTGTGCATAATGAGATGAAAAGGCACTTGCCGGAACTACCTATTTTGTCCTCTGTTTTCATTTTTGCGGGCCTTTCTCATCCTCTAAATAGGAGAAAGACCCAGAAGGCCTAACTCCTCATTCCAATTTTTGGCATTATTTGACTAACTTGTGGTTGTGGAGTCGATACATGAAAGTAAGAACCACTAGATTGACGATGCTTCAATCTAGTGGTTCCTTTCTTACAAGCACCAAATATACATCTCTTCACTTAAAGTAAATCGATCATCAGATTTACAGACACGAACCAAGATGTAGTACCTTTATCATCTATTTCCTTCCATGTTGTATTTGGGTCAAAATCCAAGTTCCATTCGATGCTTCTGAGAAATTCCAGTATTGCAGAAACCGGATATCGTAAATTCACTAACTATGAAAGTGCAGCTTGAGATACTTTAGGTATTTTCAAGAGCATAAGAACTACATCATCACTCTGCTTATTTTAGTAATTCATTGTTCATGCTATAAAAATATTCACATCCGTAAGTTATTGCTACCAAAACTGTTCGAACCTGTACACCAGCTACCAAATGCATCGTGTCATGCCTGATTGAGATGGGAAAAGGCTACTGACTGAAGGTCCTCCATGTCATGATACCCATTCCCTTGCATAGCGCAAGAAGGATTGGTGTCGGTGTAGTTGGGCATGCATAAATCTGGCTTGTAGCCTTGCGAAGATTGAGTTGAGGTAGAAGTGAAGTGGTCAATTGCAAAGTATAACTGATTCTCATTCTTTACTGAAGAATTACTTGGCATTGTTGGGTGGGAAATGAGTTGCTCGTCTTGCAGATAACGCATAAACATATTTTCGCAGTCGTATTTTTGAGGGCTTGAGATTGAAGAACCATCTCCATACCCTCGTGTTGCCTGAGCTTTGAGAGACTCCAGTTGTGCTTGGAGATTGACCACCTGTTATAATGTTTCATGGAATACACACTGTCAGTCTTGCCGATTTCCTTGCAGTGTATGCGTTGAGTTAATTTCAACACAAAGAACTATCTAAAAAACTAAGAAGGCTAAGCATTATAAAAAATGAAATGGATAATAAGACAGTATGATTGTGTATTTGATAACATCACAGTCAATGCATAGCTGCATCTATGGAATAATTTCTGCATAACTCTTGTTCTTATGATACTTCAAAACACTTTTATGACTAGTTAGCTGGGTTAGACTCGCAAGGTATTTCCTTGTGAGTTTTACAGTCTTCACATTCAGTAGACAATATCACATTTTTATGAGGTGCAACTAGGGTGAGTTCTTTCCCCTTTCTGCAAAGAATATGAACCAAGTTCTAAAAAAAAGGAATATGAACCAAGCCTCTCATTGTATTGTACTAACTAATAATGTAGAACTTGCTCACCTGCTGTTGCAGAGAAAAGATGTGTGCAACACAGCCATATATTGGATCACGGAGCCTGGCCTGCGCCTCATATGACATGGTGACTGCAGCCTCGCAGCGGTCACTGACAGGGAGATGCATGAGGAGCTTCGAGGCATTGCTCGCCCCAAAGACCTTATGGATGGCGGCAAAGTGTGCAGCCCCTTGCTCATGACAGAAGTATGGGGTGAAGACGCAACCCTTCACACACTTCCTGCGTAGGAACCTGCACGCGCCACATGGTGAGCCAAGTCCTGCCATCCTTGGTCTTCTTGTTGATGCTGTTGTTGGTCTTTTTCTTAGTCCTTGCTGCTTATGATACAAATCATCAGTTCATAATTCTCTCCTATTTATAAAGAAAACCCAACACTGTGATTAGCTTAGTATGTTGAATAATTTATTCATCTTGGTCTCCCTAGTGGACTACAAGTTTCATTATTTTAAGCCTGGGTGTTCTACTCCTTTCATCCTTATTCCAACCCTATACACTTGTTTAGATTCCTTCCAAAATGGTTTAAATGGCTGACGACATAATACTGAACGCAACATCTGTTATCGATTGTTAAATGCATATGTAATCGTTACACTTTAGTCTTATTTAAGTGGTATGCTAAGCACATGCCCTTTACTAGTTCAGTAAGAAAAGAACAAAAATATCAAAATAAATGAAATAATACACAGTAAGCCAGGTATTATGTTAAAACTATAAAGGAGTGTGCCAAGTGATATACACCTGTACTCATATCATCCTAGTCTATTGTCCAATCGCTCATCCCACCAAGCCGACGCCGCTCGGCCGTCCTCCCAAGGGTGTTTACCCTGTTATGAACTAAGGTTCATGACAGTAATAGTGTTTAGTTGCTGAATGTGGAGTACCTTAATATTGGCCAAGTACAACAATAAGATTAAGCTCGTATAAGGAGCATGCCCACATCAAGTTGCTACTTTCCAGATGCTAATGACAATATACAAAAGGAAAAGAAGCAATCAGTAGTCACTACCTGCCAAACCAGTGGCGTGTATTTAGCTTTTGGTATTAGTATCTTTTCTCTTCTTCCCAACTAAATTTTGCTGTAGACCCAACAAAACACAAATAATGGTGCTCTGCTCTTCCTAATGCCAATCTTTTCTCTTAGCTGGTTCCTATTATTTTTCTTATGGCAGGAAAGCTGGTTCCTATTATTATGTTAAAGTACTGGTTATTCAGTCACCTGTAATTTTCGTTTATATTGACTAGGTTAACAATCACTTTTAAATAAAGTTTCTTTTTCTTCCCCAAAACAGAAGATAATAAATATACCAAGTTTATTGGAGTTGTTGGATCAATAATCACCAGAGTGACTTTAAATCTTTTCTGCACCAATTGACAGCTTATGCTCAGCTCATAAATCAGTATCCTTTGTTGATAGTTGATCTGACAACTATTGTTTCTGGATTGTCCTACAGGGTCCATAAGGGCAACTTCATTTTGTTTGGTCTGATTAAAGTTCATCTTTCTAGGTATTTATAGTTTTGTACTCATTATCCTGTGCCTGCCAGAACTGCATGATCCAAAAATTATGAACAATCTGCAACACGGGCTGTATAAATCATTACAATATATCACTCAAAAGTGGGCAACAAGAATATGCTTTCTATGGAGATGGCAAACGGGAATATGTTGGTTTTCTATGGTAGCATCTAGCATCACAAGTTGCAGTTGCCTTGATTGTGAAATATATTGCTGCATAAATGAATCTGATCCGTTGTGTTAATTTTACTTATAATGGCGTGGGACTACAACCCTTGCTGTAAATGAGCGAGCTAACCACCTCTTCGGGGTATGTTTAGATAGAGTTGGGCTGTGATTATAGGTTCCTCTATATGGAGATAAACCAAGGGATTTGAGAAAGATGGCATGAACTTACCTTCTCTAGTCACAAGATTGTTATGCCTCAAATACTTCTGTGGAATTTGTTTATTGTGGAGATCCTCAAATACTTGTGCGGAATTTGTTTGTTGTGGAGATTTTCCCCAATTTGCAGACTGCTCAACAGGAAGTGTTTTGAAAAACATGTGTTTAGTCGTAATATTACAAATCTAGGAGGGAAACAATCACCAGTATTCAGTATTCTGTTCTCTGTGAACATTCCAGTCTCCAACTCAGCTTAGATACCAAATCTCCAAATGAAAAGAGTCAAAAGACACCCCCCCAACCCATCCACCCACCCACACACAACTGAAGTTAGTAATGCATGCATGCATCATAGTCTTTGGAATTAAGAGAAGGGCCCCACCCTGTGGGGGAACCAAGTGAAGCGGTGAGTTGGGAATTTTAATTGTAACCATCATAAATCATTTCTTGTTTTTGGAGCTTTATGATTGCATGGCGATCTTTTAGTACCATGGCGATTAGTTTACTAACACATGATTACTACCATCATATGCATCATTCTTTATCATAAGGCAAAGACATTTGAATTCTTCATAACTTTGACCCTTTTTTAGCTGGCAAATAATGCATGTCTAAGACATGATAAAATGTGTAAGATGCTGGAACCAGGGAACGAATTCCCGCCAGTTACCGACTGGTAACCGGTGGTTACTGGTTTCATCGGTGGGTACTGGGATCCAAAATCCCAGCCAAAAAAATCAAATTTAGATTCAAATTCAAAATCCCGACAGTTAGATCCCAAATTCAAACTTCTTAACTACTATAATTCTGAGTTTACCCCTCTCATCCCATGGCAAACCGCCGTCCGCATGGAAAAGGAACCGTCGCCTCGCTTCTCTTCCCCTCCCCTCCCACCCCACGCCAGACTGCCGCCCCTCTCATCGCCGCGCGCCTCGCGCCGCCTCAATCCTCGCGTCGCTCTGCCCCCACCCGCCGCCTAACTCCTTCCCACCGTCGGCTCGCTCCACTCCTTGACCCTCGCCCACCTCCCTTGCCGCCTCCGCCACCAGCCACGTCGCCCTCTCTCCCTCTTCCCTGCGCCCGACGCCGCCGTCCTCCCTCTTCCCCGTGCCTGACGCCGCTGGTGGTGGTGGAGTTCGAAAGCGAGGAGGTCACGGCGAGGTGGGGGGACGCCATGACAGAAGCACCGCGGCCTCGGCGTGCACACCAGCTTCGTCCGCTCCGTCACCCTAGACTCGTGGACCGAGGTGCAGCTCCGCAAGATGGAGGCCAGGGGCAACGACCGCCTAAACGCCTTCCTCACCGCGTGGGGTGTGCCCAAGGAGACGCCACACGTCGCCAAATAAAACTCCAACACCGCCGCCGCATACCGCGACCGCATCGCCGCGCTCGTCGAAGGCAGGTCGTGGACCGACCCGCCCGTCATTAAGGAGAAGCCCGGATCTGGCGCGCCTATGCTCGTCAGGAAGCCACCCCTTCCCGCCTCCGGTATGGGCAGCTGTTAGTCTAACCTTGTTAGGCTCAGTTAGCTATCTATTATTGTTTCAGAATGCTTGCTTTGCTAACCAAGATAATCACCATGATGTACATAATTCCTGCATTGTGCAGAAAGCTCCCCCACATGAACTCAGTCACTGTAAGCCTGGAACGGTCACAATTTGAGGGATTATGGCCACCTCTTTCTCATCTCTCTGTGATTCCTCTCGATACGGATGATTGAACCCTCCTAGGTCCCCCATCACTCTTCACCTTCATGACTTCATCCATATCTTTTATTTACCTAATCTTTGTGTTTCATTAGAAAGCGTTAGTTTGTTTTGCAAAATCGTAAGTACTAGATAACTTTTTTTCCCCTGTGAGAGATTTGCTCATTGAAGAAAATTTTATTGCTTGAGTAAAATTTTTGTGATCATGTTGATGCCTAAGCTCGGGCCAGAGAGGGGAGAATATGGGATGTTTTAAAACTTTAAGTGTTCGTATAAAATGTGAAGTTTAATTTTTTATTGCCAAGGTGTGCAACACATACCGGAGCTTCATCATCTTGGTGCTTATTGTCAGTTTATATGCAAAGTGACTGTTCGTTCATTTTGGGTAGCAATAGTAGCAGGCGTTGTAATAGTTGGAGTTAATATTTTTATTTATTCGTGTGTGAAAGAAAATTGATATTTATTATTCGGTTTAGGACCCCGTATGTTGATATGTATCATTGTCTTTTAGAGTTTCGTTGCAACGTACGAGCATTCTACTAGTATTCAAACGAATTTCGACTGAGGTTTTCCCGGGATTTCCGGTTACCGGTCGGTAACCGGAAAAGGGCCTCCGAGCGGGATTGATATCGATACCGGTTTCTTGATCCTTGGCTTGAACTATATAAACAACCTCATGACATTGACCATATTATGAAAAATTAGTGGCATTATTATCTAATTACATAAGTATAAAAAACCAGTTGATTATGTGGCCAAATCTGGTCCGTGGTTTGCCCTTTCCACATAATTAAATAATAGAATAAAAGAAAAGAAAAAAGATATGGTTATTCTCAGTGTGGAACTTTTTTTATATGTTTATGTTACTTGTTTAGGATGAGCTCAACACATTGTAAGTTTGTATGTTGGTATGTATATATTACCAATATAAATGCCTACATTTATCTATTTTTCCTGTAAAAGAGGACATAATATGAACTTCACTATTTTTTGTGTTTCCTAGTCCAAGCTGACAGAAGGAAACAATCCATTTGGCATGAATGAAGCAAGAAATTCTGCTCCCCTTTGGTTCTCAGAGATTGCTCTGTTAACGGTTCAAGTTTCAACTTACAAATGACCACTATATAGTCTACATTTGTCGAGTTGAAGTCACCATATGTGAGAACCCGACCCAGATAAAAGGCCCGTGGGGGGCCTGTGTGCGTACGTGAGAGAGCGAGAGCGTAGGAATTTAGTCCCACCTTGCTCGTTCGAGCATAGCAGAACCAGTTTAAATAGCCAGATGGATCCAAGAGTAATAACTCCGGTTAACCGTTTTACGCGAAGCGATGACGAAATCATAAACAATTGTTAGCCGATCTGGACATGGGGCGTTACGCCCAGAGTAAAAAAAAAAACCGGCCGGTTCTGGTAGAAAAAAAAACTGACCGAGATCTTTTAAATTCAAATTTGAATTTTTGACTCCATAATGTCCTTCCTCAGTTGGTTTATGCATTGTTATGCTAGATTATGTATTGAAATATTACTTTTTTGTATATTTAGCACTATTAAAACATAAAGGAGCCTTAGATGCTCCTTGGATGCTAATTAATATTTGCATTATTCCAAATTTCAAATTGCTAATTATCAATTTTCTATATTTCTGGGTTTTCCAGTTTTTCATCCGGGTTTTCCGGTTACCGGTTTTGGGGAAACCGCGGTTCAAAATTTGGTTTTCAAAATTTGACCGGATTTTTTCCGGTTTTTCCGGTAACCGGTCGCCGTGGGATTTTCGCCGGATCCGGTTTTTTGATCCCTGGTCACGCCATATCACCATTTTTGTTCGTTCCCTAAGTACCATCGCTTTTGTTTACGCTATTATGTAGGATCTTCAAGAGTTATATCTTTGCAACATGATTCATTTTTGCACTTAAGTGTTAGAGACTTAGAGTGTAACAACGGAGTGAAATTTCAAAACATTTTGGTGTGAAAAGAAAGTAAGCAGAAAACAAAGCAACTACACCATAATAGAATTGTTATGGCATGGAATCCATGATGCGGTACTGCGGTATTGCAGCAATGTTATGTGTGAACAGTACTTGAGTATTGTAGCATTAGGATTAGGAAAGTGATTACCTTCTTCAATAAGAATATCTATTTCCCTGAATAGTTAATTAGTTTCCTTGTATAGAGATTAGTTAATTGGGAAAGTTATCTGTTAGTTAGGAAGGTTATCATTTAAATTGATTTTATCAATAATTGTTAGAAGAGTCCTCTATATAAGGAGACATATTGTAATCGTTGGAATTAAGTAAAAAAGAATAATAAAGTTCATCCCATCTCCAGTCTCACCGCCGCCCGGCCACCTTCTCGGCGGTGTTTATCCCTATGATCTAATCTAGATCATAACAAGAATGATTAGTTAACAATATCATTGTAATTAAGCATTGTTGCCTGAATCGAAATGTGAACGTCAGGCGCTGCTGATTGCCCGGGATTTTGTTTGCTGGTCAAATTTGTCAGCATTAGAGGATGCACCAGGACAAACAATGATATAAAGAATTTAAGCTAGAGTTAACTGCACACGTACATAGAATTAACTTGCAGGAGTGTAGCAGATGATTTGTACCCAGTGGGAAACTGATCAAGAGTCAAGATGATGGACAGATCACACCCACAGTGCACGTGTGTGCATGATTGCTAGATTCACTCATTCAGGAGGGCCTTCCTTCCCTTTGTCTTACTCATTAACGCCCTTCATTTGATTAACCAATTCGAGATTAACATGCTTAGTATATCTCAAATTAACAAACTTAATTTTCCGCTTAGCTGCTAAGTACCTGCTTATATGAGTGCTCTTTCGTCTTCAGTAAGACTTATGGGCTGATATGTCAGGATGATCATCTCTTGTCTATATTTTTTTCCCCAACCTTTGCATGCAGGGCTCTCCACCTGCGAGGCACGTCTTGCAGAAAACAAGCGTTTGTCTCAGTCATCCTTGCTGAAACCCAGGAAGCAGTTCTTCAGCAACCCCCTTCCCCCCATTGGGTTCAAGTTACGTACGTGGAAGGTGTTTCCAACAGTTGGATCACACATTTTACTGTCCAGATCGACCTATGCAATCTACACCCAGAGTCACCGACCTGTTGTCACAGGCTCACACTCACTGAGCTTGCTGCAGGGAACACCTTAGGAGCCCCATGACTGCCATTGCCACAGAAAATGCAAGCCATAACAAGGTCAGGTCGTTTTCGTCCTCTTGGCCGGTGTGTTGTTCATTTTTACACGGTTGTTTGGTGCCATTAGTGTAAATAGGTGAGCTAGTATTTAAATTTTGCAGTATAGGATAGAGACATGCATGCTTGACTTATATGGAGGCAAATCTTCTACATCCTAACCCCATGACCCAAGAACTGGATTTTTTAAGCCAAATTTCAATCCGTGTTGGTGACGGTGATAAAGCAAGCTAGGATTCATGTAGAGCCAAACACCAAGGAAAGAGCTAGTGTCCCACCATGGCACATGCGGCATGCAAAAGTCATCTCAAGGAAGCTACTTGCATTGCCTTGCGTCCTGTATTTATCTTATTCATGCCGGAAGAGTGGGTAGGTCTCGTTGACTGCCCATGTACAAGGACTAATAACGTGGGGAGCTGCATTTGGTCTTGGACTTGGCATCTTGTGGGCGCGGGTTTGCTTAGCGGCTCAAGAAACGCGCATGCATTGACTGGACATGGAGAATAGCAAAAGCCTACACACATTCTGCTGTCAGCACTACTGACCATTCTTGCTGTATCAACAGCAGCAGCTCTGGCCTCCCTTGCCTAGCTCGATGATTAATTTGTCCGGTCGTCCCTGTGTGTGATTATGTGATATTTGAGTGGTACTATCCCTTTGTCAATCTCAATTTTTGGACAGTGGACACGTGGAGCTGGAGAACTAAAAGGACGGTGCAAGTCGGAGGTGGTGGGAGTCAGTCAACAATATATCGTGCTGAGCCGCCTGAAGACATGCATGGAATCAATCCCAGCGATGAACTGCAGAACCAAATGAGTACCTGATGGTAATGGACACTGTTATTACTGGCTTCAATTCCTGGTATCTGCCAACCATGCCTGTCTAGATGGATCATGAACGCGCGCGCGTGTGTTTGTGTGCGTTTTGTAGGCACCGTATGATGGCGTCAAAATCAAACAAGATGCTGAATCATGTGGCATCCAGGTAATTGCGAATCAAGTTAGTAGCCCTGAATAGCTGATGATGCTTTGCCTTTTTAAATAAAAAAATTGACTGATGATGCTTTGTTAGAAGAGGGATAACATAATCTTCTTTAAATCAATAATGGGCTCAATTACATGGGGCAACCACAAGACCAATACAACATGGGTTAAGATGGGCCATATTTTACTCTTTTAGTTCAATATCGGTGGCAAATCGTAGCCACTACTATGTCGACAGCCCATCTAGTAACTAACCCAATTTAGCCCAGTTAAGTAATACCAGAGAAGGAAGGTGAACGAAGGTGAAGGTGAGTCCATTCCTAGTCCGAGCCCATAAAAACTGAAGACGCGTCCTGACGAGTTGTGGATAACCTAGCCATCTGCTGTGTTCTACTCGACCCACCCCAACTCAGGGATTATTTCTCTTCTTGTGTTTCTTTGGATTATCGGAACTACAGATTAGGCTTTTGCGTCTCCTGCCCTAAGGAGTAAGGAGTCTCTCTCTCTCTCTCTCTCTCTCTCTCTCTCTCTCTCTCTCTTGTGCTCCTTGTGCATTTTGTCGGCGCTTTCCTGCCATTTTCTCCGCGTCCTTACCTAACCTACTCTCACAATCTCACTATCTGATGAGCATCACGCAAGGAATGTCTGGGTCTCCCACTGTCGGCTCGGCTCGGCTTGTCCTCTTCTCCTTGTGATTTCCTCCTGTCATTCCATCTTGTTCTTATTTTCGGCAGCGCCCGTCTTAAGATGGTGTTTAGTATTACTACTCCAGTATGTGTACTAAAGGGGCTGAGATGCAGTTAATCGAGTAAGGCAGGCTGGCTCAACTCATTTACTTGCTCAAGATCGATTCACGGATTAATTTGCACTCTTGTACATCAAGCCGTCAAGAGGAGTATGCACCGTATCTAGCCAGACCTGGCCATGTGCCGTGTCGGTGTGCCCCGTTGGTTCGGGCATGATTAGCCCGATAGGTTGGGGTTAGCATGTGTAGCCCATCTCAGCCAGAAAAATTGTAAAAAAAATGTAAAAATTCAAAAATAATGTATAGAATTCAAAAATACATATTAAAATTAGGAAAAAAAAAATGAGTTCTATACCTCACCTTGAGCGAAGAGCGTTAAGAGGCGGTGCGGCATGAAGCGGCGCCAGCAGCTCTCTCCGCCAGCCATGCCTGTGTGATCATGCAATGGCAATGCCGAGCGGAGCTACTGATGGCGCCGAGACCGGAGTTGCTCCACATCTCCAAAAACCGTGAGTATTCGCCGCCCTTTTGATTCGATCTGAGTTTGAGGATTGGGGATTTTGAGAGTTCGGGATGTGATCCGATTTAGGGTTAGGGTTTCACGAAAGATGTCAAATCCCCTCCTTCTAAGTGCTAAACCGAGCTATTAAACATCAGATCCGAGGAGGGCAAGATCTAATAGGGACTAATAGGGTTCAAAACTGAGCTAGATTGCTCTGATACCAAATATAGGCTAAAACTGAGACTGAAATTAGCTCATTCATGAACACCTAGACTAAAGCATTAGTGCGGAAGCTTAGACACATACCCGAAGCCGGAGAAGACATTGCGGTTTGCAGCTCGGTCGGGGTCGGTACAGGTGAGGATAGCAGAGCGCCGGCGTGAGGGAGTCCGGTGGTGTTGCGGTGGTCACGGCGGCTCTAGTCTTTGCTCACCTCAGCACCCTAATTAGATCGGGTTATGTATGTTGGACATTTGGTAGCTGAGAGCTAGTCCTATTTATTTTGGCGCTGGGTGAACGGGACCTGAACCAAAAGGCGTTGGTAGAGCCCCCGATCAGGGCGCGTCGTGGGCGTCACTCTTGATTTTTCGAAAGTGGTTAGCCGAGATCGTCCCAACAACCATGAAAATAGAGTGTTGTTTAATTCAACTAGAGTGGTTATATTCCTGATGTATTCATGGCAAGTGAGCTTATTTGAAGATGATTTTTTTCCCCCGGAGTTGGACATATCAAATACATTTTTTATGAGTATGCAAAGATACACTTTAAGACCTTGCTAATTGCCACTGGCTCTTCGGTGAGTTCTGAACTGCAATTTTATATTATTACTAGTAGGATGCTCATGCGTTGCAACGAAACTCTAAAAGACAGTGATACATATCAACATACGGGGTCCTAAACCGAATAATAAATATCAATTTTCTTTCACACACGAATAAAAAAAATAGTAACTCCAACTATTACAACACCTGCTACTATTGCTACCCAAAATGAACGAACAGTCACTTTGCATATAAACTGACAATAAGCACCAAGATGATGAAGCTCTGGTATGTGTTGCACACCTTGGCAATAAAAAATTAAACTTCACATTTTATACGGAACACTTAAAGTTTTAAAACATCCCATATTCTCCCCTCTCTAGCCCGAGCTTAGGCATGAGCATCAACTTAAATATCTTGGTTAGCAAAGCAAGCATTTAAAATAATAATAGATAGCTAATCGAGCCTAACAAGGTTAGACTAATAGCCGCATACCGGAGGCGGGAAGGGGTGGCTTCGCGAGCATAAGCGCGCCAGATCCGACGCCTTTAACGACGGGCGTTCCACGACGACCGCCGACGAGCTGATGCGATCGCAGACGCTGGCAGGTGTTGAGTTTTACTGGCGACGCGAGGCGCCTCTTGGGCACACCCATGTATGAGGAGAGGTTTGAAGCGCGTTGCTCCTGCCTCCATCTTATGAGCCGCACTCGGTCCATGAGTCTAGGGTAGTCCGAAACGAGGCGAGCCGGCCGAGCCAAGCTCGCCATGTGAACTCCTACCGCTCTTTTGAAAACGAGCTCGCGGCCGCCTCGGCTAAGCTCGAGTCAGCTCGAAAAGCTCGCTCGAGCCTGGTCTTACAAAGCCCGAGCGATTTTTGTGGCCGAGCCAATCGAGCCAATGAAGGCGTGTGTTACGTGAATGAGATGCGGCTAAGGGATGAGCCGGTTTTGTGGCCGAGCTAATCGAGGCTCGTAAGCCGCCATAAGCCAACTCGAGCTCGGCCATTTTTGCTGATGAACGGCGGGCTCGGATCGGCTCGAAGTCACGAGCCCGAGCCGAGCCGAGCCTGGCCATGAAGCCGAGCTATTTTTCCACTCTAGTCCAAAATTGACAGAGAGACGGCCGCGCTGCACGCCGAGGCCGCTGCTTCTCATGGCGCTTCACTGGTGACCTCTCGCCTCGAACTCCACCAAATACGAGCACGGAAGAGGAGGACTACCAAGCGCGGCATAGGAATAGGAGAGAGGGCGACGTGGTGGTGGCGAGGCGGCGAGGGAGGTGGGCAGGTCAAGGAGTGGAGCGAGCCGACCATGAGGAGCCGACATGGGAGGAGTTGGGCAACGCGTTAGGTGAGCTAAGTTAAGAGGATTCGTGATTTAGCGGCGGTTTCATGGATGGGAGGGGTAAACTCGGAATTATAGTAGTTAAGATAATATTATTAGTTTTTATTAATATATTACAATAAAAATAAGTGTTGAAAGTTGTTTTTTTTTTGGACAATTCGAAAATGACTTTTTTTTTTGACCTGATGAAGTGCGTAGTTGGGTTTTGTTCTCTTCACGAATTCCTTAAATCACTCCACGTAGGACGGGGCCTACCAAGAGCCTGTTTGAAACGTGGGAATCTCACGTGAAATAGTTGGGTTTATTTATGCAGGAATCTGGAAAATTTCTCGCCTTGTAAACAAGACTTGAAGCTAAGGCCCCATCCGAGTTCCCAGATTCTGCCATCTAGCCGATCCTAATCTCAAAGCAATCCACCCCCTTCTCTTATGCGCCACCCACTTTCCCAGCAATTCCTTGCCACCGAGGTCGACGTCGATTGTGGCCCAAACCACTCTGTTGCTGCAACGTGTATATAAAAAAGCTCTCGGTTTTCTCTCTAAAAAAACTTACGATTTTGCAAACAAACTAACGCTTTCAATGAAACACAAAGATTAGGTAAATAAAAGATATGGATGAAGTCATGAAGGTAAGAATGATGGGACCTTGGAGGTTCAATCATCCGTATCGCGAGAATCGCAGAGATGATGAAACAAGTGGCCATAATCCTCAAATTGTGACCGTTTTAGTTCCAGAGATCGCAGTTTATGGGGAGCTTTAGACAATGCGTAAATTATGTACATCATGGTGATTATCTTGGTTAGCAAAGCAAGCATTTAAAATAATAATAGATAGCTAATCGAGCTAACAAGGTTAGACTAATAGCCATACCGGAGGGAAGGGTACTCTGGCTAGCATAGCCGAATCCGACGCTCCTTAACTGACGCAGGTCGGTCCCACGACCGCTCGACAGCGCGATGCGATCGCAGTTATCAGCAAGTGTTGAGTTTTACTTGGCGACGCGAGCGCCTCTGGGCACACTGCGGAAGGGCGTAGGCTCGTTCTGCCTCCATCTGCGAGTCGCACTTCGTCCATGAGTCTAGTAGTAGGAACGAGCACTGTGCCGAGCTAAGCTCTGCCGTCCGTGTGAACTCGGCTTGCTTTGAAAACGAGCTGAGCTTGCTTTTGGCTCGGGTCGAAAGCTCGATGCGTCGAAGCTGTCGTGAGCAGTGTCTTACAAAGCCCGAGCGGATTTTGTGGGCCGAGCCAATCGAGCCAATGAAGGTGTGTTGCGAATGGAGGTGAGGCTAGGATGGCCGGTTTTGGGTGAGCTAATCGAGGCTCGATGCGCCATAGCCAACTCGAGCTGGCTCATTTTTTGCGCGAATGCGTGGGCTCTGGATCGGCTCGAAGTCACGAGCCCGAGCCGAGCCGAGTGGCCAGGAGCTCGAGCTATTTTTCCAAATTCTAGTCGGTGACAGGAGGCGGTCGCTGCAGCAGCGCGGCTTCTCATGGCGGCTCACTGCCGTGACCTCCTGCTCGAACTCCACCAAAGTGGCAGGGAGAGAGGAGCTGCGTCGGCTGCATAGTGGAATAGGGAGAGGCGCGTGGGTGCGTGAGGCGGCGAGGAGTGGGGTCAATTGGGTGGAAGCGAGCCGACGCGAGAGCCGACAGGGGGAGTGGCAACGCGAGTGGCGAGCGTTGCGAGGATTCGATGATGAGCGGTTTGCATGCGGATGGAGAAACTGAATTATAGTAGTTAAGATAATATTATTAGTTTTTATTAATATATTACAATAAAAATAAGTGTTGAAAGTTGTTTTTTTGGACAATTCGAAAATGACTTTTTTTGACCTGATGAAGGCTCTCGGTTTTCTCTCTAAAAAAAATGCATCTTAATTGTGATTTTTTTTTTTTACGCGCGGCAACCGATCAGTACTATTAGTAGTAAGATCTACTCCTGGCATATCAAAAAAATTTGGTGCTCCCTCCGGTCATAAAACGAAATTGTTTCAGGCAAAGTGCGGTCAAATCTTTGTAAACTTTGGTTATCAATATATTTTTAAATATTTAAAATGAACACAAGGGAATGATACACATAGTTTGTCTCGAATAGTACTTTCATAACATTATAATTTTAGTAAATACGTGTACGCAGAGAAGTAAGTACCGCCTTCCTTGTCGAATAGACGTCGAGTATTAAAAGGACTTTGTCGTAAATATGTATCTCTCCATTCAAGTTAAGTACTGAATTGTTTCCTATACATATATCGGCGGTGGTTGTCACAGGGACTTGATGCCAATGCAATAAATTTGCAATAAAATGACATTAAAAAAAGGAAGGGAGGGAGTATATAAACACACAAAATTACATGTATGTATATAATATATCATATATATACATGTATGTGTCATATATATACATGTCTGATCCGTACAAGTACAAAGAGCCCCAAAAGAAGACAAATAAGAATAATCACGGTGCGGCCGGGAGTGTACCTAATAATTTACAGTACAAGAATACAAAAGTATACGATAGTAATTAAGCCGCAGATACGAGTACATACATGCACACGCTCCATATGATGGATAGATAGATATATAGAAATCATGGCATAATCTGATGGTGGTGGAACAAAACATCGTGCCACTTATTCCAGCTGGTAAGTCGCAACTATATATACTGTATATGGCGGCCGGCAAACCTATAAGTACGTACGGAGAGAGAGAGATCCATCCGTCGGTGCTGAGCTCGATCAGCGATTGCTCCCCGCCGTCGTCTGCTTTGTCGACATTTTCTCTGGCTGAGGTGGCTTGGGTGGCCCTGGCTGTGGGTTTGGGTTTGGTTGTGGTAATGGTTGTGGCTGTGGGTTCGGGTCTGGTTGTGGTCCCGGTAGCGGCTGCGGGTTGGGGTCTGGTTGGGGGTTAGGTAGCGGCTGCGGGTTGGGGTTTGGCTGTGGCCCCGGCAGCGGCTGTGGGTTCGGGTCTGGCTGGGGGTTAGGCAGCGGCTGTGGTTGGGTCTTGGGGGGCCGGCGGGGCAGTGGGTTTGCGGTGGGGTTAGGTAGCGGTTGCGGGTTTGGGTCCTGCTGGGTTGGGGTAGGGGTTGGGGCAGGCTGGTTCGAGGGTTAGGGGCCAGGGTTCGGTTCTGGCTTAGGCCCGGCACGCTGGGTTTGGGTCCTGTCGGGTTAGGCAGCTGCCGGGTTGGGTTCGCTGGGTCCGGCGATGGTCTGGTCGCGTTGGGTCTGGCGTGGGCCAGCATTCGGCTGCGGGTTCGGGTCTGGCCGTGGCCCGGCAGTGCCAGGTTGGGGTCTGGCTGGGGCAGCAGCGTGCCGCGGGTTGGGGTCTGGCTGGGGGTTAGGCAGCGGCTGCGGGTTGGGGTCTGGCTGTGGGCCCGGCAGCGGCTGCGGATTCGGGTCTGGCTGTGGGCCCGGCAGCGGCTGCGGATTCGGGTCTGGCTGTGGGTCCGGCAGCTGCTGTGGTTGAGGGTTGTTGGGTATGGGGTGAGGTCCAGCAGGAAGACTATGAAGCACCCTTCCTGCTGCGAAAGCGAGCGCAGGATGAAGAAGAAGAAGAAGCAGCAGAGCTAGGAGACCGGGGGAAGAGGAGCGGCGACGCGACATCATGGCTTGTTGCTGGCTAGGTAGCGGTTGAGTGGAAAGTGTGTGCGCGCCCCTGAGAAGCAAGGGCAAGGGCGAGACATGGATATTTATAGGCAAAGTGAACCAATCAAGGCTGGACGTGTTTCCAACTCTTACGGGCTTTAGCTTGGAGACGGCTGTGCCCCTGGTTTTATCGTGTCCCTACCGATCGTCCGCAACAAAGCACAGGTCACTCTCAAAATGACATCTAGCTAGTGGGTAAATGTTTCTCAATCTCTCTTTTTCTTTCTTTTCTTTTATTTTGTTTTGTTTTGCAGATCGACGACGACGACGACGTGGGAGGATGTGTTTGCTCCGCCGAGCGAGAACTCCTGCTGAGCCAGAGCTTTTTGCCGAGCGTGAGTTTCTTCCTTTCGAGCGCTCTGCTTTTGTCCTGGGATCGGCCTGATTCGTCTTCAGTTTGGACCCACAGATCGAAATTGGGGGGTCAGAGTTAGAACCTTCTGGTGCCTTACTTTCTCGATGTTCTCTCGTGGACTTAGGCGGAGGGGAGGAAGAAGAACCGACCATCTCAGAAGGTGCCGAGTGAGCACGAGGTATATCGTCAAGATAAAGATAATTTTATAAAATTATAATTTTGTTACGTTTATAAATACACGTCGATATGCAAAACGGCGTTATATATGACCACACGGAGTAGCTCTGAGCACAGTGACTTTTATAAAGTTAATGGCGATCGATCGGTTGGCTGCTTTTTTGGTGAGATAACGTACGGAGCAGAAGAAGCTTGGGGGGCGGCTCGCGTCAGGCGTCACACATCAATCACCTCAAGTTTGAAGCCTTTTACTCTGGATGGGTTTGCTAACCATGCCGCTGCCGATTAAAGTGACATCTTGCTAGTGGGTAAAAGCGTCTCTTTCTCTCTGCTTTTCTTTTCTTTCGCGGATCGACGGCGACGGCGACGTGAGACGATGTGTTTGTTAGCGCGTGAACTAGTTAAAGCTAGCCGGTTAGCAGATGGATGCTTTGCCTAGCTAGCTCCTTAATTAAGTCCAGTTGCTGGACCAAAAAGATGTGCATCCCGTTTCATGAAAGCGAACTTAGCGCAACAATAGGCTGCCGTCCATCGAGTAAACTTGGACAATAAAAGAGCTAAACCACAAGTAAGCTGGTTAACTTGGTCAAGGACAGTCCCATAAATTCAGTTAGAGCGGTTGCGATGCGACGGTGCATGCGTGGTTTTGGTCCTAGATGGATGGATCGGATGTGATCATGTTAGTTTCTATTACAGATAACTGAATGGGTTGTGCTTTCAGGGTTGGCCCGTGGTACAGTGCTATTGATCCGGCCCATTAACAACACAACCAAGGCATGTCATGGCTAGGCATGGCTCGTTTAGCCTGCTAGGTATGGCTCGTTTAGCTCGTTAGTCATTTTAGGTCCGTTTAGTACCGTTAGGTCCGTCAAGGCACGACTCGTTAGGCATGGTAACATTTGGATTTTTTTATTGTTTTAGTTGTTTTTAACCGTTATGGAGCTTAGAATCGGGAAAAATTCAAAACAAATCTATAAATAGGCAACATGCCCTCGTTCAGCTAGCATCCAATCTTCATTGTCTTCTCTTAATTATGTTGTAAAACTTTAGATCCCTTTTGTGATAAATTAGCAAAATTTGAAGGGAATTTTTTGTTGGTGCCGTTGGAAAGATATGCAATATCGGTTCTGCCCTTGGAAATTTGACCATTTTGTTTTTTCCACTTATTTTTTTTGCATCTACGAACATAAGTTCCAAGATGTTCGCTTGCAACGACCTCCGTACCACCAATCACAGGTAAGAACACAATTGTGTAGGGCAAAATATGGGGTGCAGGTTCTTCCTCCATGTCTAGAGGGTTCTTGTTCTACAAAGTCAAGTTCTGAAGCAAAACACATCACCCACCACAGCAGTGGGAACTATCCACCTATCTGGACAATGATACCGTGGATTACCAGGAAGAGCGTTTCAAAATTTTGCCAGTTGGCATGACCATAAGTTAACATATCCAGTGCTATCCATATTAGCACGTGATATGCTAATTGTTCTGTTTTCATTGTTTCTTCCGAGTCTTCTTTCAGTCTTTCTGGAAGAATATTGGAGGAGAGAAGAACAAGTCTCACGAGTGAGATAGTGAGATACTTCTAACTGTGAAAGACTAAGAACAAGTCAATGCACGAGATCAACATTTTGTAGAAAATCCAGAGTTGGCGAACGCATCCAAAACTCTTTACCTGGAAGAGCGCTTCAAAATTTTGCCATGTTGGCGTGATCATAAGCTAACATATTAGTGATATCTATATTAGCACATGATGTGTTAATTATTCCTATCTCTATGGATTTCTTCAAGTCTTCTTTCACTCTCTCTATATGAATATTGGAGGAGAAAAGAACAAGTATTATGAGTGAGATGGTGGAGGTACTTCTAACTGTAAAAGATTGGGAACAAGCTGATGCACGAGATCAACACTCTGTAGAAAATTCAGAGTTGGTGGACGTGTTCAAAACTCTTTAGCTGGACAACGATACTTAGAACATGGATGTATGCAGAGTTATAGGTTGTACACATTTTTCTTTGACAAAGTTGTCTCATGTTGAGTTTTTACTTGACAAAGCTTTTAACGGGACATTCATCTAAAGATTAATAAAGCTCATTATTATATTATATATATTTGTTTTTCTTTTTATTGGTATAGAACTTTTTTTTTCAAATTTTAATCCTTTTTAAATTCTACACATTTTTCTAGATTTTTTTGTAATTTTTAAAAATTATCAGGCCAAGATGAACTACACGGGCCAACTCTACCCGTCAAGCTAATCGTGCCCCCGACCGGCACGGTGCGGTCCGTGAGCTCGGCGTGCCGTGCCTAAGTCGGCGGCTGAGCCCAGGGTCAACACGACACGACCCATTTAGCTAGTGAACCACATCGTGTCGCCCATTTGGTCAGGTGTGGTTTGTACCATTGGACTAGCTAGCCAGCTAGTACGTTCGATCTTTTTTTTTTTTGTTTCTCGGTTGCATACATGCACTGATTAATACTATACAATATACTTGCCTTGGCGCAGGGAGGCAAACTTGAGTGCCAGTGATAGAAGGAAAGACTAGTATGGTGCAAGTATGGCAAATGTAGTCTCAAGAAGAATCGCCAAATATTACATCATATTTAGGCAGCTCGATTTCCCAAATGACAAGAAAAACAAAAAAGAACAACAAATGTGCGGCCAAGTGAGCCAGCTTCAATTTCAACAATGTGGACACTTGTTAAGTTCTCCTACATAAAGTAATAAATATATTGGAGTAGCAAGCAAGTTCTACCACAGACACTGATTAGTCAACAGTGCCCAAGGGTAAAGGGAACCAACGACAGGTGTACAACCAAATAATTCGAGCGATAGTCATTTAGAGACTTCCTTCCATTGCAAATATCTCTGGTTTGCTCTTATCAAGCAAATGGCATTTGATTAGGGCTAAAGTATGACAGGCTATTACATCAAGAGCAGCAGTGGGTTATCATGCACCACTGCCGTACAGGCGAGTCCACTCCTTTGCTGTAAATGCCAGAACATCTCTCATTTAATATATCAGGAAAATCAGAGGAAATGAGAGATTATATCCGGTCGTATCAATATACGATTAGTCTTCTACCAAGTTTCAAACTTGATTGTCATGCATGAACCTTTTTTCAGATCTCATGGCTTCATGCCATGACTCAGAGTCTGGGTCCACCATCACTTCTGTATAAGTTTTAAGTTCATCATTATTCAATAATAAAATATTATGTCCATACCTTATAGGCAATTGATGTAGCCTTTTTTATCTACGTGGGGCTGATGTCTTTTCTACATATTCAACAATATTTTATTCATCCTGTAGAGGTTCAATAGGAGTTGAAACATTTTCAGATGGTTCCCGAATTTCTTCGAGTTGCACCTTGCTCCCACTGACTCATTTGGAAAGAAACTCTTTCTCCAAGAAGACACCATTACGGGCAACAAACACTTTGTTATCAACCCGATTATAAAAATAATATTATTTAGTCTCCTTAAGATACCCCACAAAGAAGCACTTATCGGACTTGAGTGTGTGTTTATCAGACGTCGAACATTTGACATATACCTCACAATCCGATACCCTGAGAAAAGACAATCCATGATTTTTCCCAGTCCATATCTCATATGATGCATTCTCTACAGTTTTTAATGGAACTCTATTTAAATTGAAAGCCGTTGTTTCTATAGCGTATCCCCATAATTGCAATAGAAGATCAGATTGACCATCATTGACCAAACCATGCCCAGCAATGTTCGGTTTCGTCGTTCAGACACCCCATTCCATTGAGGTGCCCCGGCGGAGTAAGTTGTGGATATTTGATTCTAATATTCACCTTGATGATCATATCGTAGATATTTGATTGTCTTGCCAAGTTCATTTAATCAAATTAAACTATGAAATAGTATTGCCCTTAACATAACGATCCCCATCACCATGCTTCATGTCCTCCGGCCATCATGTTTGAAGTCTTCAACCGTATTCATCTACTAAGCAGAGCTAGTAATGAATTATAGACGATAATACCAAGCATTACATGTCGGTACGCAAGCCGTTATACTATAATATATAGATCGATGGCTATCTCATAGCATGACACGCAGGCCATGAGAAATCCATACATGCATCACATGCACAATGGATCATGCTATTCATATCAATTCTTGCAAAAACGAGTTATGCGTAGAATCCAATTCTATCGAGTGACATGAACACATAATACCATATAACGCGGCTACGACCACGACGGCCCCGCTAGCCGGTTAGTGTGCGGGGTTCGAAGGGGCAGCGCCCCTCGCTGGTCGAGGGCAGCGCGCTCAGAAACCTTTTCCGGGATATGAATCGTATTCACGTAACCGAGCCTCGGAAATCATCGGATTAATCATATTAACCCTATTTTGAACCAATCTGATCACTGCCTTGATACAACCATGCACCGCGGTATACTCCGATGGCACTAGTGTTGGTCGATAGAGTCACTAGTGTTGGTCGATAGAGTCACTAGTGTTCCGACCAATACATGTGTTGGTCGATAGAGTCACTAGTGTTCCGACCAGTGACATTCGATCAGAGATACATTTAGAACGACATCATCATAAGTTAAAAGAGTTTCACCAACGAGTCATATACTCGTTAATCTTTATAACTGATGATTCATTCAGGAAATAGAATAACACTTATTTAATAATTCATAAAGACGTGATACAATCATTTCTATAATTACATTTAGAGTATACATCTTATAAAAAGAAACAGAGGAGAGTAGTGTTTATACCCATCTGCAGATTGAGAGAGAGAGAGAGAGAGAGAGAGAGAGAGAGATACCACTAGCTAGCGATTATATTGGATGATCACGTGAAGCTAGCTATAAGATATTCCATTTGTTGGCGGTGGAAAGCAAGGCGATTACAGTAGTGAAGAGGGGATCTAGCTTAGTCAGAAATTAAATCCAAGGGAACACTAGAGTAGAGCAACTAGTGCAGGTGCAGGTAAGCTTCATTTCAATTCAGTTCAATTCAATCTAATAGTCTAGTAGGCCCATCGATCTACCACTAGTATGTCGACCTTGGGCTCTACCATTTACTTGGGCTTTAATTCTCACCGGCTAGCTTCTCCCTCCACGGTGGATGCTGTTGCAAAACTGACAGTTTTAGTAAATATTCATAATTAATTTTAGCAGTGTTAATGATAACTAAAGCATATTTCCAGAAGCATTCAAATGATAAGATTAACATATAAATATATAAATCATTCATATCATTTAAACATGATAATATACTCATAACATAGAGCAGGTGGACAATAAAAATCAGCATAATGCTCATATTTAATATTTTAGTTATTGCTCTCAAATGTAGAGTTGCACAGGATTTAATCTTGGTCTTCTCACTACTTATGTCAATATTCTTCATTAATTGAATATGATAACACTAAATCGGACTTTGAGCTCAAAATTTAATGCTTTACTAATATGTCAAGTACTACATCAAAATAGCAAATTATACTTTCAGTTAACAAAGAATCATGCGATTAAGAGTGCAAAAGAAACACTATATCAGCACATTGGATTTTCGGCAAACAAAGTATTGATCATCTGACAGTGCACACGAAATAGCCAATTTCAGCAATTAAGCCAATCTAATAACAGTAGATCAACAACCAATCTGATAACAGTATATCAACAATGTCACATAACACAAAAATATCAAGTTCTATTTAGTCACAACCGAAACAGAAAGTGTCGGGACCAAGCTAATAGAAACAATACTGACAACAGTAAGCAATCCAATTTGGCTCAAGTCTACTTCTAGTTACCAGTTCAATTTCATAACTTGACAATAATCATCACCGAACTATTAAACCCAAGCCCACAACATCACTTTGCATTATCTTCCCGTAGAAGAATCAAATCAATTAATCACAATATGAGACTCCTACTGCAGCAGCACAAATGCAAAGAGATAATCAAAATGGAATGTTGTGATACTCACAAAGCCGATGGCAATCAAAGCCACCGAGAAGAACCGGGCAAGGCACGCCAAATAGTGCTGTCTCAGCAAACCAATTGCCTCGTTGTACCGTGAATTACCATACAAGGCTAACGGAGATACAATATCAATCTTCACACTCCAGGACACACCGAAAGACGAAGCCAAGATACAGGGAATGCCACACAACACCACCAAAGTGCACTTGCCGAGTGCACACGGGAGCAACAAGAAACCGAAGGAACCGAAGCCTTATTCTTCCTCAAGATCAGTCCAAAGTCGACCACCAAGAGCACGGACTCCACAAGTACTAGATTCCTCACCAAAATACTCACAGAGAATAAGGCGCAAGGGGAAACCGGCGGAATGTGCACAAAAGGATATCAAGAGCTCACTACCGACGACGTAGGATCAACTACGGCGATGCACGGGCTCCAAATCCCTCCAAAAATCGAAGCCAAAATCGATGAGGAAGAAGGATCTTCAAAAGGGGAAAAATCGTTGGATCTCAGTGCTGAAAAGAAGAGAAGGGGCCGACCTTATCAAGAGGAGAACCAGTACGCCCGACACGGTGGCGGCGAACGACCGGCTCCAAAGAGCCCGGGCCAGCCCGCGCCTCCTATGCCGCGCACATTCGCAAGAGCTCCAGCCAAATGCGCTGCCGAGAGAGAGAGAGATCAGGTTGGAGACCAAGTCTGTCTCTTCATATCTCCAACCGACATGTGGGCCCACTCCTATTTTCTTTTCTTTTTCTTTTTCTTCCTTTCTCAAAATGAGAAATTACCAAATAACCCTCGAATATCCAACAGATACAACGCATACATAATCCGCATCATCTCATCTCATGCTGCCACACTACTCTAAATTAACTAGTGCTATAAAACAGCTGATTAGCTTATGAATTCTCATTGCCATAGGCACATATGAAATACTGAAAGCGTCAGCCAGCTCTTGAAGCTGAAGTTAATTAAGAGACGATCGCACGTCGCCCCGCGACTCAGGTCACTCCAAACAGCTCAGAAATTAAATCCAAGGGAACACTAGAGTAGAGCAACTAGTGCAGGTGCAGGTAAGCTTCATTTCAATTCAGTTCAATTCAATCTAATAGTCTAGTAGGCCCATCGATCTACCACTAGTATGTCGACCTTGGGCTCTACCATTTACTTGGGCTTTAATTCTCACCGGCTAGCTTCTCCCTCCGCGGTGGATGCTGTTGCAAAACTGACAGTTTTAGTAAATATTCATAATTAATTTTAGCAGTGTTAATGATAACTAAAGCATATTTCCAGCAGCATTCAAATGATAAGATTAACATATACATATATAAATCATTCATGTCATTTAAACATGATAATATACTCATAACATAGAGCAGGTGGACAATAAAAATCAGCATAATGCTCATATTTAATATTTTAGTTATTGCTCTCAGATGTAGAGTTGCACAGGATTTAATCTTGGTCTTCTCACTACTTATGTCAATATTCTTCATTAATTGAATATGATAACACTAAATCGGACTTTGAGCTCAAAATTTAATACTTTACTACATCAAAATAGCAAATTATACTTTTAGTCAACAAAGAATCATGCGATTAAGAGTGCAAAAGAAACACTATATCAGCACATTGGATTTTCGGCAAACAAAGTATTGATCATCTGACAGTGCACACGAAATAGCCAATTTCAGCAATTAAGCCAATCTGATAACAGTAGATCAACAACCAATCTGATAACAGTATATCAACAATGTCACATAACACAAAAATATCAAGTTCTATTTAGTCACAACCGAAACAGAAAGTGTCGGGACCAAGCTAACAGAAACAATACTGACAACAGTAAGCAATCCAGTTTGGCTCAAGTCTACTTCTAGTTACCAGTTCAATTTCATAACTTGACAATAATCATCACCGAACTATTAAACCCAAGCCCACAACATCACTTTCCATTATCTTCCCGTAGAAGAATCAAATCAATTAATCACAATATGAGACTCCTACTGCAACATCACAAATGCAAAGAGATAATCAAAATGGAATGTTGTGATAAACACAAAGGCGATGGCAATCAAAGCCAGGGAATTATCTCCTCCGATCCTCTGTATGTAGAAAGTAAAGAGGCAGCTGGAGTACTAGCTGATTGAGTAATTCACCGATCAGCACCAGAGAAGAGAGGAGACAGCCGTCGTCCAGGCACAGGAGACGAGACTCCTCAGCTCTCATGAGCGCATTCCATTCCATTTTGTACCGACGCCTACGACCTCTTTCTTCTGCATCTCAATTGGTCGCCAAGCTCCTCGGCCGCATCTACTACCGCGTCGACGGCTCCCCCACCCCCGGGAGCCTCCCGCCGCGGTCAACGGCGTCGCCTTCCTCGACAGTCGGCAAGCTAACAGGGCAGCTCTTCTTCGGCTGGCTGGCCGACAAGCTCGGCCGTAAGAAAGTCTATGGCATGGCGCTCATGCTCATGGTCCTCTGCCTTCCCTTCGGCCACACCCCCGCCTCCGTCATGGCCACGCTCTGGCATCGGCGGCCACTACCCACTCTCTGCCACCATCATGTCTGAGTACGCCAACAAGAAGGCGCGCGGCGTCTTCATCTCCACCGTCTTCTTCGCCATACAGGGCTTTCGGCACCATGGCCGGCGGCCTCGTTGCCATCGTCGTGTCCGCCTCCTTCAGGGCCCAGGGCCCGCTTCCCGACTCTAACCCCGTCGCCTCCAAGCCCCCGCAGGCCGATTTCGTGTGGAGGGTCTGTTGGAACCGGCAACAACATTTTGCGCGGGAGAACAATTTAAGCAAGCACACAAGAGACATTAGAACTTGTTCAAAAGCTTTGGTAAAGCTTACGTCTCCGGAAGCCGAATTGTGACGGCTCTATTCGTACGAAAAGTTTCTTTCTTTTCTTCCGATCATGGTTATAATAGATCAGCGGTATATATTTATATCTCGAATACATATTTAACTCGAACTCATAGTCTGTATGCTCCCACTTTTCGAACACAGTTCCTTTCTTTCACCTTGTTATATATGAGTCATATCATTATGATGCTCGGGGTGCTGCCAGCGGCACTCACCTACTGGCGCACCAAGATGCCCGAGATGGCGCGGTACACGGCGCTGGTCGCCAAGAACGCCAAGCAGGCCGCAGCCGACATGTCCAAGGCAGGGAAAACTCTTTCGTTTCTTAAAAAAATTCGTTAAGGGGTGAAACCACTAAAATTTTGGAATTTCAGTGAAGTGGTCAAACTGGTGTTTAATATTTGGATAAAATTTGACTGAATTCTGACCGAAATTGGACCGAATTCTTGGCAAAATTTCGTTCAAAAAAAGAAGAGGAAACATATGCACATTCAACACCAAACAATGTTATCTTCAAGCCAATCAAGGTTTTCATCTCAAGTAACTAATATGCCACCAGATCAGCAAGTTTCTCAACAAAAAATTTCCGACTCATCAGGTTCCAGCTACTGCATGCATGGCACCAAACTCATCAGGTTCAAGACTCAAGCAATATTTGGAGTTTCCCCCAACCTCATCTCCGCCGCTTGCGCCAGCTATGACCCGGCCCTGGCCTCCCTGTTGCGCCGCCACCGCCTGGAGAGGAAAAGGGAGGGGGCGAAAGGGGATGAGGCGGGCAGGCGGGTCAACGGGCAAAGGGAAGAGGCAAAGCGCTACCTGGAGTCTCGGAGGTCAGAGGCTCGGCTGGCTCAGTGGATCCCTGCTCCAGTCCGGTGCTATCTTAGATATTTCTCTTGAACCTCCAAGAGATCCTCTTGGGCCTCCCTTGGAGTATAGAGATCCTCTCAGACCTCCAAGAGATCTTTTAGATCTCCCTTAGATCACTACAAGAGAGTGTGGTCGGAACCCTGTGATCTCCTTAGACTTCTTCGGGAGATCTTTTGGACCCTCCTTGGATTACTCCAAGAGGGTATGGTCGGAACACTGTGGTACCATTGGACCTCTTCTGGAGATCCTCGTGGACCTCCTCGGGAGATTTCTCTTGGACCTCTTCGAGAGATCCTCTTAGACATCCCTTAGAGAATGTGATCAAAGTTGTAGACTAATGGTCAAAGCTGAAGACTAACGTGTAATCATGATATAATAAATACTATTTAATTATCATTAATTAGTTTTAAATTAACAGTACTAGTGTTCTAATGTGTGCTTTATTAAGCAGTTACTGGAGAGTAATTGACTCAACCCTTAAAAGGTTTTCAAGAGGTTCAGACCAAATGAGATCATTTTTCCATTCCAATTCTTCTTCCTCCTCCTCTCTGGTCTCTTCTGCTGGAGGGTTGTGTTGTTTGAACCAAACTGTCCCTTCTCCAGGAAGGAGGGTGAGCGGTATCTTCGAACCATTGCTTCAGAGTTTATTTGCACAGAACGGCAATAAAGTTTCTGGACAGCGCATCTGTGAGACCACTTACTACAGTGCGGTGTCTACGACCTACACTGCATCGAGTCAGCACTGCTTCCTGTTCTTCATCGACCTATACTGTAGGTTGTGTGTACGACCAATATATTATGTTATAATCATGATATAGAGTATGTTTAGAAATGCAATATGTAGTCTGTTGTTAGTATTCATTTATACATTACTATTTATAAAATCTAGAATTAAAATATTGTCCATGTTTCTAACATAAGTTCCTCCTAGCTAGTGCCCATTTAATTAACTCAAGAAAAGTACAAACATCTCTAGCTAGCTGCTTACCGCATGCATTGCCTCCAAAACGATGGATCAAATTAGAAGACGATGGTGTGGATCGAGCAGCTAGCCGACGAGGTCCCCCAGACTGTGCCCGCATCCAAACTGCTGTTGCTGCTGGTAGGAGACATCGCGCCGGAGTCCCAGCGTCAGGGACACCGCGCCGAACCCTCCCATGTCCGCCGCCGCCCCGAAGCTCATCATCACCTGCCCGCCACCGCCAGCCTGAATGCCCATCGGTGCCGGCGCCGCGTCCAGGTATTGTCCCAGCATCTGCTGCTGCTGGCGGTGGTGGCCGCCGCCCACGGCCACGGGAGGTGGGAGCGGAGGCAGCGGTCCCACGGTGTGGTTGTACAGGGCGCCGCCAGGATTGGACCGGTCTGACGAGGCGTTTGTGTTGGCCGAGCCGCGGGTCTCCAGCATGTGGACCTCCTCCACCATGGGCTTCCACAGCCGAACGCGGGCGTTGATGAACCAGTTGGACACCTGCATGTATATATATTATTGGAGAAGCCAAAGTGGATCGATCGGGTGGGTAATGATTAATGAAATGCATGCATGTTGCAACAATCGCCAGTCACCATCATATATCGAGTAAGCCAGCTCATACCTGGTTCCGAGAAAGACCGGTCTGAGTAGCCAGCATGTGCTTATCTGCGTCGGTTGGATACCTGAAATCAACATCCAAAAAGCAAAATGACCAGCAGAAACAAATTGATACGAGGGAGGGAGGGAATTGGTTCTTACGGGTGAAGGAAATGGTCGAAGAGCCAGGACCTCAGCACGGAGACCGCACGCTCCGGTAGGCCCCTGTGCGGCCTCCACACGGGTTGGCTGATCTGGTCTGTAAGCCCTGACGACCTTGCCGCTGCCCTGCCTCCACTGCTACAAGAACTCGGCAGCGACAGGAGCTCCTCTCCCAGCAGCCTACTGGTGTGCTGTATCTGGCTCGATATGATGCTCCTCACGCGTCCGAAGTGCCTGGAGGTGGCCTTGACGACGGATGATGCATAAGGAGGGGTGGCGCAACTTTGCCCACGAACCGATTCGAATGAGGACACCACCGTCTGCACCTGTTGGTGATATTGCTTGTACCTCCTGCATACCTGCAACCCAATCTTATCGTCACTTGGAATACATAATACAACCGTTTCTTTCTTAAACTTCTCCCTCCCCACCCAAAAAAAAAAAAGACGTTATGCTTCAAAGTTCCCCCTTTTAAAACAAAATTGAAACCATAACTACATCGTGTTCAAGCAGCATACTATGCAACCAAAAAGATGATAGTATCAGCTACATGTTCTCAACATCGATTGACATGAAAATTCCTCATTAAGCGTGCAGATATTCGTACAAACATGCATTTGAAGAACAAAAATCAAATCCAATAGTGCAAATCTGCTTGTTGCAAACCAGGGAGCTAAGAACTCCTCTATATTATTATTTCCCTCGTATAAATTTCACGTTGATCATCTGCCAATTTGAATGTACATTTTACAAATACCACATCAGATGTTACATGTCTACACTATTCATAATTCATAAACAAATTCTTGATCTACACCTGTGATCCCACACAAATCCCAGGCGTTAGAAACTTAGAATGGAAATACAAGTCCACATCTACTAGAATGGATGAACTACCATGTAAAAGGCAAACCTCCATTAGATAAAACAGTGCACACATCTCCAAACAAAACTAGTGGCCACAAAAATCGACTTACAATTAAGAAAATGTCACTTGCCTTACATTTGGCAAAACCATTGACAGTTTTCGGTGTAGAATACTAGTAGTAGGAACAATGGGAGGTAGCAAGAAAACTTAAGCTCAGCTCAAAATTATAAAAACAAAGGGTCAAATCCGTTGTAAACCTTATAATTAAACAAAACTTGGAATTTCTATATTATTAAGTCCAGACTTGACCATTTTAAATAACCAATCCAAGGGTGTGGTCTACTGCCATCAATTGTAAGTTTGATCAAATACTAGAAGAAATGTATGAAAAAATTACCTCTACAGGGTTTTCAAAACCGGTTCCAAATTTAGGGGGCGAAATTTGGTTCATCAACGCGCACATACTTGCAGTACTACCTCCTATTTTGCTACAAAAATTCCAATTTTGCAGACAGCATTTTTTTTGTTGCCGTGTATTTTACTACAATAGTGCATTTTTTGCTATCTAAAATCTATCCTAAAGAGGTACGTTTTCCAACTTAAGATAATACATTCTCATATTCTGAGCTGCCTCCTGTTTGTACAAATCTGGCCTCTTACTTGCTAATGTTGCCACTTGTTAGCCACCTATAGCGCAATCTCCATCATCACGTTAATTTTGACCTCACCTCACCTTTAACCTGTCGGTAAACTAGACTGTATCAAATTATCAATGACTACTATGAACCCTACGAACCACATCAATTTGCTGAACTAAAAAAAAGATGCAACAGGGTTTTGGCTCCTTTTTTTTTGCAATTGGCTTGCCGCACGAGGGGCCTAGTTTCTAGAAAACTGATGGTTTCTTGTCTTCTAATATCAGGTATCACATATTTTAATGCTGAGCTTAATCCGTACCACAGCCTAGTGTTTATATGACAATATATGCAAGACAAGTACTGCTCCACAAAGTACTTTCGATGAAGACAAATGCGGTGATTGATAGATTCTCTTGCAAGTCACATAAGTTTAGACATGAACACTACATATATGGGTGCTCACCAATCACCACAAGAGTACCACATATGAATAGATCATATTGGCGGAACATAATCTGAAATGTTGCATGCCCCTACTAGATCTGTATATACTATATACATGTGATCCAAACATGATAGTTACTTTATTACTAAAAGTGACAGCAGAATAAAACAAGCAACTCTTATTAATCGCCAGAAATTAAAATGGTATGAGTAACATTAGGCAGCTAGGCAGGCAGGCCTATATAGTAGCAGTTTCTTCAGCAAATTAACAGCTTGGACAACAGGAGCAACCCATTTCTGCCATTTCATCTTTACCACTGCAAGCATCAAAATGTTACATCGATCCATAGAGAATGACGCAACGTGAAGAAAAAAATACAAGGTATATAGCATGAAATCACCACCCAACCGCAGCGTAAATCCAACAAGTACGGGCACATGACATGCATGCATAATCACACGCATAACATATTACAAACATGTAGCAGTAACATGGCAATTCAGCAGTGACAACGGTGTTTAAGTTTAGTGGCGCACAATTAATTACTGGACGTGGGAGGAAAATATACTCACCTCTTCCTGCATGTAGAGCAGCTTGGCCTTCTTCTCCCGGAACTCCGGCCGCTGATGCTGCCAGTCGCCGGTGTCCGTGGAGCCGCTCAGAGAGGACGGCGACGCCAAGGAGGAACCCCCGACAGCGCCGGCACTCCCACTGGTGGCCTCATCGCCCACCAAGGCGGCGCAGATCTCGTCGAGCAGCTGCTGCGCCGGCCTCAAGAACCGGGAGCCCTTGAGTACCGCCGCGTAACCCATGAACGGGCCAAGAGGCTGCGCCGCCGCGCCCACGACGCTCTGCAGCGAGCCGCAGTACGCGGGCGGGGGCTCCTGCGGCGCCGGCGAGAGCGTCAGCGAGAGGGCGGCGGCCGGCTGGGTCGTGAACCCGCGGGCCTCGTCGTGTTCGAGACGCTTGGCGCGCGCCCACGGAGCCGACGCGTCGACGTACTGCGACGCGAGCCAGTGGTCGGTGGGCGCGGGCAGTGGGGGAGGCGGAGGCGCGACGACGGCGTGAAGGTAGCCGAGGTCGGCGGCGTCATCGTAGGGCGAAGGGAGCATTACGTCGGCCGCGGGCTGGAAGCGGAGCTTGTCGCGCCGGCTGCGCTGGGCGACGTGCGGCGGCGGGTCGCCGAATCCGGCAGGCGCAGTACTCATGATCTATATATGGGATGGATGGAACTGCGGGTGTGATGGATCGAGATTATGTATTTGGAAGAAGAAGCGTAATCCACATATGCGGAGAAGGAGCAGAGGAGAGGAGAGGAGAGAAGAGAGGGTGGTGGAAGCTCGGCTAGAGAAAGCAAAAGATCTATGGACCGAGTAGGTTGGTTGAGACGAGAGAGACCTTACTGTTACTCAGAAGTCTTTGATTATTTCTTACGATCTCTTCCTTAATCTAAACTGGTTTTCTTCACGCAATCAATCTTACATCTTCGTGACACGGAGACACGTAATCGGATTGAATTAGACTTCAACTTAACTCACACACACTCGTCGGAGACAATGACATAACTCGAACACGTCTTATACTCTTACTTATTAAGATATTCAATCTCAATCACAACTTGTCCAACTGTTACTCAATACAGGATGATAAACTCATTTCTTCAACGTCCGGACTCAACTCCACATATTCAACTTAGGACGGCGAACATATATTCTCAACATCTATGACACAACTCTAACTCGACACGGGATTACAACTTACATAACTTGGTCAAGAGTAGCGCTGGCTTATCATCTTCTAGCTTCTTTGCGAAATAAACTTTCTCTTCTTTCTTCTTGGAACGACATTCTAAGGCAAAGTGTCTATAGTCCTGACAATTATAGCAATTTGTTCCTCGTGCGCTCTTACCACCACCTTTAGCGCGAAGATCACCTCATCAACTTCCACTTGACGCATCACCTTGAGGTTAGGGATAGCAATTTATTCCTCGTGTCCGACATCACCTCATCAACCGTCTCATTAGGGATGGCAATACCTAATGGAATACCCTAATGGAGACGGGTATGGGCGTCTTTTTTTGCCCACGAGCATTAAAAAATGTGTACAATTCCTTGCCTATCTTGTAAACAGGCGTGGGCATGGGTAAGCTCCACCCATACCCGCTTCGTCCGATTACCCGTGACCTACCCGCATGTGTAAGAAACTATGTCAGTTTGTATTTTTATTTTATTTGTTGAACTTGATTAGTTGTCTTGTCGAATATGATATATGAATTGTGATGAAATTTACTAGTTGTTGAATGTGTGATGCACCATTGATGTGTGAATTATAATGAACTTGATGTATGCATTGCTCGCAGTAACGAGCATGTCCGCGGGTGATGGGTACTCACGGGAGGCGATGCATTATTCGCGGCTAAATGGGCATGCCCGCAGGCAACAGGCATGGGCGAAGTTTTTGCCGTTGTCCTTCGTGGGTATGCCCGTGGGGGGAATTCGGGGTCGCGGGCATGGGTATGACGCGAGCACTACCTGTAACCGCCACGCCTGATTGCCATCCCTACTTGAGGTCGATGAACTGCTCAATTGTATAGATGATTTGCAAAAAATTCCAGGGACTGCCCGAAGAAACTTTCTCACAACACAGCTCTCTTCCATTTTGTCCCCCAGGACTCATATCTAGTTGATAATAATCGTGAACCCCATGGCGAAGTCGTTGATCGACTCATATCTGATCCTTACGCACATCGACGTTGTCGCATCTTCGATTACACGCAGCTTTAGTCCACACTTTCCTCGAATGAGCACGCATGTACACCTTCATCTTGAGCACGCATTGTTCATCTTGATTGTCTATATAGATAATTGCTCTTCGTGAGCATCGATAATGCAAGACAGACGAAATTGTTGGCACAAACACAATGGAACCCTAGAACGTGAACGCAAGAACTAAGAAAAAATTTTACGCCATCGAAACAACAATAACATTTCTGATTTTCTCTTGCTCTTGTTCTTACCAAAAAATGATTGCATATGGTCCCTTTTTATAGGCACAATTACTGCTACAGGAGCGGACTCGAGTTGCTTCAGTACTCAGAAGCCTTGCTTATTTCTTACACCTGGTAGCTGAGGCAAGGGAAGCTGTGCTGGGAAGGGCTCAAGCCGCTCAAGAGGAGGGCACTGCAGCGGTGCTCGCGGCAAGGTGGGTCTCTTTTCCTTGTGCCTTGCTTGCTTTTATATGCCCATGCCTGCCTTTTGATTTCATCCGATCAATCGTCCATGTATGTAGGGTTGTAATCGAGCCGATCTCGAGCAAGTCTGGTCCAAGCTCGAGCTTGGATCTGGACTCGAGCTGAGCTCGAGCGAGCCTGAGTTAGGTTCCGAGCTTGGACTTGAGTTCAAGCTCAAGTAAGCTAACATACATTAATTTTCAACAATTAGAAAAGCTTGAATAGTGTCGAGCTCGAGGGAAGCTCGGTAACAATCAACATATAGCAATTTTCAACAAGATACGAGGGTAATTCGAGTAATTTTCAATAAGATAAAGGTGCTATTCGAGGAAAGCTCGATAACAGTCAATAACTTACAAACAGCCTGTGAAAATAATAGGATCGGCTCGTTAAGTCTCGGGAACTTGAAAACTCGACGTCCTCAGCAGCCTCGAACTTTTTGTTACAGCCCTGCGTGTCTGCATCCCAATAATAGTCGACCTCTTTATCACTCTCACTGTTCATGTCTGCAGTGCATCTCAATAATGCTCAACCTGTATCCTCCTCAATTCCAACCTCAATGGTTCTAAAATCTGTGGTGGCGCCTACCTGCTTAGCTTAATTTTAGCTTACTCCATCCTGGTATGCATGCTAGCCAGTGGTCACGAGTCAGCGAGGGGCCCGGGGCCGGGGTTGCCCTTGCTGTACCACTGTAGATAGCTTAGTGAAGGTTGGATCTCAGTCGTCGATTGATCGAGGTTACTTTTTAACTTTACGCAAATATAAGTCGCGATGAAACACCTACCAAATTGCACATAACATTGCAAAGCATTAAATCGGCATATATTTTTACACCATATATCATTGAAAAAAGTGTTTATCCGTTTATTTTATAATGCATATTTTAGCTAGGCACGGACGTTAAGAAGGTTGCAAAACCAAGAGAAAGGTTAGAGAAAATGATGAGTTACCCATGCTATAAAATACATTGAGAAAACGAGAGGGGATGCTTTGTAAATGGAGAGGGAGAAGATGCGTTAAATAAGAGCAAAGAAGTTAAAGCATCAATAAATCCACAAAAATGCCTTATATTCTGAAACAAAAAACAGCGAAGACTATATACCTTGTATTTTGGAAGGAGATAGTCTGGCATATATCGTTACAAAATTTGTTTAATTAGCCGTGACATCCTAATGTTGTTTATCGTCTACCTTATGATCTCTCTCTTTTTTTTTGGCAGTAGATCTTGTGCAATAGTAAAGATATTACGACCATTTTTCTTGTTAGGATTCAAACGTCTAGTATCGTAATGACTGGAAATTTAAAACAAATACCCTTTTAAGGTACACCACTTACCACCTGCTTCTTTTTTCATTAGTACACCTATATGTATGCGCACAACAGTATATATACATTTCACTCCTATATACTGCAAGTATTTGGTGTTTGATGTTTTCTATAACCTTGAAGGTGCAAAATAATCAATTTTGACTCCGTATTTAAATTCGATATATAAAATTCCATTAGACTGGACTCTGCAACTTTAATATAAATATCGGAATTTTATTTGAAGGATTTGATGTTTTATTGTATTTTGAATTTAAAATGCTTAGTGAAGATATAAGCAAGTACTTTTGTAGTACAATGTTGAAATTTACAAAAATATAGACAATGATATTTTTATCATTAATTTCCTTTAAAAAAGATAGTTGTCATTAATTATTTGCCTTATTAATAGATGTTCCTTGATATTGCATTCTACCCTCCGTTTCACTGAATTTGTCAATGGTCTCAAGAGTATCTGCTTCAACATATTTGTCCATTGAAGGAATTTAGAATGTAGTTGTTGTACCTTTTCCTCTCTCTCTCTGCCTCTACTTATTTTTTTAGAAAATATTAAGTGGTTATGATATGTCATTTAATAGAGATATGTATGGTCATTTTTTATCAAGTATTTCTTATATTTAGCGCTTCCCTAGTCTGTGCGCGCTGTGGATTGTGAACAAATATAGCAAAACAGATAGAGCAGATATCTCTTTATCTACTATACAGTAATTGACCGTAGTAGCCTTTGAGTAGTAATTAATGTATATCCACCCTTGGATCCATAACAATTTTGGGTGTACAAAAAAGAGGGATGAAATTGATGATTTGCCACTGCTAATACCTGTTTTTAGGATTTGTCACTTTTCAAGCGTTGTATCGGTTATTTGTCACCCGTAAGCCGCAAATAGCTTACTTTGCCACTATTGCCGTGCTATGGTATTTCTGAAAGAAAAGGGAAAAAATATTGGCCTGACAGCGAACACATCTCCTCAACATCCCGGGATCAACTCCACGGACGCAAACACAAATACGGTACCACAACCACCTAGTACCAACACAACGATTTCACATTGGCAACACGAAACTCATCTTGTATTCCACTTACGTGCACTACTATCTATTCCACATGCACGCATGTATGCAAACAAACTAACTCAATGTGCTAACATGCACACACACATAACTCAACACTACTTCTCCTACATACATGGACTCAACTACATGTGTTCGCTTAACGACAAGATTGCGTTGTGCGGTCGTCGCTAGCTCCGCTATGCCCATCGTCACTGCCGACCCGTCGTGACTGGCCCACGACAAGCTTCTAGCAGCACCGCATCTCTAGCTGCCCGTGCCCATCGTGCAGCTCCACCACGCCAGCCGCGTCTCGATCCGCCACGCCACTGGGAGCCGCCGCGTGCACACTCCCGCCACACTCTGCCGGGTTGCGCCGTAGCAGCGCCCATGCCGCAGCTACGCCGTATATGCCTCCTCGAGAGTAGATATCATCCTTCCCGAGCAGCAGCTAGGGTTTCGAACATAGAGCTATGATATCAATTGTTAACTCAAACCAAAGACGAACACAAGCAAATACAATGAAACTTTAGAACGTGAACGTAAGAACACAAGAAAAAATTTGTGCCGCGAAACAACAACGGTTGTTCTTATTTTCTCTTGCTGTATTGCTATTGTTGACATAATCTGATTACAAGGGGTACCTTTTTACTGAGAGCAAACGACTATTCTTATCTAAAAACATTCCACGTATCCTCCACACAAATGTCTAAATAATGTAGGATAAATTTTACATAAAATCTAAATATATCGTATACACAAAGATTAATGACATTACCAAGCAAGGGAATGGAACGATCGTTAACCTCGCGCTTACGGCTGGAGTTGAAGCATCCATTGGTCACCGGTTGGGAGGAGCTAGGCGCTGTCGAGGTGATGAGACCCGATTGGTCACTGAAAAAGAATTGGACGGAGATGAGGACCATTTGGACGGCATCATCGGCTGTTGGCCCAAACCGAAGACGAACACACGCGAACACAATGGAACCCTCGAACACGAACACTAGAACACAAGAAAGATTTTTGTGCCGCCGGATCAACAGCAGCTTTTCTTATTTTCTCTTGCTCTATTGCTCTTGATGTTCAAGTTACAAGCCCATAGGTGTCTTTATATAGGCTAAGCACTTGGGTTCTTTCATCCAATTCGTTTCTTTGTAGAAAACCTACTCGGACTCACGTTAGGAAACCAAAACTAAATATGGATCCTAACACCCTATACTTAGCAAGTCCGGATTAATTTCAACAATCCCCTAATCTAGACTTGCCGACTCTAACTTGTTTCGCAATGGTCTCAACTACGACTTGTTCAACAGATACTCAAAGACAGATGGCGAACACACCTCTTCAACATCCCTGACACAACTCAGATCGGCGAACACACCTCCTCAACATCCCGGACACAACTCAGACGGTGAACACATCTCCTCAACGTCCCATACTCAACTCAACAGACTCGACTCAGACGGCGAACACACCTCCTCAACGTCCGGACTCAACTTAGCATCAAAGTAACGCTCTCGTATTCAAGATCGCCACAATTAAATGCGTTTCCGCTTTCTCCTTTCGGGATTACGGCATTCGGCGAAGTGTCCGTAGTCTTGATAGTTGTAGCAAATAATCTTCGCCTTGTCGAACTTGCGATTCTTGTTGGCGCCTTTTTATTGGACTCGGATTCCCACTCGCCACGAGTGAGTAGTAGATGCCCACCTTCCTCGCCGTGCGCGTCCCTTTGTGCGTTCCTCATATGCCTTCGCCGTCCAACCACCTCCACAATCGCCATCGCCTTCATATCGAGAAATTGCTCAATGGTGGAGACGATCGGCAAGAATTTTTCGCATGGCACGAAGAAACTTCTTCACAACGGTGCGCTCCTCCATCTTGTCTCCGAGGACACGAATCTCATTGACGATGGTGGTCAGCTTCATAGCAAAGTCATTGATGGACTCAGTCTCCTTCATCTTCATTACGTCGAACTCACTCATGAGAGTCTCGCTCGTGCCTCCTTGACGCGGTCAGCGCCGACGTGCATCTCCTTCAGAGTGTCCCAAGCCTCCTTGGCCGTCTCATATTCGGCCAAGACCATCATCATGGCCTTGGGCACGGCTTGGAATATGGCGGCGAGAGCCATCTGGTCCTTGCGCTCATCGACCAACTCTTTGCCTTCCACCGCTGCCCACACCCCTTGTGGGCGCATGAACACCTTCATCTTCACCGCCCAAGAGCCATAGTTGGTCTCCGTGAGCATTGGGTATTGAAGGTTACCGAACTCACCTTCGCTTGCCTTGATGCCGCCGTGTCCGAGGTGTCATCACTGTCCACGAACTTCTTCGTGGACGGTATCTGTTGCGACATGACGCGCCACACCTCGTGCGCCCGAGGGGTAGTGCCGCAACCGCCGAGAACAGTCGTCGCCGGACCGAGCCACGCTGCTGTTCGTCTGCACGCAGACAGCCTCCTCGCACCTTGCTCTGATACCAATTGTTGGCCCAAACCGAAGACGAACACACGCGAACACAATGGAACCCTCGAACACGAACACAAGAACACAAGAAAGATTTTTGTGCCGCCGGATCAACAGCAGCTTTTCTTATTTTCTCTTGCTCTATTGCTCTTGATGTTCAAGTTACAAGCCCATAGGTGCCTTTATATAGGCTAAGCACTTGAGTTCTTTCATCCAATTCGTTTCTTTGTAGAAAACCTACTCGGACTCACGTTAGGAAACCAAAACTAAATATGGATCCTAACACCCTATACTTAGCAAGTCTGGATTAATTTCCAACAACGGCGAATTGGACGGCGACGAAACCCGACTAAGCCTTCCTCCTCCTTGGCGGGCGCAGTTCGAAGATTTGTCCGTCGGCCTTGTCTAGCAGGCGCAGCCCCATCCAGCGTTGGCGATGAAGGAGCGCACGCCGGGCGGCGGCAGCGTGACGGAGGCACAGAGATTAGAGGATGGAGATCGACTTCGAGTACGAGGCGGCAGCTGGCAGCTGGCAGTGACTGTGTGTAGATCGAAACAAAGGGGACTAGCTAGTGCTCCGTATACCTGTCGTCATTCGTCGCCATGCTTAGGAAAACAAGAACCTCACCTCACCTCACCTAGGTGTTGTCAATACGGAGCTTTCCACTGGGAAGGTCGTGGGTGGACACTACCATGGTATTCCTAAGATAAGATCTAAGTTGGCGGGCTGTAAAAGAATTTATTGCTACAATATTTACGAACAGTTCGATGCTACAGTGGCATTGCTACCGTTTTTATACTGTATCAACAGCGTTCGTTCATTCGTTGTTGTTGTGGCACTGTTCGTTCGTCGTGACATTACTACTAGTCAGAGAATTTGCGTCCGGGGTGGGGGAAGCTCGGAAAGGATATATTTCATTCTCTCCTTGCAGCCATGCAGTCTGTCTTTCTTCCGCATCCGCATTGCCGCACACTCAACTGCACTGCACACAGCATGCAGCCACAGTCACAGGCACTGGCACTCGTAGCTAGCTGGCTAGGAATAAGAAACAGAGATATTCCCGGACGGACACTGTATCTAGGTAGCTAGGGAAAAAAAGCGAGCTAAGCTACTGTGCATAGCCGGGCGCAAGCTAGCAACTGCTTAATTGTTTACCGGCCACTAGAGTCGCAGTCACACCGCGATACGACGCGACGCGACACGACGATTGACCAGCTGAATACTCCTCCTCCTGCACTCCAAAATTATACCACGCAACAATCCATATACACATTCAATGCCGGGATATGTAGAATTTTAGACTGATTTAGTTGTGTTAGGCATAAAATTTTAAAAATAATCTCTATAATATTAAAATTCTAAATCTAATCCTCCGTACCCACCTACTGCGGTCGGGGATGGCAGCAGATAAATTCGACTGATTTGGCTATATTACGCACAAAAATTCTAAAAATAATCTCCGTAATCTTAAAATTCCAAATCTAACCCTCCGTACCCACCTGCTGCGATCGAGGACGGCAGCAGAAAACCTGCTACCATGTGAGACCGCAGCAGGTGCTCCCACACCACGTGGCGGCGCCGACCCGCCCGGCACACGCCGCGTGGGCGCACTCGCTGCCGCCGCCCACGCCACGCGCGGCCGGGCATGCCGGGCCCGGCTTCGCATGATGGGAGCAACTCGCCGCCGCCCCGATGGCGGCGGCTTGCTCCACTCGCCACGCGCCGCCCGCGTGGCTGCCGTGTCGCCCGAGCCCGGCTTCATCCTCCTGCCCGCGTGCGTGCGTGCCCGGACTAGCTGCTTGCTGCTCGCGTCCATAAGAAGGCCGCAGGAGCTCATTCGAAGGGAGTGAGCAGATTAGAGCTAGCGAGCGAAAGAGAAGGTTAGAGCTAGCGAGCGAGAGAAGCTTAGCGCTAACGAGCGAGACAAGCAAACAGTTCCCAAAGAGCAGGGAGAAGCGAGCCCGTAGAAAAGGTAAGTGGCATTCGCATCCTGTTGTAGTTGTAGTTAGTTTTAGCAATGTGATTATGACGTAATTAGATAAATTATAGCAACTAAGTAGTTATAATTCTGTAGTGGTGTATTTTGACTTAGTGTTCGGACGCAAAATTAGAAGACGGTGTGATTAGCACGTAATTAGAATACTCAGTAGTTAGCAATGTGATTAGATCGTAATTAGTTGACTTAGCATACTTATTGTTGTTAGTGTTGTCAATTTTATGTCGGTAATAAAATTTTGTACTGTCACGGATCTGATCATAAAATATTAATATATTCAGAGGTTGTTCGGTGAAGCAGAAGTATGTCGGTGTTTTAGAACCGATCTTACGTAAAGATTGTTTAATTCGGTAGAGATGAAATCACGCAAAGCGATTGACACGGGATTTTTATACAGGTTCAGGCCTTCTCCGGGGAGAATAACAACCCTACTCCTGTGTGTGTGTGGTATTAACTGTATTCTCAACAATCAAGCCAGAAACTAAGACTATTACAAAGAACAGTACTTGTATTTCTCCTTGATTGTTCTTGATTGGCTCTTTTCTCTCCCCCTTTGTCCTTCTGATTGATGCCTTTATATAGTTGTGAAGAAGTAACCGTTTTTCCCTGCTGAAGAGACGCCTAATCAAGCTAGTAATGAACACATGATGGCAATAATTTTTTTTATCCCTAACACGGAGAACTATCCAAACACGGCAGAACTATAGCAGGAGAAGAGTGGAAGGAGATAGGTGACGTCACGTGGCCTCCGGGATTACCAGTGCAGTGAGTGGCGGGCAGAGTCAGCTAGCAGCAGTGAAGGTAAAGAGGGATAGAGTGGCATCTCATTTCTGATCTGTATGCATCGCTGTCTGTGTAGTTTGCGCGCTTTTTTTACTGCGTGCCCGGGCCAGTGGATGCAGCAGCAGACTGAATGAGCAGCAGTTGCGGACTGCTAGTACTATCAGAGAGAGAGAGAGAGAGAGAGAGAACAGGAACAGCTAGGTGAACTTGCGAAAGTAAAAGTGGCCGGAGAGGGAAAAGGATAAACTGGCAGAGCTAGCTTGCGTGCAGCAGCCAGCGGACGCACTAGACGACCTGACCTTTCCTTGTGTCGTGGCCCCTGCTTTCTTGCTTTGGTTTCTACCCGGCCCAGCTCGACTCTGCTCTGCTCTGCTCTGCTTTCCTTTTGTTTGGTTGCTTCCCGCAGTTTCTCTTTCTCGAGTTCCCTCCCTCCCTCTCTCACTCTCTCTCTCTCTCTCTGGGCGCGAGCAGATAATCACAGTACTGTGGTAAAAGTCATTAGATTGGATATTTGGATTGGACGGGATGCGGTTTGATCTGACTGTCAGCGCCTCAGCACAGATGGAATTAGACAACCACTGTTTGAGGCTTAACTTTCAGTGATCGCTATGAAACTGCAGGTATATAAACACACTATACTAGTACCCCGTAACTAGGAAAGAAGCATCATTCAGGTATAGTCCTTGCAAATTAAGAAAGCATAAGCATTCTATCGATCAGTGGATTCGTCAGGATAACATGCGCGCGCGCGGGCGCATCAAGTGCATGCATGCTTGGAGCTTGCTGCTCCTTCCATGCATCTAAAGCGAGGGTACCATATTTGCGCAATCATCTGTAAGATAGGTGCTGTGGGAGCCATTTTTGCGGAGATGTGAATGGATCCTTTACACCAGCAGCTAGTGCAGTGGTGTTGGAGGGTATTACAGACCCGACGACACTGGAGGCACATGATTGCATTGCGATGAAGCAGGCAAATATCGCTTGCACTCACTGGATTGCTGCGTTCCGAGGTGCAGCGCTGCATCGGATTCCTTGGAGATCACCAGGAATCTCAAGACCGTATATGTAGTTTATTCATGTACCTTTTTGATCGCTGCGCTGCTGCATATACGCTTTTTTTTAGCAGTAGCAGCGAGATAAGAGTCAGGTGCATGGCAGAAACAACAAACGATAGCAGCCGAGCCTAGTGCGCTGCCGGATTGGATGTCCTGGATCTCTGCATGTGTTGAGAGGGAAGGGACTGTGCGCTCTCTCTGGGTGGGAGCGGGCGGATGGATGTGCGGCGGCAGTGGCGGATGCAGAGTGTGAGAGCGAGCGCGGACAGGAGGATGATCTTATGCGTGTTGACTCTGCTCCGCTCCTCTGCTCCCAGCACAACGCATATTATCCTCGATCGTATTCTTGTCGTTTCCTCGCTCAATCTGCTCCTCCTCGATCTATGTATGCATGCATGCTTTTGTTTTCTACCAGCAGTAGCCTTTTGCCTTTGCTTTGCTTGGGAGTTGAGAGCAAGCTAGCGTTGGTTTGGTCGTTTACCCTGCCCAGATTGGATAGGATAGCTAGCAGCAGCAGCAGCAGCAGCGCTAGTGCTGGCTAGCTCAGGGCGTGAGCACTGTGCTGCAGAGAAAAATCATTGCTTCTGGCCTCCTATAGCTCTCCCCTCCCCTCCCCTCCCCTCCCGTTGATGGTATGCAGTACATCTCATCAGCTGTCTGTCAGCTCTTGGTTGGCCTCGCCGGCGACGAGTGGCAGCGGCTCTCACCCGGCGGGGTAAGCATTGGCCGGTACCAGTACTAGTGCAACGGCCATGGTCAACACGAGATCAGAGTGCAAGGTGAGGAATCACAAAGACGTACGTTACGTAGGGACAGCTGCATCAGACACATGCTCGTATGGTGTGAGAAGAACCCCTGGACGTACGGCGGAGCTGGCTGGCTGGCTGTCCGCGGATCGGAGCGCCGTGGACTCTGCTGCGAATGAGCCGAATCGAATCTTTCGCGGGACGAGGTTGAGGTCCAGATGCGGTGGCAGCCGATGGAGGCCGACGATGCTACAGAGAGAGAGAGAGAGAGAGAGAGAGAGAGAGAGAGTTCCAGGGCAGGCGTGACCGTGAGATGCTACCACAGAGTCCGATCCATCCAAGCGTACGTGGCTGGCATACATGCATATAAGCTACCTGGCTGCAGTAACTTTGACTTTGACTTTGACTGACATTGCGTACGTCACGGTACTAGACCAGCATTAATTAGTAGCATGGGTACTACAGGTACTCCGATTATAAAAACATGTTGTCTTGGACATGACACCGTCACTAAAAAGCTAATTTGACTTTTAATTTATATTGTGCTGTATTTATAAAACCCGTTAAAAATATAATATTATCAAAGTATTTTTCAAGATAAATTCACACGTAATTTTTATGCAGCAAACCTAAATATTTTAAATATTAAGTTTCGAAAGTTTCATTACATGTATCCCAAATCGACATGTTTTTGTGACCAGATGAGTAATATCAACTATCACCTGTAGTAAAGATGTTTTTTTTGCCATGCCTGGACCTTAGACATGACGCAACTTATTAAGCAGGTGTTTGGTTCGTTACCACACTTATGATTTGCCTATGATGGTACATATAATTAAGCTGATTTGCCCACCACCGAAACCTCGTCGTGATTCATGCTCCCAAGCAATGTCTTCCTTGTCTTTGGCAGAAAGGGTTAGGGTTTAGGGTTCACCATCATGGGATAGGAGCAAGGGGGCAGCAATGGGTGAGACTAGCGAGATAGCGGTGATAGGCGGTGGGCCACTGGAGAAATGGATGAAGGCCGCGTGGAGCTAGGTGGTGGAGGAGTGGGCGGTTTAAGACTCTCTTGACAAGTGTGTGTGAAAATTAGAGATATTTTAGCGGTATTAAACGTCGTCTCTTCGATAACTATAAAAGAGGTAGCCTGCATTCTCAGTAACATGGGATAGCTCACGTTCTCTGTAACATAACTTCATTCGTTCATAGCATGAACGGTCATTATGATCATATGGTAATGTCCTATATGTTCTTATACAAATATACAATACATTCATAGTAATAAATGGTCTTTATTCACTACTGCAGAAAGATCTTTATAGACGATTCAAAAACGTCGTCACATATGGTTTCGTGAGCCGTCTGAGTTTATGGGTCATTAATGATATGAGGTCATCACAAACGGTTATTAACTCAGAACCGTTTGTGATAGTTGATTATCACAGACGGTTTGTAGATGAAACTGTATATGATGCCTGATGTATCATAGACAGTTTGTAAATGAAACCGTCTGTGATGATTCTTCTCTATAAAGTCTCAAATCAGTGGCTACTTGTGCCTTTAAAATCGGCTTCATATATATATATATATATATATATATATATATATATATATATATATATATATGAACATATCTAGTGCTAAGGTGCTAATGATAATCTTGACCGTTGAATTTGGATTGAACTGCTAAGATTAATAGGGCTCCCACCTCCAAACCATTTAATCACCTGCTATATTCCCACCTCCAACGTGCCTTCATTAATGTGTCTGCATTAAACACCCTGCATACTCCCACCGCAATGCTCTGCATTAAACACGCTGCATGATCCAACGGTCAAGATTGTCATTAGCACCTTAGCACTCAATTACCCATTAGCACTACATATGTTTCCTATATATATAATTTGTAACCCCCCCACTTCCGGAGGAAGATGAAACAACAGCCACGGGCAGCTTCAAGAAGCATGTCCGTTAAAGAGAGCACGTGGACATCCAATTAACTGGATGTCGTCGACAGGTAATTGGACGTTGCTATGTTCAGAAAATAGCGTGGACGCGCAGGTACTCCGACTGGGAATCGGCTAGTCAGTTGTTTCCAATTACAAACGATTCCAATAAATAATCGTCTGTGAATTTAGTAGTATCATAGACGATTCTTGTTCAGAACCGTTAGTGATACTTCACAGACAGTTTTCAACACGAACAATGTGTGATATTACATATTCACATACGGTTTTCAATATGAACAATATGTGATATTACTTATTCACAGACGGTTTTTAACGCAGTTAGTAACACAGACGATCGCTAAACTAAGACCGTCTGTGATTGTATTTAATACAGACGATTTTAATCAATTGTCTGTGATGAAGCGTGTAGTATTAGACTTTTTGCAGTAGTGATTTGATAACGTTCTCACGTTACAATCTCGAGTAAGTTCGATTAGAAACCTGTGTTCTAGCAAGTTAAGTGTTTTTAGTATATGAATGTACTCCACTGGTAGATGCATGCAGGTTAGAGTAGTGAAGAAAAAAATATGTAGATCAAGCAACCGAAGCAAACTTTTTTTAAAAAAAAATTATGCCAGGAGTTTGGGTTGCACTTAAGAATGAGCGAGGACTCGGATTAGAGCTCAGTGAACAGTGCGAGGCAGACAGGCGGGCCCCACGAGTGCTGATCACTGTAGTACGTGGGAGTGTACTCGCTTAATTTGGCTGCTTCAGTGTGCTGTGCTGTGCTGGCAGGAAGATGGCCGGAGAGAATCTACTGCAGTGAGAGGCGGACAGGTGGGCCCCACAGGTATCAGCCTCCCTGCTCGTCCTTTTCTACTGGGTTTGGGTTTAGCCCGTGACGTCCGCCAGATTCCCCTCCTGAGCGGCCTCATCGTCCTCCGCCCTCTGTCTCTCTCTCTCTCGCGCGCGCTTGCAGCATTGTCTCTCACGCACACCAATTTCCCATTCCCTGCTTGCTTCTTCCCTATCCTTCCTACCCTACGCTAGCCAGCTAACTCGTCTCCTCTCCGATCCTGCGCGCGCGCGGCGTCTCGACGCCGCACCGCACCGCAACGCAACGCTCTTTTTTTCTTCTTCTTTCCTTGTCCTCCGGCTCAGCTCCCCCCATCGATCGTTCCACTCCGAGGAGCTACCTAGGTACGCGAGCTCCTAAATCAAATTCGCTCACTTTATCAGACTAGTACTACTTCCAATACTAGTCAAGTAGCCATGCATGCCATCTTAATCTCATTTTGGCTAATTTTCAACCCAAATATTCGATTATGCTTATGTATATGCATGCATTGCCCAAACGACCCATGGATGAATAATTTTTGAATAGGATGGGATCTTTTTCCATTTAGGTATCGAGATGCATGTTGAGCATAGCAAATTAAGCAGATCTGCATCCCGCCCTCGATCCCTTCCTCCACCCACCTTTCACTTGTACTAGTCAGAGCGCCTTTCCGTCAATTTATAATTAATTATTATACCCCAGCCGTATTGTTTTCTTAATAATTTGTTTTACTCAGGCATACATCAATGGGTAGACGGGATGGCGGGATTAATTGTTTGACCAATCTGTAGTCGGTCGGTGCATGCCCTCTCTTTTCTTCCTTGAGCACCTTTTTCTTTGTTTCCATTTGATTTGTTTTGATTTGATAGTAGTCAAAGGCAGGCAGCATCTTGATGAGAGGAAAAACTCACTGTCCATCCATTAGAATTAGAAAATTAGAATGGGGAGGAGAGAGAGAGATACCGAGAGAGATACCGAGAGAGATAGTGGAAGGCAGCATCTTGATCAGAGGAAAAACTCACTGTCCATCCATTAGAATTAGAAATTAAGTATGGGAAGATAGAGATACTGACAGAGATAGTGGAAAGCAGTTTGAGAGAGAGAGAGAGAGAGAGAGAGAGAGAGAGAGAGAGAGATCATTGTAACAGTGGCCAAATCCCTAGCTAGTAACAGTTGGATGCCAAGTCTGCACTACTACAAGTCCAGCTTACACACTTTCTGCTCAAAATTATTTCCGCCTTACCATCTGAACCTACCTTTGGCTTTTGGGGCCAGTCAGTTGGATGTACGGAGCAATATCGATCGCCCCCTTGTATTAGATGCCACCATAACATGCATCCTCATTTGTTCATTCATCTTCTAGTTATTGTGTCTTTTGTGTGGGGATGGTGTGGTATCACCTATTGCCTATTGATGTTTGTCTTTGCGTTTCAACTGATGACTAGTATTTAGCTAGACTGAAGCCAAAATAAACTTACGCCCTTTTTGGCAGTGAAAGGAACTAGTGTCAACTGATGATTACATACGAGCAAGATGATGATGTGCTTCGCTGGAGCTTCAATCATTTCCACGATCCATATGCCAACTCTGCTGCTTATTGCGGAGCAAATGTTCAGCATGATGCCAGTTTTTACATTGGTTGTTACGCCAGAGAAGGTAGGCTCTGACTTTCTAGTCATGTTGTTTCCAGTTTTTATTTTAGGTGAACGAGCTCTGCTGGTTTTGTTGCAGACGTAGCATATCACTCAAATGCAGATGAAGAGCAGTTGGGGCTACAAATGTGCCCCAGTGGTTGGCTTGATCCGCCTGGGAACCATTATTCAGGTACTTTTTACCCAAGGTTCTGCTGGTATATACCCATGAAAATTTACATTCCATCATCTTGAAATGTCGGTTTGATGGAGGCTATGAGCAAGGCGAAGAACAAGTTGATAATATGGAACCATCCAGCTCATGTTCGAGCCCAGGGGTAAACCCATATGGAGAAGACTCGCCACTCGAGCTTGTTGATGATTCTTCTGAAATAGACTGTGAAGTAGGCAAAAGGTTGAATCAGATGGTGCCTATCCCTGTAAGTTTACTTTGATTAACCACTTATGGTACGAGTAGCCCCCCTCCCCCCGGGAAATTTCATAACTTTATGATGGTAATATTCCACTTTCACAAAATTTGAAGTTAAGATTGCTCAACGCAAAAAAAAAAAAACGTTTTGACCTAAAATATTATCCCAGTCTTCTTGTTTCAACTGTTTGATTCCTTATAGCTTCTTCGAGTTAGATATACAGCCCTGCAAGTTAAATTGCTTGCCTGTTGTAGCATGTTCCAAGGATAAATGGGGAGATACCCTCTGTAGATGAAGCCACATCAGACCATCAAAGGCTCTCAGACAGGTTAGATGTCACTATGTAGCATTTGTATTTGTATTTCAAAGCATGCCTTCCAAAAATATATATATGAAGATTGTATTATACTGCGACCATCGCCTGACAAGACTGCTTCTGCAGGTTGCTGCTCTATAATCTAGTTGAGCTGAAGGTACAGGGAGATGGTAATTGCCAGGTTAGTTACATTATCTCTTTCACTATAGCTTACATGAAAAAGAAGCTTATTTTGTTGAAGCCACTTCCTTAAGATGATCTTCCTTATGTTTTTTCCAATGATTTTCCTTATGTTTTCTCCAAAAACTGATTTGCTCTGTCTTTTCAGTTCCGTGCCCTATCTGACCAATTCTACCGCAGCCCTGAGCACCACAAATTTGTTAGGCAGCAGGTCGTAAACCAGGTCTGTTTGATATTATCCTGTGATAAAGGTTAAATTTTTGTTTGATGTAAATTTCAGCTCAGGTGTATGCTTGTGTTTCGTTTTGTTGCTTTGCTTTCACCATGCCTAATTTAGTACATGCTTTTGTTTCGCAGCTTGAGTCTCATCGTGAGATCTATGAAGGATATGTCCCGATGGCATACAGTGATTATCTAGAAAAAGTGTCACAGTATGCTCTTTTCTTTGGAAATGAAATTATCGGGTTGATATACATTCAGTTTGTAATTTGACTAACTAAATTTCCACGTTGTACCTGAACAGAGATGGTGAGTGGGGTGATCATGTGACTTTGCAGGCTTCCGCCGACACGGTGTGCATTCCTTTCTAAATAGGTTGTGAATTTTTCACTGCATCTTCTTTTCCTATGTTTTCACCGGCATTATCGGTTTGCATTTTCTTCTGCAGTATGGAGTAAAAATATTTGTGATTACATCATTCAAAGATACCTGTTATATTGAGATTCTTCCAAATGCTCAGAAGTCCAATCGAGGTATGAGAATGTGTCAGTCCATGTCAAGAAGGTTACGAGAATTCATGCCACCTTGTGCATTTAGGATTTATCATTATTTACATCCTCATAGGGTCAGCATATTTAGAACGCTGAATCTTTTGTATTGTATTGTATTGTTAATGGGCTTATTAGTTGTGCAAATGCTAAAGCACAGATTTGTAATTTGCAGTAATAATCTTGAGCTTCTGGGCGGAGGTCCACTACAATTCCATTTATCCCGAAGGAGGTAATGGTACTTGAAGTTGTGTTTTCTTTCTTTCTTTTTGAATGGAGAAGTTGCGTTTTCTATTACCTCTTGTGTTTGTAGCAAGACAGGGCAATGGTTAGTAGTAATAATGTAATGTGTAAAATGCATTTAACTGGGAATTGAAAGATTTGAAGCTGATATTTCAATGGCGTACTGTGCCATCGGCAGATCAGTTTTGTGTTAGCCTGGAGCAGCATGCATCCATAACAAATTCAGTTTCCAAGATTTGTTGTTGCATGCTGTTGTGCACATGCAGGCACATGGCGGCACTTGAATTACAGGACCTTCTATCAAGTTACAGGAGATTTAATTGTGCTCATGTTGCCATCTAGTATATATTCGTGTTATCACCTGACAATGCGCTTTTCTTTGGGATGATGACGCTGCAGATCTTCCGACCTCGGAAACAAAGAAGAAGAAGCGATGGTGGCGCTTTAGGCACTCCAGAAATTAGGCAAGCGTATTTGGGAATTTCCCGGCTATGTATCAATCGAATGGTTGAGGAAGAGGAGTATTTCATTCCAATTTCTTTCTTTGCGGTGACCATTATTAATATTTGGCATGAATCGACGAAGCTTGTGTCTGCATTCATCATGTACGTCAATCATGCATTCCAGACCGGAGTTGCAGGAAAAGAGCTTATTAATTCATCCGTGTCCTGAAAATCAAAGGATTAGTGTTTGATTTGTTGCATCCGGTGTTATGCTGCATGAGCCAGCGACAGCATATATTATTGTGCGGCAAGGGCTCCAACCAACGGCCACAACGAGATGGATCCTTTGGGGCTCATCTTCCTTGCTTGCTTCCGGCACCGCCGCGGCGGCAGAGCAAACACGCGCTCATCAACTCCATCTCGCGAGCCTCCCTCGTGGCCGGCCGGCCGGCGGCCACTGCTTCGGCCCGACTGCGCTGTCAACGCCGCCCCCGCTTCGACGACATCAAGCGGGCCGGGCTCCCACCTAATAATTAGTAGGCGGATTGGATGGATTTATTTATATATGGCACTGATAGGTGCAATCAAATAAAAACACCAAAACATACCAGACAAAAATATTCAAGCACGAATCATCTGGTTCTCATGCATCATACCATACGGGGGAGATGTCTCTCAATTCGATACAATAATGGTCATTCTTCTAGTCACTCTAAAATACAGCGGAAATTTTGTGATACAATGGCAAAACTTGGGTTGTCTATATAGATCGATCTCCAAAGAGCCATGAAAAGAGCAAAACACAAGGCCTCGTAATCAATCGGATAGACCAGCCCTACTCTTCAAGTGTTCCTTGAAATCCATGATATCACCTTCCCACCTAGTTACCGCCTGATTCTCACACACCCAGATCTCATGAGCAACCTGGTTGATCAGCCTGAAGTCATGGCTCACCAGGACTAAACCCCCGTCCCATTCGTTCAGCGCCTCAGCTAGGGAGTCAATGGTCTCAATGTCAAGATGGTTGGTCGGCTCGTCCAGCAGCAGCAGTTGTGGCTGCCTATATGCCAGCCACGCAAAGATGACGCGGCTCTTCTGCCCATCGGACAGGTTTCTCATTGGCATCACCTGCGCCTTCCCTGACAGGCCAAACTTACCAATTGCAGCTCTCATCCTCTCCTCCTCATTCCCTGGGTATTCTCTCATCATGTACTGCAGGGCCGGCATGTCCAGGTCCAGCTTCTCAGTGAGATGTTGATGGTACTGCGCAATGCGTAGGTGATTGTGGCGCCTGACCATGCCATCTAATGGAACTAGGTCACCTGTCATGAGCTTCAGAAGGGTGCTCTTCCCCGCCCCATTCGGACCAACCAGTGCGATTCTAGAGTCGAGGTCAACACCAAAGTCAAGATTCTTGTAGATGAGATTATCCGGCGTATACCCGAATTTGACCTCAACAAACTGTAGCACTGGTGGTGGGAGTTTGCCAACATCTGTAAAGCGGAACACCAGAACCTTATCCCTAACAACCTTCTCAGTGAGACCACCACGCTCCATCTTTGCAAGAGTTTTCTCTTTGCTCTGAGCCTGACGAGCAAGCTTTGCAGATCCATGACCAAACCGTGCAATGTACTCCTTCATTGAAGAAATCTGCTCCTGCTCCCATTTGTACTGCTTCATTTGATTCTCTTCAAGCTCAGAGCGGGTTTGAACGTATTGGTCATAATTACCAGTATATAACTTGAGCGTCTTGTTCTGCATATGGATGATGTTAGTGCACACTCCATTTAGAAAGTCTTGGGAGTGTGATATGACAACAAGTATACGGTCAAATTTCTTTAATGTCTCTTCCAGCCAGACACATGCCTCAAGATCTGCAAATACAGACAAAAAAGAATTAATCTAGATGAGCAAAAAGTTACCGGAACAATATCTCAAAAGATATTTAAGTAACTCCTTGGACTCTGGGAGTGATAATTTGTATCGTCATTTAAAAAAATCAAGTAACCATATAACTGCCAACCAAGCCAGGGGGGAAGTCCGAAAGACCCTTTATGCCCAACAGGATAAGTAATACTGCAGTCACTGTGTAATTTTCAGAAAACAAAGGCATATGGCAGTGTGTCTCACATCATCTACTAGGTAACACTCACCCAGAAATCTAATCTTTGGATGCATTCATGTAATTATATTTGAAAAGGAAGTCGCATTGGTATTAGCATATGGAATACAATTTGCTATTTGTGAATGCATATAATAAATGAAGAGACTGCAAGTTTGCTATGTAAATGGATATTTGACTGTTTTGTAGAGTACCAACTTTTCCTCCTTAAAGTCGCCAGCCAAAGGTCATGCCAAAGAAAAATGTTTTCCACTGAAAACCTAATGATCTGATTCAATTTCATTTCATTTTAGATTTTTTACAAGACTCACCAAGATGGTTTGTTGGCTCATCGAGTAGAAGGATGGTCGGATTCATGAACAATGCCCTTGCCAAAGCAATCCTCATACGCCAACCACCGGAGAAATCACGAGTTTTCTTTGCTTGCATTTGCTTGTTAAAACCTAAACCAAACAATATCTCCGCAGCGCGCTTTTCAGCAGTTGATGCATCAATTGCTTCTAACCGCTCATATATACGATCCAAAGCATCACCACCGCCATCGTCCTAAAAATGTCAGCAAAGAAAACCTATGTTACAACATCTTCGGTATCCGGTACACACACAGAGAGAGAGAGAGAGAGAGAAGACAGGAGCGCAAATTAACGATAGCAAAAGTTGAAGAGCTGACCTGCGCAGCCAAAATTTCAACTTCCTTTTCCAACTTGACTCTTTCTTCATCACAACAAACAACAGCTTGCAGTGCAGACATGTCTGAAGCCTCAATCTCACGGGTGAGATGGTATATGTCCATGTGTTCAGGGATAGGAAGTTCCCTCCAGCCTATTGCTGTGAGGAGAGTAGATTTTCCACAACCATTTAAGCCAAGCAAACCATATCGCCTGAGATTGAAATAAAACCATCAATGAAGTGCTCAAGCAGGATACTTGGTTGTAACAACCGAATGGAAATAAACAGTTGCATTACTATACCTGCCATAGTTGAGCTCCAACTCAGAATCTACAATGAGGTCATGGCCATGAAATGTTAATGAAAGGGACTCTATCTGCAACATTCAAAGATTACATTAGGAAATCAACAACTTACGTGTTAAATGAATCGGTCGGTACGAAAGGGAGCATGTAAATACTGCCAGATAAGTGATACAAAAGGAAGAATAATTTCAAGAATGTTGTAGTTATGGCACTAATCCCACCAGGCCACCAGCGCATTTGTGTATTGCTTGGTTTCTTAAAAAAGAACATATTACTACTGTGTATCCGGTAGTACAGGCACGCAACGCGTTTCGAAAATACACCGGACATAGCAAAGTGGCTAGTATCTACATGGTACACTGATTCCTTTGATGGGAATTGTTCAGAGTTGATCCCAAAGATGAATGGAAAACATAGTGCTAGAAAAAACGCAAGTGGGAATACAGACAGGTATTGCTTGTCACAGGGTACATGGCATTTCCTAGCAAACATGGCATCTTGAAATGTCTACTTCCGTCAACATAGATATCTTATATATGGCGGCGATGGACGGCGAAAAGATTTGCAGTTTTCAACAAACAAGTAGTAAACGCATGAGGTTTATAGGAGTTTTTCCCCTGCTATTTTGCCTATATACTACATGTTATGTCGCGGCGCGCAGCACGACCGAAAGCGTGGTGTTTCCCAAGGGAACTCGAGGTTGTGGAACCATAGCATACGGATCTCTATCTGTGGAGGTACCATCCATACGGCGAGACGAAAGATGCTTATCACGTAGTGGTAACGATGCGATGGATGAAGAGCAATAGTAGTAACAATAAAAAGAAGAAAGGGGATCTGATCCTGACTGACATGGATATCCCGGGAGAGTGGGTGGGAGGCGAGGACCCCGGTGCAGGTGCGATCGGAGAGCATAAGCGCTGCGACGCCGTTCGCCGCCTTATCGGCGGCGGCGGTAGACGAGGAGGACGAGGACGCTGCTTTGCCTCCCCTCTTGGCGGCGGTGGCGGCCTTCTTCTGCGCCGCCTTCTTCTTGCTGGCGTCGGACACCATGATGATGGAGATTGAGGCTGGTTGTTGGATCGGGGCGGGGCTTGGGGAGTTGGAGTTGGGAAGAAGCGAACAAGTCGGAGGCGGCTGCAAGCGCAAACCCTCCTCTGCCGCCTATTTCTACTGGAACCCTTCCGGCGCCGGAGGCGGAGGCGAGGCGGAACACGACTAGTCCTCCTCCTCCTCTTGTCTACCCTAAATGGGCCGGGCCTTTCCATATTTACTCAAGTTGGCCACCAGTGTCGATTCCCCGGTTAAAAATCTGCTTGTTCCTCTCTTTTCTTCTTCTTCTTCTTCTTCTCGCTCTTCACTGAGTATCTGGCAAAGGAGATTGAGTTTGATATTTAAATTTTGCAGAAATATAAAACATGTTCTTCCCTATATGGGTATTTTCTTAGAATAACCCGATGTTCGGGCAAAACGCAGACACTGAAGTAGCAGCTCTCAAACCAGAGGAGGGTAACACTTGCACTTATCCTGCATACTAGTACTATAAATCAGCCATCAATATATAGTATAGCAATTGATTTCATGAAAATTGGTGGAATATGTATGTATCTTTCACTGACGTATAACTTCTCTATAGGCGTTAACTAGACGTGATTGGAACACAAGAAAATTTTCAGGAAACAGCATGTATAATTCCAGAGTAAGATATGATTTGATACTTGTCCACCCATGCTTAGCTTTCCTCGGTCATTGTAATGTCATGAGCTTGTAACGGTGGCGCTATTTCAGTGGCTGAGCGTAATGTCTTATTCTATGCTCTGATCGCAACCGGAGCTGTGCGATATGATCAGGTCCCACAATTATTGAGAATTGTGCGTATGATAATGTTTTACTATATTGAGAATTGTCTTTTGCTGGATATGCAACCACAATTATTGTCTTGGGTGATAGAAAAAAATATGTCTCTTGACGTAAGTTGTTTTACTATAATATTATTGTCGCTTGGCTTGTTGAATTTTATTGTGCGTACGATAAGATTTTCCTGTGTTGAGGTAGAGGTGAAAACGGATCGAATACAGATAGATAATGACCATTCCATATTTGTTTCACAAAATTATTTTCTCGGATGCGGATACAAATATGAATATCCCGATATGAATTATTTAAGCACATTCATGTAAATTTCATCCATTTTTTTCCAGTGTTACTGTTCCCACCTGCCTGCTGGGATTCGGTCCGGTACCGGTTCTTTGATCCTTGGACATGTGTGTGTGTGTGCATGTGTTGTGATACGTACTGGTCGTGTATGTCAGTGTGTACGCAACGCATGGCCTATGCCATGGCTAACGCAGTCATGTTTGCAGGAGTACTACTACTTGCAGCACTTGTAGTCGATCGTATAGTCGTTATTAGTGTTTCACAACGTCCGCGATAGCTGCGCCGATGGAGGCTTGCACACGATTGCAGTTTGATGCGAGGATGAGCGGTCGGCGCGGCGACAGGCGAACTGCGGCTGGCGCGAGGCCGCACAGGAAGAAGACGAGTTGGGAGAAGAGGAGGGGACGATCGAGAAGAAGAGGTACGACTGTGTAGTGTGTTTATAGCCACAAGCATGTTATAACATTCTCATTTTCAAAGCAATTGCATTTTTGGTTTTCAGAAATCAAAACGAAATTTAAATTTTTCCCCACGCCCGCCCGCCCTCCCCACGTCCGCCGCCGCGCTGCTGCGCCATGGAGTGCCGCCGCCGCTTCCGGCTTTCTGCGCCGCATCACTGCAGATGACACACCAAGGCTACCGACGCTGCAGATCTCCGCGCCTCGCTCGCCATCTCCGGCCCCACTCCGCCGCCACCCGGTCCTCCATCAGAAGACTGCTGAAGGCCCTGCGCCGCGTCGTCCGGTCCTCCTCCCATCTTCCCGGGCCGCCTCACCGCTTCCCTCCCGACCTCCACCTCGGCCTTAAAGCGCCCGCGCTCTTAATATTCCTCCTACCTGCCTGCTCCTCCTCTCCGGCCGAGCCGCTTTTTCCCGCCTCGCCCTCCGCCCCCTGGGCCAGACTGCTGCTCCGGCCTCGTCCCGCCTCCGGCCTCCTCCTCATGCCGGCCGCCCGGCCCGCCCTTCACTCCCCCTTTCCCGCTGCCGCTGCACCCTCCCCTTCCCACTCCTCCCTCTTTCTCCCCGCGGCGGAGAAGGCGGCGCAACGCGGCCGAACGCGTCGCCTACCTCTTAACCTCGCAGACCGACGCTACAGTGGGCCCTCGCCACTGATAGCCTGTGGCACTAACAGTGGGCCCCACATGGTATCACACGTGGACCTGGACCCATGCGCCTCGTGAACTCGGTCCATGCACTATTCCATGCACCGAAGGGCACATGCCAGCGCTAGGATTTTTACGGTTTTCTAAATTTTTTCCAATTAATTTTTTTTTATAAAGCTTTAAAAATTCATATCTCCTTCGTTATAACTCAAAAAATTATAAATTTTGCACCCAAAAAATTTGTAAATTCAAGACCTATATTTTGGTACTAGTTTGTTTAATTTTTGAGTTTATTTATTATGAATTTTATATTTATTTGTTTTATTTTGTTTGCTTGTCTTTTCTTTTCCGGTAAGTAGTCATCTGTCTGGCAGTAAGTCCCCCCAACGCCCGGGATCATCTACTACACACCTTAGTACTAACACCATCCATGCGGTTTCTCTGAGCGAGACGAGGACACCAAACGCAGAGTAGTCGTTTACTCACATAAGTTGTTTTAATTTTTCTTGTATGAGCTCTGTTACTGTAAATGGTACGTAATATTACTGTGCGTATGATAATGTTTTACTATATTGAGAATTGTCTTTTGCTGGGTATGCAACCACAACTATTGTCTTGGGTGGTAGACAAAAAAATGTGTCTCGTGACGTAAGTTGTTTTACTATAATATTATTATCGCTTGGCTTGTTCGATTTTATTGTGCGTACGACAAGATTTTCCTGTGTTGAGGTAGAGGTGAAAACGGATCGAATACAGATAGATAATGATCATTCCATATTTATTTCACAAAATTATTTTCTCGGATGCGGATACAAATACGAATATCCCGGATACGAATACAAATAATATCAAATACAAATAAGGAGCGAATACGAATCAAAAAGAATACGGTCACAAAAAAAAATTAAGAATGTGAAAACCCTTTAAATTATACACCAGAAATTAATAGAAACATATAACTAGTTTATTTGATCCAAATATTTATGAATTGTTCATATTTTCAGCAACCACACATAACATTGGCACTTGCAAAATGCGTTAATTAGTTCATCACAAAAATGACACTTAGTTTACCACATTTAGCTCATAAATCATCACACATTCACATTTAGTTCATCACATATATACAACTTAGTTCATCACACCTAGTTCATTAATAGCATATATAGTTCGATAATACGTGGATACCATATCTCAAAAAAAAACATAGCAATAGACTCAGTTCATCACATATTGTAACAACTTAAATTTTGTTTAGTTTAAAAAGGAAAATCAATTAATCTAATTTCGTGATTTCCATTTGAAGTTTATTTGCTGTTGAATAAAATTTTCAAACTCCAATTCAAATATCAAATTCCATCCAAAAACCAAATACAAATATCAGTGTAGTTGGTTGCATGTATGGTGCATTTGGCTGGACATGTGCAGGGAAAACATTTTCCACCCGGGCACCGGGAGATCCAATCCCAGACAGTTTCTTTACTGTTTGCCAAATTTAAATTTAAATTTTCAAAATTTGGCTATTTTTAAGCACATTCATGTAAATTTCATCTTTTTTTTCCAATGTTACTGTTCCCGCCCGCCTGCTGGGATTCGGTCCGGTACCAGTTCTTTGATCCTTGGACATGTGTGTGCATGTGTTGTGATATGTACTGGTCGTGTATGTCAATGTGTACGCAACGCATGGCCTTTGCCATGGCTAACGCAGTCATGTTTGCAAGAGTACTACTACTTGCAGCACTTGTAGTCGATCGTATAGTCGTCATTAGTGTTTCACAACGTCCGCGATAGCTGCGCCGATGGAGGCTTGCACACGATTGCAGTTTGATGCGAGGATGAGCGGTCGGCGCGGCGATGGGCGAACTGCGGCTGGCGCGAGGCCGCACAGGAAGAAGACGAGTTGGGAGAAGAGGAGGGGACGATCGAGAAGAAGAGGTACGACTGTGTAGTGTGTTTATAGCCACAAGCATGTTATAACATTCTCATTTTCAAAGCAATTGCATTTTTGGTTTTCAAAATCAAAACGAAATTTAAATTTTTCCCCACGCCCGCCCCGCCTCCCCCTCCTCCACCGCCAAGGCGCTGTGCCGCTTGCCGCGCCATGGAGGACGCTTGGCCCCGGCTTTCTGCGACCGCATCACTGCGCAGATGACATGCCATGGCCGCCGACGCCGCATCTCGCGCCTCGCTCCGCTTTCTCCGGCCCCACTCTCGCCACTGGTCCTCCGCTGCAAGACGCTCGAAGGCCCTGCCGCGTCGTCCCGGTCCTCCTCCCATCTTCCCGGGCCGCCTCACCGCTTCTCCTCCCGACCTCCACTCGGCCTTAAAGCCGCCGCGCGCTCTTCATCTTCCCCTACTACGCCTCCCTCCTCTCGGCCGAGCCGCTTCTTCCCGCCTCCCGGCCACGCCGCCCGCCAGATCCGCTGCTCCCGGCCTCGTCCCAGCCTCCGACTCCTCCCTCACTCCCGGCGCCGCCTGAGCCCCGCCGCTTCACCCCTCCCTCTTTCCCGCGTCGTCGCCATGCACCCCCTCGCCTCCCCCTCTCCCTCCCCCTCTTTCTCCGCGCGGCGGAGAAGGTGACACAACGCGGCCGAACACGTCGCCTCCCTCTTAACCCTCGCGCGCACCGACGCTAACAGTGGGCCTCGAGCTCTGAGCCCCCGTGGCACTAACAAAGGGGCCCGCGATCTTCTCGCACGTGGACCGGACCCATGCGCTCGTGCGTGAACCTGGTCCATGCACTATTCCATCCACCGAAGGGCACGTGCCAGCGCTAGGATTTTTACGGTTTTCTGATTTTCTTTTCAATTAAAAATTCTTTATAAAGCTTTAAAGATTCATATCTCCTTCGTTATAACTCAAAAAATTATGAATTTTGCACCCAAAAATTTGTAAATTCAAGACCTATATTTTGGTACTAGTTTGTTTAATTTTTGAGTTTATTTATTATGGATTTTATATTTATTTGTTTTGTTTTATTTTCTTGTCTTTTCTTTTCTGGTATGTTAGTCCGAGTAGAGTTCGAAGAAGCCGGAGGTCTCTACTTCGACCAAGCTCAAGACTACCAAGATTCTCTAGCCTTTGACCCAGATGAGTTAATACTTTGATCATGTTGAACCTACATTTTATGCAAAATATATTCTTTTAAAATAACAAAATGCATGCTTTAATTTCCTATGCAAATGAATGTCAAATGATTCTAAGATAGTTAAATGCCAACTTGACGACTAAATAATTATTATGCCATATCATTGATAATTGAATGTTCCTAGTCCTTATCGCCCTAATAGTTATATGATAACCTACTAGTTATAGTTGTACTTTAACGCAATGCATGTCTTACTCAAATACCGGGTACTAAATACCCCAATCATCATATTTCAAACATAGATGTTGTTTTGGGCAGTCATTTGGGAAATGACTGGTATGGTTGAAATAATTTGATTTACACTTCCCAAACCCTAAAAACTTGCTATGATATGTAGGAGGGTATGTGGATGGGTACTGATGTAGCCCAAGATTTGTTGGTATAAGGTTGATATGTGGAATGAACCACCTAGATAACTTTAATGACTTAATCTGTGATGACCTCCTATTGTAAAACAGTACAACCACAAGTCTATAGTGGTATCAACCTGGCTAAATAATTTGTATCCATCAATGCGAGTTGCACCACTAGAGTGACCCACGAGTCGTGTCGCTGGTGTAAGCCGTCGTGGACACGAGTTAGGATGCTGGTGTAAGCCGCCGTGTGGCGCAAGGGGGTTGGGGGCATGGCTGACGCAGGTGTGAGAGTGTAACCACTATCGGATGAAACCTTAGCGGGTGCAATTATTATTGAGGGATGCATTGTAAAGGCGTTGTAGTAATCCCCCCTTGATTCACATGTCCAAGGAAATGTGTGATTATATCAAGCCGATTATCTCTTATGGGTAAAGTGTACAGTCTCTGCGGAGAAATAAACTGTTCGAACGGCCGTGCCCATGGTCACGGGCACATATGGGAACTTACAAGAGTTAGTTCTTTTTATAAAACTTTGTGGGTGGGTTGAATAACGTGTCAGGCTCACTTAGCCCCGGTTTTGGTTTTTTTTTCCTGGGTAGTCTTACCCATTGTGGTTATTAGGTGGATGTAACCATCATCAAAACTAAGCATAGGTGGAGGTAACCTCTACTGTTATTAATACTGCACAATGAATCTCTTTAATAAAATATGATTTAGTAAAATACTAAGTGATAGGACTTTCTAACTATTGTAGTTAAAAATATTGCTTTACGCAAATAAAAGAGCCTGAGTCAATTCCTTGTTTAGCCTTGTATATTTATTATTGCATCTACTATGTTGGCTCGCGAGCACGGAAGTTGTGCTAATCCTCGCTCTCTCCCCCAAACCCTTGGATCAGGACGACTATGCCTACTACGAGGATCAAGGAGTCGTTGGACAAGACCAAGGCGAAGAGTAGTTTAGTTCCTTAGTCTATGGCTCGCCCTAGCTTAGCTGGCTCCGCTGATGCCTGCGTACAACCAATATTTTTCAAACTCTTGGTTAATATCGGTTGTACACAAGTCACCACAGTCGCTTGCCTGTGGGAGCCGCGTTCCACCCTTTTTTCCGCTGCCGTTTCTGTATTTGTGTAATGGACTCGTTTGGCCTACTCGGCCCCTCTTGTAAACCTGACCTGATGCGGTCTATTTTAACTCTGATGGTTGTATCATTATGTTTGGTTCGGTCTACGATGTGTATAAAATGATTCATCAATGTATACTATGAATGCTACATACTGATCCAAAGAGTAGCGCGGTATTCTCACATAGGGTTTTGGATTAAGGAAATCCGGTCCGACACACGTGTAGTAATCTGACATTTTTGCTTCATCGGTTACTCCTTTGGAAGATTTTCCTAGCTATTACTAATAACCCTTCCATCCATAAGTAGTCATCTGTCTGATCTGGACGCACGTGAACTTCACTGGCCATGCTTAATTTTTCCAGCCCCCAAACAAAACCGATCATCAATCTTGTTCCTGGTTCGAACGATCCGTATCCGATTCAAACTCTTCCACACATTCGAATCATGCATCTCTGATCGTTTCGATTCCCCCCAACCAACTCAAATTCGGCCCATGTATATATAGGTACCTAATAGGTGAATCCAATCCCATAGGCCCTCATGTGTGTCGACTGCTGAAGCAATAAAAAGAAAAGATGAAAATCCAAGAGGCCTAGCCCAATTTCATAATGTGGAGATCTACTAGCTAGCTCTATCATATATTGGTGTCACTTTCGGTTGCATTGCATGTGTGTACTGCGCGCAGTTATCTGTCATATATCTTAATTTCGTGCCTCCACCTGATCAATTCAATGGTGTAATTGCACGGCTAAATACTATGCTGCGCCTATTGAAGTATAAGTGAATTGTATGTTATTCTTTATCAGTTTAAACTTTTGAGTGAATTGATTGGTGCATACAACTCAATATGCAGGTGATGACAGCAGAGAAATGAAATTAAGAGCCAGCTTTAGTTCAGTTCAGACAAAGCTTAGACGCGACACATTAAAACCCCGGGCCGCAACAAATAATGCACTGGAGAGGCTGGTCGAGTCCGTCGGTCACTGGTCTGAGTTGACCTAGCTGGCTGCTAGCGGAAGTAGAAGAGATCAAGGGAAGGAGATGGAACGGTACGTACTCAAGTAACCTGAGAAGAAAAGGAAAATGGACTCTACTGTTGTGATGAAAAGTAAGTGCAGGCAGCTAGCTTAATTTACAACAATTTAAACTAGCTGGGAGTTGCAAAATTAAGTAAATGGGATTTAAGGACAAGCTAGCGCTAGAACAGTTTTGGGAAGGGAGTGAGGCTCACATGCACGGCGAAGAAGAAGAAGAAGAAGAAGTACTTCACCACTAGCGAGTGGTCTCTTGGTGCTGCTCGTCTAATAATCAGGCCGGGTTTAGTACATTAATTGTACACTCCACGCACTAAATCAAAGTAGGATAATGGAATGGTGGCGTGGCTTCCGTACTTGAATTAATTAAGCTTCGGTTAATTAACAGACCTGGGCTCGCTAGCTAGCTAGCTAGGCGTTTGGACATCACATGCATGACATGAAGCAGCAGGTCAACCAACACTTACTGGTTGCTGGACTTGGATCGGAAGCATCGTCAGATAGAGCTAGCTAGCTGCTAGGAACCCGGCCGGCCTAGCTAACTTGTTAAAAAATCAAACTCGGAAGAATGTATACCTGTATCTAGTGCATTTTAACTTTTGGTGCATCCACATCTTCAAAACACGATGTAAATAGTCATGCAAAATTCTAAAAAAATTTTAAAAAAAATGGCAACAATGACACAAAATCAAGTTATATGCCACGAAATTTCAAATCTAAATTCAAACTGCATATGTACAAACAAAAAAGATAAATCATGCTGAAAATGAAATCGTTTTATTTGTCGAATACTAGCTTTATCATTTTATTTTATTTTCGGATTTCATTTTTAACCGAATTTGTCTTTTGTTTCTCCTAGTGCGTGTTTATATGTATATATATGTCGTGTTTTCGGTTGAATTTTTGCGGATGTTTGATTGCATCATGACATATCAATCAAATGTTTTCCCAAAAAAATTATAATTATTTGTATCGTGTTCCGAAGAAGATGGCACCAGAAGTTGGGATACATTAGATATTATGCCCTCATACTATATATGCTTCATACACATTCGTCGATCTGCACTAGAAACTAATTAATCTGCCGCATGCATGATTCATGGACCTGAAGATTGATTTGACTGACTGAATCCTTGTTTCTAGCTAGCTAGGCAAATTAAGCCGGCCACGTATCGATCGATCAGAGATACTGACGACGGTCGACAACTACTAGTTACGTTACTAATTTTTCTGCGTTGCAAACTAGTATACATGTGATCTGTGTCCTCACTGGCTAGCTCTAGATAGTATATAGTTTGGCCCACATCGATGTGATCCTAGCTAGTATACATTATATATTACACGATTGCAGTGCATGCTGATTGTGTATGATTATATTATACAACGTAGTACTATCAATTAGACAAAATTAAAGGAAAGAATAAAGGTAAAGCTAGGAGGGCGGACGGACGGATATATCTTGATTAATTTCCTGAGTTCAGAGTTGAGACTTGTTTTTAATTTTCATGGGTTCCTCTGCCCCCAACCTTTTTGACCTGTAACTGTACGTTTGTTGTATCCATCTGAGCTTCTCTTGCTTTTAAGCCAGCCCCAACCAGCTGCAGGATCGATCAATAATATGGGGGTCGATCGAGTTAATTAATTATTTATGTGCTGATAAATCAGCCACTGAGATCTCTAATTGCATCGTTGATCAGTACGCTAGCTGATGCCACAACCTAAAAAGTACAAATATATATATATATATATATAGCACGGGGATGTGTTGATCACGCACTGAGCTAGTACGTCTCCATCTGCTAGCTTTAATTTTACACCCAGGAAAAAGCAAAGCTGCTTCTTTGAATTGAATTGAATTAAGCCAGCCTCCATATATCTCTGTATATCTCTTCTCCTCTAGCTTGTATGTATACAGTAGTCCACTCTCCAGTCTCCATATAATTAATATATATATATACACACACACACACGTAGTACTCCTATACACACACACACGCACACACACACACACACGTAGTACTCCACTCTTGTAGTGAGTGATTAGTGCTACCGCGCGCGTACCTAGTGTCGCTGATCGATCGCATATCTAATTAATTACTCGATTAATAATTAACGTCCAGTCTTTGCATGCAGTTGATGGTGCTCGGTGATGCATGGATCAGTGGTGGCCTTCATTCCTGGATTCACAAGATAGCAGCAACCACTTCAACTGCTGCTTCATCTGTCAGCACTGCATCCATTCGACAACTTACGCACGTCATTAATTTACACAAGCATGGTTCCATTCCATATGCACTTACATATCATCGCATCACATCACATCCACATAAATTCAGTACTAGCTAGAATTTGTTATTATTAATTAATTTTTTTAAAATTTTTATTTTAAAGTTAATATTCCGCGAACATTATTTTTAATTTTGATCCCTTTGATCACGCCATCACCTGTGACGTGACAAAATAACACTGTCACGCCGGACCGTATCTGGGCAAACTCTTGTTACGTCATCACCAGTGGCGTGATAAAAAAATGATATTTTAGCAGACTTATCATATAACGTGACAATATTGTTTCGTAACTCTACGGGTGGTGGCGTGACCAAAAGAGTCAGAATTAAAAATAAAGTTCGCGGAAGGTTAACTTTAAAATATATTTTTTAAAAAAGTTAATTAATAAAAAAAGTTATTCTAGCTAGTTCAGATAAAAGCCAACAATTAACACATATCAAGTTTAACCATTGTGTATCTTGGTCAGATGAGCAATTAATTAATATATTTAGTAGTTAGTACTGACTTGAGCTGTTTTTTTTTTAACTCAACCGCACCATGATTAACTTGTTTACATTCATAATTGCATGCGGAGTGCAATACAATTCGATTTTGGGCCTCCACTGAGCCATCAAAATAATACTATATTGCAAATATGCCTCTTCTCCGAATTTTAAATAATTATTGACATCGACATTGATTCTTCTATGTTTTAAGGTATCTTCGTAATCACAACGCTCAACCCCTTTAGGTCGGGCTTGGCATCTTTAAAAATATGATCAAGAATCATAGCGGCTAAGAGTACTCATGTGGTAATAAACTTCACACATTTCGAGTCACATGAAATCAAGAAACCCTAATTCCAAACGCTCTGCCATAATTTCCACACCTAGACTCTCAATTTCTAGATAATCTTTGAGCATATAAAATAACATAAAATTTACACAATCAAGTCCTCTGTATAGAGTCGACAAAATTTTTCATAATGTTCGACCTCGCCTCCATATTAAAAATTCATACAAAATTTGACTTCAAAGAATCATGCAGAAAAAAATTGAGAAAATTCAAAAAATTACACAACCAAGCACACTATGCCGGAGGCTCCATACAAAGTTTCATAATTTTTGAGCTTATTTATTATATTTAAAAATTTGTCGAATAAATATTACATTTTTTAATTTTTTTAAAAAAGGAGGGGCCACCTGCTGCCGTCGGGGACGGCGGCAGGTGGCTAAATGACCTGCTGCCGTCCCCCACTCAGCAGCTGAGGCTATTTTTGAAATTTTTTGCAGAAGAAGGCTAAATGGGAAATTTTCGTGCGTCATACGGCCAAAAGTGTCCATTTTTCTGCTTCATACACATTCGTCGATCTGCACTAGAAACTAATTAATCTGCCGCATGCATGATTCATGGACCTGAAGATTGATTTGACTGACTGAATCCTTGTTTCTAGCTAGCTAGGCAAATTAAGCCGGCCACGTATCGATCGATCAGAGATACTGACGACGGTCGACAACTACTAGTTACGTTACTAATTTTTCTGCGTTGCAAACTAGTATACATGTGATCTGTGTCCTCACTGGCTAGCTCTAGCTAGTATATAGTTTGGCCCACATCGATGTGATCCTAGCTAGTATACATTATATATTACACGATTCCGATTGCAGTGCATGCTGATTGTGTATGATTATATTATACAACGTAGTACTATCAATTAGACAAAATTAAAGGAAAGAATAAAGGTAAAGCTAGGAGGGCGGACGGACGGATATATCTTGATTAATTTCCTGAGTTCAGAGTTGAGACTCGGGAGGGCCAACTTGTTTTTAATTTTCATGGGTTCCTCTGCCCCCAACCTTTTTGACCTGTAACTGTACGTTAGTTGTATCCATCTGAGCTTCTCTTGCTTTTAAGCCAGCCCCAACCAGCTGCAGGATCGATCAATAATATGGGGGTCGATCGAGTTAATTAATTATTTATGTGCTGATAAATCAGCCACTGAGATCTCTAATTGCATCGTTGATCAGTACGCTAGCTGATGCCACAACCTAAAAAGTACATATATATATATATAGCACGGGGATGTGTTGATCACGCACTGAGCTAGTACGTCTCCATCTGCTAGCTTTAATTTTACACCCAGGAAAAAGCAAAGCTGCTTCTTTGAATTGAATTGAATTGAATTAAGCCAGCCTCCATATATCTCTGTATATCTCTTCTCCTCTAGCTTGTATGTATACAGTAGTCCACTCTCCAGTCTCCATATAATTAATATATATATATACACACACACACACGTAGTACTCCTATATACACACACACACACGTAGTACTCCACTCTTGTAGTGAGTGATTAGTGCTACCGCGTACCTATTGTCGCTGATCGATCGCATATCTAATTAATTACTCGATTAATAATTAACGTCCAGTCTTTGCATGCAGTTGATGGTGCTCGGTGATGCATGGATCGGTGATGCATGGTTCCATTCGATATGCACTTACATATCATCGCATCACATCACATCCACATAAATTCAGTACTAGCTAGAATTTGTTATTATTAATTATTTTTTTAAAAATTTTTATTTTAAAGTTAATATCCCGCGAACTTTATTTTTAATTTTGATCCCTTTGATCACGCCATCACCTGTGACGTGACAAAATAACACTGTCACGCTGGACCGTATCTGGGCAAACTCTTGTTACGCCATCACCAGTGGCGTGAAAAAAAAAATGATATTTTAGCAGACTTATCATATAACGTGACAATATTATTTCGTAACTCTACGGGTGGTGGCGTGACCAAAAGAGTCAGAATTAAAAATAAAGTTCGCGGAAGGTTAACTTTAAAATATTTTTTTTTAAAAGTTAATTAATAAAAAAAAGTTATTCTAGCTAGTTCAGATAAAAGCCAACAATTAACACATATCAAGTTTAACCATTGTGTATCTTGGTCAGAGGAGCAATTAATTAATATATTTAGTAGTTAGTACTGACTTGAGCTGTTTTTTTTTAACTCAACCTCACCATGATTAACTTGTTTACATTCATAATTGTACCATATATATAGCTGTGGTCGTTTTCTTTCTTTTTGGACAAAAAATTAAATGGCCATATTGTACTAGATAACGGAGCAGGTAGTAGTACTGTAGTATTTCACTCGATCAATCGCTATCTTTATCCATCTTTAAGGAATGATATTGATGCGTTGCTTCGGATCACCGCAAGCATGCAAATAATAACTATGGACCGATCAGCCAGGTTAGTACTAGTAGTACGTACGTAGTATATACATACTATAGCACCGCACTTAATTTGCGTCAGACATCTCATGATGATTAGTTACGTTGGTTCTACTTCTACATCGATCATTGTTACAATTAATCTACATCGATCAGTTAATCGAGCGAGCTAGCCCTGCTTGTGCCAAATTGATAGGTCCAAATTGAGCTCTATTCGGACGAACGTACCGGAAAAGAAAAGATAAGTAAACAAAATAAAACAAATAAATATAAAATTCATAATAAATAAACTCAAAAATTAACCAAAATATATGTCTTGAATTTACAAATTTTTGGTACAAAATTCATAATTTTTAAGTTATAACGAAGGAGATATAAAATTTTAAAGCTTTATAAAGAATTTTTAATTGAAAAGAAAATCAGAAAACCGGAAAAATCGAGGCTGCGCGCGTTCTTCGATGCATGGAATAGTGCATGGACGAGTTCACGACGGCGCATGGGTCCTGGCCCACGTGCTTGAAGATCGTATGGGCCCCACCTATTAGTGCCACTGCCATCAGAGCTAAGGGCCCACTTTGTCACGTCGACGCGAGGGTTAAGAGGAGGCGACGCTGCTCGCCGCACGGAGAAAGAGGGGAGGCGAGGGCGACGTGGCGGGGCTCAGGGTGGCGGGGAGCGGAGGAGGAGCCGGAGGCGGGCACGAGGTCGGGAGCAGCGGATCTGGTGGGCCAGCAGCGGCCGGAGGTGGGGAAGAAGCGGCAGTCGGCCGAGGAGGGAGCAGCAGGTAGGGGAAGATGAAGAGGCGCGCGGACGGCTTTAAGGCCGAGGTGGAGGTCGTGAGGGAGAAGCGGCGAGGACGGCCTCGGAAGATGGGAGGAGGACCGACGACGCGGCGACGGACGCCGAGCGACGCCGCAGGAGGACCGGTGGTCAAGCGCGCGGACCGAGAAGGCGAGCGAGGCGCGAGATGCGGCGTCGGCGGCGTGGCCGTTGCAGTCACGCGGTTGATGCGGGCGCATGTGTACATCATTACACGTCGCTATACATGTCAGTATGTACGCATGTAGTATCTATATTTGTCGACTTGGGCATACTGATCCATGCATAGTGCCGCCATTGGCAGATCAATGATAATATGCCGCATTATCTCCTCACGTACTCCCTGGTGACGGCAGCGTCGATTCGATTAATAATTAACTAGCCGGGTGGCCGGTGTATTTGTATGACTAGATTTGTTTTAAAATTTATAATATAAAATAATATAACTTAAAAGATTAAGAATATATTTATCTATCTTGTTTGATTGTTTAGATTTTCAAGACATCATAAACGTTGAAAATAACCATAGAAGTTTGAAGAAAAATACAACTTTAATTAGGAACATAACAGAAGTACGAGCTTTGATGGACTCCATCATGTAGCTACATGCTCGTATTCTTCCTCCATTAGTTACTAATTTTTCAAAATATATGCATCATATGTACCCCTATTTAATATCAAGCAATGTTTTTGTATATGTGTGCAAAAATTATCTTATTAGCTTACATAGTATTAGAGTACCTTGTTCACACGTACAACGATGCACCATGGACGACGTACATTGAATCTATATTCCCTCACACAAAACCGTATGTCTTTCCTAATCGATTTCTCTCGGTTACTATAATTTTCAATTCAATACTCACGTAGTTATATTCTATTTCTTTCCAATTGTTGCAATGGCTCGCATAGTTGGAGAGAATGACCCACCAATTTCTTGGTTCCCTGAAAAAAAGACTTTAAACTCTTATCTCTTCCACCTCAAAATAAAATAAAAATGACGCGGTATGATTTTAGCAGCAGGCAAATATAATAGATTGGAGTGCCCTAATAATATAATAGATTTCGGTTAAGTTCTCAGCACCCCCACCGTTTCTCTTGGTAATTCGTGTGATTAGTTTCTGGATTTGTAGGTAGGTAGCTAGCTAGTGTAAACAGCACACCGATCGATCACATGCCATTTACCTGAGCAATCGATGGGTGGAATGGAATGGTGGTGCTCGTGGCTGTGGTCCTTGCCATTTTATATATGTATATATATATGTTAATTTGTTCCATTCAACTAATCATTGTATAGATCGATGCATCGATTGGACCCTAATATATATATACCAGCAGCAGCCACTAGTGTGTTACAAAATGAATAAACTCTTTTTCTTCTTTGCGCCATTCTTCCTCGTTACATCACTTAATTACATATATGACCAAGCAGGCATATATGCATGCATCTGTGTGTGGGGTTTGGAATTGGATGGATGGATCATACACAGTACAGTACAGTACAGTTCATTGACAATTTGAGATATTTTGTGTGAAAGCATTGCACGATGAGCGGTTGCTTCCTAATCTTGCGATTTCTTGTTTGTCGTCGAGGTTAAGAGGGAGGCGACGCGTTCGGCCACGCGGAGAAAGAGGGGGAGGCGAGGGGGTGCACGCACGCGGGCTCGGCGGCGGCGGAGTGAGGGAGGAGCTGGAGGCGGGGACGAGGTCGGGAGCAGCGGATCTGGCGGGCAGCCAGGCCGGAGGTGGGAAGAAGCGGCTTCGGCCGAGAGGAGGAGCAGCGGTAGGGGGGGAAGATGAAGAGGCGCGCGGGCGGCTTTAAGGCCGAGGTGGAGGTCAGGGAGGGGAGAAGCGGCGAGGACGGCCTCGGGAAGATGGGAGGAGGACCGGACAACGCGGCGACGGGACGCTCGAGCGACGCTGCAGCGGAGGACCGGTGGTCGGGCGGGCGCGGGACCGAGAAGGCGAGCGAGGCGCGAGATGCGGGCGTCAGGCGGCGTGGCTGTGTCACGTGCGGTTGATGCGGGCGCATGTGTACATCAGTACACGTCGCTATACATGCCAGTATGTACGCATGTAGTATCTATATTTGTCGACTTGGGCATACTGATCCATGCATAGTGCCGCCATTGGCAGATCAATGATAATATGCCGCATTATCTCCTCATGTACTCCCCGGTGACGGCAGCGTCGATTCGATTAATAATTAACTAGTCGGGTGGCCGGTGTATTTGTATGACTAGATTTGTTTTAAAGTTTATAATATAAAATAATATAACATAAATGATTAAGAATATATTTATCTATCTTGTTTGATTGTTTAGATTTTCAAGAAATCGTAAACGTTGAAAATAACAATAGAAGTTTGAAGAAAAATACAACTTTAATTAGGAACGTAACGGAAGTACGAGCTTTGACGGACTCCATCATGTAGCTACATGCTCGTATTCTTCCTCCATTAGTTACTAATTTTTCAAAATATATGCATGCATATGTACCCCTATTTAATATCAAGCAATGTTTTTGTATGTGTGTGAAAAATTATCTTATTAGTTTACATAGTATTAGAGTACCTTACTCACACATACAACGATGCACTATGGACGAGTTACATTGAACCTATATTCCCTCACACAAAACCGTATGTCTTTCCTGATCGATTTCTCTCGGTTACTATAATTTTCAATTCAATACTCACTTAGTTATATTCTATTTCTTTCCAATTGTTGCAATGGCTCGCATAGTTAGAGAGAATGACCCACCAATTTCTTGGTTCCCTGAAAAAAGACTTTAAACTCTATCTCTTCCACCTCAAAATAAAATAAAAATGACGCGGTATGATTTTAGCAGCAGGCAAATATAATAGATTGGAGTGCCCTAATAATATAATAGATTTCGGTTAAGTTCTCAGCACCCCCACCGTTTCTCTTGGTAATTCGTGTGATTAGTTTCTGGATTTGTAGGTAGGTAGCTAGCTAGTGTAAACAGCACACCGATCGATCGATCACATGCCATTTACCTGAGCAATCGATGGGTGGAATGGTGGTGGTCGTGGCTGTGGTCCTTGCCATTTTATATATGTATATATATATGTTAATTTGTTCCATTCAACTAATCATTGTATAGATCGATGCATCGATTGGACCCTAATATATATATACCAGCAGCAGCCACTAGTGTGTTACAAAATGAATAAACTCTTTTTCTTCTTTGCGCCATTCTTCCTCGTTACATCACTTAATTACATATATGACCAAGCAGGCATATATGCATGCATCTGTGTGCGGGGTTTGGAATTGGATGGATGGATGGATGGATCGTATACAGTACAGTACAGTACAGTACAGTACATTGACAATTCGAGATATTTTGTGTGAAAGCATTGCACGATGAGCGATTGCTTCGTAATCTTGCGATTTCTTGTTTGTCGTCTCCACGATCATTAATTAATAGTAAACTGCTGGTCCATCATATCGTCCAGTCCTGCAGGCACTAGTGTAAGTAGTGTAGCAGGCAAGCAAGCCAGCCAGCCTTCTCACCGGCCGGCACATGCGCAGCCGCACAAGCTTTCCGCGTGCGTGCGTGCTCCATGGCCGGCACCAGCAGGAACAAGCTGCAGGTTAATTCCCAATACCACCACCAACCCATTGGCTTCTGCAAATGAGCATTCTACTGATTTATGTTCTAATATATTTAAATCCCAATAAAATTATAACTACATTACGAAATTACTACTTTTCAAGGCAAATCTACACCTATGATTTGCATATATGCACTCTTGTTATCTTATAAGATCGATATCGGTAGTTAAAGTTTTAAAATTTTGACTATATATGTGCATGTGATTTCCATGAATCCAAGCTACCGCCACTCGGACGTGGGCGAAAAGGAGAGAGGGGGAGGATACATAGATGGACAGTGCAGTGACTGAGGCTGGACGAGGAGAGTAGCGGGAGATGGAGGTGGTAAGAGGAGGATTAACGGGAGGGGGAGGTGTGGAGAGAGAGAGAGAGAGAGAGAGAGAGAGAGAGAGGGAGTAGTAGCGGTTGCTAGTTGGGGGTCAAAGAACGGAACTAACAACTCCTTCCTGGGGCTATTCGCTTGTCACACGTTTCACTGTCGGAGACGACAACGAGTGTAAAATGCCGACTCCTTTCCCACTCCACCCCCCCTTCCCTTCCTAGTTCCTACAACAAGGAGGAAATTTCCTACTAGCAATTACTCCCCGTTTACAGCCCATGAATTAGAAAACTCAAGAATTGACAGTACAATCCTACAGAAAACGAAACTACATGAATTGAATTGTTCCAAGTGGCTGTCTGAAAGCTTCACATAAGGGTAAAAAAAGGAAAGAAATTTACTGCTTATTTGGAACACATGAATCTAAAAACACAGGAATAATAGAAGAAAAAAACGCATGATTAGAATATCATAACTTGTTGAGTCCAACAGGAAAAAAAACACATAACACATGAATTACTCAAAAGAGATGTTTGGATGCCTCATAGGAAAAATACTGAAACTTTGAGATTAGATATTACTTGAGCAGAGAGAGAAGGAATTTCTCAAAATAAAAATAACATGAGGTTTGAGCTTATATTTATTCTCCTATGGAATTGAGGGCATAGGAACGAATTCTATAGGAATTTGACACAGTCCGTTTCTACGTTTGAAACAAGCCTTTCAAGGGGAAAAAAATCTAGGGACTAGAATCCTGCAAAATTCCTATAAAATTCCTACTATCCTATCAGAGAGGCCCTAAAGAGAGAACTGCCTTACGGAAACATTGCTCTTTTTTGAAGGATCTTACTGCTCTCGTTTGAGTGCTACGGGGATTATATGCATATATAGCAGATGCAAAAGTGTATATATATATATGAAATGGTATAATACTCCTTGGAGTACGTGTATACATATAAGTCTTCCAAGCATGGGATTTAACTTTGTAAACAAAAGCATATGTCAGAGTTGTTGGTGCAGTGAAAGAAAATGATTGGGAAACCAGTCAAACCACATGCTGTGGTACCAGTATCCGGTCGGAGTCTGTCCATCCTACTAGTATTCGTACCAGCTTTTGGGAGAAAATGTTACCACCAGTCAAGTACCAAGAGAGCGGTACCAGAGCTTATCTAGTTACATCCAAACTTTTTGGTGGCATTCTTTTCGAAACACGATTTAAAATAGTCATGAAAAAACTCAAGAAAAATTGGTTAGAATCGTCGTGATGAAATCAATCATACTGCAAAAAAATCAACTGAAAACACGATGTACATCAGGAGAAACAACTGGATTTTGTCTGTTTTTTTTTTGGGTTTCTCCATTGAATTTAGATTCGAAATTTTGTGGCATGACTACCTGATTTTGTGCCAATGTTGTCAGATTATTTTAGAATTGTTTCACGACGATTTACAGTTGGGCTCCGCTCCTCTGGAAGCCTGGCTGCCAAGGAGACTTTCTTGTTCACTCTACACACTACAAGGAGGCAAAGGAGCGGAGAGGCCATTCGTCGTTGTTAATATAAGGAGGAGGGGGGAGGAGACGACTGACTCCCCACTTGCAGCGCCACTGCTAGGTACAGAAACACGGAGGGCTCGACGACTTCCAGAGTGCGAGTGCGAGTGCGAAACAGAGCAGAGCAGAGCAGTCCCCCGCCCCCCCATGTCTAGCGACCCCGAGGAGATCAAGGCCCGCGTCGTCGTTCTCGGCGCCGACGCCGCCGGCGAGTTGGCCCGCCCCGAGCTCGAGGCCTTCCACCTCCCCTCCACCTCCCAGTCCCCCCACTTCTTGGACCCACAGGCCGCCGCAGCAGCAGCACCGCCACCACACCAAGAAGCAGAGCAATCCACACCACCAGCACCAGCGGCTAGCCCTCCTCCTCCTCCAACGGCGCCACTCGAGACAGAGCAGCCGCCGCCCAATGCCAAGCCCTCCCCCAACGACGACAAACCCCACCCGCCGGCGCCCGCCGCCGGCCTGCGCGACCTGTTCCGCTTCGCCGACGGCCTCGACTGCCTCCTCATGGCCGTCGGCACGCTCGGCGCCCTCGTCCACGGCTGCTCCCTCCCTGTCTTCCTCCGCTTCTTCGCCGATCTCGTCGACTCCTTCGGCTCCCACGCCGACGACCCGGACACCATGGTCCGCCTCGTCGTCAAGTACGCCTTCTACTTCCTCGTCGTCGGAGCAGCAATCTGGGCATCTTCCTGGGCAGGTGAGTGACTCATTTCATTCGTCTTCTTGTGCTGCCGCTTGCATTGATGGTAGTGAGGGTCAGCTAACTAATAAATCCGAGGGATTGGATTCAATTGGGCAGAGATATCTTGCTGGATGTGGACCGGCGAGCGGCAGTCGACGCGGATGCGGATCCGTTACCTGGAGGCGGCGCTGAAGCAGGACATCTCCTTCTTCGACACAGAGGTCCGCACCTCCGACGTCATCTACGCCATCAACGCCGACGCCGTCATCGTGCAGGACGCCATCAGCGAGAAGCTCGGCAGCCTCATCCACTACATGGCCACATTCGTCTCCGGCTTCATCGTCGGATTCACCGCCGCCTGGCAGCTCGCGCTTGTCACGCTCGCAGTCGTTCCGCTCATCGCCGTCATCGGCGGCCTCTGCGCCGCCACGCTGGCCAAGCTCTCCTCCAAGAGCCAGGACGCGCTCTCCAACGCCAGCAACATCGCCGAGCAGGCGCTGGCGCAGATACGGATCGTGCAGTCCTTCGTCGGCGAGGAGCGGGTCATGCAGGCCTACTCGGCGGCGCTGGCCGTGGCGCAGAGGATGGGATACCGGAGCGGCTTCGCCAAGGGCCTCGGCCTGGGCGGCACCTACTTCACCGTCTTCTGCTGCTACGCCCTGCTGCTCTGGTACGGCGGCCACCTCGTCCGCCTCCACCACACCAACGGCGGACTCGCCATCGCCACCATGTTCTCCGTCATGATCGGCGGCCTGTAAGAACTAAGAGCACGCACGCACACTCTTCCTGTCTTAACGCCGAAGAAGAAGAAGAAGAAAAAGACCATTTTTTTCTTCTTCTTCTTTCTTTCTTGGTGTATGTATGCCTCGCTGCCCCTGACACGCATTGCTCTGCAGCGCTCTTGGGCAGTCGGCGCCGAGCATGGCAGCGTTCGCGAAGGCGCGGGTGGCGGCGGCGAAGATATTCCGGATCATTGACCACAAGGCGAGCATTGAGCGGGACGGCGAGGGCGGCGTGGAGCTGGAGTCTGTGAGCGGGCGGCTGGAGCTGAGGAACGTGGAGTTCGCGTACCCGTCCCGGCCGGACATCCCGATCCTGCGCAGCTTGTCGCTGAGCGTGCCGGCCGGGAAGACGATCGCGCTAGTCGGCAGCTCCGGCTCCGGGAAGAGCACGGTGGTGTCGCTCATCGAGAGGTTCTACGACCCGAATTCAGGTAAACAAACTGAATTTGCTGGCTTCCGCGTACTGTGCAAACAGAACTGAATTAGACCAGTTAGCGTTCATCATTGTTAGCGACTAGTTGGAATAAGCTGGCTTCCGCGTACTGTGCATACAAGTCTCTCTCCCTCCCTCTCCACAAGCAAGCAAATACATTATTCCACTCAAGATGCTGTTTGCATGGAAAAGTGAAATGTTTGTTGCTAATTCTGCAAGGGCAAATCACGCTTGATGGTGTTGAGCTCAAGGACCTGAAGCTGCGGTGGCTGCGGCAGCAGATTGGCCTGGTGAGCCAGGAGCCGACGCTGTTCGCGACGAGCATCAAGGAGAACCTGCTGCTGGGGAGGGACGACGGCGACGCGACGCAGGTGGAGATGGAGGAGGCCGCAAGGGTCGCCAACGCCCACTCCTTCGTCATCAAGCTCCCCGACGGCTACGACACACAGGTTCCGTCCGCTTCCCCCAAATCTGCATTTGCTTCCCCATCCCCATTCCCCATCCACTCCACTCCACCCTGCTTGCTCCCTTCCCCTTTTGCATGCGTGCTCATTGGTTGCTTTCACCAACTTTTCTCCATCATTTGCCTTGCCAATGGCTCACTGCTTGCTTGTTTGTTTGTTTGTTTGCTGGGCAGCAACAACACATGATACCTTCTGGGGTCCATCACACCAAAGCACATCACGCTTGCATACATACGAGATAGATAGATAGATAGATAGATAGAGTAGCAACAGTTGTTAGGAGCATGTTGCTTTCAAATGCTGTTGCGAGTTTGTAAGAGTACCAACATTAACATGCATGCCAAGATTCTTTTCCAAAGTTCCCTTTCCCAACACTAGAAAGCAATATCACAAAGTTTTACTGCCTTTGCACACCAACCACTATGGAGTAGTATTCCTTTTTACTCTTTCACAAGGCTCAAGGCGCTTGAACTTTTCCAATAGGAAAGGAAAAAGATCAGCGAGTGTAAACTCAAAGGGGAATCAAAACCGAACAGATTCCAGGTTGGGATTTTGTCAGGAATGTCAAGTTGATCCCAAGAATCAACCACCCTTTGTCCTCTACCAGAGGAGGCGTCTTCTCGTAAGCCACGGTGGCTTTTGCCTAGGATAATATAATTGCAGACAGACAGACAGACGGTTTACTTATTACTAGTAATCAAAGATGATGATGATGATGATGATGAGGTTCTTCTATTCAAAGAGTCTGTACCTCGCTAGCTCTGGGCCACTAATCCCACTCTGCGCCCCCAGCAGCTAAAATACTGAGGCTCCTATGCACATGACACAATGCATGCATGCATGCTTAATTCAACACTAAGCAAACCATGGTCCAATCATGTTTCCAGTCTCAAAGACACAAAACAAATCTACTCCTATATTTAGTATACTACTAGCTAGCGGTAAATTAGTATTACCAGTAAACAGGTTGAGTGAGGATGTCAAAGTCAACTTGTTTGATTGTTTTGACCGACCCAACCGCCCATGGCTGGTGCTGGTGCTGGTGCTGGTGCAGGTGGGGGAGCGCGGGCTGCAGCTCTCCGGCGGCCAGAAGCAGCGGATCGCCATTGCGCGCGCCATGCTCAAGAACCCGGCGATCCTCCTCCTGGACGAGGCCACCAGCGCGCTCGACTCCGAGTCGGAGAAGCTGGTGCAGGAGGCGCTCGACCGCTTCATGATCGGCCGCACCACCCTCGTCATCGCCCACAGGCTCTCCACCATCCGCAAGGCCGACGCCGTCGCCGTCCTGCAGGGCGGCGCTGTCTCGGAGATGGGCACGCACGACGAGCTCATGGCCAAAGGAGACAGCGGCATGTACGCCAAGCTCATCCGCATGCAGGAGCAGGCGCACGAGGCGGCGCTCATCAACGCCAGGAAGAGCAGCGCCCGGCCCTCGAGCGCCCGCAACTCGGTTAGCTCGCCGATCATCACGCGCAACTCGTCCTACGGCCGCTCGCCCTACTCCCGCCGGCTGTCCGACTTCTCGGCGTCGGACTTCAGCCTGTCGATCCACGACCCGGGCCACCACCGGATGGAGAAGCTGGCGTTCCGGGCGCAGGCCAGCTCCTTCTGGCGGCTGGCCAAGATGAACTCGCCGGAGTGGGGCTACGCGCTCGTCGGCTCCGTGGGCTCCATGGTGTGCGGCTCCTTCAGCGCCATCTTCGCCTACATCCTGAGCGCGGTGCTGAGCATCTACTACGCGCCGGACCCGGGGTACATGAAGCGCGAGATCGGCAAGTACTGCTACCTCCTCATCGGCATGTCCTCCGCCGCGCTGCTCTTCAACACGGTGCAGCACCTCTTCTGGGACACGGTCGGCGAGAACCTCACCAAGCGCGTGCGCGAGAAGATGCTCGCCTCCGTGCTCCGCAACGAGATCGCCTGGTTCGACGCCGAGGAGAACGCCAGCGCCCGCATCGCCGCCAGGCTCGCGCTCGACGCCCACAACGTGCGCTCCGCCATCGGGGACCGCATCTCCGTCATCGTCCAGAACTCGGCGCTCATGCTCGTCGCCTGCACCGCGGGCTTCGTCCTGCAGTGGCGCCTCGCGCTCGTGCTCCTCGCCGTCTTCCCGCTTGTCGTCGGCGCCACGGTCCTGCAGAAGATGTTCATGAAGGGCTTCTCCGGTGACCTGGAGGGCGCGCACGCCAGGGCGACGCAGATCGCCGGCGAGGCGGTGGCCAACGTGCGCACCGTGGCGGCCTTCAACTCGGAGGCCAAGATCACCAAGCTCTTCGAGGCCAACCTGCAGAGGCCGCTCCGGCGGTGCTTCTGGAAGGGCCAGATCGCCGGGGGCGGCTACGGCGTGGCGCAGTTCCTGCTCTACGCGTCCTACGCGCTCGGCCTCTGGTACGCGGCGTGGCTCGTCAAGCACGGCATCTCCGACTTCTCCAAGACCATCCGCGTATTCATGGTTCTCATGGTCTCCGCCAATGGCGCCGCCGAGACGCTGACGCTGGCGCCCGACTTCATCAAGGGCGGCCGCGCCATGCACTCGGTGTTCGAGACCGTCGACCGCAAGACCGAGATCGAGCCCGACGACGTGGAGGCGGCCCCTGTCCCCGACCGGCCCCGGGGCGAGGTTGAGCTCAAGCACATCGACTTCTCCTACCCGTCGCGGCCGGACATCCAGGTGTTCCGGGACCTCAGCCTCCGCGCCCGCGCCGGCAGGACGCTCGCGCTCGTCGGCCCCAGCGGGTGCGGCAAGAGCTCGGTGTTCGCGCTCATCCAGCGCTTCTACGAGCCCACCTCCGGCCGCGTGCTGCTGGACGGCAAGGACGTGCGCAAGTACAACCTCAAGGCGCTGCGGCGGGTGATGGCCGTAGTGCCGCAGGAGCCCTTCCTTTTCGCCGCCACCATCCACGACAACATCGCGTACGGCCGGGAGGGCGCGACGGAGGCGGAGGTGGTGGAGGCGGCGACGGCGGCGAACGCGCACAAATTCATATCGGCGCTGCCCGAGGGGTACAAGACGTACGTCGGCGAGCGCGGGGTGCAGCTGTCGGGCGGGCAGCGACAGCGGATCGCCATCGCCCGCGCGCTGGTGAAGCAGGCGGCCATCATGCTGCTGGACGAGGCGACGAGCGCGCTGGACGCTGAGTCGGAGCGGTGCGTGCAGGAGGCGCTGGAGCGCGCGGGGTCAGGGCGCACCACCATCGTGGTGGCGCACCGGCTCGCCACGGTGCGCAACGCCCACACCATCGCGGTAATCGATGACGGCAAGGTGATGGAGCAGGGGTCGCACTCGCACTTGCTCAACCACCACCCGGACGGCTGCTACGCGCGCATGCTGCAGCTCCAGCGGCTGACGCACAGCGCCGGTGCGCCGGGACAGTCGTCTTCGTCGTCCAACGGCAACTAGCTAGCTAGCTTCTTGTTCGCTGAGAGACAAAAGAGGATCAAACGGAAGGGTGGTCTCTCATCTCATCTCATCTGGTCCGAGAGGATTATAGCCACGTTCGCTTCAGTTCACTCGAGTCGCTCGCTAGTGGTGGTGGCTAGCTCTACATTTTGATTTGGGTCTCTTAATTTTGGGGCGTCTATTTCGCATTCGCATCGCCCAAAAATTTAAAATTTGTGAAATTGAGTCGCTTTTTTTTCACCGTTGGATCAAGATCATACAGCTTATATATCTCCCTCTCCCACCTATATAATCCACTCTATCCTAACCCTAACTTACTCCACACCCGACTGCCGTCGCTGCCACCCCTCCCATTCCCACCGCCACCCTTCTTCTTCCTCTCCAGCCGGCGAGATCCCCACACGTTGCCTCCTAACCTATAACCCACCGGCCACCACCACCATTATATAATTTAATTATCCTCGTATTCTCTACTACGAATTAGTTGTGCATTTCACAGAGAGCACATGGATATGTACATTGCTAGCTCCAGTGTCGGTTCTCTACGAACTTAGCCTTGGAACCTGCAAGTTGAGCAAGCTCAATTCATTTTCAGCGAGTAAGTAATTTAACACTGAAATGTGGACTCAGACGAGACGAGCAGTGCAAGACACGGGACCAAGCGCCTGTGAAAACGCACATCAGAATGCACTCGACAAGATCCCAAAACATCTCTTCCTCCTGATATAGTGATTGATGCCTATGCCTAATTGCCTATGCTATGATCTCAGGAGCACCCTAGTATTTATTACTGACAATATATATGATGTCAACTCAGGAGCCCCGTATGACCCGGGATTTAGGAGGCCATCTTCTTCCTGATATTCATCGTAATGAAGTGTTGGTGGGTTGCTCTTGCAGCACTGCACATGAGTGTGTGCCCCCAACAGCAGCAACGGGAAGAGGAAGAGGAAGAGGAAGAGGAAGACGAAGACGGAGGAGGAAGAGGAAGAGGAATGGTGCACGCACGCACGCACGGTCCCTGACCCTAAGAGAACAAGGCAAGAGTAGTTATTATTGGTGGGTAGGGTCAGTTGGATTGGAGAGGCAATGAGCTGAGCTCTCTCTGGCCCAAATGCCACTGTCAAATCTGTCACATTCACGACATCTCTCCTTGTCCTTGCCATTCACCAGACGCTGTCCCTCCCTGCAGGCCAGTAGCTTCTTCGGGCCTGGGGGGGTACCAATCATGTACCATGGCGATGCCATCTAGTTTGTTGGATACTACCAACATGTCAATCAATTGGCCGCAAGGCCTGAGCCTGAGCCTGAGCCTGAGCAACGCAATACCTGAACAATTGCAAACGGATCAATCAATACTACTCCCATAGCCAGCCATTGCTTGGGATTAAAGATTGCCATGCTAATCATTTGGAGGTCTTGATCCGAAAGGATGAAATAATCCCTAAAGGTGATCTTTTCTTTTCCAGAGCCGGCCTGGGCTCCAGAAAACAAGAGCGGCACAGAGATCGATCTGGATTCTGTTCTACAGATGCGAAAATATATGTTGATGGATTTCTATCAAGTATTCCCTCGCTTCATTAGTCAGCTTTCTGAGCTTGTGGCAGCATGACATGATTTCATTGTATGGACGAAAACGACTCGACGAACCCGAGAAATGCAAGGGGATTCCCGTTGTAACAAGACAGGGCAGGGCGCATGCAGTTTGCTACTAGTATCAGCAAGGATTTATTTGTAACAAGCAGGCCTAGAGCACTGCTACTGCTATAGCAACTGACAAAAGGCAAGGTAAATGGCATCTCACGGCCAGTGGATGGATCGGTTTGGAGGCAGAATCATTCACCGTCTCTCTCAGCCTCTGTACGTGTGTGTGGTTTGCCGGCTTTACTGCTGTGTGCTAGGTTGCACCTACTCTCGAGCCAAGTCTGATGATACTCCATGCGATGCAACTAACGTACACAGGCAACCCAAATCCCGAAAAACACAGGCACAGATTGAATTGGCGTCTGTCTGTCTTATGGTACATGCCACATACCAAAAACAAGTGTTGAAACTACCAGCATGGCCCTACAGAACGAATGTCCTTCACTGAGGAAGCATGGCCATAGACACTAGAGAATTCCAAAATGGGCAAAAACTCATTGGGTGTGACAAGGAGATCCATACGCTTGTAAAGGCACAACCCTATGTGACCAACACATATACTTGTCTATGAAATACAGAGGCATTGCTGGGCGAGTCCCTACAGACATAGATAAAAAGAGAGAACCTACAGTCTCTATTGTCTGAGTCTGATGACAGCACGCCTTCCCCAACCACACACACACAAGAACAGCCAAGGTTACTTAACGATCAAAGCCCTTTGGTAAATAAGCCGATGCAAATAATTAACCATGGGCTGTAAAGTTATATTTCACAGTACAGTACAACCTGATAAGACAGATCATGTGCAGCTAAATCACAAAGACATTATTGTCACGAATGTTGATGGTGACTGATTTTCAAACGCAAGTTTGACAAAATGAGGCAGGCAAAATATAGTAACCAGTGACCTCTTAAAGTAACTCGTGGACCACAAAGCACCGTCTACTCCATTAACATTGAAACAAAGCAAGTACAGATGCATGGCAGGAAGAAAAACATAAAAAAAGGACTAAGAGGTTCACATGGACATGAGCTTCAGGCCATTGTCCGGCATTCCCATTCCAGCAGCAAGTTCAGCGTCAAGTTGTGTGTGAGGGGCTGGTCCAGACATTTGCTTCACCCTACAAGTATCAAACTGGCCGTGATTAGATACGGCAAACAAAATAGTAGATTAAACTGTGCCACTTTCACAACTCAAGACCTTTTCTATAGCTGATAATTCAGGTATTTCTATCAATGGGAACAGCATGCTGATAAGCTAGTATACTAGTCTTCAAGCAAAAGTTATTAGTACAGAATTGAAGACTCATTAGGTTATGCTGATACGTACCAACTACATGCAACATACTATGGGTCTTTCATCTAGCTGTAATTCTAAAAAAGTGGTCACTTGCGGCTAGTTGCATTACACTGTTCTGACCAACTACATTGGTCTAAGAATGTAAACCTGGCTCTTAAACATCTAAAACTCACGACATTCACACACGATTGAATCAAAAAGTCACTTCATCGAAATTGTAGGAGAAAATCTAGAGCAGAATCTCGTCTGTTCGGTTACAACATCATGCAACAAGGTACATATAAGTATGCAACTATATAAATCAGAAGTTTCTATATTTCTCTTAAGGAATCATGGTGGCTACAAACATATAGATACCTTACATTCTTCTTCAATTGAGTAGGGTCTGCGACGCTAGAATGTGCCGAACAACATGTTCATTCTCTCTGAACTAGCTTTCTATGCTAATGACTAGACTAAGACCAAGGGAATCACCTTTTCTTGTGGCGCTTTGAGCGGTAGTGATCCTCCTTCACACTCTCATTTGCAAAGTACCGACTGCAGTGACCACCATAACAAGTATTATTATAGGACGAGAAGAAAAGTAAGAGTTGTGTTGTTGTATGAGGAGTGCACTTCCTTACAAGCACATAAACAATGACACCATGATTCATCACCAGCAAGGTTGTCAGAATCTCGATTCTAGTCATACGATCCTACGTTTCTATGACCCAGATTGACTGTATCAATCCGATCTTATGGTAGAGTCTTAATTTGGTAGAATGTTAATATTACTATGATTCTAACAAAAAAAATGTAGGACTGTGATCAAAATTTTCATATGATGCTACCCGATTCTAGTGATTTATTATAAATAATTATATGCATATGTCCCTTTCATTGTAATTTTTTACTTTTTATTTCTTCATGTCCATTTGCATAAATAAGAAATGATCTTTCCTTTGCACTACATTTTGGTAAACAAAAGTTTCAAAAGTATAGTTTTAAAAATGTAGAAGTGTTAAAATACAAGGTATATTTTTTAAAAAATATTTCTCTGGTAGAATCAGATAGGATCTTAGATTCTACAATGATCATACGATTCGCGATCCTGCTGAACAACCTCCGATTCGATTCAGGATCGCGATTCTAACAACTTTGGATGGATGGGTGACCGGTGACGGTGCTGGTAGCAGTGGTAGGATAGGGTCACTCATTCACCGAGTCACTCTGGTCTGTAGCAAGCTTTACCATCGTCGATGGGACAAATGAAAGAAGGGAAATACATGCTCTGCCAAAAAAGTTCTAAAAGTTTAGTTTAAAAAATGTAGAGGCATTAAAATACAAAATAGATTTTTAAAAATGTTTGTTTGGTAGGATCAGATAGGATCTTACGTTCTATACCGATCCTACTATGCACGATCGTGCTGAAGAACTTCCGATTCGATTCAGGATCGTAACTATGACAACCCTATCACCAGAGTTACCTAGCTATCTCAATCCAAATCAAAGGCACAGCCCAAACCTCCCAGAAATCACAAGGGAAGGATTCATTCGCTATGGTCTATACCACAACTCACCTCAAACTCACTCGAGTAATATAAAGAGATATTACAGCTTAGTCTGACATATCAGCAGCAGCATATAAAATTTGTAGACAATTCATCAATAAAAAGGTAAGGATCTGTATAGAGCTCAGCCAAGCAAGACCATCACATTTTTTATGGTGTGATATGAAGGGAGGAAATCAGAGAAGATTGGTGGATTTGAGAAGCATACTCGCAATGGAGGCAGTAGAACTGTCCCATGCCGGGGAGGTCCTCGTCGACGGGGAGGTGCTTGGCGTCATCGGCGAGCTTGAGCAACTCGTCGTAGACGGCGTCGTCGGCCTTGAGGAGGAACTTGCCGCGGCGTGCCGTCTTGTGCGAGAGGCGGCGCTTCTTGACCTTGCGGTGCGGGCACTTGCCGCCCATCTGAGTCCAGTCCAGGCGGCGGCTAGGGTTTTGGTTGCGAGGGGAAACGAACCCTGCCCCTGAGCGCAAGAGGAAGACGAGGGGGGGCCTTGAAGTCTTCCAAATCACTAGGCCCAATCAAGACCCGTGTTTGATAGATCCTTGAACGTGTAGTTCCGAGTCTGGCTCGGCCCAAAATATATACTTTTTAGTAAAATACTATTATTTTAAATTTTTTAGAATAAATAATAATAATAATTTTTACCAGGTTTTTTTTGGTCTTCTGGTCGAAAATCCTGACCTGAGCCCGAAAAATTCAGGCCGAGCCACCCATGAACAGGTATAGTGTTTGCTACTAAGGCTTATGTACGCGATGCACCGTACATGCATGCAGACATCTGTCTATATATATATAAGTCGAGACCACAAATCTACTACCGTTAAAAAAGGGAAATATGCTAGAAATTATTTAAAAAAAGTCGATGGCAGGACTTTTATAGCTACTAAGGAAAAAAAAGGTATATGTTACAAATTTTCACAAAAAAATATTCGACCCTTAAAATTATGGACCCAGTTTTAATGATTTAGATTCAATACTTGTCTTAGAGATATACTAATTTGAAAAGGATCTTAAAACATCTAACCCTTATTTTGTGGAGCCTAATTTTAAAGGCTTAGATTCAATGGTTAGTTTATCTTAGATTTTATAGTTATCTTAGAGATATATTAATTTTAAAAAATATCTAACAACATCTAACCCTTGAATGGGTGGATCCTATAATTTTAAAGGCATAGAGATATATTATTATTTAAAAAGAGGGAAATAGGTAACAATACGTTTAATTCCAAGGTCAAGAGTGTAAATTTCTTGAAATACGTGTAGACTACACTAGCACGCAATAAAAATTTCTATCGTGTAAACCAGGAAGCTATGTGAGTAAGAGATCATATATCATTACTAGTAGATGCAAAGTGCAGCGGAAAAAGAGTTTGAGCAGTCCGGTCCAACGTCGCGCGCGTCGATGTAGTAGTAGTCGATTGTCCAATGTCCTTGGCTGCCGATTGTCTCATTCAGTAGCCTCTTGTGTTCCTTATGTATGTTGCAGATCGTCCTCGATTAGCGTAGCCGTGTCTTTATAGTATTCACACGTTCAGGGGTGGAACGTCGTGCTTTGGTGTGCTAGCACCAGCGCGCACGGCAGTGTCTTTGGGGAGGTGGTGGCTAGGGTTTTATTGGGTGGTGTAACATCCTCCCAAAAGCCCCACGCCTCCCATTATAAAGAGCAACTAATGGATCCTTACGTTAAAAGCTTATTATAACTCTTAACCATGTACGTATTATAATCGGATTTAAGCCACTAATAGATCCCATCCGAACTAGTTTATTCCAACCCATTAAGTTTGCGACTCTGTAGATTCATGCATAATTGGCCATGACCTGAAAACTAATTTTCGATCCACAAGTCGCTAGCGGTTCCTAGCAGGACATAGAGACTCCCGAATACACATAAAGATCATATATGACGAACCTTTATAAGCTCTTGTGATGATCCCTTTGCCTCACGATACCATATCGATCGAACTCGAGGTGAGAGACGTGTCATCCTATGATAGCTCGATCCTTCACTTGATCTTGTAGTGGATTACTTAGTTGTAGTTGATTCCTCAACCATATTCGATATGATCATGCACTCTCATATTCGGTATGATTATTGAAGGACCGAAATGGCAACAGAGGGGGGGGGGTGAATGGTGCCTTAAAAATTAAGATCTTCCCCTCTCAAGTATCCACACAGTAATTCAAAAACTTACTGTTAAACAAAAGGTGTGATGTGAATCAAATCCAAAGAGTTAAACAAAAAGGGTTGTTCTGTCAGAAATCGGAAGCTCCGATTCTACCTAGCGGTAGTTCCGGGGTTCAGTGCGGAAGTTCCGCCAGTGGTAGTTCCGCCGTGGACAATCGGAAGTTCCGATTGTCCTGACCGAAGAACAGTGCGCTCGGGTTTTGCCCAAAAATCCGAAATACTAAATCTTGAATGCTCTTCTCAGGTCAAGTTTCACAGGACATCATCCTAAACAACATCTTGACCTCATGGAGAAGAATCGCAAACAAAGATCCAACAATCAAAGCAAAAACGGATTTCTTGAGTATTAGGCAAGAAAGACCAAAAACCACAATAGACAAGATTCTCAGATTCTTAGCTCATGAAACTTTGAGGATATATTAGCAATATCAATACGACTCTAGATATCAAGTTTCATCCCATCTCATAAGAGGAATCAAAAGTTACACTAAAACCCTAGATATTCAACATGAACAGAGAGGGAATAAAAAGAGGCATAAACAAAGAACCAAAACCTCAGAGTTTCATTGATAGGAATCAAAAGATTACAGAGGAAAACACAGAGGAATGATTATACAATTTCAGTTCATCCTCTCCAACTCAACAAACTCTCCAAAAGCTCTTTTGCTAAAGCTAACCCTAATTTTCTCTCTCAAAAAGTTCAACCCTAACACCAGGGGTTCACCTCTATTTATAGCCCTGCGCCTAGTCCGATCACCTCGTGTCTCGCCACGACTTCGTCTCGATGTTCTGCAGTCAACACAGACAAAAACACATCACATAGCATTGCCCAATATCATAGCATCAATATTTGAACAAGACTCAAACTCATACAAACTTCAAATCACAAACTATCCTTCTCTGCACAGTTCTGTACACAATCGGAAGTTCCGCACTTACCATTGCGGAAGTTCCGATTTCCGGAACGTCCGCACTTGTCAGGATTATCGGAAGTTCCGCGTTTACCATTGCGGAAGTTCCGATTATCTAACGCCCACACTTCCGCATTTTCAATTCGATTTTCGTCACAGAGGAATACTCACGTCAGTATTATCGGACAAACCGCGTCCCCAGGTGCGGAAGTTCCGATTACTTCAACCGAACACATTTCCCAGATTAATCGGACGTTCCGCTTTCCACAGTCGGAAGTTCCGATTATATGAACTTCCGCTACATACATGGCGGTAGTTCCGTTTCTCCTGTTTCATCACAGAAACAGTACAAACAGAGAGACTCAACTCTCAACCTATTCAACAAGTTGTCAAATACTCATCACTCACAATGGAGGACCTCTCACATGGTCTCTCAATTATGCACTCTTTTAATCCTACCACATCGAAGGGCCCAGAGATATCTCTCCTGTTAAATAGGAGGGGCAAATTCCATCTTAACCGCCCCACATTCCTCCGCATGTTTCATAGTAAACCCGAAAGTTACCTTTACAACTACTTATTTATGGAGTATCGTTTGGCAACCCCTAAGTAGATTATTACACGTGTAGGAAACCATGACGACCTCATGTATAATAATACAGCGTACACTATGTATGAGACCAACTGATGACACTTAAGAATATAACAATTATCGGAGTGTTTCAAAGCGGGTCAATAGATCACTATGTTCTCCAACGTACGTCCATATTATTGATTTGATATCTCATATCCATAATCTGTTAAACGTGATCATCAATCAATACATGTGTTGATCTATAAATGGTAAGTGTCTGTGTCCCACATGATGACACAAGACCACATATTTTTAGAATGACATCGTAAATATAAATAGAGAGTTTCACGAATATATATATATATATATATATATATATATATATATATATATATATATATATAGTGCTTATTTGTAATTCAATGCTAAGGTGTTAATACCAATCTTGACCGTTGGAGGTGGGAGCATGCACGGTGTTTAACGAAGACGCATTAATGAAGGTGCATTGAAGGTGGGAGCATGCAAAGTGATTAAATGATTGTGAGACCCCGGTTTATCGGGCTTGTAATGCTTAACCATCCATTCGGTCCTAGCATCACAAATCAGATAATCCGAGACTCGAGACATGTATACTTCCCAGAAATGCAGTATACACACCTCCTTACAAAGTTCATGCATCAATTCCATTCATTCACATAGAACCGAAGCAAGAAACAGAACAGAAGTTAACATAAATAAAAAATAGATATTACAAAAGAGAGGCCGACCGGCCAAATACATATACATAGACAAAATAAATAAACAGCGGAAGCAAAAGTGCCATAAGATGGCCATAAATAAAAGAGCCGACCAGTGTGCCCTTAACCCACAAGGCAACCGACCGGACCGCCAAGCTAGTCGTCGAATCCACAGCACATTTCACAAAAGTGAGGCCCTTGGGGCTCACCTTCTTCCCTCAGAATAAAGAGCCCAAAGAAAGCCGGGTGAGTACTTTGAATGTACTCGCAAGACTTACGTGTAGAGTAACAGACCTGTACATAACTATATGCAAGCTTTTTGAGTGGAGGCTGTATGTTTCATTTTCAGCACAAAGCAAACTTTATTTGCAATAATGTAGTACATTTAAAAGCAGATTAACAAATCCATTTTTAATGTTCAAATAATCGCAAAAGACAACAATATAACAGTAAATAGAAGACAACAACAGTCCTGGAAGTGACTAACCCATTAGTCACCACAACAATAACATGAATTACCCATTCATACCACCCATGTCAAGTTTTAATTTAAAAGGTTGAAGTCTAACTCTTGCAAAACCTAACCAAGCGTGTCCATAACCTAGGACGAGGCTATTCGAATAGTTTTATCCTGCGCAGGGTGTACCAATGTACCCACACGCTGCACCGCCTTTTGCCAAGCTATTAAGCACACTTCCTTAGGTGTGCTTACACATAAGTCCTACGAGACATTTCCAATATTGTGTGTTACCCCACGAGCCGCCCGTATGGATAGAAACACATACGTTGTGTCGGAGTCGCCGTAAAGCCTCGGTCAACTACCCTTCCCAGGTAAAGCCTTGGACAACTACGACGCTCCTCGAGGTGGAGAGCCTACCCGGAATCTCCACCACCGCACACCCAACACAAGAACACGACCACATATCATGTTTCACACAACACACACAACCCCCTTCCTGCGACTCGGAGATAACACACGCCAAAGTACTTAGTCAAGAGAGGTCTCATATCCCTCTCGCGTGGTTAGCACGCAAAAATGCTTGGAGAGTATGACACAAGATGTTCGGTCCTTGTTGACTTAGGCAAGACATCCACAAACCCAATAACCCACCTCCGACCACTTGCCCAAGTCCAAATCAGTTTTCCATTTTTAGATTTTGACTTTACAAAATAACAAAGCACAAGTGCTGGTCGTAATGACATAATACATAAGTGTGTGATCAAGATCATCGACTACAATCGATGGTCGCCCAGTACTACCGAAACTAAGCATTTCTAAGCAATGTCAAATCGAAAGCTACTAAGTGACCAGAGTCCATCCATCGAACTCCGACCACAGCAAATAACCTAAGCTCATGGTAGTAGAGGATAAACGAGTCCTACAGATTATGCAGCTATAGGATACTAACCATAATTTGATAACAAAATAGCAATGCATACATACGAGTTGAAAATAATATATTAGACTTGAAAAATAATGGGATTAACATGATCAAACTGCTTGCCTGTTTGCTGCGGGTCAAGATGAAGCTGGGGATCACTTATGTTGTCAATGTGCTCTTCGGATCCTAACGAGAAAGCGAAGAGCAACCAATAAGAACGAATAAAACACAAAGACTCAACAGCCAACTTTCTCAAAAATCCTGAAAATTTTACAGTAGCACAAGAGTAATTCATAAAGAATTTAGCAACAAGAACCGATTGATTTGGATTCTTATTGCCAAAGATACGACCAAAAGAAGGTCTTACGACCAGGTAGTGGTCGTAGAAAAACCTACGACTATGACATAGTCGTAGCAAGTCTTACGACTAAGTTCAAGCCGTAGAAGAACTTACGACCAGTTAAGGGTCGTAGGAGAACTTACGACTAGATACAAGCCGTAATAGAACTTACGACTGGGTACTAGTCGTAGAAGGACTTATGCCCATGGCATAGTCGTAGTAAGACTTACGACTAGGTACGGTGACTGGTCGGAAGTCCGACCACGAGGTAACGCCTCCCGCACGCTTTGCCGGAGGCTCGGCGGCGTCTCCGACCACAGCGGTGCCAGCCAAGGGCATGGATGAGTGTCTAAAAAGTTGAATGGTTCGACCGGCGGCCAGTACTGGTCGGAGTATGGCTGCTACGGTGGTACGACCACGGAGTGCGGCCGAGTAGGTATGGCTCGGGAGAACTCTCCGAACGGACCATACCCAAAAGAACAACGAAAACACCTAAGCTCCTACAGAGCAATGCGAACTTACCTGCGCTGAAGAACGACCAGAGACCCACGGAGTGGCTCCAGCGACGAGTAACCAAACGGCGGCGGTAAGGTCCTCACTAGGCCACAGCGACCTGAGCAAAGAGAGAACCAAACCGAGCGAGGGTTAAGCTCCAGAGAGTAAAGGGGGAGCAGAGGGGGCAAAGACTTGAAGAGGAAAAACCCCCGCTGCACCGCCTTCCCCGAAGCTCCACACTCAACGATGGCGGTCGAGGAGATCGCGTGGAACTGCAGCTCAAGCAAGCGGGTGAGTGCTAGCTGGAGTTGCGGAAGTGCTAAAAGAAACTAAGGGTGAAGCAATGGTGCTTAAATAGCCGGGGATGGCAGAGAGCAACGGCCGGGTTTTCCAGTCGGGTCAACACTGCCATGAGAGCACTTGAGAGCGATGGGAGCAGTTGAATCATGACCTTCTGAGGGAGGAGCGCGACAGGCATTTAATGCGCGCAGAGCTAGCCGTTTAAAGGTGGCCATAGAGTGGATCGCGCGCCATCGCTTTTCTCTCTGCGCACGCCATGGCAGGGCTCACGCGCGCGCGGACAGAGGAAGGAGACGACTCGTTGGTCGTCGGATTGAAATCGAACGGCTGGGCTAGATCGAGCGGATAGAGACGATCCCAGCGTTCGGTTGGTCGAAGACCGTTCGATGCTGATCCAACGGCTGAGTTAGGTCGGGTGGTTTAAAACGACTCCATCGTTCGGCTGGTCGAAGACCGTTCGATGCCAATCCAACGGCTCACGACCCTAGCGCCCAAACGACCGAGTTGGCACAGTTAGTGGACTGGACCGAGTCAAATGGCTCGAGCCCGAGTCCGATTCGAACCTACGGAACAGTGTAAACCAGTTAGGGTTTGAATCCTAACATCTGATTTTCGAGGAATTATTTGAGGTAGCAAACAAACTCCAAAATTTATGAAATTTTAACTGGAGCTTGCTGACTGCAGGAGAAACCTCCCATAAAATTTTTCGGGAATTTTCATGCACTGGAACTTTCTCCAGAATTTCCAGAAGAGGAGAAATAGTATTTGACCAATTTTGACTTGCCTTCAAAAATTATCAAATCATTTCTAAAAATCATGAGATAATTCAGAGGTGTTGCCAAGCCTCCCTAGAACTCAGGAGAAATATCTCCCAGGGTTTGGCACGAGATCTATGCCAAGGAGGTTTCTGATTAGAGTCGAAAGGAGATTTGATTGTGATTTCCATAATTCCTTAATTAAGAATTACAGAAATGATCAATGACTTCAAGATGCAAGAAAAGTTTTAATTTCCTTGTATTTTCTTACATTTGGAACACAAATCCATTTTCGGGATGCTACAATGATTTAGAGGTGAGAGCCCGCATTAATCTTGGTTGTTCAATTCAGATCCAACGGTCAAGATTGGTGTTAGCATCTTAGCACTGAATTACCCATTAGCACTAGATACGTTCCACACACACAGATATATATATATATATATATATATATATATACACACACACGATTGCCTCTATGTCATATCACCGACAATATAAGGAAAGATATATCAAAATAAATTTTGCTAATTAAATATGCAATATAATATTAGAAATTCAAATTTACATAGCAAAATATAGATTTTAATATTTGGGTTTGCGTAGTAAAGTTATGCCCCACTAAACCGCACAGTTGCGCGGCCCCAGTGGGTTAGTTAGAGGAACACGAACAATAAAACATGCCGAGCGGGTTTACTCCATTATCGTGGGATCGGGAAGTTAGTACATGCACTGCATAGTCTGCAACTCTGCACATTGCACCCAGCTGTCATCAGTGACGGTGGATAGAGATGGTTCACCCAGCAAGCTCAAGGAATTAATGCTCATCTGCCTGTACTATATCGATCTTTCCTCCTTTCTTGTTCCGATAGCAGCCAGGTACTAGTTGTCGTCAAATTGCACTGTGGTCTTCTGATATAGTCAGTCCTCCTATCTCATATCGTTAATTACACTAGTCAGCAGCAAGTATTAATAGCACTGCCAGCGCTACTCTTTTGGTTCAAACTCCAGTCCAGAGCCCAGAGGGGGTTCTGAAGGAAGTACTACTTCAGATGCACAATATTAGCCAGGGGAAAGGGAAACTGAAGTAGCAAGGGATGTGAAATCCACTAGCCACTAACTATGTGGCTTAACAGAACCGGCCAGTGGACATGCATGCATCTGAATCTGATGGATCACCAAATTCCAATGTAGTACATCTGCAGGTCAAGTCTGCAGAAAACCTCGGATTAAGCCGCGTGTGGTCGTCGTCTTCTCCATGTGTATGGCGCAGATGCAATGCGGTAGAGTTCTTCAATTCGTAGCCTCGTCAACTCAAGACGGGTTGATGGGGGGCGTGGCCTTCTCGTCTCGTTGGTGCCTTCCTGGCTTCGTGTTCGTGGGGGTGTCCGCTTTGTCGGTGTCGGACTGGACAGTTTGCCTTCGCCTCAATTCGTACTTTGTTTGCTTCATTGGCACTTGTCATGTCGGTGGAGTAGCTTCGCCTCGTTGGTGCTTGGCCGTACACTTGTAGAATCGTTGCTGGTGTAGATGGTGTTAGATATTATTAATCTTGTTGTTGCATAATAATTTGACCCCTAAAGTTTGTCAGGGAGTTCATGGCACTGCTAGGTTTTCGGGGTTGTCTATCCATCTTCCATAAAAATTTGGCTGATTTAGCTCATAAAACCAGTCACTTTTTCAACCACACGATCTCAACTCAACAGTTCATATCTTTCCCTCTATTTCTATACAAGCCAAGCTCAACGCTAACCCAACCTCATTCCCCATCCCCTTCACGGACCGCCACCACCCCATCCCCTCTGCCCCCCCCCAATGCCGGCGAGGCCCGCTGGCCCCACCCCAGCCACTAGCCCACCACTACCGCCTCCTCTTCCTCCACCAGCACAACCCACCTCCTTTGCTAGTTGATTCCCGTCACCCCCACAAACCTCCACCGCCCTCCTCCAACCTGCGGCCGGCGGCGCCACTGCCACCTCACCGCCCCTCCCTCCCCCTATAGCTGAGCCCTGTTGAACCCAAAACCTAACCTAGTGAACTGCAGCCTTAATCCGGTAAAGCCCCGCCCCTAACTCGCCGCCGCCATCGGAGAAGACGACGTCACCGGTTGAAGCACGAATCTCTAAGCAAAATCGTAAGGTTGGAAATTTGACTGTTTTTCCACCAAAAAACATACAACAGTTTTTTAGCAACTCCGTTTTCCCTTTTGTAATCACGAGTTCAGTTAAGTATAATAACAAAACAGGAGAAAGGAGGCTAGGCAGTTAGCAGCGTCACCAACCTGGTTGTGTGTGTGTCAAACACAAGAGAAGAAGGAAGCTATGAACAAATCCTCTCCGGGAGCTATCCCAATAGATGGAGTAGACGTAGTCACCGTCGCTCGGCTCGGTAGGCAGTGATGGTGCTTGATGGAGACAAATCTTGAGAGATTGATGAGACGACATAGTATCTTGAGTGCATGTAGCGGTGCGGGCAGGCGTTACAATCACCGGAGTGTGTGTCACCATGTAGAGGCTACGAGAGGTAGGCGGAGGTCGGCGCTGGTATGTTGACATGGTCGGCGGTTGTAGATGTTGGAAATATGCCCTAGAGACAATCATATAGATGATGATATTTCATTATGTTCATGATTTTGATAATATGTTATCGTGTTCCTTGAATGAATCATTTGTTATAGATCAATAAGTATGTGACTTGTTGGTGGAACTCTTTAACTTATATGATGTCATTCTAAATGTATCCTTGGTCAGAGGTCACTGGTCGGAACACCAATGACTCTATGACTAGCACATGTATTGATTGATGACCTGGTTTCACCGGTCATGAATATGGGGATATCGAATCAATAATGTGAGCACATGTTAGAGAACATGGGGTTGGATAGACCCATCATTGAGACACTATTGAGATTGTTATGAATCTATGTGTCATTAGTTGGTCTCAAGTAATGATGATGTATAATCCTTAGACCTGAGATCAGCATGGTTCCCTACATGTGTAATAGCACTCTTAGGGGTTGCCAAACGCTACTCGTAACTGAGCAGTTATAAAGGTAGCTTTCGGGTATGCTATGAAACATGCGGAGGGATGTGACTGGTCGAGATGGGAATTGTCCCTCCTAACATAACAGGAGAGATGTCTCTGAGCCCCTCGTGGTGATCGGATAAAGAAAGTGCATGGCCATGCCGCTAGTGGTCGAAGTGTCGACCACATGAAGTTCTCCGACGCTCGATCGATAAAGTATTGAATAGTCCATGGATGATACCATATCTCACCTGGAGTTCAACCAGATATCGTGAGGCAAAGGGAGAATGCATGAGTAGGTCGCTTAGTTCGATCAGTTACAGACTGGTCGTATGGAGATACAATCTGGTCGTAGATTGATCGAACATAATCACAGAATGGTAAGAACCTGGTCGTAACGAGTTACGAACTGGTCATGACCAAATACGATCTGGTCTTATGGAGATATGAACTGATCGCATGTGATGAGGACCTGGTCATATATCATATTACATCAAGGTTCGACCACTATTCTATGTGTATTTGGAAATTGTTATGTGCTGCTAGGTACCGCTAACAACTGGTGATCGGAAATGAGTTTCCGAGTCATAACTTATTGCACATGAACCTGTAGGGTCGCACACTTAAAGGGCTAGGATCTGTTTTTGGATGGTGATCCTAATTCGTATAGGCCACGAGTTCCTAATGGACCTCAAGTTCGAGACCCATCATGGATGCCTATATAAAGAGGGGCGGTGGCATGGGGTGAGGGAGAGGATGATCTTTGAAGAACTCCCGAAACTCTAATAGACACGCCTTCTCAACCACGCTGCCGGTGCTAGCACTCCAGCATGTGGTGATCATGCCCCGTACGTGTGGATACCTCGGAGGTGTTGTTGCGAAGCATCAGCACTGGGACGATCCGCGACTCGTGACAATCAACAGAGTCGGAGGAGAAGTCGCGTGGTGAGTACGACGACTCGAAGGAGCAGACGCGCGGCGAGTGCGACCACTCGAAGGAGGAGACGCGTCGTGAGTACGACTGCATCAACTTGCTACAACGACTCTACTTCTGCTACGAGTCGGCACGTTTAGCGGTAATTTCATGATCTATTACTAGCGGTGGTTCCTTGTTTGCGCGGTACATTTTTGTTTGTACTATCGTAGTATTGCCGCGTTCCCCAACAGTGGTATCAGAGCCATGTCGTCTGGTTTTAGATTCGGATTGGTCACATATTGTGATATGTGGCAGTTATAGATGTGATCTATTTCTATTTCTGCTGGTCGATTTGATCATCCATGCTTTTTGTGGTAAGATGGGTTTCTTATTCGTTATTCCGTGATCATGCTTGCATGATCGTATCACAACATGCCTCTATTGGTCAGTTTTCGCCATCAGGGCAGACAGTGATCGTAAATCCATTGGAGCACGCGAAGATCAATGCGGATGTTTTATTGCGCTTGTTCACGATCACATTGCTTGATACTCCTACCGGTCGGAATTCCGCCATCGGAGTATGCCGCAGTGTGTGGTCGTATTAAGGCAATGATCAGATCGGTTCGGAATAGGGTTAATATGATTAATCTGATGATTTCCAAGGCTCAGTTTCGTGAATAAGATACATGTTCCAGAAAAGATTTCGAGCGTGCTGCCCCTTCGAATCATTTGTAAAACACATTTGCAAAGTATAGTCACATGCTACAAGGATTAAATGCATAGCCTCAGTTATTTGCAAAATACATTTGTAAATAATAGCATCATGTCACGAGAGCTAGAGCAAGCAAGATTGAGATATCAACACATGATGAGACGCAACCTACTAGACAAGACCCCTCTTAATAATGCGACAACCTATACTAGCAATCCATTCTTCCAACCAAACACATGCGAGCGGCAGATTCAAGCGCACGTGCGGGTGGCCAGCAGTACGGCTTCGGGCGGTGCGACTCCAGGCTGGCGCGATACGATGCAGTTTCGGGCCGATTGCCATGCGCGAAGGGAAGGAAAAAAATCATGTATTATTCATCCAATGTATAATCTACAGTTCGAACGATCACCTTGTAGATAAACGTAGAATCACTTCAAACAATGCAAGAACAAATAGTAGATTGAACACATAGAGAGACAAAAGTGTAGGGGGTATTCTTCTCCTTTATTTCCTTTATCAACCTTTTATAATGACTAGCACCTCTATTTATAGTCTACAGACTGCAAGGGTTTTCGATGGGGCGTTCAACCATGAGTCGCTGCTGGGCCAATCCCATGGTTTCCTAATAAGAACATCTCCCGGGGATAGAATCAATTATCTCATTCCTTGAAGATATAGATTATCGTCAGGATCCACGTCTCAACTGCGTCCTTGTTGATATCCTCTTCTAGCTCTGCGTCTGCGTCCGCGTCGTTAGAGTCCGTGGCTGATCTGTGGGCTCAGCATGAAGTTCGATCCATACATGCATGTATTTCTCTCTAGGATTCTGGCTAGTGTAACATCCCCAAGTGATGTTACCAATTTAAAAATAATAAAATTATTGTTTTTAGAGAAATAAAATAGTTTTCAATGCTTTTTCTGAATTTTCTAGTTTTTCAAAAGTCAAAAATAAAGTTTATTGAGTTTCTGGGTTTACTTTGGATTTAAAGTTAAAAAGAAAAACCTTTGTAATTTCTTGAATCTTCTAGTATTTTAAAAGGTTTTTCCTGTTTTTCAGAAATTAAAAATAATTTATGTGCAAAATTAAAAGCTAACTTTAAGTTGAAAATAATTTTATTAACTTCACAATAAGTTATGAAATTTCTCTATAATTTTTAAACTCTATTATCTATTTTCTTATAGACTTTTTGGTTTTCTCGTATTCCTGTAATTGGAAAAGTATTAAAAATCCATAAAACATTTTTGGGATAAAAGTCTCCCGCTGGCCCAGCCAACCTGCGCTGCAGCCTCCCTCAAGCGCTTCCCACACGACAACGCATCCAGGTTCTTCCCCTCATCTGGTGCATTCCCCTGCCTCTTGCCTTTCCCCTTGGCCGCTCCCCATTGCCACTTAGGTGCATTGCGCACGTGCCCTGCGCCCTACGCCGCCCCTCGTGCCCAGCTCCATCCCCCTGCCTCCCCCCGGTTCTTCCCCTCCATTGGCTATATGAGCATCGGTGAGCCTCCCTTGCCCCTCCACCCTCCCCCCTCCCCCCTCTCTCGCCTTCGTTTGCCGGATTTTCGCGCTCCAAGTGCCTCGATCGAAGCTCTCGCCGCCGATGATTGTGCCGTGTACGGTGGAGCCCTGCCACCATCGACCACATCCCCGGCTTCATTTCGCGACTCTGTGTTCTACGTGGTGCTCCCCTTCCCTCGCCCCTGTCACCGCCGGAGCATCGTTGCCCCCTGTGCCTGCCGCCGCTGTGTGCATCGCCGCTGCTGACCAGACAGTCGAAACCTTCTTCGATCAAGCAATTGAAACATCCTTCCGACCAAGTAGTCGTGAAGTCAAACCTCCTACGACCACTTTCGATTAGCCACTCGTTTTCAATCACTCACTGGGTCTCTTTCCATCAGACCCTCCGACCAGAATCTCCCACTCTCTCTTCTCTGGATCTCGGTTGAATCCTTCGGATGACAGTGGGCCCCCACGTGCGGTCCCGAAAAACACGGTCCAACAACCGGCTCTAGCCGTAGCATGCACCTAGCTGGGATTATTTTTGTTCAATAAAAGGGTCAAAAGAAAAAGACCAACGTAGGATACTTTGGGGAAAGTACGAGTAGTACTGTATGTATTCTTTGGTACTATTGGATGGGACGGTAAAGATAAGAGTGCCGTGCTCCCGCCGCGTTAGGCTAATGCAAAGGGATCCACTTGCTATATTTGTTTACATGCATACATAGAGAGGGTAGAGCATGGCTGTTGTTTGGCATTTTAATCCAAATTATAGTACAGATGTTCAGAACCGACGTACTACAGTAATGATTCCTGATTAATTGTGGAAGCTAAAAGAAAAAGAGGCAGATGTTGTAGGTATGGATCAACAATTCACCGCTACATGCACCAGGTAGGTACCACACTTGGTTGGAGATGGCGCGGCAGAGGTAGAAGAAGAAGAAGAAGAAGCAGCACCAGGTAGGACTCCCCATGCAGCATGGAGCTGCTAGCCTAGGTATCCATGTACGTATATGTGTTGTACTTGTACACAGCTGTACGTACAGCATCAGAGCCTGCTAGATGGTCGTCGGCGTGCCGGCGTCGCTCCTCGTCTCGGTGGGGCTGTAGAGCGCCGAGCGGTTGCTCCTGGGGCGGTTCTCCTCCAGCTGCCGCACCACCTCCGCCATGCTCGGCCTCGCCGCCGCCACCGGCGCGCAGCACCCCATCGCCAGCTTCAGCGCCTGCACCAGCCCCTCCTCCGCGGGGCTCCGCACCCCCTTCGCCACCTCCGCGTCGAACACCTCCATCGTCGTCTCCTCGAGGACCGCCACCTTCACCGCCGACGGCAGGTCCATCCCCCCCGAGGCCGAGGGGGACGGCCTCCTCCCCATCAGCAGCTCCAGCATCAGTATCCCGAACGCGTACACGTCCGTCCGCGGGCTGCACCTCTTCATCGACTGCAGCTCCGGGGCCTTGTACCCGTCCGCCTTCGCCGCCGCCAGCACCGCCTCCGCCGCCGACGGCACTAGCAGCCGGTCCAGCGCGTGCTCGGCGAGCCTCGCCACGAAGAACTCGTCCACCAGCACGTTCGACGACCGCACGTTGCCGTGCGCGTCCCCGTGCCCCGCGTGCAGGTACGCCAGCGCGCGCGCCGCGCCCAGCGCGATCTTGTGCCTACGCGCCCACGTCAGCGTCGGCCTGCCCTCCCCAAGAGTAAGGCCGCCGCCGTGGAGGAGGTCGTGGAGCGTCCGGTGGGGGAAGTAGTCGTACACGAGCAGCTTCTCGCCGCGCCTGCCCTGGTAGAAGGCCCGGAGCGGCACCAGGTTCTCGTGCCGTGCGCGGCCGATGCGCCGCACCACCGGCGCGCACGACGCCGCGTCCCTGCAGCTGCCCTCGCGCAGCAGCCGCAGCTCGATGTTGCCGCCGCCGTCCGTCAGCTTCGCCTTGTACACCGTGCAGTAGCTCGCCTTCTCCACCACCTGCCCCGTCGCGTTGAGCACCTCCTCCAGCGTCAGGTGCTCCCCACCCTGGAACACCGCCAGCTTCCCCTCGCCGCCCTCGCCGCCTTCGTCCGTCTCCACCCCCTCCTCCGCCGCGCGCCTTACCCTGTTCCGCCTCCACCTCCCCTGCGCCCACCCGATGGACACCGACGCCACGACCACGGCGCCGGCCATTAGCCCGATGACCATCCCGGCGATGCCGCGGGAGCTGAGGCCCGAAGGGGATACGCACTGCTGGCCCAACGGTGGGCCGCACAGCGACGGGTTGTTGCCATGGAACGACTCCGCGGTGAAGGAGGAGTCCGCGAAGCTCGGAGGCAGCTGGCCGGAGAAATTGTTGTAGGAAAGGTTGAGTGTCTGGAGGCCTCTCATCCCGGCGAGGGAGTCCGGGATGGATCCCGAGAAGCGGTTGCCACCGAGGTCGAGGCTTTGGAGGCCACGGAAGCCTGTGAGGAAGGACGGGAAGTCACCGGAGAAGCGGTTGGCGCCGAGGTCAAGAAGGCGGAGGCGGTCGCAGGTGGTGTTGGGTCCCGCCGGCGTGGGGATAGCTCCGGTGAGAGCGTTGCCATGGAGGCGGAGGACGGTGAGGCGGTCGCAGAGGTTCCAGATGGAGGGCGGGAGCACGCCGGAGAGTGCGTTGCCGGCGAGGTCGAGGTCGGAGAGCGCGGGCGCGTTGCCGAGCTCGAGGGGGATGGGCCCGGAGAGGGAGTTGGCGGCGAGGTAGAGGGAGGCGAGGGCGGAGAAGGCGCCGAGGTCGGGCGGGAGGCAGCCGGCGAGGGCTGCGGCGGGGAGGCGGATGGAGACGAGGAGGAGGGTGGGGTCGTCGGCGAGGGAGAGGTTGGCGCGCGCGGCGGCGGTGTGGCATGGAAGGGGGTGTCCGGCGGGGGTGGACCAGCGGAGGCCGCGCCAGAGGCAGAGCGGCGTGGAGGCGTTCCAGGTGGCGAGCTGGGCGTTGGGGGTGGTGGCGGCGCCCTGCAGCGCGGGCTTGACCTTGGCGAGGAGGAGCGCGATGTCGGAGGGCGCCGCGAAGGGGAGCAAGAGGAAGAAGAAGGCGAGGAGGAGGAGGAGGCAGTGAGGTAGGAGTGCAGCTGGAGTATGCATCTGCATCGGCGGGCGGGGAAGCTAGCTAGCTGGTTGCTCAAAGTGAACAAGTGTCTGGCTGTTGACGATGCCTTGACGGGATCGAGAGGAGTAGTTGCTACTCCGTGAAGCCGAGTAACCAATATAAAGCTAGCTAGCTAGCTCTGCTTGAGGAGCTGCGACTGTGGAGGATGTGGGACAACAGCTAGCCAGCCACTCAGTCTTCTTTGAATGTTCCTTCTTTCTCGCTAGCTTATCTTTCCGTTCCACACACACACGCACGCTCCAGAGACTGAGAGAGAGAGAGGGCAGTAGTAGCACGGAGCACGCACTGGGAGGGCCCCGGTAAACTGCTTAATGCTCACATGTTGATACGGATAAAAAGTATATATCGAAACAATATATAAATTTATACAGATGTAGTTAACAGTCTCTCTCTCTTTTTCTCGGACCAAAAGAAAACCACCAAGATCTCCGGATCCAATCCAAAGAACAATGAATACCATCAATGGTATCGAGGCGAGAAAAGAACGAACGAAGATCCGAAAAGAAAAGAACCGAAACCCTAACCCTAGATCTAAAACGGCGGACTTACGGCCGTTTGATAGTCGAGCGAGCCGTGAGCTCGCCGTCATCGTCGCCGGCCATGCGGTGAGACCGGCCGAGCCGTGGGCTCGCCGTCGCTCCAAAGCCGACCGCGTCTTGGCGCGGCCCGACGCTTGAAAGCGGCCGACATGAGCCGCTGACGGCGACGCTGCCTCCAGTGGAGCGCAGCCGGCCGAGAGAGGTCCGCGGCGGCGGCCGGCTCCTTTCTTCTTCTCGCGTCTTTAAGCCGCTCGGATCGGCGAGAGGGAAAGGAGAGAATGAGGGTTAGGGTTTGAGGCGGCCGCCAGACGCGTTTTTTATTACGGAACGCCGCTCGGTAGTCCGATCCGAATCGGACGGTGAGATTGCCGAGGCGGGCAGCATGACCGTTGCGAAATCACCGTCGGATGCCCATCCGACGGCCGAGATTGCATCGCGAGCGCGAGGCCTTGCGGCCGCGCAATCTCCGCCGTGGGCGATGAACGAAGAATGGGCCAAAATTATCGTTTGAACAAAGAAATTCAAGAAAATTGAATTTAATTATTTCGAAGTATTATTTGGATGAATTTGATAGAAAATTGAATAAAATCTCAGAAATTTTTGCACCAACGTGTTATTTTCCGAGATTAAATGTATACAATCATAATGCTTCGAGAATGAATTATTTTAGAATAATTTTATGTTTCATTGCAAAAGTTAAATGTTGATAATTCTTTTAATTAAATTCAACCAACGAGAGAATTTAATTTTTTAAGAATTGTTGTGAATTATGATATTGTTATTTCGACCAACGTTGATAATAACAAAGATTATAATTTTAATTGATGATTTTATGCATTGTTTCTATTTACGCAACGGTGATATAGATTTAATGTATAGATAAAATTGATTTAATTGTATGTCGTATTTTTGACCAACGTTGGAAATAAGGCATATAATTTTCTATTACGTTCTCACTTTATTTGAACTAAATTTTGATGGATACAACTTGATGGGTTGTATCGAGAAATCCCACCTCAAAGGAGATAATTATGGAGAGTGGAAGAAAAAATAGACTTAGCGTTTATCTTGGTGAGGTGGACTGGTCCTCACTACAAAGACGACCCATCGAGCCTATGGCACTAGTGAGGATCAAAATGAGGATGATATTGCTTGGCGAGAAAAGACAGAGGATCAAGCTCCCTTACGGATGTCTTATGACCTAGAGCATAAGAATGGACCACACCAACAAGAAATGTATGGTCGTGATAAAGAACACGATTGAGCCTGCAATTGTGGGCTCAATCGCAAATATGACACCGCACTGTAATACCTTGAGAAAATAAAGAGTCGGTTCATCGCTCTTCAAAGACATATGCTACACAACATTAAGCGACTTGTGACAGAAAGATACTCTGTGGTGGCGGTGGCATAAGAGAACACATACTAAGGATGAGCTACTTGGCATCCAAGCTTAAACCAATGGATTTGGCCTCAAGGATGAGTTCCTTATTCACTTGATTTTTGCTTCCTTGTTAGGAAAAGTTTGACACCTTTGTTGTCAACTACAACATGCAACCGATAAATGGGACTCGAGAAAGTGCATAGCTATGTGTGTACAAGAGGAGGAAAGAATTAAATCCTCACATAGTGGATCTATCAACTATGTGAAGGATAACAAGAAAAGAACTTCAACGAGACCTCCTTCTCAAGGAACAAGGGAAAAGCATCCGTCCATCACCTCAGCGTAATAAATTTGTTGTAGACAAAGATCGGTGTCTTCATCAAGAAGAAGACCTGACACTACAAGAAGAACATCCCCGATTACTTAAAGATGATAATGGCAAAGAAAGGTGAGAACATTATTACCTTCATAAATGAATGCTTGTATGTACAATATTCGAAATCCACTTGGTGGATTGACTTAGGAGCAACTGTTCATGTTGCTAATTCCTTACAGGGATTCCGTTCGACGAGGACTACGCAAAGAAAAGAAAGATGCATTAAAGTCGCAAATAGAGTCCAAGCTGAAGTTGAAGCCGTTGGCGATCTTTCATTAGAGCTAGCTGATGGTTTCACTCTTTTACTTAGAGATGTTCTTTATGTTCCCTCTTTACAGAGGAATTTGATTAGTGTTTCAAATTTGGACAAAGATGGTTATGATTGTAATTTTGGAAATGGCAAGTGTGAAATAATATTTAATAAAGAATGTGTTGGTCTTGCCATATTACAAAATGAGCTTTATCTGTTATCATTATGTGATGATGTGAATGTCGTATGCGATAATGGGAACGTCGCGTGCAAGAAAGTGATTGAATCCTCGTCTAAGAATGTAAATAGAAAACGAAAGAGAACTCATAATGAATCGTTCATATTCTCAATAGAGTGCCTAGTAAGTCGGTGCTATTACAATGAGACCTTTCTCCAGAAGATTCCTTAATCATAATGGCATTAGTAGCACATTATGATTTAGAGTTCTCGATGACTTAGAAAAAATATTTATCCAATCAGAGAATGCATTAAAGAAATGAAAATATGTAAAGAAAATTAAGAAAGACGAAAATAAAAGAAGCAGGACAGTTCTACAAATTGTTCACACAGACATTTGTGGTCCTTTTCCCGTGAAAAGTGTGGATAGTTATGACTCGCTCATAGTGATGTCCTTGACTCACCTGAGACAAAGAAGTTTTGTCCTCAAACTTTGATATGAAAGATCTGGATGAGCTATGACTCGTTCGAAATTCATATTTATCACAAAAGACATTAGAAAAGTCTTAAAGAAATTTGGGATGCAAAATGTAGTCCCTTCACCGACCTATAGTCAAGCCTTGGATATGAATTTTCAATGATAGATTCAAATGAAAGCTGCTCCATATGCTTCACTTACTTAAGTTACAAGATGGTGTGCACACGCTACTAGCTACACGATTATTTGGCCAGATCAAAGAAAGAAATGATTGATAAATTCAATGATATTGTGGGAACAAAAAACCTCATGACGACATAAAGATAAGATAGTTCGATCCATATTGTGGGGAATACAGATTCGATTTTATGGAGATGATTGAAAGCCGACAGTCACTACGATCGACAATACCCCATATGGACAAGTTCTGGACCTTTGAATCCGCAAGGTTCTTACCTTTAAAAGTGGCATAGTGGCCCATTATTCTACAACGCGAACCTCGGCAGAATGTATGCCCACAACAATAAGTCAAGCGGTGCTGCCAAACACATTGACATAAAATACTATGTTGTGAAAGATAAAGTTCGGGATCAAATTATAAATCTTGTATAAGTACCAAGAAAGATGTTAGCGGATCCATTTACTAAAGCCTTACCACCCAACGTGTTCAGAGACATATAGCCTAAGATGGGTTTAAGGAAATGGCATGATTCTCGGACCAAAAGATGGCCCAAAAGAATAAAGTAACTATTTCGTAACAAGGAGGTATTGTAGTCATGAATCTATCAGATAATTAAAGATAAAGCATAGATTGAGATCAGGGAGAATGTTAGAATGATTTCGGCATTTGGCCCAACGGTCAAATGCCCACCCCATCGATCGCGCTCGATCGGGGCGCCAACCTAAATGGTCATGGGCGCTGCCACCACGCCATAAAAGGAAGGTGGGGCAAGACGCAAAGACAAGGTTCACCGCGCCGCCCAATCCCTAACCCACAAGAACCCTAGATCCGACCTAAGAGTGGCGCCAAGTCGACGGGAGCACCACCGCCGATCATCGCCAGAGAGATCGCTCCGCTCGAACACGCCGCCGAGGGAGCCCCGACCTCTCCACCGACTGTCCGCCGCCTAGCGCAGATCTCACTGACGATCCGACGGCTAACCCGATTTCCTCTACATCGGATGGTAACCAACCCTAATCTCTCTCTCTCTCGGCTTCTTGACTAAAAAGAAACCACCAAGATCTCCAGATCCAATCCAAAGAACAATGAATACCATCATCTACATGTAAGAGCTAGTCCATCAACGCCCGATCCATCTTTCCCCTGCCACGATCAACATCCCCTCCCAGCCAGCTCTGAGCTCTCCGCCGCCGCCGCCGTCTCCGGGCGGGCGGGATCCTCTACCCCTGGACCCTCCGTGGCACACGCGACGGTGCTCGGCACGGCCGCATCATCGAGATGGAGCACTCGGTGCCGCCTACCATTAGCAGTTGGCATTCGCCACGAGCATCGCATGGAACCATGTGAATATGGGACAAACGGCTAGGGTTCCGACATGGGCATCGCGTATCAGTATAATTGGACTAGCTAGCACTGACTATCAGTAATCTATTTACGTTGCACACGCTGCAACGCATTCTGCAACACTAGTCCACTGTCCGGGGTATCCATCGATCGATGGCGATGGCGATGGAGCACGCACCGCACGACCGACTCTTGTCTTGCTCCTCTCTTAAAGCTATAGCACTGCACCTCTGCTTTCTCCACCTGTGTGCTTCCCAGCCACCCTTCTCTAATTTCTTCCAAATCCGACGACATTTTGCAGCGGCGAGGAGGGAGGCTGTTGCATGCTGCCGTGGTGGCCTTTTGCTTTTGGGATCTGGTCGTCTATTCTTCTTCTTCTTCTTCTTCTTCTTCCAAACGACACATCTATCTCGAGCGGTTGTCACGTCTACCCAATGATCAACCAAAATAAGCTCCGTATTATTCTGATTCTGATTCTGATTCTGATGTGGGGGAGGAGTGAGAGACACAAGAGAGAGAGAGAGAGAGATGTATTGCCTCTTGGTGCTCGTGCCATGAGTAGTCTTAGTTAAAAATACGAGATGTGTTGATGCTGTTGCTCAAAGTGAAGAAGTGGGGGGAGTACGTATGTTCCCATTCCCCTGGACATACTTGGGTTTGTTTCTCTTAGCTGTTTGCTCTTGTAGCTCTCCTCTCTCTCGTAAGAGCTTGGTGATCATTCTGTCCGGATTCCGGAGCCACTGTGTCCTCTCTAGAAATACATGTGTGTTTGCGAAGCATGATGAGCTACTCCACACTCCCATTGAGTTTATGGATGGAGCGTTGAAAACAAATTCATATTCTCAATAGAGTGCCTAGTAAGTCGGTGCCCAAAACACCGCATTTAATTGTGGATGGAAGAGCTCCTCACTAAACCACTTACGTGTGTGGGGAGTCCTGCTGAGGCTAAAGTATTTAACCCAAACCTTGGGAAGCTTGATCCCAAAATGTAAGTTGCCATTTCATTGGCTACCTCGAAAAGTCAAAAGGTTTTCGCTTTCTCTTGTCCCGCACAGATATACAAAGTTTGTAGAAACGAGACACGCTGCCTTCTTAGAGGATGAAATGATGAGGGGAGCATGGTAGCTCGAGAGATTGATCTTGAAGAGAAGCGGGTATATGTGCCCACTCCGATGATTCAAGAGCCACTCTTCACACTACTGGCGGTGCCTGCAACCGACGGTACAAGATATGGTGGTGCGAGCACTGTTATTGTTCCTCCTGTGGCAACAATGAATGAGAATGAGGAACCCGTTCTTCAGATCCTATAGAACCCATTGCCACAAATGAGGGGAGCAACAAAGACCTTTCAAATGAAAGATGTACCAAATGAGGAGGCCCCGAGGAGGTCTCAAAGAGTAAGAAGATCAGCTATTTCTGATGATTATCAGATTTATCATACAGAGGAATTTCAAATGGAAGATGACCCCATCTCATTTGAAGAAGCCATGAGAAGCGAAAATTCTTCAAAATGGCTTGAGGCTATGGAAGAGGAAATGAGGTCCATGAAGGCTAATAAAGTCTGGGACTTGGAAATTATTCCTAAAGGAGCCAAAACAGTAGGCTGTAAATGGGTCTACAAAACAAAGCTTGACTCCCAAGGGAATGTAGAAAGATACAAAGCGCGACTTGTGGCAAAAGGCTTTACGCAAAGAGAAGGGATTGATTACAATGAGACCTTTTCTCCGTCTCTGTAAAGATTCTTCGTAATCATAATGGCATTAGTAGCACATTATGATTTAGAGTTACATCAGATGGATGTAAAGACGGCATTTCTTAATGGGGATTTGGAGGAAAATATTTACATGGCACAACCGAAAGGTTTTGTCGTGGAAGGAAATGAAAGAATGGGATGCCGCCTAAAGAAATCGATTTATGGGTTAAAGCAAGCTTCAAGACAGTGGTACTTGAAGTTTGACAGTACAATAAGAAAATTTGGGTTTAAAGAGAATGTAGAGGACAACTGTGTCTATACAAAGTTTAAAGATGGGAAGTTTATCTTCCTAATCACAGTATGTGGATGATATCCTCTTGGCTAGTAGTGATGTCATCCGCTCATCGAGACAAAGAAGTTTTGTCCTCAAACTTTGATATGAAAGATCTTGGTGAAGCTTCGTTCGTTCTAGGGACCGAAATTCACCGTGATAGAAACAAAGGGATATTGGGACTATCACAAAAGACATACATAGAGAAAGTCTTAAAGAAATTTGGGATGCATAAATGTAGTCCTTCACCGCACCTATAGTCAAGGGCGACGAGATATGGGGATTTTCAATGCCCCAGAACCAAGATGAGATCGATCAAATGAAAGCGGTTCCATATGCTTCAAATTGTCGGAAGCTTACAAGATGCTCAAGTGTGCACACGCCTCGACTTAGCTTTTGTTGTCGGGTTATTTGGCGATTCCGAGCAATCTCGAATAGAACATTGAAATTGATAAAGAAAGTCTTGCGTTATTTGCAAGGAACAAAAGGCCTCATGATGACATACAGAAGATCAGATTCACTCCATATAGTGGGGTATACAGATTCTGATTTTGCGGGAGATGATAGAAAGTCGACATCCGGATATGTGTTCACTCTCGCTGGAGGAGCTATATCGTGGAAAAGCTCAAAGCAAACCGTCACTACATCGTCCACAATGTATGCCGAGTTTGTAGCATGTTATGAGGCTACTGGCAGTGAATCGGCTAAAGAAGTTCATACCCGGTTTAAAAGTGGTTGACGACATCAATAGACCACTTAAGTTGTACTGCGATAATGAACCCGCAGTAATGTATGCCCACAACAATAAGTCAAGTGGTGCTGCCAAACACATTGACATCAAATACTATGTTGTGAAAGATAAAGTTCGGGATCAAATTATAAATCTTGAGCATATAAGTACCGCAAAGATGTTAGCGGATCCGCTTACTAAAGGCTTACCACCCAACGTGTTCAGAGAACATATAGCCGGCATGGGTTTAAGGGAAAGCCTATGATTTCTGGACTAAAAGATGGCCCAAAAGATTAAAGTAACTATTTCAGAACAAGGAGGTGTATTGTAGCTGTTGAATCTATCGGCAATTGACCGTGACGATGAGACATGTTCTATGCACCAATCTGTGATGGAATGAGTAAAATCAAAAGTAATTAAAGATAAAGCATAGATTGAGATCAAGGGAGAGAATGTTACAATGATCTCGGGCATTTGGCCGTTGGGCCAAATGCCCACCCCACTGATCGCGCCCTGATCGGGGGCGCCCAGCCCAAATGGCTGGTGGGCCCCTGTCGCCAGCGCCATAAAAAGGAAGGGTGGGGGCCGACGGCACGCAGCACAAGGTTCACCGTGCCGCCCGAATCCCTAACCCACAAGAACCCTAGATCCGATCTAAGAGGGGGCGCTCAAGCGACGGGAAGCACCACCGCCAGATCGCCGCCGCCAGAGAGATCGCCTCCGCCCGGGACACGCCGCCGCCGAGGAGCCCCGCACCTCTCCACCGACCGTCGCTGCCCTAGCGCAGATCTCACGGACGATCCGCGATGGCCAACCCGACTTCCTCTACATCGGATGGTAACCGAAACCCTAATCTCTCTCTCTCTCTCGGTTTCTCTCGGACCCGAAAAGAAAACCACCAAGATCTCCAGATCCAATCCAAAGAACAATGAATACCATCATCTACATGTAAGAGCTAGTCCATCAACGCCCGATCCATCTTTCCCCTGCCACGATCAACATCCCCTCCCAGCCAGCTCTGAGCTCTCCGCCGCCGCCGCCGTCTCCGGGCGGGCGGGATCCTCTACCCCTGGACCCTTCGTGGCACACGCGACGGTGCTCGGCACGGCCGCATCATCGAGATGGAGCACTCGGTGCCGTCTACCATTAGCAGTTGGCATTCGCCACGAGCATCGCATGGAACCATGTGAATATGGGACAAACGGCTAGGGTTCCGACATGGGCATCGCGTATCAGTATAATTGGACTAGCTAGCACTGACTATCAGTAATCTATTTACGTTGCACACACTGCAACGCATTCTGCAACACTAGTCCACTGTCCGGGGTATCCATCGATCGACGGCGATGGAGCACGCACCGCACGACCGACTCTGGTCTTGCTCCTCTCTTAAAGCTATAGCACTGCACCTCTGCTTTCTCCACCTGTGTGCTTCCCAGCCACCCTTCTCTAATTTCTTCCAAATTCGACGACATTTTGCAGCGGCGAGGAGGGAGGCTGTTGCATGCTGCCGTGGTGGCCTTTTGCTTTTGGGATCTGGTGGTCTATTCTTCTTCTTCTTCTTCTTCTTCTATCTCGAGCGGTTGTCACGTCTACCCAATGATCAACCAAAATAAGCTCCGTATGATTCTGATTCTGATTCTGATGTGGGGGAGGAGTGAGAGACACGAGAGAGAGAGAGAGAGAGAGAGAGAGATGTATTGCCTCTTGGTGCTCGTGCCATGAGTAGTCTTAGTTAGAAATACGAGATGTGTTGATGCTGTTGCTCAAAGTGAAGAAGTGGGGGGGAGTACGTATGTTCCCATTCCCCTGGACATACGTGGGTTTGTTTCTCTTAGCTGTTTGCTCTTGTAGCTCTCCCCTCTCTCTCGTAAGAGCTTGGTGATCATTCTGTCCGGATTCCGGAGCTACTGTGTCCTCTCTAGAAATACATGTGTGTTCTTGTAACTAGTAGTACTCTTTTGGGGAGCATATATAGCTGAGCTGAGCTTACGGTGCATGTCAGTACAACTGCAACTGTGCATGATCATTCATGGACACGTCTAGATTTGGACCAAGAAAATGAATGTGCAAGGCAGCTAGCTGTAAAGTCCCAAGTGGAAATGGAAAAGGGGGGACAGACAAGTCACAAGAGTAAGCTAAGCGGGGTACCTTACCTGGTTGGCCCAAGTGGAAAAGGGCGCCTGACATTATTTGACTTCACCAAAAAAGAGGCTGAATTGGAGGGCCCCCATTGTGGGACTCCGGCAGGCACATTCATCCGTCCCTAAGGCCATTTACACTCTCCTGAGTCCTGCCTACACTGTGGGATGATTTTGTCTCCGTTGCCTTGTTATAGTAGGGATGGAGACGGAAACATTTATCGATATACTCTCCTCCTGTACACGTACACGTAATTTTGATGCATATACATGCCTAAAACATAGCTAGGTATTTAGTCTCTTATATAGTATATTTTGGTAAAAATCTTATGTATTAATAAATTTACGATTTCTATGTAACCATACGATAAGTTTATGAGATTACATCAACAATATCATTCAGATTTTTTATATTCTTAAAGCCAATTCGTCGGCGGAGATGGGAACGAGAGGAAAGTCGCGTCCGATAGCTAAGTAGGGGGTGGGGGGGAATAGCGCCGTTGTCATCCCTACCTGCCATCAGTACTGAACTGAACTGGTACAGTCTACACAGTAGAGCAAGCCCGTCTCGTTGGTATACTAATCTCCCAACCGACTGCTGCATCATGCATGATGAGATCAGAAAAGACTTGTGTCTGCTACTCCAAATAATAATAAAAGCACGAATCGCGATCTCAGATTTGTGTCTGCTGGCGGTGGGGCTCCATCTTCATTGCGCAGTGGATGGAACATCCATCATGACCATGACCATGACCTACAGTAGTAGTATTATTCTCCGGGAACCAGCAGTCGCGTTAAAGCAACGGACTTTGAGCTACACCGGTTCAAACTGTACGTCGGGCGGCCCTGTAAAGCCCGGTCTCCAACGGGAGGCCCGGGCCCGATCCGAAAAACATTTTTTTTTTCATTTACAATAAATATTATTTTGTTTCTTTTTGAAATAAAAATTAATATTTAATTTATTTTGAGAACACAGTTGACTATTTGCCCCGTTTCGTAATTTCTAATTACTTTTCGCATTTCAACCCACATGAAATGACCTTCATGCCCCTTGTCCTATGGCACAAGGTTCGGTCAGCCCCGATACCCGCACCAGCTGCATCACACTCCCACTCCTCTCCTCTCCCAAGTTCCCGACTGCCTTGGCGGTGGCGCTCTCCCCTTCACTGGCATTTGATGGATCTCTTGTCAGCGCCCTTTTTGGTTGTTTTTTTATAGTATGCTCCTAACTTATTTTAATTTTGAGATCTCGAGTAGGATAGATGAGCTTGTTGATTTGGAGCGATCTTGCGGCGTACATTGCTCGGTTTGATGATGGTAGCACTTGCCGAATTGATCGTCAAGATCTGGAATGAGATGTCAATTTAGCTCGTTATACATTGGATAAGTTGGTGACACATTTACATGGGAGGACAATTTGGGGGTTCAAGCCAGGAATCACAATTTTTTTGCTCTCATAGAAACAGTGTGTTGGTTGAAGGGATTCATGACAGCATACAGATGATGAAGGTATTTAATAATCGCGGTTGGAATGGGTTTGCTTTTATGTTGAAATCATGGACAACGTTGGATACATCAAACAATGTCATTAATGAGGAGTTTGACATGGACACTCAGATATCTGGCCCCACAAGATTCATAGGCCATTGTAGAGCTGAAGGATGAGCTTGGAAAATTGTAGCTCACAGGATGTCAGATAAAAAACTATCAGTGTACTAACTTTTTTGCTAACAGTACTATGTTTCACTTAGTGGTACCAGTATTTGTACTTAGTGCTTCCGCTTGTTTTTTGCAGGTTACCAAGACGGTTGATGGTCACAACTGTGTATCAAGCAGCATGATCAAGACTAGCATGGCATCTCAGGCCTGAGTGGCAGATAGAGCTACAAGTATCTTGAGGAACAATCCAAACATGGGTGCCAAGGAGTTGCAAGGAAAGTCGCAGGATGACCACGATGTCACAATTGGTTATGATACAGTATGGAAGGGGAGGCAAGAGCAATGGATGAGCTATATGGGAGTTGGGATGAAAGCTTTCAACCGTTGTACAACTTCAAGGCTGAGATTGAGCTGAGATCATAAGGTGGTGTTGTAGAGATTGACACTAAAACAATTAAAGGTGATGTTGTAGAGATTGATTTGCATTTTTGGATGGCTCTCGGCTGAGGAAGGAAATGAGGTGGGGTGTTCGCTTTGCTTGCTCTCGGTTGTTGCATTCGGTTGTGACTGAATGAGAGGGCTTGTGTTGGCTTTGTGAGGGAAAAGGGCTTAAGAGGGAGAAGCACTCGGTTGCTCTCTCACTCATTCCCTGTGCATGCCTGTTTTGCCCTCCACTTATCAATTTCACTCTCAGGGTTGACTGTTAGCTTAAGGACCTTTGATCCAAGGGATGTTTCCGGTACTATGCTCCGGATTTTCTGCTGTAGAGGTAAGTTAGTATAACGTGGGTGTCGAATTTCTAAAACTGTCGGTTGATAAAACCTACTGAAGTGAGATGGCGCCGACTAACCTTGGTCGGTTTGGGTACCTCGATGAACTTCATGCGGTCTGACGGCAATCCTTCTTTACCCTAACTACACTTTATCGTTTTTGGTTTGCTATTTGTCTTGTGGGCTTTTGGCGAACGAAGGAAATGTGGGTCAAGGAAGTGTTCGACCGGCTGGCGATACCTGGACAAGAATGCAAGGCTCCAGCAAGATGCAAGACTTTATTTTACTTTTGTAATGTACTCAAAGCTGTAATTTATATTCTGAATGTATACAACCCTCCGTCGTAGAATCAGCAACCGTTTCTTGCTTGAAACTTTTCCAGCTCGCTGCTCCTCTATTCAAAATGAATACAAAACCAGATTGCGAACGATAATCATCTTTGTCGGTTTGGAAACTTGCATCGGTGTAACCCTTTACAACGAGCTCTTCATCACCGCCATAAACTAGGAACACATCCTTAGTTCTTCTCAAATACTTAAGAATATTTTTTTACAGCTGTCCATTGACCTTCACCGGGATCAACCTGTTATCTGCTCTTAACACTTAGAGCATATTATACATCTGGTCGGGTACAAAACAGAGGGAATTGGGCGTTGAGAACAAGGAGTCGTTCTTGCTTTTCCGTTGGGAATTGAGGGTTCGACGATCTTCGCTTGTGGTCAGCGGGGATCCAATCAAGTGTGTGTTTGGGCGAATTTTTCATAGAGTTGCAAGTCCGTGCATTGGCGCGGGGGATCAGCTGGTGGTTCGTCAGGATACACAAGTTATCGAGAGGTTCTACGTCGAGAAGATTGGGCACCCCGGATCAGGTGGTATCAGAGCTCCGTTGACTCGGTAGGATCTTTATCAACTTATCTTTTTTTTCCATACACGAAAAAGCCATACAAAAAAATCAGCCGTAGTATTTAATTTGTTATTCTAGTGAGTTTTGTTAAGTTTTTGTCCATTAGAATCAAGTTTAGTTTGCTGATATTGAATTTTTTTGCGTTGCTTTTTATTTGAGCATAGTTTGATTTTTTTAGTCGTGTCTATAAAAAAACAAAAAGAAGTGCGATATCAATTTATCCTTTGTGAACCTTTCAATCCTTTGTGAATACTTTGAACCTATTTAAGACTAGCTAAATCGTTGCTTAGGGCTGTATATTAATATTTGTGTTCTTGCAATTGTTCAAAGATCAAAAGGTGGGAAAAATTTTTTGCTCATTTTTGGTAGAACAAGAATTTTGGCAATAGTTCAAAAAAAAAGAAGGAAGGAAAAAGAGAAGAGAAAAAAAAGGAAGAGAAAAAGAAAAGAGAAAAGGAAAAAGAAAGCGCATAGCCGAACCATAAACTTGAGCGAAAATCCCCACTCATTCTTGATTCAATTGTTAGAATATCAATATTTTGTGCAATCTTGTGCCCTAGTTTTATTATTTGCAACTAGCTAGCGTCTTTCTATAACCTGTGCAATACGAACTATTTTGTTCTTCACTTATATCTTACATAACTCATTCCTTGATTGCACTAAGTTCCAATATCTTTGCGTGTGAGTTGCTTTGATTTTTACTTATATCTTTGTGATCGGCAACTAGGCATTGAATTCTAGTTTGGATATTTACTTAGCCTTACAATACATAGAATTTTCAAATTAGGTAGGTATCCATACCAAGCTCCACAAAACACTCGTTGTCGTGCTTTGACTTGCTCTTGAAATTCGCTCACACATCACCTTGTGGTTCCTGCTGCCCTGAAGTGTGAGTATTGTTGATCTTAATTCACTTCGGAAATGTAAGAATGTAATTCGGTAATACAAGTGAGTTTGAGAGGTACATATACACCTACATACATATTCGTTGCTTTGCTGCTAACAATGGCAGATCGTGAGTATACGTATCTTCCCTTCTATGGTAGTAATGATCTAGAGGAGTATCTTGAGTGTGTACAAAATATGGAGTGCGAGCTTGAATCCCATAAGTTCGAATCAGAAGCCAAGGAAGTAAGAGTGAACACTTTGTTTTTTACGGACTATGCCTCTAGTTGGTGGCAACAACTAGGTGGAAAACGATTCATTACATCTTGGGTCTATTTAAAAAGCGTCATGAGAAGAGAATTTGTTCCATCCTATTATCAAGCTGAACAACAATCAGGTTCATCCGGTCTTCCATTTCTCTCAATTGAAACCATTTACTGCTGATTACACTCCGGTGTTTTCCACTCTTCCTTCTCCAGCCGAATTGGATGTGTCTGAGTTACTACCGAAACAAATTCTGGACTGTCGCTCGGCGAAGAAAGGGAATGTCGCTCATCTGCAAATCCTGATCAAATGGAAGGCGTTACCATCTACCATGGCGACTTGGGAGGATTATAACATCTTGAAGGAGCGTTTTCTAGATGCTCCAGCTTAGGGGCAAGTTGGATCTCAAGGGGCGGCAATGTCACCCCCTGCAATGGTGACCATGGAAGGAACAACAAAGGCGGGAAAGTAGAGGACGCCTCCGGCAAAGAGAGCAGCTACAATAACGTAGATGCGCTGGCGGGAGAGATAAGTTAATTAATGTATTAATCGTGCGTGGGATCAGGCTGTCAGTGAGCTGTGAATAGTGTCTTGTCTCTTTCCCCTCTTTCTTCCGTCGCTTACTTTCCCATTCGAATCATCTAGATGAATGTATCAAATACCTAGCGATCGCATCGGAGGGGTTTGGATTGGATATTTACACAGGCACGGCCCATTTTGCCACCTCTCTCTCTCTCTCTCTCTCTCTCCCCCCGCAGTCGCTGTGTGGGTGGGTTGGTAGGGGCAGCGAATGAATTGGAATTGGAATTGGAATTGGAATTGTGGGCAAAGCGAGGCGGCTGGAAAGAAGAGAGGGGGAGAAGAATCCAAAGAAAGCGGCGGGCGAGGGGAAGAAGCAAGCAGCAGCAGCAGCAGCAGCAGATAGACAGAGATCCACCCATCCTTCCGGAGATCCATCGATTCGAGTTGGATGAACCAGTCCAACTCGTCGGGGGCCGCCGGTGCCGGTGCGGTGGAGTGGGAGGACTCGGCGGGGGAGATGGATTCCGAGGACAACCACGCCGCCACCGTCGTCGGCATGGGCATGGGCATGATGGAGGTCGACGCCGACGCCCAGGACCCCGTCGACGTCCTCGCCGACCTCGACCGCCACCCCGGCGCCACCTCCTCCCTCCCCGTCGACGCCGACTTCTTCAACTCCTTCCCCGACGACTTCGACGACCAAGACCTCTCCTGATCGAGCGACGACGACGAAGATCGAGTAAGCAACCGCTCTCCTGTGCTTAATTGCAATTTGCCGTCCATCTGGGCCGGCTTGGCTTCCCGTGTGTCTCTGTTTACAGTCGAGTCAGTCTAGATTATAGCTCGCTCCAATGATAAACATGCACCTAAATTGATGGAGTGATCCACTACCACTAGTAGAAATCAAATCTCCTTGCAGCTAGTAGGTAGAATTGGTTCCTCGCAGCTAGTAGGTAGAATTGGTAACAAAGTAAGATTGCTAGATTCATATAGGAGTAGCTAGCTAGCTCGCTCTACTGAAACACACACGGTGATGGATCTATCATACAGTATCACCCAAGCAACGTACACAAACCTGCCTGCCTACTCATTGCACATCCAAACTACCTACTTTATCCAAAATAATCAACCTGCCTGCCTGCGTATCCAAACTACCTACTTTATCCAAAATAATCAACCTGCCTGCCTGCGTATCCAAACTACACTACTTCTCTTGTGTTTGCCAAGATTCATGGCATGTATGTGATGTCCAGACTTGTTCTGTTCAATTAGTGGCACAATTTCAATTTCATGCAATTCAAAGTTACGGGTACTTGGTTGTTACTATGTTCTCGTATATGCATGTCCCTATCTATCTATCTATCTATCTATCTATATATATATATATATATATATATATATATATATTGGCGGTCCAGTACAAGCTACTATATCAGTGCGTGCCACTGTCCAAACATCTATGTATGGATGGGATAATTAACCGTTTGTATGTTTTCGAGAACCGACCCAACAACAGGACTGCATCTCATCTACTGCAGTTGGCAAAGATAGCTAGCTAAACCCCAGTTTCGTTTTTTTTCTTCTTTTCTTCAGTTCTTTTAGTTTTCACTTTGTGTTGTCGCCCTGTTTGGGCCCTGCGGTTTGGCCGATCGTTGTTAAGGCTAACGGGGTCGTGTATCGTTTTGCTTCCTGCGTAATAGAACGAGCGTTAAAAGACGACGCTAGCTTGTGCGTCCACAACTTCTCCCCATGAATCACACATATATGGCCCAGAGTAGCAGAGTAAAATGCAGTGCTCTATTTATTCTCAACTACCAATGTCAAATAGGACTGCAGTGTTTCATATTGTCCTGGTCACACTCTTCCTCAATTTTCACTTGTATGTCATCCTACTAGTAGATCACCTCATTCATGTCATGGATAGGGTAGTACTCCATTGTGCTGTTTGGGATCCACTTGTTCTTTTTTTCCTAGAACACCTTCCATATGCCAAGCTACTTGATTTCATTTTACCACCATTTCCCTTTTTCTTTTCTCAATGCAATAGGAAGCATGCACTGCATTCGCAGTTAATTGAACATCATTTTTTTTTGGGTGGGTAGCTCATCATCCTATTCCTCACCAGATAGATGCTAATACGTGTGCATTGCTGTTTCTCCATTCTCTCTCGATGGCAGGGCAGGCAGGTGCCAACAACACAAGTGGATGCCGTCTCATTCCTAAGAATCCACGGATCACCAATATCCAATATCAATATCCCTTCCCCTGTTAATTTGCAGCTACAGTATTGTACTCTCAACTGAACCATATAGATATGTTTATGGAGCAGCATTAGTAACTGAATGTGCTGTCTACTATATGGAGTACACCAATGTAAGCCCTACTACTTATTGTGCTGGAGCTGGACGGAGCTAGCTAGCTAGCTAGTAACTGTATATGTTTAATGCGGCTTGCTCGATCGCATGTATATCCAACAATTCGCTACGCATCGATATCGATCCGGTGGTAAACTTTTTACCAGCCATCGTAACCGCTAGCAGCTTGATGAGCGTTTTCATTAGTCCCCCCCCCGGGCAGCCGGCCCATTGCAAGTTAATTAAGACGGCACGCGTGACAGCGTAAGGAAGAGATCATGGCACTTGTAGCAAATTTCTTCGTGTTCGTGTGCGTGTGTGTATATACAGTAGCTAGCTGTACATGGGAACAACTATTCTAGAATTGATGGTGGAGTTGTGAGCGTACGACTCGACTCTATTCTAGAATTCAAAGCCCAACTATTGGGCGACTGCGATTGGATTTTGTGAGGTCGTCTGTTTAGGGATGCGCTAAGAGGTGGTGTGCGTTAGAAAATCGTAAGCGGGGACTTTTAGCCAAAGATCCATTCATCGCATATTCTGATTCAACCCTCTTCGAACTTTGAGATACGTACCTTAATCATGCCTTGATCCATGTGTGGAATCTTCACCATGGCATCTGTTCTACAGTGTTTTCTCTCCTCACTTCTCATTTAGTGTTCCCTCGATGATGATCAGAGAACATTAATCTCTTACGTGTATGCATGCACAATATACTCTGATTGCTTTAACCCGATCGAGCAAATGAGATTGAGCATTGTCATTAGTGCGTCGCGTATACTAAAGCTTTCCAGTAGAATGTGTATGTGACTCGTTTGATATGAGATAATCGCAAAGTCTACAGGCTACTTATATGCACACAAAAGGACGCCTATGAATCAACACGCCCCTCCCTTTTTATGCATGCAGTTAGACACGTCATCACGTGCACAAGACTCAGGAGTAATCAACCCACCGATTAAGCTCATATACAATGGTTTACATCAGCTGTCTATAGTCTCTAACAATATTGGTCATGTGCTTGCATTGTTTCTTGGTCTTTTCCAGGGAAGTGCATGCATTTGTTAGTAATTTGTTTGACTAGTTTATAGCACGATGAATCAATAATTGTAATCATCATCCCTTAGGTTACGATCGATGGATTATGCATTGATTGCATTCAGCAATTTTCGTTCCATCAGACTAAAAATATGTATTCACTACCAGAATATATCCACCTGAATATTCAGCTAGCGTACATCCATCCTCCCATGTTTCCACAACTAACTAAATTTTTAGTGCCCATCCCATTCTCCACCTCTTTTTCAAAAACAAAAAGAATAAGTCCATTTTACATTTCTAAACTTTATAATAAAAAGTTCATTTATCACCTTCAACTACAAAATTGAAGGGGATCCAAATGAGAAGAGAGAGAGAGAGAGAGAGAGCATGACGAGAAGAAGAAAGAGAACATGTGTGTGTGTGTGTATATATATATAGAGAGAGAGAGAGCTAGATTTTTGTCGATGGTTTAAAATCGATCTTATGAATGAATGTCGGGGGCTCTTCTAGAGTGAAACCACATAGAAAAGAATACGGTGATTTTATACTGGTTCAGGCAGAGAATAATAACCCTACCTATGTGTTGTTGTATTGATTGTGTTTACAACAGGGAGAAAGTCAATAAAACTAAGGCTTGAGGACTTCTGTCTCTCGTTATATCTTCTCTGCCTTGATTGCTTGATCACTTGATCCTCTCTTCTGTCTTTCGACTTTACTTCTTATATAGTGCATGAAGGGGTGTCAGTTGTCCACGTCAAGAGGTACCTTGTCGTTTTATGCAATGCACACGTTTAAGGATAGATATTGTCAGAGATATATCCCCCACGTTGCCTTACGGTTATGTCAGAGCCAGATGTTTAATACGTGCAGTTATATCAAGAATAACGGTACATATTAACTAATACATGTATTAAACACAACAGATAAATGTCCCTAGTCGATTAGACCTACATGTATGTAGACTTTATCGACCATAGGGTGATCGTGGTTGACCTAATCGTAGAAGAACTTACGACCATGAAGTGATCGTAGTAGGACTTACAATCAGTAAGTGGTCGTAGAAGAACTTACAACTATGAGATGATTATAGTGAGACTTACGACCATATAGGGTGATCGTAGAATAACTTACAATTACTAGGTGCGCATGATCTCCCTTATTGCTAATATTGAGGGGTACCTTGTGCCATTGTTTGCTCTGCAAGCGCCTTGCAGTGTAATCTCATGGATCAAGTAAGATGCCACTATTTGGTGCACAGAACCATATGATAATTGACACCTTTGTTTTTCTTATTTTCCTTTCTTTGTAATATCTAATGGATGTTTATTCGTTTCAAAATAAGAATACTCTTTTGAAGCTTACTTATTTTATGGTATCAACTTGCATTGTTAGGAGTGACTATGGTCAGTGGACTGCTTTTCTTGCTCCTTTGGTGCGTTTGTTCTTCGTTCCTGGTAGAGTAGCCAAGAAGATTAATACAAGTTTATTCATGATGAACCTTCTTTTGCCCTGCTAAAACAAGTTAGCATATTTCGATGAGAAATGGAACAATTACATTAAGAGTGCCCTTGTATAGTCTGAATTGAGATACAATTCATGTTTACAGTTACTTATACCCGCATCTGACTATCATAGGTGAACTGGAGCTTCCATTGTCAACAATGCTGCTTTGCTTGTGAGCGCTGCCCCTTACCAGTTGATGAATCTGAGGTATGGAACATTTTCCCTATTTTGGAAGTAAGATCATTAGCACTACTGCCCGTCTTCCGCTGCTGCATTTGTTAAGACTGAAATTTCTGATGCATACCATTATGACCTTTTTATAAATGTTTTTTCGTCAGCTATAATGTGTACATGTTTTCAATGGAACTAACCAAGTAACAATCTGGCTATCATAGAACTGTACTATATTGTGTGCATTGTTTGTGAATAGCACCAAGCTCTGGCACAGGAGAGCGCGGTGACCTGAACCTGTCACTCGAGGAGCAGAACCGGTCGTCCATCACGGCGGCGATGGCCATCAAGCCGCTCGTCTACGCGCGCCAAGCCGCTACCGCGGCGGCCAAGCAGAACGCCGCCTGCGCGTTGCTAAGCCTCTCGGGCATTGAGGAGAACCGCGCCACCATCGGCGCATGCGGCGCCATCCCGCCGCTCGTCGTGCTGCTCTCCACGGGCTCCACCCGTGGCAAGAAGGACCCGCTCACCATGATCTAACCGGCTCTGCTCGGCGTGTTGGAACAAGGGGCGTGCGGTGAGTGCCGGTGCCATCGTGCCACTCGTGCGCCTCATCGGCGAGCGCGGCAGTGGGACATCGGAGAAGGCAATGGTTAACATTGAAGTTGATATGAAGTTAACATCTTCCGCGCTCTCCAGTGAGTCCCTTGGATTTCTCCGGCTCTCATTACTGCCTTAATTGCCCCAAATATTTGGTTTTCGGATTTGGCGACGATGTTATCCATTGACGCATGAAGGGGGGTGCATGCTTTTGTCGATGATGGAATTGGAGTTTTCTGCATGCGCTTGTGCTAGCGTGCTCACGAAATTGTGGCATCCAATTGCCCTCGGGTGTGGTGTACTGGTATAGTAGACAAGGGGAAGAAGCGTTAGTGCAGGGAATTATGTGATGGAATGTTGTATATGGTTTAGCAAGGAATTTTGTTAGAATTTAGCCTATTGATACAAGTCATACTTAAGACACTACCTAAATCAGACAATAGAGTAGAAACCTGAAGCTCTGTACTGGCAGTATTGGCTCACTCCCTGTTTGTCTCCATTTTTCACTATGACCAACTTCATTTCGACAAACTACATACAGCAGGGTCGTGAAAGGTCAGACATAACTTTGATATTAGGTCACGTGTTAACCTTGAACACATCAAAAGTCGAAAATGCTTAATTCAAATTATGTGTTATAGTAGATTTGGATCATAAAATTTCTCATTATCAACAGAGATGGTTAACTCGATTGTAATGGTTCCCTTTCACATGAAACATGGTACTAGCTATGTCTGTCAATTTCGATCTTTAGGTTTGAAATTGGTTATCAGAACCGCAATCCTTGATTCTCGGATGACATAAGGAAGCAATGGCTTTTTTCTTCGTTCTTATGTCATTTTGATGATTTGATTAAATGAATTGAGACTCATATTTATCCTCCATGCGCTTTGCAAATTGAACTTTTGGACAACTTGAGTACCTATCAAACATCACTTCTTGCTATCCCAATATAACATTAACCGTTGAAACTTGAATGCTAAATTGTTTACTGATTTCTGCTTGATAATAAGAGAGCGCATGTAAGCGGAGCAGCGTGCCGAACGCGCATGAAAGCAATCGAACGGCACGGAGAACGCAGCGCAAATCGAACGGAGAACAAACGACCTGCGAGCGGCGCAACGGCGATGGCAATCGGATGGCGGGGACAAAGATCGAACGGCGCAACACAACCGTGTAGACCTGTTAATATTACCACTCCCGAGCATCATACCATACGCATCGAGCAGCTCCAGCTCCAGGAGAGGAGAGGAGAGGAGATGCTGCTGGATTGCACAGCTTCCAGTTCAGGCGGGCATGCACTGACAGGCAATTATAAAACATAACATATATCTTTTTTTTATAAAGTAGCAATCGTTGCTTTAGTCATTCCGCAGATTTTCTTCTTCTAAAAAAAGGGGGAAGAAATTACACCCGAGCAGTGACCAGGAAACCAAACCAAGCAGCAGCCGCTGCTGCACCACCGCTTGGTCCATTGGCAAAACCTGTCCTGTACACAATGGGCCGCTAGCATATCAAGCTAACGAAGAGGATTACCATAAATACAATCACCATTACAAAATACAACAGACAAGTTGCAATTGCATCTCTGCTCGACTTTTAACAAAGGTAAAAATAAAGTCACCAAGGATGGCCAGCACAGTTAAGTGCAAAACGAAGTTGTTTCATGCCAGCAGAATAGACGGATCAAGCACCTACGCAACTTTCCCAACAACCGTAACTCGAACTGAAACTGCCTCCACCAGTCTGCTGAGCATACTCTGCAATCACTTTGCGGGCACAAGCGTCCCATGTCCTTGCAATTTCTCGCAGTGACATGGGCTCAGGTAGACCCCGCAGCAAAATGCCAAACTTTGACCTCGCTTTCGTAGACAGGTCATCAGAGTTTCTGGTGCAGATTCCCAATTACAATGCAGCGCCGTTAGTTTAATCAATGTACACCTAAAGAACCAGGACAGCATGATATAGTTACAACTGGCCACGCACCTTTGTTCATCCGGAAACTTGTCAAGGAGCACCGGGGAGCATTTCGGGTAGCTAGCAGGAACAAGCAACCTCAATGGCGAAATTGGACTCTGTCACACATTTCAACATAGAAGAAATGAGCGACCGATACATGTCCAAGCAAACGATACAGGTCCAGATCACAGAGCATGTGTTCAGAAGCTCACCATCTGTGCTGATGCAAACATGGACTTCAAGCTGGGACTAACAGCCACAGCAGTAAATGTGCATTTAATGACTGTCCCTTCCGCCCCTTCAGATGTAGCAGCAAATGACTCAGCATCATCCTCGCATACATGGAGCTCTGTATCTATGAGCTGTTGGTTTATCTCCTGGATCTCCTCCATCAGAGCATGGTTTACCTGCAATAAGATGAAGCACATGCCAGATAAAAATACAAGGTAGCCAACAATTTGGAACAGCTCCCATCAAGCTGACTGCATTTCCCTTCTCTAGGCCCAGATAGACAAGTCATTGTAAATCTAAAATGCTAGAAAAAGTCGTGTTTTCATAGTTTCTCTACACAAAATCTTAACAAAATACCTCAGTTTTTTGCCACTTGACACGTGAGGTTGCAGTTGATTGTATCTCTGGGGTATCCGCGCTATATGTTTGCTTGAAGCTATCATTGACACTTACAGCTGATGACACATTAAGAGGCATAGCACTTGTGTCACGCTTCATTTTCTTTGATGTTCCACTCCCATCATGTGTTATGAAATTCCTGGCTTGCAACCGGCACTTTGTCATAGCAACTAGATCTTCGCCTACAGCAGCTCTAGAGCCATTACCAGGTGCTGACCCAGCAATCCTGTCAATCATGCTGACCACAGATCCTATGTCGCTAACTGCAGCACTAAGAGACTGGTGCGGTGTTGTTCGCAACTGCATTATAACACAACTTTGAACATGAAACAGGCGGGAAAAAAATTGAAAGACCATGACATATCATAACTAATTCTACGGGGTTAAATTGAAGAGTGTAAATGACTTGCTATGTACTATCACACCAGCAGAACAGACTATTGGACAATACATCTGTCTGTAGAGCAATAATCAGGAAAAAAAAAAAGAATTCAGGTCAATTCTAAATTTTCATGTTACACATGCTTTCAGATCTTCAGGTGGCAAGTATGAAAATGAGTAGACACCATTGTTATCGTTTGAAGAACTAGTTAATTGAAATGGGGGTAATACTTGTGTCAACTTTAGCAAGGTAGAGCCACACAAGAGTTTGCCAGAAAAAGGCATGGTATATCCAACTCCTATAGCCAAGTACTGTTCTTGAGCCTCTTGTCATTTTATACCAGTATGCTTCAGAACAATATGACTTATCTTTGAAATTAATCAAGTTCTACAATATATTCAGGATTCAGAACAACGCTGATTAAGCAATGAATCGATTTTGCACTAGAAAAAAGAACACAAGACAGTAAATATAAAGTTGTCAATATACTAACTGCTTTAAGTAACCGATCCAGAGGCCTTTCTGCTGCACTTGATTTTGTTGGAACTTGAGTTGGTATGTTAGCCTGACTTCCATCAGCACTCGTGAATTCTGCTAGCAAGGGTGATGCTGATATCCCTGGTGTGTTCACGGCAATTGATTGTGTTTGAGGCGCTAGGGATGTTTGTTGATGTCCAACCTGCCCAGTATTACTAAGTGAAGTTATATTGGAGAGTGGCTTGTCTGAATCCACTGGTATAGGAGATGGGGCAACAGATGGGGATGGAGATGGAACAAATGGTGAGTTAGCTGAATGCAATGGTGTCGCGGTCTTAAGTGATGGCAACAGATTGTGCTGATCAACCTGAGGAGAATGGTGTGAAATTTGTGGGGATGATGCTTGGAGGTTCTGTGGTGACGAAATTGGGAAAGCACTACTCTGTTTCAACTGCTGATGATAATAGTTACTGCGTTGGCCCAAGTTCTGTTGATAAATTCCAGCAGTTTTCATTGCAGCTCCTTGTCTAACCTTTAGCTCGTTTACATCATTTGCAGAATGAGGCTGTGGAACCTGAATCTGTGCTTGCTGCTGTTTCTGTAATTGTTGCTGTATTGGGAGCTGCTGTTGAAGCATTTGCTTGTGCTGTAACTGTTGATACATTTGACGCTTCATTTGATGATTCTGCATTTGATGATTCTGCATCATATGCTCCTGCTGTTGCTGCTTCAGCTGCTGTAATGAACTTGCATTTGCTTGCATGGAATTGGCATTAGGCTGCATTGTACTCATTGAGTTGTGAGATAACATGCTACTACTGGCCTGCTGTTGTGCATTCATTGTACTCTGCATGGGCCCAGTGCTTCCCTGTTGCAACGCGCCACTCATTGAACCATGCTGCAAAGAATTAAAATTGCTTCCTTGAGCAGCCTCCAAATTAGAGCCAACCTGTGGTGCATTTGCAACATGTTGCTGTGTTGGAACACCAAAGTTTGTTGCTGGAGGTGCAGGTACATGCTGGATGCCAGCTGCATTAGACTGTAATCCTGTGCTCATATTTGGCAAACTTGCTTGAGGCATCTGATTAGTATGACTATCATGCTGTGGCAAACTTTGGGAAGGCTGCTGTTGCTGTGAAATGTTAGAACTAGGAGCTTGCCCAGCAGATTGTTGAAACTGTTGCTGCCCTTGTGTCTGCACAGGCTTCCTTCTTTGTGAATTTAGGATACTGATAATTTGCCTCTCGTATGCAGGAACTTTCTCCCTCAGAGCAGGTTGAATGTTGTTCTTGTTAATTTGCAGAAATTGCAATGTACGCTCCAACATCAGTTTAAAGCCCTTCATCTTATCATACTGCTCTGATGGCTTTTGGGGTGGTATCATGCTGTCAACATGCTGTAGCTTCACAGAGATCTTATTATACAATTCGCTGAGTTCTGCAAAGTATTGGTCCTTCAAGCTCTTAACCTGTGGACAAAGAAAACCACATACAAGTAATTTGTTGCAGAAGCTATACAGAAATGAATAGTACATAAAAGGAAAACAGAACATTCAATAAACCATGGTTCGTGATTAAGTTAACAAATATGGCACTGGCAAGATAGTTCAAGTAGTTATTACAAGCATAGGAATTAGAAATAAAATAAGAAAACATGATGCCCATTAAATAAACCACAGTTTTGATTAAAGTTAACTTACATGATCAAGAAAAAGACTGCTAACTGTCTCGTGACCTTATAACATCTAGATACTGTATGCTCCATAGTCTACATTCACACAGAATCCCCTTTATATCTTAAAAGAAGACTGCCAGAATGTAGTACATCTACGGATCTACCTACCAGACTCAAGGGTTGCTATGAAATTTCAGTTCTAACTTTATTTGCAAAAGGAAACAAAAGAGAGGAGTTTGGTCGGAAACAGACCAAAAGAAGAAGGAAAAGGAAGGGGGGCAACAGATAGTGGGGAAAAGGTCCCTAAAATCCAACATGGTCTCTTATTTCATCTTCTATCAATCTAGGTCAGTGCAATCTCAACCTCTTTGTTATGGAGGTCCTTTTCTATGATTTTTAGTAAGGTCCAAGTGAACGAGCTCGGAAGTACCACAAGGGATGGTAGCATGTCTTACCGTTTGATATATCTCCTCTTGCCAATCACCTGCACCTGCATGACCTGTTTGAGCAGTGGAGTCCACAGATGCTGCATAAAAACAGGGCTGTCAAACAAGATACTAATGGACAAGCCATCAAATAGCAAGCTACTAGTACAACATAGGATGGAATGCAGAGGCAAGTAGAAACTTGTGTGCTACTCTCCAGCAAAAATGTCCACAAATCAGAACCAAATGTTGTGTTGCTACATAAAAAGTATATATGCCTGCTACTAAAAAAGTACAGAAACAACAGTGAGCTAGAGGTCAGATTGCAACGATTGTTGCACAGTAGCATTCTCCAGCAAAAATGTCCACGAGTCAGAAAACCAAATGTGGTGTACAAAAGGCACAGAAGATCAATCGGGTCAGCTTAGTCAACATGATGATCAATGTGCATTACATATTTAACCGCATCTGATTATGAATATATGGTTGTCATCTCCAACTTTTTTAGTCCAAACTCCAAACAATTTGAAGCTACTCCCTTCGTGTTACAATGTTTGTCCATTGTCTTGGGAAGCATCGTTCACAATGTTTGTCCATTGAGGAAATCAAGATTGTAATAACTGTAATATCTCCACTCTCTACCCCTGCTTTAATGATGTGAGAGAGATTAAGTGGTAATAGTATGTCATTTAATAGGGGCATGCATGATCATATCTCATTAACTTTTCTTAAATTTGGTGCTTCCTGAATCTGTGCACATGGTGGGCTTGGACAAATATTGTGAAACGGAGGGAATAGTTCTTGCAGCATAAACATTGCCTTAAGAACTAAGGTGAAAATAATGTCAGATCCCTAAGCTAGCTTAAACAGCAGGTGAAATATAAGGTTAATATCTATAGGGTCACAACAGAGAAGTAGAACATAAGAACATGTGGAAAAATTAGAGGGTAGAACAATAAAAGGATACAATGAATCTACAAAGACAGTATATAGGAAACTTACTACTAGATGAAACTTCTTGAAGGCCCCTTTGTGCCTGAATAAATTGCTTTTGTTGATCAATGTTATTTTGTTGCAAGAGCATGCCAGCTGAAGTTTGAAGTCTTTGTTGCATTGAAGGTTGCTGCTGCATCACCAATTGTTGTTGCAGCTGGTTAGGCTGAGACTGGAACTGTGACATGAGATGCTGCTGTGATTGCTGAAGTTGGTGAGGTTGCATCAAACCCATTGATGGCTGCTGAGCATGCTGTTGCTGCTGTGGTTGCTGAACTGATGCCTTTGGTTGTAGCATATGCATCCGTTGAAGGTGTGAAACATTAGGCACAGTTCCAAGAAGCTGTTGTTGCTGTTGATTTTGTTGCTGCTGCTGTAAACTTGGCATATTTGCCTGGGGGCCCAATTGATGTGGCTGATGCAAAGGCATAGACTGCTGGTTCAACATCTGCTGTGTTTGCTGTATATTCAAAAGATTATTTGGCTGAACTGGTAGCCTCTGTTGCTGCTGCATCTCCACAGCACCATTCTGTTGACCAATTAGCTGATTTTGTTGTAAATTTGGCTGCTGTCCCATTAACTGTTGTTGCAAAGGAATGTTGGGCTGCTGAGTTGGCTGAGCCTGCTGCAGAGAAGGCTGTTGATGCATGGAGGACTGTGGTTGTTGCTGCTGCCTCACAACAGATTGCGGAGGTGGCTGGAGTAATGATTGCACAGATTGTTGTACTGAGTTCAATGGGTTCTGTTGAATACCACTATGAGTAGCTGACTGCATGGCCATTGGCTGTGTCTGCGGAATGGTGGACTGCCCAGTCTGAAGGCCAGATGACATTTGCATCTGTGTTGACTGCAACAAAGATTGCTGCTGCTGAATGTGTGGTTGCATAAGTGAATTCTGCTGCAATTTCTGCTTCATCGCCATTTGCTGCTGCTGATAAACTAATTGGTTATGTGATTGCTGTTGCTGTTGCTGTTGCTGTCTTCCTGCCATTTGCCTTTGTGCAGCATAAATATCTTGTGAAGAGCCATGTGCCAAGCCATTATTCATAGTGTTTTGCGGCACGCCAGACATATTCTGCAGTGCGGATGTTTGGCCGACACCTGGCAAGTTCTGACCGAGATTGCTGAGAGAAGCTTGTACAGATGTAGACGTATTTGGCTGTTGGGCCTGTTGCTGAGACATCAAGGGGATTGCTGATGACTGTGCTGGATTATTACCTTGCGGAGGTTGTCCAGATGCTGTTTCAGAAAAGATACCATATGCGTGCTAAATATCTTGTGAACAAATACTTCTAGAAAAATTGTAAAAGGCATGCAAAGCACTCAAATCAGCATGTTACAAATAAAATTGAGACAAAAGTGAGTTTCTGCATTAAAAAAGCACATATACTGAAGCAACTAAAGGGCTGAGCAACTGATTTTTTACAGCTAATCATTAGTTCCTTTGGGGAAGCTGAGAAGCAAACCACATAACATAATCTGAAAAGTAGCAGCAAAGAGAGAATAAACATAATATAAGAAAGAACTGAAAATGGTCCACTGTTATTTTCATGGTTGTCATGGCGTATTAGGCGGTCATGGCACCTAACAGGCGCCTTGTCCACTAGTTGACTAGGGTGTCGTCATCTGGGAAACATAAGGCGAACATAAAGGCATGCATTAAACCACAATTTATAGATGTCAAGTTGTGGACTCGTATTGGGGTAAGACGTATCGTCGTCGCTCTAAGGCGGGTAACAGCAACCATAGCAGTGTGAGGCATTAGTTGCCTTGTGCAGAAATCCAAGGGCACCAAGATCAAGTTAGTTAAGTACGAGATAAAATTTGTTTGGAAGGATTAGTAATTTCCTATTATATCTCTAGATTAGGATTTATCTCCAAGTTAGGTTTGTTAGGCGCGTCTCTACTTAAGATGAGGCTGCTGATCAGTTTGGAATCGATCAAGAAATATGTGCCCTTCTGAGTTAACCGCGGCATCACAGCCTCTTGTCACAGCAGCGAGCAGGTCTCGCCGTGGCCAGGAGGGCGATGGCTCACCCCCTCCTGCACCTCGTTAACCTCTGCGCTCCAATCCTCAAGCTCGTGATGCCCTCCTTCCACCTCTCACCCAACACAGAAAACAATGCCATAACAGGTCAGCACTAGAGAAGAGAACAGCAGAGCATCAGCAGCAAAGCACAGAGCAGAGGGCAGAGGGCAGCAGAGCAAATAACAGCGGAGTAGAGACCGGGGAGAAAGGGGAGGAGCAGCTGAGCAGATCAGGCTCCGGGAGACTAGAGCATACATTTCACGTGCATGTGGGGAGGGGGTGCTAGGGTTCCAACCCCGAGTCGCTCTCTCTCTCTCTCTCTCTCTCTCTCTCTTAGGCACATGTCTCTCTCTCTCACACAAGCAGCCACTTATCTCTCTCTCCCCCCACCCCCAGAAGTCTGCCATGGACGCCCAGAAATCCTGGGCTCTCACCTAACTGGCCAAGGCGAGGTGGACCTCCATGGTGCCCACCCCAGGGCGCCTTTGCGTTTAGGCGACATTTAGACAATGACGTGACAACCATGGTTATTTTAATTCAATAGTCACAGCACTGTAATCTAGCTCCAACCTAAAGCTAAGTTACTAAAACTTACCTCCAACCTAAAGCTAAGTTACTAAAACTTACCATGGCATAATCATTAGTATGTGCGTCATTTCACACAACATTTAATTGAACATCTTGATTATAATGGATCATAAATTTAGCAACAACAAAATTTCTCCTTCAAAAGACACAATGAGCAATAAAAGAAAAAGTGAATAAGAAAATGCAAACTACTTAGACAACAGGTGTTAGTAGTACCAGATATGCAAATCACCAGTGACAAAAGCTAGATGCAAAATTCCTATACATGATAGCTCCATCCATCAGATGGTTTTCCCATTTTACAAATGGAGCGTGATTATCGCCATAAAATGCATAGGGTCACCATTTAATGCAATCAGCAATTTTCATCGTCCATAACTCACAAGGTGGCCACAGCTAATGTAGTAATGTATAACCAAAAGGTGAAGATGATAGCATGTAGAATGTGTAACACTCAGTTTACTGCATATAATACCTGACCCGGAGGGGTTTTGATTTGGAATCACTTGAGCATTTCCAGGAGGTTGTTGTGTCTTTGTCTCCATAGAGAGCATTTTCAGAGATATCTTCCGTAAATAATCAGACTGTGTAATGCAAAAGGAAACAATGTTAATTTCAAGTTTTATACCAATACTAACTTGCCAACCATAAGTTCTGGTATGATTAGCACAGCTGAAAAGGAATTGCTTCAAGAAAAATCATTGTACTCATGCAGTCATGCCAAAACACACATGTAGACAGCAAACCACTTTGCCACAAAGAATCAATACAAACAAACAGGAAATTCAAATGAAAATAGTGATACAGTGTACCCCAACCAAATAAATCCCTTTGAAAATGTTTAACGCAATGGAGTGGAAGCAATATGATGAAGCCCTTTCCAACACAAAATGAAATGGAAGGAGGGAGTAAACTCTTGTTTGATGTTTGGTCCGGGATAAATGATTGTATACTATTGTGTATCCCATGATGGACTTGCATAAATAATCTCTTTTTAACATCAGGTTGTTTACTTGTTTAGACATATAGCAATTTCAGACACATGGGCGACTTATACAAACATGAACTGGCAGAAAAATGGACTGAAGTAACTCAATGTACAACACTCGTAAATTCAACAAGGCCATTGACAAAAACCAAGATCATGATCGATGTATAGTTCTATCATTTAAAAAATATCAGTTACTAACTTACTATGTATATGATACTTCGTACTTTATGTGAAAATGCTACAGAAACTGGGATGTGTTCCCAGTGGTTGAGTGCGAGCGTCAGCACTCCCATCATCCCATGGCTCAAGTTCGAGTCCGGCCCCGCAGAAAAATTGGATTTGTTCCCACAAACGAAAAAAAATCAGGATTCCCAAGAGCGGGAAAAATAACTTTGGCGGCCAGGATCACCAGTTTAGCAGGGGTGTGGAAAAATCACACAATGTCGAATAAAAAATGTGAAAATGCTAAAAGTACTTAAAAATCGACCTAAAAATATATCAACTCGCATAGCTTCTTTGAACCCCACAAGTTCTTGCTCCGCCCTGGAAGCTAGCAAAGTTAGGCTACATGTACCTGATTGATGGCTGCAGTATAAATTTTCTCTTCAAATCGCACAGCAATTTTTTGAAGTTCATTCAGCCCCTCAGGCACTGATACTGGCAGATGCTTCTTCAGAGTCTCCATGCTACGCATACAATACAGCATGTGAATAAAATGACAGATATATTGCTTTTCAACAGCTTTCTGCCACAATATATGGCATGTAATTTGCAAACAGCTACGACATTCCAGGCATCCATTGCAAGAACAGACTTGCCAAAAGTGGCACATGCATGATCCAAAAATACAAATTAAAAAAAAATTGCTGTTATCCATCATACATTTGATCTAGGCATGACTCGTGACCATGTGAGGAAGATCCATTTGGGAAGCAGATGAGTGACTCTAGTTTGAGAACAAGATTACATCTCCCACCACACTAGTAAAAAATACCCATGGTTCCCCCAAATGCAATGAAAAAATATATACCATGTGTTTTATGGTCTAAGTCATAATCTTATCACAACGAATTTGTAAATTTTCGTGAATAAGTTTCTTGTGGCTGGTTGTTAAAATAGAGTTCCAATTGAATAAGGTAATTAGGCTCTCGTAAATAAAAATAAAAAAGGTAATTAGGCTGGATTATTTTGAGATGAAACGATTAGCAGAGCTTACAACTTTTTGTTGAGGGGGGAAATGGGATAAAGTGAAAATGAAGGCACGCACAAAAAGAAAAGATGTGGGGAATAATTGGAAGGTAATCAGCAGAGGTACGAGAAGATGATTAGTTAACTTAGTTCCCCCAGTAGGGAATTTCGACCTAAGAATGGAGGCACAGAAAGTGGAGGTTTGTTTTTGTGTGGATCGACGACGGAGAATCCGTTCTGTTCCTGCAGGTATGGCTATAGATGGATCAAAGTAAGTTGTATCAGATGGATCGATGGCCAAATCGACCCGAAATCTTGTATTTCGAAAAGGGGAGAAGGAGGAGGATCCCTCGATTTACTTTTGATAATCAGAGGGGGGGATGAAAGGGGAAAACGGATAAATTATTAGAGGGTAAAGTAGAGTTTGCGTACATCTTATTGACGATTCTGTTGCGCGCCTCTGGCTGGAGCTGGGCGCGCCAGTCGCCTCCGGCGGGGGCGGTGGCGTTCGGGTCGACGCCGGCGGCGGCGGCGGCGACGGTGGCAGGGTCGGCCCCCTGGGTGGGGCGCCAGTTGGCGCCGTCCATGCTTGCGTGTTCGATTGGATCGTATTGGTTGTTTGGTTTGGCTTGGATTGACGAGCAACTCGATGGGCCGGCGGATGGATAGATATAGACGACGACGACGACGACGACGACGAGGAGGAGGGGTGAAAGGCTCAAACTTAGAAATAAATAGTCAAGTCAAAGACAGGGGGGAAATCGATTATTTTCTACGTTGTCTTGTTACTCTAAATACTGCCCTATAGGAATTGCCAATTAATTCGTGAAAACACTCAGGATTTGCTACCATATCTACGTAGTGCAATCCATCGTTTGTCACTCTGTAGACCCGGGTCCTTCGTATTTTACAATTTTTCGCTATTTCCATGTTGTTTTCACTGTTTTCTATCTTTAATCGAACTTTTTTTTTATTAATTAATCTTTTTAAAATTTTATTTTAAAGTTAACCTACGCGAACTTTATTTCCAATTCTGACCCCTTTAGTCACAACACCACCTATAGCGTGACAAAACAATATTATCACGTTATACGATAAGTGCACTAAAATAGCACTTTTATCACGTCACTGGTGGTGGTGTGACCAAACAACACTGTCACGCCACGGGTGATGGCGTGACAAGAGTTTTCCCAGATACGAACTGGCGTGATCAAAAAGGTCACAATTAAAAATAAAGTTCACGGGATTAACTTTAAAATAAAACTAAAAAAAGGTTATTAAATAAAAAAAATCTCTTTAATCCCACTAGAAAAGACCGTTTTGCCACTCTCATCGGACTAGCTGACTTGGTTAGGTCTAGTCTGTTCAACTGAGCCAAATAGCACCACCGCAACGAGGGGAACGCGCTAGACCTAACCAACTCGGTTGGGTTCGACCGGAGGGGCAAAATGATCTTTCCTATATGAAGAGGGAAAATGGTGGAAATAACAATAAAACAATGAAATGGCAAAAATATGAAGAATCGACTATAAAGTGGTAAACAATGAATTGCACTGCTATAAAGTGGCAAATCATCGAGTGCCACTCTAAGATCAATTATTCCCATGTATTTGAAATGTCAAAATTGTCCCCCCTAATGGAGTCAAGTCCAAACTGGAGATGGTCAAATAGGTCACGCCAGCCAAGGCAACTCGAAGCACGGCATTGTTGGCTCCGTCCAGGCATGGCAGGCCACACTTGTCGAAACCCGAGGCCACTGGACTCGAGCTCTTTGTATATTCTGAACTAGTTCCATCATCAATAGCTAGTCTACACAGTTTGCAACATCGATGAAATAATATCCATACAACAAAGGTAGCTAAGAAGAAAATAAATTAATATTACTTAGTAGCAAAAGGATCTTATGGTCAAGTCTTACAACGTTTGCCATTCAGGGCTAAAGATAATAGAGTAAACTTGCAGTGGAAATAAATAACTTGTGGTAGTCATCCGACATGCCCACAGGCAATCGAGTGGAGAACGCATTTTAGCTTGCATAGTCTTCAAAATATTCCTCCTCGTAGAACTCTGTGTTCCCTAGTTCTTCTGCTGGGACTGATCAGCAAATGACGTATAGCCGTGAGTACATAAAGTACTAAACAAGTCATAGAGAAATGTATGCAAATAGTATTCATGCCAGGCTTGAACAAAAATAGTTTTATGGCTATTTGGAAGAAAGCAGTATTAACAGTAAACACAGTCAATAGATTGAAGAGCATAAATTAAAATATTAAGTACATAATTAAACAAGTTTTTTGAAATAACTAGTGGACACATGTTCACTTCCCAACCATCAACCAACAATCAGATCGCTTTCCAACCAAACAATTCCAATATTTTTATGAAAATATACCCATCGTGTGAAATCACCGGGCCTTGTCTATAATCAGGGACACGACTATTCGAATAATTTTATACTATGCAAATGTTGTACAACTTGCCCCACAAGAGATAATCAACTTATAATGTGTGTTTAACACACTTCTGATGTGTGCGACTAAGTTATTATCACAGTGATTTTACAAAGCTCTGTTTTGACTAGGTTCTGCTCGTTAAGAATTCGTCATTCTAGGCCCTATTTTGCGTCGCTCATCAACCCAAACAGAACCGACTCAAAATATTATTAATTAGTTAGCCCTATTCTGGACATGTAGTTATACGGTATGACCCAGATTAACGACGCACAAAGTTAAATCCTTAATGATTGCTCAAACGAGACTACTCTCATCCCATATGCTTCGCTCACCTGAATACTTCCCGCACCCAACAAAATACGGTATAGTCACCCACCCAAATATAAACCATTTTCGTTCAACTGAGCCCCGTTTAACCACCACTTACCAAACCCATCCGACCAGCATGACGCGACCCAATTAATTACCATGCCCCGTTTGACCACCACTAACGAAACCCATATGACGTGGACAAGCTCATGCGCCACGCCGCCACCACCACCCCCGTAGCGCCGCCTACCATAGTCTGATTGCATTGGTCATGTTGCAATTGCAACTTACATCGTATTTCGTCTCGTCTCACAACCAAAATTTCAGAGTTTTTCTACATCTCACGATAGAAATTTCAGTGTTTTTCTACATCTCACAGCTGACAAAACTACGGTTCGGCGCAGCTCGACCTCAAGTCAACACTCGGCGGCCGCGTCCCTCCAAAGCCCCAACACTTGGTCGGCGGCGGCGGCGACTTCTTGTCGATCCGAGTTGTCGTTATTGGTAAGCAGCCCCATCCCCCTAATTGATTTCACCTTGGCAACTATCGATGAAGATTTGCTCTGCTTCTCGCCTCTGTTGGATTTCTAGAGCGGTGGCCGGTCTCCGAACCGCAACCACCACCACCTGCGATACTTGCCTCCCAGGCCTCGCGCGCCGCCCCCGCTGCCCATTGCCCTCGGCCTTGCCCAGTGCTTATCCTCCTCCTCCTCCCCCCGGCGCTCCACCAAGAGATCCGCCGCAAAGAAGGCCAGCGAGCCACCGCCGATGGACTCTGCCGCTGGCGACCCGTTCTATATCGTCCGCAAGGGGGACGTCATCGGCATCTACAAGAGCCTCCTCGACTGCCAAGCTCAAGTCAGCAATTCGGTAAACAAATTTCTTCGTATCTGTGAACTTGGTGCACTCTACACCAAATATTTGCGTTTGCATTTCATAGGATGCTAAAATAATTGTTGCAGCGGAGACTGGGAGATCACTCTGGTGCTTGCTCGCATTGATGCAAAATCCATCTTTATTTACCGAAACGCATTTTTTTAAAAAAATCTTCTTGTTGCCAATAGACATTGCTCATGTGAAACATATCTTGCTAGGTATGTGATCCTTCTGTGTCTGTGTACAAAGGCTACTCTTTGCGTAAAGAAACCGAGGAATATCTCGCTGCACGCGGGTTAAGACATGCTCTGTATTCCATTAACGCAGCAGATGCAAGAGATGAATTGTTTGATGATCTGATTCCCTGCCTTTTCCAGGTAAAAAATGATGTATGCTTGTAATTTCCAGCTGTTTGAGAAGCATGCCTGATGTCCATCGCTTGCCAGTGTTGTACAGATATATTAACCCCCTTCTTATGGAAGGATCATTCTTCCCTGTGTTCTAGTGTATTGTGCAATGTTAATGTCCACCATTTTTGCTTGGTAATGTGCAATGCCACTGATGTTATCACTTCTACTCACATTTTCAATACTTGTTGGGCCAGATTTCTATTTCAGTCATTCTACTATTTGTTTGACCTTGATCCTGCCCAGTCATATCTAGACATGGTATTTATTGTAATATAAAGCCGTGCATGGTCATCACCAAAATATAATTTCATGATCTCTATGTAGTATATACTTCAATATTGATTGACAACTGCCTGTAATTCTTAGGGCCTTAGTTTTTCTCACACACAGTTCCAAGTCTCATACCTTGAGCATTGAGCTGATCTTTAAGTTGTGCCACTTTTGGTTTCAGCAACCTGATGGAACTGCAACCTCTACTTTGAAAAGGTCAAAAGAAACGGTGAGTAATTTTTTTTCAAGCTAAGTGTGAATATATGTTCTGTTGAAAAGTGTTATCTATTTTTGCTGCACATCTCATTTACCCGCATTTTATCCGCATCAACAATCATTTGCTGAAGGAAACCGGACCATCAAAGAAGCATCCCAAAGTTGCTGAACAGGAACCATTACCTGATAGTTATGTGAGTATGAATAATGCAATGTGACTTATCTTACTTAGTAAGATAATGCACGCTTCTGCCTTCTTACTTTGTTTCGTTTTCGCTGTTATGATTTTGATATTAACATGTATATTTGTGACTTATATTCGCTACGATTAAATGTTGACTTGCTCTCACCAATGGACATGGTCTTTTACAGCTCTCTTGTATTCTTGAATTTGACGGTGCTTCTAGAGGAAATCCTGGGAAAGCAGGTGCCGGAGCAATAATAAGGCGGTTAGATGGATCTGTGGTATGTACATCAACTGGTACTGCACTGGATTGTTTTCTTAAATCTTCAATTATCACGACTAGCTGGTGACTGTGTTTTACTATTCAACTGAAGATTGCTCAACTCCGTGAGGGTTTGGGTATTGCAACCAACAACGCTGCTGAATATCGTGCATTGATCCTGGGGCTGAAATATGCTGCCAAGAAGGGATTCAAGTATATTCGTGCTCAAGGCGATTCTAAGCTTGTCTGTAACCAGGTCCGTGGTTATACCTTAGCTACTTTGCAGCCTTCATGTTCTACCATAGAACCGTCAATAGACAAGTAGACAACTGAATGTTGGGCAGTTCGTCCTGACTCTTCACAGTCCACTAAAACAATAATTTTTTGGACAAATGGAGAAATTCAAATTATTTTTAAAAATTTTATGCTTGGTTTGCCTTGCATTTGGGTTTATCATGCCATGTTAATTTAGTTTTTCCCCACCAAAGAAAAAAATCCAATTACGTATGCTACCATCCATCAACATAAGTGCAAGTTAAGGTGTCCACAACACATATTATTTTATTAGAATCAGGAATCATTATATTAAGGCCTTGATTGTCAATGGCATACAAAATCTGGTGAAACTAGTCACTAGAGCTCTTTGAAGAGCTTCTCTAGCAGCTGGCAGCTCTGTCAACGTTCAATTCTTTCTTGACATAAGTAACACGTTGGACTTTCTGGAGCAGGTCCAAGATCTCTGGCGTGTTAGGAATGATAATATGGCTGACTTGTGCAAGAAAGTTAAGGAACTAAAGGGAGTGTTTCTGTCATTTCAAATCAGTCATGTTTTGAGGGTAGGTATCACATCTTTCTGTTGCCTTTTGATCTTGTTCAAATTTATCTTACATCATCCAGCTTTGTGGTCTGTCGTATGAATGCTTTGCATTGCACCAGATTACATACTTCTACTCTTAGTGCTAGAAATCTACAGGCACAGCATATAGTTTGTCATGATAATATTTCCATTGGACAATCACCCGACTGTGTCTCTTGATAGATACCAGGTGGCATAAATTGATACTGCTTTTACTATTCTGTATTTTTTTTGGTGAGTTTTGGTCAGTGTTGCATAATAACTATTCCATACATTAGTATGCCATTGGTTGCTCATAATCGCTAGTTGACATTATTTATCACAGCAATTTCCTCTTGTCTGTCTAATATGTAAACATTTAGATTATGTTGCCCATGCATTTGATAGACCTTTCTATTTTTATTTAATTTCTCTCGAGAGTCAAGAAACAGCATTTTTCAATAGTGTTTGTTACATCAGCCCTCTGAAAACATGTTCAATCAGAACTCTACATTTGCTCTTTAAGCATGGAAAATATCACTTGCTGCTAGTACCTTTTAAAATTGCGTTTTGGGTTGGTTCGGCAATCTCTCCGAAGAGCTGGCAGCTAAAACTTCCAATCCCTGTCACTTATATTTACTTGTTTGTCCCATAGGAATTCAACACGGACGCGGATGCTCAAGCTAACTTTGCTGTTGAACTTGCTGGTACGAAATTGTTCTCAGTATCTCACTTGCGGATCGTTGTAATGCGTATGTGTTACACCTGACGTCTTCCTCTCTACAGTTGGTGAAATTCAAGAGCAGTCAAACTTTCCGTGCTAGTGGTTGTGCTTGAGAGTAATTTGTGTATTGCTCCATTTTTTGGTGGGGCTGAAGCTATGTAGCATTTGTTCAGACCCCGTTGACAGAAACAAGACTCGAGTGTACAGCGGTTGGTGCGACAGTCGATGTGCATGGTTACCGTGTCTTGAGTAGGGAGATTCGTGCCTGTTTGGCGTAGCTGTATCTTTTCTGAAAAACAGCTTCGGTTGAACTGAAGAGGTTTGTTGTTTGGTTGTATGACTTTTAGGTAGGCCGACTATTACCTTCTGAAACGAGAAATGTCTGAAATATGCTTGAGGCATAATTTATAATATTTAACGGCAATTAACAACAATTGACAGTAATTAATGTCGACTAACGCAATTGACGATAATTAATTAGGATGGCACTGTGACAACCTGCATCATTTGCATATTTGTTAACATAAAATATTTCCATTTCATTGCATCAAAAAGATTTTACAATATTTGTTTTACAAGTATTTGCAGTATTTTTGGCAGCGAGTAATTAAAACCCTAGTTTTCTTCTCTTCTTGCCTTCTGTAGTAGCAGTCTTCCTCGTCACCTTGTTCTTTGAGCGCCTGCCCGTAGAGCCACCTCGCGATCCGTTGAAAGCATCTAGGCCCCTAAAAATTGTATTTTGGTAATTAATGACATTATGTGAATATGGGACTAACATGTTTGTTGAAGTGATTACAAGGCATAGTCCTAAATGACAAATTGAAACCAAGGAGCTGCATGTCAAAGAATGTTGAGATGATGGAATTGATCTCAAAGACAAGGTACAAATAGACTAGGACCCCTTTGAATTTTACCGGTCTTTGGAGTATGGAGGAAGACCGGATTATAGGATAAATGTCGTACTATTAAGGGGGAGCTTGTCTAGTAGCTTGAAAGCATCTCATTATGCCTTTGGATCAACTTAGGATCATGCATGTTCTTTTGGTTTGGTTTAAAAAGAAAATTCTTTTCTCTGAACACAATCGGAAGTTCCGGCATGTGTACTGCGGAACTTCCGTTGTGCGGTTCCTCCGAAAAGACTGCGGCTTGATTTTTCCAGAGAGCATCCATTTTCGGGACTTAGCCGATTTCTCGAAGTGCGGAAGTTCCGCAATGATATGAGCGGAAGTTCCGATTATCGGTTGCTCCGAAATATGTGCGGTCGAATTTTTCCAGAGAGCATCCGTTTTCGGGACTTAGCCGATTTCTCGAAGTGCGGAAGTTCCGCAATGATACGAGCGGAAGTTCCGATTATCGGTTGCTCCGAAATATGTGCGGTCGGTTTTTTCCAGAGAGCACCCTTTTTGGGGACTTAGCCGTTTTCGCGAGTGCGGTAGTTCCGCTGTGGAAAAAGCGGATCTTCCGATTAATCGGAAGAACCAAATCTAGTTGGCGGAAGTTCCGCACATAAATCAACGGCTAGTTCGAGCATTTAATGCTCACCGTAATGACCGTTCTGATGCACTCGATTGAAGGCGGAAGTTCGCACATTACACTCGCGAAGTTCCGATTTCCAGAGTTTTGCCTCGATTTTACGCATAACGGTCATATTTGGTTGTGGAGGTATAAATACACCCCCACCACAAGGGACGTGTTGTTGAGCATTCATTCAATTCATTTGAGCCTTGAGCACTCCTCTCACTCCTCATTTACTCTCTTTGCACACTTTTGTGAGGTAGTGAGCAAGAACAAGAGCATTGCATTATTAGTTGATCCTTTGGCTCTTGATTGCCGTCAAGTGAAAGGTCAAGTTCTATTCTCTTGGTGCTTGTCGGCACCTAGACGACTTAGCGGAGGTTGCTCGGTGATCTCTTCAAGAAGCTTGTGAAGAGACCCGTTGCCGTTTGTGATTGGTCGGTGTTCACCAACTCCGGAGAGGAGAAAGAACAACCAAGTGATCGAGGGTAGGCTTAATTTGTGGAGCCGGCTTGAGTGGATCAAGCTTCCTCAACGTGGACTAGTGAAGATCGACAAATCTTCGATACCACGGGAAAAACCCCCTTGTCCTTGTGTGGTTAATTCTTGTCTTTACTTATTGCACTTATTTTTGTAGCTCATAGATTGTGACAAATATCTTTGATTAGAGTATCTTGCTAATTTGGGTAATTTGATTAAGAAAAATTTAGAAACCTCCTATTCACCCCCCTCTAGTCGGTTATCCTTGATCCTACAAGTGGTATCAGAGCTTGGTCTCTCTAATTTTAGACTTAACCGTCTAGGAGAGAAAGGATGGCTAGCGAGGGAATGTCTATAGGCAAGGCTCCTCTATTTGACGGATTAAATTATTCTTATTGGAAAATTAGAATGTCAATTTATTTAAAGGCCATGAGCCCAAGCGTATGGAGAATTGTAAGTGAAGGTTTCGTTATGGCACTTGATCCCACACACCCCACGGATCAAGACGAACGGAACTCTCACCTCAATGCTCAAGCTATGAACTCTCTTTTTGGAGCTTTAAACGCGGATGAGTTCAATCGCGTGAGCAACCTTGAAACTGCTCACGAGATATGGACCACGCTCTCTGAAATTCATGAGGGCACATCCACGGTTAAAGAAGCCAAATTGCATAGGCTTAGGATCAAATATGAGACATTTACAATGTTGCCTCAAGAGAGTATCACCGAAATGTACTCTAGACTCAACAACATTGTAAATGAGCTCAAGGGTCTTGGTACTAATTTGCTTGACATTGATGTTGTGCGCAAGATGCTTAGAGCTCTTCCCGACAAGTACGAAATGTTGGTGACATTGTTTCTCAACTCTCCCGAGTTGCCAAGAATGACACCAACCGGCTTTGGGAAATCTCATCACAAATGAGCTCTACAAGAAAGACAAAGAAGAGCTCATGGAGTCAACTTCTTCAAGAAAGAAAGTTACCGCTTTTAAGGCAAAAGCGGAATCAAGCGATGAAGAAGATGAGGATGAAGACTCCGAGGAAGAGTTTGCCCTCCTTGTGAGGAGGATGAAGAAGTTCATGAGGAGACGTCCTCATCGAAGCTTCAATTTCGATAAGATTGCAAAAGGGCAATTATCCAATGAGAAGAAGCGCTATAGCAACATTCGTTGCTATGAGTGTGATGAGAAGGGCCACATTGCCTCTCATTGCCCAACCAAGAAGGATGACAAGGGTAAGTCATCAAAGAAGAAAGAATTCAATGAAAAGAAGAAGCTTTTCAAGAAGCTTCACAAGGATGGCAAGAATGAAGCCCATATCGGAGAATGGGACTCCGACAAGGAGTTTTCGGATTCCGACTCCGACTCCGATATTGAGGGGTCCTCCAAGAAAAGAGGACTTGTTGGTATTGCTATCAAGGAGGCTCCATCGCTATTTTCAACTCCCACTTGCCTCATGGCAAAAGGAGAAAAGGTAAAATCTCTTGATAATGAAGAACCCTCCTATGATGAGCTCATGGATATGCTTGAAGAATTAAATGAATATCTTGGAAAGGAAAAAGCTAAATTTAGAGTCTTAAAGAAAGAGCATATATCTTTAAAGAACTCTTATGATGAATTAAAAGAAGCTCATGATTTGCTTGTCCAAGATAAGTCTTACACTAGCATTGGTATTGTTTGCGATATTCAAGAAAAAATGCCTAGTGTAAACATTGCTAGAACTAGCATATCCACTTCTTGCGATGATTTGCTTGCTATACCATGTAGCTCAAGTGTTGATTCAAAAATTGAAAATGCTAAATCTTGTGATAAGCTATTTGTAGAGAATAGTGAGCTAAAGGAGCAAGTCACCAAGCTAAGTAGGAGCTTGGAGAGATGCTTCAAGGGTAAATCTACTCTTGACAAGCTTTTGAGTGAGCAAAGGTGCTCATTCAATAAGGAAGTACTTGGGTATGTGCCCAAGAAAGGTAAGAAACCGGTAAACAAGCCCGTGAGGTTTGTTAATCAAAATGACAAGTTTTGCCAAAAATGCCGGGAAATAGGACATGTTCAACAAAAGTGTCCTATTGGTAAGGTTTCATCAATTGGCTTGTTTGATTCTTGTTATATGCTCAAAAAGGCCAAAGATGGGAAAGTGATTGCTAGGTTTTTGGCACCTCAATTTTAGGTGTTAAGAAGAATGTCATTTGGGTGCCCAAATCTTTGATAACTAACCTCCAAGGACCCAAACAAATATGGGTACCTAAAAGAACTTGATTTCTTTTGTAGGTGAACTACAAGACCGGTGGAAGGCATTGGGTGCTCGATAGTGGATGCACTCAACACATGACCGGAGACCGGAAAATGTTCACCTCATTTGAGAATGGGAGCGGAAATGAAAAGATCACATTTGGTTGTAACATCCCAAACTGGGTTTATGTTTCAAATGTAATAAAAATGAGGATAAATTAAAACTTTTGCTACCTCATGTATTATTGCCGTGTTTGAAACCTCTTCCTTTAATTGGTGAAAATTCAAACTTCAAATTTTCCCAATTAAACTCAAGTCATAAACCTCCTTCATGAAAATCTTGTGCCCAACCTTTGGAAATAATTTTCATTGGACCTAGGAGTGATGTTTAACACCTCGAATTATTTCATAATTTTCAAAATTATTTGATAATTTTGAGACAAGACAAACATTAGTCAAACTCCTAAAATAGCCTTCTGGAATTTTTAGAGAAAATGCAGTGCATAAAAGTCTCTGAAAATTTTATATAAGGTTCCTTCTTCATCAAAGAAGCTCGATTAAAATTTCATAATTTTTGGAGTTTGTTTGCTATCCCAAATAATTCCCCAAAAATCAGTGATTCAAATTCAAACCCTAACTAGTTGTCACCGTTCCTCGGGTTCGGGTCAGACTCGGACTCGAGCCACTTGATTTGGTTCACCAACTAACGCACCGTGGCGCGACGCAATGCGCGGATTTGCGAGTCGTTGGATCGGCATCGAACGGCCCACGATCGCGTGAACGTTCGGACCATCCGAGCGCCCTGATCCATTTGAACCGTTGGATTCTAAATCAACGGCTCACGATCGCGTGAACGTTCGGACCGTCCGAACGCCTCGCGCAACGTGAACCGTAGGATCCAAATCAACGGTCCAGGATTAAGTGAGCGTTTGAATCGTTATAATCGACCGTTCTTTTTCGATCGTCCGATTAAATCCAACGGCTGTCCTCTTCGTCTTCCTCTCGCTCGCGCGCACTCGGCCGAGTCAACAGGGGTGGCGTGCACAGTACCCTTCGGCAGAGCCGAGTCGCGTCTCCTTTTGCCAACGGCTCTTCCGCATTTAATGCTCCGTCCGTCGCCTCCACGATCGTCGCTCTCACATTTACATACGCCTCGTCGCCCTCGGCCACCTCAAGACATGCATCTCCATTTTTCATCCCGTTGCTTCTTCCTTGCTTCTCGGCCTATAAAACTCCTCCAGTGGCTTCCTTATCCTCCTTTAAACACCCTCGAGCTCCAGCGTTGCTTCTAGTACACTGAGTGAGCTCCATTTCAAAATTTGCTCTTGGCCGCCATTGTTGAAGCTTCGGGTCCTTCGGTGAAAGTGGTGCTCCGGGCCTTCTCTTTCAAAACCCTTGCTTCCTCGCCACTTGGCATCTCATAGAACATTAACCCTCACAATTTTGCCTTTGACAGAAGAGAGCGATCGATTTCTGTTTTCCCCAATTCGGTAAACACTACTCTTCTTCACCCGAGCCGATTCAACTCTCCTCCGTGCCTTCTTTGGGCTCAGGTACCCTCTTATTAGTCCCTAGTTGCTTGGCACTCGCTCCCTTGGACCGCAGCTGAGCTCATTTGCGTTTTTCGTTTTCGGTCACTTTGAGTCTTCTCGGTCATCTCCGGCTTGCCGGCGTTCTAGACCGCCGTAGCCAAAATTGTTGGTACCCTTGGGTGCGCAAGGTTGTTAGGAACTCATTTTAGGCTTTTGCTCGCACCGCCGCGGCCAGAGTCGCCGGCGGCGAGCCAATCTTCCCCGTCAAATTTTGTCGGACGAAATCTGATTGAAGTTTGAACTTGAGTCGTTGCGGACCGTCGATCTTAAGATCTACGGCCCAAGATTGCGCTTAAATTTGAATTAATCACGCCCTAATCAGTGGACCGTTGGATCCAAGATCAACGGTCCCGATTCGAGTGAACGTTCGGACCGTCCGAAAGGTTCGATCCGTGTGGGCCGTTGGATCCAAGATCAACGGCTCCTATGCGTGTGAACGTTCGGACCGCCCGGACGTCCTGATCCACGTGAACCGTTGGATCCAGATCCAACGGTGAGCGTTTAGGGTTGTGAATCCCGCGCGCTCGCGTTAGCGCTGGGACGCGGGCCGTCGGATCCAAGATCGACGCTCCTCGTTCGTCCACGTCGATTTAATTTCTGATTTCCCGAAAGGATTTAGTTATCAACTGAAAAATGTGATAACTTGTAAAATGCATAACTAATTCATTTCAAATCCTTTTCGGTTGATTCAAATTTTGTTGGTTATGTTTTTAACTCAATTTTAATCTAAAAATGTTTTCAACCCCAGTATAGCTCCAGAAATTTTTGCTAATGAATAGTAGCATTTTTGATTTATAAAAGCTGAGCAAAATTGTTTTGGTCATATCTTTGGCATTAAGAATCCAAATCAATTGGTTCTTGTTGCTAAATTCTTTATAAATTATGACCTTGCTACTGTAAAATTTTCCGGATTTTTGGAGAGAGTTTACTGTTGGGTCTTTGCATTTTTATTCGTTCTTATCGGTTGCTTTTTGCTTTCTCGTTAGGATCCGAAGAGCACGTTGATAATATTATCGATCCTCAGCAACACCTTGACTCACAGCAAGCAGGCAAGATATTTGATCATAAATGTCCCATTACTTTCAAAGTCTAATACCTTGTTTACAAATTATATGTATGCATTGCTTTTGTGTCCAATTATTTTTGCCCTGTTTAGAGGTAGCTATTCCTAATGCATTATTGCCATTAAAATGTTATCCCCTGCCACAACCATAAGTTATTATTATCGCTGGTGAATTAGAGCCCGGTGATTTAATTATGCTCTTTTACTGTCTTTGCGATGTCATGCTTAGAAATGCTTAGCTACCGGTAGAATTGGGCGGTTGTCGACTTAGTCGATAACCTTGATCACACAAATCATTTTGTTTATTTTTGGTTCAGCACCTTATGCTTTTGTTTTGTAAAAACCGAAAATGAAACAAAATGATTTGACTTGGGCACAATGGTATGTTGGTGTGATTGTTGGGTGTGACAAGGAAAGGTGCCCAGGTCCCTAAGGACCGAAGTGTTACTTGTGTCACTAAGCCAAGCGCTTATGCGTGCTAACCACGCGAGAGGGATATGGGACCTCTCTTGACTTAGTACTTTGGCGTGGATTATCTCCGAGTCGCAGGAGGGGGTTGTGTGTGTTGTGTGAAACATGATATGTGTTCTTGTGTTCTTGTGTTGGGTGTGCGGTGGTGGAGATTCCGGGTAGGCTCTCCACCTCGAGGAGCATTGTAGTTGTCAAGGCTTTACTGCGACGGGTAGTTGACCGATGCTTTACAATGACTCGACACAACGTATGGGTTTCTATCCATACTGGCGGCTCGTGAATAATTCACAATATTGGAAATGTCTCGTAGGACTTAGCCGTGCTTGGCATACCTACTGGAAGTGTCTTTGAATCTAGTGGCAAAAGGCGATCAGCGTGTGGGTACATTGGTACACCCTGCAGGATAAAACTATTCAATAGCCTCGTCCTAGGTTATGGACATGCTTGGTAAGGTCGTGCAAGAACTAGACTACAACCTTTTAAAAATTAAAATTTGACATGGTTGGCATGAATGGGTAATTCATGCTATTGTTGTGGTGGCTAATGGTTTAGTCACTTCCAGGACTGTTTTACTGTTGTTACTACTTGATTACTACTGTTGTTATCAAATAAAATCAGATTGAAAATTGCCTTTGATCTATTACATTATTGCAAATAAAACTTGCTTTATGCTTTAAAAAAAAATTTGAGTCCTAACCTGCCCCACTTAAATAAGCTTGCATATAGTTATTGTTCAGGTCTGTTATCATTCTTGTATATCTTGCGAGTACATTCAAAGTACTCACCCAGCTTTTTTTCGGGTCGCTTTTGTTCTGAGAGGACGAAGGTGAGCCCCAAGGGCCTCACTTTTGTGAGTTGTCTTTGTGGATTCGACGACTAGCCTGGCGGTCCGGTCGGTTGCCTTGTGGGTTAAAGGCACACTGATTGGCTCTTTTGTTTATAGCCATCTTATGGCGCTTTTGCTTCCGCTGTTAAATTTCTTTATGTATTTGTCATTTGGCCGGTTGGCCTCTCTTTTGTAATGACTATCCCTTATTTATGTTATATTTTGGTTTGTTGTTTATGTTTCGGTTCTATGTGAATGAATGGAATTGATGCATGAACTTTGTAAAGAGGTGTGTATACTGCACTCTGGGAAGTATACATGTCTCGAGTCTCGGATTATCTGATTTGTGATGCTAGGACCAAGTGGATGGTTAAGCATTACAAGCCGGATAAACCGGGGTCTCACAATAGCAAAGGAAAGGTAATTGGCTTAGGTAAAATTGCTATCTCAAATGACCTTTCCATTTCAAATGTATATTTAGTGGAAACATTGAATTTCAATTTGCTATCCGTTGCTCAATTATGTGATCTTGGATTAACTTGCTCTTTCTCTAAAAAGGAGGTTACTATTTTTAAAGAAAAAGAAAATGAAATGATTTTTAAAGGTTTTAGATTTGGCAATCTTTATTTGGTTGATTTCTCCTCAAATGAATCTTGTTTGAAAACTTGTTTGATTGCAAAAACTTCAATGGGTTGGTTATGACATAGAAGATTATGTCATGTGGGAATGATTCAACTTAAAAAGCTTTTTAAACATGACTTAGTGGTTGGCTTGAAGGATGTGAAGTTTGAGAAAAATAGACTTTGTAGTGCTTGCCAAGCCGGAAAGCAAGTGGCTAACTCTCATCCTTCCAAAAGTATCATGTCAACTTCTAGGCCATTAGAGCTCTTACATATGGATTTGTTCTAGACCAACAACCTATAAGAGCATTGGGGCAATAGCTATTGTTTAGTCGTTGTAGATGATTACTCTAGATATACATGGGTATTCTTCTTATATGACAAAGGTGAAGCCTCCAAGATTTTTAAAAGTTTTACAAAAAGGGCTCAAAATGAATTTGATTTCAAAATAAAGAAAATCCGTAGTGATAATGGTTCCGAGTTCAAAAACACTAATATTGAAGATTATTGTGATGAACTTGGAATAAAGCATGAGTTTTCCACTACCTACACTCGAGCAAAATGGAGTTGTAGAGAGGAAAAATCGTACATTAATAGAAATGGCTAGGACAATGCTTGATGAGTATAATACTTAGATCGCTTTTGGCGGAAGCCATTAATACCGCTTGTCATGCCATAAACCGTCTTTATTTGCATAGGCTTTTGAAAAAGACTTCCTATGAACTCCTTATTGGAAGAAAACCGAACATCTCTTACTTTAGACTATTTGGTTGCAAATGCTATATCTTAAGAAAGGGTGTTCGACTTTCTAAATTTGCAAGTCGGTGTGATGTTGGTTTTCTACTAGGTTATTCTTCAAATAGCAAAGCATATCGTGTCTTTAACAAAACTAGTGGTATTGTTGAAGAAAGACACGATGTACAATTTGATGAAACTAATGGCTCTCAAGAATAGCAAGAAGATTTTGATGATGTAGGTAATGGGGCTCTCATGGAAGCAATGAAGAATATGCAAATTGGGGACATTAAGCCTAAAGAAGATCAAAATGAACCATCATCGTCCACGAGAGTCGAGCCGCATACCTCTTCCATGACAAATGAAATTAATCAAAATCAAGAAGATGTCAAGGAAGATGATCAATCATTGAATCTACCTCAAAGAATCCACAACGTAATAGCTAAAGACCATCCAATAGACCAAATATTGGGTGAAGTAAGCAAAGGTGTCCAAACTCGCTCTCGTATTGTTTCTTTTTGTGAACATTACTCTTTTGTTTCCTCTTTGGAACCAAAGCGTATAGATGAAGCACTAGAAGATCCGGACTGGGTGAATGCTATGCATGAGGAGCTAAATAACTTCGCCCGGAATGATGTTTGGACAATGGTAGAAAGACCAAAGGAGCATAATGTCATTGGCACAAAATGGGTCTTTCGAAATAAACAAGATGGAAATGAAGTTGTGGTAAGAAACAAGGCAAGGTTAGTTGCTCAAGGATATACTCAAGTTGAGGGTTTAGATTATGATGAAACATTTGCACCCGTAGCAAGACTTGAGTCTATCCGTATTTTACTTGCTTTTGCATCATGCTTTGATATTAAATTATTTCAAATGGATGTTAAAAGTGCTTTCTTAAATGGCAAAATATCTGAACTTGTTTTTGTTGAACAACCTCCGGGTTTTGAAGATCCCAAAAATCCTAATCATGTGTATAAACTCTCAAAGGCGCTATATGGTTTAAAGCAAGCTCCTAGAGCATGGTATGAGCGCCTTCGAGATTTTCTACTCTCTAAGGGATTCAAAATCGGAAAGGTTGATACAACTTTGTTTACTAAAATTATTGATGGTGATTTCTTTGTTTGTCAAATTTATGTTGATGATATAATTTTTGGTTCCACTAATCAAGATTTTTGTAAAGAATTTGGTGATATGATGTCTAGGGAGTTTGAGATGTCAATGATAGGAGAACTCAGTTTCTTCCTTGGACTTCAAATCAAACAACTCAATGATGGGGTCTTCATAAGTCAATCCAAGTATGTGAAGGATTTACTCAAAAGATTTGGCATGGATGACGCAAAGCCCATCAAGACTCCCATGGCTACAAATGGACATCTTGATCTAAACGAAGGAGGTAAATATGTTGATTTAAAGCTTTATAGGTCTATGATTGGTAGTTTGCTTTATCTTACCGCATCTAGGCCCGATATTATGTTTAGCGTTTGCATGTGTGCACATTTTCAATCGGCTCCAAAAGAATGTCATTTAATGGCTGTCAAAAGAATATTAAGATATTTAAAGCATTCCTCAAGTATTGGCCTTTGGTATCCAAAAGGTGCCAAATTTGATTTGATTGGATATTTGGATTCGGATTATGCGGGTTGTAAAGTGGATAGAAAGAGCACCTCAGGGAGTTGTCAATTCTTAGGTAGATCCTTAGTGTCATGGTCTTCTAAGAAACAAAACTCATTGTTCTTTCCACCGCCGGCCGAATATGTTTCTGCAGGTAGTTGTTGTGCACAATTGCTTTGGATGAGGCAAACATTGATGGACTATGGAATAACATTTGATAAAATGCCTCTTTTGTGTGATAATGATAGTGCAGTGAAAATAGCCAACAACCCTGTCCAACATTCAAGAACCAAGCATATAGATATCCGCCATCATTTCCTTAGAGATCATGTGTGCAAGGGAGATATTGAAATTAGCCACATTTGCACTGAAAATCAATTAGCAGATATCTTTACCAAACCTTTAGATGAAGGCCGCTTTTGCCATTTGAGGAATGAGTTAAATGTCATTGACTATTCAAATGTCGCTTGAACTCTTGTCACATGCACCTTGGGTCTTAGTTGCATTTTTGCCTATTTTAAGATGTTTTTTTCTCAAATTTTCGCTCCAAATGTGATATATTAGTAAAAATTACTTTCTTATATAGACATTAGTCTTTTCATTGCATAATAATCCTGAATAATACTTGGTTGAGTGCAAAAACTAAGGATTATTCGCAAAATCTTCAAATTCAACTCCTCCTTCCTGAAGTGTCAGGATAATCGAAACTTCCGCCCTCCAGGCGTGGAACTTCCGTTTTCCGGAACTTCCGCTGTTGAGTTGCGGAGCTTCCGTTTTTCAGCTCTCTTCCGAAGCGTCAGGATAATCGGAGTTTCCGGTCTCCCAGGCGCGGAACTTCCGCTTTTGAAATGCGGAACTTCCGCTTTCCGGTAGCTGAGAAGCATTAATTGCCTGCGGTTCCTCCGTTTATTTCTTCTCTCTATAGCCGCCGTTTCCTCTCTTCTCCCGAAGGCTCCTCCCCTCTTCAAAACCCCACCGAAAAACCTTGCTTATTCTTCGGTGATTTCTTCAATCTCAACCGATATCTCGCATCCCCAGGGTTCAATCACTCCTTTGCTCAAGGTATTCTCAATCCCTTTTGGATTTATGCCTCTCATGAACCCTAGGTTTGAGTTTTTGGGAAAATGAAAATGTGGATGAAATCTGTGGTTGATTCTTGGGCAAATCAGTTTATTCAGTATTGTATGATGTTTATGCATCGATTCCATGGACTCAATCCATCAAAATACTGAAAAATCCAAAATCTTTATTGCCCTAGAGTTTGGCCAGATAATCGGAACTTCCGCTGTTGAAAGCGGAACTTCCGCTAGCGGTAGTTCCGCGCTCAACTTATGAAGCTCCGATTATCCCGACAAACTGTAGTTTTCATTTCCTTTTGAATCATCCTTTGACACTCCATTCATTATTGTTTTTGAAGATGCCTAGGATGAAGGTTTCTGTCCCAAAGAGCTATTCAGATGCCGGCGCATCTTCTTCGAGAAATGAGGAAGAATTGAAAGAAATTGAGGATCAAAGAGAATCCTCTGAAAATTCCGAAACAGAAGCAAGTGCATCAGATGAAGGGTCTGAATCTGAGTCTGATGAGGAGTTAGGAGAGCCGAAAGAGCCTGAAATTGATCTTAAGACACTCACAGCAGACGATTACATTCTTCTTCGGATTAAAGATCAATATTCTCTTCCTGGAAATTGTGATGACCCTCGATTTCATACAAAGTTTCAAAGACAAGTCTATGATCTTTTCTATGGACCAAACAAACCCTTTGCTGATCACAAGTACATTAATTGGTCCTACCTTAACGGCTTGATAAATATGAGGGTACCTACTGAGCTCTTTCAACGAGTGATTCATAACTTTGTGGCAATAAAATGCAACTACAGTGATGAACTCATTCGACAGTTTTATGCCACAGTGTGCATTCCCCCCGACTTTTCTCAGCTCACTTGGATGACAGGGACAGTAAGATATTCTTGCTCAAAACGTGCCTTTGAACGTGCATTGTATATCGAGTCGAAAGGATATGAGCAAATCTATGATAGAACAGCTTCTCCTCTTTCGCTTGGATCAATTCTATGACACTACACAGAGATTTATCCCTGGTAAGATAACAGGACTTCTTCCTATTCCCAGCTTGGTAAATAGGATCATTAATCATACCATGTTACCAAAGAGCGGGAATTATGATGCAATTAGAGGACATGTTTGGAATATTTTGGAATGCATCATGCATGGAAGAAAGTTTGATGTAGTGGATGTCATCATAAGGGAGATTGCAGGCACAAAGAATGATCGAATCAAACGAATAAACTTTGCACCTTATATTATGGCTTTGATCATTCGTCAGACTGGTTATAATGGAGCTACACCTTCAGCGCATAAAGCCTATAAACCAAGAGAAGGTCCTCCAATTCCTACCAATCTTCAGCGTGCTCCAGCAGAAGAACCTGAAGCTGCACCTGCTGCTGCTGCTGCTCCTCCACAAGGTCAAGCCACCATGGATCAAATTTATGCTACCTTGTTAGAGATGAAGGCGTCTCAGGAGGCCTTCCAGACAGCGACCTCTTCCAGACTGGATGCGTTTGAAGCGGCCACAACTTCCAGACTTGACGCCCACACTGCCAGTCTTGACGCGCTTTCAGCCAGATTCGCAGAGCAGTTTCCTCCACTGCTCGCTTTGGGCGGCGTCGCCTTCGCTCTCCTCCCGTGGTCCTCCTGCCGATCCTCCCGCCGCTCATCCGGTTGATCTTCCTGTTGTTCCTCCGGTTGATCCTCCACAAGATCCTCCTGCGGAGTGACCTTTTGGCCCTTGATGACAAAGGGGGAGAGGAGTGTGTTAGTGAGAGAGAGCTTGTGGTGTTTAAAGGGAAAACCTATCTATTATAATATTGTAATATATAGCTGTCATTTTGACTATGGCTTGTAATGACTTTGTTTGACAACTTGATGCTTATGATGATATATTGTGTTATCTTATATTTTTGTTGTTCTTGGATCTTTGATTAATGATGAATGACCATGTGATGTGAATGCTCTATCTTTAGTGTCATTTGTTCTCTTCCAAGTAACAACGTTCTACAGAAACTCCGCCGAAATTTCCTGAAAATCCAAACATGTGCTTTACATTATCTTCTACTCAATATGCACATGTTAAGGGGGAGCTTTCTGTTTCAAACCAACTATCTCTCATAACTTTATTGTGTTGTCATCAATTACCAAAAAGGAGGAGATTGAAAGCATCTAGGCCCCTAAAAATTGTATTTTGGTAATTAATGACATTATGTGAATATGGGACTAACATGTTTGTTGAAGTGATTACAAGGCATAGTCCCAAATGACAAATTAAAACCAAGGAGCTGCATGTCAAAGAATGTTGAGATGATGGAATTGATCTCAAAGACAAGGTACAAATAGACTAGGACCCCTTTGAATTTTACCGGTCTTTGGAGTATGGAGGAAGACCGGATTATAGGATAAATGTCGTACTATTAAGGGGGAGCTTGTCTAGTAGCTTGAAAGCATCTCATTATGCCTTTGGATCAACTTAGGATCATGCATGTTCTTTTGGTTTGGTTTAAAAAGAAAATTCTTTTTCTCTGGACACAATCGGAAGTTCCGGCATGTGTATCATGAACTTCATTGTCATGTTCCTCCAAAAGATCGCGCTTGATTTTTCCAGAGAGCATCCATTTTCGGGACTTAGCCGATTTCTCGAAGTGCGGAAGTTCCGCAATGATACGAGCGGAAGTTCCGATTATCGGTTGCTCCGAAATATGTGCGGTCGAATTTTTCCAGAGAGCATCCGTTTTTGGGACTTAGCCGATTTCTCGAAGTGCGGAAGTTCCGCAATGATACGAGCGGAAGTTCCGATTATCGGTTGCTCCGAAATATGTGCGGTCGGTTTTTTCCAGAGAGCACCCTTTTTGGGGACTTAGCCGTTTTCGCGAGTGCGGTAGTTCCGCTGTGGATTAATCGGAAGAACCGAAATCTAGTTGGCGGAAGTTCCGCACATAAATCCAACGGCTAGTTCAGAGCATTTAATGCTCACTGTAATGACCGTTACAGTGCACTCGATTGAAGGGCGGAAGTTCCGCACATTACACTGCGGAAGTTCCGATTTCCCTGAGTTTTGCCTGATTTTCTGCATAACGGTCATATTTGGTTGTGGGGGGTATAAATACACCCCCACCAGCTCAAGGACGTGTTGTTGAGCATTCATTCAATTCATTTGAGCCTTGAGCACTCCTCTCACTCCTCATTTACTCTCTTTGCACACTTTTGTGAGGTAGTGAGCAAGAACAAGAGCATTGCATTATTAGTTGATCCTTTGGCTCTTGATTGCCGTCAAGTGAAAGGTCAAGTTCTATTCTCTTGGTGCTTGTCGGCACCTAGACGACTTAGCGGAGGTTGCTCGGTGATCTCTTCAAGAAGCTTGTGAAGAGACCCGCTGTGCCGTTGTGATTGGTCGGTGTTCACCAACTCCGGAGAGGGGGAAGAACAACCAAGTGATCGAGGGTAGGCTTAATTTGTGGAGCCGGCTTGAGTGGATCAAGCTTCCTCAACGTGGACTAGTGAAGATCGACAAATCTTCGATACCACGGGAAAAACCCCCTTGTCCTTGTGTGGTTAATTCTTGTCTTTACTTATTGCACTTATTTTTGTAGCTCATAGATTGTGACAAATATCTTTGATTAGAGTATCTTGCTAATTTGGGTAATTTGATTAAGAAAAATTTAGAAACCTCCTATTCACCCCCCCTAGTCGGTTATCCTTGATCCTACATCCGTTTTCCTCGCTCGTAAGGAAAATCAGCAATCGGTTAGTAATCGTAGTGAGAGCATTCTTGTGAGCAGTAGTGAATAGAAGTTAGAGTTTAGAAAGTGGCCGTCAGATTTCCCGAAGTGCAGTAGAGTATCCGGAGTACCCTGAGTAGTCGGTCCCTTGGCAATCAAGATCCCCAGACCAACCGGAGTTAGTCGGCCTCTTGATCGTCTAGGTATCCAGACCACCCAAGATCCTTCGGCATCTGTCACTTCTGTGGGTCTCCTCATCCGGCATTATTAGAACCCAACACCCATTGTTTGCATTTGCCAAAACCCTAAATTTAAACCCTCAGTGCATACCCCCGGTAACTACACCCTCAGTCAAGCTTCACCGGGTGCAGCAACCAATTCCAGAGCAACATTTCGGTCAGGCTCCTCGCCGAGCCTCAAACCCGGCCCAAGAAGTGCATCCCCAAGCAAAGACAATGCATCTCCCTGCAAGCGACCATAGCCACACCACAGCCAAGAAATTTCAGATACATCCCAAGCAAGCAAAGCAAAGACAAAGAAGCAAATGCATCCCCAAAGAAGCAAGTGCATCCCCTTGCGGCTGAGCTCAGTCCATCTCCCCAAAGCCAAGACCCAAGTTCACCCCTCCAAAGAAGACAACCAAGAATACATTCCCCCCTAAGCCACTTCCCAGATTCACAAAGCAAACACAAGCCACCCATTCCATTCCACAGCCATCAGAGGCAAGAACCGAAGGAGGTTCAACTCAGATCCTCACCGAGCCCAAAGAAGCAGCAGCCTGGGCGAGGAGGAGCAACCAGCCACTTTCAAGCACAGCATCCAGCACTGGGAGCAAGAGAAGGGAGAGCACCAGCCCAAGCCAGCACTGCCATCCCTTCTCCCAGCCTAGATCCATCAAGAGGTAAACCCCAGCACAAATCAGTTTGTATTGCTCATCATCCACACATCACCAAATCTCAATAGCATCGGTATAGCTTTCAGTCTGTCCATCTCAGAGCAATAGGGTTAAGGGAGTAGAGAAGGGTTAAGGGAGTTGGGTTACCGAGAGATCGAGACCGGCCGGGCAGACTGGAGCCAAGGCGGGGCGGTACGGAGGCCGAGCCGAGCCGGCCGAACAGGCCGAGAAGCCAGAGACGAGCGGCGCCGACGCCGAGCCGACCGGAGGAAGGAGGCGCCGCAGAGGAGCGCGAGGTCGAGCCGCGTAAGGGCTGGTCGGCCGGAGTGCCGGGTAGGAGATCGGGCCAGAGCAGCGAGGCGAGCCGGTGGAGTAGAGGCGACGCGGCGGCGCCGGCCGAGCGGAGCTTAGTCGAGCAGCAGAGGCGCCGAGCCGGCCGGGAGCGGAGCGACCGGCCGAGGCAACAGCGACGCGACGCGGCGCGCCTTGCCACGCCAGCACGAGGAGGAGGCGGAGCCGTAGCCGAGGAGGGAGTCGACGTGGAACCGGAGGCGGGGTTGGAGGCGCAGGGAGCGGCGCCCGAAGCCGGAGGCGGCAGCGGCTGGAGGCGATGGCGGCGGAGATTCCCGAGAGAGAGCGGGGAGGCGAGAGAGTGAGAGGGAGAGGTGAGGGTTAGAGGCAGTGGGGGAGTCGGGTTAGAGAGAGTGAGGCGTCGGTGCCGAGAGGGAGAGAGAGAGAGAGGGGGTAGATTAGGGGGTAGATTAAGGAAGGGGTTAGGGTTAGGATTAGAGGGGGTGTTTAGCCGGTTTGGTTAGATTAGCCGGTAGGTTAGTTGGTTAAATTAGTTATTAGGGTTTAGTAGTTAAGTGATTAGAGGGATTAGGTAAATAGGTGACTAGAGATTAGGGTTAGAGTTTATTTGTGTGGTTTTTGAGTATAGAAAATTAAGAAACCGGTTTAGCCTAGCAAAGATCTTCCCTACGTGTTTGTCGAGTGTTAGGCGTGAGCTAGAACTCACGATTACAAACAGAGTATCTAAAAACACAACACTGGCTATGTCTTGCTTGATGTCTTAGCGAGTTTAACGACGCGTCTAGAGCGATTTTTAGCAACTAAGAGTGCTAACCAACCGTGATAGTTTGGTTCACGTGGTTCAAAAGTTTTATTAAATTAAAATTTGGCTAACATAGGAGTTGTATTAGCATTTTATACGTCTACTATCACTCAAACTCAACTAAGTATTTATTTATATATTATTCATGCTACCGCTTTGCTACAAAGGGCAAACCAGTACCGACAGGAGAAACTGATCAGAGATTCGTCATCGTCGACCTTTCCTACAACTCAAAGGCAAGCGATCCTCTTGAACATCAATATAGCTATTTTAAATGTAAACCGTATATTGCTTTATCATATATGTATTGCATCAAAACTATTTCTCAAAATCAAATTGGTTTGAGATGATGAGAAATATAAGAAAGCTGAGATGAGATGAGAATGAGCATTACTAGGTGGGGGCCCTGGCAAGGGAAAATGATGATGATGATGATGATGATGGTAAGAGGTGGGACCCCTTTACATACGGTTATAACATAAGGACTAACAAAACTCTTACTCGGTCAGATACCGTAAATTCAGTGACAACCATTTCCCGCTTTACGCGTAAAATGCTACTGTTTACGTAATTATGTTCTCCACAACGGGAGTGTTGGGCACGGATGATAGCCGTCCCAAGGTGGAGTGTTGGGCATGGATGATAGCCGCCCCAACCAACATTGTTGGAACTCGGTGGAGGACTGGGTGCGCTCAGGACACCGACGGAAAACAATGGGTGGAGACTTAATCACGTAACCTAGAAAACATTCTGTATTCTGAACTCGAAGTCGCATCAAAGGAAATGCGATGGACCCAGTTCACAGAGAGCTCAGAATAGCTATGGGTAAAGTGGTACAAGCTCGCATGAAGCTATACAAATCATGAATTCATGCCAGTCTCCTGGATTGGAGTCTACGGGAACCACTGGGGGTCCATCTTCTCTCCGAGTGACTAGTAGTATTTTCAGTATTAAAATATGCAAACTAATGTTTTAATGTTTTATTTTCAGAAACGAGATGATATAGAAAATGTGATAAGAATCAGAGATCAGTCATGCAGTGCATCTTTTGCTATTAATGCTTGCTGAGTACTTTTTGTACTCAACCTTGTTAGTATTCTCCTTTGTTAGATCCTAGTCCGGCCGGGAGCTATCCCGAGTGGGACGAATGACTTGCAGGTACCGATGCAGCAGGAGGAGGAGAAGGCACTAGCGGCAAGGACCTGAGCGAGATGGAAGCCATCTTTGACTCGTGGGATGAGTAGAAGGGCGGTAGTCCAGAGCAGACTCCAGAGGCGGAGAAGCTCCCTTTTGTGTTTGTGTAATAGCTTTATTAAGAACCCTAGCCTTGTGTGGCTACTACTGTAATAAAGATGTACAGTTTCTATCTTATTGTTCTGATGCGCAACTCTGATAAAATGGCTTGCTATTCGTCGGAGCGGTGTTCTACCGGGCAGACGAATAGTAATCTGTATGCCTAAGTGTGATTACCCTAGGGGTAATGACACGGGGCGTCACAGAGTACTATTTCTCTTTCATTGTTCATATTCTGATAGGGCGTTTGTAGCGCAAATAACAGCTGCCTGTACAAACTTCTCCCAATCGAACATTGATGGATAATAATACTACTGCCTACTTTTCAAGTTGCCTCAATGGTTCTTTAATTGTTTACGGTTGTAGTCTATATTAGTGCATTTTTTTTAACTTGTCATACGGTTGTGTGATATTCTTTGTTATTCAAACACTGCATTGGTCTATTTTTTTGCTACCACCTCTTCCACACAGATATCAATCAATACTTCATTTGTGAATGCATCCCAAATAGCAATGTTTGATGCTTGTGTTTTATCTATCTATAAGTGTCATGCATATAAGCAAATATGTAACTATAACATGGAAATCATGAATTAATGCGTCTAACAAGCCATGTGGTAAGATGTAAGTGTCGCAACAAGACTGGTTTGTGACTAGGATAATTGCAAATATGTAACTACATATCTTTGTTGTGTTGCATACTCTTTTCTTGACCTATTTATGCCTAGGCTAGGCTGATTCAAATTACATGCTCCATGTTAGACTAACACGTAAACAAATGCATAATGTAAGCATGCCCTGTAAAAGGGCAATCACATGTTATGTAGGATGAGTTGATGATCAGCAATAGAAGACATTTCTACCGGGAATAGAGGAGATCATATGTGTGTGTGACCGAAAGTAAAGATATGTGCATGTTGTGCGCAATTGTTGATTCCTGACAGAAGGTGCTTATTGCAATTGTTGTTTATTGAACTTCCGTTGCTTAATTTTAGCAACTCACAACTTGTTTTTGTTTGTAAAATGATATACCCTATTATTACCTTGTTTGCAAACATAAATCTTAGGCAACAAATCAAGTTGTACGAACACTTGTGCAAGCAAGATAATTTCACATAGTGTCCTCTGGAACATATGCTTTGGATAAACTCACGTTGTCATGTACAAATCACATTACCGTGAGGGACAAACATCAGATCCGAAGATGAGAGAGGTTGTACCTTGGGATCGAGGAAGGAGGTGCGGGCGGGTTACTCGGTGGAGGTGGCCAGAGGTGTGGGTGGGTGACTGGGCACGGCGTGGAGGCCAGATTCAGTCCGGCGGAGGTGGCCGAAGGCGCGGCAGGCACTCGGGCGGGCCCGATTGGAGGAGGGAGGCGGCGTGCGACTGGCCGGGGAAGAGACAGGCCGCGGTCCCGGTTGGAGGAAGAGGTGTGCTCCGACGATTGCAGAGCTCAGGGGCATAGTAGGCCGGAGCCGCAATCAGGCGGGCGACGGTGCAGGCTATGGTGGCGCGGGGCAGAGCCGCCGCTAGGGACGCTAGGGTTCGCTAGCTCCTTGACTTTATGTTTGGGGCAATGGCTAATGATGTGAGCTAGCACCGTAATGCCGCTCGTTTCTTCTTCGGACTTGCTCGGGGCGACCACGACGAGCAAGCTCCGCCACTTGCCTTAATTTGTGTGTCTCCTAGCAGGGAAACCCACAACACAGAGAAGAAATATTGATGGCGGAACCAAGAGAAACCCCGCCGGGTTTGTTTTTCCGACGACGACGATGACGGCACGTAGTGTGCAGTGATTAAGACGCGGCACGTGCTAGTTAGCTAGTACCGTATGTCATTAAGCACATATTTAGCTGTGTGATGGAGTGTTTAGTATAACATATTTTGTAGTAGTGATAAGATCTCAATGTACGTACATACGTGAGGTTTAGAGTGAATTAATAAACGGAATCATCATGTGCCATAATACTGGTCTAACCTCACGTGCGTTTAGACAGACAGACAGACAGACCTGGTCTCGTCTTCAAGCCATGAGTAATTAGTTTGCTTATAATAGCTAGTTTATTTAATATCGACACCCCTGCACAATGCCAGCCGCTGCAGGCCGGCGTTACCGACGACCACGACGTCGGGCTGCTGCTTGGGCGGCGGCGTAGTACTAGGGGCAACAGCAGGCATCATGTCCGGGCAGATGGTGAGGTCCCAGATGCTGATGCCGCCGCCGGCTTCGTCCAACACCTCGAGGGGCACCTCCTGGAAGCCCTCCAGCCCAAAGTCCTCCGCCTTGGGAAGCCGCGTCACGTACGCCTCGAAGTCCTCCGCCGCCTCCTGATCCATCGCCATCTGCATCGTGTTCATCGGCACCGTCTCTGTGTGCACCGAGTTGTCCTCCGCCGTGGACTCCGAGGAGTTGGAGCTGGCGGCGGAGCAGCACGGCGGCGAGGGCTTGTCCTGCAGGTGCAGGTGGTGGTGGGCGTCGGCAGCTGCGGTAGAGATGTGAGGGGGGCGAAGCTGCTGCAGGCCTGGCCTGGATGGAGAGGAGGCGGCCGATAGGTTGAGGCGCGCGCAGTCGCCGTAGAGCGCTCTGGCGGCGGCGTCGTAGGCGCGGGCGGCGTCGAGGGCGGAGTTGAAGGTGCCGAGCCAGAGGCGGGCGCCGCGGTTGGGCTCGCGGATCTCGGCGACCCACTTGCCCCAGGTGCGCTGGCGGACGCCGCGGAAGGGGCAGCGCTGGTTCTCCGGGCCGCCCTTGCCCTTCATGCAGCCCTTGCGCGAGCGGCGCAGGGGGCAGCACTTCTTGCTGCTGCTCTGCTTGCTGGTCGCCTCCTCGTGACCCGCACCCGCACCCGCAGCTGCCAGCTGACACGACTGCTGCTGCAATTGCTCCATGGATCTATCTGGATCCTGGCCGTCCTATCTTATATAGACAGGAAGATGCAACGCCATTGCTAGCTAGCTTGCTCCTCCTTTCGGCTGGTAGTTGCTCCGGTACGTGAAGAAGATGGATACGGATACGAGGGCAGAGCGAGGACGCGACGAGTGGAGTGCGCACGTGTAAGGGACCGGGGCGACACGGAGGGGTGGGGCCAACCGGGCAGGACACATGGGCGCGCCTGTGGGCTCCACGAGTCGCCACCCCCAGGGGCCACGTGGCGCGCCTCCACCCATCTCGGCTTCTCTCTTGCTTCTCCTTAATTTTGGCATGTGCAGCAGGATATGCGCGCATGGATATGATATCCACCCATCTGATCCTCCTAATTAAGTTTGGTCTCTGCTAATGCTGCTGCTGCTGCTAATGTTGGTCTACAGGTACGTGTTGGTCTGCTGTACATATCATAATGTGCTTAATATTGCCTTTGCATTTGCATATATATCATACGATAATTAGCGCCGCCGCTTACACCTACGAACGATCGATATATGATATGCACGTGCAGCTGTGCTGTGCTCACACGTGTACATACCGCGCGCATGCATATATATGATACACATGTGTATACTATACTATACTATACTATATACTATACACCATGCCAATGCCATAGCTGCCCGGCGTGGTGCATCGATCATCGGCCCTGCGACTCGTCCGCACCTCCGCTGTCATTCCTCGCCTCGGCTGGAGCTCGATCGCCGGCCGGAGCAGGGCCTCCGCACTGCTCAATTAATGGAACCACTAAGACACGTACGTAGGGCGATGCAGTGTCCGATCTTTTCTTCTCGATTCGGAGACCCGAATACGAGCACTACCTAAGAGTACAAGCCGCATTGGAGTACGTATCTTATTATTGGTATTTATATATACTTAAAGTGATAAATAAGTATACTATATTTGCTTAAGTGAAATATTAGAAATAAGAGTGTGTACACCTAAGAGTACAAAAAAAAGGTGGGGTATATACTACCTCTATGTGTGACGGGAAGCAAGAGGGAGAGCAACCAAGGTGGTTGCGGGCATGGCGCCGGAGGAGCAAACGAGTTTGGTGGTGTACGTGCAGCATGCTCGGACCTCATCCTCCATGCCTTCTAGTTAACCTAGGCTAAAAAGCCAAGTGAGAACTGAGCTTAGCTCAGCTTGCTACGAGCGCGTGAACGCTCGCCCACCAGTGCTCGAAGCCTTGCCCTTTGACATTCGTGCTCGCCAAAATAAAAAGGTGGTTTAGGATTAGTGCACACACGTAAAATGCTCTTCAATGGTCACAACACGTGTGTCTGCGTTTCGTGAGGTTCTTGGTATAACATTTTTGTTTTCGGATGGTGAATAGTAATCTCTAATTTGGTTTTCAGTTCTCAGCCGTAATTCAATCGTTAAGTATTTTCCAAAACCCTTCGACTTCCTCCTCAGCTCAGTTTTGTGTTTCAAACCTTCTTGCTTTGTTCCAAATTCAAATCTCAATTTGAATTCTCCTTTTTCCAAATTTTGGACCCCCTCCCTTGAGTTTGCCTCCCCTTATTTTTCTTTGGGCCGACCCACCACTATTTCTCCCCCTCCCGTCTTTTTTTTTCCGGCCCATCTCCCTGGCCCGATCGCACCCCCCCGGTTTCTTTCTGATGATCTCTGTTGTCCCGATCTTTCGGTGAGGGGTAAATTCCAATTGGATGACGGTCAACTCTCACGATGCAGGCTACGAATGCAGCACGCACGAACCAAGCAATCGCTGAATTAACCACCAAGTCATTATCAACCGTGCCAAAGACCCGGTTGACATGATCACGAGGATCAATTCCTGCAAGCAATCGAAGAACAAGCAAGAACGGGGTAAAAAGCAATCTGAATTGCAAATATATGATTAAGTTCAAGAGGTGGGATTCCGCAGAGGTCCTTTACGGTTGGTCTAGTCGACACAAGCGAAGAACGAGAGTTCTCACAATGGAGAAACTAATCAAACAAAATTCGAGTTCTAACAAAAGGAGAAGGCGACTCCCATATAGGGAGACGGCCAGGGGTGGCGGCCAGCGAAGTGGGCGCACGCCCCTAGGGTTACAAGGCACATGGGCACAAGTGGAGGTGGCACATCACCCGCGCCGCCCGGCAGCCACCTCGCCACCCCGCCATTGCCGCCGCTCCTGCCAGCTTTCCGCCTCTTCCCGGCTATAAGAAGCCGAGGTCCCTTCCTCTCCCTCCCCTCTTCGCCACTCTGCGCCTGAAACTCCCATCGCCGTCGCCGCCATCTTTTCCCCTTCCGGTGTCCCTCCGCTGGAAGCTCCGCCCCGGCGCCCTTAACCATCTCCACCCGTCGGCCGAAGCTCCTCGCCGCCCTAGGCCGTTGCCGCCATGCGCCTCCACGCCCCGGCTCGCCGCCACCGCTTCCAAAGACTCCCCCCATCATCATCGGCTCGGTGAGCACCCCGCGCCGCCCCGATGCCCGTGCTCGCCTCCCCTCCCCTCCTCTGGTCGCCATCGCCGCCAACCTCTCAGGCCGTGCGCTCCTGTCGCCGCCGCCGCCTCTCTGCTGTTGCCACGGCCGCCCGCCACCTCCCTCGGCTTTCCCTTCTCCCTGATGTTCTGTTTTGGCCGTCCTCGCCGCCCCTCCGGCCGCCGACCGCCGCCGGCAGCCCCTGCCCCTACGCGCCTCCTCTGCTCCTCTGTGCTCTGCGTGTCTCTGAAGTGTGGACCCCCCTGTTCAATACAGAAAGAAGAGCAATAGCAGTGGTTAAGTAGCTGGCATTCAACAAAGAACTTGTGTTATGATCAGGAAATATTTTGTTAACCTCGGTAGATTAGCAGCTTCCCATTTGGCAAAAACATTCTAAAATCATTTATTCTCTGTGAATGTGTTTTGAACTTGCAACGATTCGATTAATCGTTGTTAATTTACTGATTGACAAGAGTTAACAGAGTTATCCAGTTCGCTAATATTTGAGAGCTGTCGATTAAGAGTGTAATTTGCAAAATCTCTGAAAATTGAAGTTATACAAATGACCTTCGTAATCGCCTCCGCAATCATGTTGAATATTTGTTAAATCTAATTATTTCAACTTTTTCGTTTTTGTATAAAAGGCATTGTGGTATTAGAAATTAATTTGCATTTGCTAATAATTTATTCGGGAAGCTATTCGGGATTAACTTGTTGATCTCAATATCTTGTCATCTTCCAAATCCGAAGTGGAGTATCCCTGCGAAAGTTCCTTCGACCTTGTTTCCCCCTTATTTTCCCCGGCAGAGTCCCTACACCTTTGCCTCTTTTACTTAGTTAGTCGTTTGACTTTGTCAAACATCCCCGCCTTACTAAATCTTTTCTCTTAAAAAGCTCGTTCATCGCAAAACTCATTTAAAGCGCTTCGATTATTTTTGGTCTTTTGAAGTTATGTGGATTTATTTGTTGTTCTCGCTTGTTATCTCGTAATTAGGAGTCGGAGTCTAGAAGAAGCAACAACTCGAGCTGAATCAAGATTCGGATAAAGACGCAAACCCAAAATTCAAAACCCCTGGCAGAGAAGGCCATGAGTAAGATCAAGGCCGCGATAACCTGACTCAGACGAGTCAATACTTTGATCATTTAGAGCCTGCATTTTATGCAAATTATGTTTATTTAAAATATCAAAGTTGCACGCTTATATTCTGTATTGAAATGTATGTTAAAGCTTAAGGTAGTTAAACACTCATTTGATGATTAATTATTTATTATCCATCCTTTGATAAATTGAATCCTTCATTCCATGTCACCCTAGTAAATATGTGGTAAATACTAGTATAGGTTGACTTAAGTGACATGCTAGTCTTGCTTAAATACCGAGACAATAAATGTCCTAATCATCATCTTTTAATCATGAAAGTGGTTTTGGGCAATAATTATGGGTAAATAACTGGCGTGTAGTGTTAATTGGCTTTTCCTCCCCAAATCCCTAAACAACTTGCTAGTACCACATCTGGACGAATGGAAAGAGTGGTGGGTGCCGTCGTGCACGAGAATGATTGGTATGTGGTATGAACCGTACGGATGGATTAAGGACTTAATCTTGTCATGACCTCCCGTGTAAAACAAGTACAACCGCAAGTATGTAAAGTACAAGTTGGCTTAGTAAAATTATTAAAACCTGAATGCCATCTCGCTGGATGGATAGAGGGAATGTGCAAGCGCGTGTTGCGACCAGCTTGAAAGGGGCACCGATGAAAGGTGAAGTTTGCCAGCTGCTGAGGGGTAGTTCGACTACGCATACAACTACTCCAGTCACTGAGGTGAACATCTCACACAACTTATGGGCGTAACCCCATATGGGTGAGATGACGGAAGGGATAAGGTAGTTTGAAATGTTACTGTGACGATCGCTCAACTACATGACTACGGAATCATGTGGGATAACGAGTATGATTGTCTCTTGTGGGTACAGTGTACAACCTCTGCAGAGTCTAAACTATTTAAACAGCCGCGCCTACAGTCAAAGGCGGACATGGGAACCTTACTTGAGTTAGTTCTATTTTAAAAACCATTGTGGGTGGTATGAAAACCAGGTTGACTCATCTAGCCTGAGGTTGTAGATGGTCTACAAAACCAGGTCGACTCATCTAGCCTAAGGTTTGATTTTTCCTGGATCATCATATCCAGTGTTGTTAGTGAGTGGAGGTAACTCAAATCAAATTAAGCATTTGTAGAGTTTTCAATGGAGTGAACCTCTACTGTTATTTAATATTACAATTATTCTCTTTAATAAAAATACAATTTGTTTAAAATGCTAAGTCACAGAAATTTGTAATTATGATAATTGAAAATGTTGCTTTATCAATTAAAAGAACATGTGCCACCCTTGTTAAGTCTTTCATGTATATATTACATCTTGTGTGTTGACTCGCGAACACGGAAGTTGTGCTCATCCTCGCTCTTTCCCCCTAAACGCTCAAAAGTAGGAAATCCTGAAGCTTTCAACTATTACGAGGAACCAGACGTCTGAAGGCTCAGGAGTTTCTGAAGCATAGTTTAGTCTTTAACTGTTCTAGTCTCCCCTCAGTCTAGCTGACTCCGTCGATACTTATGTGTATTCTATATTATCTGAGTTTTCGAGTAATATCGGATGTACACGGGTTTCCCCAATCGCTGCTATGGAGAGATGTGTCCTCACCTTTTTGCTTCCGTTGTCACTTCCGCTACTTTTGTGATATAATTGTTTGGTCTTTTCGGCCTTTATGGTAAAACTTAGTCCGAAGCAGTCTATGTAAACTCTGATGTGTTAAATTAATGAATGATATGATTTTATGCCATATATAAATTGATCCAACAATGTGACTGTGGATGTTATCTACTGATCCAAGGAATAACATATTGTGAATTCACAGAGGATTTGTGATTAAAAAATTCGGATCCGACACTTGACCTCCGTGTGTATGGTGTCCAGATTGTAGGGCCCTGCGTTAAGATCATACTCGTGTGTAGAAAGTTAACTCCACTGTGAGAAAGATTTTTGGCGTGGATGGACGTATGGTGTCCAGATGTGTACTTAAAAAAACACTACACCGCTCAGATTCTCAAACTCCAAATTCAATTTTTGTTGAGACTAAAACTAAGAAGTTGGAGTTGGAGCCATACCAAACAGTCAAGCAAAAATAACTCATCCAAAGCTGAGAGCGCGCGCGATTTTACCATAACTCGCAGTATTTGTGCGTTCTCGCAATATTTGATCCGATCCGATCCGATCGGAGGGTGTTGTACATAAAAGGGGGGTTGTAACATTAAGCAATGGCGGCCGGACGCTGCATGGTCGATGATCACAATTCATGACCCTAAACAAGCTAAGCTAGCTGTAGCTGTAGCTGAAGCGAGATCAATTTAACTTATCTTGGAACAAACATGCAATCAATTCTAGGCTACGCGGTACAGACATGTACAAGTACAATCTAGTAGTAGATAGCAGCAAGCTAGGCTGCTGGCCTGGATGCAATATATATGAGTACAGTACAGGGGAGGGATTAGAGCATCATCGACTCGATTCGTCCGTCCTTGTCGTACGCCTCCACGATTTTCTTGGCATACGATGGCATGTGCTGCTCCGCTCTGCAACCAAGTAAAATATTCATCGTTCCATTCCATCGACCAAGCACATTTATGCGATGGCTACTACACACTCCTTAATTCACCAACTAGCACGGCCTATGTTATGTATGTACGTACGTACCTCTGTTTCCCCCAGGCTCGGTTCACATGGAGGTAATTCCTTATTGTGTGATAATCCAGAGAGTAGCGAGCAAACTCCAGGCCCTTGGGTCCTATCTGACAACCAAAACCATCATCTATCACTATATATATATATATATATATATATATATAGAGAGAGAGAGAGAGAGAGAGAGAAAATGGTACGATACTCCTAAGAGTCCTATATAAACACACTCACGATACTGCTCAAATTCAATTCAACTTTCAATTCCGTGCAATCACATCCAAAAATTAACGTAGCATGCATGCATTCATTCACCGGCAGTGCCATACATATAGAAGGACTAACCAGGTTTAGCAGGAAGGCAATGATGTTACCAACAAATCTAGGAGCTGGGTTAGAAGGACCTCTCCCTGCAAATTCAACCTCCAGCTACGTAAGTCAAATCACATTTTAGAACCAACTAATGAATGCTGCAGATCAAACAGCGTATCTAAGATTCATATCATTGCATATATATAATATATAACATACCCAATTTTGCTTCATCGTCAGCTTTAACTGTCTCCATAACAAATGGTTGTCTGACGCCCTGAAAAAGAAAGGCACAACCATATCATGCACTTAGCACCACACTGTATAATCTTTTCTGGCTAGCTGTGGATGCATACACTGCTAACTGTAGGTGTGCTGTCTAAAAGACCCTCTACCAGGCTGAGCATCTCCCTTCCACGACCGTTCCTTAAAGTGGGTGGGTATACCGTTATGATCAGAAATCAAATCATTTCGCTGCCGAGCAATCAAAATTGCTAAACTATAACTGCTAACAGATGCCACACATTCACTTTACCTGACCGTGATATACTGAGGGTGCTGTGTCATGGAAACCCCAGAATATTTTGGTACACCCATGTAGCCCACCACTAAATCCTGCAGTTTTTCGACAGACATATTTAGCTGTGCGCTGCTTCTATAAGTCAGCAAACTGTTGGAATACCAAGAGAAAAAGGGAAATAACTAGTATAAGGACAACCGTGTCGTCTTACAATATATATATATATAGGAGCGTATCTAGTGCTAATGGGTAATTCAGTGTTAAGGAGCTAATACCGATATTGACCTTTGGATCTGAATTGAACTATCAAGATTAATGCGGGCTTCCACCTCTAAACCATTTAATCACTTTGCATACTCCCACCTTCAATACACCTTCATTAATGCGTCTTCATTAAACACCATGCATGCTCCCAACTCCAACGGTTAAGATCTAGATCCAACGGTCGAGATTGATATTAGCACCTTAGCACTAGATACGTTCCCTATATATATATATACATCAACCCGGAGAGGTACTCAGGTAATTAAAAGTGTAAAACATATGACCAAACTTGTGACCAAAGAAGAACGGTTAATCCTTTTCAGACCTATACTTCAAAGCATAAAATCAAGGTAAACATACGAAAATGAAGAGATTTTTAAGTTAGTCAATTTTCTGAAACGTTGTGAGGAAATAACAATTCCAGTTATCAAATGATACGACCAGTCCAATTTAGATGATGCAATCACTGCCAGTGTGAGTATGTCGTAGTTTTTATTCCATTTCTGTAGAAGACCAGAAGGAACAATGGATCCTGTTGTAGCGAGTATCAGATGATTCCTTTTCAAAAGATGATTTATAACTCCCAACAAGAGTACCTATTCGAATTTAAAATGATGGAAACCTTACCGCCAAGGCATTTGTGTAGTCAAAGCAGCTGCAGGACGGTAGAATACCATTAGCTCGGCTGTGAATGATGGCTAGAAATTTTGGAGAAAATCCGGCAACACATTTATACAGTGTAAGTGCACACGGAATACCTGTAGCATGATGGAGCAATAACATCAACTAGGTCCTTTGCTGGCAGGCAAAAATAGGGAACCTGCTTTAAATTAGGCAATAAAGAAATTGTTTTGGAAGAACCAACACTGTAGAACAATAGATAAACAGGTTAACTTAAAACAGGTGACTTACCTCTTCAATATGCCCATCCAAATGCTTTAAGTGAACCTGCAGATACTCTCAGTTATATAACACTAGGTCACTATCACGTATCAAAATTTGCAAAGCAACAGCATGGTAGCACTGTGAATTCCATATGTTTTTGTACAGACCAAAAACTGTTTGTTCAACTGTTGCTTTGTAAAAGTAAATGGTATTGCTATTGATACGATATACATGAAGCTGTGACAAAACGGGGGGGAAAAGGTACTGATCATTTCAAAGTCTCACCTTGTAGTCTTGCATAAATTCGTAATGTAGAACAGTTTCTGGTTCACTGCTTGCAGCCTTCAAAAACTTATCAAGTCCTTCACGAGTACCATTGTCCACTGAGAATATTTACTGTAAGCCAAATCTCCAATATATCTTCCATGCAACAAAGTAATAAAAAATGTCAAGATTGACTGGTCGAGAGATCCATTAGTAGTTACCACAGTTTGTGCCGAGCACATAAAGCTGTTCCAAACCAAGGTACTTCTCTACAGACCTCAAAGCTGTAGCTCAAATAATTTCACGTTGAATAATTGTGAGATGTGATAAACCATCACTGGTAGCCGGTAGGGCTAGAAGAATGATTAGGTAAGGGTAAACACCTTGCACTTGACAACCCACACCGCAAAAAAGAAGACGCTTTACACCAGCTGCCTGCCAAAGGAAACCGTGAAACTCTCAGGCATTGATACAGTTGATCAGAAAGAGAAAGCATGAAGTAACTATCAGGCTGTCGTAGTATAACGTCTTTGGCAAGAGCACCTAAAGTGGACTTTGGTCTGCTGTGGAGTCATAATTGGAATGTGTTTTCGAATCCATTGGAACAAGAAGTAAAATTGGATACGGAAGATTGTATAGGCTAACGCAGATTTTCATTCCCATGAAACCAAAACAAACGTTATTTAACTGATTTCGATTCCCTAGAATTGGGATATGGGAGCAAATCTTTGAACCGAACAAATCCAAGCTCATGTCCAAAGAGCTAATGTTCTTTGACTTCTTTCAGATATCTGCCATCATGACCCATTTGCGTCCATACGTTGAGAAGGGTAGGGAAACAAGACAAAATAGCTAGCAACAAAAGCAAAAATGGAAATATAGTGTGAAGAAAAGACAGATTTACCTCGACTAAGGCAAGCGTATTGAGATTAGGTGATAATGTTGGCTTCACACCTTTGGCTGCAATCACTTCATCTGGTGTCCTACCAGAGCATGGTTACAAAGATTAGATCTTACTTCCATTATAGCAAGCACAAGTAGTATGAGTAATTCATGGATAGACCGGTAACGAAGTTTTTAGCTCAGAGACAAGAAAACAACTACTGAAACTGCAAATGTATTACTATTGAGTGAGGAGTGCTAGACACAAGGCATGCACTGTAGCAAATTCCTGAGACTGACAAGCAATCAATCTCACAATACCTGGCTAAAACAGGCCTTGGAGCAAGCCTGTCGTCTGGATCACTGCAGAGGGTAATAAACAGCATTTTTCAAGTCCATGAATTAATTCCTTTGCAAGGAAAAACAATGATGTGGTATCTGATTCGTGTTTGGGTGCCTTTGTACACAAACCACAGCATCAACCATGTCTGCTTTTAGCATCTCAACTGCAATTGTTGTCACTATTCCCGTCCATTGAGCTCCTACATGTAAGGCGCATACATATTACATGGTTCAGAACAGAAGTTATCAGGGCATACTTTTGTCTAAGCAAGTTTAGCATATTAGGAATAGCAACTTGTATTTTCAAAAAGCCAAAGGGTCAGTATATATATACAAAATACAGGAGGTGGATATGCAAATAACCCCTCATAACAATGAGGAACAACACATTATACATATGTCTCTAACACCCCCCTTCAAACTCATGGTGGATCAACAACACTGAGTTAGGAGAGGTAGAAGCCGTGTTGTGCTCGAGTCTGGTTCTTCGTGAAGAAATCCGCTATCTGAAGCTCGGAAGGCACATATTGAAGAGTAATCATCTGATCATGCACACAAGACCTCATGAAGGAAGCATCAACACCAATATGCTTGGTGAGCTCATGCTTCACAGGGTCACGGGCAATACTGATAACACTGCATCGTCGACAAGAGAGGAGCTCAGATAGTGACAGAAACACCAAAATCCTCAAGTAACCACCGTAGCCAAGTAATCTCTGCTGTCAAGAGAGCCATAGCTCGCAACTCAGCCTCTGCACTCGAACGAGACACTGCAGTCTGTTTCTTCGTCTTCCAGGCAATGAGAGAACCACCAAGAAAAACACAGTAAGCAGAGATAGACCGCGATCGAGGGATCATTGCCCAAGTAGCATTCGAATAAGCTCAAGTCAGAACGAACTGGAGTGTGGAAAGAAGAGACGGCGAGAGATAGTTCCACGAGGGTATCGCAGAACTCGAAGAAGGTGGCTGTAGTGGACCTGAGTGGGAGCAGAGACGAACTGACTCTGAATGTGGACTGGATAATGGATCATGGATATAGGAATATCAAATCAATAATGTGGACACATGTTAGAGAACATGGTGTTGGATTGACCCACTCCGAGATGTTGCTGGGATTGTTATGTTAATATGTGCCATCAAGCGATCTCGAGTGGTATATCTACTGGATCCTTCGACCTGAAATCACCATTGTTTCTCACTGTGTGTAGTGGTGCGCTTTGGGGCTGCCAAACACTACTCCGTAACTGGGTAGCTATAAAAGTGGTCTTCAGGTGTATCATGAAACATGAAATGGGATGTGAGCGGATTAAGATGGAATTTGCCCCTCCTACATAACAGGAGAGATATCTCTGGGCCCCTCGATGTGGTTGGATTAGGGAAGTGCATGGTCATGCCAAGGTGATTAAAGAGTTAATCACAATGTGACTAAAGGGTTAATCATGAGTTGTAATCCACCACAAGATCGAGTAAATGGTTGAGCTATCACAAGGGTGGCACAAATCTCGCCTCAAGTTCGACTGGTATCGTGTGTCAAAGGGATCCAAGTATGTGTATATCAAGGTTTAGCCGATATGATCTTTATGTGTATTCGGGAGTCAATATGCCCTGCTAGGTGCCACTATTGACTTATGGCTTGAAAAGGGTTTTCGGGTCATGGCTGTCTACACATGAACCTAACGGGTCACACACTTAAGGGGTTGGAATTGGAGAGCTTGCCTATATGATTGTCTCTAGTGCAAGTGGGAGAATGTTAGTGATGTGCCCAAGAGGCAATCATAAACAATACGGTTTTATAGGCTAAGATGGATATTGATCCATATGGGACTAGGGTTCTATTGGGCCTACAACGTGGAAGCCCATTAGCATGCTCTATAAATATATGGAGGCGGGGCTGCAGTCCCAAAACCCTAGCCAGGCGCGCGGTGCTAGCACACTAGCGCACGACGTTCTTGATTCTTCTCGTTTTGCGCACAGCAGATATTTTCACTAAAGCTCTTGATTCTTCTCGTTTTGCTGCTTTGCGGGGAGAGTTAGGGGTTATTAGTCCTATTGGGCTGTTTTGAGGGGGAATTTGCTCTTTTTGCAATCATTGTATCATAATGCATGTTTCCTTTCAATTGTCTTGCATTGTATAATAAAATTTGTGAAGCTTTGATTATTATCCTTGTATGGCTTGATTTCATACTCTATACCTTGTCATATCAAGTGATAGTCTGCTAGACTTCTTTTATGGCTCTTCGTGTTTTAGCTTAGCTTTCACCTTGCTAGCTTTATATCTGTGAGCAAATTGAATCAAATCATGTCTTGTTGGATCTTGTGACTAGTTTTGCTCTAGTGATCCTCTTATGATTCTTGCCATGTCATATATGTTGAATTGAGTCTTGAACTTATTTTGAGATTAAAATGAGCTTTTTATCTTTTTTTAAGTCAAGCAAATGAAAAATGAGATTTTCTGTGCGAAAAAACTGATCTCACCAATCCTTTCTCATGAGACGGCTTGCCATTGCACTAGGCATGAACTCAGGGGGAGTTTTGGATGACCTAGACCACTCTTTTAAGCTTATCGCTTGAGATGGTCGCGGCAAGGCTTGAGATCTAGCACAGTTAAAAAAAATCATTTTTAGGAAAATGCTCAAAATGCTAAGTGCTTGAGTTTTACTTCAAAAGCGTACTCTTAATGCTCAAAATGCCTCAGTTCTTGTTTTGAGTCTCTTTTTACTTATAGACATGGCTTGACTCATTTTTGGTTGCTTTTAGTGAAACTATGATATTGAGCAACTTTTCATGGTATTCATTCTCTTAATCTCAGACATCGCTATTTTGGTTTTAGCTTTGCAGTACATGTTTTGCCATGATTGAATATAGCTTCTACTCTTTTTATGGCTTGGTATAATACTTGTACTGTCTACATGGATAATGGTTATGGCTCCTTTTTCTAAAGTTCAAAAATAAAGTCATTCCTTCATGATCTTTCTTTTCCCATGCATCTTGATGAATTCATTGTCAAAGGGGGAGAAAGATTGTGAAGAAAATGCTGTTTTGGAGCTTTTGGTTTCATACATAAGGTTTCATATAAAAGAACATATATAAAAATAAAAAAATGAACCTTTTGACAATTTGTGATCATGGGAGTTGAGTCTCTGGGTTTTATTGCCTTTGTCTGACTATATTTGCAATTGAAGAAGACTCACAATGATCAAAGGTCAAATGGAACATTTTGTCTTTCATATGGACCTAAGTGAGATTTTTGGCTACTTTCTGGAAATTGAATCATTTTGTGCTTTCATTGCCTTATCTCACTTGCTTATACTATTCTGAAGCCAGCTTGGTCGTTTCCTAGGCTTTTTCTTGCTTATGGACCAAGTTGTGCCTTTATGCGAAAACGGCGTTTTGTTTTACTTTTCAATCCGAAAAACCACATTTTCTGGGAAATTGCCAATGTGTTCATCAAGGGGGAGATTGTGGATATCGTGAGGATATATGCACGATCTTAGAATGATGAGTCAATTGGCAATGGCTTTGTTGGTTTGCAAAATCACGCGTTTTCGGGTTTGCTCCGTGGTCATTAGACACGGCGGTCCGACCGGCCAGGTCGCCGGTCCGACCGGCCAGTAGGAAGGTCTGCCAAAAAGAAAAGTGGTTTTTGGAGCTGAGCCAAAAATAGGTTGTGTAGGCAAGTGAGGGGAGTCTCCTGGATGTGGTCACATCATTTTGGAGCTCCCAACAAAAGTTCTATTCATTGAAATTTCCGGAAGGTTTGAATTTCGAAATAAAATTTGGCTAAGTCTTTTCGGCGGTCCGACCGCTGCTATGGGATCGGTCCGACCGCTCGAATCACGGACTGCTGCAAGGGGCGGTCGATCACGATCACTTGAAGCTTGGACTTCTTTGCATTGATGTGATTTGAATGTGTTTTATGTATGGAGTTCAATGCTTTATTGTTGCATATTGCATTGTGGAACTAACGTGGGTCAAGTTGTGAAGAACTTGTTCCTAAACGATTTGTTTGTCTATTGTTTGTGCGGTGGCTTGCAGGTCAACGACGTCAACGGTGAGGTGGATCGGGACTACGCTTGGAGAGCTGAGGTCCAGAACGATCATGGATGTCGGGTGAGGTCGTATGACTCAAGCATGGTGCAGAATGGGCAAGATGGATCGAACGGGTAGTTCGACATACCGTTGGTTCAAAGCGGTGCGAAGTCGGTCGAGTCTCCGGAGGTTCGATGGGATTCGGACAGGGGAGACTTGGCGACGTGATGAGAGCCGCTGATCAACCTGCACGTGGTGAAGCAGACGATTGCTTCAATGGTTATGTGTGAGTGGGTCCCAAAAGTGAAACCCTAGGCCTTTCCTATAAATAGAAAGGGGGGAGATGTAAAACCCCCCAAGCATTCATTTGGCCCCCTTCTTCATTTTCTAGGGTTTGGAGGAGAGGAGAGGAGAAGCTAGGGTTTGGAGAGATTGTGAGTGTGCTCTTGTGTGAGCTCTTGTCCTCCTTGTTGGAGTGGCTTTGTAAGCATCTAGTGTGATCAATCAATCTTGTGATGCTTACTTGAAAGATCATTTGTCCCCTTTGTGTTCTTCTCTCTTTTGGATGATTTTGGTGCTTCCTTGATTCAAGGGTTTTTGCTTGGTCTCTTGACCTATTCTATCTTGCTTTGATGTGTGGGAATACTCCTAGAGTCATCTAGATCATCAACCCCCACAAGCAAGTCTTGAATCAAGATTTTCATATTTCTAGGGTTTGTGCACTTCTTCGGTAAAGCCTTGAGAGATCGATTCTACGAAGTGGATCCGAGGATCGCTGCTAGAAATAGGTCTCTAATATCATTAGGAGGTGTGCTCAAATTTGGTCAAGTTTCATTGGTTGAATCAAAAGTTGGATCAAATTTCGCTTTGGATTTGGGCTTGATTTTTCAAGATCGGATCGAATCGGTCGACCGGTTTACAACGGCGGTCCGACCGCTCGCTTTCGCACCGCCAAGATGCGGGCGGGTCGAACCGATATCCAACGGTCCGATCACCTGTAGTAGTCGGTCCGACCACCGGTTAAACGTCGGTCCAACCGCTTCGCCTCCAAATGGCCCGACCGCCAGATCTACCCGTGAGTTCATTTCTCCACTTGTGTGTCGTGTGGTTGAGCGGGTTATCGAATTGACAAGGCTTCCATCGCGCGCCATCGATCTTCTTAGCTTTCATAGCTAAAGGAGTAAAGTTCGTGTTGAATTTGATTTAGGCGAGAAAGTTGAGAAAGCGCCTATTCACCCCCCCTAGTTGCCTTTACGGTCCTACAAAATCAATTGTTGTAGCTAGCGTAGCCTACCTGTTCACCTCTCAAAAAGATGAGTTGCTAAGAGGTCCTCGACCAGAGACAGAAAAAAGGTACCATCAGCAGTAAGAACACTAACAGGAGAATCAAGAGGTGTAATGAAAGACAGAGTGGAAGAATCATAAGTCATGTGAAAAGATGCTCCAGAATCAAGAATCCACGGGGAGGTACCTGACTATGTAAGAGGTGGTTTCGCATTGTTCAAGAGTCGATGAGCGTAACTCGCAGAACCCGCCGAGGAGAACCCGGCGCGGCAAAGGCCGAAGTCCGGCTATCTCCTACTCGGTGAGAGAAACTATCAAGGAGTCGATGCGACGCCGATGTAGAAGCACCGCCAGCATGCTAGTAGAAGAACAAAATGAAAGATGTCGCTGCTTCTTATAGCACTGGGACTCAATGTGGCCGACCCTGTTGCAGTAGGAGCAGTGAGGACGGCCACCGCCAGATGGAGGATGGCCACCACCAACTGTGGCAGCCGTTGGAGGAGGCAGTGTGCTAAAGCGTGGAGTAGTCGGTGTAGCAGGTGGACGAGCGGCGAGCACGGAGGGTAGTGGCATCAGACCAGCACCACTCAGGCGAGTCTCTTCTGCACGTATCTCAGTAAGAGCCTCCAGGAGAGTGACACAAGGGTGACGTGTAAGGAACTGAGCACGCCTCTGCTCGAACTCAGGACGAAGGTAAGGAAATCGTAGACACGCTGCAACTCTGTGTCAAGATGTACGGCCAGACAAAGACGGCCAGGGCGCGATACCAAGAAGTGCGGGAGAGAGTCCACTGACGCTGATACAGAGCTCGAGCATAAAAGCGTCAATAGTAGCATCACCCTGCTGAAGAGAGTGCTCCTGGCGGACCACGGACAGGTAGAGGGAATCACTAGAGGGCTCGTAGTGCTGACGAAGGTGAGTTCACATCTGAAAAGCCGAAGGGAGTCCCACAACCTCAGAAGACAGCAGCAGCTCGAGCATCGTCGTCGTACCACTGAATGTAGGCGGTCAGTCGATCCTTGTTGGAATCCAGAGCCTCTTGGTAGGCAGAGGTAGCCTCATCATCAGCAAGGCGAGCGGCCTCAGTTGCATCCTTGTCGGCTGTCGAGGGCAGCGCGACAGGCGTGGGCTCTATCGGAGGAGTAGGGTAAGGCGGGTAGGTGACATCGCTAGAGAGGACGCCCCAGAGACGAAGACTACGCATGTGGATGCGCATGTGAGACACAAAGTCGGTGTAGTTAACACCATCGAAGATCACCAGACAATGAGGGAGGGAAACGGTGCCCATTGGTAGGTGGCGCGGCGACCAAGGTAACGAAGTCTAACAGACGGCGCTGAACGGCGTAGTGGTGAGAACGACGTTTTATTTATTTATTTATTTTGCTTTTCTTTTCCGGGCCGACTCAATTAAAAGCCGCCTGGCCTGCCAATCTTCGGCCCACACGGGCACGCACGGGGGGACTAGGTTTGCCCCCTTGGCAGCGGCGGTGCGGAGGCGGCGTCCGAGAGAGGTAGCGGCAGCGCGGAGGCAACGGTGTCCTCACCCCCCTTGGCGACAACGGCGCGGAGGCGGCGATGTCCTCACCATGCGCGGAAGAGGAGGCGATTGGCGGAGCAGGCGGAGCGACCGGCGACGACAAGGCTCGGGCTCGACCGGCAGAGCGACCGGCGATGGCAAAGCTCGGGCTCGAGGTCCGCGCACACAGAGCGGCGGTGATGAGTGCGGCCCGAGAGCCGGCAACGGTTTCGACAAGCCGAGCTGAGGGAACGTGGCCGGCGGTGGAAGGCGTGGTGGTCAAGAGCGAGGCAACTGGTGGTCAAGAGGAGGAGGAAGTCGGAGGTGGCGGCTAGGGTAAAGGAGGACGAGTTGCGCGTCCGGGAGAGATAAACCTAATTTGCTCTGATACCATGTTAGAAATAGCAACTTGTATTTCCGGAGGCCAAAAGGTCATTATATATATACAAAGTACAGGATGTGGATATGCAAATAACCCTCGTAACAATGAGGAATAACACACTATACATATAGCATAATCACTATTGAGTTGCATAATAAACACTGTAGGAATTAAGCAGCATGTTGTAACATCTCCGGTGTATGTGGTTTTGGTTTCTGAAAGCTGTCGTGTCGACAAGCGCACGTGTTTGGTGCATACGCATGTGTGTAGCGATACATACACAGGGAAGCTGACAAGAGGTAACTGATGAAGGATAAGGAAATTAAGGTACGTAGAGATACCTTGAACAGGTTTGATCTTCCTGGCATATAAGAGTTGATCATACACTCCGAAGTACATTTCATCCATGTCTCCCAGCTTCCTGCCCCTCCCATGGACTAGTGGTTCCAAATCCTAAATCGGGAAAAGTGCTGGTAATTAGCGTGAAAGTAAGCATTGTTTTGTAAAGCATGGTATGTCTGTTGCAAATGATTCGGGGCACCCAGACCCAAAGTGCTTGACCCCTTGATGTGCAGCAAGCAGTTTGCAGTTTGGCCGGGTGACAGAGGCGTGAAGAGAAAGGATGGGATACCTCAACACGGGACATGCCGTCTCCGAGGAAAGCGCAGGCGTTCTTGACATGTGCGATGTAGTATGTGTCGCAGAGACCACAGCAGCTGAATGAATTGATTTCCGCACGCAGTCATTAGAAGCACAATTCATTGGAGATCCGACATCTGCGAGCTAATGGAGATAGCATGCTGCATGCATACGGAGTACGGACGAGGATGAGATATATCTACCTGCAGTGGTCCTTGGCAGGGTAGACGCCGCCGGGGGGAATGGGCTTGGATTTGTCCCTCCAATCCTCCCTCAAAGCCTTCGCCTTGGCCTTCCTCGGCCGCGCATGCCCCCCTAATTGAATTGATCAAGGAGTTATGCATCCCTACTTTATTAGTTGGTTACAATTGAAGGCAGGAGGTAGCGAACCTAGAGGTGGGAAGGAGGAGAAGCAGGGGGATTTAATGATAGTGGGGGGGAGTGGCGATGAGGAGGAGTGGGAGGTGTAGAAGAAGAAGAAGCGATGCGCCGGCGCGGAAGCCATGGACGGCCTTGCCTCGTCTCGGGTCGTGTGGGCGTACAGTTAGGAGGAGGCGGCGGGGCAAATAGGGAGGAGGCGGCGACGATAAATCCAAACCAAAACGAGTGGAGAGGAGAGAACAAGGCTAGATAGCATAGAAGACAAGAGGGTGGCTGCAGTTGCACTTGCACCCGCGCACACTTCTTGTGGGCTGGGCTGGCAATTTCTTCTTCTATAGACCAATTCATAACAGATAGATAGTGTTGAGGGACGGTCACTGATACGTCACCGTAGTTAAATATAGAATTATATTAAATAATATAAAAATACAAGAATATAATAGTAGATTGAATACGAATATGTTGGAGATTTTTTGATTCTCTTTATTGCTCTTCAAGCGATCAAACTTTTACAATGACTAATACCTCCTATTTATAGTATAGAGACGTTGCTAGGGTTTTGAATGGAGTGTCCATATATGGGCCCGTTGCTGCTGGTCCAAGCCCATGGTTTCCCACCACTCCTCCTTGGGCACCCATCCTCACATGTTCATACATCGTCAAAACTCCATAAAAAAACCCAGTGGGAAAAAAATAGAGAAAGAGTACATATCACACGTTCTGCTGCGTTGCAAGAATTGCCTCATTAAAAACTTTAGTCGAGAAACTTCAGGAAAACTCGTCAAGAGAAAAGGAGTACAATCCACCTAATTTCATTTAATCACCAGGATTTACTCTTTGAGTACTTATCTTCGTGATCAAGTTTCAATAATAAGTTCGTAAAGATTCTTCCTTTGAATCCTGCACTTCTTTAAGTCTTATCATTCCAATTCCACGTATGCATCCTTCAAAACTAGACGCTGGAAGTGACTTAGTGAATAAATCTATAAGATTTTCATATGACTTAGTATACAATATTTTAATTTTGTCTATCTTTTACAATTCATTAGCATAGAAAATTTAGAGTTGAAATGTTTTATGAGATAACTCTTCGTATAATTCATCAGCACTTATTTGTTCCCAACGCAAATAACATGAAATGATATGTTGCCTTAATGCAGATAACAAACTCAAAGATTGCCTCTCTCTCTCTCAAAAGAAAAAAGGGCATCAAGATATATCACACAATGGATGCAAAACTGAAAGCGAGCGATCCTTGGTCGATCACGAATTTTTGGCTATATCGGCGGTTTTGTAGCAAAATTACAAATGTAGTCGTTGCTATTTTATATTTGCCGAAATGCCCCTAAACCGTACGATAACTATGCGGGAGAGGACCTGACGCTGACACACGGAGAAACCGCACGATCACCGTGAGGGGGAGAGCCGCCGCACGGTGGCCGTGCGGCGGAGGGAAATGCCGCACGCTGGCCACCTTTTATCTCTCCTTCTTGATACTATTGTCGATAGAAGTTTTTAAATATAACACACGAGCTTAAAAAATTATGAAATTTTTGGTTAAGCCTCCAGACATAGTATACTTGTTTGTGTAATTTGTTTCATAAAATTTTGAGCTATGAATTTTTCTCCTAAATTCATTTAAGTACATTATTCGTAGAAATTTTTAAATATATAAAATGAGCTCAAAAAATTATGAAGTTTGCTTTGAAGACTCCTTACACATTGGACTTGATTGTGTAATTTTTTCTACAATTTTATATATGTTCTGAAATTATCTCAAAAATGAAGGGTTTAGATCTCGAAAATTTAGAATTTAGATTTTGGAAATTATGATTTCATAAATTCACACGCAAAGTATTGCTCGAAATTTGGTCAAATTTCATTGGTTGAATCAAAAGTTGGATCAAATTTCGTTTTGGATTTGGGCTTGATTTTTCAAGATCGGATCGAATCGGTCGACCGGTTTACAACTACGGTCCGACCGCCCGCTTCGATCGCCAAGATGCGCGGTCGAACCGATATCCAACGGTCCGATCGCTGATTAGCAATGGTCCGACCACCGGTTAAACGTCGGTCCAACCGCTGCCTCCAAATGGTCGACCGCGCCATGCTACCCGAGCAGTGAGTTCATTTCTCCACTTGTGTGTCGTGTGGTTGAGCGGGGTTATCGAATTCAGCACAAGGCTTCCACTGTGCGCTTACTGATCTTCTTAGCTTTCATAGCTAAAGGAGTAAAGTTCGTGTTGAATTTGATTTAGGCGAGAAAGTTGAGAAAGCGCCTATTCACCCCCCCTAGTCGCCTTTACGGTCCTACAAAATCAATTGTTGTAGCTAGCGTAGCCTACCTGTTCACCTCTCAAAAAGATGAGTTGCTAAGAGGTCCTCGACCAGAGACAGAAAAAAGGTACCATCAGCAGTAAGAACACTAACAGGAGAATCAAGAGGTGTAATGAAAGACAGAGTGGAAGAATCAGAAGTCATGTGAAAAGATGCTCCAGAATCAAGAATCCACGGGGAGGTACCTGACTATGTAAGAGGTGGTTTCGCATTGTTCAAGAGTCGATGAGCGTAACTCGCAGAACTCCGCCGAGGAGAACTCAAGCGGCAGCAAAGTCCGAAGTCCGGCTATCTCCTACTCGGTGAGAGAAACTCATCAAGGAGTCGATGCGACGCCGATGTAGAAGACACCAGCCAAGTGCTAGTAGAAGAACAGCGTGAAAGATGTCGCTGCTTCTTATAGCACTGGGACTCAATGTGGCCGACCCTGTTGCAGTAGGAGCAGTGAGGACGGCCACCGCCAGATGGAGGATGGCCACCACCAACTGTGGCAGCCGTTGGAGGAGGCAGTGTGCTAAAGCGTGGAGTAGTCGGTGTAGCAGTGGACGAGCGAGCACGGAGGGTAGTGGCATCGCACCAAGACCACTCAAAGTAGTCTCTTCTCGCACGATCTCAAGAAGAGCCTCCGGAAAGTGACACAAGGGTGACGTGTACTGCTAGGAGGAGGCGGCGGGGCAAATAGGGAGGAGGCGGACGATAAATCCAAACCAAAACGAGTGGAGAGGAGAGAACAAGGCTAGATAGCATAGAAGACAAGAGGGTGGTGCAGATTGCACTTGCACCCGCAGACACTTCTTGTGGGTCAATGGCAATTTCTTCTTCTATAGACCAATTCATAACAGATAGATAGTGTTGAGGGACTGTCACTGGATGACTGTCATCGTAGATAAATATAGAATTATATTAAATAATACAAAAATACAAGAACATAATAGTAGATTGAATACGAATATGTTGGAGATTTTTTGCTTCTCTTTATTGCTCTTCAAGCGATCAAACTTTTACAATGACTAATACCTCCTATTTATAGTATAGAGACGTTGCTAGGGTTTTGAATGGAGTGTCCATATATGGGCCCGCTGCTGGTCCAAGCCCATGGTTTCCCACCACTCCTCCTTGGGCACCCATCCTCACATGTTCATACATCGTCAAAACTCCATAAAAAAACCCAGTGGAAAAAAATAGAGAAAGAGTACATATCACACATTCTGCTGCGTTGCAAGAATTGCCTCATTAAAAACCTTAGTCGAGAAACTTCAGGAAAACTCGTCAAGAGAAAAGGAGTACAATCCACCTAATTTCATTTAATCACCAGGATTTACTCTTTGAGTACTTATCTTCGTGATCAAGTTTCAATAATAAGTTCGTAAAGATTCTTCCTTTGAATCCTGCACTTCTTTAAGTCTTATCATTCCAATTCCACGTATGCATCCTTCAAAACTAGACGCTGGAAGTGACTTAGTGAATAAATCTATAAGATTTTCATATGACTTAGTATACAATATTTTAATTTTGTCTATCTTTTACAATTCATTAGCATAGAAAATTTAGAGTTGAAATGTTTTATGAGATAACTCTTCGTATAATTCATCAGCACTTATTTGTTCCCAACGCAAATAACATGAAATGATATGTTGCCTTAATGCGATAACAAACTCAAGATTGCCTCTCTCTCTCTCAAAAAGAAAAAAGGGCATCAAGATATATCACACAATGGATGCAAAAGCGAAAGCGAGCGATCCTTGGTCGATCACGAATTTTTGGCTATCTTGGCGGTTTCGTAGCAAAATTACAAATGTAGTCGTTGCTATTTTATATTTGCCGAAATGCCCCTAAACCGTACGATAACTATGCGGGAGAGGACCTGACGCTGACACACGGAGAAACCGCACGATCACCGTGAGGGGGAGAGCCGCCGCACGGTGGCCGTGCGGCGGAGGGAAATGCCGCACGCTGGCCACCTTTTATCTCTCCTTCTTGATACTATTGTCGATAGAAGTTTTAAATATAACACACGAGCTTAAAAAATTATGAAATTTTTGGTTAAGCCTCCAGACATAGTATACTTGTTTGTGTAATTTGTTTCATAAAATTTTGAGCTATGAATTTTTCTCCTAAATTCATTTAAGTACATTATTCGTAGAAATTTTTAAATATATAAAATGAGCTCAAAAAATTATGAAGTTTGCTTTGAAGACTCCTTACACATTGGACTTGATTGTGTAATTTTTTCTACAATTTTATATATGTTCTGAAATTATCTCAAAAATGAAGGGTTTAGATCTCGAAAATTTAGAATTTAGATTTTGGAAATTATGATTTCATAAATTCACACGCAAAGTATTGCTCGAAATTTGGTCAAATTTCATTGGTTGAATCAAAAGTTGGATCAAATTTCGTTTTGGATTTGGGCTTGATTTTTCAGTACTGGACTGAATCGGTCTGACCGGTTTTACAACGGCGGTCCGACCGCCGCTTCGATCGCCAAGATGGCGGGTCGAACCGATATCCAACGGTCCGACCGCTCGTTAGCAGCTGGTCCGACCGCTGGTTAAACGTCGGTCCAACCGCTTCCAAATGGCCCCGACCGCCAGATCTACCCGTCGAGCAGTGAGTTCATTTCTCCACTTGTGTGTCGTGTGGTTGAGCGGGTTATCGAATTCAAGACAAGGCTTCCACTGCGCGCCATCGATCTTCTTAGCTTTCATAGCTAAAGGAGTAAAGTTCGTGTTGAATTTGATTTAGGCGAGAAAGTTGAGAAAGCGCCTATTCACCCCCCCTAGTCGCCTTTACGGTCCTACAAAATCAATTGTTGTAGCTAGCGTAGCCTACCTGTTCACCTCTCAAAAAGATGAGTTGCTAAGAGGTCCTCGACTGAGATGTAAAAAAGGTACCATCGCAGAAGAACACTAACAGAGAATCAAGAGGTGTAATGAAAGACAGTGGAAGAATCAAGTCATGTGAAAAGATGCTCCAGAATCAAGAATCCACGGGGAGGTACCTGACTATGTAAGAGGTGGTTTCGCATTGCAGAAGAGTCGATGAGCGAACCTGCAGAACTCCGCCGAGGAGAACTCAAGCGGCAAGCAGGCGTCGAAGTCTGGCTATCTCCTACTCAGTGAGAGAAACTACTGAAGGAGTCGATGCAGACGTCGATGTAGAAGCACCAGCGCCAGTGCTAGTAGAAGAACAGCGTGAAAGATGTCGCTGCTTCTTATAGCACTGGGACTCAATGTGGCCGACCCTGTTGCAGTAGGAGCAGTGAGGACGGCCACCGCCAGATGGAGGATGGCCACCACCAACTGTGGCAGCCGTTGGAGGAGGCGATGTGCTAAGCGTGGAGTAGTCGGTGTAGCGGTGGACGAGCCACGAGCACGGAGGGTAGTGGCATCGCACCAAAGACCACTCAAAGTAGTCTCTTCGCACGATCTCAAGAAGAGCCTCCGTGAAAGTGACACAAGGGTGGCGTGTACAGTTAGGAGGAGGCGGCGGGGCAAATAGGGAGGAGGCGGCGACGATAAATCCAAACCAAAACGAGTGGAGAGGAGAGAACAAGGCTAGATAGCATAGAAGACAAGAGGGTGGTCATGCGATTGCACTTGCACCCGCGCACACTTCTTGTGGGTCAATGGCAATTTCTTCTTCTATAGACCAATTCATAACAGATAGATAGTGTTGAGGGACGGTCACTGATACGTCACCGTAGTTAAATATAGAATTATATTAAATAATACAAAAATACAAGAACATAATAGTAGATTGAATACGAATATGTTGGAGATTTTTTGCTTCTCTTTATTGCTCTTCAAGCGATCAAACTTTTACCATGACTAATACCCCCTATTTATAGTATAGAGACGCTGCTAGGGTTTTGAATGGGGTGCCCATATATGGGCCCGCTGCTGGTCCAAGCCCATGGTTTCCCACCACTCCTCCTTGGGCACCCATCCTCACATGTTCATACATCGTCAAAACTCCATAAAAAAACCCAGTGGAAAAAAATAGAGAAAGAGTACATATCACACATTCTGCTGCGTTGCAAGAATTGCCTCATTAAAAACCTTAGTCGAGAAACTTCAGGAAAACTCGTCAAGAGAAAAGGAGTACAATCCACCTAATTTCATTTAATCACCAGGATCTACTCTTTGAGTACTTATCTTCGTGATCAAGTTTCAATAATAAGTTCGTAAAGATTCTTCCTTTGAATCCTGCACTTCTTTAAGTCTTATCATTCCAATTCCACGTATGCATCCTTCAAAACTAGACGCTGGAAGTGACTTAGTGAATAAATCTATAAGATTTTCATATGACTTAGTATACAATATTTTAATTTTGTCTATCTTTTACAATTCATTAGCATAGAAAATTTAGAGTTGAAATGTTTTATGAGATAACTCTTCGTATAATTCATCAGCACTTATTTGTTCCCAACGCAAATAACATGAAATGATATGTTGCCTTAATGCAGATAACAAACTCAGCATTGCCTCTCTCTCTCTCTCTCAAAAAGAAAAAAAGGGCATCAGCATATATCACACAATGGATGCAAAACTGAAAGCAGAGCAGTCCTTGGTCAGATCACGAATTTTTGGCTATACTGGCCGGTTTTCGTAGCAAAATTACAAATGTAGTCGTTGCTATTTTATATTTGCCGAAATGCCCCTAAACCGTACGATAACTATGCGGGAGAGGACCTGACGCTGACACACGGAGAAACCGCACGATCACCGTGAGGGGGAGAGCCGCCGCACGGTGGCCGTGCGGCGGAGGGAAATGCCGCACGCTGGCCACCTTTTATCTCTCCTTCTTGATACTATTGTCGATAGAAGTTTTTAAATATAACACACGAGCTTAAAAAATTATGAAATTTTTGGTTAAGCCTCCAGACATAGTATACTTGTTTGTGTAATTTGTTTCATAAAATTTTGAGCTATGAATTTTTCTCCTAAATTCATTTAAGTACATTATTCGTAGAAATTTTTAAATATATAAAATGAGCTCAAAAAATTATGAAGTTTGCTTTGAAGACTCCTTACACATTGGACTTGATTGTGTAATTTTTCTACAATTTTATATATGTTCAAATTATCTCAAAAATGAAGGGTTTAGATCTCGAAAATTTAGAATTTAGCTTTTGGAAATTATGATTTCATAAATTCACACGCAAAGTATTGCTCGAAATTTGGTCAAATTTCATTGGTTGAATCAAAAGTTGGATCAAATTTCGTTTTGGATTTGGGCTTGATTTTTCAAGATCGGTGAATCGGTCGATCCGGTTTTACAATGGTCCGACCGCCGCTTCGATCGCCAATGGCGGCGGTCGAACCGATATCCAACGGTCCGACCGCTGTTAGCACCGGTCCGACCACCGGTTAAACGTCGGTCCAACACTTTGTCTCGGCCGGTCGACCGCCAGCATCACCCGAGCAGTGAGTTCATTTCTCCACTTGTGTGTCGTGTGGTTGAGCGGGGTTATCGAATTCAAAGACAAGGCTTCCATCGTAAACTTCGATCTTCTTAGCTTTCATAGCTAAAGGAGTAAAGTTCGTGTTGAATTTGATTTAGGCGAGAAAGTTGAGAAAGCGCCTATTCACCCCCCCTAGTCGCCTTTACGGTCCTACAAAATCAATTGTTGTAGCTAGCGTAGCCTACATGCTCACCTCTCAAAAGATGAGTTGCTAAGAGGTCCTCGACTGAGAGCAGAAAAAGGTACCATCAGCAGTAAGAACACTAACAGGAGAATCAAGAGGTGTAATGAAAGACAGAGTGGAAGAATCAGAAGTCATGTGAAAAGATGCTCCAGAATCAAGAATCCACGGGGAGGTACCTGACTATGTAAGAGGTGGTTTCGCATTGCCCAAGAGTCGATGAGCGTAACCTCGCAGAACTGCCGAGGAGAACTCGAGCGGCAAGCAGGCGTCGAAGTCTGGCTATCTCCTACTCAGTGAGAGAAACTACTGAAGGAGTCGATGCAGACGTCGATGTAGAAGCACCGCCAAGGTGCTAGAAGAACAGCGTGAAAGATGTCGCTGCTTCTTATAGCACTGGGACTCAATGTGGCCGACCCTGTTGCAGTAGGAGCAGTGAGGACGGCCACCGCCAGATGGAGGATGGCCACCACCAACTGTGGCAGCCGTTGGAGGAGGCAGTGTGCTAAAGCGTGGAGTAGTCGGTGTAGCAGGTGGACGAGCGGCGAGCACGGAGGGTAGTGGCATCAGACCAGCACCACTCAGGCGAGTCTCTTCTGCACGTATCTCAGTAAGAGCCTCCAGGAAAGTGACACAAGGGTGACGTGTACAGTTAGGAGGAGGCGGCGGGGCAAATAGGGAGGAGGCGGCGACGATAAATCCAAACCAAAACGAGTGGAGAGGAGAGAACAAGGCTAGATAGCATAGAAGACAAGAGGGTGGCTGCAGTTGCACTTGCACCCGCGCACACTTCTTGTGGGCTGGGCTGGCAATTTCTTCTTCTATAGACCAATTCATAACAGATAGATAGTGTTGAGGGACGGTCACTGATACGTCACCGTAGTTAAATATAGAATTATATTAAATAATATAAAAATACAAGAATATAATAGTAGATTGAATACGAATATGTTGGAGATTTTTTGATTCTCTTTATTGCTCTTCAAGCGATCAAACTTTTACAATGACTAATACCTCCTATTTATAGTATAGAGACGTTGCTAGGGTTTTGAATGGAGTGTCCATATATGGGCCCGCTGCTGGTCCAAGCCCATGGTTTCCCACCACTCCTCCTTGGGCACCCATCCTCACATGTTCATACATCGTCAAAACTCCATAAAAAAACCCAGTGGGAAAAAAATAGAGAAAGAGTACATATCACACGTTCTGCTGCGTTGCAAGAATTGCCTCATTAAAAACTTTAGTCGAGAAACTTCAGGAAAACTCGTCAAGAGAAAAGGAGTACAATCCACCTAATTTCATTTAATCACCAGGATTTACTCTTTGAGTACTTATCTTCGTGATCAAGTTTCAATAATAAGTTCGTAAAGATTCTTCCTTTGAATCCTGCACTTCTTTAAGTCTTATCATTCCAATTCCACGTATGCATCCTTCAAAACTAGACGCTGGAAGTGACTTAGTGAATAAATCTATAAGATTTTCATATGACTTAGTATACAATATTTTAATTTTGTCTATCTTTTACAATTCATTAGCATAGAAAATTTAGAGTTGAAATGTTTTATGAGATAACTCTTCGTATAATTCATCAGCACTTATTTGTTCCCAACGCAAATAACATGAAATGATATGTTGCCTTAATGCAGATAACAAACTCAGCATTGCCTCTCTCTCTCTCTCTCAAAAAGAAAAAAAGGGCATCAGCATATATCACACAATGGATGCAAAACTGAAAGCAGAGCAGTCCTTGGTCAGATCACGAATTTTTGGCTATACTGGCCGGTTTTCGTAGCAAAATTACAAATGTAGTCGTTGCTATTTTATATTTGCCGAAATGCCCCTAAACCGTCATAACTAACTATGCGAGAGGACTGACGACGACACACTGAGAAACCGCACGATCACCGTGAGGAGAGAGCCGCCCGACGGTGGCCGTCTTGGCGGAGGGAAATGCCGCACGCTGGCCACCTTTTATCTCTCCTTCTTGATACTATTGTCGATAGAAGTTTTTAAATATAACACACGAGCTTAAAAAATTATGAAATTTTTGGTTAAGCCTCCAGACATAGTATACTTGTTTGTGTAATTTGTTTCATAAAATTTTGAGCTATGAATTTTTCTCCTAAATTCATTTAAGTACATTATTCGTAGAAATTTTTAAATATATAAAATGAGCTCAAAAAATTATGAAGTTTGCTTTGAAGACTCCTTACACATTGGACTTGATTGTGTAATTTTTTCTACAATTTTATATATGTTCTGAAATTATCTCAAAAATGAAGGGTTTAGATCTCGAAAATTTAGAATTTAGATTTTGGAAATTATGATTTCATAAATTCACACGCAAAGTATTGCTAACAGAATAGGTTTAATCATGTATATAACAGATTAGAGTACAGTACATAGAGGTGGAGTAGCAGCCAGCTGCAATCCGACAGTAAGGAGGACATGATGATAAAAAAAAAAAAAAAAAACTCATGCCCTGCTGCTGCCACTCGTTCCCGCCAGACTAGTAGTAACTTCAGTTTTCACTCACTGCTACTACTACATGATGCAGATGCAGCCAGCACAACCATTCTTGCAGTTACTTTACTCCTCTCAATACCGAGCTTCAATTCTGAGGGGAGATCAGGAGAAGAAGAAAAAAGAGCGTCCACAACCATGATGAGCAAGCCTAATATTTGTGTGCGACAACTGACAAGAGGAATCACTAAGCAGCACACAGCACCAACCAAATGCAGCAGCATGCAGAAGGAAAGGAACACGATAGACGATGGATAGTTGGATACACCACCACACCACAGAGAAAACGATCAAAAGGGGAACCGTCGGATTCATCCACAGCCAGCCCAACCCTGGAACTACTCTTCAATCCTCTTATCTCCTCTCTTCGTTTTCTTTTTTCCTCTTCTTTTTTTTTTGAGAATCTCTTATCTCCATTGTGTGCCCGCGTTCAAACTGAACATTTCATGACCTACAGAATTAAGCAAGCTCAAATACGTACACTTTTCCATGATCCAAGCAAGTACCATCCACAAAAACATTCTCCTTTGGAATTCAAGCATCATCAGGGAGCACCGCATGCAGATAACTGGCAAAAGCAAGCAACCACTCTTGATTATTCAGCTCTCCAACCATCAGCAGGATGATCATGCATAACCAATAAATCTCAGACGGCCTGCCTAATGCAATTATTCTAGATATTAAACTGTAAAGAATGTAAGTTGCCTACATAGCTTCCAGTTACTTTTATTGGTTCAAGACATGCTACTACCAAAGACCACTGATCTAAGACATCAATCAATAACTATCCACCACTCCTGATGTGATGCTTGTTAATTTGAGGGGTTATGAAACACTTGCAAATGTCTCCAAGGACTACACCCACCCGGAGGACGGACCTTTATCTATTCTAAAAATAATTCAAACAGCAGAGCTTTTCAAAGCGTGCAGCAATTATCAGGACATGTCCAACTTTCATTAAATCCAGTTACTCCATATGCTTTGTAGTGTCCCAGTGAACTGGGATATTTCTAACCTACCTCAAGCATAGGAGTAATATCGTGCTGAATAACATACTCCCATGAAACTTTGTGTGTGAAAAATAAATGACAGAAGGACAATGTGAAATCTGTAAGCAATTCAAGGTGAAAAAAATGTAGGTTCCATGCTGCCAACTCGTAAATAGGCATACATAAGACATTCGACCAACTGCTTTTGTCGGTTCATTCCAGAGAGGTAGTCTTGATGAGTTTCTTGCTACGGGGGAACTAAGGTTCAGAAAGATTGATCCGCGCACAAGGCAGTTCTTAAATATAAAGCTGTTTGTGCCAAACATATCAGTACAACACCAGTTAAAGATGCCAGTAAGCCCTATGCAAGCTACGGCAAAATGAAAGCAACATATGGCTACCCCAAAAGAAACTTCCTCACCTACACTATCCAAAAAGGCCAGTAATCCACGGAGCCATCAGCTTCAGAATGTTGTGTTGCTTCAGCATCCATTGAACTTGTCATCGATCCCACTCATGAATCCGACCTAATCCATGCCATAATCGATGCTCAGCTCCCGCATCGGTGGGATGGTCTCCATGGCAAACACCATCGAGTGAGGGCATGATTCATCATCCTCATTGCCACGGATAACAAACTGGAGAAACACATTGGGATTGCAGCTGTGGCTGATGTAGCAAGCCACGCTCCTCCTCCGGGACACGTCAAGTAGGTAACCTGGCCCTGGGAATCGGGGGAACCGGGTTCCCGTTCCCTTGTCGTCAGGGTGCGCACGAGAGGCATCCCCCCACTCGTTCCATCTCTCGGGAAACCTCTTTGGATCGATGAAGTTGCGCTCGTCCATCAAGGCATTGCCTGACTGATTGTCCACAGGAACCACATCGCCACTGTACTCGCATACGAAAGCGCCTGGCTGGATCAAGTCCAACGTCCTGACACTCCACCCCGTCTCCCTCGACCGGAACACCTCCAGCCGGTGCTTCACCCCTCGCTGTGTCACCCGGTTCACGCAGCTCATGGTGCAGTCACACAGGGAACCACACTCATACACTACCGGCCGTCCCCTGACAAGGGTGCCGTCCTCGTTATACACCGGGCCTCCCCTGTTCTTCCTCTCGCAGGTGCACCTCGACACACACGCCGTCCCACACTGGCAGCCCCTCTGCCGCTTCACCAGCCCAGGCGCCGGAAACTCGGGGCGGGCAATGTACTCAAAGTGCAGGGGAGACCTGTCGTCGTCCACCTTGTTGCAGACGGGGACACGGAACACCTCCTTGCCCTTGGATAGGTCCAGCGAAATGTACCTGGGCGGGCGGATGTTGGCGTCGAGAGCGTCCTTGAGGTCCTTGGCGGAGTGCCAGTTCTTGCTGCCGAGCTCGTCCTGGCCGGGGAGGCGCACGAGCTTGAACTTGCAGACGTCGCGGCCAGACTTGCCCGGGCCGTAGGTGGAGCTGACGACCCTGTAGAGGCCGTCGTAGACGTAGACCTTGCTGTTGGGGCTGGCCTCGCAGGAGTGGCCGCGGATGACGCGCACCTCGACGCCGTATTGGTAGCTGTAGTGGAGCGCGAGGTTGCCGCGCTCGAGCGTCTGGTCGGCGTGGTGCTCGACGCGGTTGCGCTGGCGTCCGCCACTTCCGGTGTAGACGAGGACATCGCCGCTGTCCTTGTCGTCGAGGTATCGGCCGGAGGAGACGATGCTGGTGGCGATGGGGTGGCCCTCGTTGACGAGTCTGGCGGGGATGTAGCCTATGCCGGCCTGCGGCGCGGTGTGGAGGCCGACGACGCAGAGCTCGGCGCGGTAGTAGAAGGCGTCGCCGACGAGGACGCCGGGGATGGCGCCGACGATGCGGAGGTCGCGGTGGAGCCAGAGGCCCTCGGAGAGCATCTTGCTGGAGGCGCGCAGGTCGACGCGGTTGCGGACGCCGGCAGAGTCGGCCTGGCGGTGATAGATTCCGCGGAGCGCCTCGAAGGTGAGGCGCGCGCGGCGCACGAGGGAGCGGAAGTGGAGGTGGTCCGCCAGACCGATGTTGGTGACGCGGACCATCTCGCCGGCGCGCGCGCGTTTCTTGCCGGCGGTTGAGGAGGAGGCGGGCACTATGGATCCGTCTTCCTTGGACGCGGACTTGGTGGGAAGGGGAGGCGGAGGCGGTGGGGACGTGGTGGCGGGGAGGCGGAAACGGACGGAGAGGGCGTCGTGGTGGCGGTGGAAGAGGCGGAGTTGGTGGGCGAGGGCGGGGGCCTCGTCGGGGGAGGGCGCGAGCTGGTGGCGGAGGAGGTCGCAGAGCTCCGGGGTGAGGGCGAGGAGCGGCGTTGCAGCGTTGGCCTCGGGGTCGGGCTTGGGGGTGACGGGGAACTGCGACTGCGAGAGGAGGTGCGCAGGAGGCGGCGGCGGGGCGGACGCCATTGGTGGCGATCCGTGGAACCTCGGGTTTGGTTGGGTTGTCTTAATTCTTCAGTGGCAGTGGCAGTGGCAGTGCTACTGCTCTCCTCTCCCCACACTGACACTGCCGTGTCTCTCAGCCTCTGGACTGGACTGGACAGGTAGTCTCTTTCTCTCTCTCTGGCCGTCTTGCGTTTGCTTCCATATCCGCCGCCTTCAGATCTGCCAATCGTCGGCGCGTCCTTCCAGATCCGTCGTCGACACATGTTTATAGATCCATCGCGCGCCAAAAGGTGTGGCCTGACCTCCTGCGTGTGCTTCCATATCCGCCGCAAGGGTCGACGCGTGCTTCCAAATATATTGCCTACCAAAGGTGTTAGCTTTAGGTCTGCTTGTCCTCAAAGTCATTTGCGTATGTGTATAGTTGCCGACTTCAGTGTAGCCGGCTCCGCCGTGGTAACGCCTCCTTCGATGGAAAGAGAGACCGCTACCGTGGTGAATTGTAGGGAGAGATCACTGTAATTATTTTTAAAAAATCTTAATAAATTATATTTTCATCGTATGATTCAAAATCTTATATGTACTTTTAGAGATTGTGCTTACAAAGATAAGACATAAAATTATATACCAATAAAATACAACAATGTGGTGAACCTGTTATGATCTTCACATGTACTTTGAGAGGTTGATGAAAAATAAATAAAATTATATACCAACAAAATACTGCAATGTGGTGAACCCGTTATGTTTCGAAGAAAAAATCACAATAAATTATGATCCAATTCATCAGATGGGAAAAAGTGCAAATCTCAAAGCATGTAAGACGAATGAAAAATCGACTATTATGTTTTTTTTCTTACAGCACATTAACAACACGAATCTTATAGCACATCTAACGAATATAAAAGAGATAATTTTAACTTAAAAAACCGTCGGAAGTTATATAACAATTCTAGAGAAGAAGAAGAAAAAACTTAGGGCTGCACAGGTGTACTTAGTAGAATCTTAGCGGGCTGGGCTACGAAACAATGGAACATAGTGTGGGCTTGGCCCTGAAAGGGATGTTGTTGGGCTTTTTTGTTTGGAAGGAAGGAAGGAAGGATTGTGAAAGAAATTGTGGTTGCGGTGGTGAGGAAGAACTAGCAGGTAGGGTAGCGTTCGCGTAGGTTCGAAGCCGTCCAGTCCAGGTTCATCCCGCCGCAAATGTCGCCGCCGAGCCTGGCCCTCTGCCGCCTTCCCGCTGCCACCCTTGGCCTCCCTAGCTCGGCGCCATCCCTGCCTCGCCCCCGTCTCTTCCTCGCCGCACGTCGCGCCAGGGCCGTCGCCGCCAGGGCGTCCTCCTCGCCGGACTCGTCCTTCGGCTCGCGGATGGAGGAATCTGTCAAGATAACGGCGGCGGACAACCCCGTCGTCATCTACTCCAAGTCATGGTGCTCGTAAGAACCAAAATCCGTTCCACGATTAGTCTTGTGCGGTTGCCTATCGAGTGAGAGAGATGATTCCGGCGATTGATTGATTCCCTTGCTCCTCGTGTGCCTGTAACGCCTACACCGCAGGTATTCATTGGAGGTCAAGGCGCTCTTCAAGCGGATCGGTGTGCAGCCCCACGTCATCGAGCTCGACCGTCTCGGTCCGTCCCTCATTCCCCCCTCCCTCTTCTTCTTCTTCTCCCTATCGACTGGTGCCGCCGTGCGTATATGGTCGTTCGTCAAAGCAGGTCGAAACAATCTGATCTTGGTCTCCTCTTGGCTCTTGTTAGAATGACTGTATCAATATCATACGTTGTATCTACCCGTATTATCTTCTATGTTCTAATAGTTAAACATGATGCCATGCTCCTTCCACCCACCCTTGTGGGCAATGCCATTCAACTCAACTAACAGTTTGGGGATTTTAGACATTTCTGCTGTTCAAATCATTTTTGTATGCTATGTTCCTGGACAATTCAGTTGGGTTATCCTTTAAGAGGATTACCTACAACCTTTATTAGAATCAGCATGACACATGAGGCAGTTAGCTACATAAAGGGATACCCTTTTGCGGTTTTGCCTGCAACTAGATGCCTCGTTCCGGTTCGCTACCATTTACTCACCGGATCTGTAACCTTTTGTGCAGATCATGTGTATGATCCTAATCCAAATTCGGTCCAACACCTTTACTATTCTTATTTCAGTCCAAAACTTAATTCAACTCTGTGGAAAGAAACCATAATGATTTTTCTTCCTCTTCTGTGAACTATCATCTTCCCGCCCTCACCAGTTACGTTGTCTTTTAAACCCACATTGTCACACGTGTGCATGAGACTCTTCTCCGGAGTTCTTAGTTAAATCCCATGGACACGCAAATACACCAGCAATTGAACAACCGCTTGCACCTCTGCATATGCTTATTCGACTCCTACCAGACACATCACATTCATTCCCATATGTCATATATACGAGGGATTTAGGTATGTTTTTTCTTCCATGGTTCGGGTGAAGCGCTGTTGGATTCCTTACTCATGCTTATGTTCTTGTACTTTACAAAGTTGCACGCCCTGGAGGACTTGTGTTTTTGCCCAATCATCTTCCATCAAGGAGAAAACAGTGTGGTTGTAGAAGACAATGGCTTTGGATGTCAATGTGCATGTCAATATTCTTGTGCGACTGACATCCCTTCCCTTTTCAGGCCCTCAGGGACCACAACTTCAAAAGGTGTTAGAAAGGTTGACTGGACAGTCCACTGTTCCCAATGTTTTCATCGGTATGCCAAATTGTTTTCATTATTTGAGCTCTACCTAGCCTGTCTTTTATCCTTTCTGCATTACCTTATTAGCATAAATACCTTTTGATTCTTTCATATAAAGTAGGGATATCTGATTGATATCCTTAATAAGCACAAATACACATATGATATATCTACCCTTTGCATGTTACAATGTGTCACTGTGCCATGATTCACATACATAAATCTTTTATTTGGATTCACATGTTGAACGCCATGCAGATTTCTAAGTATTTGTTTTGTTTTCTTTCAGGTGGAAAGCACATTGGTGGCTGTACAGGTATTTAGACGTGTGCTGTTTGTTGAATGTTTATCAATCTTTGCAGTTATACTACAAATAGAATGTCAAAGTGATTTCTGTCCTAGTCCGCCAATAGATCAGAGCATACCCTGAATGTTATCTTCATAATATGTTCCCATGCTCCTAAGCTGTTCTTGTTATGTGAAATAATTCGGAGGTATAGTTTATTTTCTTTCCTGTTGCTGCAATTGGTTCAGCCATAGATGCATACTCTTTTAAAATTTAGAATCACGAAAATAGTGAAAGCAACTCGGTGATCATGAATTCATGCTCTGTAACCAGCTTGGTGAGACTGTATGTTATGTTATCTGCCGGCCATCTGTATTGCATTACAAGGCAGGTCACTGGGAATTATCTTTCCGAGTAGTTGCTATTTGCTATGCGAGCTTCATCTTCTATACTGTGCTGCAGTAGCATTTTTTTTACTGTAAGCAGAAAACTGTAAGTGCCAGGACATGCATATTCCCTTAGTGGCCAATACATTGCACTTGTTTTTTCTGTTACAGAAAGTACTCCTTGGGTGCTCACATTGGTGTTATCCTTATGTTGTAGATACTGTGAAGCTTTATCGCAAAGGGGAACTAGCTACGATGCTGTCAGAATTGGATATCAGCGTTAATAACTCATGACAACATTGAACATGGTTTGCTAAACTAGGCGAGTAATTTGAGGTTTTAATGGTTTGAGCTGCCATGTAATGAGATTTCTTTGCAGATCCATTTTCATTTATCGAAATTGATGCTGTTTGCACATTTATGTAACCACTTGAGTAGCCAGTGAATTTTGACTAATGTATTTCCATTCCCACAAAGACCATAATGCGAGTTTATTCATCATTCTCCCTTAAGTCTTGTGCGTCGTCTTGTGGGAGAGTTGAACCATCCCGATCCTAGAAGCGAGCTCGAGGAATTTTACCTCCCAAGAGGCTTGGTGGCGTGTCCGCAAGTCGATCGGTGGTGTTGATGTAGCTCGCCTTGATCGCCTTCATCCAAACGACCTCGGATGAAGTGGTACTTCACCCGATATGCTTGCTCCGTTCGTGGAAAGCGGGGTTCTTAGCGAGCAGAGCGGACTTCTTGTCCGCCACGAGCCACCGCAGCAGTGTCTCTGAGGAGATCACCAAGCGGTCGAGCAAGCCGGCGCTGAGTCGAGCGGTGGAAGCCGCTATGTACTCGGCCTCACACCGAGACGGGGCCACCACTGCTTTGCTTGGTATTGCCGATAACGAGGCACTTGCCGGGAAGAAGAATCCGCTTGTGCTCTTCTTTGGTGTCGATGTCGCTGCGTGGTCGTCATTGTGCCCGATGAAGTCTTGTGGCGGGACACCTCGGGTAGTGCAAGCCGTGGTCGGAGTGCCCGCAGCGTAGCGGAGGATCCTCTTCCGCGACTTCTTGATGCTCGTCGTCGGTCATTGCATGAGCCGTGGCGTGGCCGCCGACGACGCCAAATGCGGACGCGTGTGGGCGAGGTAGCGAAGGCGCCCACGATCGCCCGATCTTGCGTCGCGTCCGCCTCCTCCGCCAGTGCTCTCACGACTCGGCTTGACCTCTCCTCCATAGGAGTGTGGGGTGGGTTGCGATCAGTGAGCCCGCCACTTCGACGGTGCGCTTGGCGTGGCGGTGCAGAAGAGAGATCGGGTGTCTGGTGGACCTCGATCCCGGTGAAGGAGAGGAGCCCCAAGTCGCTCATCCGGAAGGCGGTCTTCATCTCGCCTTGAACTCCTCGACCTCGGCCTCCTTGGGCCGGTGATCAGCAGTCGTCGGCGTGAGCGCCCACCGGCGGGTGTTGCCGCCTTTGCCCGTAGGTGAGACCGCCTCGTGTGCGCTCTGCTGGAACCCCATTTGCTTGAGGTGGAGTCGACTTAGTGTTCCATGCTCGTGGTGCTGTCGCCAAGCCATAGAGGGCCTTCGCGGCGGAGAACCTTGCCCTCCTTGCGGGGATGGCGAATCCCGCGGTGACAGACGTAGGCCTCCTCCTTCAAGTCGCCGTTGAGGAAGGCGGACTTGGCGTCCATGTGATGGGCGCGCCAATCCTCTGGTGCAAGTGCGAGGAGAAGGCGAACGGACTCCATGCGCTGCGGCAGGTGCGGCGTCATCGAGTCGACCTCTCTGCTTGCATGAAACCTCGTGCCACCAAGCGAGCCTTGTGCTTGATGATGGCGCCGGCTTCATCCGCTCGGCGAACACCCACAAGGGTGATCGCTCGGTGGCCGGCGGAAGATCCGCCCGGCTCCCACGTCCGGTTCCGCTCGGCGGCGTCCATCTCACGCTTCATCGCGACCGCCATGCCGCGTCTTCCTCCGCCTCGGCGAAGAGCGAGGCTCGCCGTCGTCGCCGCGCCAAATCGACTCGCCTCGAAGTCGTCTTTGCGCCGATCCGAGGATGGGCTTTCGCCGAGATGTTGTCCATGGTGCGATAGCGTAGAGGCTCGTCGTCGTGGTAGGCGTCGGCGCGGTCCTCGTCGTGAGGCAGCGAATGCTGAACTCCACCATCTTGTTGCTCGTCGTGGGCCGAAGCTATTGGGGCGATCCGGTGGTGTGGCCTGCAGTGCGGGAGAGTGGTGGCCGGTGCGGGAGCGTGGCGTGGCCGGTGCGAAGGTGGTGGAGCTCTCGCTGGGCGGTGGCGAGCAAGGTGTCGAGGTGGGCGAGCTCGATGAAGGCGGTTGCTAGCTCCCGGCTCTCGAAATGGGCGTAGTCAACAACAAAGTCCACGAGTCGAAGTCGAGCCGTCGTCCACCGCCTTGTCCCGTCCGGCCTCGCCGCCGTCGAACACAACGTCACGCGAGATGCGGGCGCCAGTGTGGCGAGTCGAGGATCGCGTAGGCCTTGAGCCCTCCGCGTGGCCGATGAACACTCGGTGCTCTGTCGTCGAGCTTACCGATGTAACCAAGCTCCTTGGCGAGCGAGGGCGAAGACCCGCAGTGGGAGACCGCCGGCTTGCGTCCATGCCAAGCCTCGTGACGGCGTCACGCCATCGGCGCCTTGGTAAGCGGCGGTTGAGGATGTAGGCGGCCGTCACCGCCTCTCCCGAGAGACGGCCGGCATCCCCTGCAGCGAGGAGGGCGAGCCATCCCTACAACCGCTGCAGTTGCGCGCTCGGCGACACCGTTCTGCTGCGGAACATGCATGCGGTAGCGAGTGGTGGCGGCTGAATGCCCTCATCGGTAGCGATGCGACGTGAATTCGGCCGCCGTGAATCGCCGCCGTTGTGCGTGCGCGACCGCGCGCTGCTGCGGTCGCGCTCGCCTCCGCGGCGACTGCGTGCGCTGATGGCGTCATGACCTCTCCGCTGCGGGGACCATCACCCACATGTAGCGGGAGAGATCGTCGACAAGCAGCGAGGAAGTAGCGTCGTCCTCTGGTGTGGCCGCGTCACCGGCCACACAAATCCTCGTGCGAGCTCGAGCCTCTCCTTGGCTCGGAAACTTCGCTTTCTTTGGGAAAGGGAGTCGCCTGCAGCCGTCAACACGCGAGCGTCGCGAAACTACTCCACATGGTCAAGGCACGGCGGCCTCGCACCATTTCCATGGCACCGGCAGCCGGGGCCTCGAAGTGAAAGGTGCCCAAAGCGCTCGTGCCAGCGCCACGCCTCGTCGTCCCGACGGCGTGAGACAGAGGGTTGTGCCACCGACACGTGAAGAATGTAGAGTCGGTTTGCGCCTCGGTTACCTTGGCAAGAAGGCGTGGCGAAGATCCCAAATCCGCGGCACCCGTGCTCGATCTCGACACGCGAGCCGTTCTCATCCGGTGTCCCAAGGCGATGATGGAGTTCGCGGTCGGGGATGTAGTAGGCGCCGGTGAGCAACTGTGCTCGCGGACACAGTGGTGAAGATGGCGGAGCCGACGCCCTTGATTTCCACGGGGCGTCCCCAAACAGCGGAGCCTCGGGCGCTAGAGTCAAACTCGGCGAAGAACTCCGTCGGCCGGTCATGTGATGGGTGGCGCGTGTCGAGGCACCGCCCGTCGATCTTATCGTTCTGCGGGTATGGCCGAGGAGGGCATGTGCTTTTGGCTCGTCAAGGTGGAGAGAAACCGCTGCGTCGGTCTTGCGCTGGAGGTAGTTCGATGCTCGCATGAGCAATGAGCAGGCCGGTTGCTCCTCCTCCTCTGCTGCGACGTGGGCTCGCCGCGTCGTGGTATCGACAATCCTCGCCCAATGACCAAGCTTGCGCGGTTGTGGCAAGAGTGCGTCTCGTCTTGGCTTTGCTTGCAGGTAGCGCCGCCTGGCGCCTCACGATCATTACCCTCGGCGTCCTCGCGCCCATGCTTGGCGTCTTTGCGCGACTTGCGCGCTGCCATGCTGCGGCGCTTTGTCGTGGAAGAAGGCTCCCCTTCTTCCTGTCACCTTGGCCGGCGACCCACTGTTCCCGGTGAGGAGGAGCTTCCGCCAATGGAGCGGGTCGAGAAGCGCTGCGTGGCTCATCGGCTATCAACAACCTTGAGGCGACCGCGCCTCCTCGATCGTCATCGTGGAAGGTCCAGCGAGACTTCGATCGGCGGGCGTCTGCTTGTACTTCTCGGGGCCTTGGCGGAAGAGCTTTCCACGACTCTCTCCGCCATAGGTGTCGTCGCGAAGCGCACCGGCTTACATAGCAGTGTTGAGGCGGAGAACAAAGTCATCCACGTCCTCTTTGGCTTGAAGGCCAAGTGCTCCCGCTCCGTCGCGAAGTGCTCGCAATGTAGACTTGCGAGCGCGATGGCTGATGCGTCTTTGCGGCGATGGCGTCCCAAGCCTCTTTGGCGATCGCTTGTTGTTAGCGAAGCGCATCTCGGGCGGGGCAGTAGTGATGAGAGCATCCAGCGCTGTCGATCTGATCGTGGTCGGCGTCGCCGTCTGGGATTGCATCCCGCATATGCCGCTGGAGTTTTACCCTCATCACGCGTGACCCGCTCGACATAGTTGGTCTTGGTGAGGTAGGCCACCCACGGCCGGACGGCGTCTGACGACGACTGGTACCGTGGTGACCACGATGCCGTCTGGGAGAGAGCGCGTTACTGTGAAGGCCGTGCTCTCCGTCGACCCGTCTGCCGCGCCGTCTTAGCGCCTCCTCGAGGCGCCACCCGGCGCGTCCGCGCTGTCACAGTGCCATGGCGCGCGCTCATGGGCGTCGCCAAGCCCCCTTCTTGCTGCCGCCTAGCGCCTGTTGCCTCCCTTTCGGCTCAAGGTCGCGTCGCTATATCATCGAGATGGATGGAGCTGCTTTATTCTTTGCCGCGCAAAACCTTGACCTCATTCTTTGCGCCTGCCTTGTGCATCTGCCCGCCGCCGCCGCTTCCGCCTCGGCTTCAGTTCTTGCCCGCTCCCGCCGCTACCTTTGGCGCCCTTCCGCCTTTGCGTGATCTCTGCCGCCCTTCTTCTTCTCATGCTTCGCTGCCTGGCGAAGCTCGGCCGTCTGCGACAGCAGAGTGCTCGAGGTGGCCGAAGCCCGAGGCGCCTATGGACATGGCGCCTCTTGAATTGTTTGCGTGGAGAGAGGTTGCTTGACGAGTGCTTGCCCAGATCTCGGAAGAGGTGGCGGGGGCAGGCAGGCTGCTATTTGCTCTGCATTGAGAATTCTTCTGTCGGTGACGAGATGAGCAAGAGATGCTCAAGCTCTGAGGATAGTAAGGCTCGATACCACTTGTTACTCATTGGACTCTTCTTTGTTGGTGTTAGCAAGATCCTTACTCTCATGGAAGGATGACACTTGGAGATGAGGCAATTTTTCTTTGTTTATTTCTAACACATGCCATGCCAACTTTGAGGGTTGGGGATACATATTATAAGTGTGAGCTTGGGAACAGAAGGAAAGAGTGAACACACGAATTTCCTTTTTCTTTTTCCTTTTTTGGTGATAGTAATATAGTACACCCTGGGACTGTATTGTCTTTGTTTGCAGTGTACTATCCATGTTATGATGGGTGTTCCTGAGAATAACGTATTTTGCTGTCACTTTGGGATATATAATATACCAGCTAGTAAGAAAATTATACAAAATTGTTGTTGGCTAGATGCTGTAGGGAACATTACTGCTGTTGAATGAGAATTTGCAGTGTGTAAATTTCTATGGATTGGAACAAGCTGGAGGTTGGAGGGTTTTTTCTCTCTCAGAAATCTGTGCTGTAAAGCATCATATTCTGATGGGAATTTGATTTCCGAGTGATGTTACACTGAAGCAACCTACCTGTCTAATTGTCATATGCGTGGGAGGACTGGAGTGTTACACTGACTGAATCTAGTACTGACTGGATTGCCAGATGCTGTCAATCCAAAAATCCATACCCACCCTGGCCCTGCTACTATGATAGGATGGGATGAGATGAGAAGCAGTACAATCCGAATCATGCAACGATCTGAATCCGGATTCTTTATATTACGGTAGAAATTTACTGTGTAAACAGTTCTTTAAAAAGGTGAATTGTAGCAACAATGTGGTCTATACTGTAGCAAACAATGTATTGATTGATCTGGACTTTTAATTTTCAATCGGACGATGTGGATCGCTTCTAATACCAATGCACGATATATCTTCTGCGTGACCACTTCAACGGAGAGGATCCCTTTCCACGGCACGTGTGTAATGAAGTGATTTCATGATTGGTCTGTAGGGAAATGTTGTGTGTGTGCAATACACAGTGGCAGTGCAGGTGCAGTCCCGGCAAGCGGCGCAATTAATTATTCACCGATCAAGGGAAGGAGAAGGGATTAAATGGCCTGAAAAATGCGGTGTGGTGTGTGTTTGTTTGTTACGCAAGGACAGTAGTGAAGCAGCAGGAGGAGGCTGGGTGGTTGCCCCTCTCCTATATTCAGATAGACCTGCAATTACACTAGTCCTCCAGGCATAGTTGAGCATGCACAAAAATGTAAACAGATCGAGATGTAGCAACAGATCGAGATGTACATTGTACATGTCCTTCCCTCCCTTCACCTCTCCATTCCTTTTCATCCACTCTTCACTCTAGTTCAGTTACTGCTAGATCTGAACTGTTTCTGTTCAGTTGTAGTAACTTGAGAAGAATCACTGGAGCTGCAAGTTCGGAAGAAACTAACTTGAGGAGATAGAATGATCATCAGTTCATCCAACTAGTATACAGTATGCTGGCAGCCATGTATATCAACAATCATGTTTTCGTAATGGTATCCAGGTATTCTCCTGTTTAAATGGGTATGTGGTGCAATGATTATAAGCGGATCGATCGAATAATCTGCATGCATCTAATTATTCAGTTTTGCCTGCAGGCACTGGATTTTGGGGCTGAGAGAGTGACAACCGATCGACAGATTAGAATAGCATGAACATGATAGACGAGGATCTCCAACGCTGTAATCGGTATTGTTACAGGCCAAGTGGAAACACAAGAAAGCATGCGCGCGTATACACTGCATATATACATAAGGCCAGTCATGCCACATTAGTAATCTTTGTGCATATAATATATCTAGATTTTACATAGATTTTATCACTACTACAGAAAATATCTTCATAGACGGTTCGAAAACGTCATCACACACGGTTTCGTGAGTCGTCTGAGCTTATGGGTTAGTAATGACATAAGATCACCACAGACAGTTTTTGAATCGTCTGCGATGCATACTATCACAGAAAGTTATTGACTCAGAACCGTATATGATAGCTAACTATTACAGACAGTTATTGACTCAGAATATATATATATATCCGTAGTCTCACAACCACTTTCGGGGTCGTCTGCACATAAGGAGGATGAGACAGCAGCCACGGGCAACTTCATGAAGTATAACTGTCAGGAGAGCACTTCATGAAGGATACCGTCGACAGGTAATTGGACGTCGCTATGTTCAGAAAATGGCGTGGACACGTTGGTACTCCGTCTGGGAAGTGACATCATGTATCAGCAACCAATCATAAAACCAAATCTCATGAACCAACATCATACTCCGACAAGTTCTATGGTTGGTTGTTGATACATGATGCCACTTCCTAGTTGGAGTACCTGCGCGTCCACGCTATTTTCTGAACATAGCGATGTCCAATTACATGTCGATGGTATCCAAGTAATTGGATGTTCACGTGTTCTCCTGATAGCCATGCTTCTTGAAGTTGCACGTGGCTACAGTCTCATCCTTCTCATGCTGCATGGACGACCCCCCGAAAGTGGCTGGGGACTACGAATAATTTTATATATATATATATATATATAAACCTTTTTCCTACTCCCGGGAGTAGTTACTCCCTATTCCGTATTTCACAACGTAGAGAGTATCTTGCGCAACCGAGAGTATGTATGTGTAGTATACGAGTATATAAGACCACCTATGTGGTATTCACACCTTTTCAGAGGTGGTATGTATAAATTTTTAGACATACTCCTTTTTAGTGCAAATATAAAGGTATTTACAAAATATGCTAAAAACCAAGGACTTTCTTACAAATTTTTCATGTGGTTCGTATTGGAATATCTTATAATTAGTATATGAGTATACCCAAAGTGATAAAGGAGTATGTCAAGTTCTTTTAGGTGGTATATCAGAGGTGGGAGTAACTACACCCAGGTGTAGAAAGTATTAATCCTATATATATATATATATATATATATATATATATATGTATGTATGTATGAAGCCGGTTTTAAAGGCACAAGCAGCCATTGCTTGGGAGACTTTACAGAGAACTCACCCATATCATCCAACCGTCTAAAAACACCCACCATAGCCCACATCATTCACCATCCATATCACAGTGCAAGGGGAGGGAAAGGGATAGAGAGTAAAGGGGAGTAGTTACCCCAGTGCAACCGGCATATCGACCACCGGCAGTAGCTCACCACATCCATCTCCTACACGTATGCATAAGCAACAACAACCCACATCAGTAAACAAATTAAACTCAAACCAAAAAACTGAAGCAACAAAGAATGAAGAGGTAGCCGGGAGGTCGGTGGAGAGGTCGAAGAGGGGAAGTGTCGACGATCAAATCACCGATCTTATGAATATATAAATGAAAAGAGGAAAAATATGCGTGACTCCTGGGAGTGGATCTAACTTGCTCTTTATTGCTATGAACTCACAATTACAAACACTGGGAGTATCTAAAAACACAATACTTTGCTATATCTTGCTTGATGTCTTCTGCTTGTGCTGTCTATTCTGTACCCCGTGTCCTCTGTCCCTCCGGCCTTCCATGATCCTCCTTAAATAGTTGATGAAGCAGTGACAGTTATCCCATGAAGAGACATCCGTTGGGGAGCGACGCGCCTGGTCGGGAAGAGACGGCAGTTTGGCGGTTCCACTAACTGTAAAGGCGGTTGGTGAAAACGTCAATTGTTCTGCGGTTAATGATTTAGGAGACGTTAAATCATCAGCCGTGATAGTGTTGTATTATGCGGAATATGAAACACGTGGCTCATTCATCACATAGTGAGTGGCGTGGTCGGAGACTCGACCTAGACGCCTGTTCATAGCTTTACGAGCACTTACCTGGTCGTGGACTAGGTTTGGAACTTTGTCCGACCAGGGTATTTATTATATAACTTCCGTAATACCTACGACCAGTTAGGTCGGTGGTCTTAGAAGTTACGACCACGAAGATGTATGGTCTTTATCATATATTAAGATAATATATGAATATTTTAATCCTCAACAGGAAGGCAGATCTGACGGCGGGGAAATGGATTTTGTCGGGGGAGATCGATTGGATCAGCGGCCGCGGTGGCGTCACCGTAGTTGTGTCATGACGGTGACACTGCATAAGACACTCTTATCATAAGAGTGTCTTGTGCAGTGAACTGTGGTGTCACAACCGGCGGCGACGGGAAGAAGGGTGGCGTCGGGGAGAAGGCGTGACTTGGGGGCGGCCGTCGGGGAGGAGGCTTCGGACGGTAGCGTCGAGGTTGGGGCAGTTGGGTAGGGAGGTTTATAGACGAGAGTGAGGGCGCTGGGGAGTGACGAGTTAGGGCACAAACCCTAGTGGCCTCCTATTAATAAAGGGATATGACATACGGTTTTATTATAAAACCGTAGTGACACTTATCACAAACGGTTCTATAATGAAATCGTGTGTGATATGATCTCACATCACAGACGGTTCTATAATAGAATCGTATGTTATAATATTCATACATAAATGCAAATTCAGAAGTACATATGATACATTCAAATATTAGTAAAGAATTATATATGAATATTCGTTAAAACTATGCTAAAACCGATAATTTTACGGTAAGTAGTTCAAAACCTCTACAAAAGAACTTGGCACACTCATGCCTAATCCTGCAATCGTTGCTACAGAAGACGACATAGTCGTCCCACCCTTCCATCACGCCACAACCGGTGCTCGTGCACAGGTGGCCGTCCTCCAACTGGGCCCACACCTGGCCCAGCGGCCTGACCATCTTCTTCCACACCGCCTCCTAGACCATGTCCGCAGCGAGCCTCCGGCGCCGCCTGCACTCCCGGTTGGTCCTCTTGGCTGTCCCACACCCGTCGTAGGCTGGCTCGCCCTCGACCAGGCTAATGTAGCGCTTCCCAATGTCGCGCGTCTCGTCGGCCGTGTAAAGGAGGAGGCCCAGCCGTAGGCTGCGGCCTTGTGGCCAGCGACGGCCGCCTGTTCAAGGAACACGAGGTCGCGCTGCATGTCTTGGGGCACAAAGACAAGCGCGAGGCCGATGATGAAGCAGGCCTCCTGGTTGCCAACGCCGGCCAGGTGGTTGACGATGGCAAGATAGTGCTTGTTGCCCTGCCACTTCATCGCCTCCTCTCGCTCCAGTGCCATGCGCCTCCTCACGGCGCGCTCCTTGGAAGGCTTGTACATGGCCTTGCAACTATAAAATTCAAGATGACAGAATCTTAATACAACAATTATTCTATAAGAGAACATTAAAAGTTATCTCAAATTAAGGTCTTTGTAGCTAGTCAAATTTAGTTCAGAACTGGATCGATATTGGACACAAAATGAAATCAACACAAGATTATTTTGCGTTGTATCAACTGATACGACTTTTTAGTTTTTCTCCTTTTATAGATTTTCAGAGGAATTACAATCAGGTTCTCTATCGGAACTTGAACCCGAAATGAACACCTGAAGCTTTTCGACAATTAACTAGGATATGATATGTTACAGTCATCTTCAGAAACTGACAAAAACCGAACATAATGCTGACTCCTTCAGACCTACCAAAACAAAAGAACGGAATACGTACGTGGCTCGTAAGCTGCAGAGGTCAGCAATGGGCCGAGGAGAGCTCACGGCCATGAGGCCGACGATGTGGACGACGACATCGTGAGGAAAAGCGATGGCGATCGTCGACCTCCTCGCCTTGGTCCTCGCTATCATGCTCCGCATGCTCACCAATACCATGCGTGCTCACCATGGCGCGATGATCATTCTTCTAAAACGTCGAAGAGACACATCGTATGTAATGTCAGCGCGCGAGATGAAGAGACGCATCGCGCAGGAGCCGAAAGATTGAATTATCACAGACTGTTATATTTAAAACCCGTCTGTCAAGTATGTAATCACAGACGGTTCTTATTAAAAACCATCTGTGATGAGCTCTCCAGCTTCAATTGTAAACAAAGGAAAAGGAGCGTCAACCATATTTATGAAAAGCAATTTCCGAAAAGATGGTGATGCTTTGGTTACCAACGATTTATTAGGAACAGATTCTAATAAATCATATCCATCAGACTTCCGCCTTTATTCGTTAATTTAATCTTGCGTCAAGTTGTTAATTAAGCCTATAAATAACTATCAGAAGGGCGCGCAGAATTAAGAAAAAATCACACACGAACTTTCCATCTTTTCTTACTTTCATTTCTTCTTAAAGTTCTCATCTCGGCCTCTACCCTTCTAGCTAGCTAGTAAGATAAAATTCACGGAACAAATTAACTTTTCGACCACCGTGCATGGAAAGAACAAAATCCATGGGTGATCGATCAACTACTTCAATTCAGGTACTCGAAAAGTCAATTTGGTCTATGAAAATTGGTAGAAGATCATATCCCTACGATCAGGTGAGCACTTCACTGTTTATGATGTGTAACTTCCGATCGATCGATCATGTGAAGTACTTCTACATTCTTCTGTTGATCGGAAGTTACACATCAAGACAGTGAAGTTACACATGATACAGAACAAGGTTCCTACCAGATTAGATATCTTCTACTTTCTTCTGTTAGGGAAATCAGCTTCAATTCGACCACTTTAAAAGATCAATCTGGCCTGATCAGGAGTGGTCGAAAGCGGCTAATCAGTTTTATCTAATTACAGATGGTTTCAATAAATAATCGTCAGTGAATTTAGTAATATCACAGACGATTCTTGTTCAGAATCGTCTGTGATACTTCACACACTGTTTTCAACACGAACTGTCTGTGATATTACTTATTCGCATACGGTTTTTAGCGCAGTCAGTAACACAGACAGTTGCTAAACCAAAACCATCTGTAATTGTATTTAATACGGACGGTTTTGGTCAACCGTCTGTGATGAGACATCCAGTGTTAGCCTTTTTGTAGTAGTGTGTTTACATAGTCCAACAGTATTTAGGCAGTATTCATTATGGATTCTAGAGTTTCTGTGATATCCCTACAGGATACATATAATCATTTCCAGATACGAATAGTCGTTTTCTCTCAATAAAAGGACATCCCAGTAATAAAATTTTGTGAACAAGAGCAATAAAAGAGAAAGTGGGAAAAGCTGTTGTTGTTCTAGCGGCACAAAAAAAATCTTGTGTTTTTGTGTTTGTGTTTTTGTGTTCGTGTTTTAGGGTTCCAATGTTTCCCCGTGTGTTTGTCTTCGATTTGGGTCAACAACTGGCATCAGAGTCTGAGTTTTTAATTCATGTATGCCCAAGATTATACCGCGCTCTCTCGGAAGTGGTGTTACCAGTGACGAGGCGACGTCGGGTGTGATGGTGAAGGAGAGTTTCGTCGTCTCGCTGCATTATTCAATGCTCACGAAGTGTAATTATGCAGTATGGACAATCAAGATGAAGGTGTACATGCGCGCTCAAGGAGTGTGCGACGCGATCGAGGACGACAACGTCGATGTACGCAAGGATCGAATGGCCTTGGCGGCCATCTATGGTGGCATTCTTGAGAAAACGCTCTTCTTACTAGCCAAAAAAGAGACAACCAAAGTTGTGTGGGAGGAGTTGAAGACGATATATCTTGGCCGCCGAGGTGGGGGCTGAGGAACAGATCTGAGGATTTGGTGGCACCGAAGATGGGCACCTGTCGTTAACCCGCGCCGAATAGGAGGCTTGATCGTCGAAAGGCGAAGGCAAGGGCTCCTCCGTTGGCTCTAACAACGGTGGTGGCCGAGGCCGCAAGAATAATTTTTTTGACAAGACAAAGGTGTGATGCTACAATTATCAGGACTACGGGCACTTCACTTTCGAATGTCGTAAGTTGATGAAGGAGAAAGTAGAGACACATATTTAATTGAGGCTGATGCTGAATACGAACCGATGTTGTTCTGATGTTGAGTTGAGTCCAGAACGTTGAGGAGATGTGTTTACTGTCCTGTATTGAATAACAGTTGGGCAAGTCGTAGTTGAGACTGACTGTCTCAATAAGTAAGTGCACAAAGATTAGAGAGTGATTTGTTAGTAATCTTTGTGCATATGGTATATCTAGATTTTACGTAGTCCTACAATATTTAGGCAGTATTCATTATGGATTCTAGAGTTTGTGTGTTATCCCTTCAGGATACGTAGAATACTTTCCGAATACGAATAGTCGTTTGCTCTCAGTAAAAAGACATCCCTGTAATCAGATTTTGTAAACAAGAGCAATAGAAGAGAAAGTCAAAAAAGTTATTATTGTTTCTGTTGGAAATAATCCTGTGTGGACCCGAGTTTCCAATTGTACAAGATTGAATCCAAATTGATTCCTCCCAATTGTTTCCTGTTTTATGCTTTCCATAAGTAGCTAGAACCTACTATATCTTTTGTAATCGAGTACTATAAATTGAGGAGGAGGGTAGAAGAGAAAATTGCCACAAGCAAAAACACATTGCTTTTCTCTGTTCTTTCAAGAACCAACATCTGGTATCAGAGCAAGGTGTATGCACAAGTACCCTCGACTAAACCCAATGTCGATCATTCCTCAGGGCGAGGCGGTGCGGGAGAGCGGCGGTGGACTGTTCCAGTATCCGAAGCTGACGGCGACAAACTACATGTGCTGGGTGATTCGGGTGCAAGCGATGATGGAGGATCAAGGCGTCTCGGGAAGCGATCGGCCGTGGCCGGCCGGATCGTCGACACGAAGAAGGACAAGAATGCGAGATCGCATCTTCTCCAAGCGCTCCTGTAGGACCTCCTGATGCAGGTGGCAAGGAAGAAAACGGCGAAGGAGGTCTGGGATTGTCTCAAGACGAGGTTCATTGGCGCGGATCGCGTCAAGAACGCGCGGCTGCAGACGTTGAAGAAAGACTTCGACGCCATATGCATGCAGGAGGGAGAGTCCTAGACCAGTACGCTGGAAGGCTCAACGGCATGTCTGTCAGGTACGCCAACCTGGGGGCGACGCTCGACGAAGCCGCATTGGTCAAGAAACTATTTGATACCATACCGGATCGATTCCTGAGTGTGATCGCCGGGATCGAGTAGTTCTACGACATCGACATAAGGCCATTCGAGGAAGCCGTGGGGCGACTGAAGACTTATGAAGAGCGTACACACCCACGCGCGTCAAGCGGCAACAACAACAGCAATGGTGACAGCCAACTCCTGCTTACTCAGGCTGAGTGGCATGCACGGCAGAAGAAAGATGGTGGCAACTCCTCATCGAGCAATAAGGGCAAATCCAACGCTCCTACAGATAGCAGCAACCACGGTTGGGGTGGACGTGGACGCGGCAGAGGCCGCGGCAAGGGCGACCGCGGTGGGACGCCGCACAAAGATGGCGCGAGTGGTTCCAGCGGCGGTGGCCGTGACAAGAGCCACATCTGCTGTTTTAACTGTAACAAGATGGGCCACTATGCATCTGAATGCAGGGCCCCAAAGAAGGAGGAGGAGGCGCACCTCACGCGCGCAGACGACACTGAGCCGGCCCTGATGCTCGCGGTGTCGGAGGAGATGGCGCCGAAACATCAGGAGCGGCAGGATGTCGTCCTACTAAGCGAGGAGAAGACGAGGCCGGAGGAGAAGGCTGCTTCTTGTCATGTCTGGTACCTGGACAACGGGGCGAGCAACCACATGACCGGCGAAAGGGCGAAGTTCCACGAGCTGGACGAAAATGTCACCGGCAAGGTGAAAGCATCTAGGCCCCTAAAAATGGTTTTGGTAATTAATGATAATATGTGAATATGGGATTAACAAGTTTACTAAGAATGTGCAAGGTTAATTCCATTTGATGTACATGATGAAGCAAGGATGCATGCTAAAGGAAAATGTGAAGATCAACAAGGCTTAAAGTCAAGGTACAAATAGTCTAGGATCCTTTTCTATTTTACCGGTCTAAGGAGAATTGGTTGGTAGACCGGATTATAGGATAAATGCCGTACTATTAAGGGGGATCACGACTAGTAGCTTGATAGCTTATTCTTGTGCCATATGGATCAACTTAGGATCATGCATGCATTTAAAATTGGACTTGAATTTAAGTTAGAATGAATTCAGTGCTTTAATTCTGGAATCGGATGAACCAAGGCTTAGCAATGGTTGTCTAAGCGCGGTTGTTCCGCAAGCATGTGAGCGGTTCAACCGTTAGCCTTTTAAATTGAAAATCGTCGATCGTCGATCTCAATCTAACGGCTAGGATTAAGTGGGCCGTTCGACCGTCCGAAGTGGCAACGCATGTGGATCGTTGGATTAAAATCAAACGGCTCGATCTTGTGTCTTGACGGACCACTAGACGAGTCCATCGTGGCCTTCCACGTGTCATGATCTCGTGGTGATCTGATTTACGTGGTCGCGTTGTACCGATGGCTTGAACGGCAGTCGATCCGCATCCCGGTTGTTCCGATGATATTACTGCGGTTGCAAAATAACAAGACGAGTGTAATTTCCTTTGAAAACCTCTTTTGAGAATCTACCGTATCGCACGTATAATCGGATGAACCGCAATACGGATGTTCAAAATGTATTTGGCGGTTGTAAAATTCCGCAACGATGCAAAATCTCGGTTTAGAAACCCGAAATCGGACGATCCGGTGTTTGCTCGGATGAACCGCAACTAAATCCAACGGCTATATCGATGCATTTAATGCGTGTAACATAGCCAAGTTCAGGCATTGAGCATAGCGGTTGTACCGATGCTAACACGCCGTTGTTCCGATATGTCTTGAACTTTCGGAACTTCTTCCCAACGGCTAGAATTGTTTGGTGGAGGCTATAAATACCTCCCCAATCGCACAAGGGAGATGTTACACGCTGCATTGAAGATATCTCAACCCTTGTGAGCATTGTGCATTCAATTCTACTCCCAATTTACTCTTGCATTCATTGAGAGGAGATCAAGTGCATTCATCTTTAGTTGATTCATTGGCACTTGAGTAAAGTCAGCGAGGATCGTTGATCTATTCTCTTGGGGTGTTGCCGCACTCCTAGACGGCTTGGCGGTGAAGCACGGTGATCTTCTCAAGTGAAGCTTGTGAGAAGACCCGAGCAAGATTGTGAGTGGTTGGTGTTCACCATCTCCTGAGCGGAGGAAGAACAACCCAAGTGATCGAGGAAGGCTTAATTCGTGGAGCCGGCTTGGGTGGTCAAGCTTCCTCAACGTGGACTAGTGAAGACCGGCAAGTCTTCGATACCACGGGAAAAACATCATTGTGTCTTGTGGTTACTTCTTGTCTTTACAATTCCGCACTTATATTTCTAGCTTGCTTATTGTGATTAAATTGCCTAGCTAGGAGCATAACTTGTTTAGACTAAGTCATTAATTGAATTGGATAAATTGTTAATTTGTTAAAAACTTTAAAAACCTCCTATTCACCCCCCTCTAGTCGGTTATCCTTGATCCTACACAAGGTCAAATTCGGCGACGGCTCGACGGTGCAAATCATGGGCAAGGGATCAATCATGTTCAGCTGTAGGAACGGGGATCAGTGGCTGCTCCAGGAGGTATATTACATCCCGAGGCTCCGAAGCAACATCGTGAGCCTTGGACAACTAACCGAGACCGGCCACAAAGTGATCATGGACGAGGACGCCCTGCAGGTGCTCAACAAAAGTCATGCGAGGCTACTCATGAAGGTGAGGCGCACTGCAAATCGCCTTTATCAAATTGAGTTGCATCAGGCGGAGGCGTTGTGCCTCCTGGCGAACCTTGAAGATCCGGCGTGGCTATGGCATGCCAGGCTTGGCCATGTCAACTTCCACGCTATGAAAGCTCCTTGTTGACAAGGAGATGGCAATGGGCGTGCCGCCGATCACGCACCCGAACCAGCTGTGTCAAGGGTGTTTGGTGGCGAAGCAGGCGAGGCAGCCATTCCCAATGGCGGCAAATTACAGGGCGGAGAAGCCGCTTGAGCTGTTACATGCTGACTTCTGTGGTCCGATCACACCTTCGAGCCTCGCCGGTAACAGCTACTTCATGTTAACCGTTGATGATTACTCTAGGTGGATGTGACTGTACATGATCAAGACGAAGGACCAAGACGTTGAGGACTGATCGCGGTGGGGAGTTTCTCTCCACTGAGTTCAACCGGCTCTGCGAGGAGGCCGGGATCGAGCGGCACCTCACCACGCCATACACGCCACAGCAAAACGGCGTGGTGGAGCGGAGGAACAGGACCGTGATGGCGATGGCGAGGTCCCTTCTCAAGAGCATGAACGTGCCCGGAAGGTTTTGGGGGGAGGCGGTGCGGCACGCGGTGTACCTGCTAAACCGCTTACCGACGAAGGCGCTGGGCGAACGCACTCCGTTCAAGGCCTGGAATGGAAGGAAGCCGCATCTGGCACACCTTCGTGTGTTCGGTTGCACGGCGCACGCAAAGATGACAACACCACACCTGAAGAAACTCGATGACCGAAGCGAGCCGATGGTGTACCTTGGCGTCGAGGACGGCTGCAAGGCGCACCGCCTGTTTGATCCACGGCGCGGGAAATTTCATGTAAGTCGTGATGTAAAATTTGAAGAAAAGCTAGAGTGGTGCTGGAGTACAGGTGCAGGCGGTGGGGATCCATTGGATTTCATCGTCGAGGATGAATGCGGCACTGAGCCGACAGAGGGCGACTTTGTGCCGCCCATGGGTGGACTGGCAGGCGAGTCAGCGCCCGCGGCACAAGTTCACCCAGCCCCTTCATCGACTCCGCTGGCCGGCGAGGTGACGCCGAGGGCGATAACGAGGCGCGTCTTTGCGGCACGACGCACGACGAAGATCCTCCTATCCCCACGGTCGATGGTGGCGACGCCCTGGATTGCTTGCAGATGATCTTGCCACGCCTGCCGCAGTTGGGGCCACACCACTGCTGGGTGGAAGCGGCAGCACCGATGATGGGCCTGTTCGCTACAGGCACATCGACGACATCATGAGAGATGCTCGAAGGGTGTAGCTTGACGAGGAGGACATGGAAGAAGAGGCCATGCTCGTGGAGACGGAGGAGCCGTCCTACTACCACGAGACTGCTGGGCAGCAAGCCTGGGAGGACGCCATGGCCAAGGAGATTGAGTCAATTGAGAAGAATGAGACTTGGACTCTCACGGCACTACCGGCTGGACACAAGCCAATTGGGCTCAAATGGGTCTACAAACTGAAGAAAAACTCAGATGGAGACGTGATCAAGCTCAAGGCTTGCTAGAAGCTTGGTGCTTAGGTTGAGCAAGGCGCTCTACGGGCTCCGGCAGGCGCCACGGGCCTGGAACATGCGACTTGATAGAAGCTTGAAGTCCCGGTCTTGTCATCATGTGAAGCAGAGTTCATAGCGGCAACGGCGGCAGCATGCCAAGCGTTGTGGCTCAGAAGCTTGTTGGGCGAGCTGACCGGGAAGGAGAGTAGCGCGGTGAAGCTATTTGTTGACAACAAATCCGCGATCGCATTAATGAAGAATCCCGTATTCCATTGACGCAACAAGCATATTGACATGAGGTTCCATTTTATACGTGAATGCATCAAGAGAGGACAGATCGTTGTGGAGTTCATTCGCACAGATGAGCAACGAGTGATGACCGACGGCGTTGCCGACGGCGAAGCTGGCAACAATGCGGCACCTGCTAGGTGTTCGTGTTCTTGGACCACATCAGGATTAAGGGGGAGTATGTTGAAAATAATCATGTGTGAACCCGAGTTTCCAATTGTACAAGATTGAATCCGAATTGATTCCTCCTAATTGTTTCCTGTTTTATGCTTTTCATAAGTAGCTAGAATCTACTATATCTTCTGTAATTGAGTACTATAAATTGAGGAAGAGCGTAGAAGAGAAAATTGCCCCAAGCAAAAATACATTGGTTTTCTCTGTACTTTCAACAACCAACAACAACAACAACAAAAACAAAATCTTATATTCTTACGTCTACGTTCTAAGGTTTTACTGTGTTCACCTGTAACCAACATGCCACACACACATGGTGCGAAACAAACAAAGAGATGTGAGCGTCCTCGAAAGTCACCGATTGAAACTACTACTCGACCAGCAGTACCTGCATCTCTCTCTCTCTCTCTGCACATGACATCACGAGAGGAGAGAGGCTAGTTAGAAGTAACTATAAATACCCCCATCATGCGGCAGCTAAGGAGACCATCGAAATCCAAGTGCAGTGCAGGTAGCTAGTCTTGCAGTGACTCGATCGATTTCAAGAGCAATTAGCAAGGGATCGAATATATAGAGCGGAATCTATCTATCTATCTATCTATCTATATAACTAATGTCTTGCACCGGCTTAGCGATCGCTGTCCTCGTGATCTTAGTGGGAGCAAGGGTTTGCGATTGCGAGGCGAGCCCTCCTGCTCGGCCCTTGTTCGTGTTTGGCGACTCGCTGGTGGACAGTGGCAACAACAACTACCTGGCCACGACGGCGCGCGCCGACTCGCCGCCCTACGGCCTTGACTACCCCACCCACCGAGCCACCGGCCGCTTCTCCAACGGCCTCAACGTCCCCGACATCGTCAGCGAGCACCTCGGAGCGGAGCCCGTGCTGCCCTACCTCAGCCCCCACCTCGACGGCCACAAGCTGCTCGGCGGCGCAAACTTCGCGTCCGCCGGTGTGGGGATCCTCAACGACACCGGCATCCAGTTCGTAAGCTAGCAGCCTCGTCCCTAGCTCTTCGTTGAATATTTCTAGCAATCTCTTCTCTTCTCTTCTCTTGTAGGCTCTCTAGGCTCTAGGCTCTAGGTGGTGTTGTATGTATACGCAGCGGCAGTGCACAGAAGAGAAGAGAATGAGAATGAAACGAACGAATCGATCGATATTCATGCAGTTAGTTCGATCACTTGTGCACATGTACATGCATTAGTGTCCACGCCACGCATGCTAACTGCGTATATATATGCTAGGAATTAATAGCCATGCATCGCGCGAGTACTAGCCGGAACGGAAAGATATATAGATCGTAGAATATATATATAGATCGATCCGAGAAATTAAAATAAAGGCGCAACGCAACGCAAGCAGGTGAACATCATCCGGATCGAGAAGCAGCTGCGCTACTTCGAGCAGTACCAGAGCCGGGTGAGGCGCCTCGTCGGGGAGGAGGCGACGCGGCGGCTCGTGCAGCGCGCGCTGGTGCTCATCACGCTCGGCGGCAACGACTTCGTGAACAACTACTACCTGGTGCCCTTCTCCGCCAGGTCCCGCGAGTTCGCGCTGCCGGACTACGTCCGATACCTCATCTCGGAGTACAGGAAGAGCACGACAAAGATCCTCCCTATCCCCCACCAGTCTGATGGTGACGACGCCCCCTGGATTGCTTGCAGATGATCTTGCCACGCCTGCCGCAGTTGGGGCCACACCACTGCTGGGTGGAAGCGGCAGCACCGATGATGGGCCTGTTCGCTACAGGCACATCGACGACATCATGAGAGATGCTCGAAGGGTGTAGCTTGACGAGGAGGACATGGAAGAAGAGGCCATGCTCGTGGAGACGGAGGAGCCGTCCTACTACCACGAGACTGCTGGGCAGCAAGCCTGGGAGGACGCCATGGCCAAGGAGATTGAGTCAATTGAGAAGAATGAGACTTGGACTCTCACGGCACTACCGGCTGGACACAAGCCAATTGGGCTCAAATGGGTCTACAAACTGAAGAAAAACTCAGATGGAGACGTGATCAAGCTCAAGGCTTGCTAGAAGCTTGGTGCTTAGGTTGAGCAAGGCGCTCTACGGGCTCCGGCAGGCGCCACGGGCCTGGAACATGCGACTTGATAGAAGCTTGAAGTCCCGGTCTTGTCATCATGTGAAGCAGAGTTCATAGCGGCAACGGCGGCAGCATGCCAAGCGTTGTGGCTCAGAAGCTTGTTGGGCGAGCTGACCGGGAAGGAGAGTAGCGCGGTGAAGCTATTTGTTGACAACAAATCCGCGATCGCATTAATGAAGAATCCCGTATTCCATTGACGCAACAAGCATATTGACATGAGGTTCCATTTTATACGTGAATGCATCAAGAGAGGACAGATCGTTGTGGAGTTCATTCGCACAGATGAGCAACGAGCTGATGCACTGACGAAGGCGTTGCCGACGGCGAAGCTGGCAACAATGCGGCACCTGCTAGGTGTTCGTGTTCTTGGACCACATCAGGATTAAGGGGGAGTATGTTGAAAATAATCATGTGTGAACCCGAGTTTCCAATTGTACAAGATTGAATCCGAATTGATTCCTCCTAATTGTTTCCTGTTTTATGCTTTTCATAAGTAGCTAGAACCTACTATATCTTCTGTAATTGAGTACTATAAATTGAGGAAGAGCGTAGAAGAGAAAATTACCCCAAGCAAAAATACATTGGTTTTCTCTGTACTTTCAACAACCAACAACAACAACAAAATCTTATATTCTTACGTCTACGTTCTAAGGTTTTACTGTGTTCACCTGTAACCAACATGCCACACACACATGGTGCGAAACAAACAAAGAGATGTGAGCGTCCTCGAAAGTCACCGATTGAAACTACTACTCGACCAGCAGTACCTGCATCTCTCTCTCTCTCTCTGCACATGACATCACGAGAGGAGAGAGGCTAGTTAGAAGTAACTATAAATACCCCCATCATGCGGCAGCTAAGGAGACCATCGAAATCCAAGTGCAGTGCAGTGCAGGTAGCTAGTCTTGCAGTGACTCGATCGATTTCAAGAGCAATTAGCAAGGGATCGAATATATAGAGCGGAATCTATCTATCTATCTATCTATATAACTAATGTCTTGCACCGGCTTAGCGATCGCTGTCCTCGTGATCTTAGTGGGAGCAAGGGTTTGCGATTGCGAGGCGAGCCCTCCTGCTCGGCCCTTGTTCGTGTTTGGCGACTCGCTGGTGGACAGTGGCAACAACAACTACCTGGCCACGACGGCGCGCGCCGACTCGCCGCCCTACGGCCTTGACTACCCCACCCACCGAGCCACCGGCCGCTTCTCCAACGGCCTCAACGTCCCCGACATCGTCAGCGAGCACCTCGGAGCGGAGCCCGTGCTGCCCTACCTCAGCCCCCACCTCGACGGCCACAAGCTGCTCGGCGGCGCAAACTTCGCGTCCGCCGGTGTGGGGATCCTCAACGACACCGGCATCCAGTTCGTAAGCTAGCAGCCTCGTCCCTAGCTCTTCGTTGAATATTTCTAGCAATCTCTTCTCTTCTCTTCTCTTGTAGGCTCTCTAGGCTCTAGGCTCTAGGTGGTGTTGTACGTATACGCAGCGGCAGTGCACAGAAGAGAAGAGAATGAGAATGAAACGAACGAATCGATCGATATTCATGCAGTTAGTTCGATCACTTGTGCACATGTACATGCATTAGTGTCCACGCCACGCATGCTAACTGCATATATATATGCTAGGAATTAATAGCCATGCATCGCGCGAGTACTAGCCGGAACGGAAAGATTATATATCGTAGAATAGATAGATCGATCCGAGAAATTAAACTAAAGGCGCAACGCAACGCAAGCAGGTGAACATCATCCGGATCGAGAAGCAGCTGCGCTACTTCGAGCAGTACCAGAGCCGGGTGAGGCGCCTCGTCGGGGAGGAGGCGACGCGGCGGCTCGTGCAGCGCGCGCTGGTGCTCATCACGCTCGGCGGCAACGACTTCGTGAACAACTACTACCTGGTGCCCTTCTCCGCCAGGTCCCGCGAGTTCGCGCTGCCGGACTACGTCCGATACCTCATCTCGGAGTACAGGAAGATCCTCCGGGTACGTACTACCTACCTGCTCACGACCGACTTGACTTGTGTGTCGTTCCTTCTTAATTAATTCGTTGCTCATGGACGAACGCGCGCAATATATACGTACGCAGGAGCTCTACGACCTTGGCGCTCGTCGCGTTCTTGTCACTGGATCGGGGCCCCTTGGTTGCGCGCCGGCGGAGCTGGCCATGCGGAGCAGGACGGGGGAGTGCGACCCGGAGCTGCAGCGCGCGGCGGCGCTCTACAACCCGCAGCTGGTGGAGATGACCAGGGAGCTCAACGCGCAGCTTGGAGAGGATGTGTTCGTGGCCGTGAACGCGTACCGGATGCACATGGACTTCATCTCCGACCCGGCGGCGTACGGCTTCGTGACGTCCAAGGTGGCGTGCTGCGGGCAGGGCCCCTACAACGGTGTGGGGCTCTGCACCGCCCTGTCCAGCGTCTGCCCGGACCGCTCCCTCTACGCCTTCTGGGACAACTTCCACCCCACCGAGAGGGCCAACCGCGTCATCGTCTCGCAGTTCATGGCCGGCTCCACCGACTACATGCACCCATTCAACCTCACCACCATCCTCGCCATCGACGCCGCCGCCGCCGCCGCCGCCAGGCCGTGAAACAAGATCAGCTACTCGCTATTATTAATTATCACTATTCATCAACGCCGCCGGTCTCGCGCGTCGTTGTTGGACTTGGACCTCTATGCTCTTGGCCTGTCTAGCTAGCTAGCTAGCTAGTAACCGGCGGGCTGAACAAGTACGTATCGTGCCGAGTCGACCCGAATAAATAAGGGAAAACCCCTTAATAAAGAGATCGAGTGTGCCTTCGACCTAGTCATATCAATTAATAACTCTTATCACCACTATCCGTATTGCAAGCAAGCATTAATCGTCTGACTCTGACGTGTGCATTCTGCTTCTAGATTTTGAGTACAACCAGACACCCAGTCGCTGATCCTCCACGTCATTTACATCTCAATGATGCCTGCAACCCAAATCTGAACACATCATCTACCCATCGGCTTCAATTTCAAATATATTACATACCAACATGTAGTGCCAAAAATTACATCGGAGATACCCAGTAGAATCGTAGAATCTAAATTCTATCAAGAGTGATGAGTGTTTATTTGGTCATTTGATATCTAATCCGATTGATACATGTCTAAATCGTGGTTTAGATTCCACGTTATTCAGAGCTACAGCTAAAATATTAATTTTAACAACCTTATCATTATCTGGACATTTTACATGAAAAGTAAAACAAATAAAACAATAATTTTTACTATTCCAAATCTCCAAGTATTAATATCTAACCTGCCAATTTCTTAGTACATCATACAACTTAAATCGAGATATATGACACAACTAAGCACCTAAATCTTTTATAATTTAAGGTGCGTGATTCTATTCGATTCTCTACTAGATATAACCCACGGTACGATTTAGATCGTATTAATATTGTATTATCGTAAAATCGCTAGAGTCGTGATTTTAACAATCATGCTCTCCGTTCACGCGTCACGCACGGTGCACCATCACAACATACATATACGGAAGAAGCATTAAAGGTCATAAAATACTCTTCTACGAGTTACAGACAACAGCTATGCCCTCCGATCAATGCGACAACATATATCATAGGCCAAACAAGCACATAGCAATCTCAAATTGTATTGCTAAACATCTCTACAGTTACACTTGGGTATATCAGTCTGTTGCAATGCCAGGAACCACTCCGAAAATTAAAAAGAAATGATCCCAAATGGAAAGACAAGTCGAGTGTAATCAACGACGCATTGATCATACAAAACCATTGCACAACAGGATCGACGTGGCTTCCATAAAATGGACACACTGCGGGTTTAAGTATCATGTGCATCAACTGGTACCAGTCTTGTTTGCGAAGGAAAAACAGAGAAAAACAATCAGCTGAAATCATTTCCAAGGATGAAAGCCTGTATCTCTGACCAGCTAGAAACCGTATAAAGAACTCCAGACCGCGCCTTGAAGACGGGTGATTCTTGCTTTGCGAGTTGCCTCTGCTTGTCTACCAAACCAGGGAACAGTGGAACAAAAGAAACTCCAAACTGTTTGCACACTCTCCGCAAGGTTGTGCTTGATCCAACAACAATACCAATATCTGCCTCCAATAAGCAAAGCAAATCTCCAACCGAGTCCCCAATATAAACAGATAGTAATGGTGCTGTACTGTCCATGTTACTTTTGATGCTCTTGAACTTTTCAACTTTGTCCAGTGGAGACTGCATTTTTCTGTTGATTTGACCAGTTGAAACAGACCCCTCGAAGGCAAACTCGTTGGAATGTATGTTCAATCCGTCTAGACAACCAACTGCACGAAAGCATAAGAATACACAAACAAACAGTCATCACCAGTTCGAGCCTTCGGCCTTAATATACAAGATGTGTTCTTGATAACAAAACATTGTTACAGCAATGTCCCAAAAACACAAGATGTGTTCTTGATAACAAAACATTGTTACAGCCATGTCGCAAAAACACAGACCACTGCCCTATAAAAACTAACCACTCCAGATCAGATTGTAGAACATACATAATTGGTGCTTTTTTTTAATAGGAACTGTTACTTTGTTAGTAATACACAAGAAGCTTACATCAAGTTGCCATAATCATTTCTACGAAAAGAAATAAGCCCCAACATTTGTAAAATACTGGTTGATCCTTCTTCAGGAAGTCACTTATAAATCACCACGATAATTTAAAGACAACAAAGAAAATTAATTATGATACTGATAAAATTATCATGGTATACAGCAATGATCGAAAGCTATTTCTACTGTTCAAAAGATAGCTGGTCACAAGGTCATAATGATAAACTCAAAAGAAATTCAAAAAACATATATTGAGAACAAAATTGAGATGTTGGCTGTAAGCTAATAAGAGAAGCATGATGGGCTTGCAAAATTAGGTTAGTTGTAGCGACCATCAGCAGCAGCAAAAGCAAATAAAAACTGACCGAGGGTTTTCAGCCTTACCTGATGAGAAGGCTGACCTTATAAGTTCTGCACACCAGCAATAGGAAAGAATATGGATATCTAAATTGTGGTCCTCCCTTGTTTTTCTAATCTTCTGAAAGAAATTTCGACAGCCATCTTGCAGGATAAGCCGCTCCCCAGCTTTTCGGATGTCATCTAAATGCATTCCCCTTAGGACGCCAGAATCAATAACCCTAGAGTTTGCAAGTTTCTCAAATTCTGATAGCACCTCCAAACCTTTGTACAGTTGATCATAGTCTAGTGACCTTGCTGGAATTAAACAAAAAGCACCCAACTCATCAGCAGGTCATTGCAATCATGACTTATGTATCATTGGTAAAATACAACTTTCGGCAGAAACTAATGGAACAGAGGGGGCATGATGCGCACCTTCTTCTGGAGGAAGTAATCTTTCTATGCATTGATCATGCTCTTCCGTGTATTGATTAGAGAGCATATTCCACGAATTTCTCAAGTCTGCTGATTTCATTCGGTCGAGGGTATTATTAGCCCCACTTTGACTAGCCTTTTGGTATGACAAAATTGCAATCTCCGCCAGAATGGCAGACGAATCAACAACAGTGCATGTCAAATCAAAATCAGAAAACAGCAAGAGCTTGTCTTTGGGATCACAATATCTTGAAAGTGGAGCAACAACAGGTTGGTCTATGAACTGAGAAGAAAAACTCAACTTCCAGTGTCATAGCTTGTTGATACAGCTTCCCAATAATCTCAAGCTCCTCACCAGTCAATGAGACACTTAGTTTATCAAGCAACTCTTCTATTTGGAGTGCATTATCCTGTAGGAAAGGGGGAGTGGAAAACAATTTTCAGCACATGAGCCAGTTGCATTGGAGGACATGCCGGTATTACATTCAGATGTAGGATCAATATATAAACAGATGACACCTCCCATACCTCAAAATCACTGGACGCATATGTCTCAATCCATTTCTTGTATGGATGATTTTCATCTTGTTTCAGGAAAGTGGTGAGTTCATTGCCCAGATATGCATAAAGTCTCATGCACGGAGTCATGGCCCCAACCGAGTATGCAGCAATTTTTGTCTTCTCGAATGGTGTGACCATTTTATCAGAACCTTTCCCACCATCGACTTTTCCAGCTGCGGTTGCAAGTAAGAAATCAGTGTACTTGGTTGTTGCTGGGCTTGGAGGGATCTCTTTGGTAGGATCAACTCCCCACTCCTGCAAATTAAGTAGTCAAGGCAAATGACGAGGTAGTGAGAACTCTGGGGGATGATTTTAAAAAAAGGTCCTTAGTTGGAAGGACTAGTTAGTATATCAGGCACAGGCAGGACAGTGAAAATTCAGTCCTAAGGACTATATGCATACAAATCGCATCGCTCGGCATGTAGTAAAATTGTGATTTATCTCTCGCAACAACCAAAAACCGAAATGGCGCTTGGTAAGCATCTTGGTTGTAGATGTAGGATTTTGGACTGTACTCCTGTGGAATAATAATACACTTTAAAGTTTATATAGTTGGAATCCTCAGGTATGGCCTAACTAAATGAAACCAAGAACAGAGCAGCAAACCCGAATAAAACAATGCATGCCTTGGATTATTAAAGTGCATGCCAAAGTTTGTTATTGTGAAAAATTATGAGAGAACATCTGTACTAGCAAATTAGAAATTGTACTTGGATCTGGGTGTCGTATGGTAGTTGATATTATATCAAGGTCAAGCTGGTTTTATCAATGTTAGTAGCTTGCGAGAAATCCACGCTTATATCCATTATGCAGCAGTGAGCAGGGTAGATCGGCTGGCATAGATAGTGCAGGCAAAGCTTCCGAGGTCTAGAAGTAAATCCGTTGTGATTTATTCCGTGAGAGAAATTACGAGGATCGCAAGGCTTTGACGCTAACTAAATACAAGAGTAACAAACAGGAAATGAGGATTTGGGGGGTGGGTGAAGTGGAGGATGGGGACCTGGAGGACGGAAGCGTGGAGGTTGAGCTCGCGGAGGGCGGCCTTCCTGAGGGCGGCGATGGTGGCCTTGTCGTCGTCGTCGGCGCACTCCTCGGCCATCTCGTAGCTGGTGGGATGGGATGGATCGACGGATCAGATCCAAGTGAATCCGGAATCGAAGGCGAGAAGGGAAGAGCTGGAGAAAGAGGTAAAGGGGATTAATTGGGGTGCTTGCTTACGCGCGTGCGAAGGCTTGGAGGAAGTGGGCGTCCTGCGCGACGTAGTGGCGGAAGGAGTCGAGGCGGAGGGCCCCGGCGGCGAGGGAGAGGAGGAAGGGCGTGTAGGAGGCGAAGGCGGCCTCCCGCGAGGAGGCAGCGATCCAGAAGCGGCGGGCGGCCGAGCCCTCGGCGACCACCGCGGCAGAAGAAGAAGACGAAGACGACGACATCCGCCTGTGCTTGCTGCTGGTGCTCTTTGTTGTTGACCAGCTCGAGAAGAAGGGGGGGAGCGCGGGGTTGGTTGTTGGGTTTGGCCGGAGTGGTAGCAGCGGAAGGCGGAGGCGGAGAAGGCGCATCCGCCTCGGCCTCGTCCTCGTCCTCGCCGTCAGTTGAATCGGAGCAGCAGCAAGGAGGAGGTGGAAGAGAAGCAGCCAAGTTGTGGCCGGCCAGCAGTGCGGTGCGGCATCCTCTTACCGGGTTCGCGGTTCCTTCTCTTTCTGGGACCCGCACCGCAATTGCGATTTCAATTAATTTATGAGAAAAACTAACGAAATAGCTTCGCTTGTTCATTCCCCTCCCGCGTCGGCGATCGACCACCATGAGGCAACCACGACGGAGGTAAGCGCAGTGCGGTCGTCGCTTGGGTTCATGCCCCTCCCAAATTCTAAAGCAACACCTTTAGTGCACACTTTTTTTTATAACAGAATGGTCTTAGTGAAGATTGAACTACAAAATGATGTTATGTATCTTGCCATTTGTAGATTTATATGTTATTTGCCTTTTTTAAAAGAAGTGTATGACTTCCGTCTGGTACTTCCTAATTTGCATCCGATCCTCGGCCGTCGGCTAGACCTTCCGAGTATGAAAAAAAACCCACCTCGATAGTAAAAATTACTCTAATGTTATGCCTTCCTTTACAATTTTACTCATCTCCATATTATACTACACATACTATCAAGAAAAGTACAATTAAATCTAAACTAATCTGATATATTAGATCAAGAAGAATGTACGACCCATATTGATTTCAATGTATTGTAAAAGAAAGCAAAATTACATAGTAGGACATCGCAAAATCGTGGATTTGCTAATGTCACTTGCAAAAATATGGCTCTTTCCCTCTTTCCATGGAGGCTTGTTCTGTCTCCACCCTATCTCGCCCAGCGAAGCCGATGTCGGCCAGCTGGGAGGAGAGGGAGGAGCAGTGGCGCTTGAAATCCAACATCACAACAGGTTTGTTCTTTTTGCTATGCAGCAGCTGGGCGGAATCCTCGTTTTGTTTTTTGTCTTGTCGAGGATTCATTCATTCATTCATGTAGACGCAGTGGAGCTGCCTCGTGGGCAGGCAGAGAGGCAGCGCAGGCGCCTGAGCCTGCTGAGAGGAGCACACCTGCTGCCTGCAGCAGTATTCTTGTCGGTGAGGGTGAGGATGCGGAGCGACTGCCGCAGGATGTCCATCTCGCGCTCGCGCCGGGCGGCGTCCCTCTCCATCGCCAACAGCCTGCCCCGCAGCTCCACCGCCTCCGCTCCACAGCTGCACCTGCAGCATCGCCGCTCCCGGCCTGCACTAGAGGAGGAATAGCTTTCGATGAGGTCGTCCAGCTCCGTCTTGATTTCCAGGTAGAGCCGCTTCCACCTCTCCACCGTCTCCGTCTCCGACTCCCGGCCATGCTCCACGACCACCCTGCAGGACGTCGACTTATTGTCTGCGCCACCCTCCTCCTCGACATGGCACTGGTGGTGCGTGGTGGTACCGTGGTTTTGGCAGCGGATTCTGCAGGCGCGCAGTTGGGCGACCTCTTGGCGCTGCTTGCTCCTCTCTTGGGCCAAGGCGGCGGCGTGCTGCTCCTCCAGCGCCGCGGTCGATGCCATCTGCGACCTCCTGCTCTCATCCTCTAGTGTTGATCTCCTTCTCCTTCCCCGGCGGCCTCCTAATTGCTGCTGCCGCCGCCACTTGCTCACCACCACACCCATTAATTATATATCGATCTAACCACTGGCTGACTGCATCGATCGATCGAGCTGAGCTCCTCCTCCTCCTATATAGATAGATAGATAGATAGATCGGCGGACCAGGTCGGTATGATGGATCGTACGTCTCCTGTCCTGTATCTACTCTGCTGGCCGGACGGGGATGTTTGTGGTTTCTTAGGTGGTATAACTCGCACTCGCATTTTCCAAACGTCGTTATATCAAATCGTAATCACACACACACATCTAGGCGCATCACTGCAGCGCAGACACGCAAGAAATAATTGGAGACCCATGTCCAAAATGAAAAAGTAACGAGGAGATTGGAGTGTACGCCGTGCTTTGCAACGAATAATTTAACTTTTATACTAAATATTTTGCTGTAGACATACATTCTTGTTTAAAAGAATAGAAATTTCTTGCTGCTTGATTACGTCCACTAAAAACAATCGAGAGCCTGGGCTGAAACAATAACCAAGATATTAATTAACAAACAATTGGAATCCACACGCAAGAAAAGGAAGTACATTTCAGATGTATACATATGCTAACTTTTACAATTCTCAAGCTCCAAACAAATATCAGTTAACCTTTTCTCTGTGAGGCGTACGAAATGCCTAGCAAATTGATAGCCTAATGCTACTATAGTCGACGTAGTAGGACAATCTCTCCATAGAACCTAGGAATTGCCTTCTAGATTCTGCAATATTTGTTGCTCTCTATCTCTCGTATCACCATCCATGCATCCACTCAACTACTTGCCATTGATTCGCCTCCGACACATGGAAACCATGGTCAAACAGAATTACTACAACAAGCAGCATGTTTTCCTCTTCAAAATGTTCACTCTACCCATAATTGCTTTTCACTATGATGTGACCAAATTATGTGCTTCAATGAAGATAATCTCAAGACTTAATAAGCAAAAAAAACCCTTCAAACATCATAGGTACGTACAAAAAAACATTGAGAAAAAAGGAATGGTGTTTCATAGTGAATGGCCTAAATCATTCATTATCGAATATTCCTTTCTTTTTTTTAGACGAAAAATATTCTTTTTCATTGTTTTCCAAGTCTGTGAATGTATTTATCCTGTTCATGAGTTCAAATTTGTGATTAGCCTTCGAAATGAAGTCAAAACGAATGTTATACTTGAACTGAAACACCACAAGTCTACCACTGTTGATGGTTTTAAAGATAACAAGAATGAAAGAAAGTAGGTTCTTTCTTGCCTCAATTCTTGTAAGAAGTCCACCTGGGTTCCACTTGTAATTTTTGAACTCAACTGGCTTATCAAGTTGCATAAAATATATCTAACAAAAACACATGAATCACTGCATCAATGTCTGATGCATTCATATTCCCCACACTAACAAGGGAGCAATGCACTCGGACTAAACAATGTCAGATGGAACAGGACGTTGTGCGGACTAAGGTGCATGGCGCGGGTCCACGCTAGGTGTCGGAAGAATCGCCTTGCTGACAGCAGCGGCCAGTCGCTCAGCATGCGTCCAAGCACCTTTGCGAACACCACCATGCTGGGCACCACCAGCGCCCTGCCCTTGGGTTTCTGCTTCTAGGCCTCCTCATCTACAGAGGAGGGCCCACCATAATAATGGGAAAAGTTGTCCTGATCTTTCGGTGAGGATGATACAACTTGATTGATGGAAGCTAACTCTCACGATCTAGGCTACAACCGTGCGACGACCGTTGCACCCGCAATCGCTGAACCAACTTCATGTTCACTATCGACCTTTCTGGCAGCGAGATCGACCTGGCCACGAAGGTCTTTTCCTGCATGCAATCAAGAATCAAGATAGAAAAATAGGTGAAGCAACGAACTTGCTTAATAGGAATTGAGGAACAAAGATGGATGTATTGAATAATTTGGGGTTCCAATGAAAATGTCTGGTTGCACTAGCCGTACAAGCAAACGTTGGTGTTTCTGGCCTAAGCTGAAAACAATCTAACAAAACCCGTGGAACCAGGGGCGCAGAGGAGGGTTACAGCCAAGTAGAGGAAGTGTTCGAACCCAACATTGAGTTGGTTTTCCCTTGGCCGAAATAGCTAGGACTCATCTCTTTACCTTATCTCTATTCTACCTAAATTTAAACTTCCTAAAACAAAGTTTAACTCAAACTAACACTTAAGGGGATTCGGATACAAGCCTTGTAGGCTAAGGAAATATGGCGCATAACCAAGTAGAGGGTGGCCGAAACTCTTTGAGTTTGAGACCACAAATTCTTCATCCCCTTTAGGGTGGCTTTAAAGTCCTAAAATCCTTGCTGGAATTGTGGTCATTGTTATTGCCTTCTCCTTCCTTAATGCTCATCAATTCCTTGCTGTCCATTCCTAGATTCCTAAGCACAAGTAAATCATCTCCATTAGGTAGCATCGTAGAGTTATTAAATAATACACTTAGCCCTAAAAATAAACTTACCTGATAATTAAGCTGATGAGCACGTGCCTGAGTAATTGGACCTTGCACATCATTCATGGCATCAAGAAGAGGAGTGTTCATATCAGTAGAAGTGGTGTCCTCATCACACAATGCCCACGCTCCCCGACCAAGGCAGAGATGCTTCAGCACCATCGGTGGGGAGCTCGGCGAGGAAGAGCGGGAGGAGCTCCTTGGTGAGGAGCGTGGTGAGGTGGTTGACGCCGATGGCGACATCGAGGTGGGCCTTAGTGCTAGAGATGATGATTCAAACATCTAAATCACCCCGCTTGGGGTCGTAGTACCGTCACCACAGTTTGCATCCTCTTGTCCGGTGTTGAGGAGGCATTAGCACTAAATCAACCTAAACAAACAAAGATTCATCCATGCATCAGCACCCTCGTACATCATGAACAAAAAAACATAGAAATAACTGACTAGATCCGAGTGCCCACCTCCAAATCCAAGTCGAACGGATCTGAGCTCAATCAGCACGATCGCCAATGCACAATGCAAAGAACAAACACGATTGATTCTTATACCAGTCGTTCTTATCATGCCAAGAAGTTAGAAGATGTCGAGGTTGCCAGTGTCCGTGCAGCGCTGCAAATCCTAGTACGCGACATCCGACCATCCCTTGGCTCTGACAACGATTCACCGCGGGGATGCCTCGCAAGCACCACCCTGCTCTACCCCAGCTCCATGAATCTCATGCACCTGCATGCACATCCAAACAACACCTTCGTGAGAACTTCCACCACGACAACAATCTCTGTCTTGGTTCTTGCCATCTAAAGAAACCAATATTAATGGGCATGTACGTGAGCATAGTATTGGCCAGGTGGGTCGGCGACCCGTCGGACGCCTCTACATCAGCTGGTATGGACACCAACAACAGACCATACCTCCGTCTCTTCGCCGGTAAGTCTAAGCCCCCTCATCTGCCACTGGATTGGACGAATAGCACGCGCGGCCCCTCGTCCTCATGCCTCCTCGATGTGGCGTCGCTATTTTATTGCGGTGAGTAGTTATATCTCTTGGATGGAGATAGAAAGAGAGAAGGGGTGAGATAGTGGGAACGGTTGCAAAATACCAAAAGACGTGTGAGGATGAAGCGACCAACGGTTTGGTTTTATGGGGCAAGGGTGAGTTCGCGATGGTTTTTTATGAGGCGGCTCATGGACGACCGTCTGGCGCATCTAAGAAGAGAGGTTGGACGATTGATTATCCCGCTGTATGGGAGTAAACTCCATCTTTTATTTGTGTGTGTGTGTGTGTACGCCCATTTCGTACTCGTGGGAGTATGTACTCTCACTTCTAATATACTACTTAAACGAATATATTATACTTTTTTATCACTTTCAGTAAACTTAAATACCAATCATAAGATACTCCAATGTGGCTTGATAGAAAAATTTGCATTGAAGCCCTTTATTTTATTTATATATCTTTTTTCATATATAAAAGAAGTATATACACAAATTTTGCTATAAAAAGTGGACTTTAATTAAAAAAATCATGAAACTTATTTTGTGGTATCTTATAATTATTATTGAAGTATGCTCAAGTTAGTAAAAATGTATCATCATACAATTTAAACTATATATGAAATGTGGGAGTATCCCCCACACACACACACACACACACACACATATATATATATATATATATATATATATATATATATATATATATATATATATATATATCCCATGCATTCAGCAATTAATTAATGGTGGTTGGTGTGAATTAACAACTGTCAATACGTACATACTACCTGGTACTTAAATATCCTGTGTTGTTAGCTACCTCCTACTGCCACAAAAGAATATCATTATGAAGTATGTGCAATCAAACGTTCTAAACTGTAGTTATTAACATCTTTTTAAATATTTAAATGAAGTACATATAAATGACACGTATAGATTTATCTTAGAAATAATTTTATTAGATTTTAAAAATTTGTTGTGCCATGAATTGGTGGTGAAAGTTGTATTTTAGAAGACAGTACCAAACGATATTCTTTTTGTGACGGAGTACTCGTATTAATAGTACAGTACAGTAACAAAGGGTAATTAATGTACCGTACGCCCATACCTACTCCTACCACAGTACTAGCTAGCTTTATGTGCACTGGACATCGAGGGGGTTTTTTTAATATATATATATATATATATATATATATATATATTAAAATACAAAAATAAAAAAGGCATCCTAAAAAAATTACAAAAATAAAATTTTGCTATCTCTAGTTCAACCGGAGACAGGAACCGGTTCAGAGGCATAGTATAGTCGAACCTATGATCAAAGTCATAGAGTGTGATCGATATAATATGGTAGTCGAAATAATATGGTAAAAGCCATAGACTAGTGTGATCGAAGGCATAGACTAGTATGGTCGAGATAATATGGTCGAGGCTATAGACCAGTGTGGTCGAAACTGTAGACCATTGCGGTCGTAGTTCAACTGGTGACAGAACACTGTTCAACTTTCTATCGCCAGTTGAACTAGTGACAGAGACCTAGTTTTATAAAAAAAATTGGCCAACTCCCTAGTTTTGTAATTTGTTTGAAAAAATAATATTAATTTATTTTATTTTATTTTATTTTTTTTAAAAAAGGGACATCAAGTATATACTCCAACAGCCGAGTGTTGCAATGTTAGCTTATCATTTTGTGTAAATTACGGAGCAAGGGGAAATTAACAAGTTGAAGTAAGATACGCAGGAGAGGACGGCCGGGCAGGCCATGTAACCGCTATAGTGTTTTCTGTTTTTGTTATAGTATTACTGTAAAATGCTATACTGTTAATATAGACTCAAAATAGTATTTACATAGTATTCTGCGCATCCGGTACAATGGATGTTTTGGCTCGCTCCAAAATTTAGCTAGCTGTATCCACGAGCAAGCAAGCAGGTAGCTACCAAGGAGTCCGTACGATACGAACATGGATGGGAATCATGGGATCGATCTCATACAGCGTAGCGGGGGACCCTGCGTCTCGCTGGCTCCTAGGATTCTCACCTTTACAAGCAAAGCTAGCATACGTATGTGGATGTATATGCATACCGTTAGCTCTAAACTTTGAAAACCAAATGTGCATTGCTAATTATCTTTACATCTAAGAATCAACGTATGCATTTTTGCATCTTATCTCTAAGCCAACATACGTATGTGGACAATCCACAATATACACTTGCATGAACAACTAACTCCATTCTCAAAAGACCCTACAAACTCACTTTTTCAGAGGGAATCACCAACTTCTTTTGTATACTACTAGTTGATCGAGTGCTCCTGCAGTTAAAAACATTCCATTAGTTCCAATAATGTGAGTTTCCTTTTTATAATTCAGTAGGTCTTCACACACAATCAACTAATTCCTACATACCCCATCTCTAAATAGGTTTCGGTCTACCTACACACCGAATAAAACGTGCACTCACGCCAACCCCACTTGTGTTTCGTTATGCTTTGTGTAAAAGGGTTAACTCCGGGTTTCGACGAATGGATTTGCCAACGGGGTTATATGTTGGAAACCCCAATTCTAACTAGCAATGTGGGACTATCCTATCAACATTTGCACTTATACCCTATATTTGGGCCACATTTGGTACCATCCCCACTGAACTTTTTATCATGCACAAACAATTTTAACTAAATGTGGAGTTCCATACGGAATTTACATCCATTAGATAATTATAACATGAACCGCATGCATGCACATGTACGTAAATCCTTTAATTAAGTGAATAGGACAAACAAAATCAAAGTAAACAAAAATAAACAGAGAGGAAGCTAAAGAAATCTAGAAGACCCTTTTTGTACATCAACTTGAATCAAGTTTGGGTTAAAGTTGCAGGTCTTAAGATATACCATTTAAAAGTTTTTTCTTTTATATATGCCACTCCGGAGTATCCATTGTTTAAAATATGCCATTATGAACTATTTGAGACCATATTACCCCTGCTTCCTTCCTCCTTACCCCTGCTTTCTTCCTCCTCCCTTGGCCTCCCCATTTTCTCCCCCCCCCTCTCTCTAGTCTTTGTAGCTTTCGTCACCGTCACCGACATCCATCTCCGCTGTGTTCGACCTTGCTGTCGTGTCCACAACCTCCTCCATGCCACCGTCGTCGCATCTCCTTGGCCTTCTGCTGCCGGTACCTTTCCTCACCATCGTGACCTTTCTTTACTGCCATATATGGCTATCATTGTCGTCGAGGAAGCCTCTGGCCACTGGTCACAATTTGCTCCCGAACGCCGCCTCCAGATCTCGCCAACTCCGTCTTTGCAGCGGCAGTGAATCAAGCAAGCGGCAGTGCTGCCGGAGCGAGTGGTGACAATGGTGGTGGAGATGGAGAGGGTAGAGCTGAGAGCGGTTGACAGACCTTGCCGCTTCTGACCTTATAGCTGCAACAAATAGGGCAAGAGAAAGTGCGACGGTGAGTTCAAGTTTACAAGGTGAGTCGGTGGTGAAGTATACAGGGGCTAGGAGGCGCACACAGTAGCGACGGCCATAGTAGGGGATGAAAGAGTTGGGGAATGAGAGGGGGTGAGACATGGGTAATTTTGTCCATAATATCGAACAATGGGCACTCTAGAGTGACATATATTGAATAAAAAGCTTTGCATTGGTATATCTCAAAACTTGCCACTTTGTGATCACAGGTATCTAAATAACCCTTTGACGAGGATTAAAACCTCTACTTATTATTTAATAGATAAAGGACCATAAATCTTCGTGGTCGTAACGCCTAAGGCTAACGATCTCACTGGTCGTGAGGATTCCAGAGGTTACACAATATCTAACCTAGTCGGAGATGGTTCCCAACCTTGTCTCCGATCAGTCAAAAGCTCACAAAGTCTTGAACTGATATCTGGATCTAGCGCCAGATATATCCTCTACCGTGTGAAGAATGGAACATGTGCCGAATATTCCATACCACGCGACGATACGTAACTCTAAGACACATAAATGTGGTTAAGTGGTTCACTGACATATAATCGTACAGCGGTTGACACATTGTCAACTGACGCCTCTCTCCGACCAGACGCGCTGCTTCTCCAACAGGCGTCTCTCCCAGAGACAACTGCCAACGCTTCATCAACTATATAAGGAGGACTGCGAACCGAAGTGGAGGAGGCCCGGAACAGTGAAGATAGGTTGGGAAACACTCTCAGAAGAGTATTGTATTCTCAAGTTAGTCTTCAGTCTAAGTTATATACACCCATTGTAATAGCTAGTTCATAGCAATAAAGAGCAGTCTCATTACTTTCCAGGAGATACGTGTTATTTTTCTCTTTTTCTTCATACATTCATAAGATCGGCGATTTGATCGTCGACAACTGGCGTCATCCGTGGGGAAGAAGGCGCAAATCTTCTGAAGGAATTCTTTGCTCATCAAATTCTCGCTCATCCTTCTGCTCATGAGATCATGGTAGGAACTTGGAACGAGGAGAATTGGTTCGATCTGGACGACTACTCCAACCTCGACATGGACGCCTGCATCCAGGGCATGCAGGGTGATTGGACGTCGTCCTCTTCTTCCTCTGCCGGTTCGCAAGTCGCTAACGACGCCGAAGTCGAGCAGATGGATGAGGATGCACCACTGCAACAAGTGGCGCTTCCCGAGGGATAGGTCACTCCGACCAGTTCGGAGTGTCTAAGAACCTCTCCAAGCCCGGTCTTTCCGACCGGCAAAAAAGGTGATGAAACTTCAGCCCTACAATCCGCCATGGGTGGTTCTGGGACAACACTCTCATGCAGTCGTTGTCGTCACGAAAGTAGGCGCAGGACCGAACTTCCTTGCTGGGTCCACGGGGTGCGACTGCAGACAGCGACCTTGACTCACCCCAGCGCCGGAACAAGGTGTTGCCCATGTTCACACATGACGTTCAGTCCAACCTACACGAGGGCGACCCGTGGTTTCGGCAGACGTATGGAGGAAACACCTTGCAATATTTCGGCGCTGATTGGCCTGGATCATCATTGTCCGCACAACCACATAGACTGATATGTTGTAACGTACTTAACTTAATCTCCCCCGTGCAACACGCTACGGTAAACTAACGCAACCCACCAAATTCACAGGTTTGGAGTGAGCAATTTGGACAGCAAGACCAAGGTTCGCCGTCCGCACTTCCAACTCCACAGGTACATGATTTCCAGCTCGACTGCGCATTGCAAATGTCAGAACATCCCCCCTAACCCAACAGTACGCTTCCCACAGGATGTGCACCTCTCCATGACCACCTGGGTGAACGATATGCTCAGGCGTCACCCGGATACCTACAGTGAGTTCTCCGCGGCACCGCCTCCCACGCAGCGCTCTTAATACGACCTCCGAGACGTACACCGCTCCCCTAACAGGCTCACCTCCCCTGAGGGTCAGCTACGTCGTTGGGGCAGGCGGCGAATGGAGAAACCATGAGTTTTAGTGTCTTGTCTTTTGTACCTCTGCATTTTTTCTGCATTCCTCTGTATGATGTATGCTTGTCCAATGTATGATGTATGCCTTTGCGACGTTGTTGTACTCCTCTGTATGATGTATGCCTTTGTCACGTAACCCAATGAGGCAGCTTCGCACAGTGATGTGACCCAACGAGGTAGTTTTGTTCAGTGACGTAACCCAATGAGGCAGCTTTGCGCAGCGACGTCACCCGACGAGGTAGCTTTGTGCAGTGATGTGACCCAACGCTGCAATAAGATTCCTTCTTACGGACGCGAATTTGCTTCAACCGGATTGCACTTCGGTCGGGTACGTCGTGCGAGCTCGGCATATAAATACTACCCCTACAGCGGAGGGTTCTCCTACATCAGGACTGCAACACTAGCTCCCTCATATGGAGAAGCAATGGGAGGATATCACCCAACTCGCAAGGGTTGCTACAACCCGAGACGCCGCCGCCCGTAGCTCCAACCCCTACCTGAACATTCCCACTGAGCATTCGTCACAAGACTTGCGTGAGAGGGAAACACCGCCCCTCTGTTGATGCAGGGACACATGCAAGTTCTTCAAGTCCAAGGAGCGGCTGAGCCTGGGAATGCGCTGCTAGGGTTGTGCAAACTACGTTTGGAACTATCTCGACTGCCGTTAGGACACGGTGCGATACCGGCAGCCGATAAGGAATGGCTACAATATATTCCCCTAGCATTCCTCTTTGAACGTGCGCACTAACGACCTCTCTCGTCTACCCGTAGTCTCCATATCCACTGTGTGCCTACCACCATTGGATCGACCAGGAGATCCACCCACACGAGCAGTGGCTTCTTAACTGTGAGGAGTTGGATGCCTAGAGGGACCGCGAGAGGAGGAAGGAGCGGCGTCGTGACGAAGAGCGTAGCGAGCATATCCGTCGGGAGACGCAAGCTCATCTCGAAGCGTGTAGGCAGAGGGAGCGCGAGGCTCGCGAGGAGGAGTGCGAGCGAAAACACGAAATGGCGGCCTAGGCCAGGGCGACAGACGAGGAGTACAACACCAAGCAAACAAGCAAGGGCAAATGGCCCCGGTCCACGTAGTAGATCGGCCCATTCCATAGTGGTCCCCCATCCCACCCACCATGTTTTTCCTTTATGCGGAGTGCATGTATGCATACATGGTCCGAATGCTTGTGTCGATGTGTACCGTAGTAGTAGCGAGGTTGACAGAAGCAATTAGCCAAACCATTATGCCATGGAACCACGTTATGTTTGTATTGTTGCGCCATATTGTATATCGACATTTCCAATGGAGTTGCAATGTAGCTTTTTCCCCTAATTATGCATTGCCCTAAATATTGCAACTGCATTGGAAACCCTAATTCTATTATGAATACTTTGTGTGGGAATTCATGCAACCTTAATTTTCTAAACCTAAAATCCAAATTTTGGAGATCTAAATCCTTAATGCTTGAGACAATTTCATAACACATACAAAATTGTCCAAACATTACATAATTAAGTCGACAGTGTAAGGAGCCTTCAAAACAAAATTCATATTTTTTTGAGCTCAATTTCTATATTTACAAATTCCTATAAACAGTACACTTAAATGAAATTACGAGAAAAAAATCAGAATGAATAAAATTGTAAAAAAAATTACAGAAGTAAACACACCATATTAGGAGCATCCACATAAAATTCTGCATATTTATGAACTAATTTACTAGATTTTAAATTTCATATAAACACTGTCGAAACCTAATTACCAGACATTTTTTTCAAATTTCGCTCGGCTCCTGTGCTTGGGTGGCATGGAATTGGTTGGAGCTCCTGCTCTCGGGTTGTGTGGAAGGGAGCTGGTGTGCCCTCGCGGTCCAATGGTACGGAACCGGGTCAGGCCGGGCCGAGCCTGCCCCTTTGGCGTCGTGTCTCAGGATCCCGCGTCCGCCCGTTTTCCATGCTTCACACCGGTTTTCCACCCCCTGCACGGAATATTTCATGTGTCAGCCTTCGATACTTCTGCACGCTCGGTAGACGGCTAGATTTGCTATTAAGGTGGGTGGGCCAAATAATAAAAAAAAAAACGAGCCTATGCCGTATGCAAGCGGAGGGGTTCGCTCGGATTGTATGGAGGGCCTTGCCTTATCCGCAGCAAGGTGAGGTATGGTGGGCCGTCCCGTCATGGACGATGGACCGACCTATCATCATCAACGAGAAGGCAGTGGGAGCTAGTGTCCACTGGGAGAAGATGATAGTGTCCTGCATGGATCATCATCTACGGGCGCATGGCTATTATGAATGATCCATCATCGTATTCGAGTCATCCTGGAGCAGTGCCTGGACTGGGCTGCAGTAGCGCTGCACCTGGTCGATGATTTTGCCTTGCTTGAGTTGAGATTGATATTCCAGCCCCTCCAAATTATTTGAGACGATGGTGGTTGTCCGCATTAGTCCAACTCCAACAACCCCTTCTTCTCCTCTTCGCCGCCGCCGACCGCCCATGGCCACCATCTCCGCCTCCGCCTCCGCCTCCCGCAATCCCGAGCCCATCGTGGTACGCGTCTCCTCCACTCTCTGCTTCCATGCGATTCGCTCCCGTATTGTCCTCCTCCGTTCATCTTATCAAAAAATCAAAACTGCGGCTAGCTCGGTTGCGGCGCCGTCTCGGCGGACTACCTCGCCACCGTCGCCTCCTTCCCCAACCCCGACGACAAGATCCGAAGCCTAACGCTCAAGGTTGAGGGAGGTGGCAACGCCGGCAACGCCCTCACCGCCGCCGCTCGCTTGGGTCTCAACCCAAGGATCATATCCAAGGTCCGTCCCTTCTGTCATGGAATAGTATACTATTGGTAATTTGGTATCTAGCAAATGAAGGAACGTGACACATTCCTTCACTACTACTAGTACGACCAGTCTATTACTACTTCCTCTCTGCTTAAATTTGGTAGGGTTCATTCGATTGCTCTTACTAGGTATCTGATGATGCCCAAGGTAGAAACATTCTCAAGGAACTGCAAGCTGATGGGGTAGACACTTCCTATATACTGGTATGTAACGGAACGGCACGGCAATTGCAATTGCCTATTTTCTTACGAGCTGCATATTCTGCCCTACTATGCCGGTTTTCTTATGCATGCATCTCATCTTCTCCAGGTAGCAGAGGAGGGAAATTCACCCTTCACCTATATAATTGTTGACAACCAGACGTGAGAGGCTCTTTCATATATCCCCCTTTAGCCTCCACCTCCATGTCAAAATATAGGGGGTACTTTTGTGCTCTAGGAAACAGATGGCTTGCTTTGTTCAAATTCAAACTGCAGCATGCCCTTTTGATCCCTTGCTTACTTTTTTATGTGCACTTATGATCGCGAATGTTATTGACAATACATGGCTATGCTACAACACCGACAAAATTTTTGGGTTCTTACCTATCTATCTGTATGGCTTTTGCAAATTTCGATGCTAGTAGACAAGTGGCATCCTATTGTTCGAAATATTTTGCTCACTTACGATATTACTGCCGTATTGCCCTTTTGCCTTTCAGGAAAACTCGTACTTGTATACACACTCCTGGTTATCCCCCGATGGTGCCAGAGGAGCTCACAGAGGCAAACTTGTTTGCTGCTTTAGACGGCGCAGGCATCGTGTATTTTGATGTAAGATTGCATGAGACTGCTTTACTTGTGGCAGAAGAGGTAAACTTTTCCTGGCGCAACATTTCATCTTCTTCTAGACGACCTAAGAAATATGAATGCTTAAATACTAAAAGTTGACTCCGCTTCTGTACAGAGGTTAGCAATAGAGTAGGTATCAGAGGCAGGAATGTTTTCCCACAAAAAAATCCCACACTTTCTATAGTTTTGGTTGCGTATAGCTATAAATACGAGATATGGCTATGAATAGGAAAATTGTCATTTTGTCCACTTTGTCAATCTGTAACTTCTTCTGGGTTAATGTCGCTCATAAGTTTTTTTTTCCTGGGTTTTCTCCTTTTCTCTACACTGGTAGTGAGATTGATATTTGTTTACGGAACAATCCAGTGCAGGCAAGCCAAAGAAAAATTCCTATTTTGATTGACGCCGAAAGAAAGCGGGAGGGATTGGATGAGCTTCTTAATTTTGCATCGTATGTTGTATGCTCTGCAAAATTTCCTCAAGTAAGTAGTCTATTGCAAAGGAGCAATTCATTATATGCCACTGAACAACTTTGTATGTTCATTGTACGCCACTGAATAATTTTGTATGTTTAGTTTTACTACATGCTACTGATGTCTTACTGACATGTAGGCCTGGGCCCCACATGTTAGCCTCACAATGGGTGGAATATTGTGAATCATGTAGTTATCCAATCACATATTGTGAATTTTCCCTATTGCAAAAGATTATAGCTGCTAAGCCCTACCTGTATTCACCAAGACACTTTCATTTTTAATGTGGACTATTTTTTCTCTAGAAAAGTTAATCTAAACTAACTTCTCCTTGTACAAATGGGAAGTATTTACATTTGGCATGGCTGAGCCAAGAAGTTGCTTACCCCCTCTTCGTGATGTTGGGCACAGTCTCCTTTTATTTGGAATGCAAAAGTGCACTTACCTTTTCTTTACTGTAGTCTATCTATATGCTATGTAATTATCGTGGTCTGAATGAATGATTGCATGTAAGGCTTTGTACTCTTAAGGCTCTGCCATTACCTTAAATGAGGAGTTTGATATTTGGGGAAGATGGTATGTATATTCACAGTTGGATGGTTATTTCTTAGCACAAATGGATAAGGTGAATTGTAAACACAATTTTTTCTCTCGTTATGCTGCATGATAATTGCCCTTACATTTTGGAACACCAAGGCTTAGGTGATCACTATGTTCAGCATTTGAGATTGCTAGTATTCCTATAAGTTAATTTCTTTTCACCTAATCTGAATTTTCAGGCCTGGACAGGAGCCTCATCAATACCAGTTGCTTTGGTGTCCATGCTTTTAATATTACCTAATATCAAGTTCGTTATTGTAACCCTGGGAGAAAAAGGTTGCTTAATGCTTGAAAGAAGCATGACAGGTGAGTTTGCTATAGTTCTGCATGCTAATTTCAGCGAACCATTCTAAGCAAGACATAGACACCTGAATATGCATTTTACCCAGCCGTAGCGATTGAAAAAAAAACTATAATGCACTACTCAAATTGCAGATGCTTCTGAGGCAGATGAAATAGATGTAGAGAATCTGCTGGAATCGCTAGAGCAGAAAGTTGAATCGAGTTCTAGCATGCCAAAATGCATTGCTTCCAAGGTATTATATCGGTGAATTCCTATGGAGTCTGGATCTTCTAGTCTGTACCTCTGTTATCCTGGAAGTTGGAACTTAAAGATCTATAGTTACAGGACAGGAGCTACAGATATACATCACATTGTGTTCTCGTAAAAAAAGTATATACACCACATTTGTTTCCTTTCTAGTCTATAACTAGTTGACAGGGCACATTTGCAATTTGTTTGAGCTAGTGACTTCTATTACTGTTCATGCTGGTGAACAGCACTTCACCAGCACCTGCAGTGCTGTAGCACCGTGCACTGTTTATGCCAGGCTTGCCAGTGCATCGTTAGCATAGTACAAAAAACTGGATCGGCGGGGCGGTCCAACCGGAAAAAAACCGGAACCAGAGCCTGGTCCGGTCCAGTTTGCGCTTGGGATTGTTTGCCAAAAAAGCTGGGTGAAAATTATTTTTTTAAAAAAAGCATTGCGCCACTAGGATTCGAACTGGTGACCTCTTGTTTCCCCGCAATGGAGTGAGCCACATGGACTATATTCATGGTTGGTATAAGTGGGCATATTCATCTTTATTAGGTTAAATTGTCTGTGGTGTTCTAAAAATAGGTTTACTAGGCCATATACAAGGACATACTAGCCTGTTACCGCATAATGGCCGATTAGGCCGAATAATCGAGCCGATTAGGCCGTGTAATCGAGCCGATTAGGCCGTGTAATCGCTATTAGGTGGGTGACCGAACGAATACCGCATACCACTTTTTAGAACCTTGATTGTCTTGTAGATGACACTAACCCATTGATTTTCCAATTGATTTTGCCGATAATATTAAAATAGTATTACTATTGAACCGTGGTCCGATTGGAAAAAACCAACTGTTGGATCGGTGAACTGTGAACCGATCATGTGAACAGTTCGATTGCCGGTCCGGTTTTTCGCACTATGATTGTTAGTTGGGAAGTAGAGATAAGAATAATTAATTTCCCTATTAGATGGGTTAGGTTTCCATTGAGATAGAGATGGTTTCTTAGGGATAAGTCGAGTCGTCCCTATAAAAGGATATCATGATGCATTATCATCAAGCGATAAGAAGAAATAATTAATCTAGTCTCTCCTCAAGGTTTTGTCATCCTAGTCTATGGTCTCCTCCTTCTCCTAAGATCCCTCTGTAACACCCCGGCCCAACACAGAGTCCAGAATGTCACCAACCTATGCTAATTACCAATTTAAACATTATTTTACAATAAATTCCAGTAAACATATCAAGATTAAAACTCGTCCACGGGTCATAAGATGGACGTTTAAAGTAAAACTAATGAATTTACCAACTAGTCTCAAGCACTATTCTAGGCAATAAATAAGTCCATAAATAATGATCTAAAGGAAATAACCAATGTCTCTAGATTTATGGTTCTCTCAAAGCCAAAGAATGGTTTTCTAAAGAAACTCATGAAAATCAGGAAACTGATTCAGATTCTGTTTCCTCAACCATGTGACACACATCAGCTCTTTTGAATTCTGATCAGTACAGCTGGCCAAATTCGGAAACCATATCCACCAAATAATCCTCCCAAATTCCTCTCTACTTCCTTCCTTGTTTCTTGCATGCAGCATGCCTCCTTTCTTCCCATGGGACACATGAACATATACCTGCAGCCCATGCATGCAGCCCTTTTCCCTCACGCATGCATGCAACATCACACGCTTCTTTTTTTTTTTCTTGAGCAGCTTCGAGCAGCTTGTTCCTGTGTTGGTCGGCGCTCGTCTCGGCCTCCCTCTCCTTATATGTAGTGGCACAGGGGCTCCCATGTCGAATCCAACCTGGACTCGGTTAGGCCCTGGCCCGGCCCATTCAATGTTATCTCTTTATTTCTTTCTAGGCTTTAAATAAACAGGGTATTACACCCTCTCCCTTCAGCCGTGCCGTCCCGGCCCTCATCAATACGGTAGTTACCCACATGAACTAAGGTTCATCGCAATTGTGTTCTCTTTTTCAGAAATCCAATTTACTGTGTTCTAATCTGCAGTTTTCCAAATTATGTATTCTCTGATTGTTTTTTTTTTTGTTTCTGTTCCTGTTGTTGTTTTAGTCAAATTTGAGAATAAGCGCGGATGGAGTAGGCTCCATGAGTGGCAGGTTACTTTTAGGTACAGCCGAAGTTATACCGTCTGAAGAGCTTGTAGATACAACTGGTGCAGGTGATGCATTCATTGGAGCCGTTCTATATGGTATGCTAAATAACTGCAATAGTTGGTTGTTTTCTTCTATACTACTTGACTGTACTTTTTGTTGGTGAACTAGTAAAAAAAAATATTCAGACAAGAGTTGTGGTAAACAGAGCAATAATACGCTTCATCTGTCATATTCATACTAATCTGTACCAAAGTTGTTGAAGGTTTGATTACATAATGCTCTTACTATGCTAAGGAATACTATAGCACTGAAACACATGAAGACTTAATGCTCAAGGCTTATCTGTGTTGTTAAGACACATCCTGTGGCAGCATGCTCATCCGAGTGAAATTGCATGAGGCATAACACAACACCAGATCTGATCTGTTTGGGGGGTTGGGGGGACTGAATTGCGATTTGAACTGGACACGCCGTTTCTTTGTTACGAATGCTGACTGGTACGAGATTTTTGGACTTGTCATTATATGAGGTGACATGAGCTAGTTGTTTCTACATTTTGATTAGGTTTATGCACTGGCATGCCACCAGAGAAGATGCTGCCTTTCGCGGCACAAGTGGTAAGGCACTTTAGTATTGCAGACGGATGCTGCAGCTGCTAGATGAGGCTACGTATCTTGTTCTTTCTCATAAATATAATAGTTGAAGGGGGACTGTAGCAAGTAACGGCCCTTTGATAGCAGCACTAGCAGTGAGTAGATAGCTTACGAGTGAAGTGTATGCATTTGCAGGCTGGTTGCGGCTGCAGAGCTTTGGGGGCTCGGAGTGGTCTTCCTCATCGCACAGACCCGCGCCTGGCCGGCTACTGAGTAGCTGCTGCTATTTGTTGGATTGAAACCGAGGCAAATCCAATCCAATCCAATTCTGCTGCTGTAATAATAAGAAGGTAGCCTGCAGCTGAGATCTCTGTTGTAAAAGCAGAACAGGCGAGAGCAGACAATCTATATAATGGTGGCTCGATTCGATGTCGTGCTTGCTGTTGCTTTGTTTATCTACTCATTATGTATGACCCAAAGATATACATACATACATATATACTAGCACAATGTTCCCGCCGTGCCCTGATTTAACCGCAGACATGCGTTCTCTGGTAGTGGTATGTATCCCTAGCTGCTGAAAAACTCTGATACTAACCTAGGGCTAGGGGGCATGTGCCGCTATGGGCCTAACTCGAACTCGGGTGCGGTCGTCTCTTCTCTTTTATGGGCTCGACCAGTTTCGGCCCTAATGGATCCACATCACAAATTCACAACGACCAGCTTGGATCTTTGACTTTGTTCTGTTAAAACTCTCTAGTGTTGCAAAAACTGTCTAATCAAACACCGTAAACGCAGCAGAGATCTCTGTTGTTGTCCTGCTCGATATCGTCTCCTCTTATCTCTGGAAAAAAATGATGAAAGGGCAAAATAAAAAAGAAACAGAGGGAAACTTGGCTGATATTAAAATGAACCGGAACAATTTAGTGGTATTTTGCTAAAGCCGTGATCAGTCAATGCTGCCCAGATAATGACGAGTAGCATGGTATTTCTCGGGCGTATCATTCGCATGGTACGTTCCGATGCAACAAAAATGAACAACGTGTGTAATTTTTTTTCCAGAAACATTTTAAAGAAGCAACAATCAAATGATGAAGACTGCAGCTCCAGCTTTTTCCGGAAGATGAGCACAACAAATATTCAATAAGGTGTAACATTAATGTGATCGCCGTGCAACAAAAATCATCACGGTTGCAACCCAAACACACAACAAAAATAGGACAAACTAATAAAAACGAAGCAACAACTACAATCTCTTACATACCAAAGCATTGGATTCATCGTGACCGTGCAGCCACGGTTGGAAGGTGGATGGGTGCTTCCGATGTGTTGAGAAGTACTGTATGTCTACCGTAGCAATATCCTATTACTGTTACACCCTCCCAAACAACTTGTGGTCATAAGGACAACGGATCTTAACCAGAAACATTTTAAAGAAGCAACAATCAAATGATGAAGACTGCAGCTCCAGCTTTTTCCGGAAGATGAGCACAACAAATATTCAATAAGGTGTAACATTAATGTGATCGCCAACAAAATCATCACAACCCAAACACACAACAAAAATAGGACAAACTAATAAAAACGAAGCAACAACTACAATCTCTTACATACCAAAGCATTGGATTCATCGTGACCGTGCAGCCACGGTTGGAAGGTGGATGGGTGCTTCCGATGTGTTGAGAAGTACTGTATGTCTACCGTAGCAATATCCTATTACTGTTACACCCTCCCAAACAACTTGTGGTCATAAGGACAACGGATCTTAACCAATAGCTTAAAAAAACTAGCTTAATCTAGTTGCTCAAAATCAAAGAACATAATTTCGCTATACTCCACTCTATATGGCTTGTAAATTGTAATTGTAATAATTTGAAGGGTTTGATTGTTTTTTAGACGAATTTAAAGGGTTAGTTGGGAGGCTTAGAGTGTAATTTTGCAAAAAGAGGGAAGAAGAGGGAAAGGGGACGAGCATAGTAAGTAGGGTAATACTAATACTAATACTAATACTAATACTAATAGAGAGAGTTAGAGGGAGAGAAAAAAGCTCGTGTCGTGTCGTGTGTGTGTCGTAATAAAAGAAGGTGGAGGGAGTGAGTCCACTCGTCCACACCCACCCATCCATCCATCTCGCCTGCGCGGCGACCTTGTCTGTGTTGTGTGCGAGAGAGAGAGTCGAGGAGGAGCAACCGGAGTGGTGATCTCTTCTCGAGCCGGCGGCGGCGGCGGCGGCGGCTGCGAGGGTCAAGAGGAGCGCTTCCTTGTTTCATCTGTTAGATCTTGCCCGCGGCCGGACCAGATCTAGGGTTTCTTCCTACTCCGTTCCACTCCCCATGGCTTCGGCGGCGGCGACTCAAGTAAGTTCCCGCCTCCTACCTCTCCCTGGGTCTCCTCTCCCGGGCTGCAAAACCCTCACCCAAATCCCAGCACCCGCTCGTGGGTTGGATTCGATTTTGTTGCTGCGATTGAGACCGACATTGGATTTGTTGCAGGTGGGGAGCTACTTCCTTCGCAACTACTACAACCTGCTGCAGCAGAACCCCGATGTCGTCCACCAGTTCTACAGCGACGCCAGCACCATGGTCCGCGTCGACGACCTCACCGGAACAAACACCACCGCCAACACTATGATGGTCTGTATCCGATATTCTACACCCCGTGCTTATCTAATTTGTTTCTATTTCCCTTACTACATGTCGACCATGTCCATCACTTCAATCTATTTCTCTTACTGTCCCTGCAATGCCACAATTTTGCTTATATGTACACTTCGATAGGATGCTTGCCTGATAATTACGTACGCTGTTGTCGTAATGTATACTTTTGCATGGCACTTTGTCCGCTATGCTCACGCTGAGCTGAAATTACTAATTGCTCCTAAAGTCAGCCGTTATCCCTAATTTATATCTATCAAATACCCCTTAGCTATATGGAACAAGTGATGATTACTTTTATTAATGTTAGCAGCTTATTCGCGGTACCTGCAGCTTTGAGCTGCCCATCTGTGCGTAGATTTCATGTCGGTTGTATATTATTTTCTTATCGTAATGTAGCATCGTGCATGCCACTTCGTTTGTCCGCTCTGCTGAGTTGAATTTACCTATTGCCACTTCGTTTGTCCGCTCTGCTGAGTTGAGTTTACTTATTGCTTCTGAATTCAGCTACATGCATGATGAGATCTAATTTTATCTTCGCTACTTTGTGGTTCGTTACTTCACCTGTCTTGTGCGTTTCCTCTATTAACTTACTTTAAACACACACTACTTCTGCAGGACATACACTCTCTCATCATGTCCTTAAATTTCACCCAAATCGAGATAAAAACTGCCAACTTTGCCAGCTCATGGGGCGATGGGGTACTAGTTATGGTCTCTGGTCTCGTACAGACCAAGGAGTACAGCCACCAAAGGAAATTCATCCAGATGTTTTTCCTTGCGCCACAGGAGAAGGGTTACTTTGTTCTTAATGATTATTTTCACTTTGTTGACCAAGAGCAAGTGCAGCCTGCACCGGTCATTGCTCAGGAAAATTTTGAGAGCAACTTGGCATCCAACATGGCCGTCGAAACTGGTATGGAACTATGGATATGTGATCTATGATTGATGAAGCATCCTAAATAAGTTTATAAGAATTCTGCCTTTACAGTTTTTGATCTTACTACTTTTGTTGTGATTTACGCGTGCTAGTCAACCTATTACTCAGTCCTTACTTTTCTTGTCTACGATTTATTTAAGGGTCTGTCTACACAGAATTCGACTGTTTTCTCTGTAAAAACTGTCACATTCTGAAAGTTTATTTACAACTCTATTATACATAAATTACAGTAAATTATTTATGTAATTTTGGTTCTTAATCACTGTAATTATTCTTAAAAGTCTTAATAACTCGTATTTCCATCACATTATTCAAAATCTCACATGTACTTTTGGGAGGTTGAGCAAAATCAAAGACAAAAAATAAAATTATATACCAACAAAATATGGCAATGTGATGAATCCGTTATGTTCTTCACATGTACTCTGAGAGGTTGATAAAAAACAAAGACGGAAAATAAAGTTATATACCAACAAAATATGGCAATGTGGTGAACCTATTATGTTCTTCACATGTACTTTGAGAGGTTGAGCAAAAACAAATATTAAAAATAAAATTATATACCAACAAATACGGTAATGTGGTGAACCTGTTATGTTTTGAGAGAAAAAATCATAATAAATTCGGACCCAATTCATCAGATGGGAAAAAATGCGAATCTCAAAGCATATCTAACGAACAGAAAAATAACAGTTTTGGTTTTTAAAAAAACTGTCGGAAGTTGTATAGCAATTCCCTTCATTTAAACTGTCCTGTCTCGTGTTATGTGAATGTTCCAAGATATGCCATATCTGCTCACCTGTGCGTACTTTGGTTATGCTGCCCATCTGTTTTATTTACTGCTATAAAAATACTGCCTTGGCATTCTGTTTTCTCATTCATACTCAGATATCAGTAGGCTTGGTCTGCAATGCTTATTAGACCCATTACTATGGGGTTTTAATTTTAAACCAGATATCGACAACTTGTTTCCAGTGGCACCAGAAAAGAAAGCTCATTGCTTTGAGAACATACAGGCATGCTGTTGTTTTTAATATCTGTGGGCACCGACAGAAATGATGATTTGGATATCAAATCAGTTGAATACTGATGGTTTCAAATTAGAATGCTGCCGTGGCAAAAAAAAAACACAGTAGTCTTGCATGAATTAAAAGGTTCTTGTTCATGGCCTAATATTGCCACTTCTTGATAGTTCTGCGAATGTTTGACTACAAAATGTTTTGCCTGCAGTTCCGGAGTACATTCATGAAGAAGAAAGTCAAACAACACAATGTGCTGTCCCAATAACATATGAAGAAAACGACGCTGTTGACAATTATACTTATTCCGAGCCACCACAGCAAGTAGTTTCTCGGTCGGACAACTGGGCAGAGGAACCTCTGACGGAAGAACCACTTTCTTCCTTTTCAAATGGAATGGCGATGGCACCAGAGGAGCAAGTGCAACCTCCTCCTGTGCCGCCGCCTCACATGGAGGAGCCTATTGGGGAACCAGTGAAGAAGACCTATGCTTCCATTGTATGTTGCATCTTCCTTTGCTTGATTGTGCAATGTGTTGTGGTATCATCTGATGCATCTTTAAAACCATGATTGTATGGCTCATGCAGCTAAGAACCGCAAAAGCTCCACCTGCGTTCTCTGTGGCCCAGCCAGTCCCTGCGAATAAGCCTTCTCACCCTACTACCGAGCCAAACCAGGCAGCACATCCGACTACCCAACATTCGGTTATGACTGCATCGATGGCAGCTGAGAAGCCGAAATCTGAGGTCTATGGTGAAGTTGCTGCCCATGATGATGAAGGTTGTCTTTTACTTCATGGTAACACAATAATACCCTTGCTGATCTGACTTGCACATTAATTACTGACTCCTAATCTTTATGTTCATAAAAGTAGAGAGCAAATCTGTTTATGTTGGGAATGTGCCATCATCTCTAACTGAGGCTGATCTTGAGAACGAGTTCAAGAAGTTTGGCCGGCTCATCCCTGATGGTGTTGCTATCAGAAGCCGCAAGGTTTGCAATTAGATTTGACTTTAGATTCGTCACTTTGTATAACATGAATAGATCTTTATTTGATTGGTGTTGGTATGAAATTGGCAGGAGACTGGTGGCTACTACGCGTTTGTGGAATTCGAGGAACTCAGTGGTGTTCACAATGCATTAAAGGTGACTGCACTGAAGTTCAAATTATTCGTGCACATTTAGTTTATTCAATTTTATTTGTGTAATCCTTTGTTGTAAGAGAACTATGTTTTCCCCTTTACCATCGTAAGCTTGCTAATTGGTGGGTTGCCTTCCTCTCTGTTTGTGCTATGGCAATATTTGGCTTCCTTGCTTTGAATAGTAGTGCCCAGTGTTGTTAGATATCATGGTTTAGCTGGTCATATACTAAACTTGTGTTGGCACATTTCAGGCTTCACAAATTGAAATAAATGGGCGGCAGATATATGTTGAGGAGCGAAAACCTAACAGCGGAATAAGAGGTGGAAGTAAGTTGATTTCTTTTTTCGATAGCTGTGCGTTTTTGCGCATTGTTGGCATTCACCCAGTGTTGTTGCCTGGACTGGTAATGGTAGATTCATGGTTACAGTAAATACTTGCAGCAGCAGCAGATTCATGGTATCCATTTGTTTGCAAAACATACTGCGTCGATTGTTTTTGACCTTGTGCATATTGACATTGGCAGGAAGGGGAGGCAGAGGTCGTTTCGGAGGAGGCGGCCGAGGATTCGCGAGAGGCGGAGGCGACAACAACGAGTACAGTGGCAGCCGTGGGAGGTCGAATGGTTACCAGCGTGTCCCTCACCACGAGAGGGGCATACTGGGGAGCCACGCTGCAAGGAACTGATTTGAGATGCAGCGAGCATAACAAAGAGGAGGTTTTGATCCGTCCGTCCAGAAGTGAGAGTTCCGTGACTAAACCTAGTTCCGTTAGGTTGCCCTTTGGGTTTTTTTTTTTGGAGTTTGCCGCAGCAGTTTGTGGATGAACGTGTCCTGGTCTCGTCCTTGCAACTTTTTATGGTGGTAATGCTGTCTGTTTACACTAGGACCATCTGTTGTTCTCCCTTCGTGTTGCTTACAGTAGGTAGCTGTACATGCACCGGTATGCCCTAGGCGGTGCTGCCGTGCTGTAGCAAGGATCGATGGTTAGCTTCGGAACCGATTCCAAATCCGAATTGATAGGCATAGCATCGGAACCAAGCATTAAACACGACGGTTTATTTATAACGTGGCGTGGCATCCGTAACCGGTGTTGGCACTCAGCCGTGGCAGAACGCGCACGAGTGAGGAGACAAGCCCATGGGAGAAACAACACACATAAATTCTTGTTATTTTCTCATCCCAATTAAACAAACTGATTATAATATAATTATATATGACATGCACATTCGAATAAGCAGTACAAGATAGATAAGAAATTACTCCGGGTCGACGATTCAAAGTGCAAGACAAGGGTAGTAATTAGCCTAGCATAGATTCAATTACTCGGAGAAAATAAAATCCACTTGTTAATACTAGATTCAATTCGAAACGACTAGAATAAGCAGCAGCAGCAGCACGGAATCGGTCAATTCTTGAACAAGGCAGGCAGAGGCAGACCGCCACCGGTAGATAATATTGGGAAAGAAGAGAGAATTATTTGGTGGGCGGCGGCGGCGCGCCGAGGAGCGCGTGCTTCTGGAGCTCGAGGTCGTTGAGCTGCTGCTCGCGGTCCATCTCGATGATGAGCGGCACCACCAGCACGAGGAACGTCGTTCCCGCGATCCACGCCGCCTTCCCCGTGCTCCGCAGAAGCTTCCTCACCTCGCGTCCCTGCGCCGCCACGGACGACAGGGAGATGGAAGCCAGGACGCCCTCCCCCTCGTCGCGCTTGCCGATGGCGGAGGAAGACGGTTTCGGAGCTGGAGCTGCTCTGCTAGGGTTTAGACTGCTTGGCCCTGTCCTCCCCTTCTATCCTGCTTTGGATTGGGGCCGGCCACGCTCGATGCGCCCCACGGGACCCTGAGCCACTTTTGGTGGGCGCCCCGCCGCGTCCACCCTCGCGCAGCGGGAGTTGTCTGCATCCGTAGCCCCAACACACTGCAAGGGCACCGCGTTGATCTGCTGGGCGGCATTCAGCTCCTCCGACACCCGGTTCCTCTTCTTCCTCCCCTCGTTGGGGTCGGGCCGCTACGCCAAGCGAATAGCCGAATCCGAGTACACCCGGTTCAGACGGGGCTCGCGCACCACCACCCCTACTTCGCATGCTCTTCCCCGGTGTAGGGGCCCAGAAGCTGCTCCGCAGCCCACGCGGCCTCGTCGATGGGCAGCACTGCGTGACCCCTTTACATCAAAATTATATATATATATATATATATATATATATATATATATATATATATATATATATATATATGCATACATCAGCACCAGGACTCCTCCAGCTTCTACCTATACATGACAGAGCATGGACTCATATCTCAGTGGACTTCATTGAAGGCTTGTCAATCAGTGCTTGGAATGTTATTTAAGATGCATGACTTTTGCTAGCCCTAAGAAATGGAAAAACTGGTTGACCATAGCTAAATGGTGGTATAATACTAGCTACCATACTAGTTTGGAAATGACTCCATTTCAAGCCCTATATAGCTTTCCACCTCCCATGTCTACTAAGTGATATTATTAGACTCAGCAAATGAAGAGATAAGAGGGCTGATGCAAAGAAGGCAGCTACCAGCACAAGTTATCAAGGAAAATCTGATCAAGGCTCGTGAGAGAATTAGCAAATATGCTAACAAGAAAAGAAAGGAAAGGGAGTTTGAAGGAGATATGGTGTACTTGAAGATTCAACCTTATCGACATACCTCTCTTAGCTTACATAGATCTTTGAAATTACATCCCAGGTTTTATGGCCCATTTCGTGTGTTGGAAAGGATTGGAAAGGTGGCTTACAAGTTGCTACCGCCTAATGGATGTCAATTACATCCTATTTTTCATGTAAGCCAATTGAAGAAACATATTGGACAAAAGTGATTCCACATCCCGAGCTACCACTTATTGATAGTGAAGGAAACATCAAAGTGTATCCTGCGGCTGTGCTAGAAAGGAGGACGGCCAATTGTGCAATGGTTAATTCACTGGACTAATCTGCAATTAGAAGCTGCTACATGGGGAAGATGCTGAATTGATATAGTGTATATTTCCATTATTGAGACAAGAATTCTTCTAAGGGGAAAGGAACTGTTAAGAACTGGAGTGAAAAATGTTTCGGAATTTGAGTTGGCTGAAGCCAAGACTGGATGCTCACCAAAACGTTACTTGAAGCCATTGGATGAATCGTTATGAAGATCTAACGGGTGGAAAGAGAGGCCGTAGAAGCTGTAGGGTTTCTTTCGTTAAACACTGTTGCCTATTTAGATTTTGTCATTTGCAAAACAATTAGCTTAATGTAATTTACAGCTAGCAATATAAAAGTTAGCTGGCATTTGCAAGGAGCATATTCTGGATTTCTATTGCTAAAGCAAACCCTAGACTCCTCGTCCCGTGTTCTTCTCTTTCCCATCGACTTTCCCCAAATTGTATTGTTTGGATTTAACTCCTGTTCCTTGATATTTTGGTGTTGGATCTTATAGTTTCTGACAGTTTTTTTATCATTTTTAAATGCACGTAGAGGTTTATTTGTTGTGTAGGAGTAAACTTCTTCTTTTTTATTAATTATTAAAATTGGTAAAGATGATTTACAACTATAAATATTTAGATTTGATTATTTACCTATCGTTATCTGACTGATCCGTGAATCCGTAAGTATCAGTAAGATACGAAGAGTTAAATCCTTACGTGTAACGGTAAATCCTCGCATCCGCTGTTATTATTATTGCTCGCATCGACGCCACCACGCCGTCTCTCTCCCCTCGCCTCCCGGACTTCCTCCTCTTGCGAACTGGGAAGCCAAGAACCCCAAACCCCAGAAGAAGAAGAACCCTAAACCAACAAAACCACAAGCCCCAGAAGGAGTGCCAATCAGTAATGGAGGGCATTCCATCTCCACCCACAATTTCTCTGCTGTCTCCCTAATTCCCCTCTTTATTTGGTTGGGAGGAAATCGTCCCGGCCCCGAAGGAAAGGAAACCATTACAGGTGATTTTTACCGCGGAGGAGGAGGTATGAGGTATGAAATATGATCTTGGCCCCTTCCAAACCAAATCAAAATGCCCTCTCCTCTCCTTTCTTGTTTGCGTGGGTATTACTCCCCTTGGGGGTTACTCTCTTGTTTCCAAGTTTCCTCTTTTCTTCTTCTTTTGGCTGTATCATCTTGTTGTCTTGGTAAAATCAATCTGGTGCTACTTGTTCGAACCTAGATTTCAAAGATTGGGGTGGGATTCTTCTTATCTTATTCGTATTCCTCACTTGCAAAGATGACGCCTTTCTTTTTCTTCAATTTTACACTCACGTACTAGCTGTTATTAATGTGCGCATTACTTTGCTTTCTCTCTCTTACTTGTTCATGGCCCCAGCCAGCCAGCATAATCGGCGGTGGGACTGGGAGTGATCGGTGAAACATTTTTATTAGCTGCTGCTGCTACTGATTCTGCTGCCCAAGAACAAGGCTTTCAAGATGGGTTCCAACTCGGAGAGGGCGAGGAAGGCGCTGGACGCCATGAAGTTGCTGGGTTTCTCCAAGAAGCAGGCGACCCCCGTGCTAAAGCGACTCCTCAAGCTCTTCGACAACAACTGGGAGCCCATCGAGGACGAGTGCTACCGCGCCCTCGCCGACGCCATCCTCGATGCGCAAGCGCAAGACAACAAACCAACCCCCGCCGCTTACCCCCATCACGTACAGTACAGAACTACACATGCTCGTTTCTCTCTAGTTTTTACTAATTACCACTAACAGCCTTCCTTAACAACCGCTTCATTCTCGACCTGGTCTCTCGCATCATTAGGGGACCGATGAGGAGCCGGAGCCTCGCGGTACAACAAGGCTCAGGCCAGACGATCAACACCCTTCTGCTTCTGCCAGTCGGCACGACATGGCTGCTGACGATGATAATGACACCCCCCTGATCAAGAGACCCAGGATCAAAGGCAAGTCTTTGGAGCCTGAACCACCACAACCAACTGTGTCAACCCAATCTGCTGGGCCTGCTTCACCGCAACCCACCCGTCCTCAAACTAGGGCCCTGACAGCCGTGCAGCAAGCTGCTGACCATGGAGATCCTTCAGCTGTCATCACCTACAAGGGGGATAATGGATCCCTGCTTGAAATCCCCAAGATGCTCTCTTCTTGAAAGAGCCCAAACCTGAACCTGAAATCGATGCATTCACCTGCCCTGATCTTCCAGTCGATCCTGTTGCCAAGCAGATGAACATTGGCTCTTCAGGTATATGAGTTCATCTTGCATCTGTCTAATCATCCCAATCAATAATCTGCCAAGACTAGAGGTGCTCATTTTTTGTTTATCTTTTGTCTTTTAGTTCTAGTTGAAGATAAAGTTCACATAGATCAGATATTTGTATGATCTGGCAATCGAATTGAATTTTTCACTGTGAGACTATCAATTTGTTTGTGCTTACGCCATTTAAAATTTACATGTTTGTAGTTTCAGTTTCACCTTTATAAGTATCTGTACTATTATAAAAGAAAGACTTGAAGGTGGTAGTGGCCCCTTCTTGAGTTGGTAGGATCTTTTTGTGGATAAATATGCCTACACATGTATAAGATACTTAAAGGATCTTCTGTGGATAACTAGATTATTTGTGTTTGCGATTTGTGATAAGATTCTATGTGGCTTGTTGACTGGATGCAAATTAGGTATGGAACTTTCATTTGTAGGGATAATTAGCTTATGTATATTGATTTTCTAAGTTTATAACTTATATTATGTTTTATTTGAAATCCGTTGCAACGCACGGGCACTCGGCTAGTATACTCAAAAGGTTTCCAGTGGATATGCAATGCATGGTTTAGCCTTCGTTTGCTCACTTTGATCCCCAAAATGTTTTGACTAGATATGCAGTTTGTAACAGACACTTTGATCAATTACATTTTCCAGTGAGTTTCTGTTAGTAATTTGCTTGTTCTGATTTGATCTATCGCCTCTTTTTTTTTGTAAAAAGCTTTATCAGGTGCTGATGATACAGACAGCATAGTTAACCAAGATCAAAATCTGGACAGCAGTCTACATGCAGTCACAATATGCAAGAATGGGGCAGGATCTGCAGTTCAAAATAATCAGGAGGGACCTTTTGTTGAACTTGATGTAGCTTCATCTACTATGGGTGAGGTGAAGATGTCATTGAAATGCAATTTGGAACCTTCGAAGTTCCACATTAGTTTGGATGAGGTTTTCAAAATGGTTGAGGACAAATGTCTTCACTCGTACAAGATCCTACCTCCTGATTTTTCTATTGGCAAGCTGATGAATGAGGTATGCCAATATGTTGCACAATTGGGTACTGTGCATTCTGAAGTTCATAGCAAGGGCGGTAGCTTGCAACAAGAGTCTGTGTACACCAATGCTCCTTTTGTGAAGCCAATCGCTTGTAAGCATGCTGTAGATGGGAATGGCAATGCTGCTGGAGGATCATCAGTGCTTGAATCCTCAGAACCTGGTTTGCAAAATTCAATTGTTGCTTGGCAGCCTGAGTTGGCACTTTCGAAGCAAAGGCCAATCCATGATGTTACCGACATATCCAAAGGAGAAGAACGAGTAAGAATATCTATAGTAAATGAATTTGGCAGCGAGAGTTGTCCGCCGTCCTTCTATTACATACCAAAAAACCTTGTCTTCCAAAATGCTTATGTCAACATCTCGATTGCACGGATTGGTGATGAAGACTGTTGCGCTGATTGTTCTGGCAACTGCTTATCAGCACCACTTCCATGTGCCTGTGCAAGAGCATCCGGAGGCGAATTTGCATATACACCAGAGGGTCTGGTTAGGACATCTTTCCTTGATGAATGCGTCTCTGTTAATCACTTCCCAGAAAAGCATCATAAGTTCTACTGTAAAGCTTGCCCTATTGAAAGATCTAAGAACCAGGCCTCACCAGATCTTTGTAAAGGCCATCTTGCCAGAAAATTCATTAAAGAGTGCTGGAGTAAATGTGGCTGTGACATGCAGTGTGGGAACCGTGTGATTCAGCGTGGGATAACATACAATTTACAGGTACTATTTTAAAGCATTTGCAGACTAACACTGCTGTAATTCTTTTATGGCATTCCTTTTTTGGATGATAGTCATCAATAGTTTCTTAACGACAAACCGCTGAAGCAACCCTGTTTTGGCATCAGTGCATAGGCCTTCTGGCATGTAAGCCTTGCAAGGCACGGGTGTCTGTGCTCAAGTTAGAAGTCTCTGGCTGCCTCGCTGATGATTTATAATGTACTGTACTCACTATGCTCCCTCTTAATGAAATTGGCGGCAGTTCCCTCTGCTGGCCCGGTAAACAAGAAAGGTTCTTAACGTGCAACCTTTGCCAATCAATGTTTTGTTTTTGTTTTTGAGGAACGACCATTGCATGGACATGTCGTCGTTTCTTTTCTATGCACTTAATATGTTTCTTGCTCCATTCTTTCTAATCACTAGCAAGTTGAAGCTTCATTTGTTTGTTAACTTCGGCTTTAGCCTTGTAACACGAAGATGAGTGTATTGCATGCCAATTCATTCCATGCTTCAGGTGTTTTTCACACGTGAAGGGAAGGGCTGGGGACTACAAACAATGGATGAGCTGCCAAAAGGTGCTTTCATTTGTGAATATGTTGGAGAGGTACTGACAAGTATGGAACTGTATGAAAGAACAATTCAAAATGCAAGAAATGCAAAGCATATGCATCAAGTAGCCCTGGATGCCGATTGGGGTTCTGAAGGGGTGTTGAAGGATGAAGAAGGTCTTTGGCTTGATGCGACATTTTATGGGAATGTCGGGCGATTTGTCAACCATAGGTATGCTAGGACCCCCCCCCCCCCACATTGTGTTCATTTTAAATGCCTTAGTAACCTTGTGTATTCACTAATACTATATAGTATCTGTATTGTCCAATCATTTGTTTATGAAAATAATGCTCTGCCATCTAGATGCTATGATGCAAATCTCATTCTGATCCCTGTTGAAGTTGAGACACCGGATCATCGTTATTATCATGTAAGTGTTTTTTTAGATATTTATATTGTCGCCTATGTTTTTTTGACGGTATATTGATGTCTATGTGAAAAGAGCATAAACACTACATGTTAATGGTTTATTTAATGTTTTATCTCCCCCTTAATGCAGCTTGCATTTTTCACAACTAAGAAAGTGGAGGCTTTTGAGGAGCTAACATGGGTAAGTGTGTATAGTTTTCTCAACACTAATGCATAAAAACCAGTCAACCACCCCCACCATTTGAAAATACCCTTAATGGATTCCTGCGCAATATTCTGCATGCATCTGCACCTCTTAACTGGCTGAAGATTTGATCCCTGTATAATCAAAGTATGTTGATTTCACAAGGAAACATGAGTAGCTGACTCCATCGGTAGAGATGGTCACTGAGTTCTATGGTTTAGCAAATAAATTCTGCCTGACATCTCTGGTGAAATTCAGTGGGCGATGTTGCGGAAGCCTAATCTCATATGCATTCATTAGAGCAAATTTACTATTACTGGTAGCAAGTATTTGTACTTTGCAGTAATCGAAAGCCTTATCTCATCTGCATTCATTAGAGCAAATTTACTATTACTGGTAGCAAGTATTTGTACTTTGCAGTAATCAAATTATCTTATAGGACAGATTGTCTTCGAAACTATCTCACATGTTCTGAACTATTTGTCGCAAGTCTGCTTGTTGCCTCCTCATATCCTGGAAAGTCGTGTTCGCCTGCATTTTATTTTACTTTTAATGATCAAAAAATGCTGCCAAGCATTGGAATATTGAATTGTGCCAGTAAGGCTGAAAGAAGAAAAGATTTCCTTGCTAAATTTTATGTGTTTTCTGTGAATGACCATTGCCTGGAATTCCGATTTCAGGATTATGGCATTGGTTTTGATGGTTTTGATTGCTCCAATAAAGCATTTCGATGCATGTGCGGAAGCAGATACTGCCGTGATCCAAAGAATTCAAGTATGTTGCCATTTTACTGCTTAAGTATTTTCTTTCAGACCTATTGGCGATGGCATGTTGCATGGAATTCTCTCAAGTTATAGTGGATTTGTCTACGCCCTATCACGTGGTTCCTGTCATCACTACATAAACAATTTTACCCTTTAGATTAGATGGTACCCCCAAGCATTTGGAATCATGGCGTTTGATGATGTTTTTTTGGCAGGGAGGAGCAGTAGAGCAGCTGCAAGGCGAAACTAGGGAGGAGGGACCTGGTACAAGATGAGCAGAACTTTTGCTTGGTAGAAGAAGGGAGCCTGCGGTCTTCTATCGTTATGACGAGGATCAATGGCGGGCGTCTGTTGTGGGTTGTGCTAAATTTACTCATCATATTTTGGGTTTGGGATACAGAGCAGGTGCTGCTGTAAGCCCAGCAATGGTTAGGGTTAACTTATAAGCAACCTTTTTCAAGTATGTATGCTACCTATGCATTTTTTTTCTTTGCATACCCCACTCATTTATTATTCCTAAGGTCATTTACTACTATGAATTAGAGTAACCCCTAACCCACAAAAAAGAAGAAGAAATAAGTGAGGCAATCAATGATGGTAATATGATCTTTTTTTATGTAAAGTCTTGGTTGTAGTACAAAAATGCTAGAATGGTCTGTTAAGGAACAGCCGCCCATCATGCACACAGACCAAGGAGACAGCAAATCTAACAACCAATTAATCTCTTCCAAAGCAATTTAAGTAGGTGGTAGAAGGAGAAAAAATTGTAATAATTATGTTCCACATTCCGACCATGAACAAATGCAGCGGTAAGGAGGGAATATATATGAATGTGTGTTGAGTGGAGGCGGACAAGTTAAAGGCAGTGGCAGGGGAAGGAGAAGGGCAAGAGGAGAGGAAGGAGGCTGACATGGCAGCACGGCTTAGGCCCTGCGTTCCTGTCCATAGACTCCTCATCTCCACGACACCAAGCAGAGGCAAGAAGCTTGTTGCGTGAGTCTCCGACGACGAAGCAATCAACTCCTCGGCCACCAGCAATCCGTCATCCAGATTTCTGGTGTGGCTCCCTCCCCACCACGTTCCTTCCTTCCTTCCTACCACCCACTCTCTCTCTCTCTCTCTCTCTCTCTCCCCCCCTCCTGTGCCACCACCACCACCACTCCTCCCCTCCCCTCTCAAAAAATTCTCGTTCTTCAGAGAAAGTAAACAAAGAAAGAAGCCAAGAAACTAAACGAGAAAGGCGAAGGAAGAGCTAGCTAGCAGCAGCACCAGGAGGGAGCCAGTGCGTTCACTGGAAAGAAAGAAAGAGATCGTCGACATGGCCGCCTCCGTGTCCTTGTCGGCTTCCGGGCTGAGAGCTCTTCCGACGTGGTCCAGCTCCGTGTCCGGCGACGACCACTCCTCTGCCGCGCTGGCCATGTCGGTGTCGGTGCGCCCCCGCTCGGCGCGGCCGCTGCGGTCGCCGGCGACGATGGGCAATGTCAACGAGGGGAAGGGGCTGTTCGCGCCCCTCGTCGTCGTGGTGCGCAACATCATCGGACGCAAGCGCTTCAACCAGCTCAGGGGAAAGGCAATCGCACTGCACTCCCAGGTACTGCTCCTCACCTTTACTAGGAGTAGCAGCTTGGTCTGGTGGTTCTAGCTGGAGCTTGTGTTGATAATTCGCTGCTGCAATTAATGCAAAAATAAAAATAACAATAAAATTATTCAGGTGATCACCGAGTTCTGCAAGACCATTGGCGCCGACGCAAAGCAGAGGCAAGGCCTGATCCGGCTGGCGAAGAAGAACGGAGAGAAGCTCGGCTTCCTTGCCTGACTTGACAATCCGCGTGTGCATCATCCTCGCCTCGCCTCGTAGTAATATGCACATGCAGCTAGGCTCCATCCACTCATCCATCTATTGTCGCGCCGCGTCGCCTAGCCCTACGTCGTCTCCTCCTCCTTCCTTATGAGCTGCATCTATAATATGCGTGCGTCCATGAATTGTGTTCCGGCAGGCAGGCAGGCCCATCAACCTGTTGGCAGGTTCTCTTCTTCCTAGCGTGTACGTTTTCCTCTTAATTTCTAAGCTTCTCTCTCTCTCTCTCTCGTACTAGCTAGCTGCATCTTCCTCTAATTTATGTTACTACTCCTAGGCCAGCTCCTCCGTATATATGTTTGAGCACATTCAGGAAATACCAGTAATCTGTTTGGGAATTAAAGCGCGGAGCGAATTGAACAGGGATTTATGAATGTTTGTTTGGTAATGCATTGGAGTAATATATCTATCTATTCAGAGTTCTTCACTGCCATCTCGGCCTACCGCTTCTGCTCATGGCCTCCCTCTTCTTTCTGCTAGCATCATTGCCCTGCTTGTCTGCAGCTGCAGGACGGCCACCGCGAGTGGTATTTGCCTGCCGCCGCCATCTCCTGCTGCTGCTGCTGCTGTCCGGATCAGAGTGTTGATCAGTAGTTCCTTCTGTGGAGCTCGCGCTTGTTTTGTCCGCCACACATTCGTCAGGCATTCCCGTTTCCTCGCCTGCGCTGTCGCTGACCATAGCCATAGGGGTACTGCAAGTGTTGTCCTGCAACATCTCCGGCGAGGTGGTGAAGGAGCAACTACTGTCATGATCTCCAGCCTCATCTTGTAGATCACACGGAGTTGCTTCCATGGCAGCATGACACATCTCTGAGCCTCCTAACCCACTCAGGCAGCAGGTATCTGGCAGTGGCACCCCACCTCCGCGCTGAACAAATACATCATCTACGGGTATGTCCTCCAACAATTTGTGATTTGAGGTCGCCTTGTCTTCTGCATTTTCTGAATCAAGGACTCGACTCTCCGATGACATGTCATCTTGTCCTTCGGTGCTGCCCTCGACCACAGCGCGATCGTCCTCAATGCTTATGAATTCATCGGTGGACTTGCCATTGCAGCCACAAGCTCCAGTTTCATCCATAGGTGGTTCCACAGATGAACTAGTATGTTCAATGCTATCCAGCATGTCCTCCTGACCTGAACTCGCAACACTACCATCAAGCTGGCTACCTGTCTCCTCGCCTTCTTGGTCATTTCTTGCCATGTCAAATTCTCCAGCCATCAGTTCGTTTTCAATTGTAACGCTTGCTTCTTGCTGGGAACCGGGCCTATTTATTAGTTCAGTCCCCATTAGCACTTGGACTGCATGTTTTGCAGTATCGGTAGCCCATCCCTCATCACGGATAGTAGCACTGCATCTGCATGGTAGTAAGTATATAACAAAGGGTGGACTAAATAACGCAGCATTTCTATACGACAACAGTGTGAATTAGGAGGAAGGAGAGATCCCAAGTGTTACCTGTCCATGTCCTGTTCCAAAGATGACACCTTTTCTTCCGCTTTCCTTAGTAGGCCCAATGCAGTTGTTCTCATATTCTCGGAGGAGAAACCGCCAAGTTTTGCAAATTCTAGTAGAAAATAAACATCTAACTGGATCTGCACACAAAATAAACACTGTAAGTTTATCCATGAGAGGGCTTAGTATGTAACAGTAACATATATATAGTGCAATTCTTGAAGGAGCCAATGGGCTAACCTGGTAAAAAAGCATGTTCTTAGGAACATTCCGCGCTTGATGGATCCAAGAACAATCTAGGTTGTTAGAAAGCCAGGAAATCATAGCCTCCATCAACTCCTGCAACAGTTTCTTCATTGTTCCGTCCTTGCCGGTTAAGATGGTACCATATAGATTGTTCAACTGCCTCACCCGTAGGAACAACACCTGTTCATCAAACTAGTGTTATCGAGTGAACAAGGAAAAGTATACTACATATCAAGACTTCTGTATTCTGGGGTTCGCAAGATGGAGGCATCCGTTTTTTTTTTGGTTGCTGAACAACAAGAAAGGTGATATTTTTGGAAGGTGGATATTTGTATACATTAGTTTGGGATCGATTGGCTAACCATTGTGAAGAAAAGGCCGGATTGAGCTAGGAGAAACAGCCTACCTGAAAAGCAAAAGAAGGCATCATGCCCTGTGGTGAACTAGGGAGGCACGCGGCGAAAATTCCTTCTCCAAAGCTTGTTCTCGGTCTGGTTTGTAGGCTTGACATTGTGTCTCGTATAAATTGCTGACAGAAACAAGTCCATACTTTCCCGGCTGCTTCTTTAATGAACAAGATTAAGCCGTCGAGTTCCCTTTGTGTTGAAAAATCAGCAACTGACAGTACTGATGCTTCACTGCTCTTGAAGATGCCATGAGCAATGATTGGAAACAAGGATACGAGTGTCGTGCAATTGATTAAGACGGAGAGTTGCCACATGAATTGCTGGTCTGGATTGCTTGCCCTAGCTTCACTTTGGAAAGCACCTTCTATTCTGGGGATGACCTCCACAATGGAGTGCATATACTCCCTGAATAACCCAGCAAGGAGTTGCAGAGCTGAATTCTTCATCCGAAGATCTAACAATGGGGAGACGTCCTCCACAACCTCCTGTCCCATAAAGAAAAAAACGATGAGCGGAAACAGAAGGAATTGTCAGTAAGTGACATATTCTATTGTGTTAATTCCCCAAGCCTATTTATACGTCATAAGAGGTAGCTGGCGTACCTGTATCAAGGTAACAAATTTCCTTCCACTGGTTGTAAGCAGGCAGTGCTCAATTTGCTGTCCAGCTGCAGCACTGGTAGTAGGCGATCTCGCCCTTTGTATTATTCCTGAAATGAGAAACCTACCTAACACCCACGCGTCTGAAGCAACGAACAATCGAACAACCTCCTTCAAATGCTGGGCATACATAGCCAGCACCTCTTCCATGCAAGGCACAATCAGGCCAATCAAATCTTCCTCCGAGACAATCTCGAGTGGTCTCAGCAGGGAGCAGTAGGAGAGGGCACATTTTGCAGCGTCGAGTGCCAAAGCTAAACTCGTCTCACCAACTTGTGACATGGATTTGGCATACTCGCAGAATGCAATGCTAAAGTCTTCGATTTCTTCCCTCGCCCACCGGATCAGTTCGGAGGTGTAGGAAGATGGATGCCCATGCAGCATGACGAAGCTTCTTGATGCCTGAAGAATGGAAGAGAACACCGCACGTGCAAGTTCCTTGATGTAACCGATCCTCTCACGGGATAACTCCTTGGAGCACCTCCTCAGCTCCTCGACGTGACGGATTACCCTTGATCGGTAGAACTTAAACAGGAGATGGTTTGCTCGTTGAGCGTCGCCGAGCTTGCAAAGCCCGGAGAGCGCTTTCAGAAGCTCAGGCCGCGGCGTCCGCGGGTTATCCGCGAGAGAGGCGAAACGATCGGCGACTCTTGCTTTTCTAGCTGACAGTGCAGACATACTTGATGCGATCAGCCGGGCTGAATCTGAATGGCCGTCATTCTGCATCTTTTCTAGCGCCTGACCTTGCAGTTCCAGGAGCTCCAGGGCTTCGTCCATCCGGTGCTCGGACAGAAGAATATCCAATGCATCGCAAGCACTCGCATCCGTCGTCTCCATATTTTCCTCCTTGGAATTGTTTTCCGCTACTAGTATTGATGAGTACAGGTTGTCTGTCAGATGTTGGATGAGCCTCCTCTGTGCTATGACATGTCGTTTCAGATGGCCAACATCTTTCTCCAAATCACCAGCTTCTTCAAACAATCTGGGGATCGGGTCAATTAATATCCTTGAAATTAAGCGAGAGACTCATGTAGAGTAGTACGTAATATACAGGACAAGGAGTACCTACCTAAGAAAGGAGAGGTAGCTTAGATAAACATTCCTGCTGAAGTCTTCCTCCGAGGCCTTGTTTATTTCGAGGAGCTCAGAGCGCAAGTGTTTTATGCCCTGAAAACAGCATGCGGCTAGACTGTCTCAATTACTAGGGACATGGTATTTGGTAGTAATCTCTTTTTCGTTTTACAATTACTAATTGATTTGGTGGTGGTGGTGGTACTAGGTAGGACTAGGACTAGGAGTAACTCTTAAGGAACTGTACATACTAGCTAGGAGCAGTAATTACGGGGGAGGGGGAGAACAATAACCTTTGCAGTCATGGAGTGGAGCTCCAGATCGAACGGGGCTGGGGAGCTGGAGCTGGAGCTGAAGCTCTCCTCGGTGGTGCTGTCCTGTGTTCCGTCGCGGTGGCCGTCGTCCGCCATTCGCGCCTCCTCCTCCCGACAGTGCCTCAAAGAAGCCATGATGATCTTGTTACCATGTTAAATCTTTGCTGATCTTGTGGATGAATGTTGGGCTACTGGCTGTAAATGAAATTAATGGCAGGTCCGTCGTCTATCCCTTCTCTATTACTTGCATCAGGAAGCTGAGTGGCCAGCCGGCCGGCCGGCCTGCCTGCCTGCCTTGTTCCGTCCGCCCGTAAAATCCAATGGAGTTTAACTATGCGCTTGCCGGCGGTTTGTGCGCCCCAGATTTGCTATATCGCGATCAGCGCTCCCTCCAACCACTTGCCCGTCGTTCCTACCAACCTTTGACGCGAACCTTCCGGCGGCGATCGCCTCGATTCATCTCCTCCAGCTACCCTAAACCGAGCGGTCCGGTCATGAACCATGGTTTTAATCCTCCTCCCACCGTCTGCTCCCCTCCCCTCCCCTACGGTGGATTAGCAATAGCGACGTACATTTTAAAGATGAAAAAAATTCTTGTACCATACATAACTAATTTCATAAATCAAACATAAGTAATAACAGCTTGTCGCCTGCAGCCAGGTTGAGACACAGAGACGCAGAGTGGCCGGCGTCCATCAGCTGCCTATTCTCTGTGAGAGGCTGAGAACTGAAAGAATTTGAGATATAGAGTTGAGGACGTAATTAGTGGGCCACTGGGCACATTATGACTATTGGGCTTCAGCCTTCGGGGCTAGGCCAATTGGCCTAGATGCCTGGTTACTATTTGCTAGTTATGTATTACAAAGTATTAGTTCATACTAATATGTTATTGGTATACTAATGATATCTAATACCTAGGTAAAAAAATTTACATATTTTTTTTAAAAAAATGCATGTGCATCAGGAGGACCCCTGACGCTACTACCCGTGCCTCCCACTCTGCGATGGATGGTCAGGGCCCGAACCCTAGCGGTGCACAAGCCACAAGATGAAGAAGCGACCACCGCATAAGCACAGGCTGAAGGAGCGATCGCCACACAAAGCACAGGTCACAACCACTGCAACAGCAAGAAGCCAAAGGTATCAAGGAGTTTAATCTGGATCAAATTGTTGCTGATCTAGAACCTCGTATATACTATGTAGAAACCTCACGCGTTGTTGCGGACATTTACAAATGACATCTAGGTACTTAATAAGAGTATAAAGAGTTGCAAAAAATAACATATATAGGACAACAAATTACACAAGCATGCTATATGCCCAATTTAGCAGAGGCATCTCTCGTGTTAAAGGGAAATTCCGAATTTGTCTATTTCAAGGTATGTAAACCACCTGATTGGACAACACTCTAAAATCAAACAGGAAAACCGTAATTTAGACCATAGAGAGAAAGGAACACTGCACTTCTGTATCTTGGTAGACAACATTTAAAGCAAAGCAGTAATCACTTATTCTATGACTTGGGTCCAAATTGTGTGATTTGCTTCATGGAAACAAACTACTGATGCTCCTCTTCAGCTGAGTCATACTCTGTTTCCAAGTGTGTGATGCCAAACTGAAGCAAGCAATGGAAGTTTTTTTGAGACGGTAGACACATACACTCAACTCACACCATCACACACACACACACACACACACACACACACACGTGTATGTCCCCTTACATTTTTTTTTGCGGAGGCACCAGGCCTCACGTTGCGCGGACACATACTTTCCCACTGAACGCGCACGACTATGTACCCTAATCCTAATTATTCGGTGAGGCGCGATGTTGAGTTTGAGTGTGATATGAATTTCATTTCACTCCAACTCATAGTTCTACTCCTATACGGAGTGTTTCATGTACCAATATGAATATATATCTGTAGTCCATAGGCAAGAGCAAGAGCTTCATTGTAAACATCTCCTTGCACAGTTCGGTGTGGTTTGCTTAATGTGCTTTGCAGTTATGTGTGGTTCACTTAATGACCTCCGGGTCTACTTCGAGCGACCCTTTGCTGTTGTCAACCGAAGGGGGATGTCAACATCCCGCACTTCTCCGAAACTGACACTTTCAACTTCTCTTCCTACGTAGCTTCTTGCTTAGTCTGCATGGACGGCGTCAACTATCGTAGCATCAAGGCTAAACAGCGGGTACGAGGTACCTTTTAGTCATGAAGGAACCGAACATGAGAGGGGGCAAAGAGCATGAAAGGCACAAGTGTTGTAGTATGAAAAGTGTGAATGAGAGAATGAGGGAGAGCCCTCCTCTTACATGCTCTTAGGACTCTATATATAAAGGGTCAGGAAGGGATATTTACCTTGTTGCCCTCGCATTGTATTGAGAGAGGGGGTATTTATGTATATTTATCTAAGACTTGGTCTATACACATGTATGATATCCTCCATGGCACACTAGTATTCCTGATAATCCCAGGGGACGGACACCCCTTGGTGTACGTCAATAAGCTCAAAAATACTTTCTCATTTATTTTCCTATGTCTTTCCAAAAATAATTTTTTTGGAATGTTACAACAACGGTAGTTACGGTGCAACCAATCACCCACCCGCTCGTTTTTTTCTCTCCTTTTTATAGGAGAGGCAGGAGTCTATTAATTATTCACAGTGGGATTTATATGTACATCAATAAAGTCTGGTGGGTTCAAGAGCCACATATGCCAGAAAAACGTTGTTGTTTTTTTTTTTTTGGAAGGGCGGGCAGGACAGCACAAGGGCCGGTGTACGTGGGCCAGAAGTTTTTTTTCTTCCCCCATATGGACGGTCCATCCAGATCCAGTCCATGATGGATTGAGTTGAAGGAGGGGGAGGAGGAGGAGGTCAGGTTGTGACCCTAGACGTCATCCAGATCCAGATCCAGATCCAGATCCAGATCCAGACCCAGCCCATGACGTGTCGGGCCGCGTCGCATCTCCTCCTCTCATGCTCATCATCCTCCGCGTCGACTTTCCGTTGTTTTCTTACCTCGTCTTCCTCCTCTTAGATCCGATCCGATCTTTGCTGCTGCTGGTGCTGGTGCTGGTGCTGGTTGTGCTGCGACTCTACGTTCCGATCCGATCTCGAGCGAGGCCGACGACCATGGCTCGCTGTCGTCATCGCCATCATCTTCTTCTTCCCCTCTTGGCGTTGGCGTTGGCGTTCGCCTTGGCTGCTGCTTCGGTAACCAACTCTTCCTCCTACCTTCCCCTCTTGCCCCCTTCACATGTGCTGCAGGGCTTACATGTTTTGCCGCTTATGATGTCTCCATGTGTATCTAGGCTCAGGGACAGGGAGATTCCGCCGCCTTCATCGATGGCGCGTCGCACCGCTACCTGCGGGATCAGCAAGACGACGACCAGGTTCCACAATTCTGTCTATACGGACTAGTTTGTTGCTACTAGCGGTTACTACCCATCGATGCCTGGCATCGATTGCTTGCACCTACTGCTACAACAGTGCCAGTGCAGTGCTTGTTGCCATGCCACAGCGACGTTCATAATTGTTTATCATCGTAATAATGCGCATGCCCTCATCATGCTACCGCAGGCCACTTCGATGTCACTAGATGAAGTTTCTGCGGCTGTTTCTGTCTTGCTTGGTTTTGCACCACCGACCTCGCTACCCACGCCTTCTTCTTCAAAGGTTATTTAACCTTCACGCTAAGAACCAGCTAACTCTACATGCATCCTGCTTCTCTACCTAAGTTGTTCAACCTTTGTTGTCTTGATTTTCAGTTAAACAAAGTGCTACTCCCTAACCCATTTGATAGGCCCCGTGCTGTTTTCTTGCTGCAAGTCGACGGATCCTATGGTATGTCTTGATTGTTCTGGGATGCCTTTATCAGTATTTGCTACTTATTCAAGCATATTGATTTAGCAACTAATGTTTTCTTCCCCTCTTCAGCCTCTGTTGATACCTTAATATCGGAAGCTGGTAGCATTTTCAAAGCTAGGATCGAGGGTGCCAAAAATGCTGCTACAGGGCTTACAGGTTTGATGAATTATCTAGCAACTTCATATCGTGGATGTGCACATCTCTCAGCTTTGGAACATGGATGCCCCCCCTACTTCTTTGTTGTTGTCTTGTTAACACATATTTTTTTGTTGATCATATACCTTGCAGATAAGGATGAATTAATTGTCATTCATTCAGATGAATCTCTAGTTGTTGATTCTGGATCAGATTATCTTGATAATGAACTCACCAACTTGGTAATTGCATTTTTTTCTTTAGGGAAAAAAGTAGCACTATGCATAACCTTTTTATTTACATACTATAAAGTAGAACATTTTTTGTGCAGGCAAACTGGTTGGGGGGATCATATCAAAAGGTTGATGGCAAATTGGAAATTCCCTTGGAGAGTGGAAACAGTCTTACTTTGCTTGTTGCTCAGGTCAGCACCCCTTCATCCATTATACACAAACATGAAAAAAAACCCTGTGCATGCCTGTATATGGATATCTATGTGTGCCTGGAGTACGGCTACATACATGGATGCATATGTGTGTGCTTGTATCGTTGCATGGTTCATTCCTCAGGCATAAAACAAACATGCGCACAACCAGCATACTAGCACTTGATGCAACTATGTTATCCCTCCTGCTATATATATATATATATATATATATATATATATATATATATATATATAGGACACCCGTTTCGTACTCCTGGGAGTATGTACTCCCACTTCCAATATATTACTTAAACAAAGATGTTATACTTCTTTATCACTTTTAGTATACTTAAATGTCAATTATAAGATACTTCAATGGACTGTAGTAGTATGTATCAATATACTTAAGTGCATTTGCATTCTTGACATATCAAGTCTCGACATTATTGTAAGAACTTCCATTTCTTACAGGAAGCAGACTTGGAGTTTGCATCCAGCTTGGTCTCACTTCTTAAAACTATCAAAAGGGGTATTCAGGTTCATGAAGATTTCTCAGGAGGAATCGTGAGCCCTGCAGAATTATTAGTATGCCATTTCACAGGCATTAAGGTAATTGTAAACATAAATATTTAGTTGGTAATTTGAAACTGGGTAACTGATTTTTATTAAATGTTTACAAAAAAGCAATCTAGATCCTCACTCAATCCAACCCGTGATCTGAACCCAACTACCCTTGATTTACCATGTGAGTCTCCTATGTTAGTGACATACACTTACTAATTTGATGGGTTTATGTAGGCTCTAGAAGATGAATATGGTTCCGCGGAAATCGTTAAGCAGGGAACTGAAGTAGTTCGGGCAGCTGTCACCAAAGTATTTGATTTACTACAGGGAGCATATAAAGGTGAATTACCTTGTGCTGTTGATATTTGCGCTATCCCTGTGTTACACCTATCTGAACTCTCCTGACCAGCCTTTTTTTTTTTTTTGCAGCATTAGGTTTTCTTTTGTTCTTATTTTGATGGATGAATTAAGACCTGTAGTATCTTATAGTTTTTAACATTCGCAAGCTGCTTTAATATATATTTGGTTTGCTTTTGTTTTGGAATTGTACATAGAAGAAGGGTATTGGTCCTTCCTTCACACGAGCTTTTGAGGTTAACCTCACTAGCAAGCCAGAGTAGAACTGCACCTCCCTACCTCTCAAATTTGTGCTTGTTACCTTGGCAATTACTAGTTGTTATTATTTGCAAAACTGGCACTGATGTCAGTTTGTTTTTGGTTTCGACAACTATCGTGTGTTAATACAGGGAAAATTGTTGGGCTGGTAATATCCACAAAGGAGGCTTCGCTGTCCTTAGGATCCATAATTGATGCACCATCTTCATTGCACATTTCAAGACGGCTAGAAGATGCAAGCCAAACTAATGCTACAGCTTCTGAGTTACTTGTTAGAAAGAGTTTGGCATGGATTACTGGGATCATCCTTTTTGTCTCAACTCTCATTGGGGTGAGCATAATTCCTCATAGTCTTGTTAATTGATTAACTTCTGGTAGTTCTATAGTCAAATCTTTAGTTCATTCATCCCCACTGCTCTCCTGTGTTGAGATGCGCTGTAATTTTTTTGATAATGTCTAGATATGCATGCGACATTTTTAGTCTTCTGCTTACCTGGCTGACAAGTATCTCTGATGACACTTTTGTGCTGATTGTGTAGGTTTGCTTGCTTATGAACATGCCACTTACCAGGGACACCCTCCTGTATTCAAATGTAAAGATTGATTAATTTGAACTAGGAGGAGTGAGCTTATTGAGCGTTTGAATTATCACACGATGATATGAGGTTTTCAACAGCCATGCTTGCTTTTGGACTGGCTCTGGGTTTTGTAGTTATGGGATGATTTTTTCAGTAGAGCTGCATGTGTTTGCAGTTCACCCAGTGTACCATAAAATACTGCTGCTATATATGTGGATCAGCCAGAAATGCAAAACCTGTATGGGCTCTTGTTTTTTTTGTTGGTAAATAATAATCCATAGGAGTGGAATTTGTTAATATCTACCTGTGACGATTGTTGCAGAATAATAGTATCTGAATAAATTGTGATGGTTGTACTCAAATATTTAAAGTTGTTAACTGCTGATGGTTCTGTTGTCGATATGATGGTGGATTTTAGTTTACCCAGTGAAAACTTTGCCGGCTGGAAATTTTTTTCGGAGGGTACCAGTAACCGGAAATTTTGGCCGAAATTAAAAAAAACTCAAATTATTGGATTTTGCATAAAAAATTTAATTTTGAATAAAATTCAAACAAATTCGAATTTTTATGGACAATTCATCAAAAACGAAATTTTCGGAGTTAGTTTGAATTTTACCGGTGGTAACCGCCGAAATCTGTTTCACTGGATTTACAGGGTTCTGAATGGGCTGGAGCTAGCCACTGTGAAGATAAATTGTGACCAAAATTATTGCTTGGGCTTTTTAACTTAAGAACGACTGAGAGTTGGTCTTCCGAATTGCATCTCCTCTATAGTACACACAGGGTAGGAATGTGGGATGCTCCGTGTAGAATTCTAGCGTGATCTACGGCGCGCACCATATGAGATCCTGGTATACTCCCTCCGTTCATGAATTTACGTTATTTTAGCTTTCAAATTTTTGTTCCTAAATACATGTTATTCTATAATCTCGAGATGATTTTTTTAATGACCATTTTTACCTTTGCATATTCCTCTTATTCATTATTTCTAATGTCTCAGGTGACAAATACACGTCGTTTTAGACAAATCTAATTTATATTGTCATATATTTTATAAAACCCAATAAAATCATTATATTTTGAAATCACTTTTCAGGATAAATCTAACGTATGATTTTCATATATATATAATTTTGAAAGTTTGACCGACATGTATGTGACCGGAGGGAGTACAAGAGTAACACACGATACAAGATCTTTTGTATACATGTGTTGGTTGCAGTGTAAAACGCAACTAGAATGACACACCCGTGGAGACTGGAGAGGAACGGAGGGAATATTAATTTGGGGATGGACGGATGGCGAAAGCATATGCATACTGTTGAATGATTGATGGTTATAAGAGAAGAGAAAAATGGAGGGTCGGGCAGCAAGTCCGGCCGCGAGAATGGCGAGCGTCCCCTCCTTTCCTGGGGTCTCTAAATCAATAATAGCTCTGCTAGCTCGCTTTGCATATTATTCTCCTTGCATTGTTTTCTGGGTTAGTTAGCTCTGCGCCTGCGCCTGCGCCTGAGGTGAAGAAGAAGATCAGGTGATGGCATCATTTTCGACGAGGTGGCAGCTGCTGGCCGGGGAGGTGAAGAGGCAGGCGTCGGGGTTCCTGCAGGACAGGTACAGGCAAGCTAGGCTGGCCTTGGGCGATGTCACGCCAGCAGAGCTGTGAGTAGTCTAGTCACCGCGCTAGCAAGCTGCAATTGCATGCGTCAGTCAGTGCAGTGCTAATCACACGCATACACGCAGATTGGTTCAAGAGGCTACCAACAACGACGCCTCCGTCCCGGACGCCAAGACGTTGGCCTGCATCGCCGACGCCGCCTTCGACATGGACGACTACTGGAGGATCGCCAGCGTCCTGCACCAGAGGCTCGGCCGCGTGGACTGGAAGGAGTGGAGGCCCGTCTACAAGGCCCTCGTCGTCCTCGAGTTCCTGCTCACCCACGGCCCCGACGAGCTGCCCCGCGACTTCCTCCCGGACATGCCCGCCCTGTGCGACCTCCGCAGCTTCAACTACACCGACGACAGGGGCTTCAACTGGGGCGCCTGCATGCAGCGCCGGACCGACGCCATCCTCGCGCTGCTCACCGACGCCGACCGCCTCAAGGACGCGCGCCGCAGGGCCATCAGGGTCTCCCACGAGGTCCACCACGGCTTCGCCGGCAGCCAGTCCTCCCCGACGGCCACCACCACCACCACCACCTCCTCCTCCTCCCCCTCCTCCGCCACCTCCTCCCGGACCTCGCGCACCTGGTCCTTCGGCTCCGACAGCCCCGGCACCCTAGTGTGCCTATCCGTCGACGCCGACTACCGCCACGACAAGAAGTTCGACGCCTACACGGCCGACGACGACTGGTCGATGCAGCTGGCTACTACTAGCAAAGCCGCCAAGTGGTGGCCTCCGGCAACCGTGGACGAGGACGACGACATCCCCACCAACCAACCGACCGAGGACGACGACCCTGCAAATCCTATTCCTCACAGCTGGGACGACCGCTCTGAGGACACCGCTGCAGCCTCCCTGTCCCTCCTGCCGCGGCGCACCGGCTCCGGCTCCGGCTGCTGCAACGACGGAGGCGCCGCCGCATGGCCGGCCAGGTTCTGCTCCAGGATGTTCAGCAGCGGCAGCAGGGCGTCCGGCTTCCAGAGTTTGTCTCAGCCTGAGCGAAGGACCAACAAGAAGCTCCAGCGTCAGCTTTCCTTGGATTATTAATTAAATGTTCAATTAATTCACCAAGAATTAATAGCTCCTGCTCCTGCTCCTGCTCCTGCGTTTGATTCCATGATCAATCATCTGGGAACAACCAACCTATACATATATAGGCTTACAAATCACTACTACATTAAGGGAGTCCACTCCACCCCACCCCATCCCTTTTCTTTTTCTTCACCTGTTTTGGCAGCGCACTAGCTAGAAACAGTTTAGATCAATGCTGGTCAGATGCATGGGCCATCATCAAATGTTTTGTGTATTCAATGTTTTATTTATTGTTACCGCATCCAACACACATCTGACTCTTTGACTAGACAGCCTCTGTTTTGTGGGTTTTGCCACTCTCAGTTTCTGTATTGGAGCCTACAGCAAGGCAATGGAATAAGTGAAATGACCTGCATTGACTCTCAAGATGTTGCTCTATTAATTGCACTCTACTTGAGATACCAGACCCCAGCAGCAGCAGCAGCAGGCAGCAGGCAGTTACAGCCTCAGAGTACGGAAATTAACTTAACTAAAAGGGTGAGAACGTTGCGATTACTGAGAAACTCTAAAACATAGCGAATCGATACCGATGTGAAAAGGCATACTTTGATGGCTCAATGAGGCACAACACTGTAACTACATTGCAGCCAGCGTGCGGACAAAAGCACGCTACATGTGATCACATGGCATGATGGTCGTGGGAGCACTTTACATGTGGTCAAAAGCACGCTTACATGTGGTCACATGGCACGGCGTGGTGCGAATGCGGTCGGCCGGTGAAAAGTGCTCCCACGAGTACGCCACGCTACGATTATGGTCGTGGGAGCACTTTCGGTCGGCCGACCGCATTTCCGCACCAACAGGCACCCTTACCAGTGACCACCGAGCCTTACGGAACGCTGCGGGGGCGACCCCATCGACGGGCCTCGATAGGAACACATTGGACACGTGCTACCCTAGGGTGGGCTAGGAGAGATCGAGCGCGTATACCCGAGTTCCATAACCTTTTCGAGACTCTCCACGAGGGGACAACACTCACGCAACCATCGTCATCACGGAGGGAGGCGCAGGACTGGACTTCCTCGCACGGCGTTCAATCACACCTACGGGAGCGCGACCAGTGGTTCGGCGACACGTACGGAGGGTACACCGTGCAGCACTACGGCTCAAACTGGCCAGGAGGATCCTCGTCAACACAACAGCCTACTCAGGTACACGTGAAGGTACTTACACCGATTTTTCCGTCGCTCAAAACCAATGACTAACTCACCCTGTACGCTTCCCGCAGGAAGAGCACCAGTGGGTTGACGACATGCTCAGGCCTCAGCCGGACCGCCACGATGAGATCACCCCAGATTCGCCTCCCAAACAGGGCCCCTACTACGGCCTTCGAGACGTACGCCACTCCCCGGCCGAGTTCACATTTGAAAGATCTAGACCCGCCATTACGAGTTAATGGATTGTTTTGGTGATTAATGACAAATCCAAATATGAGACTAACTCTCTTATCAAGTATTATCTTTGTGTAGTCTCATTTGGATATAAAGGTGAAATACAACGAGGAATGCAATCGACATCTCAATCTTATATATTGTTGCATTCCTCGGATCCAAAATATAGTATTGAACTCAACCATAAGTCAAACTTGAATATGTGCATATGATCTTATTACACATTTGTGTATGCACACATTTAGGGGGGGGTTTATTCTATACTTTGTGGTTTCATTAGTATTGATCCATATTCCATTCTTCACATATATTTGGGATCTTTACTTTGAAACAAATCCGTTTGAGTATACAAAACTTGTGTAGTTCTTGTATACTCATGTGCGTCATCAAGCTTCAAGAAGATGCAAGGCAAAGGTATGACTAGCTAGGGCTAAGGATGTGTTCCTAGTCTTTTACCGGTCTCGGTGTTTGGTTGATAGACCGGATTGCTAGTATAGGATTGCCGTACTATTAAGAGGGGTCTTGACTAGTAGCATGAGTTAGTCATGTGTTGATAGCTCATTGTGTTTGCTCTAGCTCATCTATGCATGGAGCTATTATTTGCTAATGTGTTTTGCAAATAGCCGAGGCTCATGCATTTAATCTTTGTAGTATGAGACTATACTTTGCAAATGTGTTTTGCAAATGGTTGAAGTCCATGCGCCTTAGCCTTGTAGCATGATGCTGTTATTTACGAATGTGTTTTGCAAATAGTTGATGCTCATGTTTGATTTCTTGTAGCATGTGACTTAAGTTTGCAAATGTGTTTTGCAAATGGTGTAAGTCCATGTACCTTTTTCCTTGTGGCATGATTCTAAAAGTTTGCAAATGTGTTTTGCAACTTGCTAGGAATCTTGCTATTGATCCTTGTTGGCATGGCTTGTCAATTGGCAAATGTATTTTGCAATTGAAGTTGTTGAAAAAGCTATTGCTGTGCTCTGTCAGGATAATCGGAAGTTCCGGCATTGTATGTGCGGAAGTTCCGATTATCGGACGCTCCGGAATCTCAGCGGAACGTTTTTTCCAGAGAGCGCCCTTTTTAGGGACTTAGCCGATTTGGAACCGGTCCAAGTGTTGGACTTACCTCGGAGGTGTTGGCTTAGTTAGTGGAACCGGTCCAACGTGGTTGGGCTTACCTCAACGTGGATTAGGGGAGACCGGCAAGTCTCCGAACACCACGGTAAAAACATAATTGTGTCCATCTTGTTTTTACTTGTGCTTTACTTTGAGCAATTTACATTACATGCTTTAATTGCTTATATATCATTGTATGATTGCTCTCTTGTATTGTCGGTGCACTTAGTTGAGCCTAGTTGATTTATGTTTTAATTGTGCAAAACCAATTCGCTATTAGCTTCCGCATTTATATATTGGTTTAGCGCGAAAGATTTTTAAAACCGCCTATTCACCCCCTCTAGTCGGCTACCTCGACCTTACAACATTCCCCGAGGATCAACTACGTCGTCCGACAGCGACACGACGATGCGCCTAACTAATTTCATGGCCGTAAAACTTGTTATGTAATGCCATTGTGCATCCCGCCTTCGATTTATGTAATGTCCTCATGCGTTATGACTATGAGATTTATGTACACAAAATGTTCTCCGAAATATTTAGTACTAACAACAATTGTACCTCCCAATTTTAACTTACTAAACCTGTCGGTGTATTAGAACCGATCTTACGTAAAGATTATTTGATTCGGGGTCTCCTAAAGATGAAATCACGCAGAGTGGTTGACACGTGATGTTTAGACAGGTTCAGGCCTTCTCCGGGGAGAATAACAACCCTACTCCTGTGTGTGTATGGTATTGACTGTATTCTCGATGATCAAGCAAGAAGCTAAGACTATTACAGAGAACAATACTTGTGTTTCTCCTTGACTCGCTCTGTTTTGCCCTTTCACCCTCTGATTGATGTCTTTATATAGTCGTGAAGAAGTAGCCGTTTGTCCTCGCGAAGAGGCGCCTTAATTGAGCCAAGAATGGGCGCATGATGGCGATAATTACCGCGCATTGGCTTCTTCACGCCATCCGCGCTTATCATTCGTGAGGTAATGGGGTATTTAAGCACTATTACTACGTAATAGTAGTGCGTATGGATCGCTCGATTCCTTAATCAATTGGACCCACTCGCTTGTAGGTTTGATTATAAGGTGGTCGTGGTTTACTTGGTCGTAGTATGACTTACGACTGGGTATAAGTCGTAGTAGAGCTTACGACTGTGCAATAGTCGTAGAAGGACTTACGACTAGGTAGTGGTCGTAGAAAGACTTACGACCAGGTAGTGGTCGTAGAAGGACTTACGACCATGACATAGTCGTAGTAAGACTTACGACTATGGGGGTGATTGTAGAAGATCTTACAATCACTTGGTAGGTCTCCCCCTTATAAATAGAAGGGGTACTTCTGGGGACTATGTGACATCATATTTACCCATAATAAGAATTATAGATAAAAGATAAAATTAGGATTATTAGATCCTCGTCATCTAGCCCCCCAGCTTTAAGTGAAAGTAACTTACTTGGTGAAGGATTTGCAAATGGACTTACGACTATGAAAATGTCGTAGAATAATGGTCGAAGGAAAAACTCTTCGACATTTGAGTGCTACTTTGACCAGGAATTTGCTTAGTCAAGAAGGTTGCTTACGACTATCAAAAAGTCATAAAAACCCCTACGACTGTGAAGTGGTCGTAGTAGGATGATCGGAGAAAAAACCTTTCCGATTGATACTTCCTTCGACCAGAAAGACTTGGTCAAGAAAGTAATTTCGCTTGGAGGTGACAAAACGAACCTAATTTTCCCGGACAGACCGTCTGGGGAATTGCAAACGACTCCCACAGATCTGTTGATGAGACGGTTCCCGAAGCGGTTGCAATCGTGAAGATTGCTTACGACTATCAAGTCTCGGTTTGGTCCTTCTCAACATTGTCTAATATTCTTATCTGTTTACACAGATCTTTCACAGTAGAGGTTGACTCTAGAGTCAGACTCATCTGTGATAAATCTCCGCCACCTCGAGTGGCGGTTCCTCAAATCATTGCGGTTTTGTCCGCAGATGAAAAGATAGAGCGCCTAAAGGTAATCAAAAAGTTGATTCTTTCTTTAGGACTTTATAGTCGTAAGAAGATACTTACGACTAATGGTGATCGTAGAATATCTTACGATCAAGAAAGTGTCGTAGAAAAACTTACGACTTGGCACTGGTAGTAGAAAAACTTACGACTGATCAGTGATTCTTCTTTTTCTGTTTTGCTTTACAGAAAGTAGGCATGGAAAATCGTCAGGACGACGAGGAAGTCGCACTGATGACCATTGGCGCTGGGTTGTCGAAAGACAAAGGCTCGGCTCCTCCATCTAAGAGACGTCGACTTGCAAAATCTGTCGACAAGGGAGGAGCAAGCTCGAACTCTGGTCTTTCGACCAGACCCTCTACAAAGCCTGCGACAGCCGTAGCCATAACTGAAGCCGAGGCTACAGCTATCGAGGCCGAGGAGGTTGAAGCTGCTGAATCTCTTAAGCGCAAACCTCGCAGGGCCAAGGTACCCTTCTATTATGACAAGGAATATTTCGCAGTTGTTGCCACTCCTAGTTTTGTTAAGCAACTGGAAAAGGAGATCTGGAAAGATTTTATGTCTTTTATGAAGGACGATGCTGCTCCAGCACAACCTGCTGTCGAGGGTAGTGCTGCTTTCGGAATGGTCGAGACTGATCTCGGCCATCCAGAGAACCAGGAGACCAGAGCCCTGGTTCCTGTTCAAACTCTACGACCAGACGTGGTCGTAGCTGGACCCATTGTTGACCCTCGACCAGACGTGGTCGTGGAGAAGAAGAAATCCTCCGTTGGGAGGATTGCTCCTAAATTCCTGGTTAAGACCAGGGTACAGAGGTATGTGAAATGTAATAAAGTGTAAGAAGAACATTTACCTTTTTCCTTTTCACAACCTGATTTGCTTTTCTTTATTTCAGTCCGACTCCTTCAGCCCTCAGGAATGCTTCCGTTGAGAAGCCCATTGTCACCTCTTCAGTTGCTGGAGAGGTAACAATGGAAGTGGTTGAAAAATCTTCCTTGATCCAGATGGCTCCCGAAGTGGTTTCTCCAACTGCTGAGGTTGAGGTTATGACTACTGAAGTCATAGCTACGACCACTGAGAGGGCAACTGCGACTACCGAGGTCATAGCTACGACCACTGAAAGGGTAGCTACGACCTCTGAAGTGGTTGTAGAGACCACAGAGGCAGCTGTAAAAGCCTCTGGTCAAGGTGAGGACGACTCTGTACACCGTGCCGGAAAGGAAGTCGTGGCAGACATTCCTTCCGGTGTCCAAAGAGAAAGTGCAGCCACAGAATCAGAGGATGAAGAATATTTCAACTTCTGTGCTGACTTCTTTGGGCCTGCTTCCATCATAGGGTCTGCTGCTTACAGATCTCGTGACCGAGTCCCCCATCCCAAAGATATTCCAAATAGAGGAGATACCTTCGACAATGAGCGTCTTGAGAAGGTGTGGTGGGATAAAGTCGCGAGGATAGATAAGCTGCAGAACCCGGAGTTGGTGTACTCGATCTTCGCTAGGTCGACCATGAATGTAAGTATTTTTAGGATACTTATATATGTGGTTTTCCTTTTCTTCTTACTGTCTTCTTTTTGCAGAAAGCTCTGGAGCAAATTGCCGTTGTCGGTGAGTATCATCGACAACTTTTAGAGCTACGACAAGAGAAAGAAGAACTCTGCATGCATGCAGAGAGATGGTAAGTCACTGTTACTCATAGTCGTTTTTTTGACTTGACTACTCGTATAGTGTTTCCGAGAGTTGTCATGGAAAAAACTCATAACAAAGTACTGGTCGTAAAGAGTTTACGACTACTTACGACCAGGTGGTGGTCGTAGAAAAACTTACGACCATGACATAGTCGTAGAAAAACTTACGACTAGGTCGATGGTTGTAGAAGGACTTGAACCAATCGGCTGATGTTTATCTCCATTTTTGTCCTCTGTAGGCTAAAAAGCGACACAAAGACCTTAGCTGACTCACTCGATTATGAAAAAGAGGAGTCGAGAAAGCTAAGGGAGGAAGTAATAGTCCTCTCGGATAGACTTCGAGAAGCCATCTCTGCATCTAAAAGATTGCAGGAAAAAATAAACAGTAAGTGCTGAACTTAAGACTGCTTTTGAATTTGACCTTTACCCATCTCTCATTTCTTTTTCAGAAAAAGAAGATGAGATGAGGAAGCTTCGGACCGAAGTTGGAGACAAAGCTTTGGTCATTCAGGAGTTTTCCCGCATTACCAAGAATAAGGATCAGGAACTCGAGGGCCTGAAAACTCGATTAACAGGTAAGCAAATCTTTACCTGTTGTCCTTTTCGAGTACTTTCCCTTTTCTTATGCTAATTTCTTGTTCAGAAATTGCTGCTGAGTTGAGAAGTCTCGAGGCTGAAATCCAAGAGAAAACCTTGATCTACAATGAGTCCGTCCGCATTGCTAAGATGAATGCAGAGGACATCAGAGCATGGGAGAAAAAGCATCTTTGAAACCATTGCTTCCCATGAAGAAGAGGTCAAGAAATTGATTCTCAACTAGTAGGTAAGAAATGCTTTTACCTACAATGATCTTTGTGTTAGCTTCCTCTAGAAGTTTATTTTTGTTTGACCGGTTTTATTCTTTTGTAACAAGTGGTCGAAAACAAGAATCTTAGCGAGGCTTCGACTGCACTCCAACAGAGATGGAGTCGATGAAGACTAGTCTTCAAGGCAACATCACACTCTGAACAATGTACTTGGTGAGCTACATTCGAGGAAAAACTCCTCGAGAAGATATCGTAGTCGCTCACATAAGTACCATTGGGGAACAAGTCGGAAACTTGCAAGAAATGGTGACCACTCAAAGGCTAATCAAGTTTGAATCAATAAGGGAGGCAGTCGAAGCTGCAGTAAGTTACGCTTTGACGAAACTTAAAGCTCAAGACCCCTGCCTTAATGTGCAACCAATTGAAGCCGACTTCGACTGCCCTGAATCAGAGGCAAGTCGATTGATTGAGGAAATGCAATCGGTTGGCAAAAAGGTAGCGGAGGAAATGCAGCTAGGCACTCCCCCTTCAGAGTAATCTTGTAACTACTTTGTAAGGCAGACAATTTCTGTTGACGAGTAATATATGATCCATCTTGTTTCCTGCAAATCATCTTGTCGAGTAGTTAGTAACTCAAAAGATGATAAACGAATGAAAGACTAAGAATTGAAGTTAAATTAATAACTTTATCCTAGGCCATCTTGTTTCCTGCAAATCATCTTGTCGAGTAATTAGTAACTCAAAAGATAATAAACGAATTAAAGACTAAGAATTGAAGTCAAATTAATAACTTTATCCTAGCCCCCGACTATTTGCTTAGTTTGTTTGGACAATCTAAGTAAATAGTGTGTGAAATGAGGTTTCTGAAAACAAAGAGAGGTTTATTTAACTTATAGTTTTTGTTACGGTTGTCAAGCACTGGTCGAAAGAGTAGAAACGACTCGACACTAGGAAGTTCCTTCTAGTGGGCGGACCACGTGCGAGAGAGAAAGGCTTCGACTAGGTGATGTTACCATCTTCGATCGGTTTAATCGAACCAAAACAAAGAACTTGAGTTAAACAAACATCTTAGAGGACTTTAATAATTCGTTCGCCCTTTTTTGGTGGACTCGATAAGTCTTTTCCAGTAGCAAAAGTAGGAGACTGAGCGACGCTAGGAAGTTTCTTCTAGTGGGCAGGACCACATGCAGAGAGGAAAGACTTCGACTAGGTGTGTCTCTTCCTTCGACCAGTTAAAACAAATCGAGTACACCAAAGGTGGTCGAATAAATATAAAAAAGTGTACTCTACTTAGAATATTTTTCAAAATTACTGAAAAAATAAACTAAGATGGGAAGAGTTGGCTTTAAGAATATTTCGACTAGATATAACCCGAGCTTTCTGTATTGGCAACAAAAGTGAGTAACAAGTCGATGCTAGAAATTTCCTTCTAGTGGGCAGGACCACATGCAGAAAGGAGAGACTTCGACTAGATGATGTTACTTGCCTTTCGACCAGTGTAGGGAAAACTGGGTGTTTTTGGATCATAGTCGAAAGATTATAAAAGCACTACTAAAAAATAAGACAAAAAAGGTAGAAGGAACCTGGACCTTTATTGCCTAAGGGGTTGGTCACACATAGAACTTGCGTAACTGGTCAATGTTCCAAGAATTTGAGAGAACCTGCCCATCTTCCATTGCTAGTCGTACCGACCCTGGCCGAGTGACTTCGACCACTGTGTAAGGACCTTCCCACTTGGGAGAAAGTTTATTCCGATTAGACTTGGATTGGCAGAACCTCAATACCAAGTCACCTACAGCAAGGCTGCGAGGCTGGACCTTACGATCGTAGTATCTGCGTAGGGCTTGTTGGTAGACCGCGAATCGGATTAGGGCCATGTTTCTCCTTTCTTCGAGTAGGTTAATATCATCTGCTTTTGTCCGCACGCGGGCTGCAATGTAGTTCTGGTGCTGTGCCTCCGCTGAGCCATCAAAGTATGCCTTTTCACATCGGTATCGATTCTGCTATGTTTTAGGGTTTCTCCGTAATCGCAACGTTCTCAGCACTTTTAGTTAAGTTAATTTCCGTACTCTGCTTTTCCGTACTCTACTTTCACAGAAGAAATGTGATCAAGAACCATAGTGGCCAAGAGTAGTCATGTCGTACCAAACTTCGCACATTTCAAGTCACATGAAATCATGAAACCCTAATTTCCGAAACATCTCGTCCTAATTTTTGAGACATAAACCCTGAATTTGTAGAGATAATTTCAGAGCATATAAAATTTTGTAAAATTTACAAAATCAAGTCCACTATGTAGGGAGTGTGGAAAAAAATTCATAATGTTTGGACCTCATTTGCTATATTAGAAAATTCCTACAAACATTAGACTTTAAAGAATTTTACAGAAAAAAAAAGAATGCATAAAATTTCAAAAAAATTACACAAGCATAAAAACTATGCCAGGAGGCTCCACAAAAAATTTCATAATTTTTTGAGCTCATTTGTCATATTTAAAAAATCGTCCAACAAATATTATTAATTAATTTTTTGAAAAAAAAATAATTTTTTTTTACCCCACGTGGGGCAGCACCAAGGTGCTGCCGTCCCCGACGGCAGCAACCCGTCTGGGAGGGCAGCACCAACGTGCTGCCGTCCGGGACGGCAGCAATGGGGGGCTATTTTTAGAATTTTGAAATTATCGGGGCTATTTTTGGAATTTTTGTTGCGCAATGGGGCTAAATTTGTCCAGAATTCGTTACAGCCTCATTATTCACGAATTGAATTTTGAATCATGGGTCTGCAATCTGCTTTTGAATTATAATATGCACATTTCCTTTTCTTTTTCTAAGATAACATTTGAGGTAACAACACAACACACCACACCACACATCTTAGGTCTCTTGGAGAGGTCGTTGGATAAATCCAGAATATTTATCTTAGTACTCGTACGCACCTTCCAACTTTGCGAAAACCGTAATAAAACCAGATCCCACCAGGAACCAGCCGGATTCCGATTATAGGTCATGAGTGGGATTTTCCTTTTCCTTTTTTTTTTTTTGGCGAAAACAGGAAACGTGAGTCCTGAACACAAGTGGGTACATAGCCCGGAATTCTCATTTTCAACAGCTGATTTATGCACCAAGCCTGACACTACCAAATCATATGATCTTATATCTCACATTCAGAATAAGTGCAGAAAATTTTCATTCAGACAAGAGAGAGAGAGAGAGAGAGAGACATTACTAAAAGCACCACTACCAGATTGCAATACAATTGCAGTGTCATATCAAGGTGCAGATGATTATACATACGCCGTTAAGCAACTCAAGGATGCAAATGTCATGCTCGGAAACGAGGCAAAACTAATAACTCTCGCAAGTAGTCCAGAAGTGTAACCATCAGCTTGTCATCAGATGGAACATTGCTACGTAACAGTGACACGCCTAACAGATAACAGAAGGCGTATTATACCATCCCTGCGCCTTGACTTCTGCCGCAAGAGTGACTTGCTCCTGTAGTTTTCGGAAGTCCAGTCATCCCAAAGCAGCACTGCATGATACAGGCCATTCATCAACCCTTTGCAGAGTAAGCCAAAATGTACAATACTTCAGTGTAAGGGGTTAAGTCCGATAGAAGGAAAAAAGGCCCTTCCCCTAAAACTCTTAAATCACACCATTAACACACAAAAAATGTACCCTAAAGTCAGAAAGATCACTATGGACGGACTAACAATATAAAAACATAGGAATCCGAGTGAAGACATTCGCCAAATCTGTGGTAGAGATAGGTCTCAGGGGCTAGGCTTACTGTCTGATGGTCAATGTGGCATGCATATCTATGGCGGTGGGAGGCCATAGATAATCTACCTAAATGATGAGCTATTTGAAGGTATGTGGATATGTACAATACCGATTGGATTTTAGGGTTGATTATATGCTATTTGAAGGTATGTGGATATTAGCGATAATTCAAAATAGACAAAACATAACCTTACATAAATGCAAAGAGAAAAGAAGAAAGAAGATGAGCTTATTGTAAAACACTGGAAACCGAACATTTTTTCATCTGAATTCTAGCTTACCAGCAAGGACCTGGATTTTCAAAAATAAAAAGTTAAACGGAGCCCTAGCTAATACTTCCATTGCTTTCTTGATTTATACAAGGCCTACCACAAAATCACTAGCGTAATTAACAACTTTCTTTTTAGGATTTAGGAAATGACTATACAATACATCATTTTTTTATTCCTCAATTTTACTCCATGACACTATTGTACAAAACAAACCCAATATTTGTTAGACGATATAAATGGAAATGATAAACCACATGAGAATGACGTGAGGTCTGTCCAACTCACGCAAGCAAAGGTTATTAACATATAGAACATTATCCAATATTTGGCTGAGAGAACATTAAATGTTGTATCACTGTACTTCCAGGGTCCCAATGGTTGTTTACAGGTTTACGGCTAAAAGCTAACATCTTATCTTATCTAATAAAAGAAGAAGTTTACCCCCCGTAACGGGACGATGCCCTTTCTCCTATGCGCACGGTTGGCCTCTCCCACCCCTCCCAAATTCCTCGTCGAGGCGCACCAACACGTGAAACCCAACCTAACAGGGAAAAGGTCTCCCCCGCCATACCCCTGTGACTCGTGAACGTATCCCTACTTCTTCCACAATCACCCAACCGCCATACTGCACCACTTCTTTTTCACGTGCACACACCGAAATTCATCGTTGTCCCACTCCTTCACGTCTCGCGCCGCGACTCCCCACCTACGACCGTCTGGCATTCGCCTCAGAGATCCCAACCATTGTTGTTAAGTCATGCGACTAATTGTCGACAAGTCGGCAAGTCGGCACACAGCCACCGACTAGTGTCATCGACTCGACTAACTGCGCTAGTCGCCCGACTTGCCGTGCCGACTAGTCGGCCAGTGCTAGTCGCACGCCTAATTGGCGGCCCACAGTTAGACCGAGAGAGGGGATGGGGATAAAATGAGAAAGTAAGAGGAGAACCCAAGCCCAGATCGATTCGATTCTGCTCCCCACGACACCGCCAGGGGAGGGGAACCCTAGCCCGCCGCCACCCCGTCCACGACGCCGCCCACCATCACCTCCTCCTTGGCCCTTCCCTGCCTGCCTTCCCCTATCCACGCCGCCGCAGCCGCCGCCGCCACCTCCTCGGCCCTCCCTAGCCGCCGTCGACCCCCGTCCACGCCGCCGCCTCAGACCTCCCCAGTCACCGTCGACCCGAGCCATGGTGAGCACTCCTCCTCCTCTCCTTCCTCTGCCTCTGCTTGCACTCAGAGGGTTGCAACAACGACTCGACTCGACTTTACGACTTAATAACCTTGATCCCAACCCCCTCCGGCACTCAGTTCGCGGGTTGCAACGGCGGCGTGCACGAAGATGAGGGGAGCTGACAGCGTAGGAGGGAGAGGAGACGACATCGGGGACGGGAGAAGGCACTAGGAGGGAAGGGAAGAGAGGAGGCGACGGTACCTTGGAGAAGCGACGGCGCCAAGGAAGGGAAGGGAGGGGAGGAAGAGGCAGAGACGAAGGCGTCCTTCCCTCGCCACGCTGCCGTCTCGAGTTCACCGCATCGCGTCCTCTTCATCCTAATTCTCCCGTGCGCCGCCGCCACCGCCTCCTGCTCCGCGCTGGCCGAGCAAGCATCGCCGCTTCCTCGCTTACCACCACGACGCCTCCACCGCCTCCTGCCGCGGCCTCCCACCTCACCGTGACATGCCTGGTGAGGGTTGCAGAGGCCAATGGCCGTGAGAACTGAGTTGTGGCTTGGGTTTAGGGTGGAAGGTGACCATCGACGTGCAACCCCATTCCTTGTTAGCTGGCAATGGTTGAAAATTGGCAGCACGTCGGGGTGGGAAGTCGGCATTAACTTCAACTTCCAAAGGTAAACAATCTATGAGCTCAAAATTTTATTTTCCGGGTAGTAGTAGCAAGTGATGCAATAGCGGAGCTAGTGTTTCTGTTTATATGTTTGTGAAAGAAAAATTGATATTTATTATGCGGTTTAGGATCTCATCTACTGATATGTATCATTCTCTTGAGATTATGTTGAAATGCACGGGCACTCTACTTGTGTAAATTGAAAAGGAACTTACCGTCTACAGGGGTCACCCACGGTAGGACCTAATAGAGCTTACTTGTGAAGAATACTCTTCTTGGGCATTTTAGGTTTCTTCTGGATGTGGTTCTGAAATATGGGAAAATATGAAGGAAATTAGAGCACAAGGATAGCAACACAAACTTGGATCAAAGAAGGTAACACGACAGAAACCTTTTGTCTTTCTAGAGCCTCAACATCTGTCCTCTCCTTCCAATTGCTCTTACGTAATTTAATAGGGCGGTTCCCAACATATTTTCCTGAAAGCAGTGTGTTCACAAGTAATAAAAGGGGAACAGTAAAACAAGAGCAGGTTGATGAGTGGCAGCAATTGAATCTGTAGAACTCAATAGAAATGCAAACCATTCATTTCTTTTATCGCTGCAGCAAGGTCTGTAGGGTTTGAAAAGCTCACAAATCCATAACCTTTACTTTTGCCAGTCCTCTTATCTCTAACAACCTGAAAGAAAGGGTACAAATACAAATTATGGCATATAGGCTAGAGCATCAAGAAATCTATGCCAAGTTCTGCAGATAAGAAACAACATACACCCTGCTACATATAGTTAGCATCTGGGTCAGTCACAGATTATGAAAGTTCAGACAGTACACCTGAACTAGCATTGGTAGTCTATGTGATGACCATGTTGTACCAACACTACGAAACTAAGTATTTTGGCCTTACTACGGTTTATGCAGTGTTATCAGACCTGGCCCAATCGTCAACCTGGTCGAGGTCTCGAGCCAGTGGGTTACCGGTCAGACCGCATGCTTACTACATAGGAAGAATAGAAGAAATCTATATAACACCCTAAACTTTGCTCGAAAATCCATTTAGCACACAAGAGCAATGAGCATAAGATACCTATATGATTGACACTAGTGCAAGTCGACTAGGTATGGACTGATCGTACAGTGATACGACCAGATCTAGACTAGTCGAATGGAGATACGAGCTGGTCGTAGACTGGTCGAACATGATCAAGTGCACACAAAATCTATGGGTATTCGATACCTATTTGATTGACTCTAGTGCAAATGGGAGACTGTTGGTACTATGCCCTAGAGGCAATCATAGAGATGATTGTATCACGTCTATGTTTATGTATTAAATAAGTGTTATTTTATTCCTTAAATGAATCATCAGTTATAAAGATTAATGAGCATGTGACTTGTTGGTGAAGCTCTTTTATCTTATGATGACATTGTTCTAAATGTATCTCTGGTCAAATGTCACTGGTTGGAATATTAGTGACTCTATCGACCAACACATGTATTGATTGCTGACTATGTTTCACCGGTCATGGATATAAGGATATCAAATCAATAATGTGAACTCATGTTAGAGAACATGGTGTTGGATTGGCCCACTTTGAGACACTGTTGAGATTATTATGATTTCATGTGTCATCAGCTGATCTCAAGCAATGATGATGTATAATCCTTAGACTCAAGATCAACATTGTTTCCTACATGCGTAAGAGTACACTTTGGGGTTGCCAAACGCTACTTGTAACTGGGTAGTTGTAAAGATAGCTTTCGAGTATACTATGAAACATGAAGAGGAATGTGACTGGTCGAATATGAGATTTACCCCTCCTAACATAACATGAGAGATGTCTCTGGGCCCCTCGATGTGGTTGGATAAAGAAAGTGCATGGTCATGCCACTGGTGGTCATGAAGTTATCCGACACTCGATCGAGAAAGTATTGAATAGTCCATGGATGACACAACATCTCACCTGGAGTTCAACCAGATATCGTGAGGCAAAGAGAGAATACATGAGCAGGTCTTTCAGTTCGATCAGATACGGACTAGTCGTATGGAGATACGAGCTGTTCGTAGGCTGATCGAATATGATCACTAAGTGGTCTAAATATGGTCGTAAAGAGTTACGAACCGGTCGAGACTAAATATGAGCTGGTCGTTAGTGATAAGGACTTGGTCGTAGATCATATTGCATTAAGGTTCGTCCGATATAATTTGTGTGTATTCAGGAATCGTTATGTCCTGCTAGGTACCACTAACGACTCGTGGTCGAAAAAGGTTTCCGAGTCACAACTGAACTACGCATGAACCTATTGGGTCACACACTTAATGGGTTGAAACAAACCAGTACGAATACGATTCATCAAACGTGTTCGGATAGGATCCGTCATGGACACTATATAAGAAGATGCTTGAGGCTATTGGGAAGTGGATGAGAGGAATCACGACAAGAGTTGACGTGAGTTGCTCCAAACCCTAGCCGCCATCTTCTTGAGAGAGCCTTCCCTGTGCGACTTGGTACTAGCACACCGGCGTACCTACCCTGGACGTGTGGATACCGTAGAGGCGATACTGCAGTTGCTGTTGCACTTGAGAACGATCCGCGACTTTACAAGGAAAGCGATCGGTTGCTCGAGAAGATGATCGACTAAGTGGTCTTGTGTTTGTCGCTAGTTGAATTAGCGACAGAAGTCCATTTTTATAATTTTATTAAACAAGAATTTATTTATGTAATTCTATTTTTAAAATGTATTATTTCAAAAAAAATCCATCATTTCAAGGACATGGCTTTCAAACTTGGAACTGTATTTTAATGACTTGTAATGCTATTATCGTAAGTCGCAACTTTGAGGCAATTTTACTTTGAAGTTTGAACTATATATCAAGGGGGGCATATCTAGTGCAAACCATGAGCTATGTGCAATAAAATAACAAAATTTGCTATAAAATAATATATTTTGCCTTTTGATTTTAAATTATAGTTTGCTAGGGATTTTTCTTTTTTTGTTTCCCTCGGCACAAACTGAAATTGAAATTTCAAATGGAAGTATATTAAATTAAGAACTATCTTCACCAAGGATCAAAAACCGACCGGTAACCGACCGATAACCGGAGGTAACCAGAAATACCAGGTGGGGCCCGGATGAAAAAATCGGCCAGTATTTTTCAAATTCAAATTTAAAACTACATAATGCACTTCCTATGTTGGTTTAGGCCTTTTTGTGCTAGATTACCTATTGTATGAGCTAAATATGCTTGAATTATTGCATAAGCAAGTCCCAACATTTTTTGTATGATCAAAATATATTTTTCCCGGTTTTTGTACCGGTTTTTTGAAGCAGTTTTTCCGGTTTTGGGTAGTAACCGGTCCAGTTACCGGTATTAAAACTTCGCAAATTCAATTGTCCATTTTCGAATTTCAGTTGGGTTTTTGCCCGGTTCTGAGATTTTGATCCTTGATCTTCACAACGTTTTTCAAATGTTTTATATTAATTTGGTGATCAAACCAAAATAGTTTGCATGGTTGCACATAACTCATCGTTTGCACTAGATATGCGACAATTCAAATTTTTTTAGAAAAAACTACCGTACTTAGCTCTTTACGTTCAGCTATATTGCAATGGTTTCGAACAGATCTGCCATACTATAGCTCTTTGTTTTCGATGAATTTTAACTAGAATTATATTTCAATGTTTACTAAAAATGCCATAATATTCTATATATTGTGTTAGTTTCTTTTTGAACTATGTCTCGCAGTTTTGGAGTAGACCTATTATTATCAAATGTTTGATCATTTTTGCACCAGCACAATGGTTTCAAGATTTTTTTTTGCGAGCTTCCTTATTACAACTCACACAGAACTATATTTCGAATCTGTGACAAAAAATGCCTATATTAAAACTTCTTCATAAATTGTTGGGGACATATCTGCCATACTATAGCTTATGGTTTCAAGGCAATTTTGCTTCAAACTAAATTCAATGTTTTGGCCAAGGTTCTAAAACTTGGTAACAGGTACTCGCTCGGTCACCTCACCTTGTACAGATTATACCGTAATCGGTCTTGTACTCGGCCTTCTAACTGGTTTTTCTATTTTAATAATGGATTTATATATGTATATTCATATAAAATAAAAACCAACATCTGATGCTACTCTTTTGATGTATATAGCTTTAAACCTAGAAAAAAATATGTCATCGATTCATCATGTGATTGTAAATTAGCAAGTGTAATTGTAAATCAGTGAGAACTAAGAAGGATACAGACTTGAGCAAAATTGCAAATTGGGAAGTGGAAGGTAAATTAGCAATAAATGGAGCTCATGATTCATATTATATATTGTTCCAACTTGACAGCTTCCAACTATGTCATCATATGGCAGCAGCATCACATGATGTGAAGTTCTAAATGACAAAAGGTTTTAAGGACATGAGCACTATAGCTCTAAAACTCCATGCCTTTATACATATAACATTATCACTAATTCCCTGTGCACCAAATCACAAAAAGTTGCCTTGGGCAGGACTGTGTGTGTGGCTTTGGGCCCTGGGCTGAACTGAACAGAGAAGGCTTAGCTGAACTAACCTTGTACTTACCCGGATTTCCATACTTGTAACAGGGTTGGCGACCTGTTACAAGTATTCGGCCGAGTAGTAGACCTGGTTTTAGAACCTTGGTTTTGGCAATATATCTATCACACTATAGCTCAATATTTTCAAGTAATTATGTTAGAACTTTATGGGGTTGTTTATTGCATGGATGAACAGTCTGGCCACATCTCTCCTAGCTGCTAGGGTTTCACCAGGGCGAGTGTGGAGGGGTATCTTATCAAGGCCATGTAAACATCATCTCCGAGGCACTTTTGCTTGATTCAGGATTTGTTTTCGATCTGGTCTGCTCTTGACTAGAAGTTCTGTCTTGATTCCTCATGTGACGAGAGATGATAAGGGGTGATTGCTCGTCTACTTCGTGCTTGATTTTGCATTACGTGAACCAATGTGGTCAGACATACCTGTTTCGTTCAACAAGAATTGCTTGCAGCTACTTATGAAGACCAAGGAAGAACATGCTCACATGAAGGTTGTTTCTGACACAACTAAAGTGCAATACATAATACTTCTTTTGTTCAACGAGAATTACCTGCAACCACTTCTGACTGGACCTCAAGTGGTGAGTAATCAGATGTTGCAGGTTGTTGGGGGTATCAGAAGTATTGTTCTACTTTTGCTATCTGGATTTACATTTGGCCTGTGCACCTGGCCAGATATCTAGACCGTCCAGGTCTGTTTTTAATATATCTTTACTCAGTGCAGAAGTAAAGGAGCAGTCATTTAATAAATAACCCTTGCCATCGCGAGAAAAGTTTTAAAAAAATGTTAACCATTTTTTGGACTTACCCTTGCCATGTTGAAGGAGGGAAACCGTGAAAAAGCTTTTGAGAGAACATCATCATTAACTTCGTTACCCAGATCACCACAAAACAACCGATAGTCATCTGTAAAATTGTACAAAAGGTGAGAGTGAGGCAACCATAAAAAGGAAAAAAAGGTCCAGCAGCTTTGCATTACATCAAAGAAATACCACTGCCATATAGCCAAAAAAAAAAAATGCTGACGCCTCTGAAATCACTGGCGTAAAATTTGCAGAGTATATATTGTCAAGTAGGCATGGAGGCAAGCTGAAGGCATGAAAAATCAATAACGTATTTACGGGGAGAATGCAATAGACAGTTGATCAAGATAATTCCCGAAGATGTGTTAAAGAAAAGAAAAGAAAAGAGAAGTGGTCTTGGGTTCAGAGAAAGAGTAATTGAATGTTTCATAGGCGGTGGTTGAAGTTGAATTAATCTCTAAGTCGAAGGAGAAGTAGAAAGAAGTCATAACGTACTGTCGGGCCAGTCGGTGAGGGTGGGATCCTCCCAAGATTGTCCGGCTGCGCGGCGAGGGATGGCCTTCTTCTTGGTGGCGGGGTCGGAGGAGGTGGCGGTGGCTCTGGCATTGGCGGGGTCGAGGACGTCGCTGGTGGCGAGGGCGGCCTTGACGCTCTCAAGCGCCTCGGGGGTGATGGTCTGCGCGTCCCGCTGGAAGAGCTGCTGCGCCTGCTGCAGCTGCTGGTACTGCTGGTATTGGTAGCTGCTGGGCATCGGCGCCGGCGCCGGCGCAGGCTGCTGCTGCTGCAGATGGAAAGGGAGCGGGAAGTAATTGGCCCCCGCTGGAGCCGGAGCCCCGGGAGGAGGGGGAGGATTAGGGTTCCGAGGATCCTTGGACGCCGACGACATCTCCAATCCGTGGGAGGCTAGGGTTCCTCGAACCTTCACCGACGCAAAGGAGGAGTTGGGAATGAGAATCGAAGCCTCTCGATCAGTAATGTAAATATCAGGCGAGGGGATCAAAGGCCCACGGCCGACCTAACGGAACCTGAATTGGGCCTCCTTTTTTAAACTATTTCTGGCCTGCACAAATGTAAATACGCAATGCGCCTGCGTTCACAAACAAATGTTTCTCTATCTATTCCTAACCCAGATCGAAACTCATCTCAAATTGCAAAAACAAACAAATGTACAGAGGCTCAAGGCCAACTTCCTTTATGATTCCAGACTGCAAAATCACACAAATTCATATGTACAAAAGGTGGACAGACCATCCTCAGGCAGAAACAACTTGCAGCATATTCAGGCCACCTGCAGCCTGCAAGGCGCTGCCCTATTCAAGGAGAGATTCTGAAGATGGATGGTGGGAGCAGCCGAATAGCTACGGTCCGCCCTTCCTGTGCAATAGCTGTCCGCCCTTCAGCTACGGTCGACAAATTCGAGAGGAGAGCAGCAGCTTTGTCGCCCATTCCTGTGTGCTTTGGTTCCATCAACCCCACGAGGAATTTTCCCACAACCAAGGAGGTGAATTAGATATTCCAGTGCCCCTGCCTTGGCTATCAAAAACTTGTTGTGATTGTTAATGGACAAGTTCAACAGAGCAGTGACAGTATTTTCTTGAACCACCTTCACCTGCGAATCAAGCAATGCTACCAGAAGGGGAATAGCCACACAATCAGGACACGGTTCTCCACATTGTGCCTTGCAAGAAGTCCAAGCTTGGATGCAGCAACTGTTTGAATCTCACTGATCAACTGTACCTCTGATATCACCTAATGTGATAATAGGTGTTCCGATCTTTTGATGAAACGATAACTCGATTTTGGTGGAAATAACTCTCACGATTCGGCTACCAATTGCACACAACCAATATGCCCGCAATCGCTGAACCAACTCCGTGATTATTATCAATCTTGCTAGATGCACGATCGACCTGATCACGAAGGTCTATTCCTGCTTGCAATCGAAGAACACACAAGAACAAAGTAATAAACAATCTGAAATGACAAATATGATTGAAATATTTGATAAAGTTGGAATTCCAGAGCGGTATTCAGGATTGGTCTAGTCGACACAAGCCAGTACATGAAGTTGCAATGTAGCTAATTTTTAACTAAACAAAATCCAAAGAAACTAGAGGGGTGCGACCACCTTAAATAGGGGGAGAATAGCTGCACATAGCTAGTAGATGGGGGAGGTGAAGAATCTAGACCCGCCATTATGAGTGAATGGAGTATTTTGGTGATTAATGATAAATCTATATGTGAGACTAATACTTCTATTGATATACATATTGTGTAGTCTTATTTGGACGAAAATATGAAAATCATGGAGGTATGCACTCGAGATCATATTCTTATATATTGTTGCATTCATCGGATCCAAAATATAGGTTGAACTATACTAAAAGTCTAACTTGAATATGTGCATATGTTTTTATTACACATTTGTGTATGCACACATTTAGGGGGAGTTCACTGTATATTTTGTGGTTTCATAAGTATTGATCCATATTTCTTTATCCACATATATTGAGGATCTCTACTTTGAAATATATCCTTTGAGTATATAAAACTTGTGTAGTTTATATATACTCATATCACTTTATATTCAATTATTTACAATTGTGTTTCAAATGTATAAAAATGAGGAGAAATTAAAACTTTTCTCACATCTGGATGTTTTTGATCAGTTCCATAATTCTTGTACAGGGATTGTGCAAAAATCAAACTCAAAATCCCCAATTCCCTCAGGCCCTAAACCTCCTTGGTAAAAATCTTGTGTCCAACCCCCCTAGAAATAATTTTCCCTGGATCTAGGACTGGTGTGTGACACCTCTGAATTATTTCATAATTTTTAGAAATTATTTGATAATTTTGGAGGCAAGTCAAACCTTGTACAAACCCTAACTCAAACCTTCTGAAATTTCTGGAGAAGAATGCAGTGCATGAAAATCTCTGGAAATTTTATGTAAGGTTAATCCTTAAGTCAGCAACCTCGAGTTAAAATCTCATGATTTTTGGAGCTTATTTGCTACCTCAAGCAATTCCTCAAAATCTCAGCTTTTAATTCAAACCCTAGTTGGCTTTCACTGTTCCTTGGGCGCGAGTCAGACTCGAGCTCGAGCCAAGTGACTTGGTTCAATCAACTAACTGCACCCGGCGCGGTTGCTCGGGCGCGAGCATTGTGGATCGTTGGATCGGCATCGAACGGTCCGGGATCGCGTGAACGTTCGGACCATCCGAACGCGTCGATCCATGTGTACCGTAGGATTCTAGATTGATGGCTCAGATTCGCGTGAACGTTCGGACCGTCCGAACGCCTCGCGCAGTGTGAGCCGTAGGATCCAGATCAACGACCTGGATCAAGTGAACGTTCGGACCGTTCTAATCGTCCCTTTCATTTGAACCGTTTGATTTAGATCCAACGGTGGCCGTGTCGTCTCCTTCCTCGCGTCTGAGCAAGCGTGCGGTTGAGTCAAAGCCATGGCGTGCGCAGAACTGGAGCAGCGTAGGGTCACCTCGGTGACCACCTTTAAACGGCTTCTTTTGCTAGCATTAATTGCCCGTCGTGCACCGCTCCCAAACGTCCATTGTTCAACTGCTCCCATCGCTCTCAAGTGCTCCCATGGCAGGTTTGACCCGAGAGGGTTTATGGCCGTTGCTCTCTGCCATCTCAGCTATTTAAGCTCCATTGCTTCCCCTTTGGCTTCCTTTAGCATTTCTGCAACTCTAGCTAGCACCTCAGTGTTTGTTTGAGCTGCATTCAACCGAAATCGTTTCGGCCGCCATTGCTGAGGTTCAAGCTAACGGTGAAGGCGGTACCACAGTGGCTCTCCCTCTCCATTTCTTGCTCCCTCTGCTCCCTCTTTAATCACTTGAGCTTTACCCTCGCTCAATTTTGCTTATCTTCCTCAGGGCTTGGCTGAATTGGAGATTCTCCAATTTTCGGCCGAAAGCACCGCATTCGTCACCGGAGCATCTCCAACCTCCTCCGTGCCTCTCTAGTGCTAAGGTAGCTCATAGTTGCTTGGCACTTACTTACTTGGACCGCAGCGGAGCTTCTTTGCATTTTTCGTTTTCGACCGTTTTTTGTCTCCTCTGTCAACTCTGGCTTGCCGGCGTTCTAGACCGCTGCAGCCGTAGTTTTTGGTCCCATTGTGTGCGCAAAACTTTTGCGGACCCATTTTGGACCTTAGCTCACGCCGCCGTGACCAGAGTCGCCGGCGGTGAGCCTCCTTTTGCCGTCGAGTTTGTCGGACAAACTGTGCGCGAGCATTTAGAACGTAGTTCACTATGGACCGTCGATCTTTAGATCAACGGCCCAGGATCGCGTGAACTTTCGGACCATCCGAACGCGGCGATCAATGGGTACCGTAGGATCCAAGATCAACGGTTCCGGTTCGCGTGAACGTTCGGACCGCCCGAACGCCTCGATCCATATGAACCGTTGGATCCAAATCCAACGGTGGGGTTCGTGAGCCGTGCGCGCACTGTGCTGTGTGCGTGAGCCATCGAATTTCAGATCTCCGGCCCATACTCGTCCACGTCGTTTTAATTTTGGATTTTCCCGAGGAGGATTATTTGTTAACTGAAAATGCAATTAACTTGTAAAATGCATAACTATTTTATTTTAATTCCTTTTCGGTTGATTCAAATTTTTTTAGTTATGTTTTTAACTAAACTTTAATCTAAAAATGGTTCTAACCTCATTTTAGTTCCAGAAAATTTTGTGAAGATTTTAATTGCAATGAATAGTAGCATTTGTGATTTATAAGGCTGAGCAGAATTGTTTCGCTCATATCTTTTGCATTAAAATCCAAATCAATTGGTTCTTATTGCTAAATTCGTTATAAATCATGATCTTGATGCTGTAAAATGTTCAAAGCTTTCGGAGAAAGTTTGCTGTTGAGTCTTTGTGTTTCCTTTGTTCTTATCGGTTCTTTTTCACTTTATCGTTAGGTTCCGAAGAGCACATTGATAACCTAAGTGATCCTCAACAATATATTGAACAACAGCAACCAGGCAAGCAGTTTGATCATGTTAATCCCAGTATGTTTCAAGTCTAATATATTATTTGCAACTTGTATGTATGCATTGCTATGTTGTGTTAAATTATGATTAGTGGATCCTATAGTTGCATAATCTGTTGGAATTGATTATCCTCTACTACCATGAGCCTAGGTTATTTTCTGTAATTTGAGTTCGATGGATGAGCTCTTGTCACTTAGTAGATTGCGATTTGAAATTGCTTAAAAATACTTAGTTTCGGTAGTAATGGGCGATCATCGATTTAGTCGATGATCTTGATCACACATCTAATGATTACTCCTTTATGTCCAGCACTTGTGCTTTGTTATTTTGTAAAGTCAAAATCTGAAAATGAAGAATTGATTTAGACTTGGGCAAGTGGTTGGATGGTGGGTTATTGGGTTTGTGGATGTCTTGCCTAAGTCAACAAGGACCGAACATCTTGTAACACCCTGACCCAAAATCGGCTCAATGCCCAGCCCACCGTGGGCGGACCCGCCACACATAGCACCTCACTTACACTTTCGTCCTCGCTTCGTGTAAAAGGGTTAACCCGGAGGTGCTACGTTTGGATCCAACAGGCATTATATACTACTACAACTCACTTGAGACAAGCAATGTGGGACTAATCCCACCACACAACTCCTCATGGGCCACATGGGCCACACTACAAATAGGCCGGGGTATTACATTCACCCCTCAAGGGCCGCGCCTCGGCGACATACCTGCATCTGTGACAAATGCCCGAACCACCCCTCGGTACGTCAGTGCGTCGGTCTGGCACATATGCCATGCCATGTGTCCACTCCGGGCCCACATGTGCCATCGCCATATGCCCGCCCATCCCCACACGCGCGTCTGTGAGGTTGATGCTCGATACCATCTGTAACACCGACCCAAAATCGGCTCAATGCCCGGCCAGTGGCGGACCATCACACATAGCACCTCACTTACACTTTCGTCCTCGCCGTGTAAAAGGGTTAACCGGAGGTGCTACGTTTGGATCCAACAGGCATTATATACTACTACAACTCACTTGAGACAAGCAATGTGGGACTAATCCCACCACACAACTCCTCATGGGCCACATGGGCCACACTACAAATAGGCCGGGGTATTACACATCTTGTGTCACACTCTCCAAGCAATTTTGCGTGCTAACCACACGAGAGGGATATGGGACCTCTCTTGACTGAGTACTTTGGCGTGTGTTATCTCCGAGTCGCAGGAGGGGGTTGTGTGTGTGGTGTGAAAAATGATATGTGTTATTGTGTTGGGTGTGCGGTGGTGGAGATTCCGGGTAGGTTCTCCACCTTGAGGGGCATCGTAGTTGTCCAAGGCTTTGCCCGTGTGGGGCAGTTGACCGAGGCTTTACGATGACTCTGACACAACGTATGGGTTTCTATCCATACAGGCGACTCACAGTTAATGCATAATATTGGAAATATCTCGTAGGACTTAGCCGTGCCGGCATACCTAAGGAGGTGTGCTTAATAGCTTGGTAAAAAGGTGGTCTAGCGTGTGGGTACATTGGTACACCCCTACAGGGATAAAACTATTCGAATAGCCTCGTCCTTGGTTATGGACACGCTTGGTTAGGTTTTGCAAGAGTTAGGCTACAACCTTTTTATTAAAATTTGACATGGTTGGCATGGATGGGTAAGTCATGCTATTGTTGTGGTGACTATGGGTTTAGTCACTTCCAGGATTGTTGTTGTCCTCTATCTATTGTTATTATTGTTGTCAACTGTTATTTGAACATTAAAAACAGATTTATCAACTTGCTTTTAAATGTACTACATTATTGCAAATAAAGATTGCTTTGTGCCGAAAATGAAACATACAGACTCCACTTAAATAAGCTTGCATATAGCATATGTATAGGTCTGTTATTCTACACGTAAGTCTCGCTGAGTACAATTTTTGTACTTATTTGCTTTGCTTAACTATTTGTTGCAGAGGAGGAAGGTGAGCCCCAAGGGGCTCACTTTTGTGAGATGTGTTGCGGGTTTGACGACTAGCTTGGTGGTCCGGTCGGTTGCCTTGTGGGTAAAGGCACACTGATTGGCTCTTTTGTTTATCGCCATCTTATAGCATTTCGCTTCTCCTGTTTATTTTGTATTTGTATGTACTTAGCCGGTTGGTCTCTCTTTTGTAATAACTATCCTTTATTTAGATTAACTTCTGGTTTGTTGCTGTGCTTGGTTCTATGTGAATGAATGGAATTGATGCACGAATTTTGTAAAGGGTTGTGTATACTGCATTTCTGGGAAGTATACATGTCTCGAAGACACGGGTTATTTTGTTTGTGATGCTAGGGTCAATTGGTGACTAAGTATTACAAGCCTAATAATTCGGGGTCCTCACAATGACCGGGATAGTGGTGCGGTATTACCGCAACCCGGTCGTACCTAAAACTTGTTGGTGGTATATTTTTTTACAGAACAACACCTTTTATCTCGGTTTCTCACCTGGTGAACGGTAGTATCAGAGTTCATTTGGCAGAACTACCGCATCGCGATACGACAGCATATCCTGCGCGAAACTACTGCACACCGAATTTTTGAATTTTAGTTGGCGATACGTTATCTCCAGAGAGGGTCAGTTTTGGACCTCTAAGGGAAGCGGTGTCACCGCCCTATGTGAACGGGACTACAGGAGAGCGGAACTACAGCATGATCAATGACGATAGTACCACACCTTTCTACAACAGCTTGTTAAGAAGCATTTATTGTAGATATATTTTGGTAATTAATGTTAATCATTGTGGGATTAACATTTTCCATGAGTTGGATGAATAGGTTATGTTCCAAGGTGATGAAGACTTTGGATTGCATCATGAGTTGATCGTTATCAAGTCAAGGTTCAAGAAGAGAATGCGTCATGTGTTGATGCATACCAAGATCTCAAAGAGGAGATGATCATGAGTTGATCATCAAGTTAAGAGAAGACCCATCATGTGTTGATGGAGGTCAAGTAAATGATGCATCATGGGTTGGTGCATGTCAAGACGATGACCGGACTTGAAGTGAAGATGTGCGTTATCAAGCTTCAAGAAGATGCTCAAAACAAAGATATGACTAGTTAGGGCTAAGAATGTGTTCCTAATCTTTTACCAGTTTTGGTGTTTAGTTGGAAGACCGGATTGCTAGTATAGGTTATCGTACTATTAATAGGGGTCTTGTCTAGTAGCTTGAGTCTCGTCATGTGTTTATAGCTCAATCTTGCTTGCTCTAGCTCTCCGTGGTATGATGCTATTATTTGTGAATATGTTTTGCAAATAGCTGAGACTCATGCATTTAATCTTTGTAGCATGTGACTATACTTTGCAAGTGTGTTTTACAAATGATTGAAGTCCATGTATCTACTCCTTGTGGTATGATCTAAGTTTGCAAATGTGTTTTGCAAATTGTTGAGATTCATGTATTTTCCTTTGGCATGGTCTAAGATTGCTTGTTGCTATTTCTTTGGACTTAAACCATAGTAGTGGCTCTTTGGAGTTGTATTTTTTATTTGATCAAATGTGTTTAAGATCAATCAAATAGGTGAGTTGTGTAGCCCTCTGAATAAACTTTCCATAGAGCCCAAGATCACTCAATTCCGACATTAGAGTCAAAAGTTATGATATTTTTGCCGAGTGTCGCCTGTGCTGAAATTAGACTGATGTAATACTGCCCAAGAAGAGAGGTACTACCGCAGAACGGTAGAACCACCCATTGTACCGCGGTACTACCGCACTAAAAACTTTAACGGCTAGTTTTTGAGCTGTTAAGGCACTCGTGCGACTGATGAACAGTAGAAAACGGTAGTATCAGAGTTTGTACGGTGATACTACTGCAAATCCTGATTTTTGGGGATTTCTGCTCCCAACGGCTAGTTTTTATATGTGGGCTATAAATACCCACTTTGACCGGTTGAGAGACAATCTTTGGCATCCTATTTCACTCTTCTCCTCTAAATTGTGCATGTGTTGCACCTTGTGAGCAAGGAGAGAGGTCTCTAGTTGCATGTGTTGCATCTAGAGGTGAATTTTGTATACACTTGAGCTTGTGCATCCGTTGCATGTGGTGAGAGTCAAGCAAGGGGTTTAGATTATTACTCTTGGTGTTTGCCAACACCTAGATAGCGTGGAGGCGTCGTGGACCGGTGATCTTCTCAAGAAGCTTGTGAGAAGTTCGGCGTGTTGTGAAGGTTGGAGCTCACCTATCCGGAGCGGGAAAGAGCTACCATGAGTGGAATTAAGGTATTTGGCTTAATTCGTGGAGTTGGTCCAATTAGTTTGGGCTTACCTCAACGTGGATTAGGGGAGACCGGTAAATCTCTGAACACCACGATAAAACGTCATTGTGTTCATTGTTGTTTATTTCTCTTGTGTTTTACTTTGTGCATTTTATATTTCTAGAACTAAATTGCTTATAGTATTTGTATGTTTGCTATCATTATCAATAGTATTATATTATTGGTGCACTTAGTCAAGACCAGTTGATTTAGGTTTTAATTGAGCAAAACCGAATTGATTTACAATTCCGCATAAAACTCAGTTTTAGCCAAAAGATTTTAAAACCGCCTATTCACCCCACCTCTAGTCGGCCTCCTCGATTTTACAAGAGATGGTACTACTATTCATGTGAACAATGCATCGTGAACAGTGCTCAGGCCTACGGTGGCCGGCCGGCATATGGGCCAAATTCGGTACAATTACAAGGCCCAAATTGGCCCAAATAGGTGATACAACATCTTCTTTTGGTGATTCTGTGCACATAGAAGAAATTTAGAGGTGAAGTTAGATCCGTTGGAAAGAGGACGAGATAATCTTTCCATCAAGTACTCGTGGACCTCAAACGGAGTCTTTATGAAAAGTTATGCCCGTTTGAACTCGGTGCTGTCTCCGGAGGTCGAATTGGATTCCAAAACGTATCTAACTCGAACTCTTGCTTGACTTGGACAAAAAGTGACATGGTGCTGCACAAATATATATTTTCATCATTTAGTAGCATCATATATTTCATATAATATAAAGACACTCCTAAAAACGAGCTCACTTGATAATTTAAGTGAATCATACGAGCTCTTGTAATTGGAACAACAAACATAGCAAATATGGTTGTATCCATAGGGGTCATGTCCTCATCATCCTCCCCTTCTTGAAAACAAAGCCATCCTCGGCTTTTGATAAGCTTAAAATAGACTAACAAAGAAGTCAAGGTGTATGCATGATATATATATATATATATATATATATATATATATATATGTCAGCCGTTTTAATGGTTCTTCGTTGTTGCACAATTAATGTTATAAAACAATAGCGATTATAAAAGCTCATTGTATTATTACCCCCAGAATAATCATATATGTTAATGAGCAAAATAAAATTTCTCATACAGAAATTATTGCAACTAGTTTTGCAAATGTATAAGAGAAGCATTTATGCAATTCTAATATCTGAAATTGTAAACTTGCAGTTGTAGCACATATGAGCAAATCTAAAACTTTTGGAAACAAACAAAGTGCATCCATATAATCAAATTTCAACCAAGCAAGAGCAAATTCATCTAGCAAGGGTGAAAAGATATGTAAGTTCTTCCATACTTCAATATCATTATCCACATTATCAATACTAGATTGTGCAATAAGGAACGAACACACATGCATTGGATGATCACTAAATATTATTTTTCTCTCATAATGAACAAGATTCGACACACAAGAATTGTTGTTCAAAACAGCAAGCTTCAATTCATTCATGTGATCACAAGTTACGCATATTCGATATACAAGAAATTGATTGTCTGCACTATAATCTCCAATCAAATTAAACTTATATCCTGGGGCGTAGGCACTAAACAAGAATTTTGAATATGCAATTACAAAAACTTTCTCCATAGTTTGTGACAATTTTATAGGGGGTCCAACATTATGTAACATAAAGATTCAGCAGGAGAAATTCTAGTCAAAACTTCTTTATGTCTAACCAATTTCACATGTTCATTATATGCGATTACCTCATCACATGAATCACTCAAACAGCAGGAAATTTAATTATTCTATCACATGGTGCATTCAAGTCAATGTAGTCTGAATTCTCTACTTAAGACATGTGCATATCAAAATTATTTTTCACTAATTTTTGCTCTAAAATAGCATAAATAGTGGACAATTGTAGTTCTTTACAAGCATACCCACCTTGAGTGATGATAGTATCATGATCTTTACCTTTTTGACTCTCCTCTGATGAACTAGGTGCATCCATCTTCTCATCTTCCTTCTCAACCAATGGAGTCGGTGGATCAATAAGCTCATTCTCCTCTTTGGCATGGTTCTCAACCTTCTGCAAGTTGTTAGTCACAGAAAAAGACACAAACACAGGTTTGTTCTTATGTTTCCTATCATCAAACATTCTTAATTTCTTCTCAATCCAACTTTCAACCTTACAAGCAAGTATAAACAAATAAGAGATGACCATGTTCTTTGTGAACAAGGTCCTAAATTGCTTAATTAAGTCCACTTAAGAATATATTCTCTGTAGCTTTAGCATGTTTCTCTAAGCCACAACGTAACAGATGAGTTTTCAATTCATGATAGTATTCCTTTAAAGTTCTCCTACCTTGTTTGAAATGTTGTAATCTGGCTAACAAATAATCAACATGATATTTAGCAATGAATTCATCTCTCAAAAGTTTCTTTAATGCATGCTAAGTTTGAGGTACTCTTCCATGTCTACTTAAATACTTCCACCAAGGTATTGCATCTTCAACAAAAACACTAGTGGCAACTCTAATATTTTGCCTATCAGACCAATCATAATATTTAAATTCTTTGTCTAATGCTATCTCCCAGTCAACACAGGCATCGGGATCAAATTTACCAGTAAAGGATGGCAAAGTGAGTTCAGTTTTACCAAACGTACTATCACAATCATGCACCTTTTATGGTGGAGAAACTTGGTTCAAGCTTGCATCTTTCTCGTGTACTTTCTTGCGCTCTCGTTCAATGGCTCGAAGAAGATGTGGATCTATCTCGTAATCACCCCATTGTAAGATCGAGGAGGCCGACTAGAGGGGGGTGAATAGACGGTTTTAAAAAACTTCTTTGGCTAAAACCAATTTCTAGTGCGGAAGCTAACAACAATACGATTTTGCATAATTAAAGCCTAAATCAACTAGTCTTTACTAAGTGCACCAACAATATAATACTATTGATAATGATATCAATCTTACAAAGACATGTAAGTAATTTAATATTGGGAATGTAAATTGCACAATGTGAAGCACAAGAAGAACACACCTCAAAGATACAATGATGTTTTACCGTGATGTTCGGAGATTTTCCGGTCTCCCCTAATCCACGTTGAGGTAACCCCAAACTAATTGGACCGGCTCCACGAATTAAGCCAAACACCTCCGAGGTAAGTCTAATCACTTGGACCGGCTCCAACACAAACCAACACCTCGATCCACTCGGGGTTGCTCTTCCTCCAATCCAGAGATGGCGAGCACCGAACCACTCACAACCGCTTGGGAACTTAGGGTTTGCTCTCTAAGCTCACTAAGTGCAACACATGCACATAAGAGAGGAGAGGGATTGCTCTTTGCTCAATAGAATGTATAAAGGTTCAACAACACACCCACAACCAGTCAAGGTGGGTATTTATAGCCCACACATAAAAACTAGCCATTGAGAAAAAGATGCTGAAAAAATCAGCACGGGCGGTAGTACCGCCGTTCATAGGTCGGTACTACTGCACTCCCATTGACAGCACAGTAACGGCTATAATTCGCCTCTAAAATAGCCGTTGAGAATGCGGCACGGTACTACCGATGTTGATTATGCGGTAGTTCCGCTATCCGGTCAAACATGAACATAAGGGCGGTACTACCGCTTCCCGTAGAGGTCCAAAACCGGCCCTCTCTGGAAATAACATACCGCCGTTCACTTTTCGGTCTTGCCGGGTTGCGGTAGTTCCGCTCAATGAACTCCGTACTACCGCACTTCCAAGAGAGCAAATAAACTCTAAAAATGCATCTATCTGGAAAACATGTACCGCAGGGATTGTGGTCATACCTCCTTGCGGTAGTTTCGCCGTAAGAACTCCGATCATACCACAGAGCGGTAGTACTGCCAACATAACGTTGGTACTACTGACTTTTCTGAGAAAAGCAGCAGTTGACATTTTCGCTTCAACTCAATTTGCAAAACACATTTGCTAAATTGATGAGCGACGAACACAAGAGTTAAAGGCAAGATTCTCAACAAGTTGTACAATATATTTCGAACTTTTAGAATCAACGCCAGAAGGAATAAGGTACATGGACTTAAACCATTTGCAAAAACACATTTGCAAACTAAAGTTACATGCTACAAGGATTATGATGCATGAGCTTCAACTATTTGCAAAACACATCTTTACTTCAATTCTGAGTTCTTGACTTTGATAATCATCAACACATGATGATATCTTTTACTTCAAGTTCTTGACTTGAATATGCATCAACCCATGATGCATTCTTTCACTTGACCTCCATCAACAAATGATGTGTCTTCTCTTGACTTGATATTCAGCTCATGATCATCACCTCTTCTTGAACATCATCGACACACGATGATTTCTTTTTCTTCAAGATTTTTATACACATCAACACATGATGCATCTTCTTCTTAAACCTTGACTCGATGACGATCAACTCATGATGTCATTCCAAGTCGTCATCTTCATGGAACATAACCTATTCATCCAACTGATGGAAAATGTTAGTTCCATAATAGGATTATTGTTAATTGCCACAACATACCATTAACTCATAATGGTGGGACAAGATACTTCAATCTTTCCCTATTTGGTAATTGATGATAACTACTTCAATTACAAGTAATTGAATGTAGTTAAATATGAGTATATATGAATTACACAAGTTTTATATACTCAAGGATATGTTTCAAAATAGAGATCCCTAATATGTGGATAAATAAATATGGATCAATACTAATGAAACCACAAAGCATAGAGTGAACTCCCCCTAAATGTGTGCATACACAAATGTGTAATAAGAACATATGAACATATTCAAGTTAGACTTTTGGTGGAGTTCAACCTATATTTTGGATCCAAGGAATGTAACAAGATATAGAATTATAATGTCGAATGCATACCTCTTTGAATTTCACCTTTTTATTCAACTGAGACTAAACAATAGATATAATAACAGAAATATTAGTCTCACAAATAGATTTGTCGTTAATCACCAAAATACTATATTAACTCATAATGGTGGGTCCAGATTCTTCACCCGTAAACCTGCCATAGTTAGTAGAAAATAAGGAAACAAATTATAAGTATATATTCCTATCAACTACTAGGATCTGTAGGCTCAAAGCGCTCACACTGAAGCAAATACCACATTTTTACCAATTCTTACTAAGCAAACAGGCGATGACCGACAACTAGTGTCGATGTCAAACGCTCTCCGAAGATTGATAAAGCGATTGCAAGCGATTGATACCTGTGCAATGGTAGAGGGTAGAGCTAGGATAGGCTTCAATATGGTAGCAATGATTAGCAACTATCAAATTAATAAATTGTAATACTCTGAAAATCATATTAATAGCAATAAAAATAATAAGTTAAGTAATTAAAGAAATTAGGGTTTTTGTATAATTAAATAAAAGGGATTCATGGAAAATAGTATTTTCAGAATTTTAGAGCTATATAAATAGATCTTGTTTTTTTAGAAAAAAACCCTAGCCTTATTTTTCAGTAGAGCCGCGGACCAATTCTTTTTCCTCTGCTGCTGCTGCTGCGCATTGCTCTGCTACTGCGTGTCTTTGCGGCGTTGTTTCCTGCCAGTGCAGCGCTCGGTGCCACGGCCGAATCCCTACGCGGTCTTTGTCTTCTGAAAATTTCTTTCTTGCTTGCTTTGGGAGATCTGCTTTTTCTTTGTCTGTTCTTCTGCGTGGATGCCGATTGCCTGCCTTGCTTCTTGGCGTGGAAGCCGGCGAATCTGCGGTTGCCGTACTTCTTAGGTTTTTTTGAGCCGCCGAGTCTTTGCGTAAGGCAGTGCGGTTGCTCTTTGCTTCCGTGCAGAGAGCTGCCATTGCGAGCGCCATCGGTTTTGTTTGGCCAACGTGAAGTCGCCTGCGTGTGTGTGGTCACGTCCGCGGCGCCGATGGTAACTCTTTTCTTCTAGCCGATTCGATGCTAGCAATTAGTGGTTAATGCTGAGTTAGTAGGGATTAGCTATTAGTGCTCCTGGGTTTTGGTTGTTAGCCATTGTGACTTGTAGTTATGTTTGAATGCAATTAATTAGTACTAGTAACTAATCTGGTAATGCTTCTTTACAGGGTACTGATCTTTGCTAGTGCTAGACATTATCAAGCAGTGCAAGAGTGTTTTACATGAATGCAGTCTAGGATGCTTTGTTGGATTAGTCAGGGAGATATCGATTAATAGGTTTGATTAGCCTGCCGTTCCGTCGTACTATTTATTCGGGTACCTTAACGACGAATGTTGAAAATATCATCTACTAGTTAATTGTAGATAATTTCGATATCTTTCTATAGAATTTTTATCATGTCAATCGGACTAGTAGATTTTTAGATATGATTTTCGGAAGACCGCTGTTTTTACGGTTGTCGTCTTTCGGCGCCGTTTTGGTAGATTGTAAAGTAAAAATAGTAAATAGACTAATTAGGGTTTTTGATCTACATGAAAGTTGTAGATAATTGTCCAATGGTTCTGTAGGATCTGAGAACGCGCATTTTGGTTGAGTAAAACAGAAGTTATGAAATTTGGAAGACTGCTGTTCCGAAGCGGACAGACCGACTTTCTGGGCTAAATACGGAGGGTTAGATGATTTAATTAGAAGTCTTCGTAATCTAAGAAAATGTGGATAATTTTATAAAGAACCCAGAATGGGGTGGTTTGTGGTGATCGGACTTTCGAGTCAAAAGTTACGCTCTTTTTAGTAACCGGACAGCAATGGGTAGTTTTTCGATGCAGATAACGTGGTATATTTGGGGACGTGTAGGAGCGATGTATATTGATTGTGATTCTTGTTGCTGTAGTTTGTATTGAGAATTGGTGTATTTAATGTAGGAGAGGCGTCGTGTTTGTTGCCGTCTTCTAGCCAAATCGTGCGTCGCTGCTAGTAAAGGCAAGTGCATGGTAGACAGCGATCAATGATCGATCAATTTTCTTTATCTTCTATTACCATTATTGTTGTGCTTTTATTTTATTTAATTGCAAACAATGAATTGGTAAGATTATATCTTTGTTGATAAGCATGATGGAAAGTTGGATATGATGTTTATGATGAAGTTTGCATGTTTGCATTCATAAGCATCTTGCATAAGAAGGTGATCATGATTGATCACAACTCCACGGGAGTGGAGGAGGTCCCGATCCTTTTGGAGGAGCGGGCTTGAGAGTGAATGTTGTCGCGAGCATTCACTCACGCTATCTGATATCTGTGAAAAGAAGTGCATGTGGACATATAGATTAGAGTTGCATTGATATTTGAGATTGATGAATGAGAATGTGAATGGAAGTGCATATGATGATAATGAAGTTATTGAATCTTTGTTGATTTATTATTGTTCGTTGTATATCGATGTGTTTCTTGAGTCGTGGACTCACCCTTGCTCTATTGTTGTTTTTAGGTGATCTTGAGGATCACGCCGTGGCGAGGCGAGTAGACACATGGAACACATGATCATTCGCCATGATAATCATTCATTCAATATTGGTTTACACATGGACATGTTAGTTATTGAATAAAGTTTAGGACATCATTTGGACTAGACTATTTGCTTTATTAATTTGGATTCATTGGTTGATGCTGCTTTGGATTATTTACCTGGTTTTACTCCCCTTGCTTATTGATTATCGTTTGATCCATATTTATACATGCTAGTTTGTGATCCTTGGATATGATTATTGTTGTTCTCTTGCTGAAATTTTATAGTGTGTCAATAATTATTAGTTTCGAGGGTAGTTTAGTGGCATTCCAGGCTCAGTGTTGGGCTGGGGTGTTACATAAATACAAGTTAAAAAATTATTCAAAGTACTAGTCAATGTTGCTGATCCTAGCCTAATCAAAGCTAGCTAATCAAAGCTTAGTAAGAGAAGTGTATTAACGCACACGCGAAGATTAATATGACTTGATGTAAGCAAATAAAATTCTCACACCAAGTGCTAAGAGAGACGCTAGCCAACTACTCAAACTTCTGTCTAATGTAAAAGATTGTTCACACGATGTAGAGCACAAAAAACAGCATAACGTGCAATGTAAACAACCCTATAGCATAAGCAGTAAACAACAACTAGTCTCAAGAGATGAAAAAGCAATATTGTATATAGCTTATATATGCTCTTTTGAAAGGTTTCAACGATATCTATAACTTTGCAGTTGAGACGAACCCCAAATTCCGAAGGGAAGACCAAAAGAAATGGAAAAAACTGATCCAAAAAACTTATGATGCGAATTTGGGATTGAAGATGGCCGATTTTGGGGTACCTGGAGGGTGTCAGTTTTTTTTGGATCGAGGTCATCGATAGCTTTCCAACAAGCATAATAGCGTCAAAAACGGACATCGTATGCAAAAGTTATGTCCGTTTTACTGAACATGTCTCAGAAACGGAATTCTACTCGGACTCGAAACCGACTCGGATTCAAATTTAAAACTACCATATCTTTCAAACCCGTGGGCCAAACTGTCTGATTTTTTTTTGTGAAAGTTTGTGACTATATGTAGAAGGACTCCACCAATTTTCACTAGTTTTGGCAAAAGTTTGATGCGCTTTTCTGTTTTCTTCTTTTTTCTCTACCGCGGTGTTTGTTCTATGTGGTTGGCTCTTTCGCCTTCTACTATCTGGCCGGCCCTAGGGTTTATCACAAGTCGCAAATAACAACAAATGGTGGATGCTGGACTCGAACACCAACTCTCCCAAAAGATCACAGTAATCCTCTCGGTTTCATAATGAAATCAGCTTGAACTCCAGAAATCTATTCGTATTAGATGAAGTGGTTGTAACACCCCAGTCCAACACTAAACGTGGAATGTCACTAAACTACTCTTCCGACTAATGATCATCAACACACAATAAAAAAATCATCAAGCAAAACACTAATAAAACCCATCCATGGGTCACAATAGAACATGAAAAAATTTGATCAAGCATTAACAAATAAGCAAGGGGAACTTAACCAGGTAAACAATCCAAACGCAAATAGACTAGTCCAAAACATTAACCTAATATTTATTCAATTTCTAACATGTCCTAGAGTAATCCAGCAATAATGAATAAAATGGTTCTCATGGCAAATAATCATGCGTCTGAAATGTGAAGTTATCCCATGTGCTCTATTCGCTCTCAAACATGACGCCCTCAAAGATCACATAAAAACAACAGAAAAGTAAGGATGAGTCTACGACCCAGCAAATACATCAATATACAATGAACAATGATAAATCAACCGAATTCAATAGCTTCATTTTCATCACTTGTACTTCTATTAATATCATCATGCTGCTCTCGTCTCTTTGTTTTCACATGCATCATCTTACATATATCAATAAAACTCTACTCTACATGTACACACGCACTTCTTTTCTGTATACCGGTAAACCGTGAGTGAATGCTCGCGACAACATTCACTCTCAAGCCCATTCCTCCATAAGGATCGGGGACCTCCTCCACTCCCGTGGAGTTGTGATCATTCATGATCACCAGCTCATATGCAAAGATGCTTATGTATGAAAAATGCAAACTCCATCATATTCATCATATTTAATTGTCCTCATGTCCGCCAACAAGATAAAGTCATACCATTCCATTGCTTGTAATTAAATACAAATAAAAGCACAACAATAATGTTAATAGAAGATAGAGAAAATAGTGATCAACCATTGATCGTTGTCTACCATGCATTTGCCTTTACTAGTTGTGATGCACGGTTTGGCTAGAAGATGGAAACAAGAACGACGCCTCCCCTACATTAAATAGGGGTAGAACTTTTCTTGAATTGATCAACAAAATACTCCCAAGTGACTGGCCCCTGAGTGGTGGTCCTCGAAGACAAGACGCCCTCCCACCAAATGTCAGCTTGCCCCTTCAGCTGAAAGGCTACAAAACGGACCCTCTGATGTGAGGACATCTCTAAAGCTCCAAACCGCCTCTCCATATAGCGCAACCAGTCCGCTGCATGGATCGGTGTGCCCGACTCATCAAACGGATCCAACCTCAACCCCATCCACTCTCGAAGTGTCATCCGCGCCTCAGGTACCTATGGGGGTGCGACAGGAGCAGCAATAGATGCTGTAGCAACAGGGGCTACCAGCGCTGTTGACGAAGAGCACGAATCTCTCCCACCAACTCTCTCAGCAAAGCAGGGGTCTCATCCTGGGCCCCAACTGGAGGCGGGTCAACAGCAGCCCCCTCAACTACTGACTCAACTGCCTCAGGAGGTGGCTCCACGGAACCACGCCCGCGGCTTCGACCTCCACGACCGCGGCCACCACGACCACGTCCTCTACCACTCGGCATAGCTATCAACCACAATCAACAATACACAATGAGTTCAAAGGTTAAAATAAAATCATGCATCAATAAACAATATAATGAAAGCGTAAAACGATGATCGTGCCTCTCTCTAACCTACTTTGCACTAGTGTGTCAAATTTTAGATTATTTGACCATTAGCAAATTTTAGTTGATTTACTAACTCTAAAATAAATTTTAACAATTTTAGTTTACCTAAGTTGTTAATCTATTCACCACGGATCTAAAGCCCGCTCTGATGCCAACTGTAACACCCCAGCCCAACACTGAACCTAGAATGCCACTAAACTACTCTTTCGACTAATGATCATCAACACACAATTTAAAAAAAAGCAAGCAAAAAACTAATAAAACCCATCCATGGGTCACAATAGAACATGAAAAAAATGATCAAGCATGAACAAATAAGCAAGGGAAACTTAACCAGGTAAACAATCCAAACACAAATAGACTAGTCCAAAACATAAACCTAATATTTATTCAATTTCTAACATGTCCTAGATTAATCCAGCAATAATGAATAAAATGGTTATCATGGCAAATAATCATGCATCTGAAATGTGAAGCTATCCCATGTGCTCTATTCGCTCTCAAACATGGCGCCCTCAACGATCACCTAAAAACAACAGAAAAGTAAGGATGAGTCTACGACCCAGCAAATACATCAATATACAACGAACAATGATAAATCAACCGAATTCAATAGCTTCATTATCATCACTTGTACTTCTATTAATATCATCATGTTGCTCTCGTCTCTTTGTTTTCACATGCATCATCTTACATATATCAATAAAACTCTATTCTACATGTCCACATGCACTTCTTTCGTGTATATCGGAATTCCGTGAGTGAATGCTCGCGACAACATTCACTCTCAAGCCCGTTCCTCCACAAGTATCGGGGACCTTCTCCACTCATGTGGAGTTGTGATCATTCATGATCACCTGCTCATATGCAAAGATGCTTATGTATGAAAAATGCAAACTCCATCATATTCAATTGTCCTCATGTCCGCCAACAAGATAAAGTCATATCATTCCATTGCTTGCAATTAAATACAAATAAAAGCACAACAATAATGGTAATGGAAGATAGAGAAAACAGTGATAAACCATTGATCGTTGTCTACCATGTACTTGCCTTTACTAGTTGTGATGCACGGTTTGGCTAGAAGATGGAAACAAGTACGACGCCTCCCCTACATTAAATACTCAAATTTTAATACAAGCTACAGCATCATAAGAACAACAATCAATTGACATTGCTCCTACACGTCTCCCAAATCCGCAACGCTTCTCCGGTACCAAACAGTCACCCCTTGCTGTCCTGGTACTAAAAGCAACGTAACTTTTGACTCACAAGTCCGATCATGGCAAACCACCCAGTTCTAGATTCTTCACAAAATTCCTCACATTTTCTTAGATTACCATGACTTTTAATTAAATCATCTAACCCCCTGTTTTTATCCCAGAAGACCGATATGTTGTCTTTGGGACAACGAGTCTTACTAAAATCATAACTCGAAAATTACTCGTCCGCTCGACATGATTAAATATTCTGCAGAAAGATGTTGAAATTATCTACAATTAACTAGTGGATGATATTCCCAAAATTCGCCATTAAGGTACCCGAATAAATCATACTGCAGAACAACAGACCAAAACTAATCTACTATTTGATATCTTCCCGACTAAAGACATGCTAATAATTTCCCTTACTGTTCCAACAAAACATGCTTGCCCCTCTCTCTCCTTTAATACCCTAGATAAACACGTAAAAATGAAGCATGCAGCACCAACTAGCTACTATCTCAATGTTACTATTTAAACATGCATGCTTGCATACGTAATACCTTGAATGATTAGATGACCACCTAGGCTAGCAACGTGTGCACACTAATTAACTACTAATGCCAACACATGCATGCCCGAAAAGGAGGCAGTACCATCTTGCCAACGACAACATCAAAGAATTATGTAGCAAACCTCCCAATTCTCCACGTGACGGCCAAACCTCCAACCGAAGACTCCCAAACGATCAGGTGGCGTCGCTGGCCAAAGACTGAAACAGTGGGCGGGTGGCTTCATGCGACGACAGATGGTTTCACGCGGCCGGGCGCTTGGGTTGGCCGGCTCCCACTCGCACACACAAGCGCTACACGCGGTAGGTAGGCGACGGCGAGGACTCGGGCTCGGCAGAGCGCGTGGCGGTCAGGTGGCGCTGCGCTGCTGGCATGGCTGGCGGTGCACGGGAGACGGGGAAAACAAAACGGTGGCTAGGTGGAATAAAATAAAAGACTTCTAGGGTTTCTAGAATCCACTCTGCCCATAATCCTTTTATACCGGTACGAACCAACTCCTCCCTAAAAACTCTAAAATATTTCGTATTTATGTATCCCCTTTCCTCTAATTATGCACAGGCCCCCAAGGGTTAATTTCAGAATATTACAGTGGTTACATCACAATTTTTTTGGTGCATATTATAGGAGTTCTAACCCATAATTTTTTTTGGTTTAGATGCAAAAACTAAGAACCCTAAAAGAAGGATCAAGCGATGCGAAGGAAAACACGAGATGCAAACTAGACAACGACCAACTAGACAATAACAAGAACTAAAGATCAGCAACTAGACACGACGATGCAACCAATGATTCAACAATGCAAAAACTGAAAAGACAATTGTAGGGCACAGATTGGTTTTGACAATGTGAACTAACCCTATCTTTTTTATTTTTGTGGACTGTATGTTAAGGAAAAAATCTAACCGATCAACTGTAGCTCTGATACCACCTGATGCGACAATGGGTGTCATGCTCTTTTGATGAGAACGGTAACTCGATTTTGGTAGAGATAACTCTTACGATTTGGCTACCAATCGCACACAACAAATATGCCCACACTTGCTGAACCAACTTCGTGATTGTTATCAACATTGCTAGAAGCACGTTCGACCTGACCACGAAAGTCTATTCCTGCATGCAATCGAAGAACACGCAAGAACAAGATAATAAGCAATCTAAAATTGCAAATATTATTAAAATATTTGATAAAGTTGAAATTCCAAAGCGGTATTCAGGGTTGGTCTAGTCAACCCAAGACAATACATGAAGTTGAAATGTAGCTAACATTAAACTAAACGGAATCCAGTGAAACTAGAGGGATACGACCACCTTAAATAGGGGGAGAACAGCCGCACATATCTAGTAGATAGGGGAGGTAGTACTACTGTTCACGTGAATTTTGGGTTATAACCGTCTCCTTCCGCAAATGAGCCCTGCGATGGGATGTTCGAACTCGCAGAAAAAGCATGTTCGACCCATCCTCTGTGGAGCTAACCGGAGAGACAGTACCAGCAGGTGCTGATGAAGCTCTGAAGTGATGGCTTCCAAGACTTGTTGTGCCAGGTCGGACTGCCTTAGGCGGACTTGAGCATTTAGAGGAGGAGGCCTCACTATGTCCTGGGTCTGCCTAGGAGTAGTTTTGATTGTAGTCGGATTGTCCATTGTCCTTTGAGTAAGTTGGTTCCTCATTTGGACGTAACGTTGTGGGGGATAAGGATCCCTCCTTAACTCCATTGCTGGTAAGGTCTCTTGGTGAATGATCTCCGGAGGAGACATCACCATCAGATAATACAATACTCGGCTCGTAGTCGAAGTCGGCATCCATGTCGATATCTGCGTAATCAGCCAAGTCGAACAAGTTTTCCTTGTTCCACTCTCCTGCCATGGAAGAATTAGAGTTGGTAGAAAATGAAAAAACACGATGACCAAAATATTCCCACGGTCGGCGCCAGCTGTCATTGTTTTAGAACCGAACTTACGTAATGATTGTTTGATTCTGAGGGTCTCCAAGACTCAAATCACACAGAGAGAATAACACAATAATTTTTATATAGGTTCGGCCTTCTCCGGAGAGAGTAACAACCCTACTCCTATGTGACTATATTGAGTATGATGGTTATAGATCAAGAGAAAGACTGAAATACAATATCTTGTGATCCTGATTGTGTCTTTCTTTCTTCCTCTCCCCCGTCGTCTGGTGATGCCTCCTTTAATAGCGTGCTCGAAGTGAGCAACAATTTCTCTAGCCCAAAAGGCGTATCAATGCTTCAGATGATGGCACAGTTACTGGAGATTACTATTGGAGAAGTAACATTCCCACGTCGTCAGACAGTTATCACCAGGACAAAGATATTAATCGTGCAGTTATTTCGAAGAATAATAGTGTATACTGACTATTTAGATGCTCTAATCAATTGTGCCTACTTGTCTGTAAGCTCGATCGATTATAGGGTGATCATAATTGACCTGGTCGTAGAAGGACTTACGACTATGGGGTGATCATAGAGGAACTTACGATCATGTGCTAGTCGTAGAAGAACTTACGACTATGGGGTGGTCGTAGATGACCTGGCCGTAGAAGGACTTACGACCATGAGGTGATCGTAGAAGAACTTACGATCATGAGGTAGTCGTAGAAGATCTTACGACTCCAGCTTCTCCCTTATGAACATTAAGGGGTATACTCAAGAACCATATAAAAGCGTCATTATCCATAATAAGGATTACATATAAAGAATTAAATGAAGATTTCTAGATCCTCGTCAGGTAACATCATATAGTTCATATAATATATAAGACATTCCTAAAAATGAGCTCACCTGGTAATTTACGTGAAGCATACAAACTCTTGTAATTGGAACAACGAACATAGAAAATATGGTTGTATCCATAGGGACCACGTCCTTGTCATTCTTTGCATGGCACCATGTCTCAATCAATGCCTTGACTGTGTAATTTGGGATCAGGTCAATGTGGACAAGATTCTGACGGGTCCTAGGGCATATTCTTAAGCCATTGGTGAGCCACTTCTGTATGAAAGATCGCTCATATGTCTGCCCTGATGCAACGATTACTGGATCCTGCATGAATTGCAGGGAGAGAGCACATAGTTATACCGATGCCCTGCTATGGGGGAGAAAAGTGTGTCACCGATGGGTAAACACTTCGCTATATCGGTATCAACTGAAAGAGGTGCATAATAGCATTTGCATACATGAGAATATATTGTTGAGAATGAGAAAGAGATTGATGAGACTTATGATAATGCATCAATTGTTAATGAGCTTGTGTATTTACTATTTGTAACTTGTGTTTGCTGAGTCGTGAACTTATCATTGTTTATTTGTTGTTTTAGGTGATCGTTGACATCATCTTGCATGGTAAGGGCTATCACACATGGAATAATCGCACCACCTTCACTCAAATGAATAAATTGGCCTTGTCAACGTTTGTTTTGGTGTGATGAATAATTCCTTCTAGGAATTGATAATTATTGGTCAGGTTTAGGAGTTTGGTTATATCATGATTGCTCATTCATTGGATTGTTTATTCTCTATTTGATTCCTTATTCCGTATTACCATCTAGTGTGTTGATCTTAAGCAATTTGGATGCGTTTATTATTTCATATTATGTCCTGTTGGCGGGTTTTATTTCGTTATGCGCTTGCTGGAATTTAATGTAATATGTGGTTTAATTTAGTACTTGAGATAATTTAGTGGTATTCTAGGCTTTGTGTTGGGCCGAGGTGTTACAGTTGGTATCAGAGTGAGTTTTAGGTCTGTGGTGAATAGATTAACAATTTAGGTAAACTTAATTTGCTAAAATTTATTTTAGAACTAAATTTTTTTAGCGGTTAATTAACTTAAAATTTGACACACTATGAACAATAGAATGGGGATGGGTCAAGCATTGCAATTGTGTTTCCATTATGTTGCATTGATGATTGCTAATACGAATTGATTATGAATGCTTATGATTCGATTATATGATTGATATGTCTGATGATAGTCGATGCCGAGAGGTAGAGATCGTGGTTGTGGCCATGTGCATGACCAAGTTGTACTACCGTTCGTGGTATGAGGACAGTGAAGATTTTTCTCGGGTAACCAACTTAGTTACAGAGGTTAGGGATGAGTTTTCTTGGAAGTATTGTTGTTTTCTTTGAGTTTGCATTTGGTTATTCTTGTTACAGTTGCGGTTGATAAATTTATTTGGCTAGTGGTTATAATGCAATTGATGGGTGTCCATTGGTTTTATTTGTTCCTTAAAGCAATTATTATTTTCCCGATTGTTGAGTTCTTTTTTGCTGCTGCTTGTGAACATTGTTAATTGGCAAGATTGATCTTTTCTTTTCATAGGGTTATGTCTTTCTTTTTGGAAAACATAACTGATTTGTTCGCTTGGTATTTTGGATAATGGAAGTTTTTATTTGCAAGTTCTTTATCATGTGGAAGCGTTGATTCTACTTATTTCTTTTGGAGTAGTTTGGGGGTTGAAATTTAATGTCTCTCTTTTATGAAAGTGAGTGTCAAAACCCTTTTGTGGTGTTTTGTTATGTTTAAGTGTGATGTTGTAATCATATAAATTAATTGATAGGATTTGAATTGTCAAGTTGGGACATTAGTTTGGTGCATAATTAATTTTAACCAATATATTTGGAAGTGCAGTTGATTAATTTGATGTTATCTTGTAGTAGTTACTTGATGAATTGTGATCAAGAATATATCCATACCTGTTTGGAACCTATGAATTGTTAAGAATATATCCATTAAGCTGTGTAAATTGCTAAATTTGTTAGATAAATTAGATTATTTGGTCTCATTGGGCTAATGTAACCGTTTGAGATGGTTAAGTTAATGAAATGTTAGAGCATTTCCTTGGTAGAAATTAATCTTGAATTTATCTCATAGATGGATATTTGATGATCATATATAAATGTTAGATTTACCTAATTCTTGTCATGCTAAAAATTATTGAAACATGTATAAAAGACTAGATGAACGTAGATGTATCACTTTGTGAAATCATGTTTTATAGAAGTTTATATTATTAAATCTTTAATAATATTTTGCCCTAGTTTTCTAAACATAAGGTGGAATGTTGAATCTGGGTTTATATATGCTCGTGTGAATGCAAATGGAGATATGACCATAAATGTTTTCATGATTAATATGATCGCCAATTGTTAATGATAATCTCTAGAGTACAATTAGTGTGCTTTAAAATTGGTGTTGAGCATCACTAAGAATTGAATGGATGAAACTTAATAAGTGGTCTTTATTAGTGTGCCTTGCGAAATTGTCATATGATAGTATGTCCTTGTTAAAAAAAGGAGTTTTGCTTCAATGTTGTGGTTTATGCACTAGATTTCCTCCAGGGCAAGTTGATTGTTGCATTCATGTTGAGATAACAAAAAAAATATCATGAAGCAATTTATTGTGCCTCTAGAAATTTTATGATGGATAGTAGGCTATGATGAAACTTGCTAAGAGTGTATTATTTCGTTGTTAGTAAGGTTGTCAGTAAGGTGTTGTGAGGATAATGCTGAATATTTCATAAGTAAAAGAATTTGATCGCTTTTGTGATATTGATTAAATGAAAGTGTTTCGAGTTTTGCGTCAGTGACCTTTTGGACCTCATAATTTATGTGGTGGCTGAAATTGTTTTGAGCAAAGTGACGTGTTTAAATATTTTATTGGTTCTTAATTGATTCATGTGTTTTGGTCTTAAAATATCTTATTGTTGAAGTTGACAAGGTGGTGGTGTAATAAAAAAATATTTTCTTTGTTAAAGGAAAGAGTGTAGTAGAAATATTTGAGGTTGGGGTCCTGTTTTGTAGCTTGCAACTTATTGAAGTGTGTTTAACCTTTCTGTTTTTACCGTATAAGAGTTTCTCGAGTTTCAATAGCAATTCTTTATTATTTTGGTTGAAGTTTGATAATATCTTCTTGTGGGACATGTGCCCTCAGTGGTGGTCTCGTCTTTTGCCTTTCTAGGATCATTGCTATCTGACTAAATCGCTTGGTCTGGTGTTTGCTGCGAGTGGTAAACGTTCTTCTGTGCATCTTTATTTGAGAAAGGAATAATCGGTTTGTTTTAAAAAAACTTCTAGAGTGTATAGTGACAACCGGGTAGTACTGGTCAAGTAGGTGATTTTGTAAAACTTTGGGTACCAACTTATTGGAGGATGAATTGACTCTGTGATACAATTTTGGAGGGAATTTGACTTAAAAGGAATGGTTGTTATTGGAGCAAACTGATTAAATTGTTACAACTAGTAGAATCTATAGTGAATCGTGAACCAAGAACCTTTGTTCATATTGGTGGAATATTGGAATTATATAAAAAAGGAATCTTGTTCAAATAGTTAGGGTATTCCGATTGTGTAATTTACAAGGTTGTGTAGGTGAAATTGAATGGTGTGGGTTAATGAGGATCCAAGATTGATGAAGTTAATCATTTTTGGGCAGTTAATTGATTAGTGAGGAATGTTGATATTAATGATTGAGGATATTGTTTGGGTTGTGGGAATTTTAGCCATCGAATATGAGGATTTCCTATCAATTATACTAGAAGTTTATTGTAAGAGTCTTACAGGATGAATCTGGGCTTTGTATTTTTATGCTAGCATCTTGGTTTCCCATAATTAGGTGTAAAAAGTGGAACAAGTTGGTTTCCGAGAGTTGTGGTGATCTCTAATAGGATTCTTTTGGTTGTGGTAAATGTGTGTACTGGAGATTTTTCGGTGTTTAACCTTAGAGAATTGAGATAGTGGAGATTCTAGATTCTATGTGAATTCTATATTGAGGTGCATTCAGAATTATTTATCAAAGTAATTTATTTGGTAGAGAAGTTGGTTAGAGTATGTTATTGTGGATTGGTAGAGTCTCTCTATATAGGTGTGGATGTTGTGTTCGGTTTGAGCACAGCTTTGAGGTTGCCAATTCAAGATAAATGAGTTAGTGTGTTATGCGGTGATTTTGGAATCCCAAGATTTAAAAGAAAGTTTATTCCTAAAATGAAGATTGATGAAAAAGAGTGGTATCTCGAGTAGTGAAATACTATCTTGGATCTTGTTTGAGTTTGTGTTTATGGGATGCCAGTTGCAACTTGAGTTGCTTTATGTTGATGCGTGGTCTTTTCCAGTTAAGAAAAAAAGGAATGAGTGTTTTGGGTATTTGAGTGATTTTCACGTGGCTTATATGGTGTTTATTTACAAACTACTTACTTAGAAAGTGGAAAAGTTTTCATGATAAATCTTTGATTTTGGATTTGACTCTTTTGGAGGGGAGTTGGTAATGTGTGGTTGCGATGAGAATCCTTCGTTTTTTAATTGGGTCCTTTTTGTAAGAGGGTTGGTTTAACATGAGTTTTTTTTGTGTGTCCCTTATTAAAGGAGATGCCCCTTGCGAAGGTGAAGTGACTGATTAAGAGAGGGAACCAGAGTTCCGTGTGATTTTTGCGGGTTGTGTGTTTTGGTATAAAAGATAAGTTTAGCCTAAGGTATGCTGGATTATTCCTGATAGTTGCGGGGATTTGGAAGATGGCGTATCGCTAGGACCATCTCGAGATCATACACGGGCACACGACATCTTGTATGACCTGGTGTTGACAGAGTACTTGAGAGATCTGAAGCATGAGTTTTCATTAGAGCCATTGGGCAACGAATAAGACCATACCCTCTAGTTTCGTCCGGTACATGTACATGGAGAGGTCATGGAGAGTGTTGAGGCATAAGGCGTTGAAGTATGTCAAATTGTTGTGGTCGCGTCAAACCGAGCGGAAGCGACTTGGGAGTTGGAGTCCCACATGTGCGAGCAATATCTAAAGGTGTTCACGTCGGGTACGTGTTGAGTGTTGTTTAATTTCAGTTGTGGGTGTTCTTTCGAGTAGAACAACGAGTAAAATTTGTAGTCGAATTCTGTTTAAGAGGAGTAGAATGTAATATCCCAAGTTGCATTAGGACTAAAAGAATTAGAGAGAGACAAAGAGAGAATTAAATATTTTAAAAGGAGGGAAATCAAAAAATTTAGATAACCTAGGCCGTGGGCCTTTAGCCCACGGTGTTGCGGCCCAATGGGGGCTAGCCAGCCGACCTTAAGGGGCGAAGGTGGGGGCGGCAGCACCCCAAACCCTAGCCGCCAACCCTTGCGCCCACCTCCTCCCGCACTTCTTCCCCTCGCCACCTTTCCCTTGCCGCCGTGACGTGCGCCTCCACCCTTCGCGGCGCCCTCACGCCACCTTCATTGGTGGGTGGTGATGCCAGGAGAACAAGAAGAAAAGGCAAGAAGAAGAAGAAGAAGAAGGGAAGGAAGGAAAAGATGAGAAAAATTGTGGGGTTTCCGTGATCTGTTGCGTTCGTCAAGGGTAAACCCTGTTAATCCCTAGAATTGCCATGAATTAGTCGTTGTTAAGTTCGTAGATCATTTTTTTAGGGGAAGGTTAGGTTTCAACATGCCCTAGTTTGTCGAGGTTTGACGTAGAATCTTGAGGGACGATTCGTGGTATTTAGGCTCAGATTCAGAGATTGGTCGAATTAAAGAAAAATTATATAATCTCATTAGCTTATTAGGAAGTTCTAGATCGTTAGAATAGGATTAGAGATCGAAAAGTTACAGCCTCGGAAAGGTCATTGTCCAGAATTTGGACGTAGCTAGTAGATGTTGTAAAGATGGGTTGGTTTCATCTAGTAGATGACAAAATTAAAATGTAGTGATAACTTAAATAAGTCAGAAAATTTTGTGTATTTTTCAGAACTGTTATCATTCATATATTTTCAATTTTTAGAATTAAAGATATAAAATTATGAAGTGGGCTGTCCTAGCAGATTCGGGGAATGAAATGCGGCAGCGAACGGTAGAATCAGAAGTTCGTCATAACTAGGAAGTTGTAGTCTTTTTCATTAGGATTTCAGAAAGTAGTGGATCTTGAGATCTTGAGTTTAGATGTATAAGTTAGATCCGTTTTACTTCTGTTACAGCGGATAGTGTGTCCGGTAATTTTGGGTAAATTGGGTCGGTTTCACGTAGAGATGCGATAACGATAAGTGTAAAGTGTGAATGCTGTGATGTTGTTATTTTGAGTTCTATTTTGCAATGTTTGTTTAGGGAGTGTGGCCTCTAACATTTGCATACATGAGAATTATACCGGCATACATGTATCAGCTGAAGGAGGTGCATCATAGCATTTGCATACATGGGAATCATATTGTTGAGAAAGAGAAAGAGAAAGAGAAAGAGATTGATGAGGCTTTTGATAATGCATCGATTGTTAATGAGCTTGTGTATTTGCCATTGTAACTAGTGTTTGATGAGTCGTGAACTCACCTTTATTTATTTGTTATTTTAGGTGATCGTTGTACTTTGGGTTCGGGTACAAAATACCAACCTATAGGCTCAAGTGTCGGATTCAATTATTTGGAGATAGACTACCAGCGGGGTTATATGGCCAGGTCGGCGTACGAGGCACAATTCCATGGATCTTGCTTACCCTGAGCATAATTTTGAAGTCTTCTCTATCAATATGATATATTTTTGATGTTGGAGAGCAAGCTTGAGGCTTTTCTATTGCCAGTAGAGTCCATGTCTACACATAGTTGCTTGAAATATGAAAATGTGGATGTTCAAGGAGGTATCAAAATTGTAACAAATAGATAGAATGCTCGTGGACATATCAAAATTGTAACGGGAAAAAAATATTTGAATGCATTTTCCTTATTTGAAGGTCGCAAAAAAATTTAAACAGTTATATCAGGCTCCGTATGATCTATATATTTAAGTTTTGTTTTTCTTTTGCCACAAGCAGTATCTATTTTCTAATATTCTTCGAGGTTGTCCTGAGTATTTAAAAATTTCCCCAGCATAAAGTGGTAATTTCTTAAGAAAAATGAAAGAAAAATTTTGTGCATGCGCGTGTTTGTGTTTGTGTATACGACTAGTGGGGGGGGGAAAAGAAAAGAAAATTGAACTCATAATGCCATGTAATCTCCATCCATTGAGAAATTAGGAAAATAAATAATTTAGAGTAAATACAGGAGAAAATTGCCATTTTGCCACACATTATATGTGGTTTCTACAAAATACCATTAAGTTCCTTTAATATATATTTTGCCCTATCTTTCGTGTGCCCTTGTTTTTTTTTGCTATTTTGGACAATTTTGCTCGTCTTCTCCATCACCTTCTCCTTTCTTCTTCTTCTTCTTCTTCTTCCTGCACCAGATCTCCTCTCGACTCCATTCTTTCCTTCTAGCCGAGCCGGATCTGGCCACCGCTACTGGGTCGGGCTGTTGGGCCCAAACTCCAACGCCAAGACCACCCTGTGAGCCGGCCTTGCCGCGCGCTTCGCCTTTCTCTCTGATCTACAGCCATGGCCGCGCGGTGCCCTGGATCGCCTGCCCCCAAATGCCTCCCCCATCTGTGCATCTCCTCTTGGATGTCCTCTTCTCGGCCTCACCGCCTACGCGCGCACACTCCGATTCGACCTCGAGTCTGGCCACACCAAGTGCATCTCTGGCGAGATCAAGGTTGGCTCCATGGCCATAGACAAGCACCACATCGTTGGCCTCCGACCCCAAACTCTCCCGACTCCTAGCTACCCAACTCCCACCGCATCTCCCTTAGGGTAAGCAAGCATCATCAAGCGACCACGATTGGATTGGGGGAAGTCGTGGCAACACGGTGATTCACTGATTTGGGCGCTTGGATCGACGCTGGTGGTGGCACAGTCTCGCCTTGGCCGCCCGGCCTTGGCCACCTCATGTCGACGTTGCCACCTCGTCGGGTCCCATGTCGCCATGGCAGCAGCCTTGCTGCCCGAGCCATGGGGAGAGCGAGGAAGGCAGAGGCGGCGGTTGGTGCCCCCAGTGTTGGCTTGAGCTCCTACCATGGTTGCTGGGAAGGTGAGGGACGGAGCAAGGAAGAAGGGGTGGGGGACAGGGACAAGATTGACATTTTTTTCTCCAGAAGAACAAATGATCAAGTGGCTCTTTTATTATTACTGGGACAAGCGGGGACGCAAAGCATGGCTTGTATGTGCCCCTGGGGCCGAACATGCCTCCCCCCGTGCCCCTGGATAGGGCAAAATCCGGCCCCAAGAGACACAATCAAGATAGTGTTGTGCCCCTGGGGCACGACATAGGATTAGCCAGTCGAATTGGTTAAAAATTTGTTTAAAAAATTATTATTGATACTGTTTAAATACTATTTTAACGCTATTTGAAATAATACCTTAATACTATTTGAAATAATATGTACAACACTATTTAACACTAAAAAAAATCAGCAGAGAGCATTTTTTTTCATTGATTTTTTTTATCTCGCACTCGCAGCTTCAATTGTATTATCATATTTACCGAAAAAAAATTCACATATTTTTTCACATGAAATCATGGCGCAGTAAGCACAATCCCCTAGAGGCATCAACGATTCGTCGGACAAGGCAGCGATGACGAGCAGTAGTACACCGTCATCAGCCGTGGTGGCGAGTAGTACACCGCCACCAACCGCGGCGGGGGTGCATGCACACCCATGCTTGATACTATTTAACAATATGGACGGTGGTAGCCTGGTGCCCTTGCTGCTAGGGTTAGGTTGCCACCTACTTGCTCGTGTCACTTGTTTGTACCATTGCAAGTGTGCAACACAGGGTTCACCTCCAAGTGCTGCATGTGATAGCAGTTCGTGAGAGATGTGTTCATGCTGCCACACCAAGCATGAGTGCACATGGATCTCCCATCGTCGTCGTTCGCAATATACTACTACTCGTCGCCATGGTCAATGACGGTTTACTATTGCTCGCCGTCATCTCGTTCGGCGAATCGTTGCTGCCTCAAGGAAATTGTGCCTACTGTGCTGTGATTTCATGTGAAAAAATAGTAGATTTTTTTGTACATGTGATAATACATTTAAAACTACAAGCGCAAAGCAAAAAAACAAGGGAAAAATCAAAGAGGGAAAAAAGCCCTCAAATTATTATTATTAAGTGTTAAATAGTGTTATACATAGTATTTTAAATATCATTTCAAATAGTGTCCACAATTAGAGATAGATAGATAGATACTCATTTTACCAAGCTTTTTTTTCTTTCCAAATTGACATAATTTAATTTAATATTAATTTATTTATAGTTTAAAAGCATTTTTAAAACTAAACTAACATTTTGCAACAAAAATAAAATCTAATTTCATTCAAAATTGACTCATTTTAATATTTAACTAATTAACGAGTGTAATTAAAGCAATTTTTAAATGAACCAACGTGCCACACTAACGAGTTTTTTCCCACCATCCGCAATCATTTTTAATCAATTTTTCAACCAATACTGCTGGCTAATCCATGACTCTAGGGCAGATACCCCACAGTGGAAACATGTCCAACCCTCAGTTGCACAGTGAAGGCAAGTCCAGCCTCAAGGGTACGGAAGTCACGTGTCACATCCCCACTGTCATTTTTACAATAAATTCGGAGACGGGCTATTTTGCTAAATCACACGCCATCAGTGCCAAATGCGCACGAACATGTAATTCTTGCCAAAAAAAACACACACACAACAGTTGTACATCATACAAGCGCACGAACACACGTTGTAGCGGATACAAGTCTTGTACCGATAGCAGTTCGGTTTCTACATTAACTACATGCGACTAATCAATCACAACCAGAAGTTAAAAAAGATTGGACAGGTTGAGGGCCGCTGTTAAAGCAGATAAAGTAGGAAGACTCCTAGCAAAGTGGATTCATGCTTCTCTATACTTCGTCAGGTCGAATGTGAGGGTTCTCGAGCAACTGCATATTACATTTGGGGGGTAAGGGTCAATGTGCATGGAGAAAATGACAAAGGTAATAAAAGTGCACTTTACCTTCGTTCTGAGTCCCTATAAACACCAACCAGTGCTTCAGCTTTGTCATAGAAACTGTCCTTCAGCGATATGACAATACTCTGAAACCCACATCCTCCATCACCATCTTGTTCTTCGCCAGCACGCTCACATGACTTCGATCTGATAAACCCAGCAACCTTGGCAACATTCAAATTATCCAGAGCTGCATCAACTTCATCCAATATAAAGAATGGTGATGGCCTGAAACTGAGCAATCGCCACACAACTTTAAGAATTTGGTTGGGACAAAATTTAAAGTAATTAAGTAAACAAAAACTGCTGTCTGATAGATGTCCAGGTAAAGATATATGACCCGTATATGGCACGTCACACAAAATGGCAGTTTTCGCATAGCGCGCTTTAACCTTACCAAACTGAAGTGGAAGGCCAATAAAATACTGATTCCATATACTCCCTATGCTATGCTGATAATGTAGCATCCGCCCATTCGTCATCGACTCATGGCAGACCCAAGAAGTTCATAAAGCATGGGGCATGAAAAACACTAAAGATACCAATATTAGAACCAAAATTGGCACCTGATGAAAACATGTGACCACTTAAGTGCAATACGTAATGCCTGCAAATGATTTTGCATCATTTCGCTGTTAAAAGTATTACTAATGGAGGAACCTGACAGCACGGTTATTTGGATGGCAGGGCGACGCCATGGACACTTGAGGCTTGAGGCGACACCATACCAGCAGGAAGAAAGGGCTGAAAACCTTACAGACAGAGGAAAGAAAGGAAAAGAAAAAAGAAAACGAGAAGAAAGGTAAAAGAGAAAGTAGCATGGCCCAGCCCATCATGCCAGTCCAGCTCACCCCCAACTGCCCAACACCGTGCCCGGTCTTCTTTCAATCTAACCCTAGCCACCTCTCCTCTCCCCATCTCCCACGTCTCTCTCCCCATCCGGCGGAGCTCAGCACCAGCGATCCAAAGGGGTGGCGGTGAGCAGTACGGATGGTGGCAATCTGCAGCCAGATCCGGCGGCGATGAGCCAAGATTCAGCGGCAGTGGCGTGGGTTCCGTGTAAGCCGACGGCGGCGACGAATAGGCAAGGTGATAGCCCTCAAACGCCTTGACGCCTAATCGATGCCTTAATAACCATGCCTGACAGTTTTTTCTAAGCCCTAAACACTAAGTAAATATATCAATATTAGAACCAAAATTGGCACCGGATGAAAACCTGTGACCACTTAGGTGCAATATGTAATGTCTGCAAATGATTTTGCGTCATTTCACTGCTAAAAGTATTACTATGACAGTTTTTTCAATTATGAGCAACATGGTAAAGGAAATTTAGTAGCAGATTTACTGGAAACATTTTACCTGTGAATGGCAAAAAGCAATGCCAGTGCTGCAACAGTCTTCTCCCCACCGGATAACTGCTCCATATCTCTGAAGCGTTTGGTAGGTGGCATAGCTGTGTACCTGATTCCATGTAGAAATGGTTCGTCTTCATTTTCTAGATTTAAATATGCTGTTCCTCCAAGTGGATGTGTGTGACTTTTTGTTAACTGCTTATAGATTTGGTCTATGCCTTTAGATATGTGATCAAAGGCTTCCATGAACAGCTCATACCTAAGCATCAATAGCAATAAGAACAGTAAGTATGGCATAATCATCCAAGAACCAAACATCATAATATAACATGCAAAAAGAGAGTATGAGAACAGCTCATCAGTGTAATACCCAAGCTGACAAACGTCGTTAAATATTAGGAAGAATCCATGTAACCTCTTAGAAGTCACTTGCAATGTCACTTACCCCCCTTACCATGACAATGCAGTGTGCACATGGATTTTTCCTAATATCCAACATGTTTTTAACTCTTAACATGCTGCAAGTAAATTTATGCTAAGAATATGCCACTAGTTTATATTAAAACTCTGAAACACAATTAAAGGATGGAAGCACAGATAAATAAGATTGCCCCTACTCATTAGATATATAAGATGATAACCAAAATCCTGGTCTTTAACTTATTAACCTTGTACTGGTTACTGAATCTACAAAAGGTAAACGAGAAACTAGTCATAGACAAAAAATATATCCTGAGCAGGATACATGTAAACATACCAAATACACTTGAACCTTATTCAAATTTGATTAAAGAATATTCTGAAGCAATAGTAAGCTCAAAATCAATCATGTTTAATTTTTTTTAAGGGTTAATTCCTTATATGCCACTGGAAATTTCCAAAATCCCTTATTGTGTCAATAGCACGTTGGGCCCGAGCCGACATGTTAGTGACACAATGAGTGGCATATAAGAGATGATGCAAATTTTCTACAACTAATAAGGAATTTCCTTTTAAAAAAGAATGCACATTATATTCTTCCAATAAAATTGTTATGATATTTTCAATTGCAGGAATCTTTGTAAAATTTCGCATAAAGATAGTACAGCTCTGGTGTAAATTCAGCAGGCTTCCCAAGTAGGCCACCTAACCAAAGTGGTTCACTACTAAAAACTGTTATATGTCAGTGACACAATCAGGGATTTTGTAAATTTCCAGTGGTATATAAGGAATTAACCCTAAAAACTATGGTGTTTTGTCTGGAAATGTAAGCACAGTCGTAAATAGAATAGTTGGGTTTTGAAAATAGAGGTAATTTAATTCGATCACATCTAATTTTGGGTGCATTCGAGATTATATTGGAGTGTAATCCCATTACGTGTATTATTATTTTGGAGTAATCTAACCCATAGTTACTGGATTCGCTATAAAATCCCACGAATCGCGAACCGGATTCGTCCAACCCGAACCGGTTTAGGGTACGGGGTTCGTGTCCACAGTGGAAATTGAAAGAAAAAGTGGCGGACTACGAACCCGAATCCCGTACCGCGACTCGGATGAACCGCGTTTTTTTGTAACTATGATCTAACCAAACAATGGGTAATGTATCCCCTTTACAATGTAACCACAATAGGGAGAAAAACCACCAACCAAACAACATCAATATAGAGCATTCTTCTAGCTATCAAACTATCATCATAATATTTATGAACAAATTCATAGATTGCAAATTACACATCACTAGTGAAGCAGAGAGTATGAGTGCTAGAAAGTGCAATTGCGAAGACTTTGCTAGCTCCTACAAAAGTTCAAGCATCATAGAAAAAACTTAAGAATTGTTAGTCACTAACTTCCACAAGTGATGAATTACATGCACGTTTGCATTTTGAAAAATGAAATGAGTAGACAGGAGAACAGCACCATATCATATGCAAAGCAGAAAATGCTTGGGAAATACCTTCTTTGCTTGACAGAGTTATACTTGTCAGCTATCTCTCGCTCTTCTTTCCTAGCTGCTTCAAACTTTTCAGTGACCTCCTTTTCCTTCATTTGCAGTGCTTCATATTGGTCCAGTGCTTTTAGGTTTGGAGCAGTGCGTTCAATCTCAGCCACTAGTGCACCTATTTTTTGTTTGAACTCTGCCTCGAGTTTGTCACGTTCGGACAGCCGCATATCCTGCAGGTAGATTTTGCTAAGCTGGTTGTAATCAAGGACTGGTTCTTCTGAGGATGATCCGGTATCCATTGGATCATTAACTATAGGAAGCTTCAACTGCTCCAGTTCGCACTTCTCATGAATCTCCCGTTGGTGTGATCTAAGTTGCACAAGTTGCCCCTCCTACAAGAACATGGATGGTTTCATTATAAATTTATAATAGCAGCCTTAAACAAGTTTATTAAAGTGATAAATAATAGCATTATCATCTAGTCACAAACACAATGAAGCAAGCAGTCTTTTAACAGACATCAGCCATAACTGTTAAAAATATTGATGAAAGCACACCTTTGACTTCACTTGGCGATCCAGCTTTGTCAATGCAGCAGCAACACTACCATTCTGCTCCTTTAATTCATCGATAGCCTTCTCACATTCATCTGACTTGGATTTCCAGTCTGTATTGGGAAAGAGTTTCATGAGTACAAAGGTGAACAGAAAAGAACGAAGATGCATTTAGAATTTTGAACAAGTTGATGTTCATTGTGACATAAAAGTAAAGGAAAGCATCTGAGTTCTACAAGCAAAGCAGTACCACAACGAAGAAAACAGAAGTTATCAAACAAAACACATCTAACAAAACGTAGGTAAGGTAATTCCATTGAGTTGCTACTTGCTGATATCATATTATTCAGTATTTGATAATTGATACTCCGTGCATTTTCTTCCTTTGAAAAAACCAAAGTACCTAACATCTGTATGCCTTTATATCTCAGCAGTGAATAATATGTTCACATTATGCACCGTGTATGTCAATTATTGGTAACGAACCCTAATAAACCAAAAAAAATTTGAGACCTGTTTATCGCCTTCTTAACAAAAAAAAATCACATATTACCACTGAAGGATCTAAGGTGTTAATTGTCAAACATTCTGTACTTGTGCAACTGACAAAATTAACTTCTATTAATTTAGATTCATCATCAGCTTCATATTAGCAACTTGGCATTAGAAAAAGACAATCAAGGTGTAAAGTTTACATGATACTCAGGAAAAAAGTTGTAAGTATACAAATGCATAACTCCTAATCGATTCTAAAAATAGTTCTAGTTCTCAGATCTGTTGCTGTTTCAAATCGCACAAGGACATTAGCCGGCCGGCTGGTTACTGTTCAAACCGGATAAAAATCGTTTGAATTTGATTAAAAACCAGCCGAATTTCAAAAATTAAATTTTGAACTTGTAAAACTCGAGAAAACCGGCCGGGATTTTTTTTCCCGTCGCCCGGCCGGTAACCGGTAACCGGACGGGAATTTTTTCCCTGTCTGCAACCATACAAACACATCCTAAGTTTCTTTTCAATGCAAGAGCAACCTGTGCACCAAAGGTTCTCAAGGCATAGCTATACTAGAATTTCATAGGACGAACTCATATTAAATTTAAAACTCAGAAATCAGCCAATAGAACTTCATGAGATAATCTTTACACAATAAAGCAATGATGAACTAGTATCCATCCGGAGAAAAGAAAAAAAAAAGTTGTTCATCAGGACATACATTAAATGTTAATGTATGAATACTAGAAAGCGAATCTACAAAGCCCTGACTTCTGGTAGAGTTGTTAAATTAAGCTAAGGAACAGCTAGATATGTTCACTGTGACATGGATGCATGGAACAAGAGTCACCTGCCTGGCTAGTTTAAATATCAGGAAAAAGGAATCACCTGTTAGTGGGGTGACAGAATTGTGGGTGTACGACACTACGACTCCACCCACTAGGGTTCAAATTATGGTGCCCACCACACACACACACGAGTGCATCTCAGTAGGAACTTTGTGAGGCAGCGGATTTATCCTAAACCTCCATGGTGTGCTAAGGGTGCGCACTCGCGTGTGGCGTGCGTGCGTGGTGAACTGGTGGTATGTGTGGATATGCGTCTACCTTGTAATCGCCAAAAAAGAGAACTATCAGGAAAATATAAAACATGCTTCAAATGTGTACCTTCAGCCTCAGCTTTCAGCTCTTCCATTTGATTTGAAATTTGTTCTGCTTCAGCCTTAGCACCAGACTCTCTCTCCTGTAAGCCCTTAAGCTCCTTCTCTAGGGACTCATGTGTCTCCTTTAACTTCACAATCGGTGCCTGCATATCTCTCTTTTGTTCATATTCCAGCCTGCAGGATAGAACGTTGTTTATGCTCCAAATTTTCTACGAGCTATGCATGTGAAAGTAAAATCTAGGCTTAGCCAATTGATCCATAAGATGCCAATCAATTAATTGTTACTTACTGGTATTTCAATTTTGACATTTGATTACTAAGGCTTAGCTTCCTCTCCTGCAGTGCTTGAGCATCTTTCAGTTGCCTTTCTTCATATTCACGGATGTTCTTCACGCCAACTGACATGCTAAAATCTTTGTAAATCCCGTCCACAATCTCATTTATTTTTTTCTCACGCATTCTTACTTCCCGTTCCTTTTCAGCAAGACGGGTCTCCAACTAAAGAATCAGAATTAGTGATTGATGCAATAGTAACAGTTGGAACCTGACTAAAATAACACATGAACACATCTAAGACAAAATATTACCTCCTCCTTTCCTGGCTCCAGGCGATCAAATTCTTCCTCAATATTACTCTTCTCAGATGCCAATTTACGTAGCTTCTCCCTGAGGTTATTCTGCACACAAGATTCAGTATTAGAAACAACCAGGAATAGTGGTGTTCTAGCCTTCTAGGAATGGCTGAAGAGACAGAAGCAGGCCACAACTAAGAAGTCAGAAGTGAAGTATGACAAATCATAACAAATTGATACTTTGCAGAAGCAGGCAGAACTAAGAGTAACATTGACAGCTCAGCAGATAGTTAGGAAAGATAGTGCATGCCTAAAGGAAAGATAGTTAGGATGTGGTGGACGACGGTCTCAAGTTAAAACAATAGTGCGGAACTTGCAACTAAAATAGGTGAATAGTGTTGCATAGAATCCATATTTCAAGCTACAAGTAGTGAATAAAAACAATAGTTCATGTTTCCCAACTTTTTGGACACGAAACAGTAGCAGTGTTGTGGACGTGGGCAACCAGGCCGACGTACACAGCAGCAACAAATGTCAAGCTAAGGCCCCCCATATCAGCCTCATGCAGCACAACAAGCAAATAACATGCCTTACACGCAATAGTGCCCATGCTGGGCGTCATCAGGATCGAGATGAGTTGCATTAGTTGGTTTTGATCTCATTAGTTGCATTTGTTAGAGATAAGATTGCATTAGATATGTTTGTTACGGTCCGAGCCCGACTCATCTATTTAAATATGAGGAGGTGCCTCTGTTGTTCTCAAGCAAGAAATAATTAAGCTTCTCCCATCTAAAGTCTCTCATCCCAGTCTATGTCTATCACTCTCCTCTAGACACCGGTGTCGATTGGTGACAGGACAAGCGAGATTGACCGGTGGCAAGCTCGATTCGGTGGTGTGGGAGGCCGGAATGACCGTCGGCTCAACGCCCAGCGCCACCTCGGCGGCCGCCCAGGCCACTCGAGCCTGCCTAACGTCGCGCCCGCCCAAGTCCACTGCGCCGAGCTCCACCCAGGCCGACTTTGACCTACCAGGACTAACTAGGCACCCCCCACCCCCCACCCAGCTCGCCGACTTTGGCAAAATCGCGGCGGGAGGTCACCACCGAGCGCCTAGGCGGCGTCTAGTTCCGATTTTTTGAACACTGTTAAAAATTTGTATTAACACCAAAGAACTGTACAAGCAAAAAAGAAGAGGCAAACAAAAAAGGATTAGCCTAGCCAATGTGAAATAGACTCCATAGCATATCTCTTTCAGAACCTCCACATCTTGGAGCAGATCAAAGGACTCAAAAGTCAAAATTATCTACCTACCTCTTCAACATTCAAGTAATGTAACTTTTTCTCAAGTCCAGTTATTTTCTCAGATACAGCAAGCTCCTTTCTCTGCAACTCCCTGGGGGACCCAAGTTCCGACATTTCAGATTCCCACTGATTTTTCTTCTTCTTCAAAGCTGGAGCACAAATTGCATGAAGAGTCAATAAGAAAAATTACCGAATAACACACATCTGTCTATCGGTAATAAGGTAAAAGAGTTATACAGACATTCTATTTTGCTGTCGTCCCATTTATTTGATCTAGCTTCCATACCACCACTTATTCCACCAGTCATGGTGCCAGATTTAGTCAGAAGAATCCCATCGACGGTGACAACTAAATGCATACACATGATAGCACAGTAAGATAAAAATAACCAAACAAGAAAATGCCATTTCCGAACATGCAGAAGCAAAAGTACAGGCACTTACCCTTGTACCTTTCGCCGCTCCAACTTAAAGTTTTTGCTTCATCAAGTTTATCACAGACCAGTGTATTCCCAACAGCATACAAAACTGCTTTCTCCAAAGCTCGGTCAAACGTATAATGTTAAGACACAAATAACAAGCAAACCAAATAATTTTGCAACAAAATTATTGCACAATTGACAATAAAAATTCGTTGAAGTATGCCTCAAAGCAACAGACTGTTTGCCCCAAAAAAATCTTTCTAGTAAAACCCCAAGTGAGCAGGCAAGTATGCACAACAAAATTGAACAACAATAACAAGACTCGGTTAAAGGTAGCCTTTACAAAAGCAATTTATGGAAAACAGCAGGGGTCTTTATAGAAAGTGGATACCACACAGGGAAAAGACATAACACATTTGATGGAAGCGATCAAGCAAGATGAACAAAATGTCAACAACTCTTCTCACACCATGGAGTAATGCAGTACAAAGTTTTGCCACTGGTAGAAGTAATATTGTTCAGAGCATGAGAGAACCAATGTGGCACGGTCCAGAAAGAGTAGCAATGAAATACTGATGGCTACTATTTTAATATAAAAGCATCTAGCAGATTAACATTTGATTTGATCACTTGAAAGGAATCCAATACGAGATGTAAAGAAACAAAAATAGCCTATGGAGCATGCAGCAAACTGTACTAAGATTACAGAAAAAAGGATATTGAATAACATCAAAGACCAACTGTGCAGATCCCCCAAGGGTTCGCAACTTCTCAACTATCGGCTTCACGCGGACTGATTGTAAGGGAATAAATGTCTGAGGAGGAAGGCGTTGCTCCTTCAAATACTGTAGCATAAAAGAGATAAAGTGATTTTTTTTCCTATTCCTCCGATAGATGATGTGAAAACTAAAGAGCTGGGTGAAAACTAAAGAGCCGGCTTACATCATAGAATGTAACTAAATAAATTCATAATGAGATTAAAGCTCCAAAGTGTGGCTTGCTGAATAGAAATAGCCAAACCAAATCAACCCAGAAAGCTAAGTTCTTCATTCATCATTTTTTGTCAATCCACTGTTTTAAATAACTTACTATAGCAGAGTAGGGGTCGTGGCTGCTGTGAAGCAGCTTTCATGACATGTATTGGTGTTCAAGGTGCTGTAGCGGGACACTACAGATGCAATAGCACGTAATGTGTGGTAGGCACTACTGCACAAAGATTTTATTCAGGTCTGTATGTCAGCCATTAACAGCATATTCCAGCTCTCAGAAGGTTTGTTATGGTGCAAGGCGCCTCATATTTTTCAGAAGCAACTAATACATGCAATTGTATTGAATGTGCCTTGGGCCTTTCCTATGCCCCATCTTCCTTCCTATTTAATGACTTTCCTATCTATCTATTTTGAATTACTGCTCTCCAATACCTGTGACCTGCGGCTACAGAGAATACTCAATATCTGGTATAGTCACGTTGTCTTAATATTGAGCAGTCTCATATCTTTGCAAATATGCCAAACGTGTTGCACCCCTATAATGCTGTTCTACGCTATCCACCATGAAAACTTTACACTAGCCACAATGAAAACATTTTGCTGCTACACTTCTGTAAGCTGCCATTTCAAGCATTGAGTCCATCCAAACAAGTCCAAAAGAGTTTAATTGATGCTGTTTAAACTTCTAATGCCTAGGATACAATGATGCGAATAGCACTTACTGGAAACAACAGGAAGTTTAGAATGGTAAATACATACAGGAAGCAGAGGGGGTTATGTAGTCCAAACCGGTATTTAAATTGATAACTCATGTAGGATGAGATTTGCAAGGATCCAGTTCAAAAGGATGTGAGGGAGGTGCGATCCCCAATAAATGGTATTGATCCATCAGTGGGTAGCAAACTGTCCCTCCATGTGACACATCAATTTGAGCATAATCCATCCAAAATCCTTCCAACGTGAGGAGTTAGCAAGTTAGCACCAATATGTAGGTTTGCACTAGATCCCTTTTTATTATGCCATATATCTTCCATAACTATGCAAGCAAGCATGCGGGGCTGGACATTTTATTTCATTGAAGAGGTTCTCCATATTTCTATAAACTGCATTTTGAATTAAACAAAAAAAAACTAGTACCATTGACTACTACAGGTAGAATAATATGCTTCCCCTAAATTTAAGAAAAATACAGAAGAATTAGCTAACAAAAAATAATGAAGGCAGCACCTTAATGCATTCCTTTCCTGTGTTTTCATCTTCCACTACTACTGCATCCATGAATTTCCCCATGGCAACAGTGACAGCAAGGTTGTATTTCTTCTGTGAGGGCCTACAAAGTTCAGTCATGCGACCATGAACTCCAGGGAATAGCCGCTTTAGACTCCTAACAGTTTCTGATAATCGAGCATCCCGCTCACTTTCATGTTTGTCAGCTTTAAGGTCTCGTAATTGTGCATCTATCTCATCCACCTTCTGCTTCAATGTTTGATACCTAGCTCTGCACAAAATTTCTTAAGTAGTATATTAGGAATTAAAATTAATATTGATAATGGAGCAAATATTGATGTGTTAAAGGATTAAAAAAACACCCTATCAAGATCAAAGGACTTGGTATAGACTAACCCTGAAGATTGGCGTTCCTTCGCAATTTTGTTATGTTCCTCACGTAAGCGTGTGAGCTCATCTTTATGCTTGGGGATTGAATGAAGAATCTTATTAAGCCTCGTGTGCAATTCACGCTCTTGTGATGATATCTCATCCTCACGGCTACGCAGCTGCTGCATATTCTCCTCTAAATTCTTTTTAGCTTCAACATCAGCATTTAGCTTTTTGTCTAAAACTTCCTTCTCGTCTCTCAGCTTTGCTGTCTTCATTCCTGCATACTCCTTACTGTAACAGAAAGGTCACAGGCATCAAAATAAAGGACACATAATGAGGGAAAAGTTTGAATTTATCCATTTTTGTCACAATTGTCCATGAAAAAGGCTCACTATTTTTTGGTTGAGCTTAGCAAAATGAAAGGTTTGTTTTTAACATTGTTAAACAAAATCATATAGTACCATGGTCATTGTATGTAGTATCTACCTGTGGTTGTAATATATTGGATAGTCATAATCATCTAGACCAGCAAAATGTAGCCATATCACTGCTATGAGGCCATCGCAAAGTGTTCTAAAAAGGACAGGGTACGTCTTGCAAAAGGGCCATACACAAGCAACACTAGGTTCTCCATTTCGATTATTGGTAATAAAAGGTTGGCCAATTGACAGCCATTCAGCCCATTCACTTGGGTTGAACTGGGGGTGGGCTTTAAGAAAGGAGAAAGGAGGCAAACTCCCTAAATGGTCAAAAAAGATGTATTAGATGTTTGTGGACACTGGGCAATTGTTTGATGTTCCAGCCTATGTACAAGGAAGAAGATGTATAAAGCCTTTTTGAGTACCGGCAACCTTTATTAGAACATTGCCCTTGGATATTAAAGAGTAGAGTCCGCTAAATTGGATTTTTTGACCCGGGGGGATACCCCATTCCATTTTTATTACAATGTGGAAAGGTCCATTGGATTTATATCGCACACGGCGCAAGTTGAGGTCATCTAAACCACTACCAACTATTCACCATCAAGCTCAATTAATCATATGTCTAAGTTATGGACCAGGGGTGTCACCTAGTTTTCACAATGAATTGTTGGGCACTTGGGCATTTTACGTAACCAAACACTTGAACAAATTTGCAAAGGTCTGATGCCAAAAAAAATGGAAAGTAGTATGTCGGAGCATTTTACATTTCGTAAGGCATTGATATCAAAAGGTAGAGTGTGGCAGTTTTAAAGAAAGCAAATACAAAGAATATACTCTAGTGCATCCCACTCCTTTGGTGCTCCCATGCTTCCCACCTCAAAACACCATGCGAATGGTGATGAGTAATTCTAACAAAATTACGTTAGATAGGTCATGAGATAAAGCATCCAACAAAAAATCAATTCACAATTTAATGTGCAGTAGGATAAATAAAAAATACAATTTTCAATCAATAGTAACTTCATAGTGCTTTTTCTCCCCTCTAATTTCTGGATTTCTAGTTCAGCAGAATGTCTTTTTTGTTTCTCCTTGGGTAGATCGAATATGGATTTGAAATTTGGTACTAAAGCACACAATAAATTGATTTTCAATGTTGTCATTTTTCAGAATTTTTCATAACCATTTGCATAGAGTTTTATGGAGGATGCACGGGAGCACTGAAGGGGTGGAATGCACTGGATGCATGCAGATTCCAGAAAAAATGCATACACCAATAAAAATTTAAAATAAATTTTAAACCCTGCTAAAGAAAAATATGTAGGCTGCACCAATACTAGAATGGGATACGGCGATACATTGATATGTTTTTTTCCCTAAAAACAATGATATAGCAATACAGATACATATGTATTAAAAAATAAAATGCGCACATGATATAGTTCGATTTGTAGCATAAAAGCAAAGTTACACAAGGTATAAACTGCAAAAATAATATTCACATCAGAATAACACAGCTAAACAGGGTGAAATTGTAAAAACTAACACCGACATTGCAGTACCAAATAGAGTGGGATGTAAACCAGAAAAGCTGCACCATACTTCCACACCCAGCCACAATCAAGCAAACATGTAGCGAGAGAGGGGCCGAGAGAGAGAGCTGGGAACAGGGAAAAGAACACAAAATGAAGATGGGCCCAGCAAGATTGCTGGTGGACAGTAGTTGGTTTTTGGCATCCATCTCTCCTCCCAACAACTGCCTTCCTCCGTTCGGCCAAATAAGCTCTGTTTCCTCGTTTCCTATGCACCCCTCCCATCTCCTCCATTCAATGGAGGCAGCTGGCAATGTTAGGCTAATTGGTGGGAAATGAGCTGGGCTGCTCCACAGCATATTTGTGCATATTGGGAAAATATATCGGTCATTTTTTTCCCATTGCTTTAAGGAGAAATAAACCTATATGACACCAATACGTATCTGAGCCATAACAGTACCTGACACGTATTGGGGCAACTCAAATCCCAGGCATATATGTTATTCCTAGAAATATACATGGAAGATGGAATTATGACCAATTTCCTTAGACAGCCAGACTTAAATGTTAAATCAACACTCCATATAAGATGTATGATCAAACTCACATTCTATGATATTCCAGGAGTTGGTCATCAGCTAATTGCAGTTTCACGCTTTTATCTTGGCCTAGCTCATTCAACTCCTCAATAGCTCTTGTGACATCAACCAAAGCACCCTGCAACCTTTTTATCTCTTCCAAATGTTTCTTGTTATCATCCTTCTTTTTGTCAACCTCTTTGTTGCAGCTTTTGATTTTGGATTTGAGCCGAGATATTTGCTCTTTCAATCTAAGAAGCTCAGGTTGCTGACGAAAAAAGATAGAAAGTTCATGAAATTCAAAGATATAGATACAACACTCTAAATTCTAGAATACAAGCCTTGTTTCAACTTTTGTGGGTTTCTGATACAAACTCTAAACTGCAAGAAACTATCATTTAACCATGAATATTTAAAAGCAAACACAATATTCAGCAATTTCATAAATGACCCTGATGCCATAGGAGAATCCAAGTCATTGATAAAAATAGCAGAAATAATTACATGGTAAGAGGCTGGGCCAAAAGCAGATCAAAGGACAACATATATAGTTGTCATTTCTACAGCACAAAAATTATCCGTAGTATTGAAGTTCTATAAAACAATGTGCATATGTAGCAGCACTTGAGGGATGCTGGGTGATGAGGAAGAGTGGGAAGAAGATTTTGTGACACGCATGTGCATGAATACGTGAGCAGAAGACTGAAAGTGAATGACATGGGAATGGAGTTGGGAGACCTAATAAACCCCTGATGTTACATGAAAAGAATTCTTATAATAATAATCACTAGTATAGAAAAAGTAATTTCCATTTACACGAAAAATAGTATATGGTTCCTCAGGCAGCCCACAAACAGAAGTGTCACCAGGAAAGATCTGGTGGAGTGAAAGAGTGAACAAAAAGGCACTTACCTTCTTGTCAAGTTCAAGCTTTTTCTTGGCTATACTCTTCTCGCATAAGGTCATTTTCTTGAGAAATGCACTTTGCTCCTTCTTTTTTGCAGCAAGTTCATAGTCAGAGGATTGGTTCTCTTCCTGCACTTGCTGAAGAGAACGCCTGTCCTCCTCAAGTTCAGCTTCTATTTTCTCTATGTTTTTTTCAATGGTGTAGAGTTGCCATAGGAAATGCTCTGTTTTCAACAGTTTCTGGAAGCAAGCAAGGACACAGGGCATATATTATGAATGTTAGATAGAGTAAGCAATGCAAACGTAAGGTCTTTTAGAAGAAATGCGCGTGAGAGGCCTGGCATGTACCAAGTCCTGCTGGAGGCGTAAATGCTTCTCTGCCTCTTCCTTTTGCGCCTTCTTCTGCTTCCTTTCCATGACGATGGTCCTTTTCTCTTGATAGACAAGCGCAGACTTCTCTTCCGCCCTGGTTTTCTGGTCCTCCAGCTCGTCATACTCCCTCCTGAGCTCATCAGAGCCAGAGATCTGCTCCAGAAGTGCCGTGAGCTCCTTGGGATTCTTGGAGGCAATGGATTCCACATCACCCTGCAGTGCAAATGCTCATGTCACGAATCCAGAATAGCTTGACTTAGTAATTGGGGAGGAAGACACAATTCCCCACATCCAAGAGGACCTTTGCTAATCAAGGAGGGAGAATTGGAGAGAGAGAGGGCACCTGGAAGACGAGGAAGTTGCGGGCCTTGACGAGAATGCCGAGGGATCTGAGCTTGGCGTTGTAGTCGTCCCAGGTGACGAGCCGGCCGTCGACGCGGTACTCGCTGCCACCGGCGCCGGTGATGGTGCGAGTGAAGTGGAGCTCGGCCCCGGTGCCGGGAAGGTGGTAGACGAGGCGGACGGAGGCCCTGCGGCCCTTGGCCTCCTTGTCGCGGTCGTCGAGGGCGTAGATGAGGTCCTTGAGCTGGGCGCCGCGGAGGTGCGCGGAGCGGACGCCGAGCACGAAGCTGATGGCGTCCATGAGGTTGGATTTGCCGGCGCCGTTGGGACCGATGATGGCCGTGAAGTCGAAGAAGGGCCCGATCGTCTGCGTCCCCTTGTACGACTTGAAGTTCTCCACCTCCAGCCGATGGATTCGCCCGCCGCCGCCGCCGCCCCTTCTGCTGTACCCACCCGTGGCCGCCACCGCCGCCATCTCCTCCCCTCCTCCTAGTTCCCCTTCTCCTTCCCCTTTTTCTTCCAAGTCTTGAACTAAGCTAGGGTTTCCGTCGGAGCGAAGATGGAAAGGACAATAGAAATAGATGAGCCAACAAGCGAACTTAGCTTCCTGAATTAGGGTTGCCCTAGGTCTGGGGTGTGTGGACGAACTTATCCCATTACTGTAACTAATAAAAGAATTTGAGAAAATTACAAGGTAGATTGTTGAACTAGTGAAGTTATATCACTCAGTTTTTTTGAATTTGTATTTTACTTTATTAGTTTTTTTGAATTTACGAGATTATGTCACTTAGCTTTCTGAATTTGTATTTTACTTTCTCAGCCCCTTGAACTTGCGAGGTTATAGCCTTGTTTATTTAGATTTTTTTGTGTGGCTTAAAAGCAAAAAAAAGTCTAAGTCTAAACAAAGGAGTGTCTTTTTTATCCGGCTTATAAAAAACTTAAGTTATTTTAAGCCTAAAATCCATAAGCCAAGGAACATGTTTTTTTGGCTTTTGTAGAATAGAATAACCAATTGCCACTAAAGTTCGTTGAAATTACCCACAAAATGTCATAGCATATAAATGCAAATCGTTTCGTTTTTTTCCTCTTCCATCCTCTTCTTCCCCAAATCTTTCTGTTTCCCCCACGTCGCCGCCTCAAATCCCCTCCCCTCCATGCCGGCGCCTCCCCTTCCCTCCCCCACGGCGCCGCTCCCCTCTCCCTACAATGTCGCCTCCCCTCCCCACGGCGCCGCTCCCCTCCCCCCTAACGTCGTCACCCCGCGAGGAAGATGCCACCACCTCCCCTCGGACGACCCCGACGTCGGCCCTTCCTTGTCCGACACCGCCTCCCCTCGGACGACCCTGATACCGGCCCTTCCTCGTCCGCCTCCCCTCAGACGACCCCAACGCCAGGGCCCTTCCTCCCCAAGTGAGTCTTTGTCTCCTCACTTTGGTCTTGAGCAAGATGCAAGCATTCGAGCATAAAACATATCACTACATTTGCGTCTGATATTTGGACATTGAAATTGGTAGCATAATATGGCCATCCTCTAAAGAATATACATCCCTTAACATGGATAATGAGACATAAATATAGAAGGAATCAATGATATGACACTTAATCTGCACAAACAGCCCATTTGGCAGGAGGCTCAACATTTTGTTGTCCAATTGCAACCAACTTATTTGCTGACCAGACTATTTCCCCATATATAGATAATCTTAATGCAAAATGCTAATCCTTCAGTAACAAGAACTACTACGACACTTAGGGAGGATATAACATACAATAACATTTTGAATTTTGAGTTGTATGTTATATGCTTCACTCAACCTTGTAGATGGTAGATTCAGACTTACTGTATTAATATCTCCATTTGCTAGCACCAGATACTACTACAAAACAGGCTATAGAAAACGCCTCATCACAGACGGTTCCAAAGGAACAGTTTGTGATAAAATAATCACAGACGGTTCTCTCTTGAAACCGTCTGTGATATGGATCTATCACAGACGGTTTGTAAATACAACTGTCTATGATACTTCACAAACGGTTCTGAACAAGAACCATCTTTGATAATCTAAGTCATCAAGAACCGTCTGTGATAGGTCTATATCACGAGCATTTGTAATAAAAAATCAGATGTGATATGCGGGCATTATAAATACCGTCCCGGCGGCACTTCGCCCATTCTCATTTGAGCCGCCACCCCTGTTGCCTCCTTCCCCATTGCGCCACCCCTGCTGCCCCCCCCCCCCAACTGCGCCACCTTAGAGAGGAGAAGGAAGGGAAGGAAGGAGGCAGGAGGAAAAGTAAAGGAGGAAGCTAAAGAGAGGAGGAAGGGGGAGAGGAGGAAGAAAGTGAAGAGGATCTCGCGGGATATTAATTTAGAATATTCGTCGTGAGCTCTGAGGGTAACAATCTGTAACTTTTTATATTTGCTCTAGGTTAATCACTAATAAATTTTAGTATGTTTGGTTAATAGGAAGAGTATTTGTGGTTTATTAATATAATTTAATACTAATTTTTTTACATGCATAGTGTAGATGGACCGAAACTAGATGTACGCTGAGAACCATGTGAGTGAAGAGTACATTAATGGCGTGTTTGCTTTTAGAAAAGCCGCTGAGCAGGATATGTTGAAGAAGAGAATAAAATTTATGTATTGTCCATACATTGATTGTGGTAATCTGAAAATGTTTTACAACCCGGTGCGGATCGAAGCTCACTTGATTCGAAGGGTTTCAAAAAAGAGTATACATGTTGGACCAGTCACGGTGAAGAGCAGATTATACAGGAAGTTAATAATGACAACATCGCCGAGGAAGTCAACAATATGTCGGATGTGGACTATGATTTTGATGAGGATAGGTCGCATGATGACAATCTGGATTAGATGCTACGCGATGCAGAAAGGAACTACAGTGAGAGAGAGTTTTGTAAATTTGAGGGCTTAATGGAGGACTTGGGGAAACCTTTGTTCCCTGGCTGAAACCGAATACACAAGGTTGTTAACCGTGCTTGAACTGCTAAAATTGAAGGTAAGCAACGGTTGATCCGACAAGAGTTTCACAACGTTGTTAGGTCTCCTAGCGGACATCCTTCCGGAGGGAAACGTGTTGCCCAGCACCACCTACCAAGCTAAGAAGGTTCTTTGTACATTGAGAATGGAAGTAGAAAGAATATATGCATGTCCGAACGATTGTATCCTCTACCGTAATGTAACATCCCAATTCTAAGTCTTGGTTTCAAATGTAAGAAAATGAGAAGAAATTAAAACTTTTCTTGCATCTTGAAGTCCTTGAACATTTCTGTAATTCTTGTACATGAATTATGGAAATCAAAAATCAAAATCCTCATTTTACTCCAATCAAAAACCTCCTTGGTAAAGATCTTGTGCCAAACCCATGTAAATATTTTTCTTGAGCTCTAGGGATGACTTGTGACACCTCCGAATTATTTCATGATTTTTAGAAATTATTTGATAATTTTTGGAGGCAAGTCAAACCTTGTACAAACCCTAACTCTAACCTCCTGGAAATTTCTTGAGAAGAATGCAGTGCATGAAAATCTCTGGAAATTTTTGTGTAAGGTTAATCCTAAAGTCAGCAACCTCCAGTTAAAATTTCATAATTTTTAGAGCTAGTTTGCTACCTCAAGCAAATCCTCCAAAAATCATTGTTTAATTCAAACCCTAGTTGGTTTTCACTATTCCTTGAGCGCGAGTCAGACTCGGACTCGAGCCAAGTGACTTGGTTCAATCAACTAACTGCACCACCGCGGTCATTCGAGCGCGAGCGTTGTAGGCCGTCGGATCGTCATCGCACGATCCACGATTGGCGCGGAGCGTTGCCGATTCAATCACGGAGAACCGTCCGATTTGGAGATAACGGCATGGATTGAAGTGAACGTTCGGACCGTCCGAACGTCTCGCGCAGTGTGAGCCGTAGGATCTAGATCAACGGCCCAGGCTCGCGTGAACGTTCGGGCCGGTCGAAAGCTCCTTCGTTGTGAGCCGTCGATCTTTAGATCAAGGGCTCAGATTCGAGTGAACGTTCGGACTGTTTGAACATTTCGATCAACGTGGATCGTTGGATCCAAGATCAACTGCTTATGTGCGTGTGAACGCTCGGACCATCCGAACGTCTCCATCCATGTGGACCGTTGGATCTAAATCTAACGGTGGGTTTGTGAGCCGCGTAAGCCGCGTGCGCGCGCGCCTTGTCCCGTGGACTTGGACCGTTGGATCCAAGATCAACAGTCCAAGTTCGTCCACGTCGTTTTAATTTCGGATTTCCCCAAAGGATTATTTGTTAACTGAAAAATGACATTAACTTGTAAAATGCATAACTATTTCTCTGTAAACTATTTTTGAGTGAATCCAATTTTGTTGGATTCCTCTATTAATGAGCTTACTGTAAAAATTAGTTTTGAACATGTTACTTTTCCCAATTTAATTGCAATGAATAGTAGTATTTAGGATTTATAAGGCTGAGCAGAATTGTTTCACTCATATCTTTTGCATTAAGAATCCAAATCAATTGGTTCTTATTGCTAAATTCCTTATAAATCATGCTCTTTCTGCTGTAAAATTTTCAAGGCATTTGGAAAAAGTTTGCTGTTGAGTCTTTGAGTTTTCTTCGTTCTTATAGGTTCTTTTTCGCTTTCTCGTTAGGTTCCGAAGAGCACATTGATCACCTAAGTGATCCTCCGCAATATCTTGAATAACAGCAATTAGGCAAGCAGTTTGATCATAAATTTTCCATTACTTGCAAGTCTAATATCTTGTTTACAAATCATATGTATGCATGCTTTGTGTCAAATTAATTTTCCCGATTAGAGGTAGTTACTCCTATTGCATTGTTGCCCTCAAATTGTTATCCCCTGCCACAAACATAAGTTACTAATATCGCTGGTGAATTAGAGCCCGGTGATTTAATTATACTCTTTTATTATCTTTTCGATGTCATGCTTAGCAATGCTTAGCTACCGGTAGAATTGGGCGGTTATCGACTTAGTCGATAACCTTGATCACACAAATCATGTTATTACTCTTTGTTCAACACCTTGTGCTAATTTGTTTTGAAAATAAAAAGTGCAAATGAAATGATTTAGACTTGGGTATGTGGTTGGATGGTGGGTTATTAGGTTTGTGGATGTCTTGCCCGGGTCAACAAGGACTGAACATCTTGTTACACTAAACCAAGTATTTTTGCGTGCTAACCACGCGAGAGGGATATGTGACCTCTCTTGACTGAGTACTTTGGTGTGTGTTAACTCCGGATCGCAGGAGGGGGTTGTGTGTGTTGTGTGAAAAATGATCTGTGTTTTTGTGTTGGGTGTGCGGTGGTGGAGATTCCGGGTAGGTTCTCCATCTCGAGGGGCATCGTAGTTGTCCAAGGCTTTGCCCGTGAGGGGCAGTTGACCGAGGTTTTACGATGACTCCGACACAACGTATGTGTTTCTATCCATACAGGCGGCTCGCAGTTAATACATAATATTGGAAATGTCTCGTAGGACTTAGCCGTGCCGGCATACCCAAAGAAGTGTGCTTAATAGCTTGGCAAAAAGGCGGTCGGCGTGTGGGTACATTGGTACACCCCTGCAGGGTTCAAACTATTCGAATAGCCTCGTCCTAGGTTATGGACACGCTTGAGGATGTCTTCCAAGAGTTAGACTACAACCTTTTATTTAAAATTTGACATGGTTGGTATGAATGGGTAATTCGTACTATTGTTGTGGTGACTATGGGTTTAGTCACTTCCAGTATTGTTGTTGTCATCTATATATTGTTATTATTGTTGTCAAATCGTTATTTGAACATTAAAAACAGATTTGCCAACTTACTTTCAAATGTACTATCTTATTGCAAATAAAGATTGCTTTATGTCGAAAATGAAACATACAACCTCCACTCAAATAAGCTTGCATGTAGCATATGTATAGGTCTGTTACTCTACACGTAAGTCTTGCGGAGTATAATTTTTGTACTCATTTGCTTTGCTTAACTATTTGTTGCAGAGGAGGAAGGTGAGCCCCAAGGGCCTCACTTTTGTGAGATGTCTTGGCAGTTTGACGACTAGCTTGGCGGTCCGGACGGTTGCCTTGTGGGTTAAAGGCACACTGATTGGCTCTTTTGTTTATGGCCCTCTTATGGCACTTTTGCTTCCGCTGTTTAATTTATTTGTATGACTTTGGGCCGGTCGGCCTCTCTGTTGTAATAACTTTACTACGTATGTCTTTGGATCTGTCTTGTTCTGCTTCGGTTCTATGTGAATGAATGGAATTGATGTATGACTTTTTGTAAAGAGGTGTGTATACTGTATTTTCTGGGAAGTATACATGTCTCGAGTCTCAGTTTATTTGATTTGTGATGCTAGGACCGAGTGGATGGTTAAGCATTACAAGCCTGATAAACCGGGGTCTCACACGTAAAGAGTATGCATGCACACATGTATGTCTCATGTGCAAAGAATCTCGATACAAGCGTAAAAATACTGCTAAGGTGAAGCAAGGACCTCCTGCTAAGATGTTGTGGTATCTGTCCGTGATTCCACGTTTAAAGTATTTATTTACGAACCGAAAGGGGGCAAGATTGATGCGTTGGCACTCAGAGGAGCGTATGAAAGATGGAAAGCTAAGACACTCTGCTGATTCTGCCCAGTGGAGAAAGTTCGATCGGAGCTTCGAAGAGTTTGGTGCGGAACCGAGGAACATAAGGTTAGTGTTGAGTAAATATGGAATGAATCCTTTCGGTAATATGAGCAGCCAACATAGCACCTGGTCCGTGAATCGAAATACATTTTGATGTCACTACTTATCCAAGGGCCGAAGCAACCTAGGAATGATATTGATGTATACCTAGCACCATTGCTGAAAGATCTTGTAACATTGTGGAACGAAGGGGTACAAGTATGGGATACATACAAATGAGAGAACTTCACTTTACGCGCTATGTTGTTCTTGAAGGATCGCGGGAAGGCTACGATAGCACAAAATAAAAAATTTACCATGCAACCAAGGAACCTCTGCTAGTAATAGATCACGAGATTACCACTAGACGCGCTGACTCGTAGCGGAAGTAGAGTCGATGTAACGAGTTGATACGGTCGTAGTTGTACTCACCACGCGTCTTCTCCTCCGAGTGGTCGTACTCGCCGTGCGTCTTCTCCTCCGAGTGGTCGTACTCGCCGTGCGTCTTCTCCTATGAGTAGTCGTACTCGCCGCGCGTCTTCTATTCATGCTCCTATGATCGTCACGAGTTGCGGATCGTCCTAGTGTTGATGCTTCGCAACAACACCTCCAAGGTATCCACACGTACAGGGCAGGGGCACCACGCGCTGGAGTGCTAGCACCAGCGGCGTGGTTGAGGAAGGCATGGCTATTAGGGTTTCGGGAGTTCTTTGAAAGATCATCATCACCCCATGCCACCACCCCTGTATATATATAAGGATCCTTGGTGGGTCTCGTACTTGAGGCCCATTAGGAACTCGTGGTCTACAAGAATTCGGATCACCATCCAAATTAAATTCATAGCCCTTTAAGTGTGCGACCCTATAGATTCATGTGTAACTGGTTGTGACTCGGAAACTCTTTTCCGACCACTAGTCATTAGCGGTACCTAGCAGCATATAATGATTCCCAAACACACATAGAATATATCAGACGAACCTTAATGCAATATGACATACGACTAGGTCCATATCACTAACGACTAGCTCGTATCTCTATACGACCAATTCGTAACTCCTTACGACCAGGTTTCGACCACTTAGTGACCATATTCGACCAACCTACGACCAGCTCATATCTCCATACGACTGGTTTGTATCTGATCGAACTGAAAGACCTTCTCGTGTATTCTCCCTTTGCCTCACGATGTCTGGTTGAACTCTAGGTGAGATGTTGTATCGTACATGGACTGTTCACTACTTTCTCGATCAAGTGTCGACTAACTTCATCTGGTCGACACTTCAACCACTAGTGGCATGGCCATGCACTTTCTTTATCCGACCACAACGAGGGGGCCAGAGACATCTCTCCTGTTATGTTAGGAGGGCAAATCTCATATCCGACCAGTCACATCCCTCTGCATATTTCATAGCATACCCAAAATCTACCTTTATAACTACTCAATTACGAGTAGCGTTTGGCAACCCCTAATAGTGCTACTACACATGTAGGAAACCATATTGATCTCAGGTCTAAGGATTATACATCATTATTGCTTAAGACCAACTAATGATACATAGAATCATAACAATCTCAACAGTGTCTCGAGGTGAGTCTTTTCCAACACCATATTCTCTAACATGTGTCCATATTATTGATTTGATATCTCCATATCCATGACTTGTGAAACTTAGTCATCAACCAATACATACGCTAGTCTATTCATATGTGTTCTCATATGTTTCTGACCAGGGAACGTTTAAGAATAATCATCACAGAAATATAGAGTTTCACAATCAAGTCACATACCTGATAATAAATATTATTGATATTATTCTAGGAACAAGATAACATATCATCCAATGTTATGAACATAATGAAATATAATTATCTTTATGATTGCCTATAGGGCATATTTCCAACAGTCTTCCACTTCCACTAGAGTTAATCATTTAAGTATCTAATACCGATAGCCCTTGTGTGCGCCTCATGCTTTGGCTAAGTGAGAGGCTTTGTCAATGGATCAGCAATATTTAAATCCGTATGAACTTTGCATATCTTAACATCTCCTCTATCCACCAATTCGCGAATAAGATGATAACGCCTGAGTATATGCTTAGACTTCTGATGGGATCTAGGCTCCTTAGCCTGCACAATGGCCCTATTACTGTCACAACAGAGATCTATTGGGCTCGAGGCACTCGGAACCACACCCAACTCAGCAATAAAATTTCTTATCCAAATACCTTCTTTCGCAGCTTTAGAAGCTGCAATGTACTCGGCCTCCGTCGTAGAATCAGCAATCGTCTCTTGCTTGAAACTTTTCCAGCTCACCGCTCCATTCAAAATGAATACAAAACCAGATTGCGAGCGATAACCATCTTTGTCGGTTTGGAAGCTTGCATCGGTGTAACCATTTACAACGAGCTCTTCATCACCACCATAAACTAGGAACACATCCTTAGTCCTAGATCACCGACAGTTGGCGCCGATCGTGGGGATCTTCCGGTGATTCCTTGTCAATAAATTTTCTTTTTACCTAATGCTTACATGGCAGGAGAGTGGAACGAGGAGAATTGGTTCGACTTGGCCGACTACGCAGACATCGACATGGATGCCAGCTTTGACTACGAGCCGAGAATCATTTCATTCGATGGTAATGCCGCCTCCAGAGATCATTCGCCGGATCCAGGAGACCATGCTACCGATGGAGTTGAGGAGGGGTCCTTTTCCCCCACAATAGTACGTCCAACCGAGGGACTAGTTTCCTCAGAGGGCAAGGGTTTATCCGACCACAATCAGGACTACAACCAGATAGCTTACAAACATGGCAAGAGTTCTCCATCCGAATGTTTGGGTCCGCCTGAGGTAGTCTAACCCAGCGAGGAAAGTCCTGGAAGCCATCATTTCGGGACTCCATCAGCATCCGGTGGTCGTAACTCCGCGGTTACCCCCGCAGAGGATATGGGGGAGCACCCTGTTTCTACGAGTTCAACCACACGTTCACAAAGCTCACTTGTGGACACTAACGGTTATAACCCGGAGTTCCCCTTCTTGGAGGGGTTTACTCCAAGTCGCCAGACGGTGTCATTTGACCAATCTTCAAGCCAGTTGGCCTCAAGCGCAAGTGGAGATCATACACAGGAGGTCTTCGCCCTCCCCTCAGATCATGATCTCTGTCCTAGAAGCAGGCCCGAGGATGCTCTCCGCTGATCACACCCTACGACCCCTCATAGCAACGATGAGGATGCCTCCGCCAATGAATGGGATCAACACTCTGATGAACGTGGGAGAAATCCTCAAAATGATCGCACTCTATTGAGGCAAACTCAAAAATCAGATATAGATGATCTTGAGATCGCCCGAAGGAGAAGAATGACAACTTAGAGAAATTTGCCTCGGCGCGTTCAATATCAATCGGAGGAAGCCCAAAACTCCAACACATAAATGATCTGCTCAAGAACCCAACTCAAGAACTTGCACGAGCACCAGGTTACGACCTCTTCACCGAAGAGATCGCACGAAGGTTTCGAAGCACGATGGCAGGACTTAAGCATGCTCTCCGACATCATTCTGGAAGTCATAGCGGTACAACTCCATTGACCACTAGTCGTTCGAACAACTCGTCTCATGGAGATCGAAGCGACAATAGGTTACGTTGTTCTCCTAACCTTAACTCCAGTCAAAGAAGAGTTCTTCGAATGTGTGACAATCGACAAGCTCCCAGGGGAGGTGATCGTTTATCATTCTGACCTAGAAATCTGCAACAGCGAATGAAATACAAGGAGTATTTCCCCCGTAAGGCTGAGACCTACTATAGGTCGGGTCCACCCACAATTGGGTATCGTCGTGTACGATCGCCTACTAATATCAACCCTTCTTTCCTGCAAAGAAGGCATCAAGAATTCATTATCGGATATCTGGCATTCTCACCTGACCTCCAAGCAGTTCTCTGGTCGCTTCGGTTTCGACCAATGAACATGGAGAAGTTTGATGGATCTTGGAATCCCATTGAATTTCTTCAAATCTAAACAACTATTGTCCGAGCAGTAGGAGGAGAGCATGTCATGGCGAATTACCTTGCAACTGTACTCGAAGGGTCCGCTCGATCGTGGCTGCTAAACCAACCACTCGAGTCGATCTATTCATGGCAATGCCTCTACAACCGTATGCTAGCCAATTTTCAGGGCACCTACAATCGCCTTGGAAAGGAGGAGGACCTGCACAGGATGAAACAAAATGACCACGATACCTTACGCCAATTCATCAGCCGTTTCAGTCAGGTTCGTAATTCAATTCCAGAGGTTTCTAGCCCATCTGTTATTAGAACCTTAAGTAGAGAGTCCACAGTTGAAGGATTGCAGAGTACGTCGCTTTGAATCCCTCGGCTACTGTCGCTGAGCTCTTCGAGATGGCCAATCGATATACGACTACCGCAATGAGTGGAACAAACCATCGATCGAGACGACAAAAATCCCCAAGAAGCAGGCGAAAGTAGCAAAAAGAAGGATAAGAAGGCCAAAAAAAATCCAATGACAAGTCTAAAGGCCAAAAACCTCAAACCAGCAGTTCCAAAGAAGTCATGGCCGTAAGCGATAAGGAGCCACGGAGTTTCAAGCCATACTCCGACCGAGCAAAGGTAAGTGCCCCGAGCGAAAGAACAATAAGCCTAGGTGGTGTCCTTTCTATAAAAAGGAAGGACACGACCTTCGCAATTGCCGGGTTTTCCAACGAAAACTCGAGGACTACTACACTGGCAAAGGACCACTCCCTACACTCGAGGAGGTAGGGCAAACGAGTGGTCGTAAGCGGCCAGACGATGACGAGGAGATGCCATTCTAAGATCCGAAGCATACCATCGAGCATATCTATCGGGGATCATCGACATAAGAGTCAAAACGACAGTTTAAGGCCGTCGAACGCGAGGTAAACTCCATTGACCCTCCTCTTGTCAATAAATTGCTGAAGTGGTCGAAAGTTACAATCTCTTTCGAGAAGAGTGACTGCCTGGTCCCTTTTACTCAACCAGGTTGGTTTTCGATTGTGCTCTAGCCCACCACAATAACTTTTGAGAAAATCGGGTGTTAGTTGATGGTGGTATGTCATTAAACATCTTGTTTACGAGTGCCCTGGACAAGATGCAAGTACCTAGGACCAAGGTAAGACCGGTACAATACTCTTTTCATGGGATTGTACCGGGGTCTTCGGACAAGCCTATTGGCTAAGTTTCTCTTCCTTTAACGTTTGGTTCTCCAAGCAATTTTAAGATAGAGAAAATCTCTTTGGTGTGGTCGATTTCGATACGGCATATAATGCCATACTCGGATGACCGACTTTTGTTAAAATTCTTAATGACTGCTCATTATGGGTATCAGTGTCTTAAGATGCCAGGTCCCAAAGGAGTAATCACAATTCATTGCGATAAAAAGATGGCGCATACGTGTGACCATCGATCCCTCGAGACGGTTGGTCAGATACCAACTCAAGAAGAAAGCAAGGAGCAGCCTTCAACCAAGTAGTCGAAGCCTTCAACCAAGTAGTCGAAGCCTCAAGATCGCACAATCGGGAACTCAACACCTCGTCACTTTCCTCCGGACTAACGTCAAAGAGGTTCCTCGGGATCGAGCACAGGAGCCCTCCCATAAGATCGTGATCGACACATCGGGATACTTACCTCGCTGCTCGTACCCATGTGGCCCAAATAGGAAGACACCAAACGTCGTCACTTTCCTCGAGGACTAACGTGATGCTATATATCTTGAGCGCGTGGTAAGCATCCGATATGTCCGGAGTCCTCAGGGAGGTGATCGAGCACAGGCTAGCTTTATGACCTGATAAGAAACCCATAAAATAAAAATTATAAAGATTTGCACGTGATCGACGAGATGCTATTAGATCAGAATTGGACAAGCTACTTAAAGCTGGCTTTATAAAAGAAGTCGACCACCCAGAATGGTTGGCCAACCCTGTAATGGTTAGGATGTCTAATGGCAAGTGGCGTATGTGTGTATATTTCACTGATCTCAATAAAGCTTGTCCAAAAGATTATTTATCTTTACCTCGTATCGATCAGTTGGTTGATTCTACTGCTGGTTGTGAAGTATTAAGTTTTCTAGACGCATATTCTAGTTACCATCAAATTACTATGTGTCTAGAAGATGAAGAAAAGACGATATTTATTACACCATCTGGAATATTTTGCTATGTTAAAATGCCGTTTGGCCTAAAAATGCTGGCGCTACTTTTCAACGCTTGATGCAATTGACTTTTTTTTTACCTCAACTAGGCCAAAATTTGGTAGCCTATGTTGACAATCTAGTCATGAAAAGTATCAAGCAACTTAATCATATTTCCGACTTGCAAGAAACACTCGACAATCTCACAAAAGACCACTTGAAACTCAATCCTGAGAAGTGTGTGTTTAGAGTCTCTTCAAGAAAATTATTTGGATTCCTTGTCTCTGTACGAGGAATTGAAGCAAATCCCTAAAAGATAAAGGCCATTGTGCAAATGCGCCCTCCGACTACGAAGAAAGAAGTCCAGAAACTCACAGGGTGCATGGCTGCTTTAAGTCGTTTCAATGCACGAGGGAGAAAAATGACTATCTTTCTTCAAACTTCTAAGAAAGCACGAGGGTTTCGAGTTGTCAGAAGAGGCAAATGATGCCTTTGAGGATGTCAAGAGATATCTTACGAGTGCTCCTATTTTAGTTTCTCTGAAATCAGAAGAGTCACTCTTAATTTATCTAGCTACCACGCCATAGGCAGTGAGCGTAGTACTGGTCATAAAATGTGAAAATGTCCAACGACCAGTTTACTACGTATGTGAAATTTTACACGGGCCTAAGGAGCCATACCCTTGGGTTCAGAAACTTCTATATGCCCTCCTCCTCATGTCTTTGAGGAAACTGCGGTATTATTTTCAGGCGCACAAGATAATTGGGCGTCTTGAGTTTCCCTTAGGAGGGGTCCTCCAGAACAGGGAAGCAGCGGGACACATGGTAAAATGGTCAGCAGAACTTAGGAGTTCGACATCCATTTCGTGTCCCAAACGGCCATTAAATTCCAGATCTTGGCAGACTTTGTCACCGAATGGACAAATCTTGAACCTGTTCAGGATCCCAGTACGATACCCACAACAAGTGGACGATGTACTTTGACGAGTCGTTTATGTTAAGTGGCTCGGGAGGGGCTGGAGTGGTCCTGGAATCTCCTACAGGTGAGACCTTAAAGTATACCATTCAATTCGACTTTTCTGCCACTAACAATGTGGTAGAGTACGAAAGTTTGTTGGCTGGCATACGAGCAGGAAAAGCGGTCGGGATTCAACGACTACTCGTGAGAGGAGACTCTCAACTAGTCATGAATCAGGTCAAAAAAGAGTACGGTGCTCTAACCCAACCATGTCTCAGTACTTATCAGAAGTTTGAAAGCTTGAAAAATATTTTTTCGGTTTTGAGGTTGTAACACTGTAATACCCCGAAAACGGATCGGTAATTAGAGGTTCAGTCGGAGGAGAAAAATGCAAAGAAAGGAATATAAATTCTGAGAAAAGAGGGGTTTTCGCATTTTTACGACAACCTGGGCGCAGTCGCGCCAGTGGCCCAAGAGGGGAGGCCCAAGGGGGCCGGCCAAGGAGGGGAGGCGCCCAACCCTAGCCGCCTCCCCACTCCTTCCTCTCCTCCCCTAGAGCCGCCACCTCTATTCCTCTCCTCCCGGTGTTCCTTGCTGCTCCTTGACAGCGTCTCGCCTTGCGGAGATCCCAGTGTCGCCCAAGCTCTCCCGCCGTCTCCTTCCAACGGCGCCGCCACCTGCTCACGGCGATCTTGTGGCAGGTCTTGGAGAGGGAAGGGAGGAGAAGGGAGGAGGTTCTTGGGAGGTGGATCCATGTCTCCTGCAGATCTTCAAGGGTAACGATTGTTTTAGTGGTAGTTTGATTCGGTTTTATTGATTAATGGTGGATTAGATCTAAATCGCGTTCGTCCCGAGATTCCAGAACGCACCCGTCTCCTTGCGCGGCCAGTTTGGACCCTTTTAGGCCGAATCTCAGGTTGACCTCTCCTAGAGAATTGTTCCTGGTTTCATTAGATTTCTTTTGGCACTTGGATCATGAATTTTCACCCAGTAGATTAAAAGTTATGACTGTTTTACCACGTACTGCTCTGTCTGTCAGAAATTCTGGGTATAGTCAGTTGCACCTAGGTTTTGATCTAGTTAGAATCAGAATCAGGTCGGCCACCCAACTAGGTTTATGAAGATAATTTCACCATGTTTCCAGGCTGATAAAGATCACTTTATTTGGATCAGTGGTTTAAAAGTTAGAGCCTTTTCTTTAGGACTGTTCTGAATTCTGGACAGACTGCAGTTATAGTTTTTCATTGGATTGTTAGACCTCTGTTTTGGCCGAATTAGAGTTTACCATCAACTAGTGTTTCGTAGCCAATTAAGTTAAGAAAAGATGAGCACTAGTTTCAAGTCTTTTGGACTTACGGTTAATTACTGGTTAATTTTCTAGTAAAACTGCCAGATTAGAGATATTTGGAATGTTTGGGTAAATTGATCAAATTGAACCTTTTGTTTGGTAGATTTGGCTAGAGATTGTGGGAGGACACGTGTAGCAATGCCTTTCTCGTTTGTCCTCATTTCGATTATTTTACATTGTAGGCGGTGAAGCGGTGAGTGGAGGGGTATCTCAATTACCTCCCAACCCGTTGCAGCGCGGCAGGCAAGTAACTTGTATAATATGATTGATGTACTATGTGATGTGTGAATGAATGATTATATTTGTTCATATTTGTAGATGAATACCATGTGTATCTTTTCATGTATGAGTACTATTCAATGTTTCCATGGAATCACATCATGACATGCATAATTACATTTGTAAGACCCATCAATTCCAGTATGGGCATTTGAAAATCCCATCAATTCGAGAATGGATGCGTGAGTCCACCATTCCAATGTGGACCACGTTACGTGAGTCCACCATTCCAATGTGGGCCACGTTGGGCGATTGTATGAAACGTTCTTCATACGATTACTTTAAGTGAACACCGACGGTGTTTCACTCGCTATCTGGTATATGTCTTTGCGATATGTCCAATTCCTTCAATGCATCATTCCACTTCATCCATTCATAAAGTTGTTTCCGATCAATGTTCAAATTATGAAAGTGATATATTGTTCATGGAATGTTTGATTGTTACATACAATTACTTCTCGAGTCTTTGGCTCATTCTTGCTTTGTTGTTTTATTTAGGTAAATGACAAGGAAGAACGGTTTTCATAGTGGGTAGAACAACATGATGCACTCACTACCATAATCCAAAACATTTGAGAAATTAATATTGTCTTGATTTATACAGTGTTGAATTGTAATAAGCCAACTTGGCCGTATTTACCATATCTCCCTGAAATGTTTATTTCCAATCCTTTGATTAAACTGTTGATGATTTCCTGTTCACGTATATCCTTGTGGTATGCCAATTCTAGTAATACTTATTGTTGCAAATTTTCTAAAGATTAGTGATTGTATGTGACATCTTGACTTCCTTATAGTCAGGGTGTTACAAACACCCTAGCTATTCGGAAGCCAAGATGTCACTCAACCTCAATCAAAACACTTGGAACCAACAGAATTACACGAATAGCATTGATTATATAACAATAATTCATACGAAACTAAAGATAAGTAACAATTCCAATTAATGATAGGAAAACATTTAAAACATGAGAGTAGGATAACCGTAACCAAGTTGTTTTATTACAATTCAACAATTATCAAATAGCTATCATGAAACGAAAATAATCAATGAATTCTGATTTAAGATAAGTGGCGTGCATCGTGTTGGACTAAACCCTCCCAAGACTTGTCTTCCTCATCATTTACCTAAATTAAACAAACAAGCAAGGATGAGGCAAAGACTCAGCAAGTACTAAACATGATAAATCAAGCATAAAGTAAACAAGCAAACTACAACCAAAATATGAACAATTCTCGAAACACATACATGAATGAATGGAATGAAAGAATGCATTGAAGGAATGGATTGCTCAACAGCTTATACTGGTATAGCGAGTGACACACCCGTCGATGTTCACTTAAGCCCGAACTTAACAAAGTCCAGGGATCCCAAATACCGTATGAAGAACATTTCATACGAGTGTTCAATATTGCCCACATTGGAGTGGTGGGACTTAGATGCCCATACTGGAGTTGATGGGTCTTTCAATTTCCACTCCAGTGGTCAAAGCGAAAACGATGCGTGTATGGAATGAATCACATGCATTGAATCTTTATCACATAAGAATGAAAATACTACGTTGCATAGGAACATGAATAGCAAGTCCATCAATACATCCACACACAATCATCAACATTCCATATGAAAAGACAAAGTACCTGCCTTCCGCGCTGTGACTTGCTCGGAGGCAACGAAGGTGCTCCTCCACTCACCGCCTCACCGCCTACACAAATACGTATTTGATATAAGGATAACAAGGTATGATATAGCTACGGTGCTCTACCACAACCCTCTAACTATCCAACACAATTAACGGTTTTAAACTGACAAATAACCTATTCAGCCACCTGACAACCCTACTAGGCAGCAGTACGAGAAAAATCATAATTAAAGATTTGTAACTCGGAATGACGTGAAACCAGTGCCCAATAAACTTAACAAATCAGACTACGAAACTCTAGTTGACAAGATTCACTAAATCTGCCAAAACAATCGGCTAAGCAGCAGTTGAAAATGTATGACAGACATCTGTCCACACAATAGATCAGCAGCAAAGAACATTGCATAACTTTCACTCTACAGATCCAATGGAGATGTTATTTATCAATCTGAAAGATTTTTAAAAATGCTACAATAACCTAGTTGGGTGGAGGTTCTGAATCTTACATTAACAAGGTCAAAATTAAGGAACAAACAGACAGTTCCTTCTCGTTAGACAGACAGAACAGCGCGCAAATAATAATTCATAACTCCTAAACCGTAAGGTGGAATGTTATGATCTCAGTGGCTATGGAAAGATAAAAACCAGGGCTACAAAACTCTAGGTGACGAAAACATCAGATTATGCTTCTAAGACGCCGAAACTGGGCACACAACCTACTGGACCTATTCTGGAATCTAGAAGACAACATGTCGGTTTAATCCTAACCATCAACTCTTCCTCCAAACAGCAGCAAACAACGAATTAAACTCCTCGTTACCCTTGTAGAACCGTAGGAAGATGTTGATCAATATCCCGAAGTACTCCCCCCTTCTCCTTCTTCCTCTCTTCGATGGCCGGCCAACAACGAAGACGACGATTGGCCGGTGACGACGGCGGGAGGAGGCGGCTTCGGAGGAGATCTTGGGGAGCAACGCCGGGGATCACTGGAGCTAGCACCACAGGAGGGAGATGGCACCAAGGAGCAGCAAGGGGCGCCGGTTGGAGGAGGAGGAGGGTGGCGGCTATGGGCGGGGGAAGTGGAGGGAGTGGGGGTAGGCGGCTAGGGTTTGGGTGCCTCCCCCCATTGGCCGGCCTCCCCTCTTGGGCCATCCTGGGCCGTAGCCTGCGGCCCAGGTTATTGAGATATTGCTGAAAACCCCCTGTCTCAACAGGAAATTCCATTTCTTTAATTATCTTTTCATCCCCAGCTTCTCTTCAATTCTCCCGATTCGATTCCGGGATATTACATAGGTACAATTTATCCCTCGAAATGATAATTTCCTCGCAGACCAGCTTGCTCGTATGGCTTCTTCCCAATCACAAGTACCAAAAGGAGTCTTGTTGAAAAAACTCCAGAAGCCGTCTCTGGTCGAAACACTAGAGACACCTATTGAGACAACCTCTCTAGAATATGAGGATATCTGGATTAATCCCATCTACGAGTATCTTCAGAAGGGTATAATACCCGATGATGATCTCGAGGCAGGTCGCTTATCCCGAAAGGTCAAAATGTATAGTTTAGTCGAAGGAGTCCTCTATAAACGAGGCACTCAAGGGGTACTTATACGATGCATATCGTAGAGAGAAGGATTAAACCTTCTTCACGACACACAAGAGGGCATCTGCGGAGCTCGGGCTTCCTACAGAACGCTGGTCGAAAAGGAAGAAGTGTGTACAATACCATTTTCATATTATGCAAATACACCAACCGACTTAGGCATTACAAATAATCCCCCTATCTTGGTCTTGTGCGGCCTGGGGTCTCGATATTCTAGGACCGTTCCCAAAAGCGCCAGGTGGCTTCGCGTTCATTTTTGTAGCTATTGATATGTTCACAAAATAGATTGAAGCCGAACCTGTGACTAGGATAATAACGGAAGCAATAGAAAGGTTCATGATGAGAAGCGTGATTACTTGATTTGGTGTTCCAAGCCGCATAATCACAGATAATGGTAAGCAATTTTCGAGCGCAAAATTCTAAGAATTTTGCAGTGTTATGCTTCTGTTGTTGTCGGGACCTCGGGTATGCAACCCCGAGACCCTCTATGCATTCCGAGTTAGTTCCAGATCTGTAGCTAGCTCACACAATTGCAAGAACGCTGTTATCATATCCATACAACAAAAGACTAATGAAGCAAATAAAGTAATATTAATAGCGGTAAAAGGACCTTATGATCAAGTCTTACAAAGATTGTCATGCAGGGCTTAGAATCAAAAGATCACTTGTAGCGGAAACCAGCATATCTTGTGGAGGCCAATCGACATGCCCACATGCAATTGAGTGGAGGACGCATCCTAGTTCGCGTAGTCTTCAAAGTACTCCTTGTAGAACTCGGTGTTCCCTAGTTCTTCTGCAGGGACTGATCAACAAGTAGCGTATAGTCGGGAGTAAATAAAGTACTCAACAAGTCGTAGGGAAATGTATGGAAATAATTTTAATGCAAGGCTTGAACAAGGATAGCTTTGTGTTTAATTTGTAGAAAGTAGTATTGACATTATGTACAATAATTAGATTGCAAAGCATTATTTAAAAGATTAATACATAAATAATTATGTTCTTTAAAATAACTAGTGAACACCCCATTCACTTTCCAACTATTAACCACATCTAGATTGCTATCCCAACCAAACCATTTCAATATTTTCATGAAAATCTACCCCTCGAGTGAAATCACTAGACATTGTCCATAACTAGGGACACGGCTATTCAAATAGATTTTAACACTCTGTAAAAGTTGTACGGCTTGACCCACAAGATACAACTTCTCTAGTTTGTTTGGTATCCATCGATACCACCGCTCACTACCTTAGGTAAGTAGTCTAGAGCATATGGTAAAACCTTTACAAAGCTCCATTTTGACTCGATTCTACTCGCTAAGGATTCGCCTTCCTGGCCCCCTCTTGTGCCGCTCATCAACCAAAACAGAACCGACTCAAAACATTACTAATTATTCAACCAGGTCCACCCCATAATGGTCTTGTGGTTGCACAGTATGGCCCAGATCAATGGCTTACAAGGTTAAGTCCTTAAAGACTACTTAGGCGAGACAACCATATCTCAAAGTGCTTCCTACACTCCCTTTACTCACTCGCCTGAGTATAAATCATTTTTGGTTCAACCCGACCAAGTGGCAACCCTTGCCATGGTACATCTTTTAACAACAGTGACCGTGCCACAATTCCATCTTTCATTAAGTCAAGATTAAATACTTAAGCATGTGATCATGGATTCCATTGCGACTAAGCAAGGCTATGCATAATATGCACCATATTAGTATTACAAAAATGTCCAACTAAGATTACCCCAACCTATGATGTCCAAGAATTTATGTCATTCAAGGGAACATGTCAATAGCAATTAACCAAGGTGGCATAATGACAAATGGGTATTTAACTAGTCCCGAAAGCATTTTTATACAACTAGCCATGCATGTTGATATAAAATAATATAATTTTATAAAATAGGTATAACATGATCAAAGGTCTATGACTTGGCTTCGTTGAAGAGTTGAGTTGCGTCGGTCGTCGGGTTGAAGAATTCTTTCGAAATGCCGAAATCTATACGTGTGAAAAAACAAAATAAATAAAACAATACCAAATAAAATCCAAAAATTACCAAACTAGGACCAAATGAAAGGTACTGATTTTAGATGAATTACATATGGATTGTTTGGGCCAACAACCTATAAGAGCATCAGGGGCAATAGCTATTATTTAATTATTGTAGATAATTACTCGAGATATACATGGGTATTCTTTCTACATGACAAGGCCGAAGCCTCTGACATTTTCAAAAGTTTTGCAAAAAAGGCTCAAAATGGATTTAATTTTTGTGAAGATGTTGTGATAATGTTTCCGAGTTCAATAACACTAAAATTAAAGATTGTTGTGAAGAACTTGGAATAAAGCATGAACTTTCAACAACCTACACTTTGGAGCAAAATAGAGTTGTAGAAAGGAAAAATCGAACATTAATTGAAATGGCTAGGACAATGCTTGATGAATATAATACTTTCGATAGTTTTTGGGCGAAAGCAATTAACACCGCTTGTCATGCCATAAATTGTCTTTATTTGCATCGCTTTTTGAAAAAGACTTCTTATGAGATTTTAATTGGAAGAAAACCGAACGTCTCTTACTTGTATTTGGTTGCAAATGTTATATTTTGAAAAAAGTGTTCGTCTTTCAAAATTTGCAAGTAAATTGATGTTGGTTTCTTGCTTGGTTATTCGTTAAATAGCAAAGCTTATTGTGTCTTTAATAGAACTAGCGGCATGGTTGAAGAAACATATGATATCCAATTTGATGAAACTAACGTCTCTCAAGAAGAGCAAGATAAATTGGATAATATAGGTAATAAAGCTTTGAGGGAAGTAATAAAGAACATGCAAATTACAGATATCAAACCAAAAGAAGATCCAAATGGTCCATCATCTTCCACACAAGTCGAACCTCCCACCTCTTCCTCTACAAATCAAGTTGACATTGAAGAAGAGGATATCAAGGAAGATGATCAACCATTCAACCTACCATAAAAAATTCACAATGTTATAGCTAAAGATCATCCAATATACCAAATATTGGGTGATATGAGTATGGGTGTTCAAACTCGTTCTCGTGTTGCTTCGTTTTGTGAACATTACTATTTTGTTTCTTCTATTGAGCCAATGCATGTAGATAATGCACTAGAAGATCCAGATTGGGTGAATGCAATGCATGAAAAACTAAACAACTTCGCCCAAAATAATATTTGGACAATGGTGGAGAGACCCAAAGAGCACAACATGATTGACACAAAATGAGTTTTCTATAACAAACAAGATGAAAATGGAGTTATGGTAAGAAACAAAGCAATGTTAGTCGCTCAAGGGTATACTCAAGTCAAGGGTTTAGACTATGATAAAATATTTGCACCCGTAGCTAGGCTTAAGTCTATTCGTATATTACTTGCCTTTGCATTGAGTTATTTCAAATGGATGTTAAAAGTGTTTTCTTAAATGTTGAAATAATCGAACTTTTATATGTTGAACAACGTCCGGGTTTTGAAGATCCTAAAAATCCTAATCATGTGTATAAACTCTCCAAGGCGCTATATGGCTTAAAGCAAGCTCCTAGAGCATGGTATGAGTGCCTTCGAGATTTTCTACTCTCAAAAGGATTCAAAATTGGAAAGGTTGATACAACACTTTTTACCAAAATAATTGATGATAATTTCTTTGTACGTCAAATTTATGTTGACGATATCATATTTAGGTCTACCAACCAAGATTTTTACAACGAATTTGGTGATATGATGTCTAGGGAGTTTGAAATGTCCATGATAGGAGGGCTAAGCTATTTTCTTGGATTACAAATCAAGCAACTTAAAGATGGAATATTTATAAGCCAAATGAAGTATGTGAAGAATTTATTCAAGAAGTTTGGCATGGAGGATGCAAACCCATCAAGACTCCCATGGCAATAAATGGTCATCTTGATCTCAATGAAGGAGGTAAACAAGTAGATTTAAATCTTTATAGATCTATCATTGGTAGTTTACTTTATCTTACCGCATCTAGGCCCGACATCATGTTTAGTGTTTGCATGTGTGCACGTTTTCAAGCAACACCAAAAGAATGTCATTTGGTGGCCGTAAAAAGAATTATAATATATTTAAAGCATTCCTCTAGCATTGGCTTGTGGTATTCTAAAGACGCTAAATTTGATTTAATTGGATATTCAGATTCAGATTATATAGTTTGTAAAGTGCATAGAAAGAGCACCTCCGGAAGTTGCCAATTCTTAGAAAGATCTTTAGTTTCATGGTCTTCCAAGAAACCAAACTGTGTAACCCTTTCCACCGCCGAAGCCGAATATGTATCCGTTGGAAGTTGTTATGCACAATTATTATGGATGAGGCAAACTTTGATGGATTTTGGAATAAAATTCGATAAATGGCTATTTTCTGTGATAATGATAGTACCGTGAAAATAGCCAACAATCCAGTTCAACACTCAAAAACCAAATATATAGATATATGCCACCATTTCTTGAGAGATCATGTGGGCAAAGAAGATATTGTTATTAGCCACATTCGTAACGAAGATCAATTAGCAGATATTTTCACCAAGCCACTAGATGAAGGCCATTTTTTGCAAATTGAGGAATGAATTAAATGTCATAGATCATTCAAATATTGTTTGAATTCATGCCTCATGCACCGTGCTTCCATTTGGAATTATTTGAGTCTTTTAAGAAAGGTATTTTTCAAATATTTTTTCTAAAAACCTATATGTTCATAAAAATTATATTCTTAGATAGACATTAGTTCCGTAAATGCATAATTATCCGGAATAATATTTATTTGAGTGCAAAACAAATGATCATTTGCATATTTATATAAATCCAATGTCCATTCCTGAAGTTCCAGATTTTTCAGAACTACCGACGGTATAACGACGGTACTACCGCATCGCGGTACTACCATGTGTAACCAGCGGTACTACCACGTCGACTGTTAACAGGCTTTATCTGCTTGCTCGGGTTTTTACTCTTTCACCCCTTTCCCGAGCGGACGTACTGCACTTCTACCACACCGCCTTCTCGGTTCCTCTCTCTCTCACCGAAGGACTCTCAAACCCCCTCGAAAAATCTTAAAATCTCTTCAGGTTTTCGATGATACCTGTTGATCTCTTGCATCCTTAGGATATCACTCCTTCAAATCTTAAGGTAAATATCTTCAACCCTCTCTTTTTCGCCTTACCTTCGAACCCTAGGTCACAATTAGGGGTAATTGAGAATGTGGATGATTCAATGCGTTTTTCTCAGACAAAATTGCAAACCTAATGTCTTGTGATGTTTGTGCATCCATTCCATGGATTCAATCCATTAGAGGACACCAAAAATCCAAGCAATGTCGTGCCCTAGGATGTGTTCTGAGAAAGCAGTACTATCGCCCGTCGTGCGCAGAACTACCATGGTGCGGTCGCATGCAGAGCCTATGAGCAGCGAGTACTTTCTCATCCCGGTACTCTTGTGTAACACCACGACCCAAAATCGGCTCAATGCCCAAATTTCACCGTGGGGACCCGCCCACATAGCACCTCACTTACACTTTCGTCCTCGCCGTGTAAAAGGGTTAACGGAGGTGCTACGTTTGAATCAACAGGCATTATATGCCACTACAACTCACTTGAGACAAGCAATGTGGACTAATCCCACCACACAACTCCTCATGGGCCACATGGGCCACGCTATGAGTAGGTAGGGTATTACACTCACCCCCTTAAGTGACGCCATCGGCGATATACGCATACACGGCAAATGCCCGAACCACCCCTCGGTACACGTCCGTCGCGTCGAGTGCGGCCCATATGCCATGCCATGTGTCCACTCCGGCCCACATGTGCCATGTGCCATATGCCCGCGCCTGTCCCGCACGCTGTGCGTGAAAGGTTGATGCTCGATACCATCGTAACACCACGACCCAAATTGGCTCAATGCCCGGCCAGCAGTGGGGCGAACCGCCACACATAGCACCTCACTTACACTTTCGTCCTCGCCGTGTAAAGGGTTAACCGGAGGTGCTACGTTTGGATCAACAGGCATTATAAACTACTACAACTCACTTGAGACAAGCAATATGGGACTAATCCCACCACACAAGTCCTCATGGGCCACATGGTCCACGGGCGAGGCGCGGAGCATATGGCGCATGGCACATGTGGGCCGGAGTGGACACATGGCATGGCATATGGTGCACTGGGCGCCGCGGGCGATGTCTTAGGGGTGGTTACAGGCATTTGCCGTGTATGCGGTATCTTTGCCGATGGCGTCGGCCCATAAGGGGGTGAGTGTAATACCGGCCTACTCATAGCGTGGCCCATGTGGCCCATGAGGAGTTGTGTGGTGGGATTAGTCCCATTGCTTGTCTCAAGTGAGTTGTAGTGGCATATAATGCTGTTGGATCAAGCGTAGCACCTCCGGGTTAACCCTTTTACACGGCGAGGGCGAAAGTGTAAGTGAGGTGCTATGTGTGGGCGGTCCGCCTATGCGTGGCCGAGCATTGAGCCGATTTTGGGTCGGTGTTACATTGAGTCTTTCTTTGATCCGCGAGTTTTTTATTGAATTCTTCACGTGATCTAGCTTGTTGTGACATGTGGGAATATATCTAGGATCATCTTGATCATCAATCACCCACGAGAAAGATTTTGGATCTAGTTTTCGTTTTGACTCGGTTTTGAAACCTTCTTCAATCAAAGGGAAAATGATCATTATTCTTCCAAGAATTATCACAATCTTCGATTGGAATAGCTTCGTGACATCATAGAGAAGGTGTGTTCCAAGTTTCATCAAGTTTGGAGTTGTAGATCAAAAGTTTCATCTATTTGTAACTTCGTCATCGGGGCTATTTGATCTGTTCTTCAAACCGACAGGTTATCGGTCAAATCGCCTTTGACCCATCGGTCAGACCGCCAGTGCACTGCTTTGCTTTAGTTTGTGTTGATTTTTATCGTATTGCTTAGGGGGTTAAATTTGTTTTAATACTAGTCTTCCGTTGTACTGGTATATTGATCTTCATAGCTTTCATAGCTACTGGAGTGAAATTTATGTTGAATCAATTATTTGTGAAAAAGTGAGCGTGCTCCTTTTCACCCCCCTCTAGTCGCCTTTTCGGTCCAACAGAAAATGTTGGACCAAAAAGGCGACAGAGGGGGGTGAATAGGAGCACGCTCACTTTTTCAACCAAGATTAGATTCAATACCAATTTCACTCCAATAGCTATGAAAGCTATGAAGATCAATATACCAGTACAGCGGAAGACTAGTATTGAATACAATCTAAACCCCGAAGCAAAACAACCAAAATCAACACGGGCTAAAATTCTAAGTGTTGGGCAGTCTGACCTCTGTGTTAATGGCGGTCGGACCGGTCACCTTGGGCGGTCGGACCAGTCACCAGGGGCGGTCTGACCTCGAGTCTGATGAACAGTAAAAATAGCCAGCGAAGTTACAAATAGATGTAACTTTTGATCTACAACTCCAAACTTGATGAAACTTGGAACACACCTTCTCTAGGATGTCAGGAACCTATTCCAATCGAAGATCGTGAAGGTCCTTGGAAATGTTACGACCTTTTTCCGTTTGAGAGGAGGACGGTTCAAAACCGAGTCAAAAAGAAAACTAGATCCAAAAACTTGCTCGTGGGTGATTGATGATCAAGATGATCCTAGATGTGTTCCCACATATCATAGCAAGCTAGATCATGTGAATAAATCAATCAAAAACTCACGAATCAAAGAAAGACTCAAAATCACCAAATAGAGAGAAGAAAGACAAAGAGACACATCTTTGAGTAAACTTTCTTTGGATTGATTTGATATGGTTTGGGTTTACAGCCACTCCATCAATGGAGGACAAAACTCAATCTAAGAGCACAAAATCAAATCAAAACTCTCTAGAACCCTAACCTCCACTAATTCTCTCCCTAAGCCAAAATAGGGTTTCAACAATAATGAAAGGGTTGAAGGGGGTGCAGCCACCTCCATCCTCTATTTATAGTGGAGACTTAGACCTTCCAGAAGTTTAACTTAAATGGGCTCCCGTTAAGGCCCAACACAAACGGGTCACACACGCACGCCTTTTAAAGCGCCGTCTTCAACACCTCTTGACCTAAACCGCTTCTCTTTGCGTCATCTTGCGCCGCGGGTTGGCAAAAGGTCACCCAGGTGGTATTTGGTAAGATTACCAAAATACCCCTTCTCGGTCCTTCTCCGAAGACCGAGTCCAATTGCGCGAAGCACTTCGCCTGCTCCACCACGTGTAGGTTGATCAACCGCTCTCTCCATGTCGGCAAGTCTCTTCCATCCGGCTCCCACCGAAACCACCATGGCACTTGCACCGACTCCCGCGCCGCTTGATCAAACCAGTCACACCGAATTGTCCGTTCGGTCATCCTTGTCTATTCTGCACTACACTTGAGTTCATTGACCTCACCCGGCATCGTCGATCATTCTGGATCTCAGCTCTCCAAGCCTAGTCCCGATCATCCTCGCCGTTGACCGTCGTTGACCACCAAGCAACCTGCACAACAATAGACAAGCAAATCGAATCTGAGAACAAGTTCTTCACAACTTGACCCACGTTAGTCAAAACATGCATCATGCAACACATATGTACTGAAACTCGTGACTTTGACCTAACCAACAAACAACACCGCCACGAATGCCGACGTTCAAGTGACAATCGGTCAACCAGCCTCGGGATCGATCGAGCCTTGACCTTGCTTGGTCGGACCACGGTATAGGCGGTCCGACCGCCCACAAGGACTTAGCCGATTTTCAACTTCATGAAAATCCGAAACCTACTGGAAACTTTAAACCAATAGAACTTTTGACTGGAGACTCCAAAAATTATGGGACCAAGAGCAATAGAATCCCCTCTCTTGCTTACACCCTCTATTTTTGGCCCACTCATTTGACACATTTAGTCACAGTAGTCAAGCCAGCGCTCATGGCCGGTCCGACCGATTTGGGACCGGTCGGACCGCCATGCTATGGCCGGTCAGACCGCCTGTCACCTGACAATTCTAAAACTTTATCAAAAACACGTGAAACGACAAAACGTTAACGCCATTGCCAATTGTCACATCATCCTAAGATCTGGAGTATATCCCCATGATATCCACACAAAACATTTTAAGGTTCTTGACGAGGATCTAGAAATCCTCATTTAATTATTTATCCATAATCCTTATTATGTATAATGACACCATTTTATGGTTCTTGAGTATACCCCTTAATGTTCATAAGGGAGAAGCTAGAGTCGTAAGATCTTCTACGACTACCTCATGATCGTAAGATCTTCTACGACCACCTCATGTTCGTAAGTTCTTCTACGATCACCTCATGGTTGTAAGTCCTTCTATGACTAGGTCAGCTACGACCACCCCATAGTTGTAAGTTCTTCTACGACTAGCACATGATCGTAAGTTCTTCTACAATCACTTCATGGTCATAAGTCCTTCCACGACCAGGTCAGTTATGACCACCCTATAATCGATCGAGCTTACAGACAAGTAGGCCCAATTGATTAGAGCATCTAAACAGTCAGTATACGTTATTATTATCTTGAATGACTGCTCGATTAATCTCTCTGTCCTGGTGATAATTGCCTAGCGACGTGGGAACGTTACTTCTCCAATAGTAATATCCGGTAACTGCGCCATCATGTGAAGCATTGATACGCCATTTGGGCTAGAGAAATTATCGCCCACTTCAAGCACGCTATAAAAAGGAGGAATCACCAAACGATGGAGGGGGAGAGAGAGAGAGGAAGAAAGACACAATCAGGAGCACAAGACATAGCATTTCAATCTTTCTCTTGATCTGTAACCAGCATCCTCAATGTAGCCACACATGAGTAGGGTTGTTATTCTCTCCGGAGAAGACCTGAACCTATATAAAAATCTCTGTGTCAATCTCTCTGCGTGATTTGAGTCTTGGAGACCCCCCGAATCAAATAATCACTACCTAAGTTCGTTTCTAAAACACCGACAGTTGGCGCCGACCGTGGGAATCTTCTGGTCATCAGGTTTCCTTCATTTTCTCCCAACTCTAATGCTTCCATGGCAGGAGAGTGGAACGAGGAGAACTGGTTCGACTTGGCTAATTACGCAGATATCGACATGGATGCCGGCTTCAACTACGAGTCGAGTATTGTATCATCCGATGGTGATGTCGCCTCCAGAGATCATTCTCTAGGAGACCATACCACTGATGAAGTTGAGAAGGGATCCTTATCCTCCACAACGTTACGTACAAATGAGGAACCAACTTCCTCAAAGGGTAAGGGTCAATTCGGCCATAATCGGGATTGCTCCGAGGCAGACCCAGCACATGGCGAGGCCTCCACCTCCAAATGTACAAGTCCACCTAAGGCAGTCCGACCTGGCATGACAAGTCCTGGAAACCATCATTCCGGAACTTCATCAGCACCTAGTGGTACTTTCTCTCTGGTTAGACCCACAGAGGATGGGGTCGAACATGCTTTTCGTGCGAGTTCGACCATCCCATCGCAGGGCTCATTTGTGGACAGAGACGGTTATAACCTAAAATTCCCCTTCCTTGAGGGGTTTGTTCGAAGTCGCCAGACGGTGTATTTCAACTACTCCTCAAGCGAGGAGGCCTCGAGCGCAAGTGAAGGTCATTAACGGGAGGTCTTCGTCCTTTCCTCAGGTGATGACCACTCTTATAGAGACAGGACTAAGGAAACTTCCTGACGATCACACATTGCGACCCCTCGTGGCAATGGTAAGGACACCTCCGGTGATGAACATGGTCAACACTCAAGAAATCCTCAAGATAATCGTACTTCATGGAGGCAAACTCAAGAATCAGACATGGACGATCCCGAGACAACAGCGAGAGAAGAATAGTAGCTCATAGAAATATGCCTGAGTGCCTTCAGTATCAGTCAGAGAAAGCTCAGGAACTCCAACATATCAGCGATCTACTCGAGAACCCAACTCGAGAGCTTGCCCGAGCGCCTAGCTACGACCTCTTCGCGCAAGAGATCGCACGAAGGCTTCGAAGTGCGATAACCAGACTCGAGCACCCTCACCGTTATCTTTTCAAAAGTCATAGCGGTACGACTCCATCAGCTTCGAGTCGTTCGAACAACTCACCGCACGGAGATCAGCGCGACAACAGGGTATGTCGTTCTCCTAACTAGTGAAGGTTCTTGAATGTGCGAAGATAAACAAGCTCTCGGAGAGGTGATCGTTCACCACTCCGGCACATAGGTCTACAAATGAGGCGAGATCGATGAGTATTACCCTCGTAGAATCAAGGCTTATCACAAGTCGGGTTCACCCACTGCTGGGTATCGTCATGTACGATCACCTGATGACGACAACCCTTCTTTTCTACAAAGGAGGCGTTACAAAGTAATTACTGGATGTAGGACATTCTCGCCTGACCTCCGAGCAGTTCGCTGGCCGCCACGGTTTCGACAGTGGACATGGATAAATTCGATGGGTCTCAGAATCCCATCGAGTTTATAAATCTACGACTATTGTCCAAGCGGCGATGGGAGGAGGCGGCATAGCGAATTACCTTCCGATTGTGCTCGAAGAGTTCGCTCGTTTGTGGTTGCTAAACCAACCACTCGAGTTGATCTACTCGTGGTAGCACCCTTGTAACCTTCTGATAGCTAACTTTCAGGGTACCTACAATCGCCTTGGAAGGGAGGACGACCTGCACAGGATAACACAAAACGACCACGAGACCTTACGTCAATTTATTAGGTGTTTTAGTCAGGTTCGGAATTCAATTCTTGAGGTTTCTGACTCATCATTATTAGAGCCTTCAAGCGGAGAGTTCGCGACGGAAGAATTACTGAAGACATCGCTTTAAATCCTCCGACTCTTTCTTCTTTGAACTCTTGAGATGGCGATCGATATGTGATTGCTCTGAAGCGATGAGAGTCGAACAAAACCATCGATCGAGATGACAAGAATCCTTAAGTAGGCGGAAGTAGCAAGCGGGACAAAAGGCCAAGAAATCCAAGAACAAGGTGAAGAGCCAAAACCTCAAGCCAGCAGTTCTAAGGAGGTCTTGGTACGTGGCGACAAGGAACTCTGAAGTTTCAAGTAATATCCGTCGAGGCAAAGGTAAGCGCCCGAGAGGAAGAACGACAAGGCTAGGTGGTGCAAGGACATGACCTTTACAAGCTGTCGGGTTTTCCAACGAAAACTTCGAAGACTACTACAGCGAAAGGACCGCCGTGCCCTCGAAGAGGTAGGGCAGCAGTGGTCATCGTGGTCGAGCGATAACGAGGAGATGTCATTTCAAGATCCCGAGCATACCATCGAGCATATCGTGGGGGTCATCGGCATCGAGTTAAAGCGATGACTTAAGGTTTGTTAAGCGAGAGGTAAACTACATTGCCCTCCTCTTGTCAATAAGTTCTTGAAGTGATCGAAGTCACCATCTCATTCGAGAAGAGTGATTGCCCTATCCTTCCACTCAACCGGTCGTTTTCGATCGTGGTCGAGCCTACCAACATCAACTGTCGAGTAAATCGAGTGTTAGTTGATGGTGGAAGCCGTTAAACATCTTGTTTGAGTACCCCATCGAGATTCAAGTACCTGGGGCGAAGATAAGACCGATGCGATACTCTTTTCACGGTATTGTATCGGGTCTTGGCCAAACCTATTGACCAAGTTTCTCTTCCTTTAACATTTGGTTCACCAAGTAATTTCGGGACAAAGAAGATCTCATTTGATGTGGTCGCTTTGAGGCGGCATATAATGCCATATTCGACGACCAACTTTGGCAAAATTCTTAATGGCTACTCATTATGGGTATCAATGCCTTAAGATGCGAGTTCCAAAAGGGTAATCACAATTCAACGTGATAAGAAGATGGCACATCGTGCGGCCGTCGATCCTCGAGATGGTTGGTCGATACCAACTCGGAAGAAAACAAAGAGCGATCTTGACCAGCGATCGAAGTCGAAAATCGCACCGGCCGAACGACCAGGTCAAAGAGGTTCTTCTGGATCGAGAGGAGCAATCGAAAACTGTTCGCATCGGGGATACTTCCGACCCCAAATAGAAAGACACCCTCATCACTTTCCTCTGAGCAAACACAGATGTATTCGCGTGGCAAGCATCAGACATGCCCGAGTCCCTAGGAAGTGATCGAGCACGCGAGCTAACTACGGTGACAAAGTACGTAATGGTTACGGAGATTTGCCCTTGATCGGCGAGATGCTATCAAATCAGAATTGGACAAGCTATTTAAAGCAGACTTTATAAGAGAAGTCGATCACCCAAAGTGGTTGGCCAACCTTGTAATGGTTAAGAAGTCTAACAGCAAGTGACGGATGTGTGTAGACTTCATTGATCTCAATAAAGCTTGTCTAAAAGATGATTTTTTCCTATCTCGCATCGATCAGTTGGTTGATTCTACTACTGGTTGCGAAATATTAAGTTTTCTAGATGCATATTCTAGCAACCATCATATTAATATGCATATAGAAGATGAAGAAAAGACCGTATTTATTACTCAATTTGGAATATTTTGCTATGTCAAAATGCCATTTGGTCTAAAAATCTTTGCTTCTTTTCAGCGCTTGATGCAATCAACTTTTACCTCAACTAGGCCAAATTTGGAAGCATATGTTGACGATCTAGTCGTAAAAATTATCAAGCGGCTTAATCATGTTTCCGACTTGAAAGAAACATTCGACAACCTCAGAAAACACCACTTGAAACTCAACCTAAGAAGTGTGTGTTCGAAGTCTCTTCTGGAAAGTTGCTTGGATTCATTGTCTCAGTGTACGAGGAATCAAAGCAAATCCCGAAAACATAAAGTCCATCGTGCAAATACGCCCTCCGACCACGAAGAAAGAAGTCCAGAAACTCACAAGATGCATGGCGACTTTAAGTCATCGCATGATTAGGAGAAAAAGGACTAGCTTTCTTCAAACTTCTAAGGAAACACGAGGGTTTTGAGTGGTAAAAGAGAATAGCGCTACCTTTGAAGATGTCAAGAGGTATCTTATGTGCTTTGGTTTCTCCGAAGCTAGAAAAGACGCTCTTAATTTATCTAGCTACCACGCCACAGGCAGTGAGCACAGTACTGGTCGTAGAGTGTGAAAACTTCCAACGACCAGTTTACTACGTAACATAACAGTTTAATACAAGTTTATATCAGCACATGGCGAGGCCTCCACCTCCAAATGTACAAGTCCACCTAAAGCGATCAGGCACTGGCATGACAAGTCACTGAAACCATCATTACGGAACTTCATCAGCACCTAGTGGTACTTTCTCTCTGGTTAGACCCACAGAGGATGGGGTCGAACATGCTTTTCGTGCGAGTTCGACCATCCCATCGCAGGGCTCATTTGTGGGCGAGAGCGGTTATAACCTAAAATTCCCCTTCCTTGAGGGTTTGTTCAAATCGCCAGACGGTGTATTTCGACTACTCCTCAGCGAGGAGGCCTCGGCGCAAGTGAAGGTCATTAACGGGAGGTCTTCGTCCTTTCCTCAGGTGATGACCACTCTTATAGAGACAGGACTAAGGAAACTTCCTGACGATCACACATTGCGACCCCTCGTGGCAATGGTAAGGACACCTCCGGTGATGAACATGGTCAACACTCAAGAAATCCTCAAGATAATCGTACTTCATGGAGGCAAACTCAAGAATCGGACATGGGCGATCCGAGACAACAGCGAGAGAAGAATAGTAGCTCATAGAAATATGCAGAGTGCCTTGATGTCGGTCGGAGGAAGCTCGGGAACTCCAACATATCAGCGATCTACTCGAGAACCCAACTCGAGAGCTTGCGCGAGCGCCTAGCTACGACCTCTTCGCGCAAGAGATCGCACGAAGGCTTCGAAGTGCGATAACGAGACTCGAGCACCCTCACCGTTATCTTTTCAAAAGTCATAGCGATGCGACTCCATCGACTTAGTCGTTCGAACAACTCACCGCCGCGGAGATCGGTAGCGACAACGGGGTATGTCGTTCTCCTAACTAGTGAAGGTTCTTGAATGTGCGAAGATAAACAAGCTCTCGGGAGAGGTGATCGTTCACCACTCCGGCACATAGGTCTACAACAAAGAGGCGAGATCGATGAGTATTACCTCGTAGAATCAAGGCTTATCACAAGTCGGGTTCACCCGCTGCTGGGTATCGTCATGTACGATCACTGATGGCGACAACCCTTCTTTTCTACAAAGGAGTTACAAAGTAATTCTTGGATGTAGGACATTCTCGCCGACCTCGGCGGTTATTTGGCCGCCACGGTTTCGACGGTGGACATGGATAAATTCGATGGGTCTCGAAATCCCATCGAGTTTCGTAAATCTACGACTATTGTCCAAGCGGCGATGGGAGGAGGCGCGCATAGCGAATTACCTTCGATTGTGCTCGAAGAGTCCGCTCGTTTGTGGTTGCTAAACCAACCACTCGAGTTGATCTACTCGTGGTAGCACCCTTGTAACCTTCGATAGCTAACTTTGAGGTACCTACAATGCATACGGAAGGGAGGACGACTGCAGGATAACACAAAGCGACCACGAGACCTTACGTCAATTTATTAGGTGTTTTAGTCGGGTTGAATTCAATTCTTGAGGTTTCGACTCATCATTATTAGAGCCTTCAAGCGGGGAGTTCGCGGCGGAAGAATTACGAAGACATCGCTTTAAATCCTCAAACTCTTGTTCTTTGAACTCTTGAGATGGCGATCGATATGTGATTGCTCTGAAGCGGTGAAGTCGAACAAAACCATCGATCGAGATGACAAGAATCCTTAAGAAGTAGGCGAAGTAGCAAGCGGGACAAAAGGCCAAGAAATCCAAGAACAAGGTGAAGAGCCAAAACCTCAAGCCAGCAGGTTCTAAGGAGGTCTTGGTGTGAGCGACAAGGAACTCTGAAGTTTCAAGTAATATCCGTCGAGGCAAAGGTAAGCGCCAGAGAGGAAGAGCGACAAGGCTAGGTGGTGCAAGGACATGACCTTTACAAGCTGTCGGGTTTTCCAACGAAAACTCGAAGACTACTACAGCGGCAAGGACCGCCGTACCCTCGAAGAGGTAGGGCAGCGAGTGGTCATCGTGGTCGAGCGATAACGAGGAGATGTCATTTCAAGATCTGAGCATACCATCGAGCATATCGTGGGGGTCATCGGCATCTGAGTTAAAGCGATGACAAAAGGTCAGCGAGCGCGAGTAAACTACATTGCCCTCCTCTTGTCAATAAGTTCTTGAAGTGATCGGAAGTCACCATCTCATTCGAGAAGAGTGATTGCCCTATCCCTTCCACTCAACCAGGTCGTTTTCCGATCGTGGTCGAGCCTACCAACATCAACTGTCGAGTAAATCGAGTGTTAGTTGATGGTGGAAGCCCGTTAAACATCTTGTTTACGAGTACCCCATACGAGATTCAAGTACCTAGGACGAAGATAAGACCGGTACGATACTCTTTTCACGGTATTGTATCGGGGTCTTCGGCCAAACCTATTGACCAAGTTTCTCTTCCTTTAACATTTGGTTCACCAAGTAATTTCAGGACAAAGAAGATCTCATTTGATGTGGTCGCTTTCGAGACGGCATATAATGCCATATTCAGACGACCAACTTTGGCAAAATTCTTAATGGCTACTCATTATGGGTATCAATGCCTTAAGATGCCAGGTTCCAAAAGGGTAATCACAATTCACTGTGATAAGAAGATGGCACATACGTGCGACCGTCGATCCCTCGAGATGGTTGGTCAGATACCAACTCGGGAAGAAAACAAAGAGCGATCTTGACCAGCGATCGAAGTCGAAAAGTCGCCGGCCGAACGACCGTGTCAAAGAGGTTCTTACGGATCGGAGGAGCAATCAGCTGTTACATCGGGGATACTTCCGACCCCAAATAGAAAGACACCCTCATCACTTTCCTCTGAGCAAACACAGATGTATTCGCGTGGCAAGCATCCGACATGCCCGAGTCCCTAGGAAGTGATCGAGCACGAAAGCTAACTACGGTGACAAAGTACGTAATGGTTACGGAGATTTGCCCTTGATCGACGAGATGCTATCAAATCGAAATTGGACAAGCTATTTAAAGCAGACTGTATAAGAGAAGTCGATCACCCAAAGTGGTTGGCCAACCTTGTAATGGTTAAGAAGTCTAACAGCAAGTGACGGATGTGTGTAGACTTCATTGATCTCAATAAAGCTTGTCTAAAAGATGATTTTTCCTATCTCGCATCGATCGGTTGGTTGATTCTACTCTTGGTTGCGAAATATTAAGTTTTCTAGATGCATATTCTAGCAACCATCATATTAATATGCATATAGAAGATGAAGAAAAGACCGTATTTATTACTCAATTTGGAATATTTTGCTATGTCAAAATGCCATTTGGTCTAAAAATCTTTGGCGCTTCTTTTCAGCGCTTGATGCAATCAACTTTTTACCTCAACTAGGCGAAATTTGGAAGCATATGTTGTGATCTAGTCGTAAAAATTATCAAGCGGCTTAATCATGTTTCCGACTTGAAAGAAACATTCGACAACCTCAGAAAACACCACTTGAAACTCAACCTAAGAAGTGTGTGTTCGAAGTCTCTTCTGGAAAGTTGCTTGGATTCATTGTCTCTGTACGAGGAATCAAAGCAAATCCCGAAAACATAAAGTCCATCGTGCAAATACGCCCTCCGACCACGAAGAAAGAAGTCCAGAAACTCACAAGATGCATGGCGACTTTAAGTCATCGCATGATTAGGAGAAAAAGGACTAGCTTTCTTCAAACTTCTAAGGAAGCACGAGGGTTTTGAGTGGTAAAAAGAGGCCAACGCTACCTTTGAAGATGTCAAGAGGTATCTTATGTGCTTTGGTTTCTCCGAAGCTAGAAAAGACGCTCTTAATTTATCTAGCTACCACGCCACAGGCAGTGAGCACAGTACTGGTCGTAGAGTGTGAAAACTTCCAACGACCAGTTTACTACGTAACATAACAGTTTAATACAAGTTTATATCAGCACATGGCGAGGCCTCCACCTCCAAATGTACAAGTCCACCTAAGGCAGTCCGACCTGGCATGACAAGTCCTGGAAACCATCATTCCGGAACTTCATCAGCACCTAGTGGTACTTTCTCTCTGGTTAGACCCACAGAGGATGGGGTCGAACATGCTTTTCGTGCGAGTTCGACCATCCCATCGCAGGGCTCATTTGTGGACAGAGACGGTTATAACCTAAAATTCCCCTTCCTTGAGGGGTTTGTTCGAAGTCGCCAGACGGTGTATTTCGACTACTCCTCAAGCGAGGAGGCCTCGAGCGCAAGTGAAGGTCATTAACGGGAGGTCTTCGTCCTTTCCTCAGGTGATGACCACTCTTATAGAGACAGGACTAAGGAAACTTCCTGACGATCACACATTGCGACCCCTCGTGGCAATGGTAAGGACACCTCCGGTGATGAACATGGTCAACACTCAAGAAATCCTCAAGATAATCGTACTTCATGGAGGCAAACTCAAGAATCAGACATGGACGATCCCGAGACAACTTGACAGAGAAGAATAGTAGCTCATAGAAATATGCCTGAGTGCCTTCAGTATCAGTCAGAGGAAGCTCAGGAACTCCAACATATCAGCGATCTACTCGAGAACCCAACTCGAGAGCTTGCCCGAGCGCCTAGCTACGACCTCTTCGCGCAAGAGATCGCACGAAGGCTTGATGCGATAACGGCACTCGAGCACCCTCACGTTATCTTTTCAAAAGTCATAGCAGATGCGACTCCATCGACTTAGTCGTTCGAACAACTCACCGCACGGAGATCGGCGCGACAACAGGGTATGTCGTTCTCCTAACTAGTGAAGGTTCTTCGAATGTCTGAAGATAAACAAGCTCTCGGGAGAGGTGATCGTTCACCACTCCGGCACATAGGTCTACAACAGCAGACGAGATACGATGAGTATTACCCTCGTAGAATCAAGGCTTATCACAAGTCGGGTTCACCCACTGCTGGGTATCGTCATGTACGATCACCTGATGACGACAACCCTTCTTTTCTACAAAGGAGGCGTTACAAAGTAATTCTTGGATGTAGGACATTCTCGCCGACCTCCGAAGCGATTCACCGTGCCGCCACGGTTTCGACAGTGGACATGGATAAATTCGATGGGTCTCAGAATCCCATCGAGTTTCGTCAAATCTACACGACTATTGTCCAAGCAGCAGTAGGAGGAGAGCGCGGCATAGCGAATTACCTTCCGATTGTGCTCGAAGAGTCCGCTCGTTTGTGGTTGCTAAACCAACCACTCGAGTTGATCTACTCGTGGTAGCACCCTTGTAACCTTCTGATAGCTAACTTTGAGGTACCTACAATGCATACGGAAGGAGGACGACTGCGAGATAACACAAAGCGACCACGAGACCTTCGTCAATTTATTAGGTGTTTTAGTCGGGTTGAATTCAATTCTTGAGGTTTCGACTCATCTGTTATTAGAGCCTTCAAGCGGGGAGTTCGCGGAGAAGAATTACGAAGACATCGCTTTAAATCCTCAACTCTTCGTTCTTTGAACTCTTGAGATGGCGATCGATATGTGATTGCTACAGAAGCAGTAGAGTCGAACAAAACCATCGATCGAGATGACAAGAATCCTTAAGAAGTAGGCGGAAGTAGCAAGCAGGACAAAAAGGCCAAGAAATCCAAGAACAAGGTGAAGAGCCAAAACCTCAAGCCAGCAGTTCTAAGGAGGTCTTTCTTTGTGGCGACAAGGAACTCTGAAGTTTCAAGTAATATCCGTCGAGGCAAAGGTAAGCGCCCGGAGGAAGAACGACAAGGCTAGGTGGTGCAAGGACATGACCTTTACAATCGGGGTTTTCCAACGAAAACTCGAAGACTACTACAGCGGCAAAGGACCGCCGTACCCTCGAAGAGGTAGGGCAGCAGTGGTCATCGTGAGTCGAGCGATAACGAGGAGATGTCATTTCAAGATCCTGAGCATACCATCGAGCATATCTGTGGGGGGTCATCGGCATACGAGTTAAAACGACAGCTTAAGGCTGTCGAACGCGAGGTAAACTACATTGCCCCTCCTCTTGTCAATAAGTTACTGAAGTGATCGGAAGTCACCATCTCATTCGAGAAGAGTGATTGCCCTATCCCTTCCACTCAACCAGGTCGTTTTCCGATCGTGGTCGAGCCTACCAACATCAACTGTCGAGTAAATCGAGTGTTAGTTGATGGTGGAAGCCCGTTAAACATCTTGTTTACGAGTACCCCATACGAGATTCAAGTACCTAGGACGAAGATAAGACCGGTACGATACTCTTTTCACGGTATTGTATCGGGGTCTTCGGCCAAACCTATTGACCAAGTTTCTCTTCCTTTAACATTTGGTTCACCAAGTAATTTCAGGACAAAGAAGATCTCATTTGATGTGGTCGCTTTCGAGACGGCATATAATGCCATATTCAGACGACCAACTTTGGCAAAATTCTTAATGGCTACTCATTATGGGTATCAATGCCTTAAGATGCCAGGTTCCAAAAGGGTAATCACAATTCACTGTGATAAGAAGATGGCACATACGTGCGACCGTCGATCCCTCGAGATGGTTGGTCAGATACCAACTCGGGAAGAAAACAAAGAGCAGTCTTCGACCAAGCAGTCGAAGTCGAAAAATACTGCCGGCGAACGACCAGGTCAAAGAGGTTCTTCTGGATCCAGAGGAGCAATCGAAAACTGTTCGCATCGGGGATACTTCCGACCCCAAATAGAAAGACACCCTCATCACTTTCCTCTGAGCAAACACAGATGTATTCGCGTGGCAAGCATCCGACATGCCCAGAGTCCCTAGGGAAGTGATCGAGCACAGGCTAACTTTACGGCTGACAAAGTACCCGTAATGGTTACGGAGATTTGCCCTTGATCGGCGAGATGCTATCAAATCGAAATTGGACAAGCTATTTAAGCGGACTTTATAAGAGAAGTCGATCACCCAAAGTGGTTGGCCAACCTTGTAATGGTTAAGAAGTCTAACGACAAGTGAGCGGATGTGTGTAGACTTCATTGATCTCAATAAAGCTTGTCTAAAAGATGATTTTTCCTATCTCGCATCGATCGGTTGGTTGATTCTACTCTTCGGTTGCGAAATATTAAGTTTTCTAGATGCATATTCTAGCAACCATCATATTAATATGCATATAGAAGATGAAGAAAAGACCGTATTTATTACTCAATTTGGAATATTTTGCTATGTCAAAATGCCATTTGGTCTAAAAATGCTGGCGCTTCTTTTCAACGCTTGATGCAATCAACTTTTTTACCTCAACTAGGCCGAAATTTGGAAGCATATGTTGTGATCTAGTCGTAAAAATTATCAAGCGGCTTAATCATGTTTCCGACTTGAAAGAAACATTCGACAACCTCGTAAAACACCACTTGAAACTCAACCTAAGAAGTGTGTGTTGAAGTCTCTTACGGAAAGTTGCTTGGATTCATTGTCTCTGTACGAGGAATCAAAGCAAATCCCGAAAACATAAAGTCCATCGTGCAAATACGCCCTCCGACCACGAAGAAAGAAGTCCAGAAACTCACAAGATGCATGGCGACTTTAAGTCATCGCATGATTAGGAGAAAAAGGACTAGCTTTCTTCAAACTTCTAAGGAAGCACGAGGGTTTTGAGTGGTAAAAAGAATAACGCTACCTTTGAAGATGTCAAGAGGTATCTTATGTGCTTTGGTTTCTCGAAGCTAGAAAAGACGCTCTTAATTTATCTAGCTACCACGCCACGAGCGATGAGCACGATCTTGAGTCGTAGAGTGTGAAAACTTCCAACGACCGCTTTACTCGTAACATATGATTTAATACAAGTTTATATCGGCACATGGCGAGGCCTCCACCTCCAAATGTACAAGTCCACCTAAGGCGATCCGACACGGCATGACAAGTCCCGAAACCATCATTCCTAACTTCATCAAGACCTAGTGGTACTTTCTCTCCTGTTAGACCCACGAGAGGATGGGGTCGAACATGCTTTTCGTCTGAAGTTCGACCATCCCATCGCAGGCTCATTTGTGGGCGAGACGGTTATAACCTAAAATTCCCCTTCCTTGAGGGTTTTGTTGAAGTCGCGAGACGGTGTATTTCGACTACTCCTCAGCGAGGAGGCCTCGGCGCAAGTGAAGGTCATTAGCGGGAGGTCTTCGTCCTTTCCTCGGTGATGACCACTCTTATAGAGACAGGACTAAGGAAACTTCAGACGATCACACATTATGCCCCTCGTGGCAATGGTAAGGACACCTCCGGTGATGAACATAGTCAACACTCAAGAAATCCTCAAGATAATCGTACTTCATGGAGGCAAACTCAAGAATCGGACATGGGCGATCCGAGACAACAGACAGAGAAGAATAGTAGCTCATAGAAATATGCAGAGTGCCTTGATGTCGGTCGAGGAAGCTCGGGAACTCCAACATATCGATCTACTCGAGAACCCAACTCGAGAGCTTGCGGCGCCTAGCTCGACCTCTTCGCGCAAGAGATCGCACGAAGGCTTCGGTCGATAACGGACTCGAGCACCCTCACGTTATCTTTTCAAAAGTCATAGCAGACGACTCCATCGGCTTAGTCGTTCGAACAACTCACCGCCGCGGAGATCGGTAGCGACAACGGGTATGTCGTTCTCCTAACTAGTGAAGGTTCTTGAATGTCCAAGATAAACAAGCTCTCGGGAGAGGTGATCGTTCACCACTCCGGCACATAGGTCTACAACAATGAGACGAGATCGATGAGTATTACCTCGTAGAATCAAGGCTTATCACAAGTCGGGTTCACCCATCTGCTTGGGTATCGTCATGTACGATCACCGATGGCGACAACCCTTCTTTTCTACAAAGGAGGCGTTACAAAGTAATTCTTGGATGTAGGACATTCTCGCCGACCTCCGAAAGCGGTTCATTTGGCCGCCACGGTTTCGACGGTGGACATGGATAAATTCGATGGGTCTCGAAATCCCATCGAGTTTACGTAAATCTACGACTATTGTCCAAGCGGCGATGAGGAGGAGAGCGCGGCATAGCGAATTACCTTCGATTGTGCTCGAAGAGTCCGCTCGTTTGTGGTTGCTAAACCAACCACTCGAGTTGATCTACTCGTGGTAGCACCCTTGTAACCTTCGATAGCTAACTTTGTGGTACCTACAATCGCCTACGGAAGGAGGACGACTGCGAGGATAACACAAAGCGACCACGAGACCTTACGTCAATTTATTAGGTGTTTTAGTCGGGTTGAATTCAATTCTTGAGGTTTCTGACTCATCAGTTATTAGAGCCTTCAAGCAGGGAGTTCGCAGCAGAAGAATTACAGAAGACATCGCTTTAAATCCTCCTGACTCTTGTTCTTTGAACTCTTGAGATGGCGATCGATATGTGATTGCTCTGAAGCGATGAGTCGAACAAAACCATCGATCGAGATGACAAGAATCCTTAAGAAGTAGGCGAAGTAGCAAGGGGACAAAAGGCCAAGAAATCCAGAACAAGGTGAAGAGCCAAAACCTCAAGCCAACAGTTCTAAGGAGGTCTTGGCTGTGAGCGACAAGGAACTACGAAGTTTCAAGTAATATCCGGATCGAGGCAAAGGTAAGCGCCCCGAGAGGAAGAGCGACAAGGCTAGGTGGTGCAAGGACATGACCTTTACAATCGTCGGGTTTTCCAACGAAAACTCGAAGACTACTACAGCGGCAAAGGACCGCCGTACCCTCGAAGAGGTAGGGCAGCAGTGGTCATCGTGGTCGAGCGATAACGAGGAGATGTCATTTCAAGATCCCGAGCATACCATCGAGCATATCGTGGGGGTCATCGGCATCGAGTTAAAGCGACGACAAAAGGTCAGTCGAGCGAGGTAAACTACATTGCCCCTCCTCTTGTCAATAAGTTCTTGAAGTGATCGAAGTCACCATCTCATTCGAGAAGAGTGATTGCCCTATCCTTCCACTCAACCGTCGTTTTCCGATCGTGGTCGAGCCTACCAACATCAACTGTCGAGTAAATCGAGTGTTAGTTGATGGTGGAAGCCCGTTAAACATCTTGTTCTGAGTACCCCATCGAGATTCAAGTACCTAGGACGAAGATAAGACCGGTACGATACTCTTTTCACGGTATTGTATCGGGGTCTTCGGCCAAACCTATTGACCAAGTTTCTCTTCCTTTAACATTTGGTTCACCAAGTAATTTCAGGACAAAGAAGATCTCATTTGATGTGGTCGCTTTCGAGACGGCATATAATGCCATATTCAGACGACCAACTTTGGCAAAATTCTTAATGGCTACTCATTATGGGTATCAATGCCTTAAGATGCGGGTTCCAAAGGGTAATCACAATTCACTGTGATAAGAAGATGGCACATACGTGCGACCGTCGATCCCTCGAGATGGTTGGTCAGATACCAACTCGGGAAGAAAACAAAGAGCAGTCTTCGACCAAGCAGTCGAAGTCGAAAGCTGCACCGAAGCCGAACGACCAGGTCAAAGAGGTTCTTCTGGATCCAGAGGAGCAATCGAAAACTGTTCGCATCGGGGATACTTCCGACCCCAAATAGAAAGACACCCTCATCACTTTCCTCTGAGCAAACACAGATGTATTCGCGTGGCAAGCATCAGACATGCCCGAGTCCCTAGGAAGTGATCGAGCACGAGCTAACTACGGTGACAAAGTACGTAATGGTTACGGAGATTTGCCCTTGATCGACGAGATGCTATCAAATCAGAATTGGACAAGCTATTTAAAGCAGACTTTATAAGAGAAGTCGATCACCCAAAGTGGTTGGCCAACCTTGTAATGGTTAAGAAGTCTAACAGCAAGTGACGGATGTGTGTAGACTTCATTGATCTCAATAAAGCTTGTCTAAAAGATGATTTTTTCCTATCTCGCATCGATCAGTTGGTTGATTCTACTACTGGTTGCGAAATATTAAGTTTTCTAGATGCATATTCTAGCAACCATCATATTAATATGCATATAGAAGATGAAGAAAAGACCGTATTTATTACTCAATTTGGAATATTTTGCTATGTCAAAATGCCATTTGGTCTAAAAATCTTTGGCGCTTCTTTTCAGCGCTTGATGCAATCAACTTTTTACCTCAACTAGGCCAAATTTGGAAGCATATGTTGTGATCTAGTCGTAAAAATTATCAAGCGGCTTAATCATGTTTCCGACTTGAAAGAAACATTCGACAACCTCGAAAACACCACTTGAAACTCAACCTAAGAAGTGTGTGTTGAAGTCTCTTCGGAAAGTTGCTTGGATTCATTGTCTGCATGCGAGGAATCAAAGCAAATCCAAAACATAAAGTCCATCGTGCAAATCGCCCTCAGACCACGAAGAAAGAAGTCCGAAACTCACAAGATGCATGGCGACTTTAAGTCATCGCATGATTAGGAGAAAAGGACTAGCTTTCTTCAAACTTCTAAGGAAGCACGAGGGTTTTGAGTGGTAAAAGAGGCCAACGCTACCTTTGAAGATGTCAAGAGGTATCTTATGTGCTTTGGTTTCTCGAAGCTAGAAAAGACGCTCTTAATTTATCTAGCTACCACGCCACGAGCGATGAGCACAAGATCTTGATCGTAGAGTGTGAAAACTTCCAACGACCGCTTACTACGTAACATAACATTTAATACAAGTTTATATCAAAGACATGGCGAGGCCTCCACCTCCAAATGTACAAGTCCACCTAAAGCGATCAGACTGGCATGACAAGTCCCGAAACCATCATTCCTAACTTCATCAAGACCTAGTGGTACTTTCTCTGGTTAGACCCACAGAGGATGGGGTCGAACATGCTTTTCGTGCGAGTTCGACCATCCCATCGCAGGGCTCATTTGTGGACAGAGACGGTTATAACCTAAAATTCCCCTTCCTTGAGGGGTTTGTTCGAAGTCGCCAGACGGTGTATTTCGACTACTCCTCAAGCGAGGAGGCCTCGAGCGCAAGTGAAGGTCATTAACGGGAGGTCTTCGTCCTTTCCTCAGGTGATGACCACTCTTATAGAGACAGGACTAAGGAAACTTCCTGACGATCACACATTGCGACCCCTCGTGGCAATGGTAAGGACACCTCCGGTGATGAACATGGTCAACACTCAAGAAATCCTCAAGATAATCGTACTTCATGGAGGCAAACTCAAGAATCAGACATGGACGATCCCGAGACAACTTGACAGAGAAGAATAGTAGCTCATAGAAATATGCCTGAGTGCCTTCAGTATCAGTCAGAGGAAGCTCAGGAACTCCAACATATCAGCGATCTACTCGAGAACCCAACTCGAGAGCTTGCCCGAGCGCCTAGCTACGACCTCTTCGCGCAAGAGATCGCACGAAGGCTTCGAAGTGCGATAACCAGACTCGAGCACCCTCACCGTTATCTTTTCAAAAGTCATAGCGGTACGACTCCATCAGCTTCGAGTCGTTCGAACAACTCACCGCACGGAGATCAGCGCGACAACAGGGTATGTCGTTCTCCTAACTAGTGAAGGTTCTTCGAATGTCTGAAGATAAACAAGCTCTCAGGAGAGGTGATCGTTCACCACTCCGGCACATAGGTCTACAACGGCAGACGAGATACGATGAGTATTACCCTCGTAGAATCAAGGCTTATCACAAGTCGGGTTCACCCACTGCTGGGTATCGTCATGTACGATCACCTGATGACGACAACCCTTCTTTTCTACAAAGGAGGCGTTACAAAGTAATTACTGGATGTAGGACATTCTCGCTTTGACCTCGGCGGTTCATTTGCGCCACGGTTTCGACGGTGGACATGGATAAATTCGATGGGTCTCGAATCCCATCGAGTTTCGTAAATCTACGACTATTGTCCAAGCGGCGAAGGGAGGAGGCGCGCATAGCGAATTACCTTCCGATTGTGCTCGAAGAGTCCGCTCGTTTGTGGTTGCTAAACCAACCACTCGAGTTGATCTACTCGTGGTAGCACCCTTGTAACCTTCTGATAGCTAACTTTCAGGGTACCTACAATGCATACGGAAGGGAGGACGACTGCGAGGATAACACAAAACGACCACGAGACCTTACGTCAATTTATTAGGTGTTTTAGTCAGGTTCGGAATTCAATTCTTGAGGTTTCTGACTCATCTGTTATTAGAGCCTTCAAGCAGGGAGTTCGCAGCAGAAGAATTACAGAAGACATCGCTTTAAATCCTCCGACTCTCATTTCTTTGAACTCTTGAGATGGCCGATCGATATGTGATTGCTACAGAAGCGGTAGAGTCGAACAAAACCATCGATCGAGATGACAAGAATCCTTAAGAAGTAGGCGGAAGTAGCAAGCAGGACAAAAAGGCCAAGAAATCCAAGAACAAGGTGAAGAGCCAAAAACCTCAAGCCAACAGTTCTAAGGAGGTCTTGGCTGTGAGCGACAAGGAACTACGAAGTTTCAAGTAATATCCGTCGAGGCAAAGGTAAAGCGCCCGAGAGGAAGAGCGACAAGGCTAGGTGGTGCAAGGACATGACCTTTACAAGCTGTCGGGTTTTCCAACGAAAACTTCGAAGACTACTACAGCGGCAAAGGACCGCCGTGCCCTCGAAGAGGTAGGGCAGCGAGTGGTCATCGTGGTCGAGCGATAACGAGGAGATGTCATTTCAAGATCCTGAGCATACCATCGAGCATATCTGTGGGGGGTCATCGGCATACGAGTTAAAACGACAGCTTAAGGCTGTCGAACGCGAGGTAAACTACATTGCCCCTCCTCTTGTCAATAAGTTACTGAAGTGATCGGAAGTCACCATCTCATTCGAGAAGAGTGATTGCCCTATCCCTTCCACTCAACCAGGTCGTTTTCAGATCGTGGTCGAGCCTACCAACATCAACTGTCGAGTAAATCGAGTGTTAGTTGATGGTGGAAGCCCGTTAAACATCTTGTTTACGAGTACCCATCTGAGATTCAAGTACCTAGGGCGAAGATAAGGCCGATGCGATACTCTTTTCACGGTATTGTATCGGGGTCTTGACCAAACCTATTGACCAAGTTTCTCTTCCTTTAACATTTGGTTCACCAAGTAATTTCGGGACAAAGAAGATCTCATTTGATGTGGTCGCTTCGAGACTCGGCATATAATGCCATATTCGACGACCAACTTTGGCAAAATTCTTAATGGCTACTCATTATGGGTATCAATGCCTTAAGATGCGGGTTCCAAAAGGGTAATCACAATTCAACGTGATAAGAAGATGGCACATCGTGCGGCGAAGTCGATCCTCGAGATGGTTGGTCAGATACCAACTCGGGAAGAAAACAAAGAGCAGTCTTCGACCAAGCAGTCGAAGTCGAAAGCTGCACCGAAGCCGAACGACCAGGTCAAAGAGGTTCTTCTGGATCCAGAGGAGCAATCGAAAACTGTTCGCATCGGGGATACTTCCGACCCCAAATAGAAAGACACCCTCATCACTTTCCTCTGAGCAAACACAGATGTATTCGCGTGGCAAGCATCCGACATGCCCAGAGTCCCTAGGGAAGTGATCGAGCACAGGCTAACTTTACGGCTGACAAAGTACCCGTAATGGTTACGGAGATTTGCCCTTGATCGACGAGATGCTATCAAATCAGAATTGGACAAGCTATTTAAAGCAGACTTTATAAGAGAAGTCGATCACCCAAAGTGGTTGGCCAACCTTGTAATGGTTAAGAAGTCTAACAGCAAGTGACGGATGTGTGTAGACTTCATTGATCTCAATAAAGCTTGTCTAAAAGATGATTTTTTCCTATCTCGCATCGATCAGTTGGTTGATTCTACTACTGGTTGCGAAATATTAAGTTTTCTAGATGCATATTCTAGCAACCATCATATTAATATGCATATAGAAGATGAAGAAAAGACCGTATTTATTACTCAATTTGGAATATTTTGCTATGTCAAAATGCCATTTGGTCTAAAAATGCTGGCGCTTCTTTTCAACGCTTGATGCAATCAACTTTTTTACCTCAACTAGGCCGAAATTTGGAAGCATATGTTGACGATCTAGTCGTAAAAATTATCAAGCGGCTTAATCATGTTTCCGACTTGAAAGAAACATTCGACAACCTCAGAAAACACCACTTGAAACTCAACCTAAGAAGTGTGTGTTCGAAGTCTCTTCTGGAAAGTTGCTTGGATTCATTGTCTCTGTACGAGGAATCAAAGCAAATCCCGAAAACATAAAGTCCATCGTGCAAATACGCCCTCCGACCACGAAGAAAGAAGTCCAGAAACTCACAAGATGCATGGCGACTTTAAGTCATCGCATGATTAGGAGAAAAAGGACTAGCTTTCTTCAAACTTCTAAGGAAGCACGAGGGTTTTGAGTGGTAAAAAGAGGCCAACGCTACCTTTGAAGATGTCAAGAGGTATCTTATGTGCTTTGGTTTCTCCGAAGCTAGAAAAGACGCTCTTAATTTATCTAGCTACCACGCCACAGGCAGTGAGCACAGTACTGGTCGTAGAGTGTGAAAACTTCCAACGACCAGTTTACTACGTAACATAACAGTTTAATACAAGTTTATATCAGCACATGGCGAGGCCTCCACCTCCAAATGTACAAGTCCACCTAAGGCAGTCCGACCTGGCATGACAAGTCCTGGAAACCATCATTCCGGAACTTCATCAGCACCTAGTGGTACTTTCTCTCTGGTTAGACCCACAGAGGATGGGGTCGAACATGCTTTTCGTGCGAGTTCGACCATCCCATCGCAGGGCTCATTTGTGGACAGAGACGGTTATAACCTAAAATTCCCCTTCCTTGAGGGGTTTGTTCGAAGTCGCCAGACGGTGTATTTCGACTACTCCTCAAGCGAGGAGGCCTCGAGCGCAAGTGAAGGTCATTAACGGGAGGTCTTCGTCCTTTCCTCAGGTGATGACCACTCTTATAGAGACATGACTAAGGAAACTTCCTGACGATCACACATTGCGACCCCTCGTGGCAATGGTAAGGACACCTCCGGTGATGAACATGGTCAACACTCAAGAAATCCTCAAGATAATCGTACTTCATGGAGGCAAACTCAAGAATCAGACATGGGCGATCCGAGACAACAGCGAGAGAAGAATAGTAGCTCATAGAAATATGCCTGAGTGCCTTCAGTATCAGTCAGAGGAAGCTCAGGAACTCCAACATATCAGCGATCTACTCGAGAACCCAACTCGAGAGCTTGCCCGAGCGCCTAGCTACGACCTCTTCGCGCAAGAGATCGCACGAAGGCTTCGAAGCGCGATAACCAGACTCGAGCACCCTCACCGTTATCTTTTCAAAAGTCATAGCGGTACGACTCCATCAGCTTCGAGTCGTTCGAACAACTCACCGCACGGAGATCGGCGCGACAACAGGGTATGTCGTTCTCCTAACTAGTGAAGGTTCTTCGAATGTCTGAAGATAAACAAGCTCTCGGGAGAGGTGATCGTTCACCACTCCGGCACATAGGTCTACAACAGCAGACGAGATACGATGAGTATTACCCTCGTAGAATCAAGGCTTATCACAAGTCGGGTTCACCCACTGCTGGGTATCGTCATGTACGATCACCTGATGACGACAACCCTTCTTTTCTACAAAGGAGGCGTTACAAAGTAATTACTGGATGTAAGACATTCTCGCCTGACCTCCGAAAGCGATTCATTTGGCCGCCACGGTTTCGACCAGTGGACATGGATAAATTCGATGGGTCTCAGAATCCCATCGAGTTTCGCCAAATCTACACGACTATTGTCCAAGCAGCAGTAGGAGGAGAGCGCGGCATAGCGAATTACCTTCCGATTGTGCTCGAAGAGTCCGCTCGTTTGTGGTTGCTAAACCAACCACTCGAGTTGATCTACTCGTGGTAGCACCCTTGTAACCTTCTGATAGCTAACTTTCAGGGTACCTACAATCGCCCTGGAAGGGAGGACGACCTGCACAGGATAACACAAAACGACCACGAGACCTTACGTCAATTTATTAGGTGTTTTAGTCAGGTTCGGAATTCAATTCTTGAGGTTTCTGACTCATCTGTTATTAGAGCCTTCAAGCAGGGAGTTCGCAGCAGAAGAATTACAGAAGACATCGCTTTAAATCCTCCGGCTACTGTTGCTGAACTCTTCGAGATGGCCGATCGATATGTGATTGCTACAGAAGCAGTAGAGTCGAACAAAACCATCGATCGAGATGACAAGAATCCTTAAGAAGTAGGCGGAAGTAGCAAGCAGGACAAAAAGGCCAAGAAATCCAAGAACAAGGTGAAGAGCCAAAAACCTCAAGCCAACAGTTCTAAGGAGGTCTTGGCTGTGAGCGACAAGGAACTACGAAGTTTCAAGTAATATCCCGATCGAGGCAAAGGTAAGCGCCCCGAGAGGAAGAACGACAAGGCTAGGTGGTGCAAGGACATGACCTTTACAACTGTCAGGTTTTCCAACGAAAACTCGAAGACTACTACAACGGCAAAGGACCACTTCGTACCCTCGAAGAGGTAGGGCAAGCGAGTGGTCATACGTAGTCGAACGATAACGAGGAGATGTCATTTCAAGATCCTGAGCATACCATCGAGCATATCTGTGGGGGGTCATCGGCATACGAGTTAAAACGACAGCTTAAGGCTGTCGAACGCGAGGTAAACTACATTGCCCCTCCTCTTGTCAATAAGTTACTGAAGTGATCGGAAGTCACCATCTCATTCGAGAAGAGTGATTGCCCTATCCCTTCCACTCAACCAGGTCGTTTTCCGATCGTGGTCGAGCCTACCAACATCAACTGTCGAGTAAATCGAGTGTTAGTTGATGGTGGAAGCCCGTTAAACATCTTGTTTACGAGTACCCCATACGAGATTCAAGTACCTAGGACGAAGATAAGACCGGTACGATACTCTTTTCACGGTATTGTATCGGGGTCTTCGGCCAAACCTATTGACCAAGTTTCTCTTCCTTTAACATTTGGTTCACCAAGTAATTTCAGGACAAAGAAGATCTCATTTGATGTGGTCGCTTTCGAGACGGCATATAATGCCATATTCAGACGACCAACTTTGGCAAAATTCTTAATGGCTACTCATTATGGGTATCAATGCCTTAAGATGCCAGGTTCCAAAAGGGTAATCACAATTCACTGTGATAAGAAGATGGCACATACGTGCGACCGTCGATCCCTCGAGATGGTTGGTCAGATACCAACTCGGGAAGAAAACAAAGAGCAGTCTTCGACCAAGCAGTCGAAGTCGAAAAATTGCCGGCCGAACGACGACCGTGTCAAAGAGGTTCTTACGGATCGGAGGAGCAATCAGCTGACCGCATCGGGGATACTTCCGACCCCAAATAGAAAGACACCCTCATCACTTTCCTCTGAGCAAACACAGATGTATTCGCGTGGCAAGCATCCGACATGCCCAGAGTCCCTAGGGAAGTGATCGAGCACAGGCTAACTTTACGGCTGACAAAGTACCCGTAATGGTTACGGAGATTTGCCCTTGATCGACGAGATGCTATCAAATCAGAATTGGACAAGCTATTTAAAGCAGACTTTATAAGAGAAGTCGATCACCCAAAGTGGTTGGCCAACCTTGTAATGGTTAAGAAGTCTAACAGCAAGTGACGGATGTGTGTAGACTTCATTGATCTCAATAAAGCTTGTCTAAAAGATGATTTTTTCCTATCTCGCATCGATCAGTTGGTTGATTCTACTACTGGTTGCGAAATATTAAGTTTTCTAGATGCATATTCTAGCAACCATCATATTAATATGCATATAGAAGATGAAGAAAAGACCGTATTTATTACTCAATTTGGAATATTTTGCTATGTCAAAATGCCATTTGGTCTAAAAATGCTGGCGCTTCTTTTCAACGCTTGATGCAATCAACTTTTTTACCTCAACTAGGCCGAAATTTGGAAGCATATGTTGACGATCTAGTCGTAAAAATTATCAAGCGGCTTAATCATGTTTCCGACTTGAAAGAAACATTCGACAACCTCAGAAAACACCACTTGAAACTCAACCTAAGAAGTGTGTGTTCGAAGTCTCTTCTGGAAAGTTGCTTGGATTCATTGTCTCATGTACGAGGAATCAAAGCAAATCCCGAAAACATAAAGTCCATCGTGCAAATACGCCCTCCGACCACGAAGAAAGAAGTCCAGAAACTCACAAGATGCATGGCGACTTTAAGTCATCGCATGATTAGGAGAAAAAGGACTAGCTTTCTTCAAACTTCTAAGGAAGCACGAGGGTTTTGAGTGGTAAAAAGAGGCCAACGCTACCTTTGAAGATGTCAAGAGGTATCTTATGTGCTTTGGTTTCTCCGAAGCTAGAAAAGACGCTCTTAATTTATCTAGCTACCACGCCACGTGCGATGAGCACGATCTTGGTCGTAGAGTGTGAAAACTTCCAACGACCGGTTACTACGTAACATAACAAATTTAATACAAGTTTATATCGACATGGCGAGGCCTCCACCTCCAAATGTACAAGTCCACCTAAGGCGATCCGACACGCATGACAAGTCCTGAAACCATCATTCCGAACTTCATCAAGACCTAGTGGTACTTTCTCTCTGTTAGACCCACGAGAGGATGGGGTCGAACATGCTTTTCGTGCGAGTTCGACCATCCCATCGCAGGGCTCATTTGTGGACAGAGACGGTTATAACCTAAAATTCCCCTTCCTTGAGGGGTTTGTTCGAAGTCGCCAGACGGTGTATTTCGACTACTCCTCAAGCGAGGAGGCCTCGAGCGCAAGTGAAGGTCATTAACGGGAGGTCTTCGTCCTTTCCTCAGGTGATGACCACTCTTATAGAGACAGGACTAAGGAAACTTCAGACGATCACACATTGCGACCCCTCGTGGCAATGGTAAGGACACCTCCGGTGATGAACATGGTCAACACTCAAGAAATCCTCAAGATAATCGTACTTCATGGAGGCAAACTCAAGAATCAGACATGGACGATCCCGAGACAACTTGACAGAGAAGAATAGTAGCTCATAGAAATATGCCTGAGTGCCTTCAGTATCAGTCAGAGGAAGCTCAGGAACTCCAACATATCAGCGATCTACTCGAGAACCCAACTCGAGAGCTTGCCCGAGCGCCTAGCTACGACCTCTTCGCGCAAGAGATCGCACGAAGGCTTCGAAGTGCGATAACCAGACTCGAGCACCCTCACCGTTATCTTTTCAAAAGTCATAGCGGTACGACTCCATCAGCTTCGAGTCGTTCGAACAACTCACCGCACGGAGATCAGCGCGACAACAGGGTATGTCGTTCTCCTAACTAGTGAAGGTTCTTCGAATGTCTGAAGATAAACAAGCTCTCAGGAGAGGTGATCGTTCACCACTCCGGCACATAGGTCTACAACAGCAGACGAGATACGATGAGTATTACCCTCGTAGAATCAAGGCTTATCACAAGTCGGGTTCACCCACTGCTGGGTATCGTCATGTACGATCACCTGATGACGACAACCCTTCTTTTCTACAAAGGAGGCGTTACAAAGTAATTACTGGATGTAGGACATTCTCGCCTGACCTCCGAGCAGTTCGCTGGCCGCCACGGTTTCGACAGTGGACATGGATAAATTCGATGGGTCTCAGAATCCCATCGAGTTTCGCCAAATCTACACGACTATTGTCCAAGCAGCAGTAGGAGGAGAGCGCGGCATAGCGAATTACCTTCCGATTGTGCTCGAAGAGTCCGCTCGTTTGTGGTTGCTAAACCAACCACTCGAGTTGATCTACTCGTGGTAGCACCCTTGTAACCTTCTGATAGCTAACTTTCAGGGTACCTACAATCGCCCTGGAAGGGAGGACGACCTGCACAGGATAACACAAAACGACCACGAGACCTTACGTCAATTTATTAGGTGTTTTAGTCAGGTTCGGAATTCAATTCTTGAGGTTTCTGACTCATCTGTTATTAGAGCCTTCAAGCAGGGAGTTCGCAGCAGAAGAATTACAGAAGACATCGCTTTAAATCCTCCGGCTACTGTTGCTGAACTCTTCGAGATGGCCGATCGATATGTGATTGCTACAGAAGCAGTAGAGTCGAACAAAACCATCGATCGAGATGACAAGAATCCTTAAGAAGTAGGCGGAAGTAGCAAGCAGGACAAAAAGGCCAAGAAATCCAAGAACAAGGTGAAGAGCCAAAAACCTCAAGCCAACAGTTCTAAGGAGGTCTTGGCTGTGAGCGACAAGGAACTACGAAGTTTCAAGTAATATCCCGATCGAGGCAAAGGTAAGCGCCCGAGAGGAAGAGCGACAAGGCTAGGTGGTGCAAGGACATGACCTTTACAATCTATCGGGTTTTCCAACGAAAACTCAAGACTACTACAACGGCAAGGACCACCGTGCCCTCGAAGAGGTAGGGCAAGCGAGTGGTCATCGTGAGTCGAGCGATAACGAGGAGATGTCATTTCAAGATCCCGAGCATACCATCGAGCATATCGTGGGGGTCATCGGCATCGAGTTAAAGCGATGACTTAAGGTCATCGAGCGAGGTAAACTACATTGCCCTCCTCTTGTCAATAAGTTCTTGAAGTGATCGAAGTCACCATCTCATTCGAGAAGAGTGATTGCCCTATCCTTCCACTCAACCGGTCGTTTTCCGATCGTGGTCGAGCCTACCAACATCAACCGTCGAGTAAATCGAGTGTTAGTTGATGGTGGAAGCCGTTAAACATCTTGTTTACGAGTACCCCATACGAGATTCAAGTACCTAGGACGAAGATAAGACCGGTACGATACTCTTTTCACGGTATTGTATCGGGGTCTTGGCCAAACCTATTGACCAAGTTTCTCTTCCTTTAACATTTGGTTCACCAAGTAATTTCAGACAAAGAAGATCTCATTTGATGTGGTCGCTTTGAGGCGGCATATAATGCCATATTCGACGACCAACTTTGGCAAAATTCTTAATGGCTACTCATTATGGGTATCAATGCCTTAAGATGCCAGGTTCCAAAAGGGTAATCACAATTCACTGTGATAAGAAGATGGCACATACGTGCGACCGTCGATCCCTCGAGATGGTTGGTCAGATACCAACTCGGAAGAAAACAAAGCGATCTTCGACCAAGCGATCGAAGTCGAAAAATCGCACCGGCCGAACGACCGTGTCAAAGAGGTTCTTACGGATCGGAGGAGCAATCAAAATTACGCATCGGGGATACTTCCGACCCCAAATAGAAAGACACCCTCATCACTTTCCTCTGAGCAAACACAGATGTATTCGCGTGGCAAGCATCCGACATGCCCAGAGTCCCTAGGGAAGTGATCGAGCACAAAGCTAACTACGGTGACAAAGTACGTAATGGTTACGGAGATTTGCCCTTGATCGACGAGATGCTATCAAATCAGAATTGGACAAGCTATTTAAAGCAGACTTTATAAGAGAAGTCGATCACCCAAAGTGGTTGGCCAACCTTGTAATGGTTAAGAAGTCTAACAGCAAGTGACGGATGTGTGTAGACTTCATTGATCTCAATAAAGCTTGTCTAAAAGATGATTTTTCTCTATCTCGCATCGATCAGTTGGTTGATTCTACTGCCGGTTGCGAAATATTAAGTTTTCTAGATGCATATTCTAGCAACCATCATATTAATATGCATATAGAAGATGAAGAAAAGACCGTATTTATTACTCAATTTGGAATATTTTGCTATGTCAAAATGCCATTTGGTCTAAAAATGCTGGCGCTTCTTTTCAACGCTTGATGCAATCAACTTTTTTACCTCAACTAGGCCGAAATTTGGAAGCATATGTTGACGATCTAGTCGTAAAAATTATCAAGCGGCTTAATCATGTTTCCGACTTGAAAGAAACATTCGACAACCTCAGAAAACACCACTTGAAACTCAACCTAAGAAGTGTGTGTTCGAAGTCTCTTCTGGAAAGTTGCTTGGATTCATTGTCTCTGTACGAGGAATCAAAGCAAATCCCGAAAACATAAAGTCCATCGTGCAAATACGCCCTCCGACCACGAAGAAAGAAGTCCAGAAACTCACAAGATGCATGGCGACTTTAAGTCATCGCATGATTAGGAGAAAAAGGACTAGCTTTCTTCAAACTTCTAAGGAAGCACGAGGGTTTTGAGTGGTAAAAAGAGGCCAACGCTACATTTGAAGATGTCAGGAGGTATCTTATGTACTTTGGTTTCTCCGAAGCTAGAAAAGACGCTCTTAATTTATCTAGCTACCACGCCACAGGCAGTGAGCACAGTACTGGTCGTAGAGTGTGAAAACTTCCAACGACCAGTTTACTACGTAACATAACAGTTTAATACAAGTTTATATCAGCAAGAGTTACAATATGATTTCTAAAATTAAAATGCCATCGTCATTAAAACTTAAAGTCAATTACAAACAGACAATCAATAATTAATACAGTCCCTGAGATAATTTATAATATGAACTCGTTGCAATTGAAATTAAATCATTAATACAAACTCAGAATTTGATACAAGAACCTATTACAAACATTAGTGAAATATTAATGCAACCTCAAAATTACTTACAAGAATGTGTTACAAGCTGAAAAACAATAAAAGTACAATATCGGATTTTATTACAATAGCTATTCACATCAGATCAATATAAAAATTTCTAAACCTTGAGTATACTACAAAAGAGAATAATAAAATTCTTGCATGCATGTCGCGAAGCCTTGCCTTGTCTATATATCGCCAGCCATCGAGCCCTTTCCTCGACCCAATCTAAAACCCTGCACACATTTTCCACAAAGACCAGTAGAGCAGTAGCAAACAAAAGCCATAAAAGGAAGTGAGGCATAGAAAATAGATCGGCGTCAGATTTCGAGAGGATTAGTCGGATTCCCAGACCCGCCTAAGTCAATCGGCATTGTTCCGTTCACTCCAGTGGGTTCATCACCCAGCAATTTTAGAATCCGACACTCACTTTTACTGACCTACCTCAATCGTAAAAAAATCCGACATTGCCTTATGAACCATAGGCTCATTCTATTTTCTTAGCCTACCCCCACCTTCAATATTACAGCCACGGTAGAAAAACCTTGGAATAGTGCATAAAGCACCTCCCTACTTAACCCATCCACGTAATCCATCCACCAGTTGAAGGCAGTCGAAGCCATATGGATAAGCACAAGGCCAAAAATATCATGGACAGGGCAAAGGATAAGGGCAGCCCTGAATGCATCCCCTAGCAGAGATAACACAAAGCCAACACACAACACCACTGCCTCATTTCATTCCCCTGCCGAGAGCCACAAGAGAAACCAAACAAGTCTCGGTCACAAGCCTCCTTCCCATTCATCCAAGAACAAACCAGCCAAAGGCAACTCCAGCCTAAGCCAGGCACCACCACCCTCCACTACAACCAAGAACAAGGCAAGCCAAGAGCAGCAAGCCACACCATCACCCACCAGTACACCATCCAACCCAGCCGCAAGGTAGCAAAGGAGTTGGAGGAAAACCAGGAGCAAAGGACCACATCGGCTACGGCTTCGATCTGGCATCGACTACCAACAAGAGCAAGGGAGAGCACCCTCACCGCATCATCATCGGGTACTGCCATCCCATTCCCAAAATAACCAACAGAGGTAACTTTCATTCATGACCGACTATTATTTTTGGCCGTAGCCGAACCAACCATGCGAACCAACCCATTCCATCAGGACGGTAACAATAGCCATATCATCATCCACCCCCATCACAGAGCTTGCACCACTAACTGAAGCAATAGCAGTAGCATCACCAATAGCCCACTCCATCATCCATCACAGAGCAAGGGAAAGAGTAGAGGAGGAAGAGGAGGGTAGTAGTTACCTCGATACATCGCAAGGCAAAACCACCACCACCACCAAGGCGTGATCCACCCCAACAACCACCATGCATGAATATCAAGCAACAAAAATCGGATCATAAATCAAACACTCATTGAAAAACCGAAATAATAGTAGAAGGGAAACATGATCAGACCTAGCACCAAAGATCAACCCAAGTGCAATGAGCCGCACTAGGGCATGAAGGGATAGAGGTGAGGCACGCAGGTCTTGTCGTAGCCACGGCCGTGAAAGGCGCAGTCTTGCCGAAAGGTGGCAATGGGCCGAGTCGGAGGAGGAGAGGCGAAGCAAGCGAGCGCGGTCTGTGGTAAGTAAGTGGCGTGATGCTGGGCTGAGAAAGCGCGAGGCCAGGCCTTGGGGAGTGGAAGCGACGACGGTGGGGTCTTGGCTTGGCGAGCCGGCCGTGGAGGAAAACAGAAGCATGGCGCCAATACGGTGGGTGAGGAGGGAGGCGCCGGAGGAGGAGCGCCATGGGAGGTGACACCAGTGGAGAGTGAGAGCCATGGGGAGAGAGACATGAAGAGGAGAGAATGGGGAAGGTGAAGAAAAGGAGGCTGTGTGTGGTCGGGAGAAATGAAGGGATAAGGTAGGAGCGGAAAGAAGAGAGAGGGAGAGAGAATTGGAAAAAAAGGTGTAAAATTGTAAAATATGGGAATATTAACTCTAATAGATTTAGATGAACACCAACATTAATAAATATCGATACCGTCTAATTTTGGGACCAAACACATTTAAATAAACCGTGTAGGGTTAGGGGCTAGGGTTTGGGATTAGAGCTAAACAATACGTTGTTTCGGGTTTTAAGTTTAGGTTTTTCTGGGCTTAGGGTTTTTGGTTTTTGGGGTTAGGCTTTTAGGGTTAAGATTTTAGGGTTTAGGGTTTAGGTTTTAGGGTTAGGGTTAGGGGTAGGGTTTTAGGGGTTAGGGTTGGGGTTAGGGTTTAGGGTTTAGGGTTTTAGGTTTGGGGTTTAGGGTTTGGGGTTTAGGGTTTAGGGTTTAGGGTTTTAGGGGTTAGGTTAGGTTAGGGGTTAGGGGTTAGGTTTAGGGTTTGGGGGTTAGGGTTAGGGTTTGGGGTTTGGGGTTTGGGGGTTAGGGTTTCGGGTTGGGGGGTTAGGGTTTGGGGGTTAGGGTTGGGGTTAGGGGTTAGGGGTTAGGGGTTAGGGGTTAGGTTTAGGGTTTTAGGGGTTAGGGTTTCGGGGGTTTAGGGTTTAGGGTTTAGGGGTTAGGGTTTGGGGTTTGGGGTTTTGGGTTAGGGGTTTTGGGTTAGGGGGTTAGGGGTTAGGGGTTTAGGTTTTAGGGTTTTAGGGTTTAGGGTTTAGGGTTTTTAGGGTTAGGGTTTTTAGGGTTTTAGGGTTTTAGGGTTAGGGGTTAGGGGTTAGGGGTTAGGGGTTTTGGGGTTTGGGGGTTTAGGTTTTAGGGGTTAGGGGTTTAGGGTTTTAGGGGTTAGGGGTTAGGGGTTAGGGTTTTAGGGGTTAGGGGTTAGGGTTAGGGTTTTTAGGGTTTTTAGGGTTTAGGGTTTAGGGTTTTTAGGGTTTTTAGGGTTTAGGGTTTAGGGTTAGGGTTTAGGGTTTAGGGTTTAGGGTTTTAGGGTTTAGGGTTTTAGGTTTTTTAGGGTTTAGGGTTTAGGGTTTAGGGTTTAGGGGTTTAGGGTTTAGGGTTTAAAATTGGGTTTGGGGTTTAGGGTTTAGGGTTTAAAATTTAAAATTAGGGTTTAGGGTTTAGGGTTTTTAAAATTTAAAATTTAAAATTTAAAATTTAAAATTTAAAATTTAAATTTAGGGTTTAAAATTTAAAATTTAAATTTTAAATTTAAAATTTAAAATTTAGGGTTTTAAAATTTAGGGTTAAAATTTAAAATTTAAAATTTAAAATTTAAAATTTAAAATTTAGGGTTTAAAATTTAAAATTTAAAATTTAGTTTAGGGTTTAGGTTTTAGGGTTTAGGGTTTAGGGTTTAGGGTTTTAGGGTTTAGGGTTAGGGTTTAGGGTTTAGGGTTTAGGGTTTAGGGTTTAGGGTTTAAAATTTAGGGTTTTAGGGTTTAGGGTTTAGGGTTTAGGGTTTAGGGTTTAGGGTTTAGGGTTTAGGGTTTAGGGTTTAGGTTTAAAGTTTAAATTTAGGGTTTA